>OX451351.1:18044520-20444520 GCA_949629185.1 Apamea crenata
TGTCCTTTTCTTGACTTTTTACATTCTCTTTGAAATACCTTGTCAGTGTACTTTTTTTATTGTTTTTATAGTGTCAAAATGAATGTTTGCACACCATTGTGTAATGTGTTGAAATGAATGTTTGCACACCATTGTGTAATGTGTTTAAATGAAACTTGCACTGTTTCGTAAGTCGAAGGAAATGAATACTTAACTTTTTACATTCTCTTTGAAATACCTTGTCAGTGTACTTTTTATTCATATCTGTTTCGAATAGAGGAGTGTCATCATCTGCCTAGCCTTTTCCCAACTATGTTGGGGTCGGCTTCCAGTCTAACCGGATGCAGCTGAATACCAGTACTTTACATGAAGCGACTGCCTATCTGACCTCCACAACCCAGTTACTGGGTAATACGATACCCCTTGGTAAGACTGGTTGTCAGACTTTCGGGCTACTGACGACCCGTAACGACTGTCAAAGATCCACGAATGACAGCCGGGACCAACGGCTTAACGTGCTTTCCGAGGCACGGAGGGGTCTTGGTATGTGAAAATGGTCACCCATCCACGGACCAACCGCGGCAAGCGTAGCTTAACCTGATCGATCGACCCGTGCGGCTGTTATTACTTAGCCACAAGCCCCTTACAGGAGTGTATTTACTGTTATTTAATAAAAACGAAATTATATTCAAGACAATTTTTTATTACCCAACATATTAACACAGACCAAAAGACACAGTACACCAGATACACAAACAAATACAAAAATATAAGTAAAAAATAATAATAGTAAACAATCATGTGTTTCGGGGCAGAACCTTTTCAATGTGATTGCCGTCTGCCTGGTAAACTATTTATGGATTTAAATAGTACTAAAGGCAAACTAACTAACACAACACACTAACTAGCTAACTGTGACACAGATTATTACATTTCGGACAAAGCGGGATGAAATAAACTCAACACAAGGATAATCTTTATTGAAAAAAAAACCACACTAATTTTAACTCGATGGGGTTGTGTCGTTTAACTACCGAGTTCCTATGGCCACCTTCCGGTTCCATCATCAGATCAGCTCCATGTCATAATAATTTTGCGTTGTCATCCGATTTCCACATGCAAAAAAAAAAAAATCAAAATCGAGTTGCAAGAGTCTACCCGAACATACATACATACATCCATCGCAAGTTACATAAAAGCTGGTAAAAATCATATCATATCATCATAGATCAATCAATCCAGATCCGAATTTTATTTTCACTCTGTGTACCCAGCCTTATTGCCGGCATTTTGAGAACATTTTGCAAAGGATCAACTTGAAATGTTTATAACTTTTTCCCAATACGTCGTATTTATAAGTGTAATACTTCTTTGGAAAGGGTATTTAATAAAATATCACTCATTAATATTATATTATCTTTTTAACAAACTTGTAGAACATTTTTTTTAAAACAAAAACCAGTAATATTTTTGGTTAAAACTTGTATGTGTCTTCAGAACCTTATTTTAGTACAGTGTTTGATTCTACGGCCATGATTTTTACAAATATGTTGGAGTATTAAATAAGCTTACTACAGGTACCAATATTTTTAATGTACCTATCAGATTAACGTAGAAAAAAAATATTTTGTACGGGGTAAAAAAATCCTGCCCGTGAAAAATTTTGTCACAACTTGGGATGCTTGTAAATAATAAGTAGTGGTCGTAATAACGTGGCTACTTTATTAATTATGTTAAGAATAAACACACCATTCATTTAAAACCACCCAACGTATAGGTCACAGCGGTTGTTTTTAAATTACAGCCATTTTCTTGAAATCTAAGATAAAAATAATCATTGTTCATGTTCAAAACCACTATTGTAAATAAATACAATCATAAAAACAAACGAAATGAATGCCACTTGAAAGCCCTATTGTTTACCATTACAAAAAACATTCAAGTGTCAGCACCGCTCTACGAAACTTAGTCGTAAAACCGGTTTGTTTATCAACATCTGGCCCGCCGGCGGCCACTCAACGCGATGACGTAATCGGGCGAGCGGTGAAGCGTTTTTTTTGGCAGGCGCCGAACCGTTCGAGCGGAATATTTTGGTATAATATTAGGTTAATAATTCAGAAACAACAACATCTGGTGGGGATTATTACTTATTTTTCCGAAAATCCCCACTAGGCCGAGTTTATTTAACTAATGGGGATTTCTGGGAAAAAATATAACAATCCCGCTGGTGGGGATTTGTCGGTGGGGATTTCTGAATAAACCCTTATTTTGATTAAATAGGGTGACTGGTAAATTTTGCGACTTACTACGGGGGATGACGGCTTAAGTGTATCTATAAAGCAACACCACACTGCGCTCTAAAACACAGATTACTGACGTTGCTCAAACAACCAAAATAACCACTACGCGGAGCCCTGACACCTCCAGAAGGCGTCGCGGCAAACTTCGTAGATGATGGCAGGACAAGCTGGTGAAAACAAACGACCAGTGGTCCACTTTAGCCCTGTATCGAAAAACCAGCTCTTTCGATCCAGGGCTAAAGTGGATCAACTCATGGGGACCTGTGCCCAGCAGTGGAGTGATGCAGGGTAACAGTGCGATTCTGTAACCATCTCACCGCGAAAACTTGGGTGAAGTGAGCGTGGAGTGAGCTGTCATTCCAACTAATGCTATAGGGATTGACAGCTCACTCTAAGCTCACTTCACCTAACTTTTCACGGTGAGATTTTTACAGAATCGATCGGCAGTACCAACAGTAAACATTTTTTTTTAATACCTGCAGTGCGATTCTTTAACCATCTCACCGTGAAAACTTAGGTGAAATGAGCGTGGAGTGAGCTGTCATTCTAAATAATGCTAGGGATTGATGCTACTGACAACTCACATCAAGCTCACTTCACTTGAGTTTAGGATCAATTTGAAAGTTGTTGACAGCTACGAGAACCTGTTCAGTTTGTTCAGCATCAGTTTTAGACCTAGGTTCAGGTTTGACCTCCTCCTTGACATGAGCAAATGCTACAAATTTGTCATTATGCAAAATAGTGTGATGCCTACGATTACAATCAGCTATTATGCAACTAGCCTTATTTTTATTCCAAAATATAACTGTGGGAAATCACATCATTAGTATAATCTTTACTATACACAATGTTTGTAGACAAGCCACCAAAAAGCTAGACACTAATATGATCAGAAAAACAGAAAAAACATCCTTCAATGTGACGATTATTCCATCTCTAATGAAGCAGTTAAAGACGCTTGGTTGAAAATATTAAAGAAGCATGATTTGGCATACGAAGATTTTGAGGCGAATGATGATAAAAATTGGTATGGCACGATGGGCCCGTACTTGGATATGTTTTCGGCGTATGCCTTAAGGGTAAATGAACTCAGGCTCGGTCACAACAATATGCCCATTACCAAGCAGGATGGAGTACATAAGAGTTTCCCTGTCGCCAAATACGGACTTTCAGGAGCTCACCACGTTCTATTGGAAGGAGCATCATTTCCTCCTGAGCGCCGATCATCCATAGTACAAAGTCTTGGGCCAATGACAGCATGGCTCTGTATGCTCCGAAGCGAAGGGATATATAGAAAGAAGTACGCTGCAGCTGTCAAAAGGGCTATGTCTCACGTACCATGTATCGACGATATAATAGAGATGACTAAGAACACAAAGCAAGCTTCTGAAATCTCAACGCTGACAACCTTGGTTGCTGAAATAATATTAATAACCACCTCTAGACAAGCGACGAGGATGTTCTTTCCCCTCACTGTGTTTTCTAGCGTATGGAGGGCTCAAGAAGACAAAAAACGATTCTGTGAGTTTTTCAGCACAACTGGCGCAGGAGGTTGGTACACTTATAAGTACGCATCATCCAATGGACTAAGGTACACTATCTGCGGTGAGATGCAAGAAGAGATGGCATCGCAGATAGTGTTCCATGGCATATTTGGAACGTATAAGGAGGACCTATCAATTCTCTCTCAGATTACAAGCACTGCCAACTGGTTCACGCGAGAAGATATGGGGAGTTGTTTCAGACAAACAGGAAAGGGGGTTTGTAACACAAAAGTTACCCTTCCTCTCATGAAATTCTATGCAAAAATGTCATGTGCGAACCAAACAGGCCTATTATCAGGGGTGTACAATCAAGTAGTAACGGTACCATGTTTCAGTGGGCAACGCACTCATCTCTTCGATTCGACTTTCTTCGAACACATTGAGAAAAAGAGAATTATAAGTAATACGGGGAAGACTCTTGCGCAGATCATAAATATCTTGACCAGCACTCTAGAAGATCTCCACGATAGAGTAAAGAAAGACAACGGAAGGATTGAAATGGGAACCACACAGTGGAGGGAGCCGCGTCCTCCATGGAGACGTCTACACTTCCGATGAAGTCATCCATGTATGTATCGGACGTAATAGCTTCCACAGCTTGTGGGAACTCGCTTGAAAATTCCGATGCGTTTCGGTTGACGATGTAAATAGCCGTTGATGGGCTGGAGCACGCCCCAAAAATCATAGAAGACATACGATAGGTCTTTATTGGTCCCGCAGGGTCTTTGCGCCAAAGAAATCGCTGAGCATCTCGGTCGCACTCTTGAATTTTCACCTGCGGGAACATCTCCTTGATATCGGCGGTCAAGGCAATTTTTCCCTCTCTAAAACGCATCAAAATTCCTAATAGCGGTTATAAAAAATCAGGACCCGACAGAAGCATACAATTTAATGATACGATGTACTTTAGCAGCCGCGTCGTGAACAACACGGAGTTTTTCCGGTTTGTTGGGATTTACCATACCAAAATGCGGCAAGTACCAACAAACTGATGTGGGTGACTGTCCTTTACACTCCTCAGCATAACCCTTAGCTAGCATGTCCTGAATATTAACCTTGTAACGTTTGGCGTATTTAAGATCCTTTGACATTTTCAGTTCAAGGCTTTTATACCTAGAAAGTGCCAAAGGATAGCTCTCGGGAACAGTAAGGTCATCCGCCTTCCACAATAAGCCGACCTGGAAGTGCCCATTTGGTAGACGTCGGGCTGTATCCTCTAGAATTCTGATAGCGCGCTGATCGCCTGCACTGCGAGGCTCATGTTTCGTGATACCGATTGCGTCTAACCTATATTGTTCCTTGATGAGAACTTCCAGGTCATGCTGCGGAGGCTCACGAAAGGATACGTGGCAGGCAGTCTCCACTAAAGTTGTCCGGCTGCTAGTAAATCCGAACAACACCCATCCTAGCGATGTTCTAATGGCGACGGGCTGGGACTTCGTGCCTTTCCTGACCTCGGATGCTGTTATTAGGTGCCAGTTATCGATACCTATCAAAACTGTAGGCTTTGCTTCGGAGTAACACAACTCCTCAACTAGATATACCAGACAGGTAGGGGTAGCGACGTAAAGAGTCGCGGGTGGCCGATTGGCTTTGCAGCCCTAAGTTTTTAATTGCTCTTGCCCGCTGGATTAAGAAACTCTGTGAGGCTAATCGGCCTTTTATCTGAAAGTCTACAAACTGCACGCTGCTATCCCTAGATAACCCTCCCACACAATCCAAATGTAGGTTGCCCTCAGGACCCTCAGCACCAATTTTGGAGGCGATGTCGGCATCTATGAAGGTAGCCGTCGACCCGTCGTCCAGAAGGGCGAATGTGTCTACACTCCCAGCCGGCCCGGAAACTGTGACGGGTGCTACTTTTAATAGTGGAGGAAGTGTAGGATCAATTTGAAAGTTGTTGACAGCTACGAGAACCTGTTCAGTTTGTTCAGCATCAGTTTTAGACCTAGGTTCAGGTTTGACCTCCTCCTTCACATGAGCAAATGCTACAAATTTGTCATTATGCAAAATAGTGTGATGCCTACGATTACAATCAGCTATTATGCAACTAGCCTTATTTTTATTCCAAAATATAACTGTGGGAAATCACATCATTAGTATAATCTTTACTATACACAATGTTTGTAGACAAGCCACCAAAAAGCTAGACACTAATATGATCAGAAAAACAGAAAAAACATCCTTCAATGTGACGATTATTCCATCTCTAATGAAGCAGTTAAAGACGCTTGGTTGAAAATATTAAAGAAGCATGATTTGGCATACGAAGATTTTGAGGCGAATGATGATAAAAATTGGTATGGCACGATGGGCCCGTACTTGGATATGTTTTCGGCGTATGCCTTAAGGGTAAATGAACTCAGGCTCGGTCACAACAATATGCCCATTACCAAGCAGGATGGAGTACATAAGAGTTTCCCTGTCGCCAAATACGGACTTTCAGGAGCTCACCACGTTCTATTGGAAGGAGCATCATTTCCTCCTGAGCGCCGATCATCCATAGTACAAAGTCTTGGGCCAATGACAGCATGGCTCTGTATGCTCCGAAGCGAAGGGATATATAGAAAGAAGTACGCTGCAGCTGTCAAAAGGGCTATGTCTCACGTACCATGTATCGACGATATAATAGAGATGACTAAGAACACAAAGCAAGCTTCTGAAATCTCAACGCTGACAACCTTGGTTGCTGAAATAATATTAATAACCACCTCTAGACAAGCGACGAGGATGTTCTTTCCCCTCACTGTGTTTTCTAGCGTATGGAGGGCTCAAGAAGACAAAAAACGATTCTGTGAGTTTTTCAGCACAACTGGCGCAGGAGGTTGGTACACTTATAAGTACGCATCATCCAATGGACTAAGGTACACTATCTGCGGTGAGATGCAAGAAGAGATGGCATCGCAGATAGTGTTCCATGGCATATTTGGAACGTATAAGGAGGACCTATCAATTCTCTCTCAGATTACAAGCACTGCCAACTGGTTCACGCGAGAAGATATGGGGAGTTGTTTCAGACAAACAGGAAAGGGGGTTTGTAACACAAAAGTTACCCTTCCTCTCATGAAATTCTATGCAAAAATGTCATGTGCGAACCAAACAGGCCTATTATCAGGGGTGTACAATCAAGTAGTAACGGTACCATGTTTCAGTGGGCAACGCACTCATCTCTTCGATTCGACTTTCTTCGAACACATTGAGAAAAAGAGAATTATAAGTAATACGGGGAAGACTCTTGCGCAGATCATAAATATCTTGACCAGCACTCTAGAAGATCTCCACGATAGAGTAAAGAAAGACAACGGAAGGATTGAAATGGGAACCACACAGTGGAGGGAGCCGCGTCCTCCATGGAGACGTCTACACTTCCGATGAAGTCATCCATGTATGTATCGGACGTAATAGCTTCCACAGCTTGTGGGAACTCGCTTGAAAATTCCGATGCGTTTCGGTTGACGATGTAAATAGCCGTTGATGGGCTGGAGCACGCCCCAAAAATCATAGAAGACATACGATAGGTCTTTATTGGTCCCGCAGGGTCTTTGCGCCAAAGAAATCGCTGAGCATCTCGGTCGCACTCTTGAATTTTCACCTGCGGGAACATCTCCTTGATATCGGCGGTCAAGGCAATTTTTCCCTCTCTAAAACGCATCAAAATTCCTAATAGCGGTTATAAAAAATCAGGACCCGACAGAAGCATACAATTTAATGATACGATGTACTTTAGCAGCCGCGTCGTGAACAACACGGAGTTTTTCCGGTTTGTTGGGATTTACCATACCAAAATGCGGCAAGTACCAACAAACTGATGTGGGTGACTGTCCTTTACACTCCTCAGCATAACCCTTAGCTAGCATGTCCTGAATATTAACCTTGTAACGTTTGGCGTATTTAAGATCCTTTGACATTTTCAGTTCAAGGCTTTTATACCTAGAAAGTGCCAAAGGATAGCTCTCGGGAACAGTAAGGTCATCCGCCTTCCACAATAAGCCGACCTGGAAGTGCCCATTTGGTAGACGTCGGGCTGTATCCTCTAGAATTCTGATAGCGCGCTGATCGCCTGCACTGCGAGGCTCATGTTTCGTGATACCGATTGCGTCTAACCTATATTGTTCCTTGATGAGAACTTCCAGGTCATGCTGCGGAGGCTCACGAAAGGATACGTGGCAGGCAGTCTCCACTAAAGTTGTCCGGCTGCTAGTAAATCCGAACAACACCCATCCTAGCGATGTTCTAATGGCGACGGGCTGGGACTTCGTGCCTTTCCTGACCTCGGATGCTGTTATTAGGTGCCAGTTATCGATACCTATCAAAACTGTAGGCTTTGCTTCGGAGTAACACAACTCCTCAACTAGATATACCAGACAGGTAGGGGTAGCGACGTAAAGAGTCGCGGGTGGCCGATTGGCTTTGCAGCCCTAAGTTTTTAATTGCTCTTGCCCGCTGGATTAAGAAACTCTGTGAGGCTAATCGGCCTTTTATCTGAAAGTCTACAAACTGCACGCTGCTATCCCTAGATAACCCTCCCACACAATCCAAATGTAGGTTGCCCTCAGGACCCTCAGCACCAATTTTGGAGGCGATGTCGGCATCTATGAAGGTAGCCGTCGACCCGTCGTCCAGAAGGGCGAATGTGTCTACACTCCCAGCCGGCCCGGAAACTGTGACGGGTGCTACTTTTAATAGTGGAGGAAGTGTAGGATCAATTTGAAAGTTGTTGACAGCTACGAGAACCTGTTCAGTTTGTTCAGCATCAGTTTTAGACCTAGGTTCAGGTTTGACCTCCTCCTTCACATGAGCAAATGCTACAAATTTGTCATTATGCAAAATAGTGTGATGCCTACGATTACAATCAGCTATTATGCAACTAGCCTTATTTTTATTCCAAAATATAACTGTGGGAAATCACATCATTAGTATAATCTTTACTATACACAATGTTTGTAGACAAGCCACCAAAAAGCTAGACACTAATATGATCAGAAAAACAGAAAAAACATCCTTCAATGTGACGATTATTCCATCTCTAATGAAGCAGTTAAAGACGCTTGGTTGAAAATATTAAAGAAGCATGATTTGGCATACGAAGATTTTGAGGCGAATGATGATAAAAATTGGTATGGCACGATGGGCCCGTACTTGGATATGTTTTCGGCGTATGCCTTAAGGGTAAATGAACTCAGGCTCGGTCACAACAATATGCCCATTACCAAGCAGGATGGAGTACATAAGAGTTTCCCTGTCGCCAAATACGGACTTTCAGGAGCTCACCACGTTCTATTGGAAGGAGCATCATTTCCTCCTGAGCGCCGATCATCCATAGTACAAAGTCTTGGGCCAATGACAGCATGGCTCTGTATGCTCCGAAGCGAAGGGATATATAGAAAGAAGTACGCTGCAGCTGTCAAAAGGGCTATGTCTCACGTACCATGTATCGACGATATAATAGAGATGACTAAGAACACAAAGCAAGCTTCTGAAATCTCAACGCTGACAACCTTGGTTGCTGAAATAATATTAATAACCACCTCTAGACAAGCGACGAGGATGTTCTTTCCCCTCACTGTGTTTTCTAGCGTATGGAGGGCTCAAGAAGACAAAAAACGATTCTGTGAGTTTTTCAGCACAACTGGCGCAGGAGGTTGGTACACTTATAAGTACGCATCATCCAATGGACTAAGGTACACTATCTGCGGTGAGATGCAAGAAGAGATGGCATCGCAGATAGTGTTCCATGGCATATTTGGAACGTATAAGGAGGACCTATCAATTCTCTCTCAGATTACAAGCACTGCCAACTGGTTCACGCGAGAAGATATGGGGAGTTGTTTCAGACAAACAGGAAAGGGGGTTTGTAACACAAAAGTTACCCTTCCTCTCATGAAATTCTATGCAAAAATGTCATGTGCGAACCAAACAGGCCTATTATCAGGGGTGTACAATCAAGTAGTAACGGTACCATGTTTCAGTGGGCAACGCACTCATCTCTTCGATTCGACTTTCTTCGAACACATTGAGAAAAAGAGAATTATAAGTAATACGGGGAAGACTCTTGCGCAGATCATAAATATCTTGACCAGCACTCTAGAAGATCTCCACGATAGAGTAAAGAAAGACAACGGAAGGATTGAAATGGGAACCACACAGTGGAGGGAGCCGCGTCCTCCATGGAGACGTCTACACTTCCGATGAAGTCATCCATGTATGTATCGGACGTAATAGCTTCCACAGCTTGTGGGAACTCGCTTGAAAATTCCGATGCGTTTCGGTTGACGATGTAAATAGCCGTTGATGGGCTGGAGCACGCCCCAAAAATCATAGAAGACATACGATAGGTCTTTATTGGTCCCGCAGGGTCTTTGCGCCAAAGAAATCGCTGAGCATCTCGGTCGCACTCTTGAATTTTCACCTGCGGGAACATCTCCTTGATATCGGCGGTCAAGGCAATTTTTCCCTCTCTAAAACGCATCAAAATTCCTAATAGCGGTTATAAAAAATCAGGACCCGACAGAAGCATACAATTTAATGATACGATGTACTTTAGCAGCCGCGTCGTGAACAACACGGAGTTTTTCCGGTTTGTTGGGATTTACCATACCAAAATGCGGCAAGTACCAACAAACTGATGTGGGTGACTGTCCTTTACACTCCTCAGCATAACCCTTAGCTAGCATGTCCTGAATATTAACCTTGTAACGTTTGGCGTATTTAAGATCCTTTGACATTTTCAGTTCAAGGCTTTTATACCTAGAAAGTGCCAAAGGATAGCTCTCGGGAACAGTAAGGTCATCCGCCTTCCACAATAAGCCGACCTGGAAGTGCCCATTTGGTAGACGTCGGGCTGTATCCTCTAGAATTCTGATAGCGCGCTGATCGCCTGCACTGCGAGGCTCATGTTTCGTGATACCGATTGCGTCTAACCTATATTGTTCCTTGATGAGAACTTCCAGGTCATGCTGCGGAGGCTCACGAAAGGATACGTGGCAGGCAGTCTCCACTAAAGTTGTCCGGCTGCTAGTAAATCCGAACAACACCCATCCTAGCGATGTTCTAATGGCGACGGGCTGGGACTTCGTGCCTTTCCTGACCTCGGATGCTGTTATTAGGTGCCAGTTATCGATACCTATCAAAACTGTAGGCTTTGCTTCGGAGTAACACAACTCCTCAACTAGATATACCAGACAGGTAGGGGTAGCGACGTAAAGAGTCGCGGGTGGCCGATTGGCTTTGCAGCCCTAAGTTTTTAATTGCTCTTGCCCGCTGGATTAAGAAACTCTGTGAGGCTAATCGGCCTTTTATCTGAAAGTCTACAAACTGCACGCTGCTATCCCTAGATAACCCTCCCACACAATCCAAATGTAGGTTGCCCTCAGGACCCTCAGCACCAATTTTGGAGGCGATGTCGGCATCTATGAAGGTAGCCGTCGACCCGTCGTCCAGAAGGGCGAATGTGTCTACACTCCCAGCCGGCCCGGAAACTGTGACGGGTGCTACTTTTAATAGTGGAGGAAGTGTAGGATCAATTTGAAAGTTGTTGACAGCTACGAGAACCTGTTCAGTTTGTTCAGCATCAGTTTTAGACCTAGGTTCAGGTTTGACCTCCTCCTTCACATGAGCAAATGCTACAAATTTGTCATTATGCAAAATAGTGTGATGCCTACGATTACAATCAGCTATTATGCAACTAGCCTTATTTTTATTCCAAAATATAACTGTGGGAAATCACATCATTAGTATAATCTTTACTATACACAATGTTTGTAGACAAGCCACCAAAAAGCTAGACACTAATATGATCAGAAAAACAGAAAAAACATCCTTCAATGTGACGATTATTCCATCTCTAATGAAGCAGTTAAAGACGCTTGGTTGAAAATATTAAAGAAGCATGATTTGGCATACGAAGATTTTGAGGCGAATGATGATAAAAATTGGTATGGCACGATGGGCCCGTACTTGGATATGTTTTCGGCGTATGCCTTAAGGGTAAATGAACTCAGGCTCGGTCACAACAATATGCCCATTACCAAGCAGGATGGAGTACATAAGAGTTTCCCTGTCGCCAAATACGGACTTTCAGGAGCTCACCACGTTCTATTGGAAGGAGCATCATTTCCTCCTGAGCGCCGATCATCCATAGTACAAAGTCTTGGGCCAATGACAGCATGGCTCTGTATGCTCCGAAGCGAAGGGATATATAGAAAGAAGTACGCTGCAGCTGTCAAAAGGGCTATGTCTCACGTACCATGTATCGACGATATAATAGAGATGACTAAGAACACAAAGCAAGCTTCTGAAATCTCAACGCTGACAACCTTGGTTGCTGAAATAATATTAATAACCACCTCTAGACAAGCGACGAGGATGTTCTTTCCCCTCACTGTGTTTTCTAGCGTATGGAGGGCTCAAGAAGACAAAAAACGATTCTGTGAGTTTTTCAGCACAACTGGCGCAGGAGGTTGGTACACTTATAAGTACGCATCATCCAATGGACTAAGGTACACTATCTGCGGTGAGATGCAAGAAGAGATGGCATCGCAGATAGTGTTCCATGGCATATTTGGAACGTATAAGGAGGACCTATCAATTCTCTCTCAGATTACAAGCACTGCCAACTGGTTCACGCGAGAAGATATGGGGAGTTGTTTCAGACAAACAGGAAAGGGGGTTTGTAACACAAAAGTTACCCTTCCTCTCATGAAATTCTATGCAAAAATGTCATGTGCGAACCAAACAGGCCTATTATCAGGGGTGTACAATCAAGTAGTAACGGTACCATGTTTCAGTGGGCAACGCACTCATCTCTTCGATTCGACTTTCTTCGAACACATTGAGAAAAAGAGAATTATAAGTAATACGGGGAAGACTCTTGCGCAGATCATAAATATCTTGACCAGCACTCTAGAAGATCTCCACGATAGAGTAAAGAAAGACAACGGAAGGATTGAAATGGGAACCACACAGTGGAGGGAGCCGCGTCCTCCATGGAGACGTCTACACTTCCGATGAAGTCATCCATGTATGTATCGGACGTAATAGCTTCCACAGCTTGTGGGAACTCGCTTGAAAATTCCGATGCGTTTCGGTTGACGATGTAAATAGCCGTTGATGGGCTGGAGCACGCCCCAAAAATCATAGAAGACATACGATAGGTCTTTATTGGTCCCGCAGGGTCTTTGCGCCAAAGAAATCGCTGAGCATCTCGGTCGCACTCTTGAATTTTCACCTGCGGGAACATCTCCTTGATATCGGCGGTCAAGGCAATTTTTCCCTCTCTAAAACGCATCAAAATTCCTAATAGCGGTTATAAAAAATCAGGACCCGACAGAAGCATACAATTTAATGATACGATGTACTTTAGCAGCCGCGTCATGAACAACACGGAGTTTTTCCGGTTTGTTGGGATTTACCATACCAAAATGCGGCAAGTACCAACAAACTGATGTGGGTGACTGTCCTTTACACTCCTCAGCATAACCCTTAGCTAGCATGTCCTGAATATTAACCTTGTAACGTTTGGCGTATTTAAGATCCTTTGACATTTTCAGTTCAAGGCTTTTATACCTAGAAAGTGCCAAAGGATAGCTCTCGGGAACAGTAAGGTCATCCGCCTTCCACAATAAGCCGACCTGGAAGTGCCCATTTGGTAGACGTCGGGCTGTATCCTCTAGAATTCTGATAGCGCGCTGATCGCCTGCACTGCGAGGCTCATGTTTCGTGATACCGATTGCGTCTAACCTATATTGTTCCTTGATGAGAACTTCCAGGTCATGCTGCGGAGGCTCACGAAAGGATACGTGGCAGGCAGTCTCCACTAAAGTTGTCCGGCTGCTAGTAAATCCGAACAACACCCATCCTAGCGATGTTCTAATGGCGACGGGCTGGGACTTCGTGCCTTTCCTGACCTCGGATGCTGTTATTAGGTGCCAGTTATCGATACCTATCAAAACTGTAGGCTTTGCTTCGGAGTAACACAACTCCTCAACTAGATATACCAGACAGGTAGGGGTAGCGACGTAAAGAGTCGCGGGTGGCCGATTGGCTTTGCAGCCCTAAGTTTTTAATTGCTCTTGCCCGCTGGATTAAGAAACTCTGTGAGGCTAATCGGCCTTTTATCTGAAAGTCTACAAACTGCACGCTGCTATCCCTAGATAACCCTCCCACACAATCCAAATGTAGGTTGCCCTCAGGACCCTCAGCACCAATTTTGGAGGCGATGTCGGCATCTATGAAGGTAGCCGTCGACCCGTCGTCCAGAAGGGCGAATGTGTCTACACTCCCAGCCGGCCCGGAAACTGTGACGGGTGCTACTTTTAATAGTGGAGGAAGTGTAGGATCAATTTGAAAGTTGTTGACAGCTACGAGAACCTGTTCAGTTTGTTCAGCATCAGTTTTAGACCTAGGTTCAGGTTTGACCTCCTCCTTCACATGAGCAAATGCTACAAATTTGTCATTATGCAAAATAGTGTGATGCCTACGATTACAATCAGCTATTATGCAACTAGCCTTATTTTTATTCCAAAATATAACTGTGGGAAATCACATCATTAGTATAATCTTTACTATACACAATGTTTGTAGACAAGCCACCAAAAAGCTAGACACTAATATGATCAGAAAAACAGAAAAAACATCCTTCAATGTGACGATTATTCCATCTCTAATGAAGCAGTTAAAGACGCTTGGTTGAAAATATTAAAGAAGCATGATTTGGCATACGAAGATTTTGAGGCGAATGATGATAAAAATTGGTATGGCACGATGGGCCCGTACTTGGATATGTTTTCGGCGTATGCCTTAAGGGTAAATGAACTCAGGCTCGGTCACAACAATATGCCCATTACCAAGCAGGATGGAGTACATAAGAGTTTCCCTGTCGCCAAATACGGACTTTCAGGAGCTCACCACGTTCTATTGGAAGGAGCATCATTTCCTCCTGAGCGCCGATCATCCATAGTACAAAGTCTTGGGCCAATGACAGCATGGCTCTGTATGCTCCGAAGCGAAGGGATATATAGAAAGAAGTACGCTGCAGCTGTCAAAAGGGCTATGTCTCACGTACCATGTATCGACGATATAATAGAGATGACTAAGAACACAAAGCAAGCTTCTGAAATCTCAACGCTGACAACCTTGGTTGCTGAAATAATATTAATAACCACCTCTAGACAAGCGACGAGGATGTTCTTTCCCCTCACTGTGTTTTCTAGCGTATGGAGGGCTCAAGAAGACAAAAAACGATTCTGTGAGTTTTTCAGCACAACTGGCGCAGGAGGTTGGTACACTTATAAGTACGCATCATCCAATGGACTAAGGTACACTATCTGCGGTGAGATGCAAGAAGAGATGGCATCGCAGATAGTGTTCCATGGCATATTTGGAACGTATAAGGAGGACCTATCAATTCTCTCTCAGATTACAAGCACTGCCAACTGGTTCACGCGAGAAGATATGGGGAGTTGTTTCAGACAAACAGGAAAGGGGGTTTGTAACACAAAAGTTACCCTTCCTCTCATGAAATTCTATGCAAAAATGTCATGTGCGAACCAAACAGGCCTATTATCAGGGGTGTACAATCAAGTAGTAACGGTACCATGTTTCAGTGGGCAACGCACTCATCTCTTCGATTCGACTTTCTTCGAACACATTGAGAAAAAGAGAATTATAAGTAATACGGGGAAGACTCTTGCGCAGATCATAAATATCTTGACCAGCACTCTAGAAGATCTCCACGATAGAGTAAAGAAAGACAACGGAAGGATTGAAATGGGAACCACACAGTGGAGGGAGCCGCGTCCTCCATGGAGACGTCTACACTTCCGATGAAGTCATCCATGTATGTATCGGACGTAATAGCTTCCACAGCTTGTGGGAACTCGCTTGAAAATTCCGATGCGTTTCGGTTGACGATGTAAATAGCCGTTGATGGGCTGGAGCACGCCCCAAAAATCATAGAAGACATACGATAGGTCTTTATTGGTCCCGCAGGGTCTTTGCGCCAAAGAAATCGCTGAGCATCTCGGTCGCACTCTTGAATTTTCACCTGCGGGAACATCTCCTTGATATCGGCGGTCAAGGCAATTTTTCCCTCTCTAAAACGCATCAAAATTCCTAATAGCGGTTATAAAAAATCAGGACCCGACAGAAGCATACAATTTAATGATACGATGTACTTTAGCAGCCGCGTCATGAACAACACGGAGTTTTTCCGGTTTGTTGGGATTTACCATACCAAAATGCGGCAAGTACCAACAAACTGATGTGGGTGACTGTCCTTTACACTCCTCAGCATAACCCTTAGCTAGCATGTCCTGAATATTAACCTTGTAACGTTTGGCGTATTTAAGATCCTTTGACATTTTCAGTTCAAGGCTTTTATACCTAGAAAGTGCCAAAGGATAGCTCTCGGGAACAGTAAGGTCATCCGCCTTCCACAATAAGCCGACCTGGAAGTGCCCATTTGGTAGACGTCGGGCTGTATCCTCTAGAATTCTGATAGCGCGCTGATCGCCTGCACTGCGAGGCTCATGTTTCGTGATACCGATTGCGTCTAACCTATATTGTTCCTTGATGAGAACTTCCAGGTCATGCTGCGGAGGCTCACGAAAGGATACGTGGCAGGCAGTCTCCACTAAAGTTGTCCGGCTGCTAGTAAATCCGAACAACACCCATCCTAGCGATGTTCTAATGGCGACGGGCTGGGACTTCGTGCCTTTCCTGACCTCGGATGCTGTTATTAGGTGCCAGTTATCGATACCTATCAAAACTGTAGGCTTTGCTTCGGAGTAACACAACTCCTCAACTAGATATACCAGACAGGTAGGGGTAGCGACGTAAAGAGTCGCGGGTGGCCGATTGGCTTTGCAGCCCTAAGTTTTTAATTGCTCTTGCCCGCTGGATTAAGAAACTCTGTGAGGCTAATCGGCCTTTTATCTGAAAGTCTACAAACTGCACGCTGCTATCCCTAGATAACCCTCCCACACAATCCAAATGTAGGTTGCCCTCAGGACCCTCAGCACCAATTTTGGAGGCGATGTCGGCATCTATGAAGGTAGCCGTCGACCCGTCGTCCAGAAGGGCGAATGTGTCTACACTCCCAGCCGGCCCGGAAACTGTGACGGGTGCTACTTTTAATAGTGGAGGAAGTGTAGGATCAATTTGAAAGTTGTTGACAGCTACGAGAACCTGTTCAGTTTGTTCAGCATCAGTTTTAGACCTAGGTTCAGGTTTGACCTCCTCCTTCACATGAGCAAATGCTACAAATTTGTCATTATGCAAAATAGTGTGATGCCTACGATTACAATCAGCTATTATGCAACTAGCCTTATTTTTATTCCAAAATATAACTGTGGGAAATCACATCATTAGTATAATCTTTACTATACACAATGTTTGTAGACAAGCCACCAAAAAGCTAGACACTAATATGATCAGAAAAACAGAAAAAACATCCTTCAATGTGACGATTATTCCATCTCTAATGAAGCAGTTAAAGACGCTTGGTTGAAAATATTAAAGAAGCATGATTTGGCATACGAAGATTTTGAGGCGAATGATGATAAAAATTGGTATGGCACGATGGGCCCGTACTTGGATATGTTTTCGGCGTATGCCTTAAGGGTAAATGAACTCAGGCTCGGTCACAACAATATGCCCATTACCAAGCAGGATGGAGTACATAAGAGTTTCCCTGTCGCCAAATACGGACTTTCAGGAGCTCACCACGTTCTATTGGAAGGAGCATCATTTCCTCCTGAGCGCCGATCATCCATAGTACAAAGTCTTGGGCCAATGACAGCATGGCTCTGTATGCTCCGAAGCGAAGGGATATATAGAAAGAAGTACGCTGCAGCTGTCAAAAGGGCTATGTCTCACGTACCATGTATCGACGATATAATAGAGATGACTAAGAACACAAAGCAAGCTTCTGAAATCTCAACGCTGACAACCTTGGTTGCTGAAATAATATTAATAACCACCTCTAGACAAGCGACGAGGATGTTCTTTCCCCTCACTGTGTTTTCTAGCGTATGGAGGGCTCAAGAAGACAAAAAACGATTCTGTGAGTTTTTCAGCACAACTGGCGCAGGAGGTTGGTACACTTATAAGTACGCATCATCCAATGGACTAAGGTACACTATCTGCGGTGAGATGCAAGAAGAGATGGCATCGCAGATAGTGTTCCATGGCATATTTGGAACGTATAAGGAGGACCTATCAATTCTCTCTCAGATTACAAGCACTGCCAACTGGTTCACGCGAGAAGATATGGGGAGTTGTTTCAGACAAACAGGAAAGGGGGTTTGTAACACAAAAGTTACCCTTCCTCTCATGAAATTCTATGCAAAAATGTCATGTGCGAACCAAACAGGCCTATTATCAGGGGTGTACAATCAAGTAGTAACGGTACCATGTTTCAGTGGGCAACGCACTCATCTCTTCGATTCGACTTTCTTCGAACACATTGAGAAAAAGAGAATTATAAGTAATACGGGGAAGACTCTTGCGCAGATCATAAATATCTTGACCAGCACTCTAGAAGATCTCCACGATAGAGTAAAGAAAGACAACGGAAGGATTGAAATGGGAACCACACAGTGGAGGGAGATGGACACACTAAACCTAGGGTCTCCTGGAGCAGAAGTCTCTATCCGGCTCGAAGGACCACTTATATTACTGAATGGGTAATAATAACTTTTCTAGTTTTATAAAGAAAATTTCCATTGTTCCGTCAAGCCATTTTAATTGACAAGTCACCAACAAAAGAATATCAAAAATAGAGATAAAATAAACCAAAACATAAACAATTTAAAAAAGGCTTCAATCGACCACAGTTATATTATTAATAATTATTGTTTCATAGTGTAGTTTTTTGTCATAAGACTGCTAAAGCTGTAAGTACTCCCAAATAATATCCTAAAAATGTTTAGATATAATTAGCTATTAAGGTGAAAACTCCAAGGTAGCCCGCGAAATTCAAATTTTCATAAGTTTTTTGCATTTTGCAGGTTAGTATCATGAAATTGAATCGCAGCCGTAACAAATGTGGTTTTACCGAGTCATCGATATAATACCCTCTAATCTTATATTTCAATTGAATGACTTATTCATGAAAAAGCCATTCATTTGAAATATTTGAACAGAGAAATCGCAAAAAAAACTTTACGAAAATTTGAATTTTACGGGCTACCTTGAGCATTCCCTTCAAGAATGAAACACGAAAGATTTGATTATATTACGATATTAAATGTTGCTCATACACTAATCCGTCTAAAGTATAAATATAAAATATCTAAAAAATATCTAAAGTTATCTAAAGTAATTTAAAGTTGTTTTCTTTGACTGTAAAATTTGAACAGTAAATAGTTTGTGTTATCTATCTTTAATCCTAATCACTAAAACGTCTACAACGCCTAGTACATTTTAGACGTTGCCTTATATTTTTTATTTTGTTACCTAATATTCTTTTTTTGTTACTGTCCCAGAAAAAATCTGATCTCTTTTTATGTTTTATGTATTTTATTTTTAATATAAAACAATGAATCTCATGAAGATACTCAAGGATACTTAACATTATAATAAAAAGCACGTAAAATCGGTAAATTTTGTTTATTTTTCATATTATCAAAACTTTAAATTTTATTTAGGTGAAAGGTAACAAAAAAATAAATAAACACTTAATTTGAAAATTTTCTTTTACTTTTGTTGGTATTTCTTTGCAATGATATTATTAAGTTTATCATGAAGTATCAAGAAAACTATTTTTTTGGATATAACAATTGCTACTTCAAAGTTTTTTTTAACAATTAAAAAGTAACAAAATAAGAACATGTAATTTACCTTCATTTAGTTTTAAATACATTTTCCACAAAATTCATAAATAAAATAGATTTTCTTATAAAAATCCAAATGTTAATAAAGTAAACTACCTGATTTCATGAAAAAAAAACGATTTATATATATATTTTTATTTTTACCGATTTTTTTAAACTATGGCAAAAAAAAGAGAAATGCTCAAATAACGCAATGAATGGTGTTGAACTGTCAAAATTACACCCATCGCTACTGATAGCGTGTTACGCAATTAGCCCGCTGGCCCACGAAAGTTGTGTTAGAATTAGTTGACGGTACCACATATTCGGCCCTTTCGACCATACGGATACAAGGAGTAAATGTTCCTTTTGAAGTCTACCCGGGCGAGACCGTCGCAAGACTTCCCAACCTATGTAGATGCCTACTTTAGAAACGGCAGTACGTGATACAAGCACGTTTCACTGTTGCAACTTACCGCACGTCAGCTGAACCGATGTGTCACGCGCTCAAACATATGGAATTGTAACTATGTACAGTCATGTCATTCCAACTAGCCGTGACGATGGCAGCTGAATTAGGTACCGGATTTCCGGAGACCCCATATCTACAACATCTGCCCCCTGGACACGAACTGCGGTGGTCTGGAAATCTCTTAACCGATTGCAAACTCAGGTTGGCCGCTAGAAACAATCAAACAAGTAGGTTCTCATCGACCCTTCCTAGAGAAAATGCCAGTGGGATACCCTCACAAGACATGCCTCACCTTCTTTCCTGTTTATGATGTACAACCATCTGCACATTCCAGGATTAGCAGTAGTAGCTTTACTGGCGGAAAAAAATTGAGTAGAAGTCAATCGATACAAAAAGAAGCTGATTTATGCATTAGAAAAGTGTTGGTATCTACACTACACGTTCACGATAAATGTTAAATATGTATACTTTTTAACAAATACTTCTAAGTCACCACTCACTGTGCCAAGTACCGGCGTGAAAACATAAACGGATTTGATTAGGTATTTTCGCAAAATATTACCATGCTCTATTATTATTGTACTTGTAGGTTTTTTATACAAGCTATCACCCTCCGCAGTAAATCGTACTGTTTACTGGATGCCTCCCTAGCACTGATAATTTGTTAAAATTAAACTGTTATTTTCATATTTTAGTGCGACGGAGTGATGAACGTCTGCATGTCAAAAGTGAGTGTCTTTCTTAATTTGGGTTTACCCATAATGATACCGACAGCTACTTATTCTTCCTATCATTAATACAATGATTTTTAGTACGGGGCCTTCCTTACTTTGGAGCCGAATGTTTGCAAAGGTGCAATCTGCGACTAAATATGATCTGTTTAAAAAAAAATTCAAGCAGTTACTTTTACGAGTAAGTCTGTTTTAATGGGGGACGGGAACTTTTTGCTGTCAACCGTGCAAGAATGTAACTCCTGGCTGAAAAAATCACATTAATTTAAATTCATTTCAGTGCGTTGGGCGTGGTTGTGAAGCACTTGTAAGGTTTTGTTTTACTATTATCCCTCTTAGTACTTTATTTGTGGACTGCGGTCATTTTAATATTGTAATTATATTCATGTACAGTGTCGTTCATCCTCCTGTCTAACATTTGTAAGTATAAGCTTCATCACATAATTTCTGACTTTAAATTATTAACCATTTACAATATGATTATCTCATACCTGCATACACTAAAGACTGACTTTAAAATTGTTTATCAGTTAATTAAAAATAATAATTTACTAACATCCCACCCCCCACCGCTTGGCAAGCAAGCAATGTACTGTTGTGCCGTCACGACCATCTTGACCATATTAAAAAAAATGGTAAACCAATTTTACATTTACAACACATTTGCTCGTAAATGGTCTCTTATTTCACCAATTTCAATATCGTATTGTATTTCATTACATACTTGTGCGTTATTGTAATGCAAAACGCATGTTTATCAAGATACTCCGTCTAAAACGAACGGTACTTTTTTAAATCTTAGCAAAGAGTTTTCATGGCAGAAAAGTGGTCAACATTTTATGAATAAAATTAACTTTGGGAGATAAAATATAATAAATAACATTTAATTCTTTAATTTAATTAATTTTGACAATAAATTACAAACAAATCTATAGCAAAAACACAAAAATATGAATTTACTTTATTAGTAATACTGGCTGTTTTTTGTGCCTTTGCCTTTAAAAAAAAGCACTGATGCGCGCGCATCGCTAATTTGTGAACAAGTAAAAATTATTCCACGCGCTTTTTCTTTTCGCTGTATTGTTTTTATTTGAAAATGTCGTCAATGATGAATTTATTAATTCGACACCGCCAGAAATCTCAAGAGGTAGCGAAAAAGGCTACTCTAAGCCTTTTTTATTTGAAAATGTCGTCAATGATGAATTTATTAATTCGACACCGCCAGAAATCTCAAGAGGTAGCGAAAAAGGCTACTCTAAGCCTCTTGCCCGAAAAATCGACCGATAGATACTTACAAGCGTATCAAAACCTCATCGGCCATGTGAGTAAATAGTCGAAAGTGTTTTCGGCTGACAATGTCAAGAAGTTCCTAAAATAAGCTTCGGATTGCCGATATTTGGCAACAAAGGTCAGTTGAAACTAAATTATTATTAACTTCTTTCACTTTTGTATTTCTTTACAATATAGGTGTTTTGTAAACTGTTTTTGTCTCTTTTCAGGTTGTATTAATATTCGGTATAAATGGTGCATGTAGACGTCAAGAATTGGCAAACATCACAATTAATGATGTCGAGAACCATGGGGTTCTTCTTGCCCAGGTCGAAAACACAAAAAATAAAATTCCAAGATCGTTCACAATACAGGGGCCTTTTCACGACATAGTGAAGCAATACGAAGCGCTTCGTTTAACAAAAGCGTTGTCAAACAGATTTTTTCAAAATTACCAAAATGGAAAATGCACTAGCCAACCAATTGGCATAAATAAATTTGGAGCAATGCCGAAACAAATTGCCACTTTCTTAAGGTTGGATGATCCACATGAATACCCAGGGCACAGTTTCAGAAGGTCCTCGGCTACATTGCTCGCCGATTCAGGTGCGAACTTATTGACACTAAAACGCCATGGAGGGTGGCGGTCGAACAGTGTAGCCGAGGGCTACATTGATGACTCGATGAGGAATAAAGAAGAAATGATGAAGAAATTAGCTCCCGTATTACAAGGAATATAAAATTTGGAGCCAAGTGTTGACTCTCGACCATCTACGAGCACACAGGCGTACATTCCACCATCGTCGCCGCCGCCGCAGCCTCTCCCGTCGCCGCCACCGACTGCAGAACTCTGTGGTCTCGTTTCTCCTACTTTCACTCAAGAGAGTGAGAGAGACTGGTGAAATTGTAACTAATAATAATAACTTGACAACATTAAAAGTGCCAACTGGCAACGTAGGTAATAATCAATTTTACAAATTGTTCAAATTTTTATATCTGGTTTATGATTTTTAATAGAAATTAATAAAACATTTTAAATAATTATTAAATAAACCGAATATCAATAGGAATAATCGATTTGAGAAATCAGAATCGATATGATGACTCGACAACACTCGGCGAGCGCGGGAATTTTTAATCTGTACGGCCGTACGGCACGAGATTGGTATAGCTGTATTTGGTAGTGTAACATTTGGTTGTATAAATAAATAATTGTAAAACATAGTGACCTGAGTTTTACTACACGAGTTTTATTTATTTCCTCGCAAATATGTTATAAAACGTCGTATGACATACGTGCGCTTTGACAATTACAGCCTCTGCTTCCTTGTAGCAATATCACCTCGGCTGTAATTTTCAACTTACCGCACTTATATTATAATGTACTATTACGAAACTGTGATAGCAATACATCAGATTTTCGGAATTCTCTACAGTCTACACAGTTGTGAAGTTTCTAACCGTTCCTAGGCTAGGTTCCGCGTTTAGCATCTTCTGATCTAACGATATACGCGATTTTGTGGACGTACAGCTATGATATATGGTTTTGGTCGTGGGCTATCGGGATGACACAAGTCAGTGAAGCTGATTTTGATGATGAAAAAAAGATCTAGTGTTACGCTGACGACGGCCGCGTACAGTCGGTCACTCTTACAAAGACTTTGACGATATGGAGGTGTATAGTGTAGTACCGACCAAACCACATCAGAGTTAAGCAAATCTGATGTGGTTTGCGATGGATTCGCTTCCACGATCACTATTAAATTTTCATTGTCAACTAGGGTCTCCGGCCGTCGACGGAGTTGGTTCTGTTGGTCAAAATTTCTAGAACGAAAACGTAGGAATAAAAAATTTACCTAACTACCGTGTTTACTTTCGCAAACGAGAGTAGGGGTCTCGTAAATAATATTGAGCAAAGACCGTTTAAAGTTCTATAGTGTACTTTGCGAGTTCTTTTAAATACCGCATGGCATAATTTTAAAGGACATGGCTAAATGACTGCCCCAAGCATGTCTAGTAACTTCACATTAACTCGTAATATTTAAATATTCATTCATGAATTATTAAGCTTTTAATAATTTCCTAGCGCTTTCGTGAACTGTTAAACATAAAAAAAGTATCTTAGTTGCTTTTTTTGATTGACATGACAAGTTCAAGGGGAATAATAATACAGTACTGCAACTAGGGACGGGTCGTGTCGCTTTTCTAAAATGTCAAATCAAACTATACTTATATCGATTTTTGATAACAGGTATCAAAACGATTTATTTTCTGAAACTAAGAAGTGGCAATCAGAGTTATTGGCGGGAATCGATGGAATTCAATTCGGTGTCCTGTTTAGTTGCTTCTTATTGTGTTTTCACAGGGAAACGGGGTTGTTTCTAAGTGACAATCGACTCTATTCAATTCCACTCTTTTCGTATCAAAATCAAATAAAAATAATTGAAAGCTTCAGAATGTGCTTCTACGTTTAATGTACTACCTATTTTGTGTCGAAAAATATTAACTGAATACAGGTCGACAAAAACTATTTACCTAAGTATATTTTTATTTTTCAACCCAATCGATTATTTTATTGATTCGATTACACTTGACGTTCAATCCCATCTCTATGAAAAAAAACAAACGTCAGATGTTAGACATCGTTGGAACACTGCCGTTTGCTTGTTCGTTGTGGTTTTTCATTTTGGATTTTCATTGACCCTCGCTTGCTTATTGTGTGTGCTTGCCTACCTACTGACCTCTTGCTACTCGACACGGACTTGACTTGCAATCAATTCATCCTGCGATGCATAAACTGCGGTGTAACCAGGCAAAGGCTGCGGCAGCATATCGCCTCTTCATTGCCTGCTTTTCTACTCACTATCTTAGCACGATGGTTAACAATTGAGGTAAGTCATCTACAGCTAGAATCATTCTAGAACCGATAAATATAAGAAACATCGAACAAATGTGACTTCAAGTAGTTTACCGTGTTTTCAAAATACATAATGAACTCTTGGCAATGAATCAGAAAGACTCATCTCGTCTCAACACGTCACGACTACAACAGACTGGTTGCTTTAGATGTCATAATAATCAAATGTGTAGGTATTATAAATAATTCATGTGGGTAATAAGGTAATTAAGTTTGTTCTAGGTTCCAAGGGATGCCAACATTTGTCATCCTTGTTATGAGCTGCTGAATTCAGAAGCAACTAGTGATGTACGTTTATTTGGTCATACAATAGTGCGCATAACTTGAGGCCGTTTGCAGAATTTACCAACGTCACATCCAGCTTTCTATTATCTAAATAAAATGTTTTTAAACACAGTGTATTTTTTTATCTTTACATACCCGTCCGGTAGCATTTATCATCTTCCTCTTCAGATATTCAGTTTCTCGGCCTACAAATCGTCAGGACTACTGTCCCTGACCTCTCTCTCTCTGGTTGTGTTATTGGGCAACATCCAATCAGAATGATTTGATCAGACAGACAGATAACCTAAACTAACTTTTTTATATAATGTTCTTATAAGATTCACAGAATAAATAAATTAATCGCATTTTTGTTTGTTGTTTTATTTCAATATCTTTTAAAGTAGTTTTGAGTATGAATGTCGATGGCTATAAGAGTAGGGGACGACCAACGAAACGATGGATGGACTGTGTGAATGATGATATGGTTAGAAAGGGGGTGACTACCGAGATGGCGGCTAATAGAGGAGTATGGAAGAAAAAGACATGTTGCGCCGACCACAAATAAATTGGGATTAGGGCAGGAGAATGATGATGATCTTTTAAAGTCCTTGGTTACTCACTGTATTCGTTATCTAGTTTAGGCAGGATTTTACAATCACCACATACTAATTAAACTAAGTCCTCCTGGCGCGTTTGTCTGTCTGTCTGTACGGATGTTTCAACAAACATATTTTGATGGGGTTGTCACTTCCGGAAGGTTTAGCTATACATTCGTGTAGGTTGTATTGACCAATGTAAATCAAGTCAGAAAAATCCTGCCGCCTGAGTGTTTTCTTGCGCGCGTTGTCCCATTCAGCGTCCAGAACCCATCTCTCGAGTACATTTACTATAGGGATTTGGTTTTGGACAAAAATCTAGTGTTGTTTGGGTAACACCTAGGTAAAAGTTCATAGCAATGTAATTTATTTGCAGTTTTTTATGCCTATTGACGTAGGAGTTACACGATTTCATTTTCAGGATTATAAAGATATAAAAAGCGCCTGAAACTTTTTCTGTATGAAATACTAATATTCAGCTATTCAGCATTACATATTGCTAGGTACCATGTCTAGACATTGCTGGAGATTCGTCCATACTTCAGTTTAGCCATCTCCTTTCCATATTTTAAAAAAATCAAATGGCTTGGAAACAAATGAATCATTAAAGAAACAAATACACCAACCTAAATTTCAAATAAATTTGAATCTGGAATTCCTAAACAAACGCCAGATATTTGAGAACAAACTGGCCAGTTCGACAAAACGCCAATTTCATAATATATGTAAGGAACCTAATAATTTATTATGTCATTTCTCTACGCGTTAGAGTTTTTCCATTGAAATCTAAGTTTCGTAATTTTCTCTAAATCAGATAACAATATATAATTTATCAATGGGTACTCTTGCTGCCCCATTTTAAATTACCTATTTACCTGTTAATACCTATCCTACTTTTGTGCCAGTAGGTATTATAAAACTAACTAAAGGTTCTCTCAAAACTAGTTTTGTCAGTTTATGTACCTCATACCGGTCCAAATATTACATTTTAGGTACCTACTTACATTTCATACCCTCGTGAAAAGTCGGAAACATATTATATGTCGACATTGGCGTGTGACGGTATAGCGCAAGAAGTAAGCTTGTTACTTTCCCACTTTCAATATGTACTTTGTAACCTCGTTATATTTCAGGCCATGGGTATTGCTGCTACTTCGAGTGTAAGTCTAAAATTATTATCAAATTGAGTATCTAAGCATAACGAATGAAAATAAAACATTATTTCTCGCTATCATGTAAACACCGAATTCTCACCAATACGAATAATAATCACACTTAGGGATGAAAAAGGTAACAAAGTGGATAATTTAAAAGAATATACCTACTTAATTTTATTGAAACCTGTAAATGAATCATATACGCTCCATGTCACAACGTTCAATTTTATTTCAAAACTAAAAATCGAAAGGTCTGTGTTTTTGCATTCCCATTGTTTATGAATAAATTCATAACCTACTGTTCATTGCAGTGTTTAGGACATCTATGTTTTGCGAATGTAAGTATTCGATCAGTTTTTTTTTTGTTTGTGATTTTTAGGTAGCCCCAAAGTCTCGACAACCAGTCTTACCATGGGGTATCGTATTACCCAGTAACTGAGTTATGGAGGTCAGATAGGCCGTCGCCCCATGTAAAATACTGGTATTCAGCTGCATTCGGTTAGACTGAAAGCCGACCCCAACATAGTTGGGAAAAGGCTAGACAGATGATTGTAATTTTGTTGGTTCTATGGCCCACTCAGCGATATGATTTTATAGCGTCTACTTGCTATAGGCTACAATCATCAAACACCTCGTCTCATACAGAGAAGGGATTGATCACCATGCTTGCGGGTTGGCGATTTCAGACTTACATTAATTAGGAGCTGCGCCCCGCGGTTTCACGCGCATAAGTCTCGATCCCGTGGGAATATCGGGATAAAATCCTATGTGTTAATCCTGGTGATAAACTATCTGTGTGCCAAATTTCATCCAAATCCGTACAGTATTTTTGGCGTGAAAGAGTAACAAACATCCATCCATCCATCCATACAAACTTTCACGTTTATAATATTATTAGTAGGAAATAGGATAAGTCCAGGTTTCCTCGCGATGTTTTCCTTCACCGATGTTCAAGATAACTTAGATAGTACATGTGAAATGAAAAGGTAACATTGGTCCTTTAAAAAAAAACTCGATTTCGCAATAGATTTTTCACTCAAATAATACATAAAGTCCAGATGAGAAACCCTCACTAGGATTTTTTTTGCAGATTGTCTTATTTTCCTGGGCTTTTATTGTTTTGTAACTTGGGTGGTATGAATCTACTTATTTTCAGGTAATTCAGTGGGGCAAAGTAATCTCTGCCCCACTGAATTATCTTTGACCAAGTTAATTATAACGTCGAAAATTCGAAATGATATTCGACCAAAAAATAATTCAGTAATAGGTAATTATGACAAAATACCGTTTTTCAGTGCACGGGTGATGGGTGTATATCATTGGTAATTATTATATTTTTCATATCACTTGCTCAAAAAAGTGACATTCTATGCCACAAAAAGCGAACATAACAATAGTCATTTTTAATCTGTTAAAAACAGGGAAAGAAAATTGTACTGAATTTCATTCATCCTCTAGGGGGAAAATGTGATTTAAATTTGGAATACTTACCGAAATTTATACTGAACTACATCTGTGTTTACACCATTGAGTTTGTATGCAGTTATGATTATTAAATAAAATTACGAAAACCGACGAGGTCGTATGAGCTTGATGCCTTTGCATTTCCGACAAAAAAATATTAGTCTAGGAATTTGCCGCGTTTTTGTTTTCTTCAAATACATAAACGTTAAGTTTATTTTAATTTCTTTTTATAAATAAGTTAATGTTCTAAAAATACGTTACGATGTTAAATCAAAGCGACAGTGACAGTGAATTGTCGGATTCCATCAGTGCAAATGCTGCCGCAATTATAAATAATTTGCTTCCAACAAAATCCAAGGAAAATTATTTAAAAACTTATGAAGAATTTTCAACGTGGAGAAGTGCTAAAGGCCTATCAATTTCAGAATCAGTACTTCTTGTCTATTTTGATTATTTATCCAAGACAAAGAATCCGAATACACTTTGGTGCATATATACTCAAAACTGAAATCTACAATAAGCATGAAACACAGCATTGAAATAAATAGATACACGAAATTACTGGCTTTTTTTAAAAGAAAATAAGAAGGCCATTGCGCAAAGAAGTCTAAAATTTTTACGACTCAAAACGTGGAAAAATTTCTTAATGAGGCAGTTAACTCATCGTAACACGCGTTTACGCTGAGCTTGCAGCTACCGCCAGCATGCGTCGTATTGCAACTATGCATTTACCGGAAATTCAATAGAATTATTTTTCTTTGCATTGTATTCAGTCTTGCATCAGCCATCAGCTTAATATCCTGTATTTTTTATAATTAAATTAATATTGTAATAAATAAATATTTTTTTAATTAAAATCCCGACCGCCGAAACATAACTGGCGCAGTCGGTAGGATCGCGACGTTCTAAGATCGAATCTAACTCTTCATCTTAAGAGCGACGGTTCTCAAATCGTTCTTTCGCGGTCTACAAAGAACCTATCGCGCGGTCGGACACCTCTACGGTCATCGGGATACATCTCCGGAGAATTGGAGGAAGCTGCGCTGGCCGAGACTCGACTCGACAGGAGATGCAGTGGCTGCTTTGGTAAGTGCTCTTATTTACCAAGTGTCCTTGCTCGATTTCCTGCCTTATTTTAATTTGTGTATTTTATGTTAATCTATGTGTGTCTGTCTATAAGCTAAAATCGCAGTAGGCAACCGCAAAATTATAATAAGTAGCGTTAAGTATCCCACGAGTAAATTCCAAGTGTTTAATTTGACACCTCTATTGTTCTACGTCAAGCGCCACTAGGCAGGCAAGCTACAGAAAAACAATGTCGCTCAGGGATTACGATGCCAACTATAGACCGTACAAACTAATCGCAGATTTAATGCCAAGATATGATGGCAATCCTAAATTACTCAATTATTATATTAGGGAAGTAGAAAACTTATTACAGTTAACTTCTGAGACAGATCGCTCGCACCCAGCATTCATCTGCTTAATTAAAAGTAGGCTCAGTGGTCCAGCCATAGACGCAATAGCGTACGAAGGTCACTTAGATTGGTCATGGTCATCAATTAAGAACGCATTAACTAGGCGCCTTGGCGAACCACGAAACGAAATACAAGTAATGCAGGAGCTAACGCGAGTGCGTAAGTCTAAGGCAGAAGATGCCGAAAGCTTCGGCAAACGCCTCCGTGAGCTGTTGGATACTCTGTATTCTGTAGGGGAGCATGGTAATAAATCGTATTACGAAAAGATGGTTATTGAACAGTATATAAACCAGTTAGACTTCCACGTCTCGTTGGGCGTTCGAATCGCTAAACCAGACACCTTCGAAGCAGCCATCATAGCGGCTAGACAAGAAGAAGCTAGACTTTCATATAATAGAGCTAATTACATTAATCCTTCAACGTCACAAGCAAAGCCAAAGGAGTTATCTAAACAACCAGGCAATAATAACTCCATCCGTAATACAGTAAACCCATTTGCACCTGGCTTTATTATCCCCTCGCAAAACTTTCTACCTCAACAAAATAATATGACCCCCGAGCAACGCCAACAATGGGTACAGTCCGTATTGCCCTGGAAGTCCAGACCAGCATCAGGTAACTCTAGACCAAATGGTTCTAATAACTTTAGGAATCAACCTAACATTCCAAAACCACCGGTTCCCACACCAGTATCATCGGACGTCACAATGCGTACGGCAGGTAAGCCAGAAAAACCACAGTTCGCTCAGCAGTTGTTCTACATTCCAATTCAGATGGCCACTCAAGATCAACCAGGACCCAGTGATATAGGTCTCTTTAACGATGTCACAGACGCTAATGGCATATCGGTCGAGCCGAATGCAACCATGGACGAACAAGAGGTAGGTGGTGACCAGGATTTTACCTTGGACACCAACCGAGACAGCCAGACCTAGTTTCAATAAATTTCCAAACTAAGAAATATTTACCGTACATAATACTTCCAGAGTTTGACGGTAAGTTTCTATTAGATACAGGGGCCAGTCATTCAACTATAGCAACTGACGTAATTGCAGGCACTATATTTGAGTACTGCGTAGAAACAGAACCTTTTCAAATTAATACGGCACACAGTTCATCAGTTCACGACAAAGTAGTTTACCTTCCCTTACCTCCTGCGTTTAATACCGAGATAACACATAAGTTCCTAATATTCGACTTCGATCCTAAATATAAAGGTCTTATCGGAATTGACCTTCTGCAAAAACTAAAGAGTAACATTGATTTAAATAATAATGTTTTACGTACATCTACAGCGGAAATACCAATACACTTTAGTTCTCCACCTCAAAAGATAAGTATCGAACCCAGATGCGAAAAGATAGTCAAAGTAAAAACAAATTACTTAGATGGACAATACCTTCACGACGATTTAATCTGGTCAGATGGTTTAATGTCCCCAGCAGCTATAGTTAACGTTACAAAAGGTTCTTTTAAAACATCAGTAATTAATCATAGCGATCACAAAAAGTGTATCCCACTTAACCCCTCAATTGAATTAGAGACATTAGTCAAGGCCAACATAAATGATAATCATGATATTAATACAATACAGGTTCAAACTAACATCGACAAAATATTAAATGAAAACCTTCAGAAAATCCGTACAGATCATATGAACGAAGAAGAAAGGCGCGAAATTACCCGGTTATGTTATCAGTATAGGGACTTGTTCTATGCAGAGGATATACCACTCACTTTTACACACGCTGTTAAACACGAGCTCAGATTAAGCGATAATACACCAGTTTTCGTACGTAGTTACAGACAAGCTCCTCAACAACGCGAAGAAATTCGTAAACAAGTAGATAAGCTCCTTCAGCAAGGTATCGTGCGAGAGAGCATATCTCCTTGGTCATGTCCCGTGCATATCGTACCCAAAAAGCCCGACTCCTCAGGCAACGTCAAATGGAGACTTGTAATCGATTACAGACGACTCAACGATCGTATCATTGAAGATAAATACCCCTTACCAAACATACATGACATACTAGATAGATTAGGACGAGCACAATACTTCACAACCTTAGACCTTGCTAGTGGTTATCACCAAGTGGAAATGCACCCTAATGATATTGAAAAAACCGCATTTACTACTGAACGAGGACATTATGAGTTTCTTAGAATGCCCTTCGGTCTTAAAAATGCACCAAGTACGTTTCAAAGACTAATGGATCATATATTGAGAGGCATAGATAATGTTTACACCTATCTAGATGACGTAATAATAATATCTACGTCATTGCAGCAACATATAGAAAAATTAAAGCAAGTATTCGATCGATTCAAAACACACAACCTAAAGATTCAGTTAGACAAATCACAGTTTCTACAAAAACAGGTTAACTTCTTAGGACATGAGCTAACAGATGAAGGTTTAAAACCAAACAAAGACAAAATAAAAGCCGTACTTAACTTCCCCCTACCTAAGTCTCAGAAGGAAATAAAAGCCTTCCTAGGTTTAGTCGGATATTACAGAAAATTCATAAAAGATTTCGCAAGACTTACGAAACCAATGACCCTTTGCCTTAAGAAAAATAGTAGAGTCATACACTCCCCGGATTTCTTAGAAGCTTTCAATAAATGCAAACAAATTCTAACCAACGCCCCAATACTACAATACCCGAATTTTGATGAGCCCTTCATCCTCACCACCGATGCTTCAGATGTAGCACTAGGTGCGGTGTTATCCCAAGGAATAGTAGGATCTGATAAACCAGTAGCATTTGCATCCCGAACACTATCAGATACCGAATCTCGTTACTCTACAATAGAAAAGGAGCTACTCGCCATAGTATGGGCAATAAAATACTTCAGACCCTATCTTTACGGCCGAAGGTTTATCATCTACACAGACCACAGACCTCTCACCTGGCTAATGTCATTAAAAGATCCTAATTCTAAACTAACCAGATGGCGTTTAAAACTCTCGGAATACGACTATAAGGTTGTATACAAGAAGGGTCCTCAAAATACTAACGCAGACGCTTTATCACGTGTTAAAATCTTCCATGGTAGTGTCGACTCTCTAGCTGTTAATTTAGATGATAACGAAGATGATGAGATAATTAATAGAATATTCGAAAATGCACGTAGGGAAGCCGAAAATCAAATAGACACAGTAGCACCCAATGAAAATATACAATCACAAAACCCAAGCATTCCCGAATCTCACATAGGTACAGATAGTATGAGTATAGTGTCAGCCGAATCTGAATTAGTGTCTACAAGACATACACAGCCTGACAACGAAGCCAAAGGCATACCCATAATTTCAGACGCTATTGATAGGCAGTTGAAACAGTTCCATGTTAGGTCAACGCCCGGATCTACGTATAGAGTAGATAACAGATCCACTAACTCAAAAGTAGTTATAAAAGATGTCTTTATCCCAATAAACAATACAGAGTCTGAGATAATTAGATTCCTTAAAGAACACACCATCGCTGACCGTGTATTCCATTGTTACTTTTATAGTGAAGAATTATACCATGCCTTTTCTAGAGTCTACACAACAATATTTAACGACAGAGGCCCTAAGCTACTTAAATGTACAACACGCGTAACTCTAGTAGAAAACAAACCTGAACAACAAGAGTTGATTAAGAAATATCACGAAGGTAAAACTGTTCACCGTGGTATCCAGGAGACATACAAGCAGTTGCATAGAAATTATCATTGGCCAAATATGCTCCTTACCATTCAAAGCTTCGTTAATCAATGCGACACTTGTTTGAAATCTAAATACGAACGCAATCCTCTTAAACCACCTTTAGCTATAACCGATACACCTCGCAAACCGATGGAACACATATTTATGGACCTATATTCAACCGGAGGCGGAACGTTCCTTACAGTTATTGATAACTTCTCTAAATACGCCCAGGCAGTCCAACTAACAGCATGCAGCAGTGTACATATAGCTGAAGCATTACTAAACATTTTCTCAGTGTTAGGCCTACCGAATAAAATAACCACCGATTCAGATACTAAATTTGACAACGATGTTATTAAAGAAATATGCGCACTACATAATATCCATATACATTTTACAACGCCCTATAATCCTAATTCCAACTCCCCTATTGAACGTTTGCACTCTACCCTAGCTGAAATAATTAGGATACAAAGAATGACTAACAAAGATGACCCTATACACCTAATCATGAAGTACTCTATTATAGCATACAATAACGCTATCCATTCGGCAACCGATTATACACCTCATGAGTTACTATTCGGACACACAGCATCCAGAAACCCATTGGAGTTATACTACCCAAAAGAATTTTACCAGGACTATGTTATTAAGCATCGTGCCAATGCAGAGGCAGTTCAAGAGTGCATCGCTGCACACTTATCCAAAAACAAGGAGCAGGTGATTGCTAAACGTAACCAAGAAGCAGAAGAAATGAAATTCAAGGTAGGTGAAACTGTCTATAAACAGGTAGCAAAGTCAGCACGCAGTGACAAAACGAAGCCAGTCTTCAAAGGGCCATACAAAATTATACACCTTCACCCAAATAACGTGGCTGAAATAATAGGTAACCATCCAAATTCTAAGTCCATTAGGGTTCACTTCAAGCTACTACGGAGGCCTCATCTTGTTGCAGGACCTTCATCGCAGGGGCCGTCGTGCTCAACGCAACAGCAACCGTAACCATTACCCATGTAGATAATGACAATGGGATCCTCCTTCTAAAGCAAGGTCAACTCCTTAAACAAGACAACTACTTTAGCCTTGCTTGCGTTTACAACATCACCAATCTGCACTTTACATCAACCCAATTGATGGCTCTATATGCAAGCACGAAAAATGCTGAGAATACAGCATCTGGAGATTTACATAAAACGTATAGAAATCAAATAGAATATAGCCTTAGTATTATAGCGAAGAAGATAATGTTTCTAACGCCGCGAGTTAGAAAGCGACGCGGTCTTTTAGATGGATTAGGTACTGTCGTTAAGTCTATCACAGGAAACCTCGACCACGAGGATGCAGTTAAATTCGAAGAAGAACTCTTAAACATTAAAAACAGAGTTAAAAACGTCCAGGATTCACAAAGGAAATCCTTAGTACTAGCACATAATACAATAGACGAGTTCAGTAAACAGTTAACAAAGTTAAACAATAATCAGAAACATTTGGTTAGTTTATTACAAAATATTACTAATAATTCCAACGACTTATCTAACCATTTACATTTCTTAGATATTTACATACAGATAGATTTTAGTTTACAGATAATTTTAGATAGGTTAATGTTATTAGAAGATGCGATGACTTTTGCTCAGATGGGCACCATGCATCCTAGTATTATAAGCCCTCAGAATCTAATAGAAGAGCTAAGAAACTTAGAAAATATGTTTTTGTTTAAACCAGTAGCTAGTATTAGTATTAGTAACATATACAGGATAGAGAAGTCAATTAAAGTTAAAGCTTACAGCACAGAACACTCGGTTAATTTTATCCTCGAAATCCCCTCAATTAACCCAAAAACATTTGACCTTATCCACCTTTATTCAATCCCGAATAAAAATAACCTTACTATCATCCCTAAATCCAAATACCTAGCACTTGGTAACGATGAGTACGCTTACCTGGAAGAAGACTGTCGGCCACTGACCGATAACACCCAGCTCTGCAAGCTCCTCGACACCAGAAGAATTGAAGATACAGATGACTGCATACTATCACTCATCCAGCATCGCCCAGCTAATTGCACTCACGCTAAGATGAACTTAAGAAGAGGGAAAGTTCAGAAGATCGGAGACAACAACTGGCTACTAGTCCTCAGAGAAGACGAAGTCACCAAAACGCAATGTAACACCAAGACAGACTACAAGAAGCTATCTGGAATTCATCTCGTTGCACTCACAGAAGATTGCCAGATGAACATCATGAACAAGACACTGCGATCTCACACTGACACGGTCGTCATCAACGAAGTCATACCGTTACCAGAGCAGTTTCAAGTCGCAGAACAATCAATACAATACGAACTCCAACTAGAAGACATCTCACTAGACAGCATCCATGAACTGATCAACAAGGCAGGCGACATATCCGTACCAGAAGAAGATAATTGGCACATCATAGCAGCTACACCTAGCTGGAACACAATCATCCTATATATCCTACTGGTCGCTGCAGCATCCTGGAAGCTGTATCAATGGAAAACTAAGAACCCCCCGGAGGACACAAAGGGCAGCGCGGACGCCGCCAGAAGCAAGAGTTGCTTCTATCTTATGGAGGGAGGAGTTAACTCATCGTAACACGCGTTTACGCTGAGCTTGCAGCTACCGCCAGCATGCGTCGTATTGCAACTATGCATTTACCGGAAATTCAATAGAATTATTTTTCTTTGCATTGTATTCAGTCTTGCATCAGCCATCAGCTTAATATCCTGTATTTTTTATAATTAAATTAATATTGTAATAAATAAATATTTTTTTAATTAAAATCCCGACCGCCGAAACATAACTAGGCTCCTGACGAAATTTTTCTGGCCACAAAAGTAAGTATACATGATTTAACTATGAATATTTCGTATCTTAGTAATGGTAATTATTCTATATATTTACCTGTTTTTTATCTTTGTTATAGGTGGCCTTAATTTTTGGACTCAATGGTGCTTGCCGCGGATATGAACTTGTAAACTTAAAGGTGGAGGGCGTTGAAAATGATTCCAATGAGTTACTGCTGATTAATGTAAAGGAAACTAAGACAAAGAAAAATGGGTCATTCATTGTACAAGGACAATATACTAAAATCATTCATAAATACCAAGCATTGCAACCAACATGGAAAACAATAGATTTTTTATAAACTATCGGAATGGGAAAGGTACTCGACAAGCCATCGGCAAAAATAAAATTAGCAATATGTCAAAGGAAATTGCTAAATATTTAAAACTTAAAGATGTTGAACTCTACACCGGTCACTGCTTTAGAAGAACTTCGGCGACTTTCTTGGCGGATTCAGGGTCGGATATTACGGCAATAAAAAGACACGGTGGTTGGAGCTCTGATAGAGTAGCGGGTTATATCGAAAGCTCAATGGCGAATAAAACCATATTAAGCAGTCAAATTATCAAAAATATAAAACTTAATCCATCAGAGCCACAACCATCAACTTCCGGCATCTTATCTAAATAAATAAATAAAATATCCCTGGACATTTCACACAGCACCATTTGTCCCAAGCTAAGCAACCTAATGCTTGTGTTATGGTAACAAGATGGCTGATAAACTACTTATATACAATTATAATGTTAACTTTTACTTTTAATTGTCATTATTTATAATAAATGCTTATCTCATATTATTATTGTGTTAATTTTTTCGCAAATGGTACGAAAAGTTGAGTATTTTCCTCTGTGATAAAGCTGTCTTAGTCTTGGGTGAACTTAAATCCCTCGCTACACTCAGGACTCGTCTTAAATCCCTCGCTTCTCTCGTGATTTAAGTTTTTAACACCTAGCGAGGGTGTAAACCTCGAGTCCTTCGTTACGCTCGCGATTTAAATCGTCACCTGTTACAGAAGACACTGCTTTATCCCCTTGGTTAATAATCTACTAAACGATAAACAGGTTTTGAGCACTATTTTTACTTATTTTATGGACAATAATTTAAAAACATCCGTTAAGTAATTCAACAAAAAATGTCCGGATTATTTTGATCTTTAAAGTGTAAATATCTTGAGAAGAAATATAGCGGTTTTACATATTTTTAATACAAGAGCTGTCTATCATACCGTCATGTAAAGACAAGTTATCTGACGTTTGTAAAATCAGCGCCTTATGACGTCCATTAACTATGCAGTTATGAAGAGAAATGTGAACCTCGGAATTACATTTTTCACCATCTTTTTTTTTTTCAACAGTGCGAAGGAACAGATTGTTCATCCGAGGTAAATAATAATTGTAGACACTTCAACACACTTTGTTACGAAAACATTACAAAAACGAAATGATATTATTACAGTTTACGACCAAACACGATGAAGGGTGCCGTAGACCGGATAAATCTATATAAATGCACAGTGTATTCTCCTGCCTGTTGGGAGTATTGTACGGCTCACCAACACCACAACACGCATACAATCGCACTACACAACTACTCTGCTTGACTACCGGAGCGCGACTGACACGTGACATAGCGCATGAAACAACCAACACTTTAGTCAATACACTACACACAGTAAATTTTTTATCGGAAGTAAACGACGACCTGACCTTCCGGCCAGGTAGTTTAAAGAAGCATCTCACCAAGGGCTTTTCAAAACATCCCCATGTATGTTCAGCGAGATCCCTTTGAGCGTTACAGACTTGCATTCCCTAATAATTTAATAAAGAGAGTATGGCACAGACAGTCCCGTAGTTTTCGGAACTCATGGGCTTGCCAAGCCTGCCAAAATGTCCCTTTCCGATACGATTCACTAAAGGAAATCGAATCCCAAGAGGGAAAATGGAACAGACACTATCAGATCACTCCGGAAGATAAAATAACAAAATGCAATACATTAATTGTGTTTTAACAGCTAATTAAGCGTTGTATTTGGCTGCATTAAATAAATGTTTCTTATTTGTATCTAATTCCATAATAGAAGAAGCATTTTGTTGACTGGACTCGAGCATCATCTATTTTGTACTTACCTATCATTCCAATTAGAAATTTTAGCTGAATTGAATAATTACTTTTTTAATATAGTGTCGCGCAAAAGGTTGCCAATCACATGTGAGTATATATCTCCCAAGCCTTTCAGCTAGCTAGCTAGCTTAATCAGCCTTTTAGTTTAACTAGCCTGAATGATATTCTATAGTAAGGAACTGGAGAGTGTCACACAGCTGGAGGAGAGGAGGTGGACGACATAACAAGATACACTCCAAGGCCCCAAGTCTGCTAATTTACAAATGCTTCAATTGAATCTCAATTGCATCTCATTTTCATTTTTCATTTTTTTTTCTCATTTTATACATTTGGTCTTATTCTATCGAGAAGGCATTTCATTATAGACAGTATATTTATTATGAGTCGTAATTCAATCACAGAAATGAAAAAAAAACCTTTATTTAAAATAAATTATGACTCATTCATTCATTCAGTATCGTGGTAGATTATAATAGGCAACACCGCGAAATATTCAACTGACACCATTGCAATCCAATTACGATTCTCTATTACAATAAATTCAATTGACACCACATTTAAGTTTTAGCAGAATACGCATTTTGTCACAATGATAATTGAATTATAGTTGACTCTCGATTGAATCGTAATAGTGGGACATGTCATTGATATTAGCAGACTTGGGGCCCTAGTGCTATGTAAGTAAAATGAAGAGAATAGATTACATCACGAAACGTTCAGCGTAGAATTGTTTTACGTACGCAGTGCACTTTATTGATTATCATTAATTATGTCATCCAAAAAACCCAAAAAATTAGTCATTTGAACCTAACAAGCAACGAAAAACACTGTATTTGAGTGTAAACTAAACATTATCAGACTTTGAATCGAAAAAAAATTAGTAAATTGGCAAAGTTTGACCTACAGGAATCAACAGTTCGAACGGTTATAAAAAGTAAGGAAAAAATTACGGAACCTGTGAGAGGCTCTCAATCTTTGAATTCAAGCATTATTCGTAAGAAAAACTTACCTCGTCAGGCGACATTGTTAAATATATAAAAGCCTTCGACATCAAAATAACTTCGGTTTACGTTGGTTTAAATTGTTTTATTATTTAACATTTTATTAAACATGTTTCTTCCAAATTATTGTTTTCTTTAGACTCTGGTCCCGATTACACAAACTTTATATGCAAAGTTGAACCCCGACTTACGCGAATTCGATTTACACGGTTATAGCTTGGTCCCACCTATCGCGTAAGTCCGCGGTATTACTGTAACTAAAAAAACAATTACGTATTCATTAGTTACCAGGGATCGTAATTTTATTTGATTATTTATGTCTTTCATAACAGCCTCCTGAAAATTGACGAGGATGCAAATGCAAACTTATTTTATCTATTCTAAAAATTTCGGATTTGCTATAATTACATATAAGTCTAGCGGCTCTGGGATGTTGGACTAATAGATAAAATTAAATTTTTCAATGTCATTTCATTTTTAGTGTGCAGGCACCGGTTGTCAATCTGTGGTAAGATTATTTTTGTTTATTTTTATTAGTCCTACTTAAAATCTTTATGTTGCCGAGTACCGGAAGGCACAGTGTTAGCAGGCCTCCCAAAAGGTGGACCTAAATGCGAGAAGCACAGGACCGGTCGGTGTGGCGACGCTTGGGGAAAGTCTATGTCTAGAGGACGTCTTCCGGCTGAAATGATGATGACATCATCATCATTTCAGCCGGAAGACGTGTTTACCTATGTAATTGGAGATTCTATAACCAGCATTTTCAGATTTAATTATCTGTGGATTGGCGCGCAATTCGAAATTCAAATAAATTTTATTCGAAAGACGAAGTGTTAATTTAATTTCAAATTCAGTCATTTGCTTTTAGATAGTTTTTTGTTTTTGTGACATTGTGGTAGTTTTTGGCGCCATGGATAAACTGAAAATTCGTACAATTTTCGAAATTGAATTCCTACGTGGAAATACCGCTGCGCAAACAACACGAAACATTAACGACGTGTACGGGCCTAACACTGCTTGCATAAACACGGTCCATTATTGGTTCAATCGTTTTAAATCTGGAAATTATGAGTTGAAGAACGAGCCTCGCGGTCGGCAGGTAACCATTTTCGACAACGACGAATTGAAGGCGATAGTGGAAGTAGATCCAACTCAATCTACGGCTGAGCTTGCTACGGGCCTTGGAGTTAGTGTCAAAACAACATTGAAGCACTTGCGTCAAATCGGAAAGATATAAAAGCTAGATAAGTGGATGCCACACGAACTAAGCGACCAACAGCGAGATTTACGTGTCGAAGCATGCATAGCACTACTGAATCGGCATAGAAACGAGGGAATTATTAATCGAATTGTTACCTGCGATGAAAAGTGGATCCTGTACGACAATATAAGCGTTCGTCTCAGTGGGTACAGCACCTAATCAGTGAAAAAAAAGATTACTCATAGCTTAAAAAAAGATTAATCATAGGAAGATTATGGTGTCTGTCTGGACCAGTGTCGGACTTGTACATCACAGCTTCTTACCGAATGGCACAACAGTGACGGCAGATATCTATTGCCAAGAATTGCAAACAATGATGGAGAAGCTCGCAATTCAACAACCAAGATTAGTCAATCGCTCTTACCCATTGCTTCTCCACGGCAACGCGCGAGCTCACACTTCACGACAGACTCGCAAAGATACAAGAATTGCAGCTGGAAGCTCTCGGTCACCCACCGTACTCACCGGACCTTGCCCCAACAGATTTCTACTTTTTTCAACATTCTCGCCAGTGTGCTTTTGGGTAACACGTGTGTTCGAATATTTGCGGTTTTTTGTGATATTGTGTTTGTTGTGACTTCTTATTGTGATTGTTTGTGTTTGTCTAGTTGTTACCTGCTATCAGGTTTGTTTAGTGTTTGTTTTTTTAACGACATTGACCACGATTATCATATATGAACATGGATAAAAAACAAACCCCCAGACCCTCCTGGTGATATCCCTCTAACCCCCTTATCCGGCTTTTCTACATCTAACCCGAGTCCCACCCCCAACCCATTAAGCCAGTTTGCAGATGTTGTCTGTAACCTGGAGTCCCAAATCCTTCCATCCCAGAATTCCCAGACTAACATACGTAAACGCCCTGGTAATGAAGAGGATGTACCCAATCGCCCTACTAAACAACCGAGATCTCATATTGGCCATGTTAGGTACTCAGCAATAGACAAAGGTCCTTTCATCGTCCATGTTTCCCGTCAGGAACCTCAAGCCAATTCTGGAACTACCTTAAACCCAGTTACATTTGGGCGTTTTTTGGCAAACCAGAACATTTCGAATATTGTTACAGTCAAACGTGTTGGTAGAAACCGCGTACCTGTGGAGTTTTCATCCCCTCAGGATGCAAAATAATGCTTTCATCTCGAAAAGTATTCTAGGCACAAATTTATATGAAGCCGATATTCCATCCTTTAATATAACCCGTATGGGTGTTGTTAGTGGAATTCCTACTGACTTCTCAGAAGAGGAAATTCTATCTTATTTAAAAGTACCAGTAGGCTGTGTACCAATTATTAAAGTAAGGCGTATAAACAGAAAAGCTAACAAAGATGGTTTAACTGAATACTGGCCCACAGAAACTTGTGTCATCACATTTGATGGCCAAGTCTTACCACACATTTTTTTTTGTTTTTACACATCCCTTACTGTAGAACAGTATGTCTACCCCACCATTCAATGCCGCAAGTGTTGCCGATTTGGTCACGTAGAATCCCTTTGTCGTTCCAAACCCCGTTGTAGCAAGTGCGGTAATGATCACCCCGGTGATAGTGGCAGCATTGCTGAGAGCGAAGATTTCTGCGTGTTGTGCTCTGGAAGTCATTTTGCAAATAGCAGGTCCTGTCCGGAGTACAGCAGGCAGAAGACTATTAAGACTATTATGGCTGAGAAGGTGATTTCATAATCCGAGGCAAGTAAAACCGCCGTTCCTATTTCTACTCGTAGCTATGCAGACATTGCAAAACTGTGTCTCTTAAGCCCAAGACCCATGCTCCCCTTTCTCCCTCCTATAATAAAACAGCTCACCAGCAGCTCACTAGCACTCCTCAATCTTCTCAGCCTAGTGGCTCTCAACAGTCAATTAACAGAATCTCCTGAAAACTTCAATAATTGAACTTCTCAGTAAACTCTTGTTAACTTTAATGTCTTCATCCAGCAAAACTCAATTACCGTCCAACGTTGCCACGTCACTCATTAACTCTCTTTCATCCCTTAACAATGCCTCGATTTGTGTTTCTTCAATGGAATATGAGGAGCGTGTGGCATAAGAAACACGAGCTCACATTCCTTCTGAACAAATACAAACCTTTAGCTTGTTCCCTTGCTGAGACTTGGCTAGTTCCGAGTCTTAGTTTCCGTTTACCTTCCTTTAATATTCTCAGATGCGACCGATCTGATGGCTATGGCGGGTCGGCTCTCTGCGTGAACAATCGTGTTCCACTTGCGGCGGTATCCTTACCTTCTATTGGCGATGATATTAGCATAGTGGCTAGTAGGGTAGATGGTGTAATCCTCTTATCTGTCTATATTGCTCACCCTCACCTAAGTTTCCTTCCAATCTTAAAGCATACCCTGGAAAACATAGAAGGCCCTATACTTGTTATGGGGGACTTCAACTGCCATCACTTTAGGTGGGGTTCTAAACGCTGCGACACTTTTGGGGAAGGCTTAGTTAAAATCTTAGATGACCTTAACCTGTGCATTTTAAACAATGGTTGTACTCGTAGGTCTCTTCCTGGACAGCATAAGAGTTGTGTTGACCTTACATTTTGCACACTGGATATCACAGCGTCGTGTGATTGGGAGTGTACCAATTTGTCACATGGAAGCGACCACTATTCAATTGTTATAACTTTGGCTGATAAAACATACGTAGAAAAGTTGAGCCCTCCACTCTTGAGGTATAATTTGTCTAATCCTGATTGGGCAGAGTATTCCTCATTATTGGAGGACAAAATTGATTCACTTCCGAATTTAGTTTCACGTGATTTTGATTTGCTTAGTCCCCTACATGTGTCAAACTGTTATAATAATCTCATTTCAGCTATAACAGCTAGTGCAGAATCATGCTTTCCTGTTAAAAACTCAGCACGTGGGAAGATTCCTCCTCCACCATGGTGGGATCAGGAATGCACAACAGTTATAAGGGAAAGGGATGATGCTGAAAGGATGTACAATGACGCGATGATTAGCGCTAACCTAATAACGTTCAACAGGAAATTCCCTTGCTAAATCTAGAAGATTGCTGCGAAGGAAGAAACGCGCTGGATGGGCTGACTTTTGTGGTTCTCTGTCCCCATCCACTCCTTTATCAGTTGTTTGGAAGATTATATATTTATTTAGATCTGAGTGTTCTCCTTCAATTTCTTCTCCCATCTCTCGAGAGACTGCTGAGCAGTTCTTTGATAAACTGGCTCCTCCGTATGTACCATCTGAAACTGAACATAATCAGCCGGCTCTTATTTTTTCTGTAGATCCTTTTGATGCGCCATTTTCTATGCAGGAGCATAACTCTGTTTTAAAGCATGTTCATGACTCTGCCCCCGGTATAGACGGTATTGTCTATTCATTTATGTCACACGCGGGTCATAGAACAAAAACCCTTTTTTTTTTAGATATTTTAAATGTCATCATCAATCATTTAAAATATCTTGACCCAAACAGCTTCAGACCAATCGCTTTTTCATCAGTCCAAATTTTTGAACACTTAATAAAGAACAGACTAGAATTTATAGTAGAATCCAGAGACTTACTACCTAAGTCTCAATTTGGTTTTAGAAAGAGACTCAGTAGTATGGATAGTGTTGGGGTTTTGGTATCAAAACCCCAACAAGTTGGGGGTTGGATATACGCCCATCGTTTTCTTAAAATGAATCTGTAGTCGCTACCTTCTTGGACATTTCCTCTACATATGATAATGTCCTTCTTCCCATTCTCAGGCAAAAATTGCAACAGCTGACTTTACCGGAAAGAATGGTACAGTGCATCTGTAGGATACTCAGGTCTAGGTCGGTCTTTGCGTTTTGAGAGTCCCAGGGGAAGAATTTGACGCCAGGATGTCATGGAAGGGCCTACCACAAGGTTCTGTGCTTAGTCCTGTACTGTACAATTTATATACAGCAGACATAGTTTCATGACTCAATAACGACTGTCACAATTCTTCAGTATGCTGACGACTTGGCTTTATATACCACCAATAGCTCAGTTAGCGACGCTGTTACATCTCTCTGCGTATCCCTGGAGTCTCTAAACCAATGGTTAAATTCCCATGGTCTGAGTTTGTCTGCCCCAAAAAGTGCTGTAGTTGTGTTTTCTCGCAGGAGGCTAATACCACAAATTTCAATAAGCATTTAAGGGCATTGTGTACCGGTTTCTTCAAAAGTAAAATTTTTAGGCGTTTTTCTAGATCCCAAATGGAGTGGTTTACACCATCTAAATTATTTAGTTAGTAGATGTGAGAGAACCATACCTGTACTAAAAGTACTTGCCGGTGTCTGGTGGGGCGCTCATCCCTACTCCATGAAACTGGTATACAATGCCTTAATCCGGAGTGTTCTGGACTACGGATCTTTTCTTTTAATTCCCTGCAATAAAGGTGCTTTGGCAAGGTTAGACAGAATTCAGGCTAAATGCCTACGGATCATATCGGGTTGTATGTCCTCACCAATTAACGCATTGCAAGTAGAGTGCGCAGAACCACCGTTGGCACTGAGAAGGCAGTATCTAGCATCGAGATTTTGGGCTAGAGTCATTACCAAATCCTCCCACCCTCTTGTCCAAAAGGTGGATGACTTGGATGTTGCATGTCGAAGTTCCGAAGAAAGTGAAGTCGAAGGTCCGAAGTGTCGAAGAAATTTAGATTCCCCCGTTATTCAGTTTCCGAAACTCCCTATATACAGTTTTGATTATGAAATTTTATGTTTTAAACCTGATATTTCCTACAATATTGGCATATCTAAAAACTCTCCTTCGGCTGACTCTACTTTCAATGCGGCGATTGGTGAGCGCTGGTACAACTTTCAAAGATTTTTCACGGACGCCTCTAAGTTATCAGACTTAAGTTGCACTGGTGCTGCGGTATACTACCACAACTCCAAAATTGTGTTAAAATTCAAATGCCCTATGCAATCATCTGTGTTTACGGGTGAGTGCGTGGCCATATTAGAAGCTTGCCTATTTATAGAAGCCCATAGCATAGATTTTGGTGTCATCTTTACGGACTTAGTTGCTTGCTAGCTTTGGAGCAGAATCCTCTCAAGAGTAAACTGCACAGTCCAATTGTTCTCCAAATTAAAAAGTCTCTTTTCTCTTGTGCCAAGAATCACAAAACCGTTCACTTGGTTTGGATTCCAAGTCATTGTGGCATAAGAGGAAACGAATATTAATATTAGGTTGGGGAAAAAGTCTTTTCGCATTATAGTATGTATGAACTTGTAATAAAATCTCTTTGGCTATACTATTTGTATCTGGCTGGTTTTGGTATCATTGTTGGTTTAAATTTTAAAGAACATAATTCCAAATTCAAATTAGGAAAATTTGTGATTTTCATTTGTTTTTCGTACTATCAAGTGTGTGTACGAAACGTGTGATGTGATGAATCTAATGAAGAAATCATATATTTTAAAATTTTACTACAAAAAAGGTAAAAGTGCAACGCAAGCCGCGAAAAAAATTTGCCATGTTTATACCTAGTGCAGTGTCTGTGAGAGTAGCACAAAGGGGTTTGGGTAAAGTTGGCGTCGTTTTGAAGTTGAGCGGCCAGTAATGAAACTTAGATATTATGAAAGAATAGAATAAAGCGATCAAAAGCTATTATCGACACATTTCTCTAAACCATATCGGAACGGAGATATTTGGTTATGTATTGGTAATTGAAATCGAAGAAGTTATTATATGTTATTGCACTCTTTTAGGTTTCTGCCGTATTTTTTTAAGAATTCTAAATAAAATAAATCAAATACAGTGACGTAGATGAATGGAACGGGCGCCCAGTGTCTGTAAAAAGTAACCATGTGCCGTTGGGTGGTCGAAACCATTAATCAGTTCCATCAGCTTCGGTCTCAGACTTTTAATGTAGCTGCAAGTCATCTATTTGAAGAAATAAGAATAGCTGCAGCATTATTATATGCGTTTGGGGTACCACTGACTGATCATAGGCTGACACAGGAAATAATAAATCGTATACCTCACCATAGTCCACGGAATCAACTAGGCGAGTATGTCATTGCGAATAATCTGAATAGAAGAAGGGCTGATTTTGAATCTATAAATGCTGAAGTTCCTGGGCTGGATAACTTTCCTATTTTAAGTGAAGATGATTTAATTCTCTATGCACTGGGAACGTATCAAGTACAACAAGCTCGTAGCTACTACGGAGAACATGTAAAAAGTGACGGTTCATATGTGATTGAAGTATGCAGAGAACCCAATATTAATGACTTTTCGGCGGAAACCTATAACTGATTGATCCGTGGCTTCTTATGAGGCAGGATCCAATCCAGACATTCATCTAGACGGACATATTACGTATATATTCTCGTAGAAAGACTGGAAGGGCAAGATGAACAAGGGCTGGATGCAATATTGGGCCACTATTGCTCATGTATAATCGGGAAACGGACCTTAGGCCGCTGTCCGCATGTAATGTCCATTATATGGTAAATAGGATGGGGCAGATATCAAAATAATCTGACTCCGCCGGCACAATTTTTAGATACCATTATTCGACATGACATTGAAAACGAAATTGACGAAGAAAGTTAATAAATGTGTTTTTACATATCATGTAATAAATGCAATAAAGTATAATAATATGTTTTTATTATTTCCTAAGGCCCAACACTAACGTCACATTGACAGACGGTCGTGAAACAGTAAAGCCAATACCCAATATCAATCTTTTAAAAACATAACTAAGATTTTTTTCACGCAGGACGGTAATTGAAGTATTTATAGAGACTACATTTTTAAAATCTTCAAATGCAAATATCTCAGCTTCGATATCACTTAGGATAAAATTAACTGAACATATTATACTTAACACAGCAGAACAAAGTAACATGAAAATTATTGGTGGCCGCTGAAAAAAAAAATGACGCCACAAGTCCATACAAAGTTACTCAAACCCCTTTGGTTTAAGCGTTTTCAATCCGGGATGTCAAAGGGGGCCCTTTGACATCCCGGATTGAAAACGCTTAAAATTAACTATTACGGATAAAATGGATGCCATTTTTGAAAAAGTGGAGCAAGATCGGCATATCAGTAGTTACGACGTAACTGAAGAACTGGGAATTGACCACAAAACAGTATTGGCGCATTTGAAAAAAACTGGGTACACAAAAAAGCTCGATATTTGGGTACCTCACGAGCTCACTGAAAGAAACCTAATGAACCGTGTACTCATTTGTGATTCTTTATTACGACGTAATGAAACCGAACCATTTTTGAAGAAGCTGATAACTGGTGATGAAAAGTGGATCACGTACGACAAGAACGTGCGAAAAAGGTCGTGGTCAAAGGCCGGTTAGGCTTCACAGACTGTGGCGAAACCCGGGTTAACTCGCAACAAGGTGATGCTGTGTGTGTGTGGTGGGATTGGAAGGGCATTATTCATTATGAGCTGTTACCACCAGGGAGGACCATCGATTCTGAACTCTACTGCGAACAACTGAAGAGATTATAGCAAGAAGTTGAGAGAAAGCGGCCGGAATTAATCAACAGAAGAAGTGTGGTTTTTCATCATGATAACGCTAGACCTCAAACATCTTTAGCCACTCAGCAAAAATTAAGAGAGTTTGCCTGGGAGGTGTTAATGCATCCGCCGTATAGTCCTAACCTTGCACCTTCAGATTTCCACCTGTTTCGGTCTCTTCAGAATTATTTAGGCAGTGTCAGGTTAACATCACGAGAGGACTGCCAAAACCACTTGTCGCGGTATTTTGATCAGAATTCCAAAAATTTCTATAGCAATGGGATAATGTCCCTACCTACAAGATGGCAAAAAGTTATCGAACAAAATGGTACCTACATACTTTAGTTAAATGTAAATAAACTATATTAAAAATTGTTTTGAATTTTCTTAAAAAATGCGAAGAAACTTTTTCAGCCGCCCAGCCTATCATGTGGATGCTCTTGCTAAGGACGCTGTTACGTCCCAAGCAGCTGACCTTAAACACTTTAAATGTACGATTTGCTGAGTCTTCCAAAAAAGAGCTTGCTAACCTCATGGCAAGTGCAGTGGCGAAATTCGAGTAAGCAGAAAGGTGCTTTTTATCACGCAATACAGCCTAACGTTACACCCAAGCCTTGGTTTTACCCTTATAAAAAAACGTCAAAGAAGGTAATTTCTACTATTTCCCGTCTCTGCATAGGCCATTGTTGTTCCCCGGTATTCCTCCACAAAATCCGGGTCAGAGGTACATCGCTCTGCGAATGCGGGTTGAATGAAGGTACTTTGGAGCACATCTTCTTTAACTGCTCCAATAATAACCCAGCCCATGACTTATATAGTCATCTCCCTAAATTAAAGATCCCTGTCCCAACTAACTTTCCATCCCTTCTAACACATTCTTCCCCAAAGCTCTTTCAGGCTTTGATGTATTTTATTCGTGTCAATGACATCAAATTATGATGATTTTTGTGTGATCATTTATATTCATTTATATAATAATATAACTAACCATATTTTTTTATTTGTTTGTTTTCAGTGTACTACTCATACCCGTCAACAAGTTTCACATTAAATTCAAAGTTTTATTAATGGATTGAGAAACAAACTGCCATCAAAATGGCAAAATTGTATAGATAACTTGGGCCAGTACTTTGATTAGCAGAAATAAAAAAACTATCAAAATTTTTATATTTTAAAATTATCATACAAATCTCCAATTTCATAGGTAAAGATCTAATATTTGTGATTCAATATTTAGTGATATACCATCATATTTGGAGAATTGGCGAGGAGAATTGAATACACACAATCACCTCAAAAAAGATGATGAAATAGTATTTATAAGAAACGGGAATGTAACTTCAGGTTATTTCAATACACGTGCCTTCGATTCGGCATTTTATTTGATAGGTCAAGCCTGTATTAGAAGTTCAGCTTTCAAAAGCTTTTTGAGTAAACTAAAAGGAGATTGTGTCATTAATTACATTTGTATGCTTTTGAACGGAGCACATGATATAGAGCAAATTTACAACTGTAGATCAGACATATAAAAAACTTTTTCCAAAATAATGACTGCAGTTGCAATGTGGCTTACCTATATATTTGAAAAAATATTTATAAATTGTTTTACAAGTGCTCAATACTGGAAAAGCTGTAAAAATTGTAATTAGGTACATACAATTGAAAATAGACCATGTATTTATTTTAATTAACCTGGATGTTTTGAAGTTTTTTGGAATAACAAGCTGAAGCTGAAGAAGAAGCAATTTGTTTTGATGGAACAATAAAATTAACACGATGTGTCAAAAATGTGACACACAGTTAAAAGGTGAACTTAAGTTAGGCGAGATCATAACATTTGATTTAAACGGAGCTGCAGACTCAGTTTAACTCACTGAACTGCCGATTACTATAAACATTAAAGATAAATATTATTTCTTAGTTGGTGCTATAGAATTTATACCAGGCACAGAAATAGACCACTATAAATGTCATTTTTTAAATAAAAATACATATTCCTGTTACGACGACAATTCTTTTAATAAATGAACCACCCCTCAAGTATCGCAATGTAAACATGTAAAGTAATTAATTCGCAAAAAATAAATGTTTGGTCATTCTATTCGATCACTATCACTACATATACTATGTATAAAACAAAGTAAAGGTATAAAATATAAATATTTATGAAAAATAAAATTATTATAAAAACTGAGTGTTTTTATGTACACTCTTAAAAGTTTTACAAGTGCCTAAAATAATAATGTGGAACTAATGATAGCAAAATCAACTAAGTTCCATTATTTTCAGATTGTTTTAAAATGGAACTAGTGGTTAAAAAACATCAGTAGTTCCAACATGGAACTGTTAATGGTACTAGTGGCAACGAAGCCTAGAATCGTTAAGTGTAGAGGACAATTCATACCAGGCACCTCTAGTCAGATGGTAATAGCAGACGTGAGCACTGGGTGGGCGGTGGCACTTCATATGTATGATGCAATAGCAACATATCTTTTATTAATGTTGGCACCATTAAACGTTGGCGTTTGCCACTGTGAATTTCAATAATTCTATTTATCAGTGACACTACGACTCGGTGAGCGGCCGTACGGACATCACAGTGAACGGTCACCCATAAAATATTTTTTTTTTCTTCTAGAATACCATGGATGCAATTGTTTGAGAATAGGAAGCAAATAGAAGCAATAGGGAAGCAATTCTTGGGCATAAATTCAACGTTAAATACCCCTAGTTACCGTTCATGCAAACAGACATTTATATTTAATAGATATTTGTAAGGATGATGTGGACGACTACTTACCTCTCAGTTTGGGAGATAATAATTACCCCGGGGCCGGATTCGGTCAAGACATGTAAGTAGTCGTACATATTACACGTACTTGTTAGTAAGCAACAATCAACAGATGGCTAATAGGTACGAGTACTTAAAACTTATTTAAGTTTCAAGAAGAAAAAGGAGGAGGAGGTTTAATAGATTTTTTTGGCAATGTTTGTCTTCTTTTCAAATGTACAAAACATTTGAAAAGAAGACAAACATTGGTCGACTTTGAAAGGAGATTGACCATTTTGGACCAAATGCTGCCCAGGCATCGGAATACTTTTTTTTAGTTCCTTACATGATGAGATATTAAAAACAATTATAAAAAACATCCACGGGGTTTTGTACTATCTAAAAACTTATCTTATGGCTTTTTGGTATTTATTCTTGATATTTTTTTAAACATTTAGGTTAAATAATATTGTTATCTTACTTATTCTACCTCCCGAGTCCAGACCCGACCTCGCTAGTCTCGCTCGAAGCAAGTTTTTTTGTAAGCTCTCATTATCTTTAGGTAATAGATAATACACTCTATGCGAAAATGATAGCTTCGTAAATCGCTGTCTTGATTTTCAATTCCAAGATAAGTTGGTCGATCTATACTGCACTGTGCGCTTATCTATCTCTTTATTTTTTTACAACCTGGCATTACATTTGGACTATCGCATCTGCATCACCTGTTGACCCGGCTATTTATTTGGACTACTCCATGTATCAACCACAAAACAGAGTCTGTTTGTTTTGTGATCGTTCTGTGGAACGAACCAGAAGATATACGTTAACTCGAGATCTTCAAAACGACCATCATCATACAGTTTAAAACATCATTCAACCTCTGCCACGTGAGGTAAGTAATAACTTATATTATAGTAATAACTTATGCCTTGGGTTATTTGTTTATCAGTTTTTTATTGGTTCCAGATAACGTTCAATAATGAGGAATACCTCTGCCAAAACTATTGGACAAGAGCTCGCCGTGGGTCGCTGCCTGCAATGCCTACTGCGGAAGATGCGCCTGCTGCGGAAGATGCGCCTGCTGTGGGAAATCCACCTGCGGCGGGTAATCCACCTGCCGTGGAAGATCAGCCCATGGAGAACGACATTCTAGGACAAAACGTAACATTTCCCTTTCCCGGAAATTACTGCCGAGCCCCGAATACGTCAAATGCTTGCATGGTGGACAATTGCACAAATAATACTCGTCGGCGAGTACCAAAAAGTTTGAAAGTGCAGTTACTTATTAATAATAATGTGTGTCAGGAGCATTTAGAAGAAAACACCTGGGATGTTCTTTTACGGCACCAAATCGTTGTTTTGATTAAAGTCCCCAACAAGTTTTTGAAATGTTAGAATTACTAAAAGAACCCAGAAGTCGAATTATCGATTTTGAGAACCTTAATGCGTTGCATGGTGAAGAATTGCATTATTGGACAGGCCGCACACGAGATGAATTCGAAAGATTATTTAATCAAACTCCACTTTTAGCAGAAAGGTGTCATAATCCACCGCATCAGGTATATATTTGCCAAACTGAGAACTGGAGAATCCAATGAACGACTGGCCACGTTTTTCAACATGTCTCGTCCAAATCTAAAACGAAGAATGAAAATGGCTAGGGAGTGTCTGGATAGTGATTTTGTCCCTCACCACTTGGGATTCGATCATATTTCTAGAGAGCAGATCGTTGAAAGAAATCTAGCAGTTCCTAACGCATTGTTTGCAAAAAATCAGGAAGCTGTTGTTATAAGTGATGGTACCTATATGTTCATACAAAAGAGTTCCAATTTCTCGTTTCAAAAAGACACGTACAGAATGCAACCTTTTTAAACAACCTTCTAGATGGGCCGGGTAGAGTCATTCATTGGCTGTTACACCCGGGTGATATTTTTATATTAGACCGAGGTTTTCGCGACTCTATCGCGTCTTTAGAAAGCCACGGATATGTCGGCATCATGCCACGATGGCAGACCAGAAGAGGCTCACAACTTACCACACTCGACGCCAATAAATCGCGGTTGTGCGCCATTTGCCGGTGGCCTGTTGAGGTGGTAAATGGACGACTGAAACGGGATTATAGGATTTTTCGTCATGAATACTGTAATCTCTCTCTACTGCTCATGTTTTACTGGGCGAAGAACGATCGGCAGTTGTGCCCACGTTGTTTGCCTAGTTTGGTTATTGGGATGGGCTAGGCACCAAGACGCTGTGAGACGCCCTGATTTATTTTTAAATTCAATAATTATAGACGACGATGAGGATGACGATTGATTAGGTATTTTAATGTTTACATGGGGCCTAACATAGAGGATCATTTACTATGTTGTAAACCTATATAACGTTTTATGTGTTGTTTACAATCGATTTTTTTATAATATACCGTCTTTTATTTAAAAAATAAGCTGTTGGTTATGATTTTTCGTCAATGTAAAACCTATACAATATATTTTTTTTTCTCATTATTCCTCGGATAGATTCTGAAGCGCTTTGGGTTACAGACTAATATTAGTCTAAGGAACATTATGCACTATGATTCAATGCTGGGCTGCACTTGGTCCAACGTCCATACAAAAATGGTCAATCTCCTTTCCAAGAGTATAGTTCTAGCAAAAAAGAAACACGATTATAACATTTTAAAATACAATGTTATTTCCGAATTAACAGAAAATTATGACGGTTGGTATGTCATATTTACTGATGGCTCAAGAAGCGCAAGTGGTCGCGGTGCTGCCTTTTATGATCCTCGCGTAGCAAATCAGTAATTTTACAATAATTGTTTTAAATCAACTGACGAATTTATGTTATTTAGTCGTAAAGCATAATTTAGTAAGTTTTAGTTTAAGTTAGGGTACGATGCGGGCAACAAAACCACGACTACAAATGTAAAAATAAACTTGTGAAATAAATAACGACACTCTTGTAACCTTGTGTGTAGTTTTAATAAACACATATTTGTAATAATGAAAATGTTTACAGGAAAAATGCTTGTAATACAAAGCTTGTAAGTTTTGATAAACGAGGCACTGGTGTTATATAATTCAAGTTATTATGAATCAGTAAACACAGCACAACATCGATTGCTTATTCAGCCAGCTACAGCTACACTTACTGCGAGTGTCTCAACATGATTAATGATGTTAATTTCACAAAAAAAAAAAAACTCAAATAGTAATTCTGGTTGTGTATTGTTATATGGCACTAGAGAAAGCGTGCTTACTCGTATCTGTCAGTGTCCAACACCTACAGTAAAACACCAGTCACTAACTGGCTTTTTTTAAACGTTTTCAGTGTTATGGGCGGCTTTGTAAACGTTCTACGGCGTGACTTCAATTTACCAAGAATGAAGACTACCGGCGACGGAAGAGAACCTTTTAAATTAAAAACTTTATTTAAATGTTTTTCGAGAAGAGCAACATGGGTTTATCCATGATGTAAAATAATTAACCCATTTAAATACACTCAGCGACAGTAAATTTTCCCCTTGACCTGAACTCCAATTTGCAAAAAACTAAGAGCGCCTCTTAGTGTATTGAAGATGAAGATACTAAATATTTAAATAAAGTTACTATTATTGCAATAAAAATAAGCACAATTCCTTATAGATTATTTAACTTCATTTGTTACAGTTTAATGTGTTATAAAAACAATTGAATAATAATTTCAGACTGTCGATCAGTGCAATTTTGTTTTACTCATGCTACCATAGCCTAACAGGTTCTCGGTACACGCTACATAACCGGACAATATTCTGTTATCTACGGACTAAAAAGTTATTTGATTAAAGGAAAACTTTTGAATCTCTCTAACGATACTATTTCATTAGTGGCCTTAAAAAGACCTAACTGCAAAAAACATAAATAAATACAAAAAACAAAGGAAACTTAGCCGTCGAAGTACTCGTCCATATCGCTAAACGTGCCCAGAAGATTAGGGATTAGGGTCGTCCCTCTAGGGTAGCCCATCAGAATAGGAAAAGAAATCGATGGTCAGAAATCCTCAAGCGCGTCAGACTAAGGTGCTAATGTACACTGTTCAGCTAGTAATTAACTCACCTTGGGTACAATGATCAAATTTGCTACATATGTACAGTGGCGGTTAGAAGCGGAGTGACATTGTCACGAAGAAATAGATTGACACTTTTGTTTAACTTACGACCTTCTTCTTTTCTAGTTTTTTTCTATACTCTATAGTATAGGTTACACACACACTCTATTCACACACTATACACACACTCTCACATTCGTTTGCAATTACTTTGAATAATCACGCTATTGACATGTTCACTTATTCGTAAAAGTTTATGATTATACCCACAGAAATCTAAATAAACCAATTATAAGGTAGACGGATGCAGATAACTTACGAGTCATTCACCGCGACTAAAATATCAGAACGTTATTTGTTTTTGGATGGTTGTTATAACTACTTGTTATTGTAGATTAGTGATGTGTGTTTAATCTATTAGCGGTGTTGTAGTTCATTTTGAAATGCAAGGTTTAAGTATTGAGATGAAAGCAGATTTATATTATCGCGCTGCATAAAAGTGGACTTAAATTATATGACAGAAATTTGATGAAACCGGACTGAGTGTGAGTATTATGATTTAATTATTTTATCGATTGTTTTTCTAATTAAAGTATAACTGCTGATCCTTTTATTTATTTTTTTAAACGTTTTATATTTATCATAAAGCCTAAATAGAAGAAAATAAAATTAATGATGAATATAATATTAAGTATAATACTCGTAATAATAGATACAATATGTAACATTTCTATTTTCAAAATAATTTGGTTTCAAATTGGTAATATTCGTATTTTGCTAGTAGCCTAACAGTACTTTTTTTTGTTTTAGAGAAATACCTACTGTAAATCAGAGGGTCAAAAGATATCAGGAAAAGCCTTGCCAGTCGAAAGCGAAGTGGAAGGCCCCAGCTAGTCAGTGAATATGAAACAAGTGGTTTCATACCAACGAGATATTTTGCCGAATTATTCGACAAATCTTTACGAACCGTTCGCCGTGCAAATCGTTCGCCCATATTTGATTGAAAAACATAAACAAGACCTTACATTTTGCGATACAGCGATGGGAAGCACGGGAATGAGAGATCTGATGAGAAGTTGAAGTTGCATTGCATGGAAATATGGGAACATTTAAGAGGAACAGATATATGTTTCAATATTGTTGGATTCATGCGCCAGTGTTTACTTGATAGCATTGACAATAATAGGGGATATACAAAGTGTTAAGTTATAAATTACAAATGGATTTTAGTAATTTATTTAAAATAATATTGTGTCATATCCGTAATAAGGATTATTTTGAGGTTTAGCTTCAATCTTCTTTTCATAATGAAAATGAATACTTAAGCTTTAACCGCAATAAGTCCTAATAAATACGATTTGTTAACTTTGACGTTTGAGATAGGCAACTAAAGTTAAAACGAACGAACTGGCAGTAAAAGTAGTACTTCTGAGTAATTTAATTGTATTGTGACAAGGACTCCGCACTATTCTTTATTTACGTGGGTAGAATGATGTGCTAGTTGTTAAAGAGTAAACTGCTTTACTTCAATAAATTGTTCTTTACGAGAAAATAAACTGTTTTAGCTAGAAGTTTATTTATTTGTAGTTTATAAAATAATAATGAATAAACAATTTGAAATCACTTATAAAACATTTTTATTTTTAACCCCATATTACAATAACAATATAATAATAAAAATATAATAATTTATTATTCTCATTTATTAATATATCGAATAATAAAAAAAAAACCGATAAAGATTATTTTGGAAAAGAAAAATAAAAGTCACATCTCGAGATTGGAACGCGCATCGAAATCAAAGAGCGCTTGGATGCTGTGTACGGTGATTATTCTCCATCGATGTCCACCTTCAAGAATTGGTTCAACGAGTTTGCACGTGGCCGTTCGTCGGTTTTTGATGAACCACGTCCAGGTGCACCGAAAACAGCTGCTACGGAGGAAATCATTAAAAAAATCCATGATCTCGTATTGGCAGATCGCCGATTGAAGGTTCGGGAGCTAGCTGAGACTGTAGGCATTTCAGAAGGAACAGTGCATCATATTCTTCACGAGGAACTCGGCATGAGAAAGCTGTCGGCGCGATGGGTGCCGCGTTTACTCACACCGGAAAACAAGTGCAACCGTGAGACCACATCGGAGACGTGTTTGGCGCTGTTTAAGCGGAATCCAGCGGAGTTTTTACGTCGTTTTGTGACCGTCGATGAAACCTGGATCCACTGGTACACACCAGAGACCAAGGAGCAATCAAAACAATGGATCCAGACCGGGGAACGTGCTCCAAAGGCGAAAAAAAAAGTAAAATCGGCCGGAAAAGTTATGGCCACCGTTTTCTGGGATTCACAAGGTGTGATCTACATCGATTACCTCGAGAAGGGTAAAACAATTACAGGGCTTTACTATGCCGATTTATTGGGCCGATTCGACGCCGAATTAAAGAAAAAACGACCCCATCTGGCGAAGAAAAAAGTGCTGTTTCACCACGACAACGCACCGGTTCACACGTCTGCCGTTGCCATGGCCAAATTGGTCGAAATACGCTACGAATTGCTGCCCCATCCACCGTATTCTCCAGATTTGGCCCCTTGTGACTTCTTTCTGTTTCCTAATCTGAAAAAATCTCTCGCCGGGAATAGATATGGATCAAATGAGGAGGTCATCGCCGCCACGGAGGCCTATTTTGCAGAGTGACAAAAACTATTTTTCGGACGGGTTAAAAAAGTTGGAGCATCGCTGGGCTAAGTGTATCGAACTAAAAGGAGACTATGTTGAAAAATAAATTGCCACTTTTCCAAAATTTTCGTTTACTTTTTGTAGGCTAAGTATTTATTGAATGACCCTCGTACAAGCGCGACACCTTCGTCGGATTTCTATTTAGTCTATGACTACATTACTTTATAGGACCAAAATCCACATTTGTGTCTTCCTTTCTGTGTAATGCAACATTATAAATAATTATACTACCCATCCTCACATAAAGGCCTGCTATTATGCAAATAAGTAGGAAGAGACGGCTCGGAAAAGATGGGGGCCATAAGACTTCCGGGGGGTCACCCTTGGGAAAACGTGTAAAGATCATTGGGCAGTTTTGACCCGGTACCTCGAAGTACGCGTCCCTTATTGAAATGTGGTTTGTTTTGAAGGTTTAGGGTTAACAATTCACGGAATGTATTTATTTTAATCCAAATGTATGGAGGAAAAAAGTTATGTTGATGTTAAGTTATTCATCATTGGTACCCACGTTGGGCGCCAATCTGACGGAAGAGGAAACGTGGGGAGATATATAATAACCACGTACATTTTACATGGTTATTATTATTTATACAACATAAAAAATTTATTTTAAAAAATAAAGAAGATTAAAGAGAACGGGTATGGGTAGGTCTAATGGCCACTACGATTTCCTTAGTTTCCCTTGTGAGTAGCACAGTACTCTCCTGGCTCAGTGAGGAGCTCTCGTGCATCTTCTCCCGGAGAAGTCAACATATACCAAGTCAGCCTGTACTGGATCAGCCACCTCAACAAGTTGAAGCAGATCCAGATCACGAAATCGGTGTTGTGGAACCTCGAATGGATATGAGCTTTGTTGCGCTTCGTGCATCTAATACCGCAACGCGTTGTATATTTCTAAACTGCAAAATGGCGGTGGCACATCATGTCCCGTTATATGCCAGGTTCTGTATGCTGCACGATCATAATTTTTACATACCTCAGCTAGCCCGGGTAGGTATGCAATACTCATTTCAGAACTAATGGATGGGAAGACTTACTGGATGATGAAACAACCCATGTAAACTTCAATGGGGACCATTTACTCGATATATTAAACGTATATAAATAGGGCTACGAAAAAAAAAACAGTTGGACTTTGAAAACATTAATGATATAGATTGAATGAATTTAATTGCACTTTTGGACTAGTATGACGAAAAACGACTTCAATATGATATTGAATGAGACGCCTTCACTACAAAATAGGTCAAAGCGGCCTGTCACGGTTCTTGGTCTGTACTTAACCAAACTAAGAACGGGCGAGCCAGATGAGCGCTTAGCAACAAAGTTCAATATATCCAGAAGAACAATAAAATGTGACTTCAAAAAAGCTCGGGAATGATTAGCGGAGGAATTTATGCCACAGCATCTGGGGTTAAATCATATATTCAGAGAAGAGGTCGTAGCTAGAAACTTGCTAATACCGAGTCATTTTTTTAGTGGTAACGATCATCAAGCAGCGATACTTGTTTGTGATGGAACGTACATTTATGCGCAAAAAAGTGCCAATTTCCTGTTCCAAAGAGAATCCTATAGTTTGCATAAATATCGCAACCTTCATAAACCTTTTTTGATAGTGTGTACCGATGGTTACATACTCGACGTGCTTGGACCGTAAAAAGCTACGACGTCGGATGCCACAATCATGAGTGAACTAATGCGTGAAGAATCTCCACTACATGGTTTTTTCCTACCTGACGACGTGACGGCGACGCGACGGCTTTCTGGCGACGTGTTCGGGATGCAAAACAAGCTACCGAAGAATGCGGTTATAGTCCACATATGCCACCCAAAAGACAAATACGAGAACAATTAACAACAATCGATGCCAATAAATCGAGATTAATCACAATGGTCCGAAGGGTCGTCGTGACTATAAATGGCAGATTTAAAAAAGATTTTAAAATATTTCGCCACGTGTATTTTAACGTTGCCGCGAGTCACATGATGGTAGACTTCAAAATAACTGCAGCAATTATAAACGTTACTCGTCCACCACATGAAAATCATGTATAAGCTAAACAGTTTGTAGCCATTATCAATGAAAAAGTGCAACCAAAAATGAACTCGCAGAATATGTTCTAACGAACAATTTGAACAGACAAAGAGTAGCATTTGTGTCGCTTGACGGGAATGAACCAGATTTCAATGATTTTCCACAGCTTACCTATGAGGAATCGATACTATTTACATTAGGATCCTATCATTTGATAATTGCAAGGTCATATTGTGCCGAACAAATGCGGCAAAATGGCGTATACCACATAGAAATGTACCGGCACCGAGAAATCATTTCTCTCTTCTTAATAATATTTTGTTTTGGACCATTATTGTCCAAAGTTTTTATTTACATTTCATTGAACTAACACTAATATATACTATATACAATTATATACAAGTATATAATACGAAAAAATATAGAAAAAGGCAGGAGCTCATTGGGCATCAAAAAATTCGTCCGCATCACTGTCAATGGGATAGGTGCCCAAAAGGCTGGCAGCATTACCACGTTGGATGGCAATGCTGATTCTTTGGGCTAAAAATAGGCCAGCCTTCTGGTCACGTGAAGAGTCAACCAACCGCTTGGCGATGTCCCGAAAAATTCGATGAGCACTCGGACCCCAAGGCCCTAGAGTTTCAACCCCAAACGGCTCAAACATATAGCTCCCAATAAGGTTGTTATATTTGCGCCGTTTGAGGTTTTCTGCTCCTGCAGCAGCCGCCCCAGCACAGCCCACCGTGCTAGGAAGATGGGATGGCGCGAGGGTGTCGACACAGGTTGCATCCCACACCAAAGGCCTACCCAACTTCCAAGGCATTATGGTCATTCCATCGGGCCTCTTTCCATCGTCGCGTGCCAAGCCATTGGGGTCTAAAACAGCTGGCACTCCGGCGGAGACAAGAGCCCGACGGATGATTTCGTTAATGCAAAACAAAATATTAATAAGAAGCCGAATCCAGTCACGCCATGTGCGAATGAGACAATATTATACATATATTTTGATTGTTCCCACTCTAAATGGAAGAAAAAGTATTCAAAACTATTATTGTTCCTGCATACACGGCCGCCGCGCCGTACTGTTGGAAGGTGCGTGCATATCGCGAGTGTGGTGTACTTCTTATCCTGGGCAAGACATCAGGAATATTCAGAAAGGAATAGATGCACCAACAAGGTATTTAGACGATGTTACGATTGATATTGATGATGTTTAATAAAATGTGAAAAAAATAATGTAGGTAGGTAACCATGTTCAGGTTTATTCGGGGATTACTCATAAACTAGTATTTTTATAAATGGGTGCTTGGAATGAAGAGGGAGAAACTGCTGGGAACAAGATAGAAAAGCTCCTAAACATTCTTGTGCTTTTTTAGGAAGATTATGTGTGTAAGCGTTTTATATTCTCGTACATATTTAGAAGGATATACTTTCCCATACTTTTGAGGAATGCGACTCATCTCAATGGGTAGTATTCATGCTCTTTAACATACCTACTCCGACTAGTTTCATTAATGGTCGCTGGTGGGTCACAGGTCTGAACAAAATGCCCATTTACCTTTTGATGTCAAAGATGCACGTCGCTCTGGTCGCCCTATTACGGATAAAATGGATTCCATTTTTTAAAAAGTGGAGCAAGTTCGGCATATCAGTAGTTACGACGTAGCTGAAGAACTGGGAATTGACCACAAAACAGTTTTGGCGCATTTGAAAAAACCTGGGTACACAAAAAAGCTCGATATTTGGGTACCTCACGAGCTCACTGAAAGAAACCTAATGAACCGTGTACTCATTTGTGATTCTTTATTACGACGTAATGAAACCGAACCATTTTTGAAGAAGCTGATAACTGGTGATGAAAAGTGGATCACGTACGACAAGAACGTGCGAAAAAGGTCGTGGTCAAAGGCCGGTCAGGCTTCACAGACTGTGGCGAAACCCGGGTTAACTCGCAACAAGGTGATGCTGTGTGTGTGGTGGGATTGGAAGGGCATTATTCATTATGAGCTGTTACCACCAGCCAGGACCATCGATTCTGAACTCTACTGCGAACAACTGATGAGATTATAGCAAGAAGTTGAGAGAAAGCGGCCGGAATTAATCAACAGAAGGGGTGTGGTTTTTCATCATGATAACGCTAGCCCTCAAACATCTTTAGCCACTCAGCAAAAATTAAGAGAGTTTGCCTGGGAGGTGTTAATGCATCCGCCGTATAGTCCTGACCTGGCACCTTCAGATTTCCACCTCCTGTTTCGGTCTCTTCAGAATTATTTAGGCAGTGTCAGGTTAACATCACGAGAGGACTGCCAAAACCACTTGTCGCGGTATTTTGATCAGAAGTCCCAAAATTTCTATAGCAATGGGATCATGTCCCTACCTACAAGATGGCAAAAAGTTATCGAACAAAATGGTACCTACATACTTTAGTTAAATGTAAATAAACTATATTAAAAAATGTTTTCAATTTTCTTAAAAAATGCGAAGAAACTTTTTCCCCAACTTATTATAATCCCTGAAACAACACAACGCTTTAATTTGGCAGACCCACATTATTATTGAATAGAAGACGTAATCGACCCATGCAAAGCATCGAAACAAAACAAAAAACGAAACAAAAGATCTAACGAGCATTATAAACAAATTTCCAAACATTACCGTACCACATCTGACATTGATGACATGCCTGCCTGCCTTTGTCTGGGCAAAGAATGGAAAAGCATGCTGTCTTAGACCACTAGGAATTAAATTTACCTCCTGATATACGGTCTGCCGAAAAATATTGGTTGAAGGTTTAAAAAAACCGGTCAAGTGCGAGTCGGACTCGCGCACCGAAATGTTTCGTACTTTGTAGGTAGGTTACTACATAGAACATTGGGAAAAAGCGTCCCCACCCTTATAGCACTTTTTCTCATAATTATATCAAATAGAAGAGGGTAAAAAATACATCTTTTTATTGCGTTAATAATAAGGGAAAAAAGTTATTCATCCTTTGTTAATCAATTCGATTACACACGAGGAACTATATTTCCGCACAGGGCTAAACAATGAAGTTTGTTTCTGTTATTAATGAGACGCGCGCCGCCGCCGTCTCTTGCAGTGCGATTAAAACAAACAGCAAACAGTTTTAGGTGCGTATCTGATGAAAATAAGGTCTGCTGAGCCTAATGACAGGATCGCATGTCATTTAAATATGACCCGTCGTACACTTGAAAAATAATTGAAAATAGCACGTGAATGCCTGACAACAGTCGCGACAACATCAGTCGCGATGAAACAATAAGGCGCAATCTCACCGTACCATCTGCATTATTTGGCAATAAGACTGAAGCAAAAGCTATATTACTTTGAGATGGAACATACATTTATGTATATTCAGAAAAAACAAGAATTTACTTTTTCAAAAAAAGACAGTCTGCACAAATATAAAAACGTTGCATTTCCTTTTTCAAAAAAAGACAGTCTGCACAAATATAAAAACGTACTGAAACCTTTTCTTGTAGTATGTCCAGATGGTCATCTTGTGGACATAACTGGTCCTCATGCCGCTACCGCGTCTGATGCGACAATAATCAATCGATTATGGATGAACGGCTTGCGCCAATACATTATTTGCTGCATGCAGGAGACCTGTTCGTATTAGATCGGAACTTCAGGGATGCTATTCCCAACTTAGAAGAACACGAACACGAACTCAAAGATCGACGTGCGACTCTATCCAACGAGCAGACAAATGAATCGAGGAAAATAACAATTGCACGGTGGGTCACTGAAGTCATCAACGGTTGGTTCAAGAGAGACTTTAAAATATTCAGAAATCAAGTTTTTAATAAAAGCCTCCCGAACCTATTTATGGACTTTCGTATAGCTGGAGCTCTTCTGAACGCGTTTAGAGGCGCTTTAACAGACAGCGTCCATGCTGCCACTTTCCTGGAGATAATTAATTAAAGAATGCATTTTCGTAACAGATTAGGAAGCTATGTAACGGAACAAAATATTAACCGACAGCGAGCGTCATTCGTGACATTAACAGACGATTCCATCGATATGCCTTTTCCTGTACTTACAGAAGAAGATATCGTATTACTTAGTCTAGGAACATAGCATATCAAACTCGCACGCTCCTACGTGAGCGAGCATAATATAAGAAATGGTGTCTACGCAATAGAAGTATGTGTAAATGAAAGTCCAAGAATGATTGACAATGGATTCAGAATTGTCCGCCGTGTGTTGGACTGCTCGTACGACTAATATTTGACAAAAAAAGGCTAGTACATCAATTATAAAGACTTTCCAATTACCTAATGACTGGACTAAATAAAAAATTAAACGCGTAACATCCAACACGTTACACAAAAATATTCACCTACTTATAAAAACTTTTTTACAAAAAAAAACCAACCGACTTGACTTAAAAAAAAACACTATAAAGCGAAAAATAACTTTAATTTCGGAAGTTGGTGTCGTTGGTCCATTTCGTGTTTTGACACCGACTTCCGAAATTAAAGTTATTTTTCACTTGGTACTGTTTTTTTTTTGAAGTGGTTGTTTTTTTTTTTGTTTTTTTTTCCCTTTTTAGTTCTAAATACCTCACAAACTAATATTTATGTACTTGCAAGATTAGAGGTAAGTATAGTAAACTCATCTAATTCTGTGACTCGCCTAATTCGGTGATATTTGGTATTGAATTTGAACTTTATCACAGAGGCTTAAGGTTGTATTTCAAACCATTGATTTCACTCGTATAGCCCTATGATAGCGCTCAAACCAAATATCACCGAATTAGGCGAGTCACAGAATTAGATGAGTTTACCCTACCCCAATAACAACTTTGACAGAAATGAGTGTGTACCGTGGCATACTCGTACTTAACACATCTGCCATCAATCACATCCTAGAGGCCACTTCCATCAACGACTACGTACACGATAAGAATAGTTGGTCGCCCTAATTTAACGCAAGACAATGTTTATGTTCTTTCTCCGGAATTAGCTTACTGACAGGTTATTGATATTAACTTATTTATTTATTTTACTTCGATGGTCTTAGTTTATCATTTTGTGACTTCAAGTGACAGCTATGTGAACAGAACCCAGCAATGCATAAATATGTAAGCAGTCACGCCCTTTATGCCTGGAGGCTTTTATTTGGGTATTAAGATTTTTATATACATTTTAATTTTAATTAATTATTTTTTAGCTTTAGTACGTATAGTTTTTATTTTATTTGTTGGTATATTGGCGTGGCTAGCTGACATATGGCAAATAATTTAATTTTATGTTCTAGTCTTCTAATGTTAATTACCGAACATAGGTAACACTATCCCTACATTTTGACATTTGTTTGTAGCCGAGATGAGACTGCGACTAGATTTTGATCGTTTTAAATTACGAGAATTGGCCTGCAGATCTTCACGAAAGATTTAAATGGGACCATTTCGGAATAAACCCCTTTCAAAACAAAAAAAAAATGCAAATCGTCTATATATAACGGAGTTATGCCCGAACATACATAAAAAAAATACATCCGAATTGAGAACCTCCTCCTTTTTTCGGTCAAAAAATATTGAACAATGGCTAAACCTTGATGAATATCAGTGTATTTAGTTAAGCAGAATTCGCAGTGACATTTTCTTTTGAGTTTGGCACCTGGCAGTGACGTTAAGGTCTGACAACCTGAAAGGTAGAAGCAAAATCACCAGTCCCGTTTCACATACTTAGGCTAGGCCCGCTTCCACCAGATATCACTAAATGAGGTTGCCGCTAAATGCATTTAAGACATCGTTCTATTTCTGTCAGTCGTTTGAAAATGACTAGACAGAATGTTTAGTGCCAAACACTTTTATTGATTTGAGGTGTAAGGGTCGATTTTTTGATCCGTAGTTAAACTCAACCAATTGTTAAAAATAGTAACTAATGGTTAAATTTTTGCAAAATGTTTTTTTTTTCAATTGTTAGTTTATTTAATGGTTATTTTTGTAACTAATAGTTAATTATTTGACCATTAGCAATGATATTATATCATTAGATAAACTAAAAATTTATAAAAAAAAAACACATTTTGCAAAAATTTTATAACTATTTTTGACAATTGGTTGAGTTTAACTACAGATCAAAAAACCGGCCCTAAGCGGCCTTGTAAGTACAATTTTGGTTAGTTGGTGGATAATATTTACCATGCAAATAATATGTATTTAAGCTAAGCGTTACCCATGTAACGAGCCAGGTCACACAGTTCGCTGTATTTTTATTGTTGTATGATAATTGGTCTATCCATATTGATCAATTCATGATCATCCACATAAACCAGGACAGCGATTATTTACCGCAATCTTGGATTCGAAAATGAACCACATGTTCAGTACCAGTATCCCAAAAAATATGAAAACAACGATGAAAAATTCACGAATTTGTTGGCGACTTCTTGGATTTAGATATTTATTTTTCACCATCAATACCAGAAAAAAAAGAAAAAAACTCAGAAAAAAACAAGAAACATAACATAGCCGTCATCTTTGAACAAACCTCTGTAGTTAAACTAAATCAGTACCATTCGAAATCATAAAGTGAAAGCCCTTGAAATTTGACTTTATGCTAGGTCATGTTAAGAATTTTGGAATTTCAACGACGGTATTATGACAATCTCTGGATCTAGACTAACCCAAACCACATTTTTAACTAAAACCTAATCTTTTTTTTCTTTATTTCAACCATATTTTTTTTACAATTAAAAAAAGCTGTCTCTTATACCAGTGGCAATACAATCGACCCCTCATTTGTCAAAACGAATCAGTAACTAATTTTTGTACTACAATCGAACAGCCATGGATACATACATTATAAACTGATTAGTAATTTTGCCGCACTAGTAGTCGGGTAAAAAAAATCGATGTTTTTTATGGAAAATAAAATACAAAATACAGAGTGGAAGGTTATTAAGATGCAAAATTAAAAACCCCCTATCAACACAAATGTACCTTACCATACCATGCAATTTTTACCATGACATCCTCTGACCAAACAACTTCCCTACATCATCAGATTACTCATCTAGACCAATTCAACGAATCCAAACTCTGGGTCTACGATTTGTAAGACCGAGATCTTGTGCCCACCTTCCTTTTTTTTACCGGGGTTTTAAATCCTCATGGATGTCCTCCGCCCTGGGGAGGGCCGAGGGGTCTGTCAGTCTTATTGAATAAAAACCACCCCGGTGTTCCCTTCTTACACTTGGACCCGGCGATCATGGGAACTTATGCGCCTTCCACGATGTGCCCACCTTCCTACCCCAACATCCGACTATGTTTACTTCTTTACCATTTCTAAGTTAACTACTCATCGATACCAATTGAATGACCCCCAAACACGATATGTCTACTGTAAGTTGTTGAGAGTTGGCTATTCTGCAGACTTTCCTGACTGCAGCATCAGGTCAAGGTTACCACATAATTGAAGTGTTGACAAAATAATATATTATTATTATAGTATCCTAATTTTACGACGATCGAAAGAGTTATAGAGACTTAAACTACAATGGTAGTTTAAGTCTCTATAACTGTTTCGCCACACAATGGTGTGGCTTAGATCCATCCACGGATTAGGAGAAAAAAACTTCAACTTGCTTCAAACAACAACTTCAAATTGCTGAACAGATTTTCATGAAACATAGCTAAGGACCACCTCGATAACCTGCAGTGCGATTCTGTAACCATATCACCGTGAAAACTGAGGTGAAGTGAGCGTGGAGTGAGCAGTCATTCCAACTAATGCTAGGGATTGACACTATTGGCAGCTCACTCTAAGCTCACTTCACTTAAATTTTCACGGTGAGTTTTTTACAGAATCGACCGGCTGGTGTTATCGAGGTGGTCCTTAGCTGTGTTTCCCTTCAAAGAATAATAAAAAAAGTATTAAAATCGAACCACCGGTCTGGGAGCTAAGATGCCACAGACAGACACAGATACACTGAACGCAATAGCCGTCAAACTTATAACACCCCTCTTTATACGTCGGTGGTTAAAAATAAAAAATTAATGCACTTAAAGTGCAGTGAACAGCAATTTTTTTTTAAACCCAATATGCAGTATAGGAACTAAGAAACTTAAAACTCGATGCACTTTTTAGTTACAATAAGGATAAAATAATATTTGTGACAACCAATTTCTTCTACGAAATCTACGAGCAAGACATTAAAAAAAAATTGACTTGGTGAAGAAACTAGGAAATGTTACATTTTATTATGTTCAACTTCGAACAGTTTCATCCATTTTATTGTTGTTTCCATTTTTATTCATTTAGTTTGTTTTATGTAATATAATTATGATCCATAATGAGGAATAAATGTCATACAGAGTATCTTAAGGGCGTGGTGAGGGCGTGTGAATCTGCCGGCACTTTGTCAGCAGATGATAATACGCGAATACTAAAAAAAACAGTAAATATTTATGATGACGGATTTATTAAATTTTAAATGGAACTACTTTTATATACATACTTTTAAAAAATACAGTGAATACAGGCGTATTAATCGATGCTGTAAGATGTTATATACATAGCAGAAAGCGTCTTATACGCTTTAACTCATCCATGAGCTGTGTGATCGGATAAACCAATAACAATACATTACATATAAATTCAACAAAATAATGCACAGTAATGATAAATAAGTATAAATAAGTGATAAAGATCAATGAACTTGATATCATATGTTATAAAATAATATAATTGAATAGCTATCTACCATGTATAACATCATTGGTATGTAATGAAACATTATAAATAATTATACTTAACATCATAGGAAACTTTAGTGACTATTATTATGGCTTATACTCTGAACTGTAAAAGTCAGTGTTTGCACCTCCGAAGGAGCTTCTGCGGGAGGAGCAGGAAAGTGACCATGAGCTCTTCTGTGATTCTGTAACGCGGTACCCTAAAACAAAAATTGATTAGCTGTCAAAAATTTGAATCTCTATAATTGGCCTCACCACACTTAGGTCGCACAAAAACGGGTCCATACTACAAAGAGTGAACCCACACATCCTGGTAACGTAGAAGGTCACCGAATAGAACTATGTGGCGACAAAAACTTATTTCACTAGTGGATAGCATTATGTGTAGAAAGTGGGGGTAACGAAGAAAGGTACGTACAGTCAAGGAGCGAAAATTTTAAACAATTTTCAAACAAATTAACGAAACGCTTGAATTTTCTTATTGCACAATTTTGAAATGAGAAAGGTTTTGTCAAACCTTTTGTCCAGCTGTGGGATAGTATTGGTTGATATAATAATAAAAATAATGAGAGCATCACCTGTATGAATCTGTCGCCGCACACTTCGCAGATGTAAGGCCGGTCGCCAGTGTGTCGGCGTATGTGCAGGTTGAGATCATTGCTCTGCGAGAACGCCTTCTCGCAGTAGGTGCACTTGTACGGCCGCTGACCAGTGTGCACGCGCATGTGGCGGGACAACTTATTGCTGCGCGAAAAACCTAAAAATATCACTGTCCCATAAAAATGACTGACACCGTCGTTATCTTAGCCTCCCTCTAGGAACACTTAGTTTACTCGTACATCATCTATATATGAATATAAAAATGAATCCCTATTTTCCTTGGTCACGTCATAACTTGAGAACGACTTTATCGATTTCATCCATCTTTTTTTTTAAGTTTTCTCATACTTTGTAGAAGGTTCTTACGGAAAAAAAAATAAGAAAGTTGCTTTACGCGGACGAAGTCGCGGGCAAAAGCTAGTAACACATAAAATCACGCCAGTATTTCCTGGGAGGTTAGACAGGGGTGTACCGAGCACCCACATTTCGGCCATTATGTTTAACTCCAATGTAACAGGTGGCGAGCCTATAGCCACCAACCGGGCACAAATCCAGGCTCCAGGACTAAAGCTCAGCAGAAGCGCTCGCGCTTAGTTTAATACCGTCATTTACCGCGTTATTGGCATTAAACAAGAATAACCTTATATTTTAGGAAACGCATCCCTACTGCGAAATGAACACACTAAAGTTCCAAATCGCTTTTATTTTCATAGTTCAATTTGATACATTACTTTAAGATTTGAAAACACTTGATTTAATAAATCTTATTGTTATATTAGCCAAATTAAAAGACCCATATTCAGTTCAACCACGAGCTAATGTATAATAAAAAGAAAAACATATTTACCTTTACCACAGACACGGCATATACAAGGTTTCTCTCCAGTGTGAGATCTCCTGTGACACTGAAGATCGGAAGATCTTGGAAAACCTGTAAGGTAATGAGATAAGGATAAAAACTCACTTTTATTACAAGTCGGGTATTCAGCTAAAGGCTAACCTTTGCCACAAAAATCACATTTGTAGGGCTTCTCTCCAGTGTGACGCCGCATGTGTACGATTAAGTTCGACGAGTTAGAGAAACTGCGGCCACAGTAAAGGCATAAGCAATTACTAGATGAACTCTTTTCGCGCTGCGGCTGATGAACCCGTTTGTGAGAGCTGAAAATATTACCACACATTGTATTTTTCTATATTATTCTTAATTTAGTGCATCATAAAAACCGACTAACCGAAGATTGTCACTCCTGTGAAACTTCTTTTCACAAACATCACATTGGAAGAAGTTTTCGATTGGCATGTGTATTTTAGTATGTTTAACTAGCAAGTCTCTCCTGGAAACAAAAAAAGATTTAAACTATACTAACATATTCCAAACTACGTTAGAAAATACGATATAGCCGGTGTGTCTTATAGTCCAGTCTTTTTTCCAGCTTCGGATCAGTAATGATTTCACAAAACCCCGGATACTTACTTGTAGAAACTTCTGTTGCAAGTATCACACTGAAACTTTCTCTCTTCTCGTTTGGTTTTGGAATCAATAAATTTAACCGACACGCTTTGTCCCTCATGATATCTTAAAATATGCTTATTCAAAGATATTTCATAAGCGAATTTCAGTCCACACGTGTTGCATTTATATTTTCTTTCAATTTGCTTACAAATGCTTCTGTGGCGGGCCGCTGATCGCAAAGAAGCAAACACCTGAAAAGATAAAACTCAGTTGCCGAAAAATTATTATAATAGAGACCAAGTTGCGTAAAATTTTATATTCGCACGTCTGTAGAGATACGATAGCTTCTGGCCAAATGAGGTGTACAAATTAATATTTGCTGCACATGAGTCTAAAGAGACTAATCAACAATTAGCTATGTTAACCTGTACTGGAGAAATTTAGCTAAATCGCTGTTCATCATAGTTCAATATATATAGCATAAAACAAAGTAGCTTTTCCGTGTCTACCTGTATGACCGCTTAGATCTTCTAAACTACACAATGGAATTTTATGCGGTTTTCGTTCCCTAATTTAGAGCATTTATTGCGGAAGGTTGCGTGGCTGTAAGTGGAAGTAATGGCAGGCTAACGAAAAGTGCCGAGCTGCATTTAGTGTTACGCTTTTGCTTAGGATAACGCGATACGTGCTGGCATGCACGCGCGCACCCACCCCGCTCGGTTTTCCGTCTATCTCGGTCGCACTTAACACCTACCCGCATGCATGTCAAATAATATCACATTCTTGTTTGCAATAATTGCAACATTGGACACACGAGTTAATAATAATCAGAACTGACTCAGTCGCACTGGTCGCACAGTTTAACGCGCAGCTCAAAGTTATTTGTAGAAAAACATTGAAGTGAAAGTTAACTTGGCTAAGCACAGCACAGCACAGGGTAGCATAGCTTATTGTTGTTTAGTCAAAAACTTGAAACTCTTCAACGTGCTTCAAAGACGCACGACTATGCACGTATATGACAAAGCAACGCCTTGCGCCATTAGGGTGGGGTCTATCTGACCGTAGCGTGTGTCATTTTAAAGAGACCGTAGCCTTAGGCAACATGCCGCATGCATAAAAAGCAGACTTGATTCCGTTGCGTTGGCAAAGACTATAGAATAATCAGCTGCCGATTAAAAAAAGAAATAAGTTAAGTACCTTAGTGCAGAGGTTGCACCGGTGAGACAACTCCGGGTGTTCAGCATCGCGATGGTTAATGAGATCCGATTCTGATGGCAATATGCAGCTACAAGCATTACATACTATAAGCAAGTTGATGTTCTCCTGAAACATCAGACAACATCATTTTACTCAATTTTCGACAGTTATCGCTAGCACACCTCTAGACCCACCCATGGACAAGGGCCTACGCTAAGAGCGTTGATTAGACTTCCCCCAGGGTTCAAACTGTAGATGTAGAAAAGTGTTGTATGCTGTACTAGGTGCTAAAATGATACCTCTCTGTTATTACCAGTTTTTTTATATTAATATTATCATTCTCCTGACCTAATTTCTGTTGCTGCGGCCAATCGCACAGCGGAGATTAGTCAAGTACACAGGACTTATTATACTGCATGCAGCATATTATGATTTTCTATTATATAAATTAATACACTACCTCATTGGGCTGTGTAATAACCATTTCATACAGCTGTCAAGAATGTACAACAGTACTGAATTCGATATGACATGCTACACTAGTAGTTGGCGGTCAAACTTTAAAACAATTTATTTTCCCGACTTTTCTTAAAAGTACATACCATATCCATGTTCGGGTCTAGAAATTCTCGCAGTGTAATTTCTGACAGCAAATTTTGTGTTTTTTTTTCATTGGTTTCTGTTTTAGTCGAATCCTGAAAGGGAAGATAAATATTTTTGGCATCAGTAACAAGGACACATTTAGAGAGTGGTTAATTTGAAACAAACGCGGCTGTTCCTGGGTATTATATGTGTACAGGAAAAAGTTTTAACCAGTGCGCAAACTGTAACCATGAATGGGGATGGCAAGATAAAGCTAATCTCAGATGGCGTTGCGTGCGTTTGTTCCCAATGGCCTCAGTTTGACATTTATTGAAGTGTGTAAACAAAGCAAAAAAAAAAACACATTTTGGGCGATTAGCGTGGTTTTTATTTGACCAAATGACGCGAAAATGTTGTCTACTTGGAGCTTGCTTGAACTCAAAGTAAGAAAAGCTGATTTAGTGGAAAGGTAATGCTCTTGAAAAAAAATCTTTTTATGCCCTTTTTTTGTATCTAGGTCAACTTTAGGTCTTTGAAATCAATACGCTTACTATGTTTAAACAAATAATATTATAATTAAATAACTTATTAATCAATAGTATGTATATTTACTATATTTTATTTTAATTTTATATGGTAGGTAAAAATATACCGTCATGTAACTAATCTTGTGGTATTTACGTTAAAATGTAATTCATTATACTTCCACCATTGGACATGTACCATGACATAATTAGTAACTCTATTTTACCTCCGATTGAAAGACAATGTATTAGATATTATTTTGAAAGGTAAATATTTCATTAGTGATTTTATTTTTTGTGAGTAGTTGCTATTTTACTATAATAATATGTAATACTAAATATTTCTGTTATTTTGCAGATTCAACAAAAAAACAGATGCATCAGAGAAATTATATGAAGCCAGATTCCTCATATTGATAAGATCTGCAATTGTCAATGAATACTTTTATATTAAAGGATTTTCAGTTTTCTTTATTTATTATTAAGTAATTTTTACGAAGTGATCAACTTTTATTTAAGTTATACAATTTGACAGCTACTTTGGAACAATCGTATAGAGCGCCACTTTGACAGTTGTCTTCCCCATTCAGCACCCTGTAGCGAAGAAATTTTATGTCGGTTATAAAAATATTGCACTTTTCTATGAAGCTGTACACCCTTGGATTTGTATGGACCCTCACACATGGCGCCGACGCGGCGGCAGGGATTTCGAAGTCTTGATACCGCGGCGGCGAAAAACACCGCCGTTGCGGTGCCTTAAGTAAACGCTCTAATTGAAAGTACTCATTCCGTGTCTCTTAATTGACGACATTTCAACGAAATATTTTTGATGACTAATATGAACGTTTTACGTTAAGGATTTCTTAGGAATAGCAGGACTGAAAGATTATTCTTAGATATAGTACTCACATTTTCTGCATTGTTAACATCAGCTTTCTCTTCAATACAGCCATGATGATCAAACTTTTTCTTATCAAGGTATATTTTCTTGCAAAGGCCACAACGCAGTACTTTCATATCTGAAACAATAATAAAATCTTCACTTCACCTGTTGGAGACATTGGAACGTTTTGCCGTTTAAAACTTATTGATATAGTAGTGACCAGACCGGGCCAACCGACAACGACTATCGCCTCAAAATATACCACCGCATATAATTATCATATCCCAGATTATGTTATCTTTGAGTGATCTTTTTAACTTTCAGTCGAGTATTTTTTTTTTTTGCTTGAACTTTTTTTTTAAATTTCTTTAAGAGGTTTTCATTAAATAGGACTAACCTTTATGAGTTATAGAGTGTGATCCTAATTCTTCTTTGGTTTGGAAATGTTGCTTGCAAAATGCGCACTCAATCTTTTTGGCTGGCATTGATGTTATGCAAAATCCATTTTCTGACAACTTGTTAAGAATGGTCTGAAATGTTCCATTTTCAACATAAATACACAAAACAATACAAAAACACTAAAATGCACATTGTTACAATTCAAAACTGCGGCTACTGAGGAATACTTCCTCGTGCATTCTGAGGCACCACCACCATCATCATCTAAATTCCAGGCTGCTGCTAATGGCAAATTCCTAAAAGGTAAAACCCAATAACTCTATGCCCGACCCGAGGAACGAGTCTAGGACCTCTGCAGCAGTGTTTGCGAAAAGGGGATGCAATCTCGAGTCGAAATTGAGAACTTGGGGTCTTGCATGCTAAGTCTGGGGTCGAGATTGTTTATAAGCTGCTTCAGAGTCGGCCTAATCTCGTATTTTCTCCACAATATTTTATTAAACAGTGGCAGCCCTAGTGAGAAAAAGTGAACTCGTTTATGTGAGTGGAATTTGTCCGAACAAAATAAACTAGTGGAATGTTCACAATTTTGTCGTCCACTGGCGATAATACTGTGAACATTCCACTTCTTCTCGGGCGAACTTACGTTTACTTAGTTTAATCAGGTAAACTTTTAAAACCAACTGTAGGTTCTTTTCACCACAATGAAGTGCTAGTTAAGAATATGTCTTTCTTTCTGTTATGATAAGGAATTTATTTAGTTATCACAAAAATGCCCGTAAATACTCTCAGAAGAGACAGATCTATGAGCTAATAATACCTATCTCTTTAAATCTCAATCGTTAATATCTGAAGTCATGCATTTTCCTTTAAAATTAATACCAAACATAGGCGCGCTCACTGCCAACTACCAATAAAATAATAAAAACACAATGATTTTTTAAATAGCAAAATCCATCTTGCAACATCCAAATAATCAGCACGCAATGAACTATATGTAATGTAAACATAACACTAAATTTATTAGACTCACACTAGTTAACATCTTCTTAGGTCTGCCTCTCTTCTTTGGGCCCATAAGGTCTGCATGATTTTCCCACATATGTTTCGTTAAATTCTCTGCACCATTATAGCAAGTACCACAAAGTGGGCAGTAAGTACGGTTGGTTTCATCACACTCAACTGAAATAAGTAAAACCAGTTTTTTTTTTTAAATGTAGACCAAGTTCTAATTATATCTGATTAATGGTAAGGCTTACACAATCCATCTGCACCACAACAAAACCCCATCCAGTATTTTAAAGACAAATAGTCTGGTAAGATTACCACTTAATGCAAGCGGATTTTTTTTTTTAAAAAGTGTGTGTGTGTCAGCTACGACGCACGATTGGAGTTTACTCCTTACGAACGATAATTATGATATATATCGAATAGAAAAAAAGGGTAAATGAACGCATCTGCTAAAATGATAAGAGAAACAAACATATATATCTGTAATTATTCGGATTATTTATATTACTTCTAAATCTCAGACGTACATAAAAAATATTAGTACCTGTAGTAAGCTTATCTAATACTTCAACCTAGTTGTAAAAATCGTGGCAGTGGAATCAAACACTGTACTAAAATAAGGTTTCAAGTTATAAAAAAAGTATATTACTGGCATTTATTTTCAAAAAAGGTTTTATTTTGATAAAAAGTAAACAAAGAGGAGACCCCGAGAATGAGATACGCTGTGTAATGTATTCCATCTCATTCTTTTACACGTTCAATCCTACAGATATATATGTTTGTTTCTTTCTACGTTACGTAGAAAGAGACAAACATATATATCTGTATGTGTCTGTGTGTGCCTCAACTTTTCGTGTTACACTTGATTTTACTCCTCATAAAATTTCCGTACCGGGCCTTATAACTCAAATCGTTTCTTAAGGAGTAAACTCCAAAAATCTTGAAATGTAATATTCAATTATTCTACCTCTAATGGTTTCGGACTTTCCAATAGTGTTTAAAGCTTGACAACAACACAAAATTAGATACCGAAATCTTGAAATTATGTAAACAGCAAACAATGTAACTTCTTATATTATATTGCTGTCATACTGACCTTTTATGCATATCTTCTGGTGTTCCTGTAATTTATACTGTGTATCGAAAACGACTAAGCAGCTTTTGCACACATAGCATGACTTGCGTTCTACGCTCTCATGCTCAATTTTAACAGCTTCTGAAATAATAACTTTTATTTTATTAATGTCGCACATTCAGCGCCCCCTCATAATGATTATTTATTTATATTAATGATCTCTACTTATTCAATCAAACATACTCATGAAAAAAATTAAAGATGGGCCAAATATGACCTTGGCCGACTGCTCTTGGTGGAGTTTACGTTTGATTAAAAACTACCATTGTTATTCTAAAATAAGTAGTAAGCAATGGGTTGTTTTTAGTGCTTTGTTTGAATATATTGTTTTTGATTTAAGTGCAATTCCTCGTGCTATTCCTAGGTTATATTACAAACTGAAAGCCTGATTCAAGAATAAAATTATATTTTATGCATAGAAATAATGGCCGCCTAGTCTGCGCTTTTTGCGGACAAGTTGACTAGTCACAGACTACAAATCACTTAAATAAATCATACCTTGTTCATGTAAATCTGGCCCACTACTTAGGGAAACATTGAAATCACTATCAGCATAGTCGTCATTATCATGCGATGACAAATCTTCGGTCTTCACACCTGATGTATTAGTCTGGAATAAACACTTTTATTTTTTAAATAAAGTCAGTACGCCTAGTTAATACCAATGCAATATAAATAATTATTGAGACTGAGCTATTGGTTTTGGTGAGAATGGACTTATGAAAGACAGCTACACAATGTAAAAATGCAAGCTTGGCAGGCTTGCATGCAAAATACCTTTTGCACACTCAGACCACATCCTCACCACTCCAGCATCCTAGAAACATCCTTTCTTACTTTCTTTTTAGGGTTCCGTACCTCAAAAGGTAAAAACGGAACCCTTATAGGATCACTTTGTTGTCCGTCTGTCTGTCTGTCTGTCTGTCAAGACCTTTTTTCTCAGGAACGCGTGGAGGTATCAAGCTGAAATTCATATCAAATACTCAAGTCTATGGTCTCTTGGAGCTGTGAAAAAATCAAACTTCTAAGTCAACGCGATCAAAAGATACTCCCGTTTATGCCGCAAATTTTCGACACTCGCAAGGGAATCAAAACCTACAGGGTACTTCCCGTGAACTCAGAATCTTGAAATTTGGTACGAAGCAACGTCTTATAACACAGATAAAGGAAAAATTGCGAAAAGCATAAATTTTTAGTTACATCATATAATAAAAATATTTTTAATAATTTTAAACTTATTACCCCTTTACTCATGAACGCGTAGTGGTATTATATTGAAATTCTTAACAAATACTCAAGTCTATAATATCTTTAAGCTGTAACAAAATCAAACTTCTACGTCAACGCAATCAAAAGATACAGCAATTAAAGCCGCATATTTTGAAACTCGCAACTACTCGCAAGGGAATCAAAACCTAAAGGATACTTCTAGACGACCTGGAATCTTGAAATTTGGCATGAAGCAACGTTATAAAGTACACATATAGGAAAAATTCCGAAAATCTTAAATTTTTAGTTACATCACATAGTATATTTTTTTTAATAATCATAAACTTACTAGCTGACCCAGCAAACGTTGTTCAACGATTAAAAAAAAAAAACAGATGTTGGCCGATTCTCAGACCTACCCGATATGCACACAAAATTTCATGCAAATCGGTTCAGCCGTTTCGGAGGAGTTTGGAAACAAACACCGCAACACGAGAATTTTATATATTAGACTTGCTGACCCAGCAAACGTTGTTATGCGATTAACAAAAAAAAATAAAAAAATAGATTTTGGCCGATTCTCAGACCTACCCGATATGCACACAAAATTTCATGCAAATTGGTTCAGCCATTTCGGAGGAGTTTGGAAACAAACACCGCGACACGAGAATTTTTTTTCAATCACTTCGCATAGCCGTAAATTTGTAGTTACATACCTAGTTTGTACGGAACCCTCGGTGCGCGAGTCCGACTCGCACTTGACCGGTTTTTTTAATTATATAATTTAAGCAGGAAAATCAGCAATGCTTAGGTAGCCTTGGGTAGTGTTAGGACCAACCTTACTTACTTGACTTGAAACTTTTGTAGATGTTGAACTTTCTTTTTTTAATATCCCTTTAAGGTACATATTAGCCTCTTCCGATTTTTTCTTAAATTCAAATGCCTTTGATGCTTTTTCTTTACACTCGCAGCAAATTGTTGAAGGCAAACCATCATTTTTGCTGATCTAGTTGAAATGACCAAAAATAATAGAGCTATTAGAAAAATGGCATAGCTACCTGTTCAGTTCTAATTATAACACTATGAATCACATGATTCATAGTGTTATAATTAGAACTGAAGAGGTCACAACTATCAAAACAAATTTAAAAAATAACCAATAGCATATTGCAATTGAACTGCCAAAGCTATATTTTAGATCTTTGAGCTGACAATATAAAGAGAAGCATTTCTTATATTTTTATAAGCCCAGCGTTTTGCCCACATAAGTGTAGATAATGTGGGAATATCGGGATAAAAAGTATGCTATATCCTAATCCAGGTCATGGTCTTCCCATGTGTCAAATTTCATCCAAATCTGTTCAAAGCTTTAGCGTGAAAGCATAACAAACATACAAAAAATCAATTTTTTTATCTTTATAATATCAGTTGCTAAGTAATAACAGCCGCACAGGTCGATCAATCAGGTTAAGCTACGCTTGCTGTGGTTGGTCTGTGGATGGGTGACCATATTTCCATAGCAAGACACCTCTGTGCCTCGGAAAGCATGTTAAGCCTTTGGTCCCAGTTTTCATTCATGGATGACAGTCAGCAGTTATTAATTTAATTAAGGGCTGATTTCTCCATCACCAGATAACTTTATTCGAGGAATAATTTTGAAATGTTGACAGTTATTTCATACAAAAACTGTCAAACATCAATTTTATCCCTTGAATAAAAGTTATCTGGCTAAGGAGAAATCAGCCCTAAGTGACAGATTATTGATAGTTTGTTTTGTGAAATCTATATTTATCAATGCACTTTGCCCATGTTCATTGATGCCTTTGCTATAGAAATTCTCATGACATGAATCAATGAACTTTTCAAGACGCACGAAGTATTCGCTGGGAAACAAAAACTAAGAAAGGAAGCATTGTTGCTAGTCAGCTTTTACCTATTACCTATTACTAATATATAATCATTATATCATATTTAATTTGATTTGATTTGGTAATACTGAATCAATGTAGCAAAACTTAATTTACCAGTGAATATGGGAAATGAGTGGGAGCGCAAGCTTTATTGCAATTTCATGATTGTCTGCTAGCTTATTCTATTTGCTACGCAAGCACTCTAAGGAAACATGATAATTATTATATTATGTGTCAGTATGGAATTCATAAACACATGAGATCAAGTCAACACAAAATCTCTTTTTGTTTTATAAGGTTTATAAGGGCCTATCATCCAACATCCCTATCAACCAGCAAAAGGTTAATAAAGGCCTATCATACTAACGCTTCAGTATTTGTTTGAATAATTATGTTGTACTAGACACCCGGCCTGGCTTTACACAGATGCAATTTACATGAGTGTAAAGACGGTAATATGTTCACGACACATTGTGCAGAAGTTTTGAGCAGTAACCTAACAAAAAGTAGTAGGCTTTCATGAACTCATTATAATTATCAAGGACTCCTTTTTGTATATATTTACATAATAAATAGCCTATGTCCTTCTGGAATAATTTATGGTCCTATTTGAAAAATTCTTTCAAAACTTGAAAATGGCACGGCCGATTGTGATGAAATTTTGAAAAGTGCGCGCCTGGCGGTGGTGCCTAGCCATTTTTTTTTCATGCTCTTTATTATAAGCGTTCGTTTCCGTTTTAACATATTTAATTTAGGAGACCACGATTGGTATCATTTTTATAAGTAACTAATAATTGAACGTAATTCCACTAGGCACATTACAGGCAAGCAAGGAAACCATCCGGATATTTCGGAACGATGTATAGAAAGATATGTTGTTTGTTTCCGGTTACAATACAAACAGCGAAATTTAAGTGAAATTTGAATAAAAATAGGTAACATTTCGCATTTTGCAGAGTCAACATTCAAATCTATTCAAATAGTAATTAATACTTAGAAACAATATTTTTACCTTTATCCCAGTACTTGATGTTACTATGTAATCTAACGTGATTGTTGGACCTATAATATCAAATAACGAGTATAATTCATTATCCTTAGACAAACACGTTCTACACAATTCTTCAATTTTTATTTCGGATTCTTGACTAGAGGCCATTTTCTTTCTGTTCTGTTATATTTTTCTCTTGTTGATCCGCCATTCCGCCCAGGCCGCTCGCCCACAGAATACATATACTCCTCCTTCGCCGCAGCGCTTACCATAGATTATACAGTCTATTATTGGCGCTTACAGCCGTTAGGTAATAGTGTTCTGTGGCTTACTGGGGGCTTACAATGACCTTTTAAGAAAACGTTCAATTTTCATTCAGTTCAGAAGCAGGCCGAATTTAGTTCTGCTAATAATCGTACTATGAGAGTAATAAAAGTGAACAACTATTGAACGAAGTTCACCGAAGTTGAATGATAATGCTTGTCTGTGGCCGGCTGTAATTGTCTTTCTACTATGGATCGTTCAAAAACTTAAATTTAATTCTATTTTCACTTTACCGCGTACTTTACCGGTGGGTGGGATACTCAACTTCAAAAACCAAAACATCAACAATCTAAATATCAACAGTGTTTTTTGAAAATAATAGAAACATGAGTTTCTAGGGTATAAACATATTTTAACTATTATTATGTATAGGTAACCAGTTACCTTGATACATTATCTAAAAGCACTACAAAGCTCAATTTCCCGTTCAAAACAACTTTGTAACTTTGATGGATTCAACGTGACGGCACGGTTGGCGCAGTGGTAAAGCGATTGACTGCTGCGCTGCGTGTCGCGGGTTCGATTCCCGCACGGAACAAATATTTGTATGACCTACATGTATTTGTTCCGAGTCTGGGTGTTTTCTATCTATAATATGTATGTATTTACAAAAAAAAAAAATTGTATAATATAGTTTATCAGCCATCTTGTTACCATAACACAATCATTAGGTTGCTTAGCTTGGGACAAATGGTGTTGTGTGAAATGTCCAGGGATTTATTTATTATTTATTTAAACGTGATTTTGAACGTGTGTGATAATACATGCAACAATTAAAAAAAAATGTGTTTTTGCGCGCCAAATAAAATGTTACAAGTTTGTATACCTCTTCACAATGTCGTTACTTTGAGGTTTACAGTTTTACAGGAATTACAGTTTGAGGTGGTAACCAAATCTTACCATTGACGCTTCAGCAGGTCCTCCTGTGTTTAATCTATTTTTTAAGGTTGCTTACTCTTGAGTAAAAATCATCGTGAAACGGATTGTAGTTTTTGGTTTTTTGTCAGTTTGGCTCTAGTGTTGTTAGTTGTTACTCAGTCATTAACGGTCAGGCACTCGATTGTCTCAATTGCATAGTTCGAAAATTCAATTCAAATTGAATCTAATTTATTCCATTGAACCTAGCAGCTTCTTACGTTTGAAACACACACAAAAAAAAACTTAAGGGAAAGAATCATAGCAAGATCCAGATTATAACAACCTACACATTATCAACTGACAGCAGCACTAACCTACAGAACTGTTTTTTATCATAGTATTATGTCGGTTAATATCACCATCACGAATTGGCGATTGTGTAAGACTGAGACTATTGTGATCTATTATTGTACTTAAAAATATATCTATTAGACAAAGAAGCTGTTGGTGTAGTGTATTATTTACCTATTATTAGTAGTAGTTTATTACCTACCTACGTATTTAATAATATGACTGTTTTGCATTCCAACAAAACAGTATTATGTGTGAATAAAACACAGTGTTGCTAGGTGAAGAAGCTGATGTAAATTTGCCTTTATATTGATATCTATGGTTAAAACTTACCGAATTATCCATGGTTTTATACCTGTCTCTCTCTCACACCAGCGTGCGTCCTTTTCTAATCAAGAAGGATGCTTGGCGCGAAGCTGTCAACGTCATAGGGTCTTCAGCTCACCAGCTAGAGAATTGCTGCAACACTGTGTGTTTTATTCACACATAATACCTGTTTTGTTGGAATGCAAAACAGTCATATTATGTGCTTTCTAAAACACACAGTGTTGCTAGGTGAAGACCTGTTTGGTATCTGCTGGTGGTAAACACAAACGCTATGATGATTGAATTATACAATTGTTCTAGAAAATAAATCAGTTTTATTGCAATTATTTTACAATAACATTTGTCTAAGTCCAAATGTAACAAAAAATATAAATTTCTTTAAAATTAAACAAGGAAAACAAATAAGTAATTCTTAAATAATCCTATATCAAGGAATTAATAACTTAAAATAATATCTTAATAAAAACTATTTAAATTTAACAAATACTAGAATAATTTAAATGCAATGAATCAACATTAGAATTGGTATTATCAACTCTGTTTACTGGACGACAGTAAAATTTTTGAAATGTCTTAATACTTTTCCAGTTTCCTCTGTTAAGTATTTCTTGAACAGGCCTATTCTCCAACCAACTTCTGGAGGCTACTGCTGACCTGATACTGCCTGGTGGGGCATCAATATTAGCATTTTTAAAAATACTACGAATCCAACCTGCAATCATTGTTCTTGAAGCAGGTTTTAATTTCCCTGATAGAGAAATAAATAAACTTGAGACAGTCCTGTCTGCGCTTCTTCTAATTTTAAACCTTTCTAAAACCTTATTAATGTGTTGGACAGGGCAGACACGATGGTCTGGGTGTTTCCGCAACAACCAACCTGACTGTCTGTGTGTATCAGAATCTGTTTTTGAGCCAAACTTTGGCCACAGAGTAATCTCATCTTCTGTAGCAATTAGATTCTCAGGGTTATTTTCTAATAATGTGAGATCATGAATCCTACGACCTGAGGCCAGCAAGAGGATTAAAGCTGTGCGTCTAGCGATTTCAAATAAAGAATCCGAATTTGTTGAAGTCCTTAGCCAGTTAAACAAAATTGCAGTGTCCCAAATTGGTAGCTTTTGTACTGCAGGTTTAGCAAATGAAATGGCTTTTAGAACTTGATGAACGAAAAAATGTTTTGAGATATCTACTTTTGTAGTTGCACAGTAAGTAGAAATAGCTGATTTATGGAGGAGAATAGTTTTATAAGCTAACTTATCTTCTAAAAATAATTTTGCCAAAAATCTAGCAACCTCAGGGGCCTCACTAGTTTTTGGGTTAATTTTATTGGTATCACACCACAATAACCATCTTCTAATAGAGGCATTATATGTTGTTAAAGTAGATGTCCGCCAACTACTTTTTAACAAGTTCTGTTCCTCTATGGACCAGTGAGCAATTTGATTGGCCCACCCCCAATTTTCCAGGCAAGAAGAGCCAACTTGTCCACTTGTGCAGGGCAATTGCCTGTCGTCCGATCTATTAGGACCTTCCGCAGGTTCTTTATCGGAAGTGGCTCTACTATGGCTCTCGCTCGCAGGTCGGGTAGCCAAAAACATTTGGTCCACTCTGGTGCTATTAGGATGTAAATTCCTTTTGCACTGTTCAAATGAGCCAGTACTTTTGGTATTAAACTGGGTGGGGGGAATGCCCACCCTAGATGATAGTCCCATTTTCGGCTGAATGCGTCGCAGAATACTGCTGAGCAATCTCTGGTATCCAATGTTACGTACTTTGGTACGATAGCCGTATCTCTTGACGCGAACAGATCGACGTCTGGGACACCCCACAGTTTGAAAATAGCCTCCGTGGCTTGGGGCAGAAGATGCCACTCTGGTACTTTGCGACCCCTTGATAGGCGATCCGCAATTCCGTTTAGACTCCCCGGGAGGTAAGTGGCTGACAGAGTTATATGTAACTGTTCTGCAAGTTTTAGGACTCTGCTCGTCAATCCTAGCAGTGCTAAGGAGTGTCCCCCCCCCCTCGTTTTTGAGGTATGCGACCAGGGTCCTGTTGTCCGACTGAATGTGAATGTGCGCACCCTCCAGAGTCATCCGCTGACTGCTGATGGCTGCAAATACGGCATACATCTCTTTTCTGTTTGAGTGCCAGTGTTCTTGATATGGGGACCACTTTCCTGATAGGAAAGTGCTGTTTAATTGAGCTCCCCACCCCGAGTCTGCAGCATCCGTGGTCAAGAAGTGAGTCACACTTGTAACATAATGTACATACTCACAGTTACTTTCATTCATTCCTCCAGATCAGAATAAGCATTCCTTTACCGTTAGGTGCTGATCTGATTATTTTTCACGACACCAGGACACGTCTTATCCACATTTAGTACACAGACAAACTTTAACATATGACTTCAACGATTCAGTGTCAACCATGGGTTGGTAATTTCGTCCACATTGATTCATATCATTTTTCCCTTTAAACACTATACTTTTATTACATAATAACTATAGATTTTATTGTATTTTAATAATATTTATTTTATTATGACAAACTATGCATTTTTTAGTTAGTCATCACAGTGACAAGCACATATATTTTGACACCAACAGTTTTGTGGAAACTTTAAAGTCGACTAGGGATACTGTGTATCTGCCTGTTAGTTTAAGACACATAATAGCAAGGCTATTAGCTTCCTATATAAACTCAGACATAAATAGTATGTCGAAGTCATGTATTATTAACACCACAATGGTTAGTAATAATACTAATAATAAGGTGGTGAGTCTGAATAAATGTAGCTCAAATGCTATAAATACTTATACAAATTGTACGAAGGAGGTTTCATGTCCCTCACTCAATGTGAGCTCACTGCCCGGTGATGACATTGAAGTCTTGGGGTTAACTCTGGATAATCTTTTAAACTAGTTTGTAAGACAACAGAAGGTACCAGTAAGAATATTCTTATACCTAACAACAACAAGGTATCTTCTTGCTCTAAATTAAGAAAAGGAGATCAGCAGAATGCCTTGAAATTATTTCATCAAAATATTCAAGGCATTTCTTCCAAATTATTAGAAATAGAAATCTTTTTAGAAAAAACAAAGTTTGACATTGTTTGTTTAACTGAACATTGGTTAAAGGATTACCAAATGCTGATTAATTATGAGAACTATAGTGTTTGCAGTTGTTTTAACCGTAAATCTATGTTACGTGGAGGTTCTCTAATCTTGATAAAAAATAGTTTAAAATCCAAGCAACGAAACGACATAGTGGATTTATCAGTTGAACATTGTATCGAACTGTCCTGTGTTGAGCTGGATAAGCATGTTGTAGTGTGCGTTTACAGACCCCCTAATTATCAGAACTTTTCTGTATTTGAGTCAATAATGGAAGATGTCCTAGCGAAACTTGCATCCAGTAACAAAACCGCAATTATTTCTGGTGATTTTAATATTAATATTTTGGAAAGTAATTCAAATAGCACTAGATTATTAAGCCTTTTTAAATCGTTTAATTTATTTAATGTTTTTACAGAACCAACTAGAGTAACTCCAACTTCTTCTACTTGTATCGATAATGTCTTCTGCGATTGTGATTATTTAGATAAAGCCATCGTAAATTATCTGCCGTCTGATCATAGTGGACAAACGGTAACTTTTAAGTTTAAAACACCTTTGCAAAAAGTGCAAATACAATTTAGGCCAATAACGACTGGCAAATTAAATAGATTTGATATTACCCTAAATAATAAGTTAAATGTTCTGGATTATAATATGGACGATGCAAATAAATTGTATGAGGATTTCTTTTCAATAGTGCACACTGAATTCAATAAAACTTTTGAAAAGAAAACAAAAAATATTTGCCCTAATTTTATATTTAGTGACTGGGCAACTAGAGGTATTAGGATTAGTAGGGAAAGACTGTTCGAGCTGTATGGCCTTAAGCCTTATATCAACACTGAAACTTTCAACAAGTATGTTGCTATGTATTCCAAAACTTTTAGAAATACATGCAAGATAGCTAAAGCCCAGTTCATTAGTAACAAGATCAAAACAGCAGATAACAAAATAAAAACAGTTTGGAAAGTTATACATAATGAAACTAGTGGGAATAAAATACGAAACAATGATTACACATTGGAGACTTCACGTGGTGCCATAAGCTCTAACTTAGAAGTAGCTCAGGAATTTGTAAATTTCTTTACAAATATACCATGTAAAACGACGGAAGCTTTAAATTCCTCACCTGTTGTCTCAATTGATCTATTAAGAGCTAACGTTCCAGGATGCTCGATTGAATTTCAATTTAAACACATAAACCCTATGACAGTTATAAAAGCTTTTCGGCAAATCAAAATCAAATTGACCGAAGATTTATGGGGAATGTCTATCAAAGTTTGTACATCCATAATCGAGATTATAGCACCATACTTAGCTTTGATATTTAATTTGTGTGTAGATCAAGGAGTCTTCCCGGATTTAATGAAATACAGTAAGGTTATACCGCTTTTTAAATCTGGGGACAGCAAAGACACCAACAATTATAGACCCGTATCCGTGTTGCCCGTATTCAGCAAGGTGTACGAAAAGGTAATGCTCAATCAAATGCTTAATCATTTTAACACCAACAAAATCTTACATGATCAGCAATATGGTTTCACCAAAGGACGTTGTACGACTGACGCCGGTGTCACCTTATTAAAGCACATATTTACAGCGTGGGAGGAGGCCCAAGATGCCATAGGAATCTTTTGTGACCTCTCCAAGGCATTTGACTGCGTCAATCACGAAACCTTACTTTTTAAACTGGAGCACTACGGACTAGGTCAACTTGCGCTCAGTTTAGTCAAATCTTATTTAAATGATAGACAGCAAAAAGTTCAAATAAATGGTGTCAATTCTCTTGCTTTAAAAGTAAAAATGGGTGTTCCTCAAGGCTCGATATTAGGTCCTTTCCTCTTTTTAGTATATATTAATGATCTACCCCATTTAATAAAGAACCAACCACAAATGGTGTTATTTGCTGACGATACTTCCTTAATTTTTAAGATAAATAGACGTGCACCAAATATTGACGACGTAAATAACGCCCTACAGCAGGTACTAAATTGGTTCACTGCTAATAATTTGGTATTAAATGGGAAAAAAACTAAATGCATAAGATTTGCTTTACCAAATGTTAAAAGTAGTGATTGTGACATAGTATTGAACAAAGAGAAACTAGAATTCGTCGATAAAACTGTTTTCCTGGGGATCACGCTCGACTCAAGGCTGCAATGGGGTCCTCATTTAACATCTCTTGCAGGAAGGCTAAGTTCAGCAGCTTACGCTGTAAGAAAAATCCGTCAAGTTACTGATGTAGATACCGCGAGGCTAGTCTATTTTAGTTACTTTCATAGTATCATGTCTTACGGTATTTTACTATGGGGACGGGCTGCAGATATCGAGTCCATTTTTATTCTGCAGAAAAGAGCCATCAGAGCAATATATGGCCTCCGCAGGCGCGATTCTTTAAGGGAACTGTTTAAAGATATTAACATCATGACGGTACCTTGTCAATACATCTATGAAAACATCATGTACGTAAGAAAAAATTTAAATCTGTTCAACAAAAGAGGTGAAAAACACAACTATAGGACTAGAAATAGGGACCAATTAGTTCAAACAGGTTTCAGACTGGCTAAAGTAGACTCAACCTTCATGGGGTACTGTTTAAAATGTTACAATAAAATTCCTCCCCACATACTCCAACTGAATGAAACGAAATTTAAATCTTGTATTAAATCAAAATCAAAATCAAAATCAAAAGTCATTTATTCAAATTAGGCTGAGAGTCAGCACTTTTTGAACGTCAAAATTACAAAAGACAGTCCCCCAAAAACGCCCGCCCTTCACCACTTCCTAGTGCTATTGCTGGGAAGAAGAAGTGGCGCAACAAACTCCCCAGCAGCACAGCTGTCTGTTCAATTTAAAAAAAATACTTGAATTTATACAATACTAGGTACTTATGTTCGGTAATTAACATTACAAAACCAGAACATAAAATTTAATTATTTGCCATAATATGTCAGCTAGCCACGCCAATATACCAACAAATATAATAAAAACTATACGTACTCAAGCTAAAACATAATTAATTAAAATGTAAATGAAAAAACTTACTACCCAAATAAAAGCCTCCAGGCATAAAGGGCGTGACAGCTTACACATTTATGCATTGCTGGGTTCTGCAGTAAGCTAATTCTGGAGAAGGAACATAAACATTGTCTTGCGTTAAACTAGGGTGACCAACTATTCTTATCGTCTAAGTAGTCGTTGATAGAATAGTATGCCTTTGAACAAAGGTTGGATTTTAGTTGAGCTTTAAACGCATTAAAAGGCAAGTCTAGAAAAGAAGAGGGTATCTTGTTATAAAAGGTTATACCAAGCCCAACAAATGAGTTATGAACCTTATGAAGCCGGTGAAAGGGGGCACGTAGTTTGTCCTTATTTCTAGTGTTAACACTGTGAATATCACTATTTTTAGTGTACAAGTGTAAATTTTGCCTAATATATAAAATGTTGGCAAGGATGAATTGTGATGCAACCGTGAGAATACCAATATCTTTAAAGAAATCTCTTAGAGAAACTCTGGCACCTAGCTGGTAAATTGCTCGAACAGCTCGCTTTTGAAGGACAAATATATTTTGTATATCAGCGGCTTTGCCCCACAGCAGAATACCGTAGGACATAACGCTGTGAAAATAACTAAAATAGACTAAACGAGCTGTATCAACGTCAGTATATTGTCTTACTTTCCTGACGGCGTAGGCAGCCGAACTGAGCCTTCCTGCTAGACTTGATATATGAGGTCCCCACTGAAGTTTGGCATCTACTGTTAGTCCTAGAAAAATTGCCGAGCCTACAGTTTCAAGCACCTCTTTATCTAAGACGATGTTGGGTCCTAGGTTTCTAACATTCGGTAAGGCGAACTTTACACATTTGGTTTTCTTGGCATTGAGAACTAAGTTATTTGACGTAAACCAATCTGTAACTATTGAGAGTGCACTGTTTACGTCGTCAAAATCTTGTCTATTCCTGTCTACTTTAAAAATAAGAGAGGTATCATCTGCAAACAGTACAACATCACAGATGCCCGTCAAATGGAATGGTAAATCATTAATGTAAACTAAGAACAAGAATGGACCCAGTATTGAGCCTTGCGGAACACCTAACTGAACTGGTAGCCCGGATGATTTCACACCATTAACATCTACACATTGGACCCTATTATGTAAATACGAAATAACTACGTTGAGAGCTTCGTTTTGGACACCGTAATGACGTAATTTACGCAAAAGCGTGTCATGGTGCACGCAATCAAAGGCTTTGGAGAGATCACAGAAAACTCCAATAGCATTCTGTGATTTCTCCCATGCGTCAAATATGTGTCTCAACAGAGCAACACCCGCATCTGTAGTTGAACGACCTTTTGTAAAGCCATATTGCTCATTATGGAGGAGGCTATTTAAATTAAAATGTCTTAGCAGCTGCTTGAGTATTAACTTTTCAAATATTTTGCTAAATGCAGGTAAGATAGAAATAGGCCTGAAATTGCCAACGTCATTCTTATTACCTGATTTAAATAATGGTATGACTTTACTACTCTTCATGAGGTCAGGAAAAGTTCCTAAATCAACACATTTATTAAAAGTAACAGCTAGATAGGGGGCTACGATGTCTATTATATTACTTATAAGTTTAGTGGAGATGCCCCAATAATCACCGGTGTTTTTAGACTTAAGTGTATTAAAAACATTAACTACATCACGCGGGGTTACATGTTCGAAACTAAATAAGGGACTACATTTAGGTACACTACTGTGCAAAAGGTTTTCAGCTTTAGACGAGGACGAATTTAAGGAGCGAGTCGTAGTTATCGGTATGTTGGCAAAAAACTCATTAAATGCCTCAGCTACGTCAGCTGCTTTGTTAACTAATTTGTTGTCGACCATAATCTCAAGTAGTTTTTCTTGTTTAACCGATTTTCCCGTTTCATTATTAACCCTTAATTGGGCGCGCCTAAAAAGTTGCATAAGCGGTCGCGAGGGGTGTTTGGCACCCCAGATTTAGGAAATTAAATAAAATACGAAATACATGCAAAATCAGACTTTTATTAATTAGAACATTTGAACTTACATATTAATTAACTTTTAAACGTATTTTTAACATAATTAACTTTTTTTTAAATATGAAAAATATTTTTTTACTAATCCCAGTTTTTATCGTCACAATTTTGAAAAACTATATTCATATGGTCATTGCACACATGTTTTTGGCATTTCGAACATTCAGTCTTTGTTTTCCTGTCCTTACTTCTTGGACATACATGGCACCTTTTGTATTATATTTACACTATTTGGATATAATGAAATTATCCATCATCCACTACTTCGGAATTTAGACTACACAAACAGTCACCTGGGGTGTCGTGCACCCCAAACACGCTCTCCGAGCCGAACCGTCCACAACAGAGCGTCGCTCGCACCTGAATCGTGTACGTTTTACGTGTTTACGAAGCTACCTAGAAGGCCAACGCGCTAAATTCAAATTTTAAAAAGTTGTGAGCCTGGAAACCTGCTCTGGGGTGCATGACACCCCACGCGCCTAATTGAGGGTTAATAATTTTCCAAGTGGTTTTTACTTTATTAGTAGAATTTTTTATCGTATCGCCTAAAAATTTTGATTTAGCAAAAGCACTAATCTTTTTGAATAATTTTGAATAAGTTTTGACATACTCTAGGAAGGGAGTATCAAACCTGTATTTTTTCAAACCATATAACTCGTATAGTCTCGCTCTACTTTTATAAATACCGGGAGTAGCCCATTGGTTAAAGCCAACAGAGGATCCATTAATGTTAATAGTTTTGGTCTTGAAAGTGGATTGGTATTCTTTTTGCACAACATCAAAAAGGGCACCATAAATTTCATTAGGATTCTCGTGGTCTATTATCGATGGTGTAATTCTATGAGCTATATTATTTTTAAACATTTTGCAACGACTAGCTGTATAAGGCCTGCATTCAAGTTTATGTGGCTTTTTATGTAATGGCATGGGGAAGCTAGCTAATAAACCACAGTGGTCGGACGTTAAGTCAGTTAACACTAATTTATTTTTGGCATCACAATCACTAAATATATTATCAAGACAAGTTGACGAAGAAGCTGTGATCCTAGTAGGTTCAAAAAACAAGTTAATTAAATTATAAGACCTCAAAAGATTGAGAAGTCTAATACTTAATGGAGTAACATCTAAAATATTAATATTGAAATCTCCACATAAAATAATACTTTTGTTATTTGATTTTAACCTATTGAGAGTATCTTCCATTACCGATTCGAAACTAATAAAATCCCCAGAGGGGGGTCGATAAACGCAAATTATAACATATCGCTCAAGTTCAACACAAGACAACTCTATAGTGCGCTCGATTGAAAGATTAACTAAATCTAAACGTTGTTTACATTTCAACTTGTTTGAAACAAGAACTAAAGAGCCACCGCGAATAGCACTTTTTCTCACAAATGCACTCTGTACGGTAAAGTTTTCATCATTTATAAACACTACTTCATGTTCCTTCAACCAGTGTTCAGTCAAACATAACACCTGAACCTCATAGTTCTCCATAAATAAACTTAATTCTAGCTCTTTGCCGGACAGACCCTGCATATTTTGATGTACAACATTCAACATATGTGGCTGACCCGTTGTCGCACCTAATAGTTTAAACTACAAGGCGTATCAAAAGTAGTATTAGTATCAGTACTAACAGTAATCGATGGTACACTACAAGTACCAGTGTCACTGAGTATATTGTATGCTAAAAGATTAGCAATTTGTCTCCTACAACTAGGTGGCAAATACATAGTATAATTTGTCAGTTTGTAACCAGTAATGAATTGATTACAATCAAAATATAAAATAGCATCACTGTGACGACAAGTCCTATTATAAATGAACATATTTAAATTATAAATATGCTTATTTTGCTCATCAGTTAAATAATGGGAATAAGGCAAGGCACAAAAAATAAATTTACAATTATTAGTCTCATTAAGATGCAACATCAAATGGACACATTCAATTAAGTCCTTTTTCCTTACATTTAAGCTATCCCCATATAATAATATAACAGTTGAACTGGGGTTTATTTTTGTCAATTTGATATTATTAATTAATTGGCTAATACTGGCACCGGGTAAACAATGATTAATTGCATATTGTTGCGAACACTGATTTAACAAGCTACCAAAACCTTGACCAAATTTATCAGAAAAAATATAAGTAGTATTAATCAAATTATTTGTACTATTGCTATCATCACTAATACAGCTACCTACTGGTTGAGCTACTGAGGGTGTGGGTGTAATAAGTTGGGGTCCCTGGGAACAGGTACAGCTAAAAGAGAGGTTATTTGTCAAAGACTCATACCTCTCCGCATTATACTTAACCAGGTCTGCCAACTCATTAGCCTCCTGCATGCGCTTACTCAGGTCTTGTTGAGAAGCCTCATATTTACTAAAGATATCCTTTAGAGCGTATTCCCTAACAAACAGTTCATCCTGAAGGTGCTGAGTGTCTGTGTCATACATAGCATTACACAATTCTAATTCACTGTTACAGTTTTTTAATTCTTGTATTAAATTTACTTTTTTTTGCCTAAGTTTTGTATTTAATTTGTTTACTTTTTGGCATTTCAAAGATTTTTGAGTTTTTCTAATTAATCTATTAATTTTAATATATTTTTTTAGCTTATTGTGACTGGTAAACAATTTATTTTTAATGATAGTATCATCAGTTAAATCTATTGTTACCACTGGCTCAACACATATGGGACCCGACCCGCTACCAACCAACTCATCATAAAGACTGCAGGTGATCGCAGACTCTTCACGGGCTTTGAGAGTTTCCAAGGCGGTTATTGTGTTGTGGGCCTTGCTTAATTCCTGTTCTAGTTCAGATATGCGTCTCAAAGCCAGTTCGTGTGTGTCACTACATTCCTGGAAATTTGACACTAGTTGACGGAGGTGTTGATGCTGGTCAAGTATGTCCATATGCCGTACATGTAGTTCAGTCAGCTGGTTCTTAAGCTCAGTGTTCTTGTCAATAACAAGCTTTATTTCCACCTCACTGTCTTCCCTTTCACAGAGCAGCTGTTTGCACGTAGCTTCAGAAGCCTCTAGCTTTGTCAAGGTAGATCTTAGTTTTGCTTCCATCTCCTTGATTGTGGCACTGCGGGTCATCATTTGCTTCAAGATGTCAGTCACCTGAAATGTGTGAAGTTAGGCAGCTAAATAACAGTGTGAAAAAGATGTTCCAATATTTAGATTAGTAGGAGGTAGAAGGGAAAAATAAAATTAAAGTAAGTTAAAAATAAGTAAGTAGTGAAATGTTAACAAATGGATTAAAATTAGTTGAAGTTATTATGGAATGAGATGGAGATGATAAATAGAAGTGAAGTTACAGGGAATAGGCACTGCTTTTATTGTAAAACACAAAGAACTTAGTTGACAATAACAAGTTTATGACCCTTAAAAGGTTTTATAGTATGAAAGGTTTTAGAGTAGCTCTAATGAGCCTATTTTTGTGCAGTAATTATGTAGTGTTTATTGTCTGGGCGAATGTTTTCGTCATCGATTTTGCTTCCACTAGTTGTCAAGCAAAAGGAGACATAAACCGTGCCAGTGTGTGATGGACGTAGCTCAGAGACCTGAGCAGTACTTTGTGATGTTCTGTGGTATGTAATACAAGCAAATAAATAAAACAAAATACTCCCCAGGATTGATGAAAGTTTGAAATCCGTCACCGTTGGTACGTTGAGTTGACAGCCGGTTTTTAATCCTCTGTTTTTACGAAATTTTCGCGGCAAAGAACACTTGATAATCACTTTTTAGAATACTTAATACCTAGGTTTGACTATATAACACTAATTTAACTTATTTATAACAGTTTTATTAATTTATTAAATTAATTAACCTAGAGACCGTTTTTTGACGACCGGCTACCAGTGTTGCCAGAACCCAAAAACGCACACTATGTAGCCAAGCATATTATAAGTTAGGGGATTACATCGCTGACAAAAATGCTTGGCTCAATGCTGGTCCAGCTCCACAGGGGCGCTTAAACTAATTAGCATTCGGAAACATTGCTGGAGCTGCGGAACATTGGAAGAAAACTATATTTGCATTGTATAAACTCAATTGTTTAGTATTGTATAATTGCATAGCACACGTGTGAGCACTATGTACTTTATATCAAGCTACCATTTACTGGGTACGTCTTTCATTGACTTAAATGTGCCCTGGCGGCTGAGAGTATGTCATGCTCACTCTAATGTCTCGCTGGTGGTGGCGTGTGTATTGGATCATTAAGTTCCCTTCAAAATGGTTGAGCAGTAGGCCAAGCACGAATATCAAACGATTTCGAATCGACAATGTATCGAGGCCTCGATTCGAAAACAGAGTCTGTCGATAGTAGGCAGCACGAAGCACATTCGAAGCACTATCGAACACTCGATTCAAATTCGAAGGTGACGTCATGCTAATGTAAATAGGGACGCGCCATAGTGAGCAAAATGAACGATTGTTGAATGAATCGTGCGTTCGAAAACTAAATCAAGTTGTTAATATTTTTTTCACCTTTGATTAAACGTTTTATTATTATTAAATTTAAATAAAAACTGAATGTTATTTATAGAAGAGATCCAAAGTTAATTATTAGACATTACAAAGTGGCATTATCTTCAGCAATATAACATAGTTTCGAAGATTTTATTTAAAAAAAATTACGGGTACCGAACGCACCCACTTGACATCCGACGCGTGAGGGCGCCAAACCAAAGCTAAGTTTGTTTATGTTTTACTACACGTCCACAACAAAAGTATTTCTGGTTTCTTTTCTATAAATAATTAAGTGCTTATAAGTGAATAAATAATTATGAGAACTAGTCAGACGCAATATGAAATGATGGTTGAATTCATGGAAGCGTGAGTAAACAGTTTTAATAAGTTTGAGTGGCATAAACTTTAGTGTGAAGTATTTTAAAGTGCAATGCTATTTCTATTCCAGAAATGGAGATTTGTCTAAACCTTCAGGCGGCCCACGAGGTCGGAATTTCATACAAAAGAAATGGAAGGAACTAACAAATAAATTGAATAGTGAAGGCACAGGCGAATCTAGGTCTGAGGAGAAATGGCGCAAGGTATGTTAACTCAAGTGACGCTAATTTTTTTTGTTGTTGGGGCACTTGAATAACGTCACTCTTATGTCTCTGCTTTAAGTACTTATCCAATATCTTTGTGTTAGGTAAGTAAGTTTGTTTGGAATTCCTGCTTAAATTATTGCTGTTTAATTCCAGGTGTGGAGTGATTACAAAAATAATTGCAAGAAGAAGTGTGCCAAAATTAATAGGGCCGTTAGTGGCACTGGTGGAGGGCCAGCACTCCAATTAACCTTGACCGATTTAGAAAACCGAGTCATGCAGATAATTGGAGTGCAAGCAGCTACTGGCATGGTGGTGGAAGAAGCAGGGTTTCAACAGGTTAGCTACTTACTTACTTTTAAAATTGATTTTTTTTTATTACCTAGTAATTAAATATTTTTTTATTTCAGGAAGCTGCTGAAATTTCTCAACCATCAGATATGATAGTTCCTGATGCACATGTGGATGATTATGAAATTGGTAAATATGAATCTTACTTTTATAATAATTAATCAGTTAATATAAATATGTTTAGTGTCTTGTGGTTACAAATATTTGCTGTGTATGTTTATGCATCCCTAAATTACATAAAAGCATCATCATTTTTGTTCAATGTCAAATCTTGAAAAAAAGATTATTTATACATAAATCACACACACAAATATCACATTACATAGTAAATGTTTCTATGAGAACTCAAGTTTCTGCTAATAAGAAAAAGGACTAGTCTAATCAACATTAATAAATGTTTTACAGATTGGAATATTCCGGGCACAAGTAGTCAGCCAACAGTGGCTCCTCCTCCACCACCGAGTCCACCAGATGAAACCCCTGCTCTCCCATCAACTGAGGCTCATCCTCCATCTCCTCAAATACCAGTAGAAGAGACGTGGAAACCACCACCACAAAAAAAGGCAAAGGATTTAGAATTAGGAAAAATGTTTTTAGAAGCAGATAGAAAGGCAAGGGAGTATGCTAGAGAGCGTGATAGGGCCTGTGAAGAATTAGAGAAAGAGAGGTTGCGGATTAGGACAGAGGAATTGAGAGTTAGAGAATTAGAGATGCAAGAAAGGGTGAGACAGAGAGATGATGAATTGCGATTACAGGCTAAATGGTTGGACTTTATGAGAGAGGCTATGGAAGTTTTTGTAAGGTTTATGGAAAAAAAGTCTTAGATTAAGGTTATTTTTTAATTAATATAAATACATATTCTATTTTTTAACATTATTAATTAAAGAGTAAAGTTATGTGTGTAATCTATTAATTCTATCTACTAAAATATTCCTTATCGCCCTTCCCCTAATTAAGTCATCTCCTCCATTTTCCTGAAAAAGATGGTCAGAAAAAGATAAAGGCATGTTTTGGAGTTCTGCTGGTTCCGGTTCAGGTACTTTAAATTTTAGGGCTAAATTATGCAACACACTGCACGCAGTAATGATTTTTGCACATTTCTCGGGTCCATAGTGGAGTGTGCGGTCTTTGCATAAGCAACGCCATCGGTTTTTTAATCGGCCAAAAGTATTTTCAATAGCCACCCTCGTCTTTCCATGGACTGCTGTGTATTTGTATGCTGGAGTCCCCTCAGCAGCATCCGGAATTGGTGTCATTAACCAGGGGCGTTGTGGATAGCCGGAATCACCTGTAAATATTCAAAACTTTAATTCCCAAATTGTTTTTATCATAGGTAAGGTAAACTAGCTGACCTAGCGAACTTTGTGTCCCCATATTTTTTTAACCGATTTTTCAATTATTTTACTTTAGTAAAAAACGTGTTCTGACTAAAACGAATACAACAAACAAAGAATTATCCAATTTAGTATTAGTATAGTCGTTTGAAAATTATGCGTCTACATTAGATTAGAATTACATACATTCGGCAAATCATTTTTATTTATTTATGTAGATGGATGAATTTACTTGATTGTTACTAACCTAATAACCATACATGTTCATTATTTCGATGTAACTCCTGCATGTAGTTATTAGCTAGGCTATTTTCCCATATGAAAGCGTCGTGGGTGGCTCCTCCATATTTTGCATTCACATTTAAAATTCGGCAGTCACTATCACATATCTAAAATAAAGAGTAAACCATTAGTAGGTACACTGATATACCATAGTAAAGTGGTAGAATACATAATGCTATTATGTAATTAGTTGTGTACAGTCACATACCTAGTTACAAAAACTAAATGCTTACCATTTGTACATTTAGTGAATGAAAATGTTTTCTACAATAAAATAAATGTTCAATTTCTTTACTGGGTGTAAAAATATGGAAATGGCATCCATCAATGCATCCTATAACTCCAGGGAAACCGTACTTCGCAAAAAAGCTGTAAGACAAAAATAAATTTAAGTTAATAGACAATCATATGGTAGTATTAGAAATTAATGTTACAATAGTATACTTTAACATTATGTTTTAAACATATTTCTACAAAAAAATACTTAGATACATTTTCCCTAATAGATATTGCAATGTTCATACTAACTTGCTTTTTATTAGGTCTCTATCAGCTCGAGTACTTGGGAATCTTATAAAGGTGTTAAGGATTGCTGGAGTTACAAGAGCATCAGTGACTTCCTTCACACATTTGCTCACTGTTGTTTGGCCCAAATATTTAGCCATTCCCACTATTCGCTGATATGACCCAGTGGCATAAAAAGATAATGCACAAAGAACCTGTAACATAAAATATTTACTTATTTGATTTTTAGGATGTAACAATTTACTATTAGCTTTATAAATAAATACCTATTTTGTGATATTAAATACTAAATAAGTTTTAGTTAGGTATCCACTTCCATTTCAATACTGAAATACAAGTAGAGGATATTGAATAGGTATACTTATGTAGCATCAAAGTGGGTACCTTAAGTTCTAGACTAATTCTAGAACTCGATGTTAATGATGTTTTTTGTTGAAGTTGCTCACAGAGGAACATAAAAGCTTCTTTATTTAGGCGATATCTATTTTTAAATTCGGTTTCATTTATGTCCAGTGGGTTAATTCTATTCCTAAGTTTTGCTCTGCGCGTAATTTCTCTATAATGATAAAAAAAAACATAAGCAACTCAAATCTTTTTCAAACACATTAATTCTATAGGTACGCAAATAAATAAAATATGATTTAAGTACTTACCTTGTTTCTCGTGATTGATATCCATAATTTTCTAGTAAATTTGCCGCCAAAAAATAATATATGGTACTACGTTCATACAGTGGCGGTCTTTGCATTTTAAATTATTTTGGAGCTATTAATAATTGTTCCAATAACTTAACAATAATTTTAAAACACTTTTATTCACAAAACTAACTCTAAACAAAACATAAACACGGTTAAAACTTTATTTTTACACTTTTCGAAACCTTTCTCACCGACTATTTTCAAGTGAATAATGTTTCGAGCATACTCGTTAGCCAGCCTTCGAGATTTACGTTACCGTACGTCAAAACAATGTTCGTGCTATCAAAAATCTCACAATTGTTTATAAGTTTCGAGTTTCGTTTACCATGTCGTTTCGATTTCGATTACGAGAGCGCGCTAAAATCATTCGTGCTGCCATGTTTTGTTTCCTTTTACGCCCGATAGGGGCGCTGTACAATTCTCATACAAATGTTACTCGATTTCGATACGAATAACTTTTCGCAAATATTCGTGCTTGGGCTACTGAATGGTGCTGATCCATACGTCATGTTCGTGAACGGGCGCCGTCAGTAGGGACTGGTCATCTCTTAGCTGCCACGGCTTATTGTAATTTTTAATTTCTGAATTGTTTTTATGTTTTCTATAACGGACGCTTTTAACGTGCACGTCTTTTCTACATCGTTCTCACATGGTTAATTTCAACACGAATGATGTAATCAAATATTTTGTAAGAATTTTATGATTTAAAAGAGTGTCCATGGAGTTTCTTGCCCGTTCTTCTCCATAGGTACCTACGCTTTGGAATGGGCAACTAGCTTCATCTTTCTGACTGACCGACCCTTTGACAATTCAAAAGTGCCTGTAATTGGTTTAGTTGAATTAAATGATTAGAGTTTGAGTTTGAGTTTGAGTTTATGACAGTTCTGGCATTTGATGTTTGAAACGTCATGGTAACGTTTGCTTTTAAATCTTTAGCTGCCAGGATCAAATGCTTAACTGCCAGGTTTAAACATATGCATACTTAGCCACAGAAATAATACTGCTCGCATTCATATTTCAAATTCATATTTTCTACATGATGTTGTTCTACGAGTTTTCCTTATTGATCCACGCAATGTAGTGGTGAGTTCGAGTTTCGCCTCTAAAGCGAACACTAAAGTTAAGGCCTGATACTCCAGAGCCGCCTGTCTCCTCCAGAGCCACCTTTCTACACCTCCGTGCTCCGTCTTCAAGGCTACGGACCTGAACCTGTCGGGCCGCAACTTCTGAGGGCCGCCTTACCTGGTGGGCTGTCAGCGCCCGCCGTGCCTCTTCCTCCAGCTGCTGTGTTGCGACCGGCCTAGCTGCGTGGGCCTCCTACGAGTGCCCTCCGTGTCGCACACACATCAACTACTGAGGGCCACCTTACCTGGTGGTCTGTCAGCGCCCGCCGAGCCTCTTCCTCCTGCTGCCGTGCGGCGACCTACCTTGCTGCGTGGGCCCTCCTGCGGGTGCCCCCCGTGCCGCGCACGCACCTGCCCTCATCTGTACTCAGACTTCTGTACCCGCATCTGTTGCCAGCAACTGCTCCACCTCAGCCTCCTCGGTCACCTATCATCATCATCGCTACACTCCACCTCCACATTCTACACACCACTCTTCAACCCATCTCCATTTATTAAACTGGTTGTAAATATATCTTTAATTGTTCTCTACCTCCCCTTTCTTTTATTTCATCACTCTTGTCTTTTATAATTAAGTTTTATTTGTCGCTACACGACACACTTTTCTTGACTATTGGTGTCGAGCTGTAATCTACAGCTTTTAACCACCATTTTAGGTCTTGCTGAATGGGTGGAGGAAGATCTTTTCTTTCTCTTAATCTGTTTTGGTTGAATAATTTTAGAAAGAGTTGGGCTCTGCGACAGCGCAGTCGACCCGCTGAGACAGCGTAATTTGCAAAGTTCAGCAAACCTAATAAACTCTGAGCTTCTCGCAGAGAACTGTTTCCATTGCTCAACATTTTGGAAATTAAAACTTTTATCTTTTTTATCTTCTTGGAAGGAAGTTTTACCCAGTTTTGCTGAGTGTTCCATACCAAGTCAAGATATTCCACCTCCTGAGAGGGCTCCAGAACGGACTTGTGATAATTTATGTGCCATCCCAAAGTTTCTAACATTCTCAGTGTTTCCGAAACAAGAGAAACTAGTATGGTCCGATCCTGATTGACCAGGATAAAATCGTCCAAATATACAATTATGCGGAAACCTCGGGCTCGTAGGATCTCCGCAATCCAATTTGTTACTGAGGCAAACATTTTTGGGGCCGATGACAGGCCAAATGGCAAGGCTGTCAATTGTAGGACTTCTTTGTTGTAAATCACTCGGAGGAACCGCCTGTGTGTGTCTGCAATTGGTAAATGAAAATAGGCCTGGTGAATGTCTATTTTCACTAACCAATCGTTTATCTGTAGGAATTTGGCTACATCTGTTTGTGAAATTAAATGGAAATGTTTCACTGACACATATGAGTTGAGACCTCTGAGGTCGAAGATGGGACGTAGTCCTCCGTCTGATTTTTTCACTAGGAACATTCAACATAGAAAACCTGGATTGAGAATTGGTGGTGTCTCTAGTATTTTCTCTTGTTTTAAGTGGAGGATCATGTCCGTCATGTCCTTTGTTATCTTGGTTGCAAATTTTTTTAACACATTGTTGTCTGGATACTGAAGAGGAGGTTTCTTTAAGAATGGGATGCGGCAACCTGTTATTAATTTCATTATATAATTGTTTGCTCCCTGTTGTTGCCATAAATTGGCATGGTCTTTTAGACAACCCCCTTTGAAAGTCTTGGTTTGAATATCATTGTTTATTATTGGTGTTGGGGGGTGTGTTATTTGTTGTATAATTTTTACGAAAGGGCTGATTCAGATTTTTTTTAAATTTTGGGTTTTGCTTCTTTTGTAACTTGTAATCTTTGTTCTGTGTTTTATAAGGGCCGTGATGTTTCTTGTTCTGGACATAGGATGTATTCACGGCTTTTCTATCCCTAATATAAGCCTGAGTGTTAAGCCACACCTGAGATCCACCTAAAGAAGCTATGATAGGCTGTAAAGCATCTCGGCTAAAGAGATATGCTTGGCTAGGAGGCACATCTTGCAAAGTAGTTTTTAAATTTGGACTTACAATTTCTTTTAAAATGCGGTCCCGTCTAATTTCAATGCACTCCGCCCTTTTACCACACTCAATCTGCATTGCAGTCTCCGAATTTTTATAAGACGGGGATCCTGGACTAAAAGTTCTAGAAATCTTTTCAAACAATGTGCTAATATTTAAACTATTAGAGTTTGTTGATGCCTAGTCAAGCAATTCTTGTAACCCTGACTTTAATAGATAAGCCTGCTAATAACTGTTCCGTGGAAGCTAAATAATCTTTGCCTTTATTAAAATGGCACAACTCTTCATTAAGTTTAAGACCTACAAAACCAGGACTGGCAAAGCAAGATTGTAGAGCTTTTTTGTACCGAATGCCCTTCCGAGAAGGGGAATCAAACTTTTGAAGAGTGGCTAATTATTTCAATCTGAAATTCTTTGTCCGCTTGTGGAATAATAGTTTTTTCGTCAAACTCTGTACCAAGTACACCTAAAGAGAGTTTACAATAAGTGTCGGATGTTGTAGGATTTCTCAAAAAATGAGATGTGGATGGGGTTGGATCACTCTCTTGTTGTTCCTGTATTGATGTAATAGGATTAGTCGGTAGTAGTGGCAAGTTAGTTAAATAACTAGATAAGAACCCCACTTGTTGTATAAGAGTAGATACTCGTGGGTCCGGACATGTCTGTATTTGTCTGTACTTACGTGAAAGCCTTCGTCTTTTGTTGGGTGGAGGCGATGCTATGCCCTCCTCATCCTCCGAGGATGAAGAAGATGACGACGATGAATCATTAGGTCTCGTATTATTTGAGTGCTGAACTCCATCCGAAGCTTCAACATTCAAACTTTGTTCACCTCCAACACTTACTGGTACAATTACGTCGAGATTCATCTTGATACACTAGTCCCAAAATATAAATATTCCTATCGTAGTTTTCTATGTTGTACACTTATTCACAACAGAAAAAAATAAATAAAAACCCGACCCGTATACTAAATTGACACTGTGTGTTGTTAATACGATAAATTATTGTATTTATCACTTTCTTTTATAAACTTTGAAAATTTTGCGATGTTTTAGCGGCAAAATTTACAAACGCTATGACGTTGACAGCTTCGCGCCAAGCGTCCTTCTTGATTAGAAAAGGACGCACGCTGGTCTGAGAGAGAGACAGGTATAAAACCATGGATAATTCGGTAAGTTTTAACCATAGATATCAATATAAAGGCACAAATTTACATCAGCTTCTTCACCTAGCAACACTGTGTTTTAGAAAGCACATAATATAATTAAGAATGACAGGCAGTGTTGGTCATGTTGGTGATATTTATCTAATCGCGACTACATCAACTGGCACATTGAGAGAAAATTAACTTAAGCTTTTATTGTATTATGATTATCGAGTTACATAAAATCAAGCCGCAGCACTATCTGACACAGCTGACACTGTCAGAAAGACAAGTGTGTCAAGTGTCAAGACAAGTGACAACAACACTTCATTCAATACATTTAATCTTTTTTTTATGTTTGTTCGCGCATAACTCCGTCGCTTGCCAACCGATTTGAAAAATTATTTTTTTCTTGGATAGGGTATACTTTCCAAATGGTCCCATGAAAATTTTATCGAAATCGGACAAGCGGTTTTTGAAAAATCAAAAAAATGATCACAACGAAAAAGTGAAAAATAAAAACTTTTTTACAAAAAAAAAACAACCGACTTCCTCAGAAACACTACAAAGTGAAAAATAACTTTAATTTCGGAAGTCGGTGGCGAAAAACGAAATAAATAAAAACCAAAGACACCGACTTCCGAAATTAAAGTTATTTTTCACTTTGTACCTAGTGTTTTTATGGAAGTCGGTTGTTTTTTTTTTGTAAAAAAAGTTTTTTTGATTTCATGAACGTTTACCTACGTCTATTATTACTGAACAGTCCACTATTTTACTAAATTATAAAACCGAGGCCAAACTACTCACAACTTTTAGTGTTTTTTATGGTTTTGATCGTATTTCTCAGTATTCCCGTTAGTTTAATTATTTATTATACCATTGTAATCTAGACATCATAAGGAACAAATAAACATGCGTTTCATTATTAGTGGCCAACATTTTTGGAGGACCTAATACCTAATCGCTGAACAAAAAAAAACTCCTTTTACATTCTGCTGGCAAAGGAGCAGATAAGTCTGCATGCAAATGGTCAAAGGTATTTTTACCATATCACTACAATGTTCTCATAGTGTAGTTTTTCTGCTTACATTATAAATACCTACACCAAAGCAATGCATGATAAATAGAGTCCGACCGAAACTGGTTTTCCGGCCGAAACCGAAACCGAAACCGAATATTCGGCCGTGGCTTCAGTTTCGGCCGAAACCGAAACCGAAACCGAAACTCACGAGGTTAAGTATAAAATTCCTTAAAATACTGAAATTTGGTGCATTTTACCCATTATTCTGCATTAATTAGGACATGAAATGGAAGCACAGTAGGTATATTAATTTTGTTGTAATCATTTATTTAATACTAGCTTCTGCCCGCGGCTTCGCCCGCGTGAATGTCGGAAAGGATAAGAAGTATGTCCTTCCCCAGGATGCCATCTATCTCTTTGGCATCTGCTGGCAGGCAATTTTATCGAAATCCGTTCAGTGATTTAGGCGTGAAAATGTAACATACCTACAGATTCAGTATTCACGCGCGATGGCTTATTATTAGCGTATTTCATGTATAACTTTGGTGTTTCTATACCGATTTCTATGATTCTTTTTTATGGAATAGTTAATAATGTTAACTTTTTTAATTAAGAATGACTGAGAGTGTTATAAATGTAAGAGTAGACAAATATAATCAGAAAGCTTCGAACTGCTAAGCTATCGGGAGTTACACGTGTTATTGTGAGTCAACCATAAAAGATAGACCTATGCTGTCGTGGGATATTTTTTATATAATTTTAAGGAGAACATTTCCGTCATACATGATTTCTGTGTAGCTTTAACCATTAAGGTTGCACACGCGACGGAAGCGTAAAAAATGGAGTAACTTCTCCCGTTTTCCCAACATTTCCCTTCACTGCTCTGCTCCTATTGATTGTAGCGTGATGAAAAGTATACTATAACCAGCTCAGGAGTATGAAAAATAATTGTACCAAGTTTCATTAAAATCCGTCGAGTAGTTTTTGTTTCTATAACGGTTATACAGACAGACAGACAAAAATTTTACTGATTGCATTTTTGGCATCAGTATCGATCCCTAATCACCCCCTGATAGTTATTTTGGAAATATATTTCATGTACAGAATTGACCTCTCTACAGATTTATTATAAGTATAGAAGATAATATAAAAAAATATTAATAATATTTTTATAATTTTTTCAAATTTAGTTCTCTCTACAGATTTATTATAAGTATAGAAGATAATATAAAAAAATATTAATAATATTTTTATAATTTTTTCAAATTTAGTTCTCATAGCAAAATGTTTATCAGTTATCAATAAATCAAATCACTAATTGTTACTGTTTCGGTTTCGGCAAAAGTTTCGGCCAATTTCGGCCGAAACCGAAACTGCCGCCGAAACTTGATTTTTGGCCGAAACTCGGCCGAAACCGAAACCGAAACCGAACTTTCGGTCGGACACTAATGATAAAAAAGGCTACTGAGAAGCAAGGGTTATGAGTTTGATTTCATAAAATATATTGGCCATTGAATCCTTGTTTGAGCATAAGATTGCACTACTTGCACTAGTCCGCGCGGAACTAGTTGGCCGCGCCTTAGGTATGTGAGCGGTGGGACGGGAGGGACAGCGGGGGTGAGGCGGCGGGTTGCAACGTACATACGTAGTGCGCGGGGCCCCGCCGTCCCACCGCTCATATACCTAAGGCGCGGCTAACTAGTTCCGCGTGGACTTATAGGCAATACGCACCTACTTATTTACTATGTGTGATAACTATTATTTTATTTTTAGTAGGTACTAGGACAAAATAAAAAAAAGGTTTATTCATTTAAAAAGGGTTATTTATTTTCCTATACATATAATAGATTATAAGATGTTTTATTTCCCTGGTTCATATGTAACATTATGTCGGCGCAGCATGTCCTCATATAAGTCTTGTGCACGGAGGTGCCATGGATCCCAATCCAGCATATCCCAGAGTAGTGAGGTTCAATTCATTAGTCTCTTCTGGAAGTTGATGTTCTTCTGTTGTTTTTATGTAGTGGCGCATGAGTATCCAAGATTTCTGTGATGGCCTTTTCTAGTTGTAGTATATATTCCTCGCATTCTGCGTCTTTTGTGATTTCCTTTGGTAAGTGCGTGGTCTTATCTCACAGTATTCCCACCCCTTCGTCTCGTCTGGTTGAGTGCGGGCATTTTAAGGTTGAGGTGCCCGATGGTGATGTTTGGAGCTTCTCATCAGCTAGCTCATCATTAAGCGCTGTGGCGTCGAAGTGCTCTGATTAGTGCGGTATGTATATCCCCTTAATTTTTAGGGAATCTGCGGTCAGATGATCATAAGTGAGGTTAATAACGACGCCTTCGATGAGGCGGTCTCTTTTTTTCAGTACCTGGGGTTACGTCGTCGGTCCAACTCCAGCGTATTCCTGATGCGACGTGATCGAATGTGTGTGATCTTGTCGTATTTCAGGAGAATCATACGATTTTGGAAAAGTTTCCCGGCACGTGTTGATTACGATTATATATGGTATAGGTATAACGATCGGTTATGGGTTTTAGCCCGAGAAATTTACCTTTAAATCCTTGAGCATTGATGTGCAGTATGCGCAACTTATGATATTGATTTTGAGTACTAGATCAAAATAAGAAAAATATTAATTTACAAATTCCCTGTATTCATTTCAAAAGGCTTATTTATTTCCATAGTGCGACGCCGTTGGACGCCGTTGGTTTCTTTTTTCTATTCGATATTCACTCCAAACAAATATTACGTACTCGTCACACAGAGAATCAATAAAAAAAAAGTGTTGTATGGGCACTGCATTACAAAACAATGTTGAAAAAGCTCGTTTATTAGTAACTTATTCAAGATGGTTTATTTTGACGTTAGAGACGTTCAATATTCGTTTTGTTGCTGTCAATTTGCTGGTCATGGTATGAAATTCTATACAAAAAAGAAGGTGAACCGAGAGGTGAACAGTTTTTGTAAACGTCAACGTAGCAGGCCCGCAACAGGCCTGCTAATAAGACGTCGTAGTACAAAAAAGCAGTTTAGTTTAACTTCTGCCCTGCTATAAGAGCTCATGGTAAGCCCAGACCAGGGTGTAGGCTTCAAACAAAAGCGCTGTGTCATCAGCGAAAGTTATGATCTTTTCGCTGGGCATCTTGAGCTCACAGAGATCGTTGATGAACGTCAAAAATAAAGAGGGACCGAGGATACTGCCCTGTGGGACGCCGTGCACGACAGGAAGATGACTACTGGTCCACCCGTCCACTTTAACTCTCTGGAATCGGTTGGTGAGGTAGTCGGAAAAAAGCTTGAGTTGTGCATTCCTTATACCGATGTTCTCCAGTTTCCTCACCAACAGTGCGTTCGTACATACAATAACAGACTGAAACACTTTAAAATGGTTTCGCTAGATAATCGCCGACGTATTAATGACGCAATGTTTGCCTGCAAAGTGATGAACCATAAAATTGACTGCCCACAAATATTGCACACCTTCAATTTCCGTGCTCCCTCGAGAATTCCTCGCAGTCCCATAACGCCACTCTGTCCACCGCAGAGAAGAAGAGTACCCTAATTGCGTAACACACGATCAATCGGAATCGGTTTCATTTTGACAGTTCAACAACATTAATTGCGTTATTTACGTGTTGAACAGACAAATTTTTCGAACTTGTGAAGCAATCGATTAGCAATTTGCTTCACAATGATTCAGATTCCGATTGATTGTGTGTTACGCAATTGAGGTGCAGTTCTAGGCGCCAATTCCCCTTATGCAAGGTTAGGCCGGGTCATAAATAGCTGCAGTGATCAAATCGATGTGCAATTCGAAAGTTTGGGAAAATTTAAAGTGAAACTTCTTAAATACCTTACTAAATAGATGTGTGTGTTTAGATAAAATGGTACCTACCTTTTTACTTTTTTTTTTACTTTCTTTTTTGGCATTTTTAAATTATATCATTATTGTCATCATCTGCACTTTTAGATATTTAAGTTACTTAACTTTAAAATTAGATTAATAATGTAAATTTTTTGTACAACTTCTTTACGCATGCGGAGTGTGCCTGTAAGTGATTGTTGCACTGTTGTTTAGCATAGAATCGGTGTAAACAATTGTTGGTGAACCAATAAAATAAAAACAGTGGGACGGAGACTGTGTCAAAGGCCTTTGCAAGGTCCATAAAGATTGCTATAACCTTTTTGTTTTTGTCGAGTTTTTCAGAAACAAACTTAGTTAAACCGTGAATGGCGTCGCTGGGCGACAAACCAGATCGGAAACCGTATTGAAAAGGTGATAGCAGTGAGTTGTCTTCCAGGTAGTCGACCAAGCGCTTCTTCATGATCCACTCCAGAATCTTAGATAAGGCTGGCAGAATGGAAATTGGTCTATAGTTGTTGACACAGGCCACCTTTGAAGATGGGGCGGATCTCTGCTATTTTCCAGGCGTTTGGGAATTTGCCGGAGTCAATGACAAGGTTGCAGATAAAAACGATTGGAGACACGAGGATCTGTCTGAATCTCTTCACAATGCCGGTAGAGATGTTGTCATAGCCCACAGCGCAATCAGACTTCAGACTATGAATGATACTTTCAATCTCTTCCATCTCCGTGGGGAAAAAAAACATCGTGTGGGGATGAAGGTTGAGCGGTGGTGAATGGATATTGTTACCAGAACTACAGCGATCAGCGATATTTTTTCCGATGTTAACAAAAAATTCATTGATTTCATTAGTGGAAGAAATAGGATCCAAGGTATTAATTAGCTGTCTGGCCTCGTTTTTAGATTTCTGTGTGTGGGTAATGTCTTTTATTGTGTTCCATAATATTTCGTTATTAGTTTTAGCCGCAGTCTGAAGTTCTAGTTTGTCATGTTCTCTTTTTATCCTTTTTAAAAGTTCATTGCTAAAAATTCTGTATCTTCTTTAAGTTATTATTATGTTTTCGTTGTTAGGATTCTTTTTTGCTTTCTGGTGCAGTTTGTCACTATTCCTCATACCTACACCGTAATAATCCGGGTGTTATCCAAGATTTAGTAATTTTCTTACGGTTCAACGTTCTTATAATTTGTGTGCTAGATTGTATAATACTATTAATTGAATTAACGAAGTACTGAACAGCGTCATGAAAGTTGAGGTTCCTAAATTCATCGTCCAGTTTTTCGTAATTTAAGCGTTTAATTATTTTGAAGGTTTTGTTTTGAGGTTTACTAAAATCCAAGATAAGGATGATAGCATCATGATCAGTGATAGAGGTTTCAGCTACGTAACAAGGAGCTGGCCATCGCGTTTTTAAAATAATGTGACCCAAGCATGTCTTTTTAAATGTAGGGAAAGTGTAAGCTGGCAGCATGCCATGGGACGCTAAAAGGTTAAGGTAATGAGCAGAATTAGTGTCTGCGTTGGTCTCCGTTATGTCCACATTGAGGTCCCCTATTAGAATAAAGTTTTTTTTTTATATTGGAGGTAGAACTTAAAAAAAGGCCAAGAGAGGTCAGGAAGTTATTTAGGTTTTTGTAACCAGCAGGTCGGTAAACTGATTTTAATCATTAGACTGTTACAATCAGAAATATTAGGTTCCTCTATACACACGCTAATGTTATTTTTGCAATAAATAACAACCCCTTCGTTTTGGGTTAGATTATTATTAGTTTTGTAGTAATTGTAACCCTCAAGCAGCGGAATGCGGTGTGCATAAGACCACCAGCCGGTCGATTCTGTAAAAAGCTCACCGTGAAAACTCAAGTGAAGTGAGCTTGATGCGACTTATCAATAGTGTCAATCCCTAGCATTATTTGAAATGACAGCTCACTTCACGCTCACTTCACCTGAGTTTTCACGGTGAGATGGTTACAGAATCGCACTGCTGCATTCCGTCAAAATAATGAAGTGTCAATCAATTTGGGACGTTTGTAGTAATGTAAGTACAAGTTTAAGAGCTATGCAATTGAAACTTTATAGGTTTAATAAGTCAACCACTGACATCATATCCCGAAAATTTTGTTTATCTGGTATAATCCAAACCCAAGTTAAGAAAGTTCAAAAATACGACGAAGTGCTTCGAGAAAAGGTAGGTAGTGCCCTTGCGCTTCGCTTGGCTCGTCTTGGCGGGGGCACTCCAGTGCCCCCAGATTCAGTAGGTAGATCATACGTTTACGTTCGATACAAATTTGCGTCCAACGTGCGCGCGGCTTAAGTTTTCAAGGTGAGATTTTTTTACAAAACAGTTCGGATGGAAACGATCGTAAGAAGTTTGTTTGAAATAAAATTGTATAAGGTCGGGGGAAAATTTGAAAATATTCGCTACCGCCATCTTGGATTTTCGTTTTGACCTCACTATCGGCTTCAGCACCCTCAAAACCCATGAAAACGATACCATGACGAAAAATTTGAATATCTTGGATTTTCATTTTGACCTCACTATCGGCTTCAGCACCCTCAAAACCCATGAAAACGATACCATGACGAAAAATTTGCATATCTTGGATTTTCATTTTGACCTCACTATTGGCTTCAGCACCCTCAAAACCCATGAAAACGATACCATGACGAAAAATTTGAACATCTTAGACTTTCCTTTTGACCTAAGTTTCAGCTTCAGCATCCTCGAAAACCATGAAAACTATCTCTCTCTCTCTGACTCTCTCTATTATATATTACTAGCTTCTGCCCGCGACTTCGTACGCGAATCCAGTCCCTTTCTCGTTCCGATAGGAATTTCGGTAAGAGTTTGAACTGTGCGTTGATATGTCAGCCAATAAATCAATCAAAACCGATGGAGGATTTCGATTAAGTTTGGTATAACTTAGATTGAGTGTTGTAGACTGGGTAGGTTATAACTTCATTAAAATATAAAGGTAGAATTATTTTCATTCCGAAATTATAAAGCGAAATTAATATCAATTAGTTAACATTACCATTTTTTTTTAAATCTTTATAAACTATATTGTTGGTTTTTCTGTATTTGAGGAACACCAACTTTGAGTCTTATTTTATGAGCAGGGAGACCACTCATCGCTGTGAGTGAATTGAGGAACTCAACTGGGTAATTGGTGACGTCGTCCTGATCGTCTACGTTATCAAAAGAAGTGTAAACGACTTCATCTCCAATAATTTCCCCCATTTTTTTTTCATTTATTGATGCAACTTGTTCGTTTTTTGGGGTCGATATGGCGCGTTCACATAACCACGATTTTTTCTGGGTTCTTATGCTCTGAATGTCCCCAAATACTGATTGTATAAGTTCCTCTTCGGAGGCAACAACTTTTCCAAGTATATCAGGAACAGTCACCAGACCTGTGCAGGAAGGAGACCTTCTCCAACTTTTAATAATGTTTCTGAAAACTCTTGGGCATGTGAATTACCACCAAGCTGGGCTCTCATATTTATTGTTAAAAAAAGTAAGGCCATAGATACGAATGTTTTAATGAGGCGTTAATCTCATCTGCCCTAGTTATATTAGTATAAAGTGATTTCCACATCAAATGTTCCTGATCCTTGATTTTTATTATCTCGGCGGAAAATACTCATCAGACCAAACAAATTTTATTAAAATGTCATGTCTGTATATGCCATAGTTTAGCTGTGCTCTCCGAGTTCTACATCAGATGTTTCAATCTTCGAATTTTATTTTCTCAGCAGAAAATACTCATCAGACTGAACAACTTTTGCAAAGATGTCAATCTTATATATGTTATGGTTTAGCTGTGCTCTTAGAGTTCCACATCAGATGTTCCAATCCTTGAGTTTTATTCTCGCAGCAGAAAATGCTCATCAGACTAAATAACTTTTGCTAAGATGTCAAACCTATAAATATTATAGTTTAGCTGTGCTCTAAGAGTTCCACATCAGGTGTTCCGGATCTTCAATGTTATTCTTGCAGCAGAAAATGCTCATCAGACGCAAAAAAATTTTTAAGGCGCCATTTTTGTAACTCTTATAGTTTAGCTGGTCTGTTGCGGTTCTGCATCAGGTGTTCCAGTTTCCAAAATCAATTATAGCCTATATGTTGCCCAGGTTTAGTAGCTACATAACAAAAAAAGTTTCATTCAAATCTGTCCAGTAGTTCCGGAGATTAGCGTGTATAAACAGACAAACAGACAGACTTTTTTTATTAGATTCGTGTTCTATTACTGTTTCTTAACCCCCCTCAATTATTCTTTTTCAAATATATTCAATGTACAGACACAACTTTTTTACATTCTTATTATAAGTATAGATTATATTTACTTACTTATATTAAAAAGTCGCAAGTAGCAAAACTGTCAAATTTTCCCAATCAACCTTGAATCTAATGTTTTTGCGATAAAGTCTGTACATTTAATTTTAAAGGGGTGGGTTATAGCGTTACTAATGAGGGTTACAAGGTTATTTGGGCGCGTGGCCAAAATCGGAACTAAAGCAACCATCTTGTTGTTTCACTACAGCATGTGAATGTCACTTAGTTTGGAGATAACCGTAGAATTATATTGGCTTTTCATAGATTTTTCGCGAAATGATAATAATAATAAATTTATAAATGTATTTTTAATACCTTTTTTTTTAAGAAATATTTAAAAACTTAATTAGATAAGTAAATAGATAAGATACAGTGATCCATACTTTGGTTAGTAGGTATTAGGTTTAGGCATCTACTTAAAAAAAAATTTAATAACCAAAGATAAAAATACTTACACATCACAATAATACTATTCTAGATAAAGGGCTTATTACACTATCCAATTTTAAGCAATGCTAACTAGGAAATCGGCAGATGTAATCGCAGTAAGAACAGTTCTAACTGAACTGTTCTGTTAGAGTGTTCCTAGTTAGCATTGCTTAAATTGGATAGTGTAATAAGCGCTTTAATTAAATATCAGAAGAACGTAAATCAAATTATAAAATTATTAAATAAAATTTTAGGAAATAGGTACTTACACTTCTTGTACGAGTAGGTACCTACTGTGTAGGTGTACATGACATGCGTTAGTATACATCTCCGCACGCAATTGGGAGGTTTTTTAATAAATTGTTCCATTTAATTTCTACCAATGTATTTGAAGTACTTTTAATTTCAAATTACTTGCTTTAGTGCTTGGTAACACTGCACCAGCGGCGATCGATATTTCCCCTCACGAAGCGGCCCCACTGCTCCCCGAATACCGTATAGTAATTATTTTGACTCTTCGGTCTGTAATATCTAGAAGTCGGTGGTTTTTTACAATTATTATTGTGGTGGTCACCATATTTATATATTTCCTGCTGTGGTCTAAGTCCTACAACAGCCGAACTTTCGAAAGAAATACTTTATACAAAATCGGGATGGACAGAGGAAACGACACCTCGATAAACAGTTCAGAAAACGACGGGCTTGTAGTTCGAAGTGATGCTACTTTTCTATAAATAAATACATACCACGTTACCTACACTAATAGTGAACAGCTGTTGCTATCAAGGACTTATTGTGGCAGTTCATAATGTGCTAGTACTTAATAAACAACATGGTCGGTAGCCCCCGTGATACGTTGCCACAACAGTGCAACCACCGTCACCACCAGGAGATCCTCGGCTTAGAAGAGCCGCATCGACCGAGTTACAATATGCCGTGACTTTTTGTGGTATTTGAATGTTGCAAAAGATAATTCGTGCCAGTACCACCACCTCTTAGATATTCTGAGAAAAAAGTTTTACGATTTTGCCTTAATTATCAGAACAGGTTGTAACAGGCTAGATTGCTTATATGTATCTGCATACGTCGAAAGAGGAGGCAAATCTTTTTCTGACTAAAGGTCAGGTACCTACATTATTGACTGAAAGGTATACAGCACCATTCGCTGCCGGCCGCCGCAGTATCTCCTAGCCTTGTTAGTGCTGCGGCTCCCACCACCACTGCATTAGTTCCAGACACCAGCAAAAATGTTCGTTTTTAAAATTCCGGAAATACCACCAAGAAAGTCCAATGCAGTACTTCCAAGGATACCAAGAACTACGGCCAGTACATGTGGTTGGAGGGTACCACCAAAAAAGTCCACTGCAATAAATCCACTGACACCAACATCTAGGGCTAGTACATGCGGCCAACCACATGGGTCCCACAGGATACGTCCAAAACAGTCCACTGCAATAAGTCCACTGACACCAACATCTACAGCCAGAACATGTGGCCAACCACATGCGTCCCGAAAGATACGTTCAGAAAAGTCCACTGCAATAAATCCACTGACACCAACATCTAGGGCTAGTACATGTGGCCAACCACATGGGTCCCACAGGATACGTCCAAAACAGTCCACTGCAATAAGTCCACTGACACCAACATCTACAGCCAGAACATGTGGCCAACCACATGCGTCCCGAAAGATACGTTCAGAAAAGTCCACTGCAATAATTCCACTGACACAAGTATCTACGGCCTGTACATGTGGCCAACCACATGGGTCCCGCAGGATACGTCCAAAAAAGTCCGCTGCAATAAATCCACTGACACCAGCATCTAGGGCTAGTACATGTGGCCAACCACATAGATCCCACAGGGTATCACGAAAAAAGTCCACTGTAGCACTTGCAACTACGCCCACTGCATTAATTTGGAGTACACCACCAGCTATGCCCCCTGAATTAATCTGGAGTACACAACTTACTTTGTCCACTGCATTGTGGACACCACACAAATCCTCAGGTACGTACTATTTTTTATGTTACTTTCATATGCACATAATTTTAACGTATTGTTATACACACGGACACCTGAATCGAATCACCCTACATATTTTTAACACGCTTTTTTATTATTAATACGTTTTTAGGGTTCCGTAGTCAACAAGGAACCCTTATAGTTTCGCCATGTCCTTCTGTCTGTCCGCGGTTTAGCTCAAAAACTGTTGGTACTAGAAAGTTGTAATTTGGCATGAGTATACACGTTAATAACGCCAAAAAATGGTAAAATAACATTTTTTTAAAGACAAAATAATTACATATTTAGGGTACCTCCCCTACATGTAAAGTGGGGATGATATTCGTCCTTCCCATATTGTGGGATATCGTTGGATAGGTCTTTCAAACATATCAAGGGTTTGGGAAGACTGTTTTTTGTTTAAGTAAACCGTTCGTGACTTATAAAGCTTTAAAGTACCAATTTTCGTTACAGTCAAGTGTCCCCCCCCCCTCTACCAACTAAACGGTTGTAGTTAGAAATTCAAATGTTACGGCAGTAGTACCTATATATAACGAAGTTTAAAGGAAAACTATCACACTTAAGTGAGCTTTACAGTTTACGAGTAAGTAATAGTCGACCAATTGTATTTGACTCGAAAATTTCAAAAAACTCGATAGAATTCCTCAATTTTATTTTTTTGTGACGAGTAGTGTAGCTCTGTGTCCTGTATTTAAATTCAAAACACCGGCTATGACAAGTCTTAACCAAATCTCAAAAAAAAAATTAAAACTCTCCGTGCAAAATTGTCGGATCAGGTGAGGATTTATAGGAAGTCAAATTAGGCAGGTAGTCATGTTTGGCTTTTAGTTAGAGCATGGTACGAAACTATCAGTCAGCGAATACGAACCGCACTTGGCTGTTATAAAAACTACGGAACCCTACACTGCGCGTTGCCCGACACGCACTTGACCGGTTTTTGTTATTAGCTTCACTTGTATGTCCTAACTAACTAACTAGTAACAAAATTTTAGAAGTCAATTTTAACCAACTTCTAACGGTCTTGTCGAAATAAAACTTTGTATATAGTTCGAAGGCAAAACTATAATTTGGAATTTTGGAGCTGATCTGATATTGGAGCCAGAAACTGGATAGTGGAACTCTTCAGTGGCTACTAGTAAACCCCTCGAGTTTGGGCTCATATGATTTGTTTTGACAAGTCCAATAGATTGCACTTGGTGTCGTGGGTCTGATGATGGAGCCAGCAGGTGAATGGTGGAACTTTTAAGGGGCTACTTGCAAACCCCTCGATTTTGCTAATAGCCCCTAAACTTCATAACTTCGTTGACTTTATACTAGACGCAAAAGTTAAAAATAAAAATCAACTTTTTTCCAAAAAGATAACCACTGACTTCCAAAAAAGACACTACAAAGCTTCGATCAATAATAATAGTACAAAGATCGAAGCGATAAAGTGAAAAATAATCATAATTTTTAGGGTTCCGTACCTCGAAAGGAAAAAACGGAACCCTTATAGGATCACTTTGTTGTCCGTCCATCCGTCCGTCTGTCTGTCAAGACCTTTTTTTCAGGAACGCGTGGAGGTATCAAGCTGGAATTTATATCAAATACTCAGGTCTACTGATCCTTGGAGCTGTGAAAAAATCAAACTTCTAAGCCAACGCAATCAAAAGATACAGCCGTTTATGCCGCAAATTTCCGCAAATTTTCGACACTCGCAAGGGAATCAAAACCTACTGGGTACTTCCCGTCAACTCAGAATCTTGAAATTTGGTATGACGCATCGTCTTATAGCACAGATAAAGGAAAAATGGCAAAACCCGTAAATTTTTAGTTACATCATATAATAAAAATAATTTTAAATTGTACGGAACCCTCAGTGCGCGAGTCCGACTCGCACTTGGCCGGTTTTTCCCTTTGTAGTATCTTTTTTGGAAGTCGGTAGTTTTTTTTGCAAAACAGATTTTATTTTTCACTTTTAAGCAGTAATTTTGGTTTAAAAACCAAACCACCGAACCGTTTTTGATGAAATTTCTATGAGAACAATCTGAAAGTATATCCTTACAAATAAAAAAAAGAATTTTGCAAATCGGCTCATAAATAACGGAGTTCTGAGGAAACAAACATAAAAAAAACAGTCGAGAACCTCCTCGTTTTTTGAAGTATGTGAGTTCTAATAGCGTGGAGTGCCTTGTGAATTAATTATAAGTGCGCTCCACGCTTTTTCAGCCTCTTCAGCCCATCTTATAAGTGCTCTATTGGAGTCATATCAGGGCTTCTTGCCCAACTAACCCCAGACTAAAGAAGTGCTTTCGCGGCTACTTCCATCATTTGAACGTCAGGATGGATTAAAAAAGAAGGAAAATCAATTTCGATACTCCTTGTAGAGCTAGCGCGCATGAATGACTTTTGTCACCGTGACTGTTTTGTCACTCTTTTCCGGTCTGTGGATGTATGAAGATACGCGCACGTTACAACAACGTGACAATCAGCAAAGCTATTCACAACCACTCGATACGCTTCCGTACCGTATCGAACATTAATCAATTTTGTATCTCAGGAGTCCTATACGCTGTCAAGTCACAAGTCCAAAACCCATCGTAATCAAAGCTTGTTGCTTCTTTAGGGGCCACCAACTGTATAAAAACTTCTATCTCTATGGAGTATGGAGTTTCTTGCCCGTTCTTCTCCATAGAGATCTACGTTTTTGGAATGGGCGACTAGCTTCAACTTTCTGACTAACTGACCGACTATTTAATATTGACAATGCAAAAGTGCCTGTAAATGGTTTAATTGAAATAAATGGTTTGAGTTTATGACTTATCATTATTTTGATGATTAAAACAAAGTTTGTTGCGTAAAATAGCACTGTCTATAAGGAGGCGTTTGTTTACGATGATTTTTGGGTTTATTTAACCATATAGGTACTTACATATTTATCTTTACTTACTTGTGATATAATTCTTCTATAGTTTTTTTTCTATTGCAATATTATAACCTATTTTGCTTGATGATTCTTATGTTTTCCCGAAGATATATTATGTGTTGTTTTTTTCACTTTTAGAAATTATTGTTTGCGGAGCACTTTGACCTTTGACAGTAGTGAACTGAAAAAAATGTTTTAATAAAATGGTAATTTAATTGTTCACAGCTCCACTGGCCATCTGCAATCCCAGTCTTGGGTCAGGGAGCCCGCGACCACATGTACCGTTCAGGTAAATAGTTCTTTGTATACGGAATGACATGGACATTGACGCGCAACCTGTTACCATGGATAAAGTACATGATTCTGAACCACCCTGAGTTGCAATCTTTCTGCTGTTCCATACTTACATGTTGACCGCGTTTTTGGAATGCATGATTACTGCTTGCGCGTCAAATAATTGTAAGGGCCGCGAACTTTTATACGGTTTAGGTCAAAACACGATAAGGCAAACATTTGGTTAACTCTACTAATATGCCCGGGGTCGAGAACGAAAATTAACACAAAAATTAGCTACCAAATTGTCAAGCGCGCGTAACCTGCTGTGATTGTTTGAATGAATAAATTAATCATCAACAGCGAATCGCAAAGTACCTAAGTAACGCGTCGATAACTTTCGTTCCAGAAACCGGGCATAAGCTTGTAGGAGACCCAGTAGTGGCAAAACTAAATGTGCTTTTCCCTGCTGCCTGCTGCCTGTCTGCTCAGTTTTGTTTTTTTAGTTTGACTTTATTTGTACATTTTGTATAAAATGACTTATGACAGAAAACTTTCCAAATTGTCCACGGCAAATCAAGTGCGAGTACCATGCTCTTGCCATGTTTGTCCACGGCAAATCAAGTGCGAGTACCATGCCCTTGCCATGTTTGTCCACGGCAAATCAAGTGCAAGTACCATGCCCTTGCCATGTTTGTCCACGGCAAATCAAGTGCGAGTACCATGCCCTTGCCATGTTTGTCCACGGCAAATCAAGTGCGAGTACCATGCTCTTGCCATGTTTGTCCACGGCAAATCACTAAATTTTTTCATCGCTTAGTAAAAAAACATTCATTAAATCAACAAAACATTAAATCATTTCAGCCATAATACGACCACTGCTGAGGTAAGGCCTCCTCCAAGCGACACATCGACCTGCGCAGTTTTTCATGATATGAGCAAAATCGTGCAGCCTGCTCCGCGGCATCCATACATCTTGTGTGACGCCTACCCACGCCACTTGTTCCGGTAAGTGGTATTAATCTAATACAGGATTATTAACCATAAAAAGCTCTTCAGAGCAGCGTAATGTATTTCGAGTTTGGAAAACTAGTTGAAGAAGCATCTGCTAACTGCTTACATTGCAGAATGACGAAAAATTTCTATGTATTTCTGTCTTTTCCCAGCTGTGCTGGGGTCGGCTTCCTGTTGAATACCAGTATTTTACATTCTGACCTCCACAATCCAGTTACTTGGTATTTGGTAATACGATACCCCATGGTGAGACTGGTTGTCAGATTTTCGGGCTTCTGACTACCCGTAACGACTGTCAAAGACTTATAAATGACAGCCGGGACCAACGGCCTCGATATGTAATGGATGGTGACCCATCTGAGGTGAGACTGACCCCAGTCAGCGTAGCTTAACCTTCGATCGACCCGTGCGGCTGTTATCATTTGGTCACGAACCCCTCTTTTTTATGGTATGGAACTTTTACTGCGCGAGTCGGATTCGCACTTGGCCGGTTTTTTAATCAATATTAAATAAATAAATCGGTTATTAAATAACTTTGTTATGCTCATTACAGGTTTGACACAAGGAGGCCTCCTCCATCACTGCCAAGCAATGCACCTATTATAAGACATGCTGCTAAGGAACGAGCTGCAGACCTTTCTGGGGGTAAGTAGCTTACTTCATTTGTGTTCTACTTATTATTGCAATTTGTAACTTAATATTATTGTAACTTAATATTAAAATCTCAAGAATAAATGCCCAGCGAAAATAAAAATAAATGTAAGTAATGAATGCGCCAGAGTAGCCGCGAACTTCAAAACTTAGTTTTTTTTGGATTTTGGAGATCGGTATTAATTAGGTTGTATGTTGATCAAAATATGATTGGAAATCGTAACAAATATCTATTTACAGAATTTTTCATACAAATCATCTCTATATTCCAATTACCATGGTGAATGACCCATGAAATCATGACATTTGTGTCCAATTCTAACATAAAGAGTTGTAGGTATTAATTATAATGTCTATATAATATAATATGTCTACAGTCGATTGTACTCGTAAATATTGTAACGTAATAATAACTTAATACCATTAAAGTAAGATACCTATGCATCAAAGCAATGATATTATAAGTAAAAGGAGGTTTATCACATACGCAACATTCGATCTTAAAAACGGCACACTAACACATAAATAATAATGTATCGTAATGACACACTACCTATACAATACACAGGTTGAATTTTTCAAGTGGGCGTGAATGGCTAAATCCAAAACTATGAGGAATAGCAAAAAGCACTCAAAGAAGTCTTGGGCTCGATTTTGATGAAAACTAAAACTGCATCATTTATGGTTTTTTTGAAAAATCAATATTTCTAGCCAGGAACCGAACCCGCAGATTTTGAAGAAAAAAAACACACACTGTATTATTACACCATTAGATAGTGTCGTTAATGAGGATCAAATAATGGGAAGTAATGATATACGGCAAACTAAAGGAAAATGTTGCCGCAGCATGTCGTAATTCTCGGGAGCAAAAAAGATACATACGCTGCTTCCGACTGGCGCTACACTGAGTTCAGGTTTGCTAACTAGCCAAGTTTTAAAATACCACTAGCAGAGTGCGTTTAACCTATCTGTATGTATCTACATCTTTGTACTTATAATAGCACTGCACAAAATCATGAAGTCCATCAGTCCGCGTCTTAACCGAAAGCGACGATTTTATAATGAACGCGCGCGATCGATCGAGTCGCGTTTGTACAGACGCCAGCCCATCAAGCTACCCGAAACTGTCCAATTTTCCCAATAAACCTTGAACTGAATGCTTTAGCTATAATGTTGAAAATCTATTAAAAGACATTTTACAGATTGATGTGCTGGAGTACTGTACGTCATAATTCATGTTAACGATCGCGTACTTGCGCATTCGCGGACAGTCACGTTCTGTTAGGACCCATCGTAACCTCGTGCACGTGTGTACTATTTAAAATAATTCATAATTAGAACTTTACGACAAGATAAATGTAGATTTGATATATGCTTAACATAAAATTGTATTCCCTGGCTTTACTTTAAGTAATGGACTTTTTAGTAGGTACTAATAATAATTATTGTTTATTTATTTCAAAGACACTAATTAAACTACTTTATTTTACTTAATCACTTTTTTTGTAATCCTTGGTTTATAAAATAATACTCATTGGTTAGGCGCAGTTACTTCAGAATTAATACGTTCTATGCGTTTTGCTTATATTAATTATAGCAAAACAATTTACTTGGGCAGGTAATGTCATGTGCTTGGCGCTTGTTTATTTTGTTTCCAGCTGAGCCAACCCAAGACTTAATGAAACCAGCCAGCAGTCGCATCGGAAATGTTAACCAGCAGGACCTTAGGTTTGAAATGATAAATACATATTTTACGCTGTGCTTTACGAGAAACTTATGTTCAATACTTATGAGGAAGTATGAGAAAGGTCATGAAATGGCGAGTGTTTATAAGCGGTAGGTACTCGTTCTGATTCCAACTATAGAGAGGAGGCCTGTGTCCCAGCAGTGGGAACGTTATAGGCTTATTATGCTATTATTATCTATGCTTATGTATGTACTATGTAGTAACCCACCCCGTAGGCCCGAGGTACCGAGGCCGCTCATTTTTACGATTTTTACTATTTTCAGGATAGAAACAACTAGTGGTACCGATTCCCTTGTTCACCAACTAAACTAAATTTAAGTTCAGTGCATCTTTTTCTTTCTATTTCATTAAGAAAAAGACAGAATATAAATATTAGCTTAGTTCTGTCAAATAAAGATACCTACTCCATAGACAATTTTGACGTGATTAAAAACATTTGTATTAAAAATACGTCAGGTGCTGACTAATTTGAAATAGAAAGAGAAAGATGCACTGAAGTTAAATTTAGTTTAGTTTGTGAACAAGGGAATCGGCGCCAGTGTGTTGAAAATATTATTTTAATAATTTTGCTTGTGTAATGCGAAAAATAATAAATACTCACACATCTGAGTTACATGTCTGCGTATTTATAAAACGCTTTTCAATTAAAATTGAACGGTAAATATATTAATGGTAAATTATCCGCGGGGTTTCGATGAAAATAAAATGTTGTGCGAAGTAAAAAGTAGAGCAAATAAGGTTAATCTAAATTTATGATTTAAAGGGTGTCCGTGGAGTTTTTTTGCCCGTTCTTCTCCATAGGTACCTACTACTACTACGCTTTGGAATGGGCAACTTTTTCCGTGGGTAAATCCTCATTAACACCCTCCATCTGGAAAGAACGGAGGGTTATGTCGGATGGGGAACCGACCTAAACTCTAATTTAAATAAAAAACATAACATTCCTAATTATAAAAAAAGATTGTAGCCTAGGGTAATTTAGGAACAGTTACATGTAAGAAAAACCTTAAGCTATCAGACGTGACGTCTTGCCTTCTTCATTCGTAAACTTTTCTGCATAAGTCGACGAATAACTTCCATGTCTGTATTAATGATCTAACGAAAACCGCAAAAACAATCGTCCCTCATCCGGTAAAAGCAGTGTTACCGTAATACCATGCTGTAAAATAAAAGACGGTAAATATAAATTCAAGAAAATTAGGCATTGAAAGCCAAAAAAATATTGAACTCCAACAATTTTCTGCTACAGTGCGTTTCTGTAACCATATCACCGTGAAAACTGTGGTGATGTGAGTGTGGAGTGAGCTGTCATTCCAACTAATGCTAGGGATTGACACTATTGGCAGCTCACTCTAAGCTCACTTCACTTAACCTTTCACGGTAAGTTTTTTACAGAATCGATCGGCTGTTCAAAGGAGACTGGGCCAATTTGTATGGAAAGTGGTCTATGGACCAATAGCGATTCATCATTTCATTTTGTTTCATTTCATATCGTAGCTACAGAAAAACCTTCCTAGGAGACTGTCCTTAACTTTTGAGTAACTGCTAACTGCATTCACAGATATTGTAAAGATGGTACGGTCAGCTAAAAAATGACAATTCTTATGTTTGTAATCCTGACGGATGGAAAGTTCTTGTGGCCAATAAACATTCAGGGGTTGTCCGTCCTTTGACAAGAGTTTTGATACTGTACCTATACAATTTGGAGTTCTGTACGGAGATACTAGGGGCAATTTCACCAAACTTTTTTGTGAATAAACTTTGATGTTTTAACAGTTAACGCAACGAATGTTACAGAACTGCCAAAATGGAAGGCATATTACGCAATTACCCCGCCGTTCGCGACTCATCATCACGACTATACATATGGTTGGTTGTAGGCTTGTTTGATATACAACATGTATGAAAAACCCTTGTCCAATCCGTGAGGGTGTTGTTAGGTATCGTGCTAAGAGTCTAATAAGATGGCAATTATCAGATAAACAAAATAGCGGGACAAGTTCACTTACAGGGGTAGAAGTTCTACTTATGACCTATTTTGAACATCTTTTTTTTTATGAAACTGGGATAATTTTTTTTCAATAATAGTAATTTTTTTTATTACGTTTTGGTAATTTTATTGCGGTAGGTACCTATATCCCTCTTTCGGATCAGACAGGGTACATGCTGTAAAAACATGCTGTAAAAATAACTACTACACGCCAACATAGACCTATTTAGTTTGAAAAGCATTGCATAACTAAATCATATTATTTATGATATTAAAGCGTAAGCTTCAGGGCAGTGGGCGAAATTCAAAATTTCTTACGTTTTTTGCAATATTCAGGTCAGTATCCGGTTTTATGATTAAAGGATGTCACCAAAATCTGCCCAAACGAAGTACCGAGGTTAGAGGTACACTTAGTGGCATAAAATACACTAGATTACACTGAATAATATTGCATTTATATATTTTTGTTATGGTTACCCGGGGACAAGAATAAAATAACTTTTAACGTAATAAAAAGCCGTTTTGGGCACAATTATACTACCTTGGTCCATTACCTTACATACCCCACCACCACCTCACCACCACACATCACCCATCACCCTTCACCTTACATTACATTACCTTGGTCCGTCCTTCCTTTTTAAAAAAAAACTGTTAAGTTGACAGTTGTCGTCTGTCGGATTCAGCTGCTGTTGTTTTTGTTTCATTTCAAATATTTTTATAGTATAATTCGATCTGAATTCAATAATAACTGTCATTGTATAATCGATTTTCGTTAGGCAAAGTTATGTACCTACCTAACATAAGAAAGGATGCTTATACCCAAAAGTAGATGAATAATGTCCACAGAACACAATACATATACTCCTAATGTCAACCCGTGCATGTAAAGTTGCCATATGATTTAATTGTTTAAATAATTTATTATGTAGTTGTAAATTATCTATGGATAAAAACACAATTATTTTCGAATTCTTCTATTTTTTCTCTACGATTTGCTGCACGTGTACCTCGAGGTACATGTTTGGACAAAGTTGTATGGGCTTTTGCTGACCTCCTTTGTATTTCTCGGGCCACCTTACCGCAGCCCCCTTAATTAAAAAATCACATTACAGGTTCGATGAAAGTAGGCCTCCTCCGCCTCTGCCAATAAATGCAGGTCTTGTGAGACATGCTGCTGTGACACGAGCTGCAGAGCTTGAAGACGGTGAGGGTAGTCTTACTACATATTTATTTAAATATTGAATGAAAAATATAACTAGTAGGTACTGTAGCTCTAGATTTAGGCCAGGGTCTGAAGATAAAGTAGGAAGGTGGTCATAGGAACTCCTTAGTTAAACAAGATAGCCCCTTATTTTCTGGGCTTAGACCCTGGATTTCCTCTATGGCTAAAGTACTTACTCGTCAAGACAAATCCAACGAGATCCACGACGATTTCGTGTTTAGTTGAGGAGTTCCTATGGCCACCTTCAGGCAGCATCATCAGACCAGCTTCATGGTATCATGTTATTGTATCTGCCAAGTCTGCCTATTAATGACATCGCGAACTGTAACGTATTGACCGTTACTGCTAATGATATTATAAGTAACATGAGGTTAGGCTACCCAACATTCAATCTTTCTAAGCCTATTCTAGTCTATTCTGCTCGCTCTGCTAAGCCTTATGATAAAACTAACACAAAACATCATTATATGTACCTATACCTTTCTATACACACATTGACATTGATGAATATTATATGAAATTACATGAGTATTTACTTTGTGAAGTATTAGATTACTTTAATTAGTATGTGGAAAAAAAATTCTTTCTCTGTTAGTGGTCTGGCAGTTTGAGTACTATTTGCGGCCTACCCAAATGTCCTTTCTCTGGTATTGTTCGTTGAGTTGCTGAGAAACACACGTAACTCAACAGGAAAAACGAGACCCTTTAAGATCACTTCGTTGTCCGTCTGTCTGTCCGTCTGTCAAGAGTCAAGACCCTTTTTCACAGGAACGCGTGGAGTTTCCAAGTTGAAATTAATATCAAATACTCCGGGCTGCGACCCCTTTGTAGCAGTGAAAAATTCAAACTTCTAAATCAACGCAATCAATGATACGGCCCGTTGACCTAGAATCATGTTCTGGAATCAAAACCTAAGGGTACTTCCCGTTGACCTAGAATCATGAAATTTGGCCAGAAGCAATGTCATTTAGCACTAAAGGAAAAAAACCGAAAACCGTAAATTTAAAACTACATTACAAACAAACAAAAAAATCCCGTGATACCTGAACTATTTACATACCTATAAAAAGTCGGCCTCGCACCTGACCGGTTTTTTTTTTTAAGTACCTAACCGTTTCGTTTCTTGCCGGCTCTTCTCCATAGGAAACGACCAATTGGAACCGTGCACCTAGCTTCTAACGTTTCATAAGTGCCCATGTAGGTTTATGTAAAATAAAATATTTAGATATTTTTTATATATGAGTATCCAAGCGTATCCCGTGAGCGTAACTAGAAAATGTTTTCAAAATTTAAAAAAGGCTGCCGCCGTTTTGTTTTCTTTTTTAATTACTAGGCCGCTTTTTTAATTGCTTTCAAAATCGATTCGTGCTTAACCCAAAACCGAATCAATTTTACAAAATGAAAAACGTGAAATCGTGAAATACTGTATTATTTCATGTTTTTTGTTTTAGTCTATTGATGAGTGTTTCATTACATGAGTCACTCATGAATTTATTCGTTTTAAATATTTTTAACGACTTATTCATTCATTTATGTATTCTTAAATAATCTTTTTTATTAGTATCAATTTTTGATTTCACAAAAAGATATTTATACTGCGGTTCAGGTGGTAAAATAGCCTAGTTATTACGTGCCACTCGCGGAGCACGTATAACCTCTCTACCTTGATTTACTTGTAATATTATTGGCAGTAACCAGTGGCGTACACATTAAAAAATACAGGGTGGCAGGGACATCGACGCGCAAACTGTAACCATGAATTCAGCACATGAGTTTAGACCCCATAGCGTCGAAATTTTTCGTCGGTTATCAAAGGTCTGAATCCATGTTTACAGTTTGCGCGTCGATGTCTCTGCCACCATGTATACCATACTGACTCAGAAGGTGAGGGGCTCGTGGCTAAGTAATAACAGCCGCACGAGTCGATTGAAGGTTAAGCTACGCTTGCCGCGGTAGGTCCGTGGATGGGTGACCATCTTAACATACGTCTCGGTATGTTAAGATGGTCCCTCCGTGCCTCGGAAAGCACGTTAAGCCGTTGGTGCCGGCTGTCATTCGTGGATCTTTGACAGTCGTTACGGGTCGTCAGAAGCCCGAAAGTCTTACACCCAGTATTACCTACCAAGGGACATCGTACGGTAAACTAGTTTGTGGCGGTCAGATAGCCAGTCGCTCCGGAGGTAAAATACTGGCATTCAGCTGTATCCGGTTAGATTGGAAGCCGAGACCCTATAACACTTTGCCCGACCCGGGAATCGAACCTAATAGGACCTCATGCTTAGCAGTAGCGCTTGCGACCACTAGACCATTGAGGCAGACAAAGTTTTTTTTCATACTTCTCTATTAGACGTCATCTCGGTACTCACCCCCCTTTTAAACATATTTTTGAACCAATTTACAGAAATAAATATCACATAGCAACAAGAATTTTAGGTACTGTAACGGTCAATATGTCATTAATAGGCAGACTTTCAGATACAATAACATGATACCATCACATTATCAGATTCAGGATTATCTAATCTCACGATTTATACGGTTGGCTGTACTGCTATGATACCTACATGGGTTTGGTCGTTGACTCTGATCTTTATTTATTTACAGCTGGGCCACGCAAAGCGATGAATCGATGTAGCGGTATTTGCTCATCTTGTATGCTGCGAACTGGCAGGTTTGAACTGATAAGATTCTTCTCCGTATTAATTTGTGCACAATGCATGCTAACATAATTTGAGATTAATAATTTGCAAAGCATATACGTTACCTACATTGCGTACCATAGATAGTATGGTATAATATAATATAATATGTAATGTAGGTATACAATACAACGCTACAAGGTTTTTTCGGCGGGTGACCAAAATCGGAACTAAGGCCGCCATCTTGTTTTGTCAATACTATTACTGTGATTTTTACCAACTACCCTGTCAGTGTTATTCAGGTGCCAAAACATCCCTCTAGCACTACCTAATTACCTAATAAACTTCTGCGTAACATCACTTGAATGAATGTAATTAAAAATATTCACAATGCTAGCAGTACACATGGGATGAGCTTGCACATCGATGATCATATTAAAAATTCTAAATAATGACCACGTGGCTCTTGGTTTTGTGGTCTAGTGTTGTTGAGCGCTATCGCGCCCTTGGTGATAAGTGTCCTAATTGCGTAACACACTTTCAGTCACAATCCGAAAGATTTTGAAGGAAACTGCTAATCCATTGTTTCATATGTTTGAAAAAATCGTCTGCTCAGCAACGTAATTAACGCAATGAATGTTAATGAACTGTCAAAATGAAAGGCATTGGCATTGTAACTGGAAGTGTATTTCGCAATAACCCCGCTGTTTGCCATACTATCCGGTAATCATTACTGACTGTACCGTTGATTTGAGATCGCTTATTTTTCATATTAGAAAATAGCTGCTACACGTAACATACACCCGTTTAATTTTATGAAATGGATTGTGTGACTAAATTTTCAATAAATCTTTAGGAATGACCGGTACAAATTGAAAATTGTTAAAATGGACCAGGACAAACAAAAACTATCGAAAAGGCATGAAATGATGTCTAACGAACACGCACAGTTTATGAGTTTGCTGAAGACAAAAGTCGCTCCTGAGCTATATTCCTGGATGCTGGAAGCGTATATGGAGAAATAATAATCTAAGGTAAGTCAAATTATTTCTCAATGTAATGCCTGCAAAACCTCTTAAAATATTCTGTCTTTTTTTAACGTACTGCCTATGTTTTTTATATAAAAACAGCACCAGTAAAACATAAGCTTAAGGCGGATGCTCCAAGGTAGCCCGCGAAATTCAAATTTTCTTACGTTTTTTGCAATTTGCTGGTCAGTACTAAGTTGTACGTTGATTAAAATATGATTCGCGGCCGTAACAAATATGTATTTACAGAGTTATAATTTGTAGCTCATCATCATCACATAAGTAACTTCTATGTTCTATGTTACGGGTTTGGTTTCCGCACTTAGTTCTTCAAGTGGACCATGATTGTGCGTGGGCCATGGCGGTCGTCGGTGGTTATACCAACCAGCCCACCTCCCTCCAGAAGTTTATTAAGTCTCCTGGCCGTTTGAGAACATCACATAACTTATTTATTTTTGCGATTGCAAACTTACATTTGTAGTTGGTTTTTTATTTTCAAAAGAATTTTTCTAACCAATCTACATAAATAAACAAATCAATATAAATACATATATAAATGATGTCATAATTTTGGTAATTCCTTATTTTTTACCTGAGACATTTCTATTAATACTTATTTTAAAATCTTACTTTTTTTCCGCAGGTTGAGGAGAGACGCGGCCCACCGGGCATCAGAAGGATTCATTATTCTTCGGCATTTTTATCCGAATCTGAAAATTCAAGAATACAGCTATATACTTTTTCAGTTATATACTTTTTTTTGTTTTTCGGTGTTTGAATTTCTGAAAACACCGTTGATCTATTCAAGAATACATCACCATGTAATTAGAATTAATCAATGTGAATCTACTGTGAATTTAGAGTGTCAAAACTACTTATAGTCGGAATAAATAAGTGAAGCAGTTCAGTTCAGTTCAAAGATTAACCTAATCTTTGTACTTAACACATTGAAGGCAAACTTTGTAATAGTAGACAATGCACAAAATGTATGGAAAATGGTCCAAGACTCGATATCATCGAAACTATCCAAAACGATAGGACTCAGTACTGTTCTATGTTAGAAGGTTTGGTGTCCGCACTTAGTCCTACAAATGGACCATTGTGAGCTCCTGTAGCCACCAGCGTAGCTGGTTGAAGGGGATGGGCACGATAGGTTCGGATCCGCAGACTGGCGCAATGGACGCTTTTTTGGCCAGTTCGTCAGATGCGTCGTTACCTAGTCATCCGCTGTTTCCTCTTATCCATTGTAGTGTCACTGTATTGCAGTTAGATACGGTTACCCGTTCTAGCGCAATACATTCTAGTATTGTTCCGATATGAATGATATGATGCATTTTTTCCCTAGGGATTGGATGACTAACTCTCCTGGGGGTCTACTCCGAAGTGCAAAGTGCGAATGTTTGGATCGGACCAACACATGGCCAAACCGAATATTATTGAAAAATGCGAAAAAAGTTCGGATCAGCTCAGGTGAGTCGGGACCATAGTCAATATTCGAAAGAGTGTCGGAGTGTAGGATCCGGACCGACCGAACCAAATAGTAACTTCGTAGCAGGAAACGGCCGAACATTCGGCCGATACTACTTCGGAGTAGACCCCCAGGCTTCTTTGGCATAAGCCGCTTGTATAATGTGTGGGACACTCCGCTTGGTAGACAGTGTTGAACATTCTCAGCGGGCTGGACATGTTTATGTTAAGGTCGTGTGAGAAAACTCCGACTCCAGGTCCGCAGTCGGTCTTTGATCCGTTAGTGTAAACTCTCAGCTGTTTCGGGCCTGAGTAGGTTACACTATTCCTCTGTGAGTGTTGTGTTGTAATGCTTTTAAAGCAGTGTTGTTTCGGGGTCTGTCGCAGGGTGATGCCATCATTGGTTGCCGTTTGATCGCATCTTCCTGTCCTGGGCCACCAGACCAGTGTGCCGTATGTGATAATTGGTCGGATGACTGTGATGTATAGCCAGTAAGTTCATGCCAAGCATTCGCTTGCACTGCCACAGGGTTAAGCTGGCTTTTTTAGTGATGTAGTTGGTATGTCCAATTCAGATGTTTGTCAAAAAAGAGGCCCAGATATTTGGTTTCAGATGATAGGTTTAAGGTAAAGAATCGTGATAGTTGTAGTGTCAGTTTCCTCTTTTTTGTGAAGAGAATTATTATTATTATTTCGTTAGACACACTAGCAGCTAATTAGCTGATGCGTGTGTATCAAATAGCTTGGAGATATTTAATTTGTCGAGTCTATTCCATGCTGTTACAACTCGGTTAGACCAGAATTGCTTCAAAGGCTTTTTTTCATGAATATTCTCATAGCTTTAAGGAATGCCCACGCAAATGTTTGTTCGCCTTCAGTGTGTAAAGGTCTTGAAGGCTGGGCACTTCGTAGTGTTCTGTAAGTATCTTGTACGTCTCAATGAGCCGATATACTGTCTGCGCTGTTCCAGTGTGATAAGACCAAGGTCTTTGAGGCGCTGTTCGTAAGGTAGATTACGCATGTTGCGAACCATCTTTGTTGCCCTTCTTTGTACATTATCAAGTAGAGTGATGTCTTTTTAAAATAATCAATTCGGTTTTTGTAGGGTTCACCGATAGTTGGTATCTTCCTATCCTATCTAGAGGTTTCTTAGATAACTACATAATCAAGGAAAAAAATGTTAAGTGTTTGTAAATTTAAATACTTTCCTTTCCCTCATTGCGGGCACACATCGTCAACTTTTCGAACAGTAGGTAATTTTTATTCAAAAAGTTTGCAATAGGTTAGAAAAACAATAAGGTGCAAGTGAAAATAAATCATAGAAGCTTAACATTTTAATTCCTTGAATATACAGGGTGTATAAAGATCCATGCATAGCCGTCAACTACACAATCTGTACATCAAAGTAAATAACATTACAAAAATAATTGGGAAACGGCTTTGTTAAGAGTCTTTTACACCCATTATTAATTTAAGTAAAAGTCAAAATGTTATTGGTAAAACATTGGTGTACAAGGTGTTGTAAATGAAATATTTATAGCTTATTATAGAGATCACAATGTTTCGCCGTTAACGGCGTACAAATATGAATATCAATTAAGTAGTATTATAACCTAATCTTATCTAACAGAATAAAATCTTCATTAAAATTAAATAAAACTACTTATCAACAGACGGAAGTTTATACCTAAATATAGGTTGGTTTTAATACTAATTCTAAAACGAAGATAACATTTAAGAACATGTTTAAATTTATTTTTCAAATTGTATGTCATGCAAACCTAATGTAAAGCAAGCCATTTAAACTCAAGGCTCTAGCTGGGCATTAATATTGTACTGAATTTCATTATGACCCGCTGGTTGTTATTGTGATTTGAATTTGGAATCTCAACTAAGGAAATCGTACGTCAATGCCGTATGTATGTTATAATTTATAATACGACAGTTTCAATAGGTAATGATTTACAAACTTTATGGTAACAAGATCACCTATTTTACACACACATTTAGTTATGCAAACCTGTTTTTTAAGATTAAATTCCTTGGACTACCGGAAATGTTTTTACATTACTAATATTTGATTGATAAACTTATGGCTAGTATAACAAATTATTTTATTTTAGCGGTGCTTAACGTTACGGTAAAAGCTGGTTTTCGCTGTGCATATTTCACGATGTGTGCACTTCCAGCGTGTCGTACCGTCATGATATTCTTCGCGTTCGTCTTTAGTCAGTGTCCACTTCCCTTTTATTATTATGAGATCTTTATTCTTATGGTTTTTTAAAAACACAAAATATTTGAAAAGAGACTTAATAAGTTTAATTTATATTTTTACTTTAAATTATGCTTCATTTCATCACAAACAAACAGAAAGTTATGAACTTGACTGACAATAATATAATAATAATAATAATAATTTTATATTTTTAAATGTGTTTATACTTTTTATATAGTGCATACAGGGATAATCGTCGGGTGGTGCCACATTTCAATAAAATTTCTTAAAGGGGCCTCTGCGAGAGTGCGAGTTGGCTTCGGCCCCTCGTACGCCTTCCAAAGAACCGGGACCCTATGGTCCCGAGATATTTTAAAATATAAAAATAATAATAATTATTTATTGACATAATAGGTTACAAAAACTTTTTTTAAGCCTCTGACTCCGGAACTAGGTGTAACTGGTCAGGAGTCAGGAACAAAGTAAAGGATAGTACACGGACAATAATAGTAAAGGATAATGCCAATCGCTTATCACTTTATTCTAAGTGGCATATCATTACAATAAAACGAGTGTTTTAGTTAGGTACGTAAATAAATGGAATATAAGTATGTATACTTACTAATTTTACCAGGTAGTAGGTTTCTGTACAGGGCCGTCTATGTGGGCACCACCGCAGTGTCAGATATTTTCCCGTGAAGTACAAGTGTGCTCATTATAATATTTGCCAAAAGACGTCCACTGATGGACATAGGCCTCCCCCAAATATCTCCACCACGACCGGTCCTGCGCTTCTCGCATCAATAGGACTCATTCAACATTTTGCAAATTCAACATTGTGGGTCCAGAAAATTCAACTTATTACGAATTCAAAATTTTGGAATTCAACATTTTGCGAATTCAACATTTTGCAAATTCAATATTGTAGTCCAGAAGGAAAGTATTGACGTTCCATATTAAGGGGGATTGAAGATTTTTATATGGAGCCTGACATACCTACTGTCGGGCCATTTTGATTAACTGATTAGCATTTTCGCATTGTTCGTAAGTTGTATTAAACTAAGTAAGTAGGTAATAAGATTCTGTACTTGTATACGCGGTTTGTCCGCCCACTTTTGGAGAGGGAATAGAAAAGGATTAACTGATGCGCAGTTTCGCACTGTTTAAAGTTTTATTAAACTAACTAAGTAGGTAATAATTTCTGCATGTGTACGCGGGTAGCCTGCCCATTTTTGGAGAGAGAATATAAAAGGATTTAACTGATAAGCATTTTCGCATTAATTCCGATCCAGCCTGTCCCTAAACGCACTAAGCCGAGGTCCGTACCCCTTAGCGTGTAGCCACTTAGGTTATATGTTTTTTTAAGCCCTGGCTGGCAGTGGCGTGCATTGCATAAAGGCATTTAAGCAGCGCCTACCTCGATAAATAACCATAACCCTGTCAATTACATTTTAGTGTGTGTGCCCCACAATTAAGAATCTCACTAAATTATCATACCTAACAAAAAACAAAATCTTCATAAAAACGCGCGCGGCAGTAGGCACTCGCCAGACGGCCTACTCGGCTCCCGTACTATTCTCACATTGTCATTGGTCTTTACTCGTTCAAGTTTATGCGACGAAATTAAATTCCTGCCTACCTATTCTGAAAACCAATGCACGCCACTGCTGGCTGGAGGCCTTAATATTGAGGCATTCAGAGGAAAGTCCGGTTAAGCAGACGACAACCACCTAGCTTGCAAAGCGAGATGCAATTCTCAAAAAAAAATATTTACGCATTGTTTGTAAGTTTTATTTAAACTAACTATTAGGTCCTTACTATGGAGGGCTTCTACACTCCATAGTCCTTACCCACCCATGAAATTGCCGTTTTACCTACATAGAAAAAATGTAATATATTTTTCTTAAAGAAAATTTTGTATTTCGCTAATAGAAGTATTGGTCATGACTCATGAGTGAAGATGCACTTTTGCCATTTTTGTGAATGCTCGTTGATGTGTCTGCTACTCTGCTATAAAAATCCTGGCGACGGGAATCGATGAACTCTTGTTTGGAGGCGTTTTTCACCGCCTTGTTAGATTTGAAATTTTTCCCCCGTAAAAAGATATCCAAGTTCCAAATAAAATTGGGAATTAGTTGGGGCAAGGTCTTTGGTCTACTTTGGTGGGTGAAGGAGAGTTTCCAGTCGTAAACTCTCCTTCTTCCTTTGAATAACTAATTTTGTAAAACAAGATGTCATACCATATTATAAAATTAATTTCAATTTGGAATTCAAATTAATAATACCTATTTATTTTTGATATATTTAATAATTATGGCTATTGTGAAGATCGATATGTCTCATAGAATGAAAGATATCGATCAATCGAAAATCGGCAATTTCATAGGTCCTTGTCTAATAATAAGATTCTGCAAGGATACGCGGTTTGTCCGCCCGATTTTGGAGAGAGAATATAAAAGGATTAACTGATAAGTAGGTTCTTATTGTTTGTAAGTATGTTTTACTAAACTTAATAAGATTCTGTACTTGTACACGCGGTTTGTCCGCCCACGTTTGGAGAGAGTCACGGGCGCGGTAGAGCGCATGATCCCGAGGAAAGTTGTGTTGAAGCATAAGATTTTAATTGTCGAACAAGGAACCTCTGTAATATAATGTTTTAATTTAAAAGAGAGTGTCCATGGAGTTTCATGGCCGTTCTTCTCCATAAGACACATACTTTGCTTTGGAATGAGTGACTAGAATAACTTTATAATTACTGACTCCTTGATTAAAAAAACAAAATTCAAAAGTTACCTAATTAGTGTTGTGTGATATAAAAATTCAACAACCTATCTACCTAAAGTATTATCTAACATCAACGAAAGATTACGACTGAGACTAGTCAGAGACTGCATCCCCTGGGTTACACGCCACTCGGCGTGCTATATAAATACCTACATTGTCCGTATCATGCATGTGGCATGTGGTATAAGACTGTAGTACTTACTTAAATTAAGTTTCTATACATATAGCGACTTGATGTAAGTACTAAATAAAATTAATTACTGTGCGGCCGGCGAGAGTGCGTTCTTGACACCTGTCAGTTTTAGACAAACGAACACGTGTTTTACGAATTTGATCTTTATTAGCTACCTACTAGAATTCTCGCACTGACACGTGTCAATGCGTTCCTGACACGTGTCAGTGCGACAATTCTCTCGACGGCCGGACTGTAGTTGTAAATTTGTGTACTACCTATGTATACTTTTTATTTTAAGCAAGTGTAAAATAAAAGACATGTTCTTATATATTTTGTTTTATTTAATAGAATAACTCATGGTAGGTATGTACCTATTGCAATACAAATCACAATTATTATCATAAGATAACATAAGTCCCTACCTATTCGATATTAATTATCAGCATAAAATACAATTATCTAAAATCACAATACCTACTTGTGTTCCTCTTTGAAAAGCTGATTAGACGAACATGTTTTACTGTCGTTGTAAAGGGTGTCCAATGTCATGTAAGGAGATGATTTTGAAAATTGGTAACAAACTCCTTGTTGTATCTATCTTTTAACTTTTTGATGCCTTAGAACACCTGGTTACATACAAAAGCTTTGTTAACGTAGGTATCCACTACCAAATAAAATAGCATTGATGGTCATCCAGTTTCAGAGTTTAGAGAAAACCGATAACATAATGAATTTTGGGAAATTTTAAGAAAAACACAAATCTTGGGTTTCCTCGCTTCCCATGGATTTTCGCCTAGGCTATATGGGGATTGCTTTATTGTTGCAAAGGGGTCATACTATCAGCTCCAGCGCTGAATTACAAAGTCACCCTGTTTAAAAGTTATTTTGGCGAGAGAAACTATGTATGTACCTACTTAGTTATTTTCTCTGACTACGTTTTGGCGCGTGGCCAAAATCTGAGCCACTGACAAAATTTGTCAGTGGCTCAGATTTTTAATGTCAGAGATCGGAATCCTAAATATTAGTGTACCTATTATAGTCTAGATGATCGGAACTTACGCCGCCATCCTGTTTTGTCAATATACAATGTCAGTGACAATTTTGTAACTATAGCGCCTCTTGACAACGTCATTCGAGCGTAGACTCTCTCTGGCCAACGAAAGCTGTCCAAGAAAAAAGGCGGCATTTAAAAAACATCAAGAGCTGTATCGCCTATCGCCAGTCTCCAGTGACTGGACACTGGCAATACCTACACTGCGTAAACGGAGTTGATACTACTGTTATTATTTTTTATCTTTCCAAACCTTAAATTTTAATATTATTAAGTTATTTTTTATTATTCAAGAAACATTATGTAGGTATCTATAAACAACTACAAAATAAACGATATAAAATATGTGATGTTCTTTTTTGGGTGTCAACGACTACTGGGAGTATTGTTACACGAAGTATAAGTTGAGAAATCAGTTTTATTTTGTTTTATCGTGTTCGTATCGATATCGATACTTCTGTGAAGTTTACACAAAAAAAAACTGATTTTTAAACTGATGTTTCAAGTGAATACACTAACTGCGGTCGATGTCCCAACCAAAAAAAGTCTTTTCTTTTCTTTTTTGTTTTAGCGCGTTTAAATATCGATACCCGTCACATCTGCAGAGTTTCGCTAACTAATTTAATTGACCCTGAATAATAACTAGCTAATGCCCACCATGCGTTGCAATGCCTTTTTTCTCTGTGTTGGGACTTGTTTTTTCACATCATGAAATTCGTTTATTTTATTTCTTATTATGCCGAAATATCAAAATTATCCAAATTGGAAACTGACAACATTGACAGTCCTAAAATGTTTCCATGATAAAAGTTTAGAAAATAATTCGTTGACAGCTTTCGTTGGCCAAACTCTAGCATTGAGATTGTGTGAAAGCATGGAATTAGTCAGTATTGTTTTCTTTCAAGAATGATTTTTCGGTGCTTAAGGCTAAACCTAAAGTAATGCTAGATAACATAGGCAGCGATTTAAGTCCCAGGCGATTCACTAGCAACTACGAAATTGGCGTGTGGACGTGACTATTAGCAGTGATTAAGGCTACTGCTAACTGCAGTTCGCTGCTTGTTAGCCGCATAATCAAGTAGCGACTTTCAGTCGCTGCGTGTGTATTTAGCATTACACTAAAATACCACAGACACAGTTTACAAGTCTTGCTTGAGTCGGTGGTATTTTTTTTATGATTATCCATGCCTACTAAATGCAGAAAAAAAACACATAAAGTAATAAATCGAGTGTGCACATTGAGATAGGAAAAAACATGGAGACGCCGCGTTATTCTATACCATTGACATAGAAAAGTATGGACTGGAAATACCTACAAAAAAAGGGTGCTTACCTACAACTCATATTGTGTCATAAAATGGCTGCCATTGCTAGGGTTGTGTCAATCAAGGAACATAGGTGTTACTGTAACGAGTATCGATACTAAATACGAGTTTTACTAGTTATCACGTTTGGATCACGTGTCACCGAATAACGCGGCGTCTCCATGTTTTTTCCTATCTCAATGTTCTATACATACATTTGCTTATACAAATATGAGTGGAATATTATTCAGAATTTGAAATATCGTTATGTATCATTCTTTCTAGTGAGATAATCTTATTTGATAAAAGAGACAACTATATTTTAAGTTGTTGCTAATTATGGCAACATTTTGTCTTGACGTAGTGACAGAGACAGTTGTAGGTAAGTGCCGTATCAGCCATCTTAGGCGCCGAGTTTCGTGGTAGTTTTGCTGTCAAATGTTTGTTTGTTTTTTGTATTATTGAGATTTGCGAGAAAATTACAAGGATTTTACCTTTTAAAACTGCATGTAAATGTTGGAAAGCAGAAATTCAACATGCCTGTGTGTTGTATTGTGAAGTGTGGTGCAAGAAAGAATGAAAATCAACCTCAATTGTCTTTGCACAGGATAGTAGCCGGTTTTCATGCATTAATACATACACATTCGATGATACAATTGTAACGCGATCATGAATTTATGGCTAAAGTATTGATATTTGGGTTCATTTCCATATAACCGGCCTTTTTTATTATATTTGTTAATTCATTCATTTGTTTACAAAAAAGTCATAATGGAATAGTGTTGTACCGTTGCCGACTTGCCGTAATAGTTTCCGAAACTAGTTCCTCCGCCGAAACGATATCCGTCGATTCTGCGATGTTAACATAAATAATCTTGCGTCTTATTTGGTCCGAGTGACTTAGCTAGGTCCGGCCTGTGGTTCACACTTCACAGCACCAGAATTCATCGTGATCCAAACGTGATAACTAGTAAAACTCGTATTTAATATCGATACTCGTTATAGTAACACCTATGTTCCTTGATTGACACAACCCTAGCAATGGCAGCCATTTTATGAGACAATATGAGTTGTAGCCTTGTAGGTATGCACCCTTTTATTGCAGGTATTTCCAGTCCATACTTTTCTATGTCAATGGGTGTGCACTACTATGCATAGCATATAGTAACTATTTAGTAATCTGTGGCATAGCTATGTAATAGTACTGCTGTAGTAGGTATTGTCTAGATGTGTCACTGAGTGCCAGAGCCGAGTGCCGAGTGGAGTGTAAACGTATTGTATACAAATAAACAGTTTTTACAACATTTTGTGTAATTCACGTACATTTATTGAATGAACAGTACAGTATTATTTATTTAATGTGTACTTTCGTTTCTGTGTGTCGTTAGTGTTCTGCTTTGTGCCATAATAATAACTTATTAAATTGGAAAATGTAAGTACAACTTTGCGAATTATTTTAAACAAATAAAATTTGTGGATTTTCTACAGCGAATAATTTAGGTATAACGTTATTTTCTAACTCAAATCATAGTAATTTATCACCTGATATCATTTACTTTTCTCCTCTCATTTGTTAATTAGAATAATTCGTTGAGTCCCTTCCATATAGAATAATTTGCTCATGCTAAATGCGAATGTAATGTTGTGGCGATTTCTTTGATGTGATGTTTTAGCACATTTTGTACTGTCATGCATATTTTACTAATTACTTAGCCTTGATCTATAATCCATTTAAATAATATTATGTGTTGCTGAATGAAAGGGATGATTAGCAATTAACTTGTGACTTAGTCACAAGTCGAAGGTGTTTCAAAGTACACACGATGTGTTGGTGTGTGATGCGAAAATAATAAATAATAGTGTGAAGGAGCAAGCGAATGAGTTTGTATAATTGGTGAGTCTGTTTACTAGACATGGAAATATTATAAAGAGAGTGAATGCAGGAAATAAAGTGAATGGTGTACTTACATGCATGCGATTGCGACAAGCAAGTTGATCTCCAAAAAATCAAAAATCTTGACTGGCTGTTCACAATAGTGTACTGGTGCCTATGTTTATGTATGTTAGTAAATCTTGGCCAAAAGAGGCATGAAAGTAGAATATATGCCATGGGAAGTGCTTTTCTTGCGAAGTATGAGTGTTGAAACTATGAATTATGTGATAAGACAGTGTTGTATAAAAGCGGATTTAGTGACAAAATTTGAAAAGTGTTTGCTTAGATGGTTTGATAGTGATATGTGGATGAATGAAAGGTGTCAAGAAAAGATAAGTATTTACAAGCCAGATGTGAATACTGGGAGATGACACCCTAGGACATAATTATATTGACCCCATTGGTGATTTTCTTCAGAAAGTACAGGTGCGTAGTGCTCGCAAACAGCATGCATTTATGACCAGATGTAAAAACTTAAACGAAGCAAAAGGAGTTTAATATAAGGATTGTAGCAGGTGGCATCCTATGGTTACTGCCTCCCTCCATGGCATAAAGGCGTCAGTTTAGCATGGATATGGAGCGATTTGCGATTTTGTCTGCATGTATTTTGTATTTCATCAATTTTCATACAAATATCCAGAATAAAAATAAACGTATGTCATTCTCCAGATCCTATCCAAACATATCTGTTAAATTCATAACAATAGATTTACTTGGAAAAAGTAACAGACAGCTATCTGTATGTTACTGAATGTGAAAGCATCTGTATACTTTTGCAGCATTTTATAATAAAAAGTACTGAGACCTAATAAGAGCTTCTTGAGGTGTTGGATAAGAATGTTGGTTGTTCTTCTTCTTCACTTTCCTTTTGAGAGAGTGGTTTTGGTCATAATGTATAGTGTCCAATCACAGGTGTAGTTGTTGCTTGTCTCTCTCTCTCCATCTGGTTTTATTAGATGACAGCCAAAACTGTTCTTGGTTGTTAGACTATTAGTAATAATGGCTATCATGGCGAAAACCTAGACAAAAACTCAACAGTAAACACAACAAGTCAACTAACATATAACATGACCTATTTCTATTTTTGATTCATATTTTTACTTGAAATTCCTTTATCATGATCCTATTTTTTTAACACCGTCTTAACCGGTTTTGCTCAGTCTTCTTTGATTGCATAATAAACATTTCTAAAACAAATCTATATTAATTTATTTGTCTGGTCTTGTTTGAATAAATAAATTGAATGTTTATTAAATATTTCTTGCCCATTCTTCTCCATAGAGATCTATGTTTTGAACTGGGCGACTAGCTTTAGCATTCTGACCAGGGATGTTGCGAATATTCGCATCCGCATCCGCATATGCGGAACATCCGCATCGATTTAGACATCCGCATAAATCGATGCGGAGCTGATGCGGATGCGGATGTGTAGCAGGTCGCGACAAGAAAGAAAGGGGCGGGCCCAGCGAGTGGCGCGTGTCGACCGCGCTGATTGACCAATAAGAAAGCAATTATTTTGTTTTGGACTTCGGTGAATCGGTGACGGTGACGCGCCTCGCTATTGTTTCTGTTTGTGTTGTGACAAGCTCTGATGCGCACGTTTGTTGTTTTGTCGTAAATAGTCAATCACAAGTTTATTACTTTTTTATTGTGCTTTTTGTTAAAAAATGTCATCGCATACATGTACTCGTAACTGTATTGTTTACGTACGTAAGTACTACGTATTACGATAAGTAAAGTGAAAATTGCAAATTTTTTAATTCAAATTGGCTTTTGTGGACAAGTGAACTACTCGTATGCCACCCACCTACGCAAAGTGAAATTTGGACCTATTTCAATCCTGTTGAAAATGAACGGGATAAATCTCAGTGTAAAATATGTAGTAAAACATATTCTCGACTCGATTTGTACAGATCCGCATTCGCAGCCGCGGATGTGCGCGTCTAGAAATCCGCATCCGCGGATGTGAAAAAATCTGCATCCGCAACATCCCTGATTCTGACTAACTGACCGACTCAACAAAAGTTCTTTGACAATTCAAAAGCGCCTGGAATTGGTTTATTTATTATTAGCCTGTGATGTCCCTCTGCAGGGCAAACGCCTCCCTACTCTCATTCCACTTAACTCTGTATAGAGCTGCTAAGGACCAGTTCTTGTTGAAGGAGTCCAGCTCATCCCGCCATCTCTGTCTGGGCCTACCACAACGTCGTTTGTTATTAAGAGGGACCCATTGGGTCGTAAGTTTGGCCCATTTGGACCACAAAGAAACTGATGTCACTTGGAAAGTTGCCATGCTGAAATGGATTTGGGCTGGACAAATCTGCCGCATGTCAGACAGTGACATGCGGCAGATTTGTCCAGCCCAAATCCATTTCAGCATGGCAACTTTCCAAGTGACATCAGTTTCTTTGTGATGAAATGGATGGTCGTATTCCTAACCCGCACCCCAATTGCGTAACACACAATCAATCGGGATCTGAATCATTTTGAAGCAAATTACTAATCCATTGCTTCATAAGGTCGAAAAATTTGTCTGCTCAACACGTAAATAACGCAATTAATGTTGTTGAACTGTCAAAATGAAACCGATTCCGATTGATCGTGTGTTACGCAATTTGGGTGATGGTTTGTTAGTTTGATACAATATGTATGTCATAATCTGTTGATTAAATGTGTTTATAAGATCATTCTTTAGCTGCTGTTATAGGAATGTAAGCATTTTTACTTGTGCTAGACTAACTATAGGGTGCAACATGGCATGATGCTTGTTTACCTGGTCTATCTGGTATGTGACACAACTTACCTATTTTGGAATGCTCTCCAAAATCACTCAAGGGGGTTGCGCTACGGCAACCCGCGAAATTTAAAATTCTTACGTTTTTTGCAATGTGCAGGTCAGTGTCAGGTAACAGGTTGTATGTTGATTAAATGTTATTTGCGACCGTAACAAATTTTAGAATTTATTATAGTCATTCAATCATGAATACAACCCTACAAGTCCATATATAATCCTATTGATTCATATTTCATGAAATAGGCATTTATTCATTAATTACAGAATTTAATAGATTTTTTAAGTAGCATCCTGGAGTCCGGATTTGTGGGCGATTAACAGTCTCGTCTCCCATAATTACAGAATTTAATAGATTTTTTAAGTAGCATCCTGGAGTCCGGATTTGTGGGCGATTAACAGTCTCGTCTCACACACATAACCGGTGGAATGTTGATGTCTGTTACTTACTGTGCACCTCTACCTGTCGAAGAATAAAGACGAGGCTATGTTTTCAGAATCAGTAGGCCTAGGAGTAGGATGAATAAATATTGTTATCACTTACATGAATTAACAGTACGTTACTACGTCAAATAAAATTAATTAATACCGTAGGCCAAGCACGACTAGTGCTTGGCCTACGGTATTAATTAATACATAGGTAACTATGTGCATTTATTCTACAATTGGGAATTTTTAGGGTTCCGTAGTCAACAAGGAACCCTTATAGTTTCGCCATGACCGTCTGTCCGTCTGCAGCTTAGCTCAGACACTCTTGGTACTAGAAAGCTACAATTTGACATGGATAATACATCTTAATCACGCAGACAAAATTGTATCAAAAATATTGCGGGTTTGTGAAAACAATTTTTCGATTCAGGGATCCGTTTGTGAAATATTAAGCTTTAAAGTGCTCATTTTTGTTAGAGTCAAGTGTCCCCAATCATTTAGCTGGCAGAGGGCTGCCAGCTAAATGATTGTTTTTGGATATGTGAAAAAAATCACGGTAGCAGTATATCAATATAACAAAGTTAAAAGGCAGTGGCGTAGCGTGCCTGGGACCTGTATCAAAATTAGTTGGATTTCTTACAAAATTAACAAAAATGCTTGCATTAATTAAAATAAATATTTATTGATTATAACTTATCACTTCTTCCTAGAAATTGAGCTAGCCAAACAATTCAAATTAAATATACACTTTTCTTGTAACGCGTAAATATTGCTCTCCGTGGTTTGTCATTGTATGTACCTACATCGGTTATTGTGGGACCCCGGTTTAAGTGAATGACTTAAACGGGGGAATCCCGCAATAACCGATGTAGGATGTGGCCGACTTTTGGGCGCACGCTTAACCCGGGAAAAAAAGAGATTGCTTTTTTTGACTTTTGTCATTTCTGAAGTGAAAACTCTATAGGCACGTATGACAGTTTTTTTATATGGTTTTGTCCCGGGAAGCAGAAGATTAAGTGACATTGTGGATAACATTTTACAAATTTTGGCTTACACACGTTAGGGGGCCCCTGTAGCCCGGGGGCCCCGTATCATTGATACGGCTGATACGGCGGTAGCTACGCCCCTGTTAAAAGGAAAACTATAACAGCTAAGCAGGCTTTACAAGTTTACGAGTAATACCCGACCAACTTACATTTTCAGTTGCAATGTATGGGAGAACATGATTTTCAACTACAATGTTAAGTTTGTTCTTGGGATAAATTCATTTCAACTACGGAACCCTTCATTGTGCGTGGTCCGACACGCACTTGGCAGGTTTTTTTCCCTGGATTGAGGCAGTTTTGTGCATTCTTGTTCGAGTTTCTGGGTAGCGATTATAAAAATTATAGGTAGATACAAGAATCAAGTTAAACGTATTATTATCTCTAGACGACACTAAGCTATTGATAAATGGCTTTGAAACGTTATTCTGATTAAGTGTGCACACATACACACGTGTTGTTATGTAAATCAGCGTGAAATAAAACGTCAGCATGTAGATTTTTGTTCAAAATTTTGACGCTTGTGGCTCTGTGTGTTGGAATAACGATAATGGCATCCGATACAGAAATAAATGAAAAGAGTAATATGAGTGAAAATGATCCTAACTGAAAACTGATTATAAAGACAATCTTAAAAAAAAGTCAGAGTTTTATGAAAATCTAAAATCGTCAGTTAAAATTACTTGGAAGTATCTCGCATTCTCGCCGGTCCACCGCCGCCTTCACCGGGACGTCTACGAGAAACGAGATTATTCGAACCGAACGTAACGACTGACGAGGACGACCCGGTGACGGTGATCGAATGTCCACCGCAACCGAACTCGGCGGTTCTTAAGTTGTAAATTTGTGGTAGATAAAATGAAAGCCAGGTGCACGGCGCTGGACAACGGCAGTGTGTGGACAAGATGAAACGTCTCTCTGCCGTCATCTGTGTTCCCTTCCACATTTAACCCGTCTGCCTTCAAAGCAAGAGTGAACAGGCATCTTCTGGGCACGCTCGTTCCATCATAGACTTCACCCATCAGGCGTGATGGAGGTCAAGAGCAGGCCCATTTAGCAATAATAGTAAAAAGTTTTTAGTATTACCGGTCGCGCCGAACTACTCGAAACTTCGGCGGCGGGGATGACGGCGCGCGCGGCGCTCGGGTGACAGACGTATGTATCGCTACTTCGGCGCCGTCATCTCGTTCTCGTTGACGGCTGCGGTGGAAAAACGCACTTATGCTGGCATGTGACGCAGTCGCGCACCTACTGCTGCGAAGTGTAGCCCGTTTAGGAGCACCTTAGAGGAAACGGCAAATATTTTCAATGTATTCGATAGCGGATCGAATATATGTACAGACGCCAGCTCATCAAGCTACTACAATCTGTCAAATTTCTTTAATAGATTTTCAACTTTATCTCTAAAGCATTAAGGTTAAAGGTTGATTGGGAAAATTTTCCAGGGCAGCGGTAACCTTTTCGGACGATCCCGCTACCCCGGCAGGCTTCGGACCTATCGGGCCCCTTCATTTATGCTGACATTTCTTTGAGGCGCGCGTGGAACACATACGCGCCGTCCGGCACGGGCCTAGTCCTGATCGGACGGTGAGCTACCCATTACTCTCCGCCCGCAGGCCCGCGTCTACGGTGGCCGGGAGTCGTCACGCGGTTCCCGACGCCCGGAGCGTCTCCCGCGGCGGCTGAGGCGTGAGGTACTCTCCCTCAGCCTTCCCGCCACCTCCTTCCTTAGCATGAGTGCTTCGCTGAAGGAGGTGACTGCCTCCCACTCCCTCTCGCCCCAGACCATGGCTTGAACCAGGGCCGGACGCGAGAGGTCGCCGCCGTTGCCGATCGCCTCTACGCGGACACGGCGGTGCTCCGCCCAAGCGGGGCAGACCTCCACCGTATGCTCCACCGTGTCCTCTAGGCGATCCTGGCAGTGATGACACCCGGGCGTCTCCTCCCGAGTCCCGCCTGATGATTTGCAGGAACCTCCCGAAACATCCGTGTCCGGAGAGGACCTGCGTCAGGCGGTAGGTGAGAACGCCGAGACGCCTATCTAGCCACTCCTCAAAGAGGGGTCTTATCGCCACTATCGTGGCGTGCCCTGCGCTGGGTTGCGAAAGTCGCGCCTTCCATTCCACGCGTTTGGCCCCCTCAGGTTGAGGTATAGAGGCGCCTTAAATTATATTTTTTCTAAGATACTTACAAATCTTTTAAAGTGATTTGCACCATAAATCATACCATCTGGCTAGCCTTTATTTTTAACCAGAGTAACATAGAGCGACTGCCTATTTGCCCTGTACAACCCAGTTACTAGAACTTATAAAACTAATCAAACTCAAACTATATTTATTTTAAGTAAACCAAATACAGGCACTCTTGAATTGTCAAGGGTCGGTCAGTCAAAAAGATGAAGCTAGTTGCCCATTTCAAAGCGTAGTAGGTACCTATAGAGAAGAACGGACAAGAAACTCTATGGAAACACTTTTAAATCTCAATAATATGGTTACAAAGTATTGGTTACATCATTCATGTTAAAAATTATGCATGTGAGAACGATGCAGAACGTTAAAAGCGTCCATAATGAAAAGATTAAAAAAAAAACAATTCAAATGTTAAATTAAATCAAAATAAGCGATGGCAGCAAAGAGTTGACCAGTCACTACTGACGGCGCCCATTCACGAACATGACGCACAGATTAGCACCATTCAGCTCAACCATTTTGAAGGGAGCTAAATGATCAACACACACGCCACCACCAGCGAGACGTAGTATGTACATAATACTCACATATGTGCTATGCAATTATACAATATTATGTGATTGAATTTATATAATGCAAAAATTGTATTTTAAAATCTTCAGCAGCTCCAACAGTATGTAGTAGGGTAGGCGTGTGTGACTGTGAAGTATTTATTTATTTATTCACAAGGCAACTACAACAGGCAATAATCACATTAAGTACATGGCTCAAATTATAGGTTTAATTATAGGTTATTTCAAATGCTAATCAATTTATTTATGCGTCCTGTGGAGGAGGACCAGCGTTTAGCCAAGCATTTTTGTCAGCGATGTAATCCCCCAACTTATAATATGCTTGGCTGCATGGTGTGCGTTTTATGTAAGATTTGAATTTCGTTTCATTGAGTTGGAGTATGTGGGAAGGTATTTTATTGTAACATTTTAAACAGTACCCCATGAAGGAAGAGTCTACTTTAGCCAGTCTGAAACCTGGTTGAACAAATTGGTACCTATTTCTAGTTCTAGATGTGTGTCTGTCACCTCTTTTACTGAAAATATTTAATTTTTTCCTCCACAATAATTCCAGAGAAAGCTGGATTCAGACCAGGCAAATCTTGCTGCAAGCAGGTCTTTAACCTCACTCAACAAAGACGGGTTTGAAACAAGGAAAGTTACGGGCGCTGTATTCGTGGGCTTGTCAGCATGCGCGGTCCGAGGGGGGGGGGGGGGGGGGGTCATGGGGGTCATGCCCCCCCGAAAATCATTCAAGCTGTCGAGAGTCTGCATGATTTACTTTTGTGACCCCCCTCCTAAAATCTTGGGCTGCGACCGCGCCTGCTTGACAGCAGCATACGACACAGTAAATATTAAACGCTTGCTGTGGAAGGTTACCAACCTGACAGACAATCTAAAATTTACACAAATTCTTAGAAAACTGCTTAGTAACCGACGATTTCAAGTGAACCTTCGTGAAGATAGAAGTAGATGGCGAGCCCAAAAAATGGACTACCTGAAGGTAGCGTATTAGCCCCGCTACTTTTCAACATATTGATCAACGACCAACCGGTTAGCCCGAACACGACCCGCTTTCTATACGCTGATGAACGTTGAAAAGATTGAAGCCAATCTTTCCACAGCTCTCGCTGATCTCAGCGACTATTATGTTGATAACTCGTTGAAACCGAATCCCTCAAAAACTTAATCATGTAATAGACAGGCGGGTCGTAGACTGAACATCTCATGATAGGGGGTATCAATTACTCAGTGTTCACCCAAAATACCTCGGCATAACTCTGGACCGGTCACTTACTTACAGAAATAAGTGGCAAAATGTAAAACTGAAAGTTTACGAACTGGAATGACGCTCTGCTTTTCCGTTGCTGAATGTGCCTGTCCAGTATGGAACCGTTCTGCACACGTTGCAGCTCTAAACGAAACGTGCCATATTATTAGTGGTTGCCTTGAACCGAACGCAGTACGAATGCACTGACTAGCATTGCGCCTCCAAACATTAGGACCATAGTCAGCCGCATCGAGACGGCGAAGCTACAAGCTGACTCACGTCACCTAAAGCACAACTACGTCTCAGTGCCCCAGAGGCTAAATAACCGAAAAAGTTTTCTTAGGTGCGCGGGTCCACTTAGTCCAGTCAATAGTAACGCCTCCACAGCAATATGTAAACTATGGCAGGCGCGGTATAAGCCGCTGACAATTTTATCGAACCATCTGAGAGCTTTCCGCCTGGGCACGCGTTAACATGGCTGACTTGGAAATCTCTAAATAGACTTCGAACCCAAGTCGGCCGGAGCAAAGACAATCTCCACAGATGGGGGTTCACGGACGGCTCAGATCTCAAGTGCGTATACGACACCTCCCCACAGACAATGGCCCACCTTCCTTTCTGTGCCGCATCCTGCCACCTGTGCACTTGATGATCGTATGACTGCGTCAGTGAGCGTCGTGCAGCCTGAATTTTCAGCTGCACGACGATACTTTTAAATAGTTTTGCGAACATGTCATATAAACTCAGAGCAACTGCGAACTTTACAATCTATGCGTTTATTAATATAGTATCTTCAATATACATTTATATTTTTTATACTAATGGAGTAGAAAAAACTAGTTTACTCCGACTTTTGCTATTCCGACGATTAATTATTTGTGGGAAAGGTACTTCAATAAAACACTTATGTAGATATATAGCGTAATTATTGGGATGAAAATAATAAATATTATTATTCATTTATTCATGACGTACTCACTATCAGCTCAACAACTGACCTAATTGTTTATAATGAAGAAAATATCAAAACCATTTTACATAATATACAGAGAAAATTTTACTCTACGTAATAATTCTTTACCGAAGTGCATACTAATTAAACTAATTAGATAACGTGCGCAAAGACGTGGCTAATGATTTTAGTATCATAAAACGGCCTTCTCATCTCATGCATAATATAGCCGACTTGAGTAACTGAGACAGTAAAGAGAGAAAGTGAGGTAGACACCAGTTGCTGACAACTTTCACTAAAAGTTTACACCAATGAATATATATAAACATATTCGTATGCCAGAATACATACTCATACACGCTCAATTTTTAGAGATGAAGAACACTGTTTTCTTCTCCAAATTATTTTAGTTGTTTGTCTGTTTGAACTATAAAGGGTACCATATTTCTAAGACCGCTAAGAACCGGTAACAAGTTCCTTTTTTTGGTGTCTTAACTTAAAAAAAATCGTTTTTTTTAAGTTAAGTATTACTTTAACAATTATTTTGTACTAGCTGTTGACCGTGGCTTTTCCCGCGTCGGCAGCATTCTAGGGTTTCTTCTTCATGTACTCACCCGGATAAAAAATTTTCTCTGTGTGATTCTAAAAACCAAATTAATCAGCTCAGCCGTTTGTAATCAATCATCAAAGCAGCAAATATCAATACCTTTTTACTGACACAATGTTATCACTAGAGAGATTTGTTCTTTACGATAGATCCAACCGATATTTTTTTAAATGTTATTAACATTTAAAAAAATATAAGTTGCTTCACGCGGACGAAGTCGCGGGCAAAAGCTAGCAGTTAATAAAGATCAAATTCGCAAAACACGTATTCGTTTGTGTGAAACTGACAGGTGTAAAGAACGCATTCTCAAATGTCAAAACGGGCCTTTTATTTTTTGAAAACTTTAGTAGGTACGCATTTAAAGTGTCAGTTCGATTAACGGCTGAATCAAGCAACTTTAAAAATCTTGACAAGGTGATAGGTAAACTGTTCTACTACTACTAATTTGTAGTTATTTAAACAAATTAAAACAATCGTTTGAGTGCTTACTTATCAGTATTTAAGTTTCCTTTCCTTCTACAAACTGTAATTTTGGAATTCCGAGGGTTTTTATTTGCGCGAGAAGATTTGTAGCATTTAGAGACTAGGCTCTGCGGTTGGTTTACTACATTGTATCTTCCCGCCTCGTTCCTAATAACACGTATTTACAGAAGACTGCCGACGAAGGGGGTGCAACGAACCCGTTGCTTAGGAACTAAGAAACCTCCTTCGTCCTCGGCCTTCCGCAAATCCTTGTCTTGTGTGTGCCTATTCTTAGCTTTCTACGCAGAATTGTACCCACTTCCATATTGCGGATAGGGATAATCGTCGGTTGGTGCCTCATTGCATTAAAAACGTCTAACGGGCTTCTGCGAGTTGGCTTCGGCCCCTCGTACGCCTTTCAGAGGTCCGGGACCCTAGGGTTCCGAGATATGTCAAAGAAACTTTCAATAATAATTGTACCCCTTTATTAGCCGACTACAAAAACGGAAGTAGATTATGTACGCCGATTTCTCACATAATACTGAGCCGATTTACGTGATTCTTTTTCATTTGGTAGAAGACGCCTGCGTGGTGATCCCATATCAGTTTTAGTAACTTTTTCTTAAAAGTTTTTGAGTTTAAGCATAATACTAGGTTTTTAATCCCGTTCGTCTATGTTTATGAATTTGTTGTATGCATACGGGTAGTAAGTAGTAGTTCATGAATTTGTGCGGGGTACTACAACTTCAAATAAAAAAGACGGCAATTGCGTTTTGAGTTTGTAGGCGCTCTTTTTATGAGCCGGCTGTTGTTTTTTTAAAGTTTATTAATTATAAACGTTGCTTTACATTTTTTGACGTTTCTAAGTTTACCTATAAATAAAGGCGTTAATGTTTTGTTAATTTGAGTCTAATAACTCAATGGCCAATAATTTTACGAGACATACCTTTTTTGACATCGTCGTTATACAAGTAATTTTCATCATACCAAGGTTTAAAAATTGCTTTAACCTACCAGGATTATTTTTTGCTTTGAAGGTCAATAGTATCATTTTTTTAATACATGTTATCAATCATGTGGATATTATTGTCTATTAGAGAGTAGTTACCTGCAACAACAACTACGCTTAGCTTCATTAAAATAAAAGCACAATGACCACACCACAATGATTTTGTCGGACTCGGAAGGTTGCTTTTTTCTGGTCTACGAAAAATATAATTAGGTACAAAATAAATACACGCTCACACTCTTTACCTTCACTACACACACCACACACATTCACACCCTAGTCCCTATGCCAAAACTAAACACACCACACACATTCACACCACATTAATTCCCACTCTACATCCACCCTACACACACACCACAAACATTCACTGTTGACTTAAGTACCTCCTTTCATGGTCTAAATCTTTAATTTTGAAAAAAAAAAAACCTACAAATCACATACGTGACAAGTATGTGATTTGTAAGTATTTAAACCTAATTTACTACGGAAGATCACTGATTTCCAAGATACAGGTTCCTACCTATGTATTTTGGAATTCAGGTGAATAATATTTTAGTTCTTAGGAATGTAACTGTATTAGGCTATATTTATTGAGTCCAAATAAACGTTATTATTATTAAACAATCGAAAGTCATGTACCTACAGACACACACACGAAAAAACGAATTACATACTTAATGTAAGTAAGGAAAATGATTCACATAGTTCCAAGAATAAAGTATTGAACTGAGTACATTCGGTTTTTAATCGAATCGTTAACTGTGTTTAGGTTAGCCAGTTTTTACAAAATTATAATCATTCAAACTATCAATACAAATATATCAGAGGGCTTTCATGACACATGATGACGTACAGACGCGAGACGCCAGCACATCAAGCTACCCGAAACTGTCAAATTTTCCCAATCAACCTTGAACCTAATGCTTTAGCGATAAAGTTTAAAATCTATTATAGAAATTTGACCGCTTGTAGTAGCTTGATGTGCTGGCATCTGTACGTCATCATGTGTCATGAAGGCCCTCTGATAGAGTTGTATTGATAGTTTGAATGATTATAATTTTGTAAAAACTGGCTAACCTGGATGAACCTGGTGAGGGCCCTGGACGGTAGATGACGAAATCCAGGTTAAATGGCTACAGCGAGTTCAAAATTAGAGCGAATAATTCTGTAAAATGATGTGCCTTCGTGAAATAATGAATTGTATTTGCACGTTGCTTTAGATTTTGGAAATGGCGCTAAGACAAGAGACCGCTCCGGTGCCGACTCCGCTCCACGACCCATACCATGTGGAGGGCGCACCTCTCGCCGAAGAACATTTTGAAGTGAGTTTACATCTACATAAATGTATTATTTAATACAATAGCTTTCTTTTGTATACTTAAGTATGCCAGTTCAATTACCATGTAGTCTAATATGATATGAGTATGACAGTTGACCCTTTCTTTTATATGACTGAAGCTGTACAGAGTGGAAAGGACATCGACCAACGCGCGAAAATATTTTGACCGTGTAGGTATTTCACTTTTCTATGAACTGCTTGCAGTAACTGTTATTTTTTAATAACCGACGAAAAAATTCTTCTTTAGGGGGTAAGTAGAATCATGTGCTGAATTCATGGTTTCAGTTTGCGCGTCGATGTCCGAACCACCCGGTATGACGAGTTATTTTAAATAAAATGATCTGAAAGGAAACCTATTTTAATCTGTTAAGCATGTAAAAAACTTTTATCGTTGTTGCAGGATGAGTTTGAAGATGCCACGGATGAGCATCCAACGTAAGTACTACGGTTTTGCATTTTATTTTTAACCGAGTCAAAAATAGGAGGAGGTTGTGCATTCGAGAGTAGATGTCTACTTTTTTTCATAATAATAATAATAAAAGCATGCAAGTAGTACACTGATTTCTCCGTGATTACTGGGCCGATTTCTGTGATTATTATTTCATTTGGTAGAGGAAGCTCGCGCGGTGCATAAGACTGATTATTAACTAAGCTAACAGTTTTAGATTTAACTTCAATCATACACGTATTTAATCCACTTTGTGTATGACGATGTTATACTTACTTTATTGTTGAATATATGTTATGTGTGTAATACGAATTTGTTTTGGTTACCTACCCCATACAAATTCGTAGGTATCACAACTTAAAAGTAAAAAATAAAAAACTTTTTTCTATAATCAGAAGTCGGTGTCTTTGGTTTTGTATTTTTGCCACCGACTTCCGAAATCAAAGTTATTTTTCAATTTGTAGTGTTTTTTTTTTGTAGTCTGTGATTTTTTGTGATTTTTTTTTTGTTGATAAATCCTTATTTTTTTAGGAACATAATGGATTTGCAAACTGCTTTCGATGACTGTGAAGTGGCCATAAGAAAATTCTTTAACAACGATTTACTTGGTGCCACTAACATGATGAAACCATGGTGAGACGAATTTCGTTTACCTACTCTAACAATATGCTTAAGTAAATAAAAATAGGCTTGTGATTCTCCTAGACCCTTAGCACGGTAATCCTTTGGCTGGCTTAAAATTGTGGGTCCCAGAATGTCATTATCTACTTACTTTTGTCTACACAACAGTTCTTTGTTTTAAAATTATCCTAAATCGAAACATATTTATCTTATATATTCTAAACTAATTTGTTTTTTTAACTCCGAAACAAAAAAAGGGGTCATACACTGTGAAATACACTGTCACATGTTAGTATATGTACGCACGCATTGTATAGGTTTTTCGTACAATCAGAAGTGAGCTTATTATACTGGTTATGTATAACTTGATGTGTAGCCGTGTGTACCATGATTCAGTTTGTGATTCTGGAAGGGCGATAAAATTTGTTTCTTTTTTTGCCTGACACTGGCTAAGTATTTAAAATCATTATTAATTTATTAATCTAATGTATGAAATTCTCGTGTCGCAATGTTTGTTACCAAACTCCTCCGAAACAGCTGGACCGATTTCTCCGAAACAGCTGGACCGATTACCGATTTGTATGAAATTTTGTGTGCATATCGGATAGGTCTGCCAACATCTATTTTTCATACAAAAAAAAAATCCTAGATATAATATCATAATTATGGCAAAACAACGTTTGGCGGGTCAGCTAGTTACATAATTATAAACGTGTTTTTTTTTAAATATAAAACATAAATGCAACATCTGAGTAATCAAACAAGTATCTTGACATGCTTAGGGAACAGCTATCGAGAAACACGCACACTGCTGCTGTATGCTTGGAGTATGTACTGAGGCCGCTACAGAAGTTCTAATGCACTGAAAAGCGGTTCTGTAGATTCATAAAAGCCCGATATTACTCAGGTTTTCAGAACACGTTTTGTAGACAAAAATTATTTGGAAATAGTCGGGCTGCGCAAAATGTGCATATGAAACCCAAGTAGTTTCATATGCATACTGTTTGGCGCAACCCGACTGTTCTCTAGGTATATTATTTTTATACATGATTGATTACCCAGCAATGTGAAACGATGCCGAATGTAGGAACTTAGTGTTTATCGCATCTTTCTAGTCTAGTGCCCCGTGTATATTTAAATAACACACCATTTTTTTATGTCTAGGGAACGCACATCACTTTACCACAGTCTTGGCACTTCCATGTTCGAGTTTATACCAGCAATGCTGACTTTCGACCACGCACAGATCAATCGGACCCTGGCTGCACTCAAAGTATCCATCTCTATATGTAATCAACACAGGAAAAATTACACTTTCGTAGAGAGCATCGGCACAATTATCAAAAAGGTAGAATACTATTAATTTTTATAAGGTCATTAAATATTATAGTACATGTGTGAATGACTTCTGGGGACAGTAACGAAAACGTTTTAAAAAAGAAACGAGATGACGTATGGTTCAACTGTCTTTAGAACCAAGTCTAAATTGCCAGTTTTTTACCTCAGTCGGAATATAGTTCAAAATGAAATAACTGACTCGACGGTTTAAGTTTTAACTAAAGCTAAAATTCGGTTTGTAATGAGACGAATACCTTTTAACAGAAGTAAGTTTTTCTTTTAACATAGTTTAAACCATCGAGCCAATACTTATTTGTAAAAATAACATAATTGTGATTGAAATACTGTTCTTTATAATACAAAAGTAACAATTTAGTTACTATTAATATACTTAGTGTAGTCAGAATAAAGTTTCTAATCCAAAAATGGCTCCATGGTTTAAACCTGGCTCTGAAGATAAACCTTGTTTTGTAAAGGGCCGTATATTGAGGCCTAATGAAATAAACTAATAAAAATTGACTAATAGCTATACATTTTTACAAAATGTCGTGCAAGTGGGCTTTAATGGGGACTTAATTTGAACCTAATAAAGCACAGTCTTGCCTTCCGTATAGCTGTCTCAATAAAGTAAGCAAACAGAACAGAAGGAAGTGGTGAAAGATACCACAAATGGCGAGGATAGACGTCAGCAACTAGGTACTTCCTTGTCAAAATAAAAGAGTACGTAGTAAGAGTAAACTGGATGATATACTTTTTACTAACGACAAACCGCCACTCAGACTTGCTGTTTACGACTTCGATGAAGAAAATCTCTGCCATGAAGTCATGAGATCCACATGCAGCATTCCTGGATGCGAGTTCACATCTGAAACTTTATTGGAAGCCGAAAATCACTATAACGCGTCACATCGGTACACCAGTGCTCGATGCAATAAAGTTCTACCGTCGCCGCGTCGCCTCATTTGTTGGATTTGTTCTATCCGAGAGGAAGCCTTCGTACTCCTGCTACAATGAAGACTGCAAATTAAAATTCGCGACCGCCAATGATCGACGTCAACATTGTGTAGACGTACACAAACTGCCAAAAGATTTTCGGTTCGATATTAAACCGAAACCAAGGACCAAGAAAAAATCAAAGGCAACTACCGATGATAACGCAAGTCTGCCGCATGCTCCGCAATGAAAGTTGAGAACGAAAGTGCTAGCGAAGCTAAAAACACTATACTCTCTACAAGCAGGTCAAAAACTTTCGCAAAATACAGTGGCAAAAAAATTACGAAAAATGATGGTAATAAAAACCCAAAAGACGTGAATATGGATGAAGTAATGGCAGATCTCAAAGAAAGCTTGCCGGAATAAAAAGAAATTTGAAAAATATTTTATGTAACACAACAATATCTGTATTTTTTTTTTCATTTGTGGTATTAATGCGCTTGCCTAAGGAAAACTAAAAGTACGCTACGTTACGTACGTACGTAAAACTACTCTTACTTATAGTATTTATTACTAAATTGTGGTGCAAGTACTAGTAGTTCTAAATTAGGTTTAGATAGTCACACTAGAAGAAATTATTAAAATTTTCTGAGTGTAGTGCCCAATGTTTACATACAGAACTAAAATAGATCAATAAGTTTATGAACCACTAAGTTAAGAATAATCAAAGCTCAATTAATTGGTTACACATTTATATTGTATCGGTATCTACCAGAAATACTCATCTAAAATATAAACATTTGTTTTTCTTGCAGCCAAATTATGCCACATATACAGATTTGGAAGCTCATGCTGAACTATGCTACGCAGAAGCCCTTATGCTTCAGGCGGCTATGACTATTATGGACGGAGAAGACCTCACAGGGCTTATCAAGGGCACTATCAAGGTCAAAAATTGCTACAACAGTTACAAGTAATTATTATTTTATTGTATTTTAGCTTTAATTAAAAGCGCGCCCTGGCATGAATTTCAAAAGAATCGAAGAATTTACGATCAAGAAATTCAAGATCAATAATCACGAAAGAGTGAAGAGTGTGGACTTGTGGAGCGTGTTTGTATATTTGGGCAGTCTGTTTACAAGAGATGGAAAGATTGGAAAGGAGAGTGAATGCGGTTTATAAACCCCGTCCGTGTCCAAGTAGACTCGACTGGCTGTTCACAATGGCGTGCTGTTGCCTACGCTTATGTATGGAAGTGAATGTTGGCTGTGGCAAAAGTGGCATGAAAGTAGATTATGTGCTGTGTAAATGCATTCTTTGCGAAGTATGAGTGGTGTAACTACGAAAGAGAGACTGAACGTGACGTATAAGGCAACGTTGAGGTTTAAAAAAAGATATAGTGACAAAGAGCATGCCTTAGTAAGCATGCTCTTAAAATTTGAGAAAGCGAACGAAAGGCGGCTACAACAGGTATTTACGAGGCAGATATGAGTGGAAACGCCGAGAGGGGACGCCCTAGCATATAGTGACCTTATCGGTGACGTTCTTCAGAAAGGTTAGGTGCGTAGTACTCGCAACCGGCGTGCGTGTATGACAAGATGTATAAACTTAAACGAAGTAAAAGGAGTATGTAAGGATCGTAATCCTTATATGTATACACCTTACATACTCCTTTTGCTTCGTATACGTTTACTACACACTACAAAAAACTACATTTCTGCCCACCCCCATGGGAAAAAGCCTATAATTAATCCTCTAACTTACAAGATTATTAATTTCCAAAAGATGGAGGTTGTCTCCCTTCCATCCAATTACTGTTCTATTTGGTCTAAATATTCCGGACTAATTTCCGTTGTATTTAAACAGGGAATGCTCAAAAATACTAGAAAAAAAGCAATGGGAGTCGGATCAATCGAGGATACATTTTCAAAGCGGTGTGCGCCTGGGCGTCGCCACCTTCAACGTGATGATATCCCTGCTTCCGCCGAAGATTATAAGCGTATTAGAGTTCGTTGGCTTCTCTGGGAGCAAGGTAATATTACGTACATGATTTTTATTTTTGTACAGGCATGTTTTAACTTGTATTGTGATGGTTTGACTCCAGTAACACAACAAGACTTAGTTGGAATATGAATTGTTGATTTTCAACCTAAATTTAGCACTAATAACATCATTTAAGAGCGTTGACAACGTACGGCATTTCATACAAACTTTCAAGTCCTTTTTTTTCGAAATGCATGAACCGATTTTAATGAAACTTCCTACGCATAAGCAGGATATATAGGTCTAAAAAGTGAGTTAAGAACATTTTCGAAATGTCTTACTTAAAAAAAGATAGTTGGAAATCTCTGTTTCTATGGAAAATTTAAAATCGGTCTAATTTAGCTGTAACACTATTTTTCAAAAATGTTCTCAATTGACAAAACTGGGTGTGAATCGAATTTAAAAAGACAAAATAACTTGATTTAAGTAGGTAGCTAAATGGCATACAATATTCAGACTTCATAATGTTACACCATATTATATTACTAGCTTTTGCCCGCGGCTTCGCCTGCGTGGATGTCGGAAATTATCCCACGGGAACGTGCTACCAGGATAAAAAGTGTGTCCTTCCCCAGGATGCCATCTATGTCTTTGCCAAATCAGAAGTTCAGTGGTTTAGGTGTGAAAATGTAACATACAGTTTCAAGTTAAAATCCTCCCCTTAAAAATCGAATTACCCCTTTTTGCCCCGTCAGGGGTCAATTTTCGACAACTTTACATACTTATTATTACTTATTTTCTGTCAAAAGTATTATTACTTACTGAGTTTCGAGTTAATCGGACCGCGCGCTAAAATTCTTCCATACAAACTTTGAAACCCCCCAATCCCCTTTAAGAGGGTAATTTAGAAAAACATAAAATGGCAAACTTCATAATTTATTTAGATTAGTATTGGTGCCAAGTTTCAAGTTTATTAACTCAAGTAATAAGATTTTCCATGCAAACAAAATCCCCCCATTTCACCCTCTTAGGGTGGAATTTCGAAAAAACCTTTCGTAGTGGATACCTACTCGTCACGAAGAACAAACCCTCCAAATGTTATGTCTCTAGGACCAGCGGCTTAGGTTGTGCGTTGATGTATCAGTCAATCAGTCAGTCGGGACTTTGAATTTTATATATACATATACAGATACTCGCATGTCCTTGTCTCGAGCTTTTTTAGCCAGGCATAGGAATGCGGTGAAGATACTGTTACTTCGAAACAAGTATAGACGTAAAATTTGTGAGGAAGTATTCTGTCTGTGTCATCACTGTACGCACGGCTACACATCAAGCTATACATAACCAGTATAGGCTGACTTCTGATTGTACGAAAAACTTAAACAAGGCGAGGTCAGCTAAAACTGGAAATATATGGCTTAATGTGTCGCTGTGTGTACAGTAAACTTCGATTGAATAATATTTATTACGTAAGAATTGCATACTAATATTATACAGTTAAATGATGATTTATCCTCAACCTTGCAATTTATTTTATCAAAATATGTATGAACGCACTTACGCAGTTATGACAAATGAGATGCCTTTCACTAGCATTCTTCTTACATAGCGTGTGCGTTTAAAGTATAAAACCACCCATCGCAGAGCCAAAATTACTTAAATCCGGAACAACATTAGCAATAATGTAGGCCAAGCAAATATTTCTTAATTTCCGTGCAGGAAACAAATTCAAATGTTATATCAACCTCACGACCCGCTAGCCATGATAAGTCACAGCAAAATTGACTGAGGTTCTTCGTTTTGTACGTACAATATTATTATATAACGAGCTGGGCCATCATTATGTTACCTAACGTGACAGTGACACAGCTATTTAGCCAACGCACATTAGCTAGGTAATGTCTATGTTTAACTTATAAAAAACACAGTTAGGTATATGCAGGGATGATTCACTATAATGGCTATAATCCAACTGAATATTAAAAAGATTAAAACAACATCTTGTCATCATTATCAAAGTCAAAATAACAATGTAACTAACGCCACTTTTTCTTCCCAGGGAAAGCACTAGGAAGTGAAGGGCGGGCGTTTTGGGGGACTGTCTTTTGTAATTTTGACGTTCGAAAAGTGCTGATTCTCAACCTAATTTTAATAAATGACTTTTGATTTTGAAAGTCTGTCGAAATACTTACAATAGGTACACACGGCGACGTATCAAGCTGCATTTCACGTTTTAGCTGATCTCACTTTGTATAGATTTTACGTACAATCAGAAGTCAGCTTATGTTGGAAATTTATAGTTTCATATTCATATGTCGTCGTACCGGTCGTACGTGCCACAATATTTTCACAATCGATGTTGTTCATAGTATTAGCGGTATCATAACAAAAATTAGCGAAACTTCATAATAGTATGCAATCAATAATTCTAAGAAAGCTAAAGGCTAAACTAAACAGTGTTTTTGGTTTTTTCTGATTTGATTTGACTTCGGCGGGCCACGTGACTCGTGAGTGGCCGGCTGCGAGGCGAGGTCGGTAAAAGAGGTTTTAAGGCGATGTGTTTCGTGGCACCTGCCAGTATTAAAATACTAGTTTTCTAAATTAAATTCAAATATTTTTTACAAGAAGAATATATTATTATTATTTTGATGACGCAATAGTAAACAGTTAAGAACCAGTGGCGTAACTTCAGATTAACAGAGGCGCTGATGCAAAGATCATCGCGCCGTCATGTTTTTTTTTTATCTTTTTAGTTTTCTCGTGTAATATTTAGTATTTATATGGAAATGTATGAAATCTATGTACATATAATTAAATTCGCTTTTGGTGTCTGTCTGTAAGACCACATTGTTCTCTTAAAGTTAAACTGCGCAACGGCATTGATGCCCTTTACTTTACACCAACATTTAGCGAATTTATTCGGAAACTCACAATCGATGTTGTGTTAAGTCGTAAAAACCGTGGGAAGAAGGGGCGTAGTTAGTTGTAGTACTTCTACTAACTGCGGCTGCCATGTGTTACCAAAGGTTTGGCAGTGAATTTATTAGAAGCAGAATGGATTTTAAAGCGTGCGGGTTTTGTTTTCAACATTTTTCAAGCTTAAGTGTAAAGCAAATTCGAAAATTCCAGCACCCCACCTCGGATAGGTTAAATTTTCTTTAGAGCATGCATACAGAAATAGGAGTTACTTTGTGGACTTGCGCAGAAAAGTGTAAGAATGAAGAAAACCTACGCTACAACTCGAAACGAGCTCGAACATTTTAGCTCCCTGCCCTTGGTATTAAATTTAGTTAAGTATTCGGGCCATGTTTCAAGTTTAGGGAAAAGATTATACTTAATAAGATTTTTTATAAACTCAATCTTATTAATGTAGTATTACTTAATAATGATATTATATACACTAGAAATTATTCATACCAATTTTTGAGCCATGTAAAATCTTACCCAAAAACTCGTTATTCTTCCTTTGCCCCGGAATACCGAATTTCAAGTTAATCGAACAGCAAGTTAAGATTCTTCCCAAACCCCTTTAAGCAGTGGTTTTCAAAAATGGATAATGAGTAACTGTATTATTTATTTACGAAAGTATTCGTACCAAGTTTCAAGTTTATTAACTCAAGCAATAATAATTCTCATACAAACAAAATCCCCACTTTTCACCCCCTTAAACGTTGAATTTCCAAAAACCTTGTGCAAACATTTTTAGTCCGAGTGGTACTGGGCTATGAGCTGATATGTCAGTCAGTCAGTTTCTTCTTTTTTAATATAATCTTCTTCTATATATATAAAATTCAAAGATTTCTGACTGACTGACTGACTGAGACATCAACGCACAGCCTAAACCGCTGGTCATAGAGACATGAAATTAGGAGGGTGTATTCTTCGTGAAGAGTAGGTATCCACTAAGAAAGGGTTTTTCAAAATTCCACCCCTAAGAGGGTGAAATAGGGGGATTTTGTTTGTATGAAAAATCTTATTACTTGAGTTAATAAACTTGAAACTTGGCGCGAATACTTATCTAAGTAAATTATGAACTTGGGCATTTTTTGTTTTCTTTAAACTACCCCCTAACCTCCCAATCCCCTTGATTGGGAGGTTTCAAAGTTTATATGGAAGAATTGTAGCGCGCGGTCCAATTTAATCGAAACTCAGTATTTATACCTAAAAGTGAAAGGAAAGAATAATGTGTATCAGGGTTTTTCGAAAATCTACCCCTGACGACCTGAAAAGGGGTAGTCAATTTTACAGGGGAGGATTTTACAGCGTGGCTTGATTAACTCGAAAATTGGTATAAATAATCTTTGAGTCAAGATATGAACACATCCCAAATGATTTTTCAAAATTCCACCCACTGTGGGGGTGAAAAGCGGGGATACAGCTTTATATGAAAAATCTTATATTTAGTTAATAAACTTGAAACTTGGCAACAGTACTTGCCTAAGTAAGTAATAAAGTTTATCATTAGAAGTTTTTCAAAACTACCCCTCAAAGGCGGATATAGGGGTGTTGAAGTTTGTTTGGAAGAAATTGAATGCGCGGTCCGATTAACTCGAAACTCAGTATTGATACTTTTGACAGAAAATAATTAATAATAAGTATGTAAAGTTGTCGAAAATTGTCCCCTGACGGAGCAAAAAGGGGTAATTCGGTTTTCAGGGGAGGATTTGAACTTGAAACTGTATGTTACATTTTCTCGCCTAAACCACTGATTTGGCAAAGAGATAGATGGCATCCTGGGGAAGCACATACTTTTTATCCTGGTAGCACGTTCCCGTGGGATAACTTCCGACATCCACGCGGGCGAAGCCGCGGGCAGAAGCTAGTATAGATATATAATAACTTAGTGATACAGGTTCTCGTTGACTGCAATTCTATACTAATGCTAATTGACATATTCGAAACATACGTACTTATATTCAGGATTGGGGTAAAAATTCATGATGTTTTTTACTAAAAAAACAGTGTTCCCGGTAAAGCTATTAGGCTGGGGTCTCCTATTACGTGCTATCATTGATGACGTCTAGTCTCTAAACAAAGCACGTGTTGACGCATCTTTCGGCTAGACTTTTTTAATATACTTTAATAGCTTCAGCCCGCGGCTTCGCCAGAGTGGATGTCGGAAATTATCCGACGGGAACATGCTACCGGGACAAATAGTATGTTACTCTATAACATCAGCTATCTGCCAGTGAAAGTCCCGTCAGACTCGGTCCAGCCGTTTTGAAGATTAAGCGGAACAAACAGAAAAAAGGGATTGAAGATGTTTATATGGAGCCTGGAATAGGTACCTACAGTCGCGCCACTTTCATTATTTTTTTCAAAATGGCGGCCTCTCGTAATACCTTTACTTTAAAAAATGATAGCTGACATGAATACTATCAATACTATAAGGCTGAAGTCGGCTGGTTACCTAAAACTATGAAGGGACTATGGCCCCTGTCTGAGTAATGTTTTATACATACAATGCAAACACGGATAAAATGACATGGGGTGACTTGCACACTCCATATATTCTTTTAACCCGATAACGGCGTTCAATATGGCCGATTTTACACCTGTAGCCTTAATAATATTTTTTAAAGTTTTATGTTTATGCAAGGTTTACTAAGTACAGACGCCAGCAGGTCAAGCCTCCTGAAACTGTCAAATTTTCCCAATCAACCTTGAACCTTAATACGTTAGGTATAAAGTTGAAAATCTATTTATTAAAGAAATTTGACAGATTGTAGTAGCTTGATGTGCTGGCGTCTGTACTTTTTTTAGTTCAAAAGTTATGAATAATAAAATTCTAATAATTAACGTTATTAAATCTTGTGTAATTGAAGATTTAGTACTTCTAGTGTCAAAATAGAACAAGAGGTCGACTCATCAATTCATGCGACGGCAAAGCCTTATTAAAATACTAGCTGCGCCCCGAGGTTTTACCCGCATAAGTTTCGATCCCGTGGGAAAATCGGGTTAAAAAGTATCTTAGATGTTAATCCTGGTTATAAACTGCCTGTGTGCCAAACTCATCCATCCATCCATACACACTTTCGCGTTTATAATATTGTAGTAGGATATGTATACAGTGGTTCCTTCTACAAATATGACACTTTAATTTACGCACAGAGCTTTTTTCGGTTAGGAATGTGAACAACTTCTGCCTGCTAAATAATGCCCATAAAAGATCATATCTAATACACGTTATTCAAATTTTAATACTAAATATCATCCAAACTTGATATTTGACATTACAATTTGCAAAAAAACAGAATCATTACAAATGTGCACGTAAAAACGTATGATAAATATAAATGCGATATTTAATTTATAGCAAAAATAACTTATCTATAGTTATGTATTAATCAAGTTCATTGTTACTTATGTTAAACAAGGGACTAAGTTTAACGGAGCGTAGCACTCATGAAAATGAAAAACCTTGAACGGGTGAAAAATTCAAGCTTCAAAATCAACGCAATCAATTGATGCGCTCAATTAAGTTACATAGTTTGATGATTGTCTGACTTTTCAAATCCACACTAAGTATTACGCGATCATAAGTGCATTTTAATGACTTAATTGGAATAAATGATTTGACTTGGACTTTTGTACTTCCTGTTAACCTAGCTGCATGCTTGGCAAGAAGCAAGGTCTCACAGTACGAGTAAACAAAAAATTCAAAAATTATTTTATAGATACTTGGGAATGCAATCTCGTTCGAGATTTCGAGACGGAGCGCGCGCGACTGTGACTTTGGACACTATGCTTCTTGAGGAGCCATGCCTAACGTGACCAGACGTCCCGTTTTGAACGGGACTGTCCCATTTTATAATTACGAGTCCCGGTGTCCCCGAAATAAACTCTGGGACGCAAAATTGTCCCGTTTTCGGAAACCGCGCGAAAATTTGAGTAGTCGAGCCGGCCGGACGGCCGCGGCCGCCGCGGCGCCGGATTTTATGTTTGCCTGCTACAAATGCTCCAGTAGAAAGAGTTTTTTCTATGATGAAAAAATTGTGGACATCTGAGAAAACCCAGTTACAAACAGTTCTTAAGGCGATGTTGATAATTAAGGTGAATATAAAAAAACGTGCCAACAGTTTCATTCTTACTTAAGATCTTCGCCAGCTATATTAAAGCAAATTTGTTCCTCTGGGTATAACAACATTTTGGGTATATTTTTTAATTCGTAACTTTTAAGCTAACTAACTTTTTCCGAATAAATAACTTTAAAAAAGTGTTTTTTTATTTTATTGTTTACCTGTTTATTGACCTAAATAAACCAATGGCGCCGATTCCCTTGTTCACAAACTAAACTAAATTTAAGTTCAGTGCATCTTTTTCTTTCTATTTCATTATGAAAAGGACAGTCAGATATTCAGCAATGTCCCGTTTTGAGTCAAAGAATAAATGGTCACGTTAGCCATGCCCAATATAATAACCCACGCATCAAAAGCCGTTGTGTAGTTTAGAAGAACCAATCGCCCAAACCGATAAACACGAATGCGAGTATATTTTATGTTTAAATTACATAATGGGACATAGATGTCCTAATTTAATACTTATTTCATTGTGCACCATACGCCACTTATTTGACTTATCTATTCTTTCGTGTCAGCCAATGGCGTCAGCACAAACTATTCGAAAACGGTAAATAACCATTCAGAAGAATGGTAGCTCGGCTATCCAGGTGAACGCTTAGGCCTGATTTGAACAAAGTCAGATATCTTTTATCCGTGGAATAAAATTAACGTCTGACAGTACAAGTATGGTAAAACTGCAAAATACAAAATTTATTCTTAGAATAAGACTTATTCTAGGTATAATAGTTAGGTGAAATTCGCCCTTGGTACAATAAGTAATGTGTCTGAATAAACGTGTTTGAAATGTTTCAGACTGTTGGTCTAGCGGAGTTGGAAGCTGGCTCGCTCGCGCCGGGCATGCGCTCCGTACTGTGCGACCTGACGCTGCTGAGCTACCATCTGGTCATGTGCCAGTTCATCGGCGCTCCCATAGATTTGACAGTTTGCGAGAGGATATTAGAAAAGGAGTTGAAGGTTGGCACCGCGTTTCGATTTTTAATTAAATTAATAGTGTTACACAACGAGCTTGTGAAAGATTTTTCTGGAAGAAAGAAGCTCTGCAAAGCCAAACTTTTTCTTAAATTGGATATGTCAAATAAATGGACGGGTAGTTTACCTATTTCATTATCTGCAGATAACCTTTGCCGGGTGTTAGAAGTTCAATTGCATAAGGTATGCACAGTGTGAGCAACTATAGTGCTTATCAGTGTCTGTCAGCTTGGAATCCAGTACAACCCTTAATGTACTTAACGTAATTATCTACATGTCTTTATGAATATGAACCCTTGCAATTTACAGGTGTACCCGGACAGCGTTTGGTTTCTAATGTTCAAAGGCCGTATCGAGCTTCTGCGGGGGCAGTTCGACACCGCCATCGGGACATACAATCGCGCCGTCAACAGTCAGAAACAATGGCAACAGTTCCACCACGTGTGCTTCTGGGAGATCATGTGGGCGAACAGGTGAGATAACAAATATATAAGATAAAAATTAAATTAGCTAACAAAACTCCGCAGATTTGATGGGTATCCTAACACGATAAAACAAAAAAATAATTCATTGTCCTTTTTTAAAGGGCGTTAACTTCCGCTTGTAATAAAATAAATAAAAGTAAAATATTTTACTGTCAGGCATCCAGGCCCATATTAGTAATACATCTTACTTAAAAACAATATTAGTAACATGCAGGAACACAAAAAGACAATCACAATCACAGTAAGGTTGAACAGGCTTTGTTGCCAACATGTAGCTTTGTAAATCTCCCCATTGTAGGCCCATCTAGCCTCTGTGCAAACACCTTCAGAATGCTGTTGCTGCTTCCCCTCATTCGGGATATTACTGTGGCAACTTTCTTCCGCATTATCGCAAATTAATCGTCAGTGTGCGCATCAGCGAACATACCTGACGCACTAGAGCCTCAACAGCGCCCTGAAGGCATTGTTATAGTTATAGTGAATGCGCAGGGCATTCTCTGCTTTTAGAGTACGGTTATCCCAAAGGCTGCTGGTGTAAATGGCAGTAGGCCTTAATGTAAGTTGTGTTAGTTGAAATATAAGTTAAGAAATCAGTTTTTAGTCAAACTCATCACATCTGCGGAGTTGTGCTAGCTAATTTAATTTTTAGTAACTACACCTGCGGAGGAACCCCAAACAAAAAACCACCAAGCATTTTTTTGTTGTTGTTTTATCATGTCAAGCTATTGGGATCTTGACATCAACATGACGTCTGCGGAGTTTTGTTAATTAAATTAATTTGACCCTGTACATCCTGAGAGGTTGTGACAACCTTTCGAAAACCGCTTCTTACCAAGAAAGTCCATTATGAATGATCAAATTGTTGAAACCTTAGTTTCTTGCAATTCATGTTGTGAGAATATAGGAACCTTCAAGTAAACTTCAATTTAATTACCCCATCACCACATTTAATTTCTTAATTCATACCACACAATATATCATCTTTTATTATAAACTAAATTCACTAAAAATTAAACAATTATAGCGCGACCCTTATTAGAGTCAACTCCCCGCACTTCTAGAGTTCGTCGTGTGCCGGCCAGGTTACGTGACTAGTTACGGTTCGGCACAACACTAATGTCGCCCCGCCGCGCGCCGACCGGCCAGTGAGTCACAAGCGCCCAGTAACCGCGCACGCGCTTAGCGTACACAAACTCGTGCGCCTCGCGAGCCTACCATTTTTTATGTTACCTAAAGTAATAAGTGTCCCACTGTTTTTTCCTATGTACAACATCGTTTTATACCAATATTATACACAGTTTACATGCACAATAGTTGGAGTTTCTTTTGCGTAAAGTACCCCGACTATAACTGGCGTCCCAACGTGCGGCCGTGTTTTTGTGAAAAAACGGTTAAACAAACTTATTTTCGTGTAAGACTGTTATTGTGTATAACAACGTCTGTGTAAAGACTCGAAAAACAGTGTGTGAGTGTCGAAAACAGTGACTTTCTCGGGTTTTCTTCGTGCGGCGTTATATACTCGTTAGGTGCTTCGCCCGCGCCGCCCGCAGATTCGTTACGTTTTGTGCACATAACAACAATTTTAAAGAACTTTTAGCATATCTTGGTGTAATATAGTGACTATACAGTGGATTCAGTGTTACGAACTAGTTAATTCACGTTTTTGTCGTTCTAGTGCCTATTTACTTCCTAGAACAGTCGTGTACCTAGTTCGAAATCCAACGGCCATTTTTTGTGGAACATTCTCGAACACTTGTTTTGTTTACAGTGCCTAGATTTTACGAACTTAATTTTAGTGTTACGTTTAGTCATCCTAGGTTATAGTGCTTTAGTTTAGGTTACCTAGGATAGTCGTATCGCTTTAAGTCGTAATCCCTGTGAACATTCGTGTACAGAGTATTGTTTATAGTGACGCTTCGTGCGAGCTAAGACTTTATAGTGTGGGTACTTATGTTAGTTATGATACCTAGAACACTGACTCGCGTCGAACATTAGTGTAAATAATAACCTTTGATGTTTAAATTGTGTCTTGTGTATTATAGACCTAGTTTTAGTTGTATTGTTTGTAGGTTTATAATAAGGTTAGAACATTCGCGTAAGTTTCCGCGAACGTTGTTTACGTACGTAGGTACGCGTTGTGTAAGAACAGTTGTCGAACTTGAGTGACGAAATAGGTTGCCTAGGTACACTGTTACCTATTTGTGGTGCCGGGACATTGTTTACAGTGCAGTAAAAGACATGGTGCTAACACGGTCGCGTAATAATAGTGCTTCACGTGCTACGCAGCAGCCTGTAGACACGTATCCTATGGCTGGTGAGCAGTTGGACGGTACGATGCCGTCTACGTCAGATGGACACGCATTGTTCGTTGACGTACGATCGTCGACGCCGCCGCTGGCTGGACCTCCGTCCGCCGGCGCCTCGGCCCCATCACCACCGCCGCTGTATGGGCGTGAGCTGCCTGGCTACTCGCAGATGCCACAGCATGGGCATGCTCCGCCCATCGCCACACCGCAGCCGCCGATGTCCGCCCCTATGGTTATGACGGACCAACAACTTATATTCCTCTTGCAAGCTTTACGGTCTCAGCCGCCTACGCAGGGCGCGCAGCCACCGCCGACGATGACTGTGAGTACAAACCTGGCTAATTGTACGGCGAGATTTAATGGTGCTGGTGATGTTATGGCCTTCGTGGATGCTGTGCAGATTTATAAAGACTGTGTTGGTGTTCACGACGATATGGCTTTAAGAGGCCTGCCAATGCTGCTCACTGACTTTGCGGCTACCTGGTGGCAAGGCGTTAAGCATTCCGTCACAAGTTGGCAGGAGGCAATCCGTTTATTTCGCCAAACATTCGGTCCACGCCTCCCACCTCATAGATTATATAGAGAGATGTTTAGTCGAGAGCAAGGTGATGAACGGACAGATATCTTCGTGTGTAGGGTAAGAGCGCTAATTGCCCAACTACCGCTGCACACGCTACCTGAAAATCCAGTGCAGCTGGATATGGTGTACGGCTTACTCCATAGGAGAATCCGGGAGAGGGTAACAAGGAGCGCCTTCGCTTCGTTCGCCGAGCTGCTACAACAGGCTCGAGTAGTGGAGGATGTGCTAGAAGAAGTTTGCACTGCTGCGCCGACTAAAAGGCACCCTCCTGCATCTGCCGCCCCGCCGCTACCGCCACCGCATGTCACTGGACATGCTACAACGTCATCACCAGCTGGTGCTGTGACGAATCAACAAGAAAAAGCACCGCCAAACAAGGTTAGACCTAGGTGCACATTCTGCAAGATGTTTGGACATGTCAAAGATGACTGTCGCAAACTAGAAAATCGGAATAAGGCGACTGTTGAACCGGTCAAGAGCGAACCAGTTGCGACCCCATCGGAGCTGCGCCCGTCCGTAGCGTGCTTCGGATGTGGTGCGCCCGGTGTGATACGGTCGAACTGCACGGTGTGTAAAGGGAAGCGCACCGCATCGCCGAACACGATGACCGCATTCCAATCAGTGTCCGTAGATGGAAAAGTGTTAAACCCGCGTGTGCGTCCTATTTTTAAGGTGCAGGTGTTTGGTGCAGTAGGCACAGCGCTACTAGACACGGGCGCGAAGCAATGCGTTGCTAGCGATAGTTTAACTAGACATTTGCGGGCTAATGGCCAAATATTTAATAGTTGCGAAACAGAGTTAAGATTTGCGGACGGAACCCAACGTTCCCAAACTGTAGAAACCGCTGTGGTAAATGTAAAAGTGCAGGGAGTTGCAATAAGCACTCTCTTTATGGTCTTGCCCGGCGCAACCGATTCCTTACTAGGTATGAATTTTATAGAGGACGCTGGCATGATACTCGATTTCGAGAGGAATCGTTTCTCTTTACGTGCTACAGGCTTTCATGAGCTACAGTATGAACGCGAGGACCGAGTTGCGGTCAGTTCGACGATTGGCCTCCACGAGTGTGAGGGCATTCTCCTAACACTATCTGATAGGGAAAAGTTGGCCGCATTATTGGAAATTAACGCTGATATCTTCAATGCAGGGGGAGGACCTACGCCGTTCGCCTTGCATAGGATAGACACAGGTAACGCCGCGCCTATCGCAACCCCCCCTTATCGACTGACTCCTGCTAAGAAGGAGAAGGTAAGAGCTGAAATTGATAAAATGTTGGAACTGGAGGTAATAGAAGAAGCTGAGTCAGAATGGGCTTTCCCAGTGGTGTTAGTGCCGAAAAAGAATGGTGAGACAAGATTTTGCGTCGATTATAGGAAATTAAACGCTGTAACCCGTACGGACAAATATCCGCTGCCATTAATCGACGAGATCGTATCTTCCACAAAGAGTAATTGTGTGATGTCCACTATCGATCTTAAATCTGGGTACTGGCAAGTGGAAGTAGCTCCAGAGGACAGACACAAGACTGCATTCGTCTCACCGTTCGGAACGTTTCAATTTAGGCGCATGCCATTTGGCTTAAAGAATTCGCCGTCGACGTTCCAACGATTGATGGATCGTTTTAGGTCTGGACTAAAAGACGTAACCGTTGTGGCATATTTAGATGACATCCTCGTAATTTCTGATAACCTGGATGTGCACCTCCAGGATCTGCAACAGGTCTTCGATCGCCTTCGTCAATTCAACCTCAAAGCAAACCGTGAAAAGTGTGTATTTGCCAGGGAAAGAGTTACGTATTTAGGGCACGTTATTACGGCCGAAGGTATCGAACCTGATCCGACGAAGGTCCAAGCAGTCGTGGAAATGATACCTCCTAACAATATAAAGGAACTAAAAAGTTTTTTACAAACCTGTTCTTGGTTTAGAAAATTTATTCCACAGTTCTCGGAAGTAGCCCAGCCGTTGACCGACCTTACCAGGAAGAATAAAGCCTGGAAATGGGGTGAGAAGGAGGTCACCGCCTTTAACGAGCTCAAGCGGAGACTCACAACGAGTCCAGTTTTGCGCCAGCCAGACTTCGAGCAACCTTTCGTTCTGCGCACAGACGCCAGTGGTTATGCCCTCGGTGCAGTGCTCATGCAAGGTCCAGATCCGAAGTCTGAGAAACCTATTGAGTATGCCAGTAGGTTATTAACGACAGCCGAACGTAATTACTCCACGACGGAGCGGGAAGCGTTAGCTGTGGTGTGGGCCCTAGATAAGTTTCGTGGTTATCTTGAAGGCGCCCAAGTTCGTGTTGCAACCGACCATCAACCTCTGAAGTGGCTACTCTCTCTTAAGACACCCAGTGGCCGCCTTGCACGGTGGGCCTTGAAAATCCAAGCTTTTAATTTGGATGTGGAGTATACGCCCGGGAAAGCTAATGTAGTGGCAGACACGCTCAGTCGTCCCGTATGCCAGCCGTCGATGGATGATAATCTCGAATCTACCTGCGACCTGTGTCCAGTCTTAGTAGACCTACCTCACCGTAGCTCCGAGGAGTTGCGAGCAGCTCAGCTCGAAGATCCTGAACTTAGGAAGATACTTACGGATTTTGAAGACGGTGATGCCACCACTCGGTGGACAGATCGAGGCTATTATCTGTCAAACGGAGTACTTTTCCGCTTTGATCCAGATTCCGAATCTGAGGAGCCACAGTTGGTAGTACCAGACTCTATGCGCACAGAGATCCTGAAAGAGCTCCATGATGCGCCCACAGCCGGTCATTTGGGCCTGGAGCGCACTCTAACCAAGATCAAAGAAAGATTCTATTTCCCGAATATGCGTCAATACGTAGCGAAGTATCTCAAGGCATGTGATCTTTGCCAGAAGTTTAAGCCTACCAATCTCAAGCCTGCTGGACTGCTGCAAACCCCTGTCGCCCAACAACGCTTTGAAGTTCTCGCCATGGACTTGTTTGGTCCTCTGCCTGAGGGTAGTAAGGGTGAGAAGTGGATCTTCCTAGTTGAAGATACTGCGAGCAGATGGGTAGAATTGTTCCCGTTGACCGAGGCCAACGCAGATAGTTGCGCCAGGGTACTAATAGAAGAGGTTTTTATGAGATATGGGTTTCCCCGTAGAGTTATCTCAGATAATGGGACACAATTTGTGTCAGCGGTGATGCAAAAAGCAATGCACGTTCTGGGTGTCAATCAAAATTTAATTCCAGTTTATCATCCCGAGGCCAACCCCGCTGAACGGAAAAATCGCGAGATGAAGCAGATGTTGGCGATCCTGATAGATCCAGAGCATCGTCGTTGGCCGGAAGTGTTGCCTGCTGTGCGATTCGCATTAAATACGGCTCCTAACCAAGGCCCGGGACACTCTGCCGCCTTTTTAACGTTTGCGCGCGAGTTCAGGTCCCCGGTGGACGTAGCCCACGACTTGCGAGCGGTCATAGATCAAGAAAACTACGTACCCCAAATCACGCCATATTTACGGGATTTCGTACACCGCCTGCAAGAGGTGAAGTGGCGAGTCGAGCGCCAACAGGACATTCGCAAGGATGCAGCGGACAAAAACCGCCGTCCCGGAACTAAGTTTCAGGAGGGTGACCTCGTACTCGTGGCTAGCCATCGACTTAGTCAAGCCGCGAAAGGCTTCACCAGCAAGTTTGCCCCGAGACGAGAGGGTCCATATCGTATTAGTAAAGTTGTTTCCGCAACTACTTACGAGGTTGTAGATAAAGAGAGCGAACCTCGAGGGAAGTATCATGCCAGTCTTCTAACACCGTATGTAGGCGATTCGGACGTTGTCGTCCATGGTAGAAAGAAGGGCAGACCCTGTAAGCTATCGGTTGCCAAGCCAGCTCCAGAGCCTTCAGCCGACTTGGAGGGGGAGGATATAGCGCGACCCTTATTAGAGTCAACTCCCCGCACTTCTAGAGTTCGTCGTGTGCCGGCCAGGTTACGTGACTAGTTACGGTTCGGCACAACACTAATGTCGCCCCGCCGCGCGCCGACCGGCCAGTGAGTCACAAGCGCCCAGTAACCGCGCACGCGCTTAGCGTACACAAACTCGTGCGCCTCGCGAGCCTACCATTTTTTATGTTACCTAAAGTAATAAGTGTCCCACTGTTTTTTCCTATGTACAACATCGTTTTATACCAATATTATACACAGTTTACATGCACAATAGTTGGAGTTTCTTTTGCGTAAAGTACCCCGACTATACAATGCTTTCCAAATAACTCCATATGACTCAATGACACCATCTCTATGCCAATTCTTTTTACCATCAATTCAAAAAGCTTCTAACTACATAATCTTTTCAAAGACCATAGACATAAAAACTTGCCAGTAATTCAATGACATAAAATTCTATTAAGCTAGTATTACAACATCCCCTCTGAATTTTATGTTTATTACAATTAGAATAACATCTCTTATATAACTCCCATCAACTCATTTAAAAACCCATCTTAATTAACCCACCCAACTTAACTAAATACAACAAACAAACTTTTGAATTAACTAATCTAAACACCTTACTTAACTAACTTAAACATTAAAAATTTCCAATTAATTCTCAAACAACCTTATACTCTAATAAACCTACATAACTCATCACATTAGATAATGTCCTTTACGTATCACTCACTATACACTGTCTCAATCTCAAAAACTTTGTTCTGTCCAGTGGTTTAGTTAATATATCTGCCAAATTATTTTTAGTCGAACAATAATGAATTTCCAACAAATTCTTATCTATTTTTTCCTTAATGAAATGATATTTAACATCAATATGTTTGCTCCTTCTATTCAAAATTCCATTTTTAATCAATATTATAGCCGATTGATTATCAACAAACAACTGTGTTTTTGGTAATTTATTTGTCAACTCGTAGATCAAACTCTGAATGTATAATAGGTCTTTAATACATTCGGCTGCAGAAATATATTCAGCCTCAGTACTGGAAAGAGCAGTGACTGACTGTTTACGTGAACACCAATGAATTGGACCACCACCATAAAATATAATAAAACCAGTCGTACTTTTCCTAGTATCAGGATCACCTGCAAAGTCTGCATCACAATACGCTTTTAAAGTTAAATCGTTACCACGAACATACTGTATACCACTGCTGACTGTATTTTTAATATATCTAAAAAGGTTCTTAATATTTGTAAAATCATTCAAGTTAGGATGTTCTTGATGTCTACTACAATAACCAACATGAAAAGCCAGATCCAGTCTTGTTTTATTAACCAAATACAACAATGAACCAATCAATTGTCTATACCGATGCACATCATCAACTCCCACTTTCCCCTCTTGATGTGTATCGACTAAAATATCTGGATGACTACTATCTTTTAAGCTTTCATATTTAAACTTTTCCAAAATTTGATTTATATAACTTTCCTGATAAATCTTAATATAGTTCCGTTCTACTTTAACATCAAACCCTATAAACTTTTCAGTCTTATCAAATTTCCGCATTTCAAATTCTGTTTCTAATTTATTAATAATTGTATTTAAATCAATCTCATTTTCACCAATCAAAATGCCATCATCTACATAAATAGCCAAATATATTTCTTTGTCTTTATTTATAAACACACATGGATCTGATTTTAATTGTAAAAAACCCAATTTTTTCAAAAATTCCGTTAATCTCTTGTTCCACATAAGTGGTGCTTGTTTCAATCCATACAAACTCTTCTTTAATTTACATACTTTATTCTCTTTATCTTTTATATCATATCCTAAAGGTATTTCCATAAAAATATCTTCATTTAATTCTCCATATAAAAATGCTGTCGTTACATCAAATTGCTTAATTTTAAAACCTTTTTGAACTGCAATCGCCAACAACAACCTAACACTAGTTGTATTTACCACCGGACTATATGTCTCCTTATAATCAATATTGTATTTTTGTAGAAAACCTCTCGCCACTAATCTAGCCTTATATCTTCCACCAGGCTTTATAGTAAATATCCATTTACTCGAAATTATTTTCCTATTTTTTGCTTCACACTTGTTAACGATTTCCCAAGTCTTGTTTCTCTCTAAGGAATCTTTTTCCTCATTCATTGCTTGTTTCCATAAATCTTTATCAAAACTATTAAAAACATCTGTATAAGTCAAAAACGAAGTCTCTAAATCATAATCTTTCAGCCTAGATGGCAATTTCCTTTCCCTATTCGGTAAAATCCGCAATCCATCATTAATAACTGGTTCAATTGCATCTTCAAACTCATCACTAATTTCAACTACTGTATCATCTCTAACTTCCCCTCTCAAACTATTATTTTCTTCAACATCAACTCCAATGTCTTCAACACTATCTTCAAAAATCTCATTATCTTCAACACCAACTCCTCTAACTTCAACGTCTTCACTACTAACTCCAACTATAACATCTTCAATACTGCCTTCAAAAACCTCAGCATCTTCATCACTAACTTCAGCTCTATTTTCAAAAACTACTTTATCACCAACAGCTCCATCACCACTATCATTACAAAAATCATCACCACCTCCACCACGAAAAACATTACCTTCACCACGAAAACCATCACGTTCACCACCAATATCGACACTAACCTGTTTAAATAAATTTTCTAAATCACACTGTTTCACTCTACAATTACACATTTTCAAATAATCTGCAACATCACTCTTGTTATTATTAAACACCACATCTCTCGAATAAACAATTCTAAAACTTGAAGGATCCCATATCTTATAACCGTTGTTAGTAAACCCTACTAAGAGCCCTTTGCTACTCCTGGAGTCAAGTTTATGTAAATGAAAATTATTTTTATAATATGCTAAAGATCCAAAAATGTTCAAATGTTTTAAATTAGGTATTCTATGAAACCACATTTCAGCTGGTGTTTTAACATTTATTGTATTTGCACTCCTGTTCAATAAATAAGCAGAAGTTAGAACGGCTTCACCCCATAATACATGTGGCAGCTGCATATCAAAAAGCAACGCTCTTGTTCGTTCCATTAATGACCTGTTTAATCGTTCAGCTTTACCATTCAGCTGAGGAGTATAGGGAATAGTATAATCAATATTAATACCTTTGTTACTACAATACATTTTAAATTGTTTGCTAGTATATTCACCCCCATTATCACATCTGAATGTTTTAACTGTTGTATTAAAATGATTTTCCGCCAAATTAATATAATTAATTATTTTAGAAAATGCCTCGTTTTTATTTTTGATTAGAAAAACTTTAATAAAATGAGTATAATCATCCAAGAATGTAATAAAATATTTGTAACCATCCCATGTTTCTGTTTCAATAGGACCACAAATATCACTATGAATAATTTCTAAAGGCTTACTAGCTCTGTGTCTATTTGTTTTAAAAGATTTTCTACATAATTTTGATTGTGTGCAGACTTCACAGATGTCAATCTCCTTTACCAGGCCTCTATCTATACCACGGACAAGATCCTTTGTCCTGTTAATAGGTACATGACCTAATGCACGATGCCAGAAATCAGCATTTATTTGAAAGATGTTTACTGACCTTGAACATACAACTGGCTTTGTATTTACATTCAAATAATACAGACCGTCTTGCTTCAGTTCAGCAACCTCTATGCATTCAGAGCCCTCACTTTCGATATGACAACTCGTTCTGAAAAATTTTAATAAATAATTATCATCAGCTAATCTAGATACAGATATTAAGTTCTTCTTGAGTTGAGGAACACATAAAACATCTTTGAAAGTAATATTTTTAGTATAAATGTTGCCCATAGTGTTGACATGGTGAATATTACCATCTGCAGTCATAATTTGATAATTAATCTTCTTCGTATCTTTAAGATAACTATCAGATGTCACAATATGACTACTGGTACCTGAATCAATTATAAATTCAACCTCTGCTTCTGCACTATTATTTGCATAGTAGTTACTTACAGTTTGCTTTAGGCAGAACTTTGTAAAATGTGAGTCATTCTTACAGTTCATACAGTTAAACTTTATGTTGCAATCTGCATGTCTGTGTCCACTCTTCATGCATTTATAACATTGAGCTATGTTGTTATTAGCTTTACCGTCACCATTCATTGTTCTGCAGAATCTCGCAATATGTCCCTTCTTCCCGCATCTAAAGCAACTCCTGACATGAAAACTATTTTCTGTATGTTCTACATTGTCATATTTAGCAGATGTTGTAGGTTTTTGTTCTTCAAAACTATCTTTATATTCTTGTCTCATCCTTATTTCCAGATTTATTCTTGATATCAAATTAATTAAATTTTTATCTGCTGATGATGTAGATTCCCATGCTGTTCTAAAATGATTTAATTTCTCCGGTAAATTTGAAAGAATTTTCGTTATTATTTGTTTATCATCAAATTTGTATCCTAAACTTCTTAGCTTCATTGCTTTATTTTCAAGTTCTGCTATGTCCGTCATTAAATCCCTGTTTTCAAATTTAAATTTATAATATTCCTCTAATAATCTTGAAATTTGAGTATCTTCATGTCCGAGAAATAATAAATCAAATTTCTCCAAAATTTCCTTAGCTGTTTTGCAATTTATTGCATAGACCATATACTTATCGCTAATAGCGCATATAATCAACAGTTTTGCTTTCGCATCCTTTTTAGTAAAATCTTTCTTTGATTCTGCGTCGTTGTCCAAAACAGAATCCAGCTCCTTAGCTGTCAAAAATAACATTAACTTTTGTTTCCAAAGAATGTATTCTGACTCGTTTGTCAGTTTTGACAATTTCAGATCGTCAGTCATTTTCAGCGAATTTTATTTAAATAATTTCTTTTCGAATAATTTTAGCTTTTACCCCAAGATATTTTCCAGGCTCTTCTCTTCTTCTTTCTCACAACATGAGTTCAATTTGCCTCTGGGCCCATAACCTGTTGAAACCTTAGTTTCTTGCAATTCATGTTGTGAGAATATAGGAACCTTCAAGTAAACTTCAATTTAATTACCCCATCACCACATTTAATTTCTTAATTCATACCACACAATATATCATCTTTTATTATAAACTAAATTCACTAAAAATTAAACAATGCTTTCCAAATAACTCCATATGACTCAATGACACCATCTCTATGCCAATTCTTTTTACCATCAATTCAAAAAGCTTCTAACTACATAATCTTTTCAAAGACCATAGACATAAAAACTTGCCAGTAATTCAATGACATAAAATTCTATTAAGCTAGTATTACAACACAAATAAGAACTGCAAACAGCTTGTAGATGATAAGGTACTATTAAAATTGAAACTATCATTTTTTTTTATAATAAAATAAGTTTATTAACACAAACTTATTTTATTATTAAAAAAAATTGAAACTATCATTGCCCGTTTTAGGGTTCCGTAGTCAAGCCTTATAGTTTCGCCATGTCCGTCTGTCCGTCCGCAGCTTAGCTCAGACACTCTTAGTACTAGAAAGCTTTAATGTGGCATGAATATACATATTAATCACGCCGACAAAGTCTTAAAATAAAATCATGAAAAAAAAATTTTTTTAGGTACGTAAAGTGGGGATGTTTTTTTTCTCGTCTACTCCGTAGTGTGGGGTATCGTTGGATAGGTCTTTCAAATATACTGCGGGTTTGTGAAAACAATTTTTCGATCTGTTTGTGAAATATTAAGCTTTAAAGTGCTAATTTTTGTTAGTCAAGTGTCCCCCAGCCTGCCAGCTAAATGGTTGTTTTTTGGATATGTGAAAAAAATCACTGTGGTAGTATATCTATCGAAGTTAAAAGGAAAACTATCACACCTAAGTAGGCTTTACAAGTTTGCGAGTAATAGTCGACCAACTTACATTTGCAGTTGCAATGTATGAGAGAAAATTATTTTCAACAACAATGTTATGTTTGTTCTTGGGATAAATTCATTCCAACTACGAAACCCCTTATTGAGCGTGCTCCGACACGCACTTGGCGGGTTTTTTTTTTTAAGTTTAATGAAGTCAATTATATCAGTAGAAAAATAAACTTATAACACCTTGTGCAGGACAGCCGATCGCATAGTTTAAGCTCGAGTAAAATAGTTATATGCACGTGCTATTTTTATCTTTGGGCAACAAATAGGTACCATAATATAGCTAATAACCATTTCTTTAAAGCAGCCACATGTGTGATACCCTACTGCGCTTGGCAACTTTGGGCCACGTATTGTATTTACTTATTGCCGAGCGTCGTAGTAAAATTCATTGTTTTATTAGTTTTGTTAGTCGTAATGTAAACAAATATTTATTTCCTGCGCCCATTGATAGAAATATCCATGCCTTTAGTAACCTTAACATTGTTATCCGCACCAAAAGTGCATACAATGTTTTAGAATAAACGAAAGAGTGACCTCACCAGATCCAAGAGAAAATTACGAACAAAAATTACTATTTAAAACGAATAGTATAATCAAACGCACGAGGCCAAAAAACCCCTATCCCTGCATCGTTTGTTTTTTTTTTGTTTCAGTTTAAAGATGGACTGGCGCGAATCAGCTTTGTACGCTAGTAAACTCATCGATGAGAGCTCGTGGTCAAGGACTATTTACTCATACTCTCGAGCGGCCATGCTGCTGGAACTCGATGACATCACGCCTTCGGAGAAACAGCAGTGCACCGATCTGATGAGGTGGGCAACTAAATTTTTAAACGTCCAATAACTAATCTGTATATATTACCAATGAATTTTATTTCAATATGAGGATAACATTCGTCGTGATGGCCCAGTGGTTAAGGCCTCGAATCTCATGCACGAGGTTGTGGGTCCTGGCAAGGTTACTTTTTAATTCATATGTATTTTCTGAACATTTGAACCAGAAAGTAACATGACCACAACTCTGAGTTTATCTTGAACATTACTGATATCAGTGAAGAAAACACACCGTGAGGAAACCTAGATTTACATAGTTAATATAAGTGTGAAATCGCCAACCCGTCTTGAGCAAGCGTGGTGATCAATGTTCGTGCCTTCTCAGTCAGAGAAGAGGCCTTTGCCCGACAGTGGGACAATAATAGACTGGTATTATTATTATTTATAACAAGATAACGTGTCTGAGCACTAGTGACCCAATAGTAGTAATTCTTAGCGATAGAGTTTTGCCACACCTAATCTGATACTGTCAAGACGTCAAAAAAACGGTATGGTACGGCTCGCTGGCGGACCCCACGCTTGGTCGGACTATTTGAGTTTCATCCGATTTTTCATTTTTTATGAAACCCATATTAAAACTGTGACTGTTTCGTAATTAATAATAATATTTCTTTTACTTTCGTGTGACTTTCATGATATTTGGCTAAAGATTTAGAATTAAAATAGAAGATTTAAAATTAGCAACATGCAAATGAAAAAAAGTTTTGTTATTTTCACCCATTTTTTCTATCAAGTCCATAGAAATCGAAATTCTGCTTATTTTTACATTATTAAATCATTTTTTACGAAGGACATACGATACTTCATTTCAATCAAACATGAAGTAGTAGTTGTTCGCCTCGGATGCGAGTAAACCAGCGCCAACAGGTAGTGTGTTAATTTTACCCACTCAAATGCAGGAACGCGTCGTACTACAAGCAGCGCATCGCGGGAAAATCGCTGCCGATGGAGAAGTTCGTGATCAAGCGATGCGCGCGCTACCAGGTGCAGGGGTGCCGCCTTCTGCTGCCCACCATCGAGCTGCTGTGCCTCTGGAACATGTTCCACATCCTTGCCAAGAACGAACGAGGCATACAGAACGTGCTCAAGGTAACTTGCCTTATGTCCGGAATTATTAGTGTCTAGCGGCCCGCACCTACTTTTCACGGTTTTTACGACTCGACATAACATAGAGAATTCTTTATTATGTTGTGTAGTTTTCATATTAAGCGGTAGCCCTGTGGTAATGGCCGTGACATAAGAGGTGTCGTGGGTCGTGGTCCAGAGGTCGTGGGTTCGAACCCAAGCAAGCGCTTTACTCCGTGTAAATTATTTTATCACCACTGCTCTTAAAACGGTGAAGGAAAACATCGTGAGGAAACCGCCATGTCCTTAAACCAAAAAATCATAGGATTACCCACTCTTCACCAGTTGTATTAAGATCCATGTAATAGAGGTAAGTCTATTGTATTTATTCACCAACACAAACTATAATTACAGGATATCCCAAGAATCAAAATAAAAAAAATCTATAAAAGAAACTAGCTGACCCGGCAAACGTTGTGTTGCCATATACATTATTTCTAGGAAATATTTTGTATGAAAAATAGATGTTGGCCGATTCTCTGACGTACCCGATATGCACACAAAATGTCATACAAATCGGTCCAGTCGTTTCGGAGGAGTTTGGTTACAAACATTGCGACACGAGAATTTTTGACGGCACGGTTGGCGCAGTGGTTAAGCGATTGACTGCTGCGCTGCGTGTCGCGGGTTCGATTCCCGCACGGAACAAATATTTGTATGACCTACATGTATTTGTTCCGAGTCTGGGTGTTTTTCTATCTATAATATGTATGTATTTACAAAAAAAAAAAAAAATGTATATAAGTAGTTTATCAGCCATCTTGTTACCATAACACAAGCATTAGGTTGCTTAGCTTGGGACAAATGGTGCTGTGTGAAATGTCCAGGGATATTATTATTATATATTAGATATGACGATGATATAAGATATGAAAAGGTACGTCTATCTCGTTATCGTCAGCCATAATTATTTTAAATAGAAAAACCGTTTGCAGTTCAAATTAAATTGTAATTTTGCGAACAAATTAATCACACTAATGAATCACGCACTGTAGGTACAGTCAACAGCAAAAGTAGATGATCAAAATCAGAAATTCAATACTAATTAACGGGGTTCGCGTCAGAACTGTGTGGCGTCGAAGTGATTCAAAAGTATGACACTGAGTCTGACATACTTTTGAATCACTTCGACGCCACACAGTTCTGACGCAAACTCCGTTCATTAGTATTAAATTTCTGATTTTGATCATCTACTTTTGCTGTTGACTGTACACGACACAACGCAACGATACGGAACGCGCGACAGTTTCTAAACGAGATCACTGCTTGACCTCCACAGACAAAGTGTACTTCACTCTGGTCCAGCGGTATGTTGTACACGTATTTTCGACAAATATAACATATCAAGATGCGAACTTTCATGTACACTTATAACAAAATATGTGTGAAATAGTTAATAGAAGCAACGAGCGAACGCATCGAGAGCGAGAGCCGCGACTGGATGGGTGTGCACGAGGGAGACAACCGAGCGCTAGTGCGCTTTCTGAAGGGGTGCTGCCTGACCGCCATGAACCTACCGCGTCTAGCACTCGACACATTCGACTCCGTGCTGCAGTAAGTACATAACATCATACTTGTATTCCACGAAGAGTTAGGCAGAGATATAAAGAGTCTTTCAGTAAGCGTTTCCTACCTTTAAATTAAACAAAGTGTGTGTGAGATATCATCGATTTTTTTTTATTTGTTTGAAAGGCCTATCGATACCATTATGTATGGAATATGACATTGTTCAAATGTCCGCCGTGGCTTTGCTGGGTTGGGTGGCGTGCATCCGAAATGTCGTATTTTCCATGACTCTAGCGCATAAATCAGGCTGAATTTGACCGATGGCATGTTGGCTATGTAAGCTTTGAGGGCCGCTGTGTTTTGTGACTTATTCGCATAGACCTGCAACTTAAGAAAACCCCACAAGACAAAGTCTAACGGGGTCAAATCGCACGATCTCGGTGGCCAGTTCACATCACCTCCACGTGAGACGACCATGCTCTCAAATCACTCGTGCAGAATGTCCAATGTGGCATGAGCGGTGTGGTACTTAGCGCCGTCCTGTTGAAACCACATGTTGTGGCTGTTGTTTGGAATCATCGACCTATAGCGCTCGCCGTTGACGGTGATGGCGTGGCCAACGTCGTTCTCAAAGAAATATGGACCGATGACGACGCCAGCCCAAAATCCACATCCACATCAGGTTTCGCAGACCTATAACAATACAATGTGACATATGCAGTGAACCACAAACTAGGCGTCTCTTGTGTCTTGTGGGTCTATAATCTCGCGATGTCAGTGGCTCGGCTTACTACCAACCAGGCACAAATCCAGAGTTCCTGAAACCGCCGGGCTACTGCGCGGCGGTATCGCACACAAGACCGCATTCTCAGCAGTCTTTGGTTCCTGTCTTGCAAATCATATAGAATGAATAGAGATAGTAATATTGATCTTTTTCTCCGTCTTTTTGTTTTATTTCCGTTTACAAGAACATTTTGTCTCAAAAAGAAAACTAAATTAGAAGGATATAAAAAAGTAAGAACGATTGTTACCTACCCAATCTGAAATAAGATTTTTTGTTTATTTGCAGACTTAAGAATAATATAAAGGAAGATACATTCCTACTTCCTTACACCGTTGCTGAGATGGCGATGTGTCACTATAAGCTTGGTGACAAGGATCGCGCTCTGCAAATGCTGCAGGACGCCAGGTTCGTTTCCTACAAAGAGATCTCTATCTTCTGCCCGCGTGAAGTTATGCTCCGCCCGAGCTTCTACTTCGTTGCCGCTGAACGTTCTTCCTGAGTTATTTTTTCTTATTGCTCGGCTCCAAGGGTCGTAGCGTGATGTTACCTTCCTCAAGAATTGGCCTAACAATTGCAAAAAAAAAATCAGGTCCGACTAGTAGTTCCAGAGATTAGTGTGTTCAAACAAACAGAAATACAAACAAAATCTTCAGCTTTATTATTCCTATTAGTATAGATTTGAAGTACAGTTCATTTCCAAGTTGTAGCTCAGTGTATCATACTAACGGCCTGTGTGAGTATACTGAACTTCAGAAAGAAACTCACACACGTATGAGTGACAGGCACGAGCGCCGTACCTTTCCTAAAACTGTACCGGAAGGTAACCCTCACGTGACCGTATTTCTTTTCAAACTTTTTTTTTTTGTGAAAAGATAAATTAGCTAATAGAAATAAAGGAAATAACTACATAGATTATGATGTTGCAACTACAATCTACAATGTCACTGAACTGATTTTTTTTTTTTTTTCAGGAAAAAATATTCGGGGTATTCGTTGGAGTCGCGATTACATTTCCGCCTGCACTCAAAGCTAGAAATTGTCAAGAACGGCAGCCCCGGCGCGACTCCAAGTCAACGTTCAAGCACCTCTTAGAGCGACGCCACATTGACACATGGTAGTATCTACTAATTATGTCTAGTAACGTAACATCATTTCTACGCTCTCATTTATAACTGTTAAGAATTTCTTGAATCCGTCATTAATCTATTTTAAATGCAATATTCCGTTGTCCGCTTAAAGAATATTATAATCAGTAGAAATGTATTAAATTGGTACTTCTTGTGGATAGACTACAAATCATTTATGACATATGACTTACATACTTCATTACGTGACTTAAATTGCAAAAAAAAATAAACAATATAATAAAATAAAAAATTATATTGTAAAATCGAATAAACACAATTGAAGACATAAGATTTAATTTACACAAAATTAAATCTTATGTCTTCAATTGTGTTTATTCGAAATAAGTCTTTATACGAGTATAATGAAATTTTACAATCATGTATAAGTATATTTTCGTAATTTAGCATAATAATCTCTGAAACATACATGAAGAGCATTTAAGATATAAAACATAATCTATAGTAGATAACTACTTGCATAACCCTTGTCTTAAAGTACAACACTTGATATGCCAAGTGATATGCCACATATTGTGTAGTCTACACCGTGTATCAGAGAGGTGTGCTCGTATGTGGTACATACAATCCAGGAAACTGACAACTTTCTCCACGGGACCAACATTGTAATCGCGAAAAAATAATCAGCCGTCTCATTCATTTGGCTCGAGTAGGCTTTGAAGTTTTTTATGGGACAGTTGGTTCCATTGAGAATGATTTTCAGTTTTAACGTATGTATCACACCTTTCTGATACATGCTGTATGGTATATTCATCATTATTACGTCTATTTTTAATGTCTAATCTAATGTATTGCTTTTACGAACTTGTTGAATCAATCCTGAACCTTCTAGAATTTGCAAAATTTCTTTCTCTCTGTGTTGTTTATTTTTAATTAATCATCTTTAATCAGTATATTGCTTAATTATAATACAAGTTTCACATATATTACTCATTAATTATATAAAACATAATATTTCGATTTAAATCAATATACATTCAGTACAAGAACTTGTGATGATAAAGGATCTAAATTTTATTTTCGTACTTTTTTATTTGTAACTTGTCTATGAGTGTAAAATTTTCGAGTGAGTATATATTTTTGTATATAATGATTCTGTAGTGCGTCCATTACTTAATGTAGGTAGATTACAATTAAGTAGCGCTTTCGGAGCATTTCTCCAAGCTTACAATATGTAATAACTGATTTACAATATCTCACCTTTTTATAGGGTACTAATTATATTAATGTCAAAAAATTATGAATTATGGGAATAAAATTATGATTTAACCCAAGCATACAGGATGAGAGAGATAGGTATATAATCCTTCCTCATTGGATTTTCGAGTAGACGGAGAATATTTAAGAAATTACGATTTGATTTTGTAGTGAAATGTCACAAATACATGTTATAATTATGGTCAAAATATATTGACCTTTTTCGGCAGCCTACATGTATATTCAATATAAATACTATTTTGATGTACAATGTATAAAACATCTATTATAATAATAAATATATAGAACAAATCTAAATTTACCGAAAATTCGGTGTTGCAGTATACTATTTGGTACAAAGGTTATACAGTATACTTTTCGCAGTTAGATTATAGTTCAGCCTTAGGTTTTTATAGGTTATGTACTATTTTTTTAATAATTATTTTTCCCCAATTATAAGGTATAGATAGTGTATCGTTATCAAGCTTATTTTACAGTGTTGCTAGGAAATAGGATTAAAAGACTTGGATGGTCCCGTCGAGTTCTCTTTCACAACATACACTATCGATGTAATCAGTTCTAATAACAATGTATATAGTAATACTAATTTCACGTAAAGCTGATCTTAGAGATATCTACCTTTTGAACAAAGCCTCGAGTTCAAGTTTTTATCGAATGTATTTTATTGCATAACATTCCACGTTAAACACATATTGGTTAGATATAATGTGCAGCAGCTTGACAAGGATTCAAACCCATCTATCATCCATTAAAACCTCTCCGTACTGAACATAAAAGTAAAATAACAGGGCTGTGAATGACATTAAATACGTTCAAACTAGCATAGAACAAAACTTCCATACCTACGAGAACACCAAGTATATAATATAGTGTTTATTGTGTATGTAAGCTAAGATTTTATTTTGTTGAATTAATTATTAGTGTGATATGGGGTGATAGTAAATAGGTATTTCAATTAGAATATGTACATAGTGCTTATAATTTATTTATTTTAATAAATGTATTCGTTAACACGAGATTTACGCAAAATATTGTTTGGCAGCGTTAGCAATGTACTTATTTGAGGTAAATACGTATTGCATTGCCGTTTCTTATGTTATAAGTTTTAAAACTATTAAGGTCAAAAATTACTAAATTTATTAAGTATGTATTTCTACACTTTGGCAACTTTAGATAAGTATATATTTTTAATTCATAAATCAAATACCTAACCTAGTAAGCATAACGTTTATTTTTTTTAATAATTCATACGTGAAACATTCAAGTGATGGAAGAATCAGGCCTTAATCACCGTGAGGTATTTGGACAGCAAGAGGATATATACATAGTATAGATTACTAATTGAAATCAGCTCCGCTGGAATTTAATCTAAATTAATTTTGATTATTACTCAAGCGAAATGCGATGTTACAATGTATTTAGTTGTTGTGTTTTGTATTACCTGTTAAATATAAAACAATTAATTATAATATTTTTTTCTGATGTGATGAGTCATTTTACGGCACAGATTTATTATGTTGTTGTCTTCTTATTGTTTTAATTAAAGATAAGGCTAACACGTAAACATGTGACTGTGTAAATAATATATTTTGTCAATCCAACTAGTCCAACTACATAATAACGTATTTGCATGGAAACTGAGGCCTCTATTGCTGGCAGCTACATAAAGGATGGCCCTCCATAGCATACAGGTTAACCAATAAAGTATTTATAGGGAGGTAGAGACATCAACGCGCAACCATGGTCACTTTAAAACATGGTCCTGAACACCCGTGCATTGAAATTTATCATCGGTTATTAAAAGAAAAATTTGCGATGTGATAACCGACGAAATATTTCTACCCTAGGGGGTCATCACGTCGTGCAGCGGGGTAATTGAGTAACGCACTATCAGTAGAAATGGGTTTCATTTTGACAGTTCAACAATATTCATTGCCCTATTTATGTTGTTGAGCAGATAACATTTTTGAACATATGAAGCAATGGATTAGTAATATACTTCAAAATGATTCAGATTGTGATTGATAGTGAGTTACGCAATTAGGGTGCTGAATTCAAGGTTACAGTTTGCGCGTCGATGTGCCCACCACTCTGTATACTTCATTCGTAAAGATAACAACAAGCGTCGGTTATCAAAATTGTATGAAAAAGGTGTAATTAGTTTATCTGACATAAATAATTATTATGTAAAACTTTTGTTTATCATATCTTTAGTATCCTTAATATGTAAAACGGCATAATTTTTACCATGGTTAATTAATATCGTGAATTTATGAATCGACATCGGTAGGCCAATAATTCTCGTAATTAAAAACGTTCAAAATCTCCAAAGTCGCAGTCTCATCTCGGCGACAAACAAATGTCAAAAATGTAGGGAATTTGAGGTATTTTTGACAGATTGACACTGAGATCAGACTGTGAACGTTCTTAAAATTACTAGAATTGCCCCTCTGATCATCATCTTTGACGCGGTAGGTACTCATAAAGACAAGAATCATAATTATGACCCGCTTTCTGGCGGCAAATAACGAATGGAAATATTTTGGTTTGTAAATTAAAACCTAACAAAATGTAGATATTAATTTATGGATTGAATAAAATAAAGATTTTTATTTTATAAGTCTTGTCTTATTTTTAACCCTATTCAAAAATAATCAAAAAAGAGGGAATGTGGTTCTGTGGTGGCCAAGCCTAGAATAGGGTTCTTCCTTTGCAAAACATAGGTCCTTGAACTACTTACATAGACTAACGCCTTCTTACCACGGGGTTAGGCAAAACCTACAGAACGCTATATATTACGATTCCTCCATACACTCGGTTTACCTCTTTTGCTTCGTTCACGTTCAAACATCGATAAAATGTAGGTCCAATTAAAACTAGAATTATAGGTCAAGGACAAAAGTTTAAACAATTATAGGTTAACCGATAGACCTGATGGTGACACAAATTTAACGAAACAAGTTACATTGTTAGCGTCAGAATGGCTGGTTTCCTATGGCAAGCGGCTCTGAAAGTATATTCAAGAATTGCTTATATTTGCTACATTACTTCAATAATTGCTACATATTATGATACATTCAGAGAAATATGAATATTTTTTTGACCAGCCATTCTGACGTCAGGATGGATGATGGCTTCCATGTTCAGCATGAAGGACGCAGAATTTCTAAAAGTTTGCTGTATCAATAATTGCTTACTAATTACTACTTTCACACGAATTTTAGTTTGAGCTTCGTACATACATTAGATTTAAAAATAAAAATATAGATTTCATTAATATTTGTACGAAGAAGCGCCTAATAATTTAGAAAGGCAACAGTTCTTTTTACTGCAGCGTCTTGTTCAAAACAATTATGGGTCACCCACCCCAGATCTATTGACGCGGAATCGACTTAGATATTTGAAATTATGAATGACAAACAAAAAACACAACATATTATTAATCATGAAGCTCAAACCTATTTACAAAAGTACGAGAAACACAAGAAATGTATGAAAGAAAAAACCGTACATCGTTAAATCTTTATTTAATATTATTTCTAAGTGAACATAAAATCAATAATAATTTTTTTGCATATAAAATACAATGGGGGATCACCTTCTTTTTACTCTTGGATGTCTTTGTATATTGATCGTCGTAACAATTCCACTGTAAATTTCGCCTGCAGTGAGCTTTATAATGACCAATTTGTATTCCAGGTGATGAAGAGATAAATTCTATTATTAACAATATACGAAATTCAGTGTTAAGCAATATCACATGGATCGGCGGATCATCTACTGAAATAAATTCATTTGAATTAAATTCATCACCACAGGATCCCGGTCCTTTGGAAGGCGTACGAGGGGCCGAAGCCAACTCGCAGAGGCCCCTTAGGAAATGTTATTGAAATGTGGCACCACCCGACGATTAAGCAAGGAAACCCAAGGATAACCCCCGGTTAATGTAGGACTATTGCAGGATATGGAAAAAAAATACAAATTTGGACTGTGGGATTGGGTGGCTAAAGTGGACTGGTTACCAATAACTATGGAAGAACTATGGCCCCTGTCTGATAAATGTATATAAAACATTTATCAGGCAGAGGCCATAGTTCTTATACACGGATAAAATGTCAGGAGGTGACTTGCGCACTCAATAATGGGCGGGGAAACTGTCGCTAGCACATAGTGACGTAACAACAAGGGGGGCAACATGTCCTGAGGTGCTTATGAGGAGTGGAGAGGTATTCCACGGCTTTCAGAACAATCCCAGGGCCCGGAAGATGGTCAATATCCCTACGAGCACTTACTGGAATACTTCCTTCCCCCGAGCACGTTTGCACCTGCGAGTCACCACTCAAGCCGGCCAGTAAAGGCAAGAATGAGGTGGGAGCTCTGTTCCTCGTCATTGTTCACTCCAGCCGGCCAAAAAAGGCAAGCCAGAGGACAGGACTGAACTAATATTTATCTTCTGTCCTTTTCTTAATGAAATAGAAAGAAAAAGATGCACTGAACTTAAATTTAGTTTAGTTTGTGAACAAGGGAATCGGCGCCATTGTTAGATTAGAACCATTCATATTTGCCCTTCTTGCTTACTTATTATATGTATTACCTACACACCCTAGCAATTATCATATCCACATAACGGTAATCCACGAATATCTAACGCTAAAGCCCGTCTCTGTTAGATCGGTACGCCATCTTACATGAGCCGTGTGACGTGTCCTAATCTAAGTGATCGTCGGTCACGTTGTTATTGTTAACTCTTATTATTACTTTGGAAGGATTTAGGGGAGGCCTTTGCCCAATCACATTAGGTACTTGTATTTTCATTTTTACTTCACTATCGGCTTTAGCACCTTCGAGAACCATGAAAACTATCTCCCTCTCTATCATAGAAAGATACAGATAGAGAGAAAGTCGCATGGAGGATGCATAACGCTTTTTCGTTACGTGACGATTTCTACCAGTTTACTCCTACCGCAAGCCACGTTATAGAACTTCGTTCCAAAACTTCGCTCCAATAACTAAATTATTTTAATCTATCATAGAAATAAACATAGGAACATCTAAGTATTAATTTTAGAATTTATGTCTTCTGTCCCTCTCTGTGTTACCACGTGGTGTCAGAAAACAGGGATCTTACATGATATCATCGTGGTTTAAAGTAGAATTAATTGCTTACGTTACTAGACCATAAATTATTTTAATAGGTAACATAGATATTTAAAAAAATGCAACGAAAGAGAAATAAAAAATCATATGTCAAGTAAAAAATAAAGTCTAGCTCTTTAACTATAAATAATCGCTGAACATACATGAGGATGGTGTTTCGGGATGTCCTTGAAGAGAGGCGTCATTGTTCATCTGTTCTTGTGCCATCCGGCTGCCTAACTATTTGTGTTCACGAAAAGTCTAAGAGATGGCGCTCGTGGTGACAATTAAGTCTTTCCGGTTTTCTATATTCGAAGAAATTAAATCATGGTTTTTACAATCTTTTACTGGAAAGGTGTAGTTAGTTGAAGTATTTTTAAGGAAAATTTTTAGGGAGCACCCGGGTGAGATGCACCACGAGTTCATTAGCTTCATTTAAGTTGCATTTAGACGTAGGTATCTTCACGAAAACCTAAGTCTTTCGCGCGGGGCTCTGATGCACGTTAATGGTGATGGTGAATGAGAAGTCTATTACATAAGTGGGCAACACTATTTAAGTTCTTCTGTTAAACAACCGCACGGTCACCAATTCACCATTCGGCCGAAAGCAGCCACCGGTGACTGCGCGCTCGTACTATGTTGAAATGTCAAAAACATATAAGTAACAATTTAATCTATAATTCTATTTTTCTCACGTTTTATTTCTAAGGGATAAATAACTCAATTGAGGAAAAATATAGGTACCTAAACTTTAAAAAAGTTTTGTCCGTCACATCTCACATCATATTGTATAGCTACGGTAAGACCCGCGCGGCCCCCGTAATAAAACATGGACCGAGGCAGCTACCAAAAATACACATATAATAAGGCAGATCTTTACTGGCATACACCTGCCCGTAAATATCTGCCTCATTATGTGTATTTTTGACCGAAATATATTACGACATACAGTGTCGCCCACGAAACGGCGTCCAAAGGAAAATTTTATAAGCCTCTCCTCTCCAAGAAGCTTCTCGAAGCTTCTCACCCCCATGTAGTGTGTTCAAAGATTGTTTATAGTTTAGGAGCTAGACGGCTTTTAATAGTTGGGAAACCGTCATTTGACTTCAGATTTTTTTTATTTTTCGCATCTTGGGTCGTATTTTTGGAAATAATTATTTTCTTCCGTAATTCCATACTAATATCACCGACTTTTCGGGAAATTATTTCGAACATGTTAGTGGTAGCTAAGGCGAAAAACAATATTTTCACAATTAGTAGTAGTCGTCGTACCTATGTGTTTAAGTCAAGTTCAAGTTTAGTTGAGGAGTTCCTATGGCCACTGTCAGGCTGCACCATCAGACCAGCTGTATGGTGATGGTGCCATATTATTGCATTGTCACCAGAGATACCTACATAATGGACCAATGGACATCATTCAGGTTTCGATCATTTTGTACCCAAAAATTAAAGTTCCAGTAAAAACATAGATTTCTTTTCTTATGGGGAAATAACATCCTCAGCATTTTTTACTATTACAACGAGAGTAGATATACAATTAACCCTTCCGCTGCAGAATTCTGACAATTATTGAAGACGGGCGCAGTCAGCGTTATATAGTTGCTGTGTCGCTATCAACCGTTCAAAGAGTGCTCCAACGATTTGAAGAGACTGGATCCAATATTCGTATACCAGGAACAGGCCGAACCAGGTGCACAACAACGCGGGAGGATCGATATATGGTTTCAACAATGTAGAGAAGTCGATTTCAAACAGCTGTTGAAGTCAAAAATCACCTTTTATTTGCTAGAGGGAGCAATCCGAGCACGTGTACGGTGAGGCGGCATCTTGATGAAGTAAAAAAGCCATTTAGATCTACAAATTACCACAGTTGATAAAGCCATATATTTCAATTTATTTTTTAGCCTTTATTCGTTCATATTTGGGAGAAAGATTAAAACGTAGAGTAAAAGATTTCAGATCAGTAAATCCAGGTTTTCTTTATCGTAAGTCACAGAATATAATAGAATAGGTACTCTTTATTATGTACATGGTGTACAGTGTGGACCAAAAGTCCATAGGCAATCTCACAAAGCAATAACTTGATGTTTAATTTGACTTACGCCCTTCTAGTTTCAAGAAAATAAACACATTGTCGTCAACAAGTGATTGTAGTTCATAATTTCAACGTTATAATATGAGTCAAGATGATCTAGCGGTTAAGCGCGTGCAAATACATGCGTGAATAACTAATAAGTGAGCCGTGTGTTCAAATCTCACGCAGTACATCGACTTTTTGTAAGTTTTTACTCGATTGGAAGTAATGGGACAGAAATATAATATTCTTTATCTTATTCGCTTTGTTCACACATTTCGTAAAGTTAGACAGGTAGATCATAGAAAACTAAATAAAGAATTTAGATCTCTGTGAGGTAGACATGGGTTTTATGAATAGTTAACTTGATCGGAATGAACGTCGTAGTTTGGTTGTATTTGTTGGTTAGTGACGTGTGATTTAATAGATAGCGGTATTGTATTTATTCTCACAATGCAGGCAAATATTAATATTGAGGCGAGGGCGATTATTATCTGATGAAACCGGACTGAATGTGAGTGTTATATTTGTCAAAAAAAAAAAAAAAAAATATTTATGAATTGTAACTTAAACTTTTATTTGAAATTTTACCTAAGATTATTTGGTGGCATAATATGGATTAAATCTATTTATTGTTTTTTAAATCCACCATGAGGCCTAAAAGATAAATAATTAGTGTTTATTATTGGATTTATAAATGCAGAGTTTTAATATTTTAATATTATGTTAAATAAATATTATTATAATATATAAAAATGAAGTCACTTTAGTATTTTATTATAACTACTTATTATAACTTTTTTTTTTTGTTTCAGAGGAATACTGTAAGTCGCTGGATTAAGAGATATGAGGAAGTGGGTAGCCTTGCTAGTCGACAGCGAAGTGGAAGGCCGTCGCTTATTAGCGAGGCGCAGCGACGACATAAATATGGTGGGCGAGTATGAAACAAATGGTTTCACACCAACTGATACAGTTTGCGGTATTATTCGACACCTCATTGCAAACTGTTCGCCGCGCCCTCCACACTGAATTTGCAGGCTTGCATCACAGAAGACCAGCTAAAAAGCCCTTCTTGACAGAAAGACATACCTAATGGAGAACGATTACGTTTCGGGATTATTTAGATTTTGACTGGAATAATACCTACCATATTTTCTAAATTAATAAATTATCTAAATGCAACAGAAATATATAATGTTATTGCACGTAGTGCGACGTCAGTTCATTAGTGTGTGTTATCTGTGGAATATTGAGACATCACTCATACACGCACACGCTCTGGCTGTATCGTGCTTGCACAGTTCATAGCAATGTAATCTTTAGCATGCCGCTGGAGTTTTGAGCGATACCGTACATTAATTTATTATATTCATTTATCTTGAATAAAGTCAGACAGTAATAGGTATAAATTCGCAATCTGTCAATTCAGCTATGCGACTATCATCATTCGGGAGGCTGAAAATCGTCAAACATGCGCGCGAGACGGTTCCTGATGAGTGACGACTCTTAAAAACAGCTTGTGGAAATGGGTCAGCAGTGAGGGCAGTGTCGCCCTTTTAATGCAGAGCATCACCACACCTCTGGTCCATGCTTGTGGTGGTTCACCTGGCTAGCACTTTAATGTTTGGGTACGAAATTAATAGATAATGTCCTTTTAAGTTAATCAGATGCATGAATGAATAAAGTACTTAAACTAGAAACACATAGGTATTACTTAATTACTTAGTATTGTCGAATATAGATTCGACAATACTAAGTAAATTAAGTACCTACGTATGAAAATATTGTGTTTTTTGCTTACCTACCACGTTCGAACTCCGATTTCACCAAAAAGTGGCTATAGTTTTGGAAAGCTGAGGGCCCGTAAAAGTTTTTAAAACCTATTGGGGTCATTGCCACAGTTCTTTTATTTTAATGCCTGAAAATCTGGAACTAATTTTCTCGAGCAAAAATTGGGCTACCTAAATTTGTCACTTTGGGTGATGTTTAGGCAGATAATATTTTTACCGATTGTAGATCATATTTTAATTATTTATAATAAAATATAGTGAAAAATAAAAAATTGGTCGAGAATTTCCCAAAATCTATTAAAAGCCAAACCAACCTGCACTGGGCCCGCGTGGTGGATTACGGCCCACTCCCTCTCTCAGAGAGGAGGCCTGTGTCCCAGCAGTGGGAACATTATAGGCTGGTTATACTTATACTATTATAACCCTTCTAGCTCCTAAACTATAAATTATCGCTGAACACACATGGCGTTGTTTTCAAAAGCCCTTGCCCTAAAAAAATATTTAATAAGCTGCAACGGTTGCAGCTTATTAAATATTTTTAAATAGAGTATCGATTCAAATACTTTGCCGAATATCGATAGAACAGCTATTGGCCTGTAATTTTTAATGTCACTTTTTAGGCCACTTTTATGTACCGGGAGTACCTTAGAGGTTTTCCACTCCGTTAGATATACCTAATGTTCGTCGTAATAGATACCTAGGTTGAAGATAAACTGCAAGGGCAATTTGAAAATTTCGCCTTCGTCGTCCTTAACCAAGTACTAAGGTATTCCATCTGGACCTTGAGTATATTTTGGAGGAAGTCGAGCCATAGTGCCACGAACCACAGATTCATGAACGTAATCAATATCAACAAGTTGGGACATATTAGGTACTAGGAGACGCATTCGCTGTAGCGATAGCATGCTCGATATCTAATGATGGTAAGTTTGATAGGAAAACGCTACTAAAGTATTTCGAAAATGCGTCTGCCACTAGTTTGCGTTGCAAACCTGTCACCAAAGGTAGCCTGCTCATTGTTTTCTCTGTTACTTTTTACATAGGCCCAGAAGGTTTTGGGGTCACATTTAATGTTAGATTGAATATGATTAGTGTAAGTAACAAAATCCGCATCTGAATTTCTCTTTAATAAGCGCCTCTAGTAGGTAAATAATGCATAATGCAGTTGACTAGTATTATTTTGCTTGTATAGCTTGTGATAATGGTTTTTAAGGTTATTTAGTTCAATTGAGACAGACGTAAACCATTTAGGGTAATTCAGTCGTAATGCTTTCATCTTTTTTAAAGGAATAGTTGGACAAACAATGCTGTTAATTAACCCATAAAAGGTCCGCACAGCAATGTTAACATCATCGCTTGAATAAACTGGATCCCAGTCTATAACAGCTAATTCAGAGTATAGCACTAAAAAGTCTGCCTTACGGAAGTTACTCTCTGAAGTTATACTAGTGGTCGAGTTATTAGGATGGTAGTTATTATTTATGTTCATGCTTGCATACGGCGTGTTAATATTGATAGAGATATCTAACGGCTTGTGATGTATTTCAGGCGAGACAATACCAGAACATGCTGAAACTGAGATTCCTGCCACACATGAGTAAATCAAAATCAGATGCAACAAGTTGTAAGTCGTGGGTTCGAAACCAGGCAAGCGTTTTACTTTGTGTAAATAATTTCATCACAACTGCTCTCAAAACAGTGGAGGAAAACATCTTGAGGAAACCGGTATGTCCTCGATCCAAAAAAAATCGATGACATGTGACACCTACCAACACGCGCGGGCCTCGCGTGTTAGATTAATGATTACAGCCCACTCCTTCTCGAAGGGAAGGGGCCTGCGTCCCAGCAGTGGGAATATTAAAGGTTGATTATGTTATGCTTATGCTGACTTATGTATTAATAGCCACCAGCCTCGACCAACACCTAATGAGGCTCTCGTTAGGCTGATGGATCGAGGGCTTGATTCAGGAAGCGGTACTTCTGGACACGGCTCGCATTGTTAGGAGGATCTTCTCTCTGGCTTGGACCCTGTTCCCGATACCAGTGGGCTACGATTTTTTTGTATGTTTTATTTTATAAAAATATTTTAAAGTGTAATTTACTAGTTTAAATGACACAAAAGAGTTGCTGACTTACGTATTATTCTTTTCGAATATTATCTATTTATTAATTTTTCATTACACTTTCTTTTACGACAACAATTAAGAAGGATGGGACCATTTAAGCTGTACCTAAGCAATAATGTAAGCAAGGCAACTTCTTGTTTCATTATAATTATTCATGTTCATGGCATTTAAGATAATAAGTTTAATTTATTAAAACTTTATGCACGAACCTCTTTTCTGGCAAAATCAAATAAGCATGGCCGTCGCGTTAAAAAGCTAAATGATATTAGTTCGATTTTTAGATTGACGTCAGTCAAATTTATTCAATACAATTGAAGACAAAAGAAAACCGACTGGCCGCTGGTGTTGGACGTGACTGTCGTAATTTTGCGACTTTGTTATCGGATTCGTAAATATATTCCCTGAAATACCTATTACTACTAAAATGAGTGAGCCAATGAAGTCTGTTTCTGCCATGAACAAATTGTACATAGGCAACTTGCCCATAGAAGCCGACGAAGCAGCTGTGAGACAGCTATTCGCTGAACAGAATTTGACTGTTGCTGATATCTCTGTAAAGAGAGGTGGTTACGCTTTTGTCGACTTTCCTGATCAATCAGCTGCAGATCGGGCCATAGATAAACTGCATGGTAACTAAAATATGTCCCCCTAAACATATCGTTGCGTAGAGATTAGTAAGGATGTGAGTTTGTACCTATATTCCCGATGTTATAGTTGGTATCCTTCCTAGGGTCCCCTATGGTCTATAGCATAATTAATATAATCGTAGCAATGCTTGTACGGAGAAATAATATGCCAAAGACTTGTCAAATCTACACAATTTAGATTTGACAAATGTGTGACATATTATTTCTCTATTTTGCGCAAATTGTATCGTAATAGGTGCTGATGTTCGGCGATTCCTAGGGAAGGCCTATGTCAGCAGATCGCCACCTGCCTTTTGGTGATGAGAAGTGTATCATCGAATCCTATTCCTCTTCACAAGCATATGTAGGCACCTAAACTTCGCATTTATGTCTTAGCTTATAAGTACGGAAAAGCCATAATCGTTAAATAGAGAAAAATATTCTCACTTTGCATCATAAACAACATAGCACCTACTACATTTTAAATGTACCTGTTTAATAAAGCTTTGTTATTTCAGGTTATTCGTATTGTGGCCTGCCACTGATTGTTGAGCCTTCGGTTGCTAACAAGAAGATGTAAGTACATGGCGAGCTAGTTGTATGCTATTATCTAGTTACATCAAGCGTGTGGAGCCGACTGGAAGGAAGTATCTCGAATGATCGTTTCCCTGAAACTTTCCAGAGAAGGCCTACCTTTGTGTACGTGGTTTTGGATTACATCCCATTGTTCACTCTGAACAATGGAATAAGAATACGAGGCAAATGCTAATAATAAATATCTAAACTTTCCACATATTTTTCGGTTTTCCGATTTGTGTACGATAAAATATTTTGGTACTAACTGACTTGTAACAATAACGAAACGTTATTTATTAGATATCTTTCTGTCGATCTGTCTTAATGGTATTGGCTTGGCAGATTTGCTCATTCTTGTATTTTTTTTTCAGAGTCAACGTACCTAATCTTCAAAGCGCAAGTACCACTCAGCTGAAGGAGGGCAATAATGACTCTCTCCCAGGAGGTTGGAGGTAAGTGAGCTTTTATGTACCCCAAATCCTGCTAACTGTAGAAAAATAACTGCTTTATTTCTACTGTTAAAAAACAGAGGGGTAGCTCGGGATACCGGTTTGCGAGAAGCGAGTAAACTGCTGAGCGTGCTTTACCTGTTATTATTGTGATTAACTAATTATGCAACAACCGTCGTGTTTTCAACCGTATTTACTTATATAACCACTGTTTTGAACTGAATCGGAACCATTTCACAACCTATGAAAGATTTTTAGTTCTTAACCACACTGAATTAAAAACTCTGATTGGTATAACACTTAATAAAAATCTTACAATTAATTCACTGACAGACGACCCACAGCCTAGAACGCCTAGAAGCATGAAATTTTGCACAAGAATTCCATAAAATAACTAAAGTCAGGAACAAGAAATATATTATTCCGAAAGGGGTGCAAAAGGGTAATTTCGTTTGTATGAAATATCTTATTCCTTAGGTTTGTAAACTTGAAACTAGATAGATACGAGTATGTTGTAGGTAGGTAAGTACATCAAAAAGGTTTGACTTTATTAATTTTTGAAACTTAAGCGTTGTAAAGTTGGCATAGAAGAATCTTATTAACCTGCGGTTCGATTAATTTGAAACTTTGTAATTAAGATCTTGACAGAATGCGAAGATTTACATGTATTTTACCCTTAACTAGGTGAAAAGGGGTACCTAATCAAGTATTTCGGGAAGGATTTTCCTGCTTGCTTCGATTAAATTGAAAATCGGTATAAATAATCTTAGGGTCACATTATGGAAACGTACGAAACGAATGAAATACCGATAGGTAGGTAAGTACATTGAAATTGCTTTAATTTGGCATGCCACTTTGAGTATTAAATAATAAGGATAGAAAATACTTTCAAATGTAATTTCTCCAAGGTTAAGAAGAGAGAAAGATAAATAAATTGATAATTCGAAAGGTAAATTCGAATGAATCCTTATCTCCAATAAAATGTTAAAGTCTCTAAGCAATATAATAACGAAGGGCCCCGCTGGATGGAAACCGAATTTAAATGCGATTTCCGTCTTTGTGGCGGTGTGTGTAACTGTGTACATTCTAGATCTGCTAGATATTAAACATACAAAATTCGATTTCCTATTAGAAGTATGTAATTATTTAACCCTTTAAAAAATGACAATTGCCTAGGTCCGGGGTGGGGCGTAAGTACTTCCCGGGGGTATAATTTGGTCATTTTATTTTCTCTTCGACATTTTGATTACCTACCTTTATCATATGCACGCACGCAACACATGGCATAATATGAAAACTTTAAAATATACCTGTTTTAACCACATTCATACAAATAAGCTATTGATAATTATACAGTACTGGTACGCTATTATAAAAAACTATTTAGTTGACGCCAGATGGGCAAGTGGACTGCGCCATTATAATAGAGCAATTAATGAAAAGTAAATGTAAATGGCTTAAGTTAATTCTTACTTACCTTGTGTTTACTTATTATGAATTCTGTGAGGGCAATCATTCGGACACATTCCTACTGATAGAAGGGTATACACAATATACATTTGATTCACACCAACACCAATGTACCAGGATCGAAACATAGCTATGTGAAATAGATATCTTTGTAAATAATAATCAAAATATGTACAATGACGTAAGTAATAAAAAAATACCTACTTATAGTCAAGCTATTAAAATGGAAAATTAGATTGTTGCTAATAGATTGGAATGTTGACTGGAAGTCTAGAACAAACATTTCCTCGCCATAATTATAATGGAGACAACCAAGGAGTTACACTTACAAAACAAACAATTCCATTCTAGGCACTTTCTTATTAGCGTTTGTATAAGTATCGAAGTCCGAGTTTAGACTGAAATGCTGTACCCCCATATTGTTCAAGTATAAGTACTTAAACACTGCTACTCACCAGTTTTTCAATAGTGTAATTGATGCCGTATGACGCAGCATTTTCACTCAAAAGATATCAGTGGTTAATCTTTTTTTGTTATTACTAATAGTCAATCAATCGAGTACGTATCCTATATGTCTTTGCCATAGTTTACAAAGGTGGAAAAGATTTTTGGATAATTGTGATGTGAACCTTAGTCCCAATGAAGAATCCAAGTTTGCGACCTTGAACACTTGGATTTTTCTACGACAATTACAACATAATATATTAATCAAAAATTGTACCTTGTCTTTTGTATGGCAAAAACCCTCTACTATACGGACTAACAATTAATGAGCTCACAATCATGCATGCAACGTGTTAGCTATTCTTGTGTAAATAGTGGTAATTCGAGATTGGGGGTATTAAGGATGTCTGTCCTGTCCTTAATCATTGATGCTAAGAATAAGAAATTTTATTTGCTCAAACAGTTGTATACATATTACATACAGAATTAAAATAATACATGCATGCAAGATCTTAAAATAAGAGAGTGGCTCACGACGACATGTCTGCCATTTCTCATGGCGTGCAAATGTCTTAGTTAGGAATAAAATTATTATTAAATGATAAATGATTGATTAAATCAATGATTTTTAACTTGTACACTTATACATTAAATATCAGTCACAGTTAAACAAATTTCTTATATTCAATCATTTACATTACCTATCCAATTATTTATTATTTTCTTTGTCCAATAGTACAAATCAATTATCACAATGACGGTTTACACTTTTAATAGACATTCAATTATTTATACTAAAGGCATATTTAAGTTCTCCACTACTACATGACCATAATTGCTATAAAATTAATTATGGTGATAATTCTGTAATACTGTAATATGCTTTTTGTGCCATAAACAATTTCATTGTGTGTTTAAGTTTTGGTATAGTTTGCTCTTTCCAACTTTTGGGCAATTTGTTATAGATAGTTGGTGCCACGCAGAAAACACTTTTGCGCACAAGTGCAGTTTTTGATGTATGTACTTAAACATAGTTTGCTATCATCACGTCTATTTCTTGGAAATTTGTCTGCCATACGAGAAAACAAATGTGGATTTGCTTTTACGAACATTGCCATTTCTAATAAATAATATAATATAATATTCTAATGTTAATATATGATATTTAGTGAAATAATTTTTACAGCTATCGGTAGTTGAGATTGAACATAGATCTTACGCAGCACTTTTGTCTTTTAAAGATGATATCCCTATCGGTTGAGTTACCCCAGAAGATAACACCATATCTAATGACGGATTCAACTAAACCATAGTAGGCCGTTAGTAGCGCTTCTATATTTAGAGTACGTGATAATTTGTATAACGCATATGCACCACTACTTATTCTTTTGGCTAGAGCCTCAATATGCGCTTTCCAATTTAAGTTTCTGTCGATAGTTGGGCCTAAAATTTTTGTAGTATTAGCTGTTTGTATTTTATTATTATTATATTCGATGGTCAGACTATAAAATAATGATGGTCGTTGGCTAAAGTGCATAATCAAAGTTTTATTTATATTAATTTTCAAATTATTATTATTCAGCCACGTTACCGCTTCAATTAATGTATTTTTTGTGTCGGTTTCATATGTATTCCTACTATGGCATGGTATAGTTATCGTACTGTCATCAACAAACAGTGTCACGGGATGTTTAATGGATTTAGGGAAGTCATTAATATAGAGTGTAAACAAGGGCGGTCCGAGTACACTGCCTTGCGGAACTCCATGCAGGACGGTACGCTCGCATGACGTGAAAACCTCTTCACGTTTGGAGCTCATATTTATTCTACTAATTTGCATTACTTGTGTTCTGTCTTATAGGTATGATTGTATTAGATTAAATATGTTTCCTCTTATCCCATAAGCATTAAGTTTATCTAGCAATACAATGTCGCCTATGCGCATGTGACCGCCCGTAATATTCTGAATATTCATGAAAATATGTCGAAAATAAACTTCAATTTTTAATTTTTTAAGTAGAGTTTGTAGATTTGCTGTCTATTTTTTGACACATCTCCGAAGTTTATGGGTCGATTTGGATTCTGTTTATTATTTCCAAAAGCTTATGAGTTATTTTAACAGGTTAATTAACATTTTCAAAAAAAGACGGAATCGAAGTCATTTTTTTGGTAAAAAATCGTCGTTTGTCGTTTTTCGTCATGTCGCAGAAAATTGCACACACTGGTGTATTTTTATCCATGTTTGTCGCAAGCGCAACAGTATGCAAGAAATCGTATATGGCCAAGTTAATGATTTTTTTCTCCCTAAATCCTTTCTGTTCATCACGGAGTATATGTTTTTTTTTCATAATAGTTATTTAGTTCCCTGCAAATATATTTTTTGAAATTATTGGTATTAATGATATCGGCCTGTAAAACTCCCATTAGCTCCCTATCCTGTTTCTTAAATAGTGGTTTTACAATAGATTTTTTTTTGCTACATCAAGACGTTCTCCAGAGACTTTTGAGAGTTGATTTAAATCTGCAGATTTAAGTGTACCGTATAGGTACCTCTACGAGCTGGAAACTATACAATGCTGACTTTTTATTTTATGAATGTTTCGTATCAGGATGAAAGTCTATCCGATCATATTATGCGGTTAGCACAGCGTTTTAAGCTATTTATGTAGATAGTAGGATATATTTATAAATGTTGCTTATAGTTAAGATAACTTAGTCAAAGTGTACGGTAAAGCAGACTTTGAATCATCACCTAGTTAACTTTAAGCGAAGTTTTTATAAACAAACCCTGGTGTGTGCTAGAAGTAGGCTACTGTCCATCATCGAGCGACATTTCACCGCACCTACGCAGTATTTATTGCTCCAACACATTGACAATTCATAAGTATGGGAGTTGGGGCATGTGTTCTATGTATTTAACCAGCTGCAGCAACCCTCGATTTGGAGCAGTTCGATAACGAACCGGATCGATTGCGACCAATTGTCCATAGACAATTCATTCATTCATTGTTTCATAGATATCGTAGGAATTCAATTTTATCTTGGCACTTGTAATTCCTAAGGGAGATTAATAAGGCCGTCAAGTTTGATTCGACACAAAATGGCCACTAGGCCAGTTATCTAAATCTACATGACTATTCTAGATAAATAAAAAGGTTTTAGGGGTTCGAATAGCACATTACATGCCAAATTAGATTATTCTGAACTTAAAATCAGACTCCAATAAGAACAACATGTTAAGGTTAGGTTTGATTCAATGGTCTTTTTAAAATTTTGCTTGTGCGAAAAGCGGGATGTATGAACTAAACCGAAAATTCTAAGACATGAGAGGTAAGTTACAGAGTTACCATCAGCCCACCCTGGGCCCGCGTGGCCTGAGCCTGAGTCCCAGCTTCCAGCGGTGGGATAAATGAGTACATATTGTTTTAGGCAATAAGATCGGTTTCGATCCCTGGTTTATTCAAATTGTTATCAAGTTGGTCTCATGATGCCTTTAATTTCTTTTCTTATTAGATAGTTTCAGATTTCTTCCATCTCAAAAGTTTAATAGTAAATAAAATGTATAAAACAGGTCAGAAGAATAGCCCCACGAATGTATGTAGAGTTCTACATAGGTACTTAAGTATATAAAATGTTGTATCCAAGATCTTAATAAGGGGTACGTTCTCACAGAATCTCATTCTCAAATATCTGTATTTAAATTATAATTCAGTTTCTCAACTCACAACTTGTATCAAATTCTAAGCACAGGCGGGTCAGCCCTTGTTCTTCTCTTCACAGCACTCCCCTGTCAACTTCAAAGAACAACCAGTTTCATACGAACGTTAGCGTTATATAATATCCTATCTTAATATAATTCTATTGGAGTGAGTTTAGCGTTTAATCTCTAAACCGGTCAAAGCTCGACGGATTTAAATGATTTCGTTTTTTGCTGAGCGTCTAGTTAAGTTGAAGGACATAAACCGTATTTCTTTTAAAATATACTCTTGCTTTTATTTCGATGGAATCCGTTGCCGTTACCGTTTTTTTACTAAACACAGGATGGAATCATCCATACTTGAAACTAGAAATTCTCTGGGGATGAATGTTTTTTGCCGGTGAATCTAGTTATCACCACAGAATAACTAATTGGTATTACAGACTATGTTTTAAAACACCCTCGCTCATGTTTCCAGAAATGTAATATCTGTCATATTGGATTTCCTTCCGCCTTCGTTGTTTTGATTTTTAGCCGGTATTTGTTAATTTCTACTTTAGAAGATATGAAATATCAAAATAACAACTACCCACCTATTAGATCAATAGCATTTTTTCACCAATGGACGGAGTGATTCATGAGTTTGCGGTGTATAATTCATTAAGGTGTTGTGTAAATTGGCTGAAATATGACGATGATTGTTGAAGAGGTTGAAAAAAAATAGGACTGGGATGGGACTGAGAGAGCTTTTCTGGTGCGCTGTGTAAACCAATAGAGTATATGAAAACAATGTACCTATTACGGAATAATTCCTTTTAGCAAAATATGAAAGTAGTTTAAAAAAAACTCTGAAACACGCTTTTATCACACATTAAAAATTATACGTGAATAAAAACGACAAAAGCGTGTTTTTTTATTATCTTATTTTTAACTTTTGCGTCTAGTATATTCTTCTTTAAGTATAAAGTCAACGAAGTTATGACGATTAGGGGCTACTAGGGAAATCGAGGGGTTTACAAGTAGCTCCTAAAGAGTTACACTATCCATCTCCTGGTTCCATCATCAGACCGTAAACACCAAGTGCAATCTATTGGACTAATCAAGACAAAACATATGAGCCCAAACTCAAGGGGGTTTACTAGTAGCCACTGAAGAGTTCCACTATCCACCTCCTGGCTCCAATATCAGATCGGCTCCAAGATACCAAATTAAGGTTTTGTCTTCCGAACTACATATACACACAAAGTTTGATTTCGATACGAATTAGGTGAAAATTGACTTAGTTAGTTACAAGTGAAGCTAATAAAAGCATGTTAAAAAGACGTTTCCGTGGGATAAATTTCGTCACGCGTGCGAAGTCGCGGGTAAATGCTAGTGGCATATAAAAATAAAAACTATGTACCGATTAAGATCATAAGAACATAGATATAAGAACTTGTAGATTTGTAAACCGCATCGCCAGCCCGGCCATAGATTTAGCAAAATGTGGCATGGCATTCTGCCCCGTGTACAAGGCTACGTAGGTAAGTACCAAGGTCGCTGTCACTGAATAGGGCTTCAATTCAACAAGTCAGCTACCGCTCTATTTTCCCGTTGTAATAGTGTGAATACTTAGAAATCGACATACATATTTTTAATCACAATATATAGGTAGGTAGGTAGGTATTAGGAAGCTCCGTAAAATTATCATTGAAAACTACACTATAGGTAATTAGCTAAACACCGGTGGTGATACCCAAGAACCATAAGCGATAAACCAAATTTAAAAAAATACTAAATTTCGAGCGGCCATTGTTTGATATTACATTAAAATTACTTTTTAGCGAAAATTTTATTGTTAAGTACAAGAGAAACCGCGATAAAATCAGTGAACATTTTTAGCACTCCGGCTTGTGTAGGTTACGTATTATTTTCAATCAGTACGTTTGTCATTTAAATAGCAAAGAACAGTTTCTCTAGAAAACCATATTTCATTTTCACTCCGGAAATTCGAGGAAATAAAGACCAACTCAATCTGTGGAGTAGTTGGAATTACATGGAAACTATAAGAGTTGAAATACTAGTACTGAAAAAAAATATAAAGAATTCAATAGAAAAATGAATGGATGATTAACAGTTTCTTCATCCTTTGCTCCCACGGTGCCTGGTGCTTTGCTTCCAGTTACAATAACACTATTGTGGGTAAAATTAGAGTAAAAAAAAACAGCCATATTTCTACATTCGCCACCCGGCACCCGGTAACCCGGCAGGCCCCAGCAGCCCGAGCTTTTCAGGGGCATCATTCAACACCATTATTCCTATTCAGTATTGAAAGTTCTAGGTCGTCGATTTGTGATTGTCATATTACGGTATGATCACCGACCCATTTAATTGTTGCCTTAAAATTATACATAATCAAAAATAATTTTCAGTAAGTAGGTAAAGTAGTTAATATTCAGGCGCGCCGTGTACCATTTAGTTACAACTTCTAACTCGGAAGTTTATACATATAATAAGAAGCGGGCTGCCCTGTGTCGGCAACTCGACACGCATGAGGGGTGGGTAGGCAGAATTGTCGCTGTTATCTCACTACGTGATCGGCGATCTCGGTACAAGTGGGCCTTTATTGCACGCCGTTGAATCAAATGATATACCTACATACATGTACGACTTACGAGGTAGGCAGGCGGCACAAAAACACCGGAGTACATACATATTTTTAAATCCAGAAAGGTAATGTTCTATGCACGATTGTGACTGTATACTTTTACATAGGTATGCTATACAAATTCTTGATAGAATTTTGCACTAGAGTTTCATAATTAAAACGAAAATGGAAGAAAGGATTTTATAAAAACGCATCCCCCTAAAGAGATTAAATGATGGATGAAAGTTTGTGTAGAAGTACGTAATTTTTGCCAATGGGAAATTCCATCGGGCACGTGTCACCGCTTATACTTACATTTTTAACAATTAAACATAGGTAGGTGTTTAATTTGCTCTTTTTGCAGCTTACTGGTAAAAAATGTTACCTTCAGCGTGTGTGAGGACACTACAACTTTTTTATTAAAATTCGGCACAATGCCATTATGCGACCTACTGCCCGCATTGTCTTGCACAGCGAATGCCGTGTTTAAAACTACTATGGAATACCCCTACATTGGAGATTTGCCTAATACCTACGTTCAACAAGTAGTATAGTATAGGTAGGGTACCTATCGTACACATTGTTTGTGATCATCATCCGCGACCAACATTCCACATAATATACCTAACACCTGGCCAAATCACAAGTAGTGTATGTAAGATTAATTATATTATTTCGGACTAACTAAGCTTGAAGTGGGAAAAATGGAAAACAATGAAAGTGACAGGCCAACGGAGGATGTAGCGCGGAAAAAGTGTAGGTGTAGGACGTAGGTAGACGGGCGCGCCGCGACACGTGTCGGCCGGGTGTGCCCGAGGAGCGCCCACGTGCCTCCACGCCGATCGATACACATTCGCGCACGCGCCGACTCTCCCGCCATTCAGCCGCCAACCGGCCAGGACCTACCGAAACGTCCCCTGAAAATACAGCCTCCTACATAAATTGTTACTTATACTTACATCTCTCTAGAGCAAGAGTTCAGAACCTCACACGTCCAGTTTATTCATATACTTACTGAGGTACCTACGTAAGGAACTGTTGTGGGGGTTCTTTGTGTTGAACAATCCAAGCGAAGAGAAGCTCGCATGAGTCGCAAGTCGCAGAGCCTCCGATTGATACATCGTCCTACCATATCTCTTACTGTATACAAGTACTTACATGTATACTGCTAAAATTAATATTTTTATCTTTCTAATAAAAGGGGAAATCTTTGCGATAACACGACGCGACGACTGCCTATTAGAAAGCGACTATATTTGCTTGTACCCTGTTTGCTTCCCAAGAAAATACCTGCCAGAGGAAATGTTCGCGACTGTAATTCCCTATCCTGTCCCTTAACTAAGTATTTTCAACCAGCTTTTGCCCGCGACTTCGTTCGCATGGAAGTCGTAAGACACCAAATATACTAAAAAAAACAGCCACATTTTTATAAAACGTTCCTGTATACTAAATTGGTATTTGAGTCAGGACTGGTGACGCGGCAGCAAGCGACGTACAGTGGTCCGTGTGAGAATTAGCAGCCCGTTCAAAGGTCGACACCTGCAGCCTTCAGTGGCGTTCCCTTTGCGTGGGAAGTTTTTCCTTTATAGTGAATGAATGAAAGCCTGCGTTCCTGCATATTGCTACCTAATGACACAACCCAGTGACTGACTGATGCATTCTTACAAATTCTCCCTAACCAACATCTATCACTAAAATAATATAACAGTAGTTAGATTGTAAACACTGGATTTCTCATTAACAATCACCACCGAACCATAGATATTTATTTTTATTATGACCAAAGCCAAAAACGGCCCTCTATTTATACCCGGGCTTCGTACGTTACCTCAAAGAGCCGTGTATTTTGAGCCCTAGAGTTTTGCTTGTTAATTTTCCTTAAGCCGAAATTTGTCAGCCCCTTTTTATTTATATTTTTCTATAATTTCTTTACAAGTTTTGTTATATAATCTTCCTTATATAATCCATAAGCTAATTAAACCTTAATATACAACTTAACTATGAACAATAAAAAGTTTCTAGAACAAAAACTGTTACAAAAGTGAGTTGACACATTTTCATTATACAAAATCCCTTGTAATTCCTAAACTAATGGTCTGATTTTTACAATTTAAACGGAAATATTCGTTTTATACATAGATATAGTAAAGGTGTTTTTTACATTTCAATGGTTTTATTACTAGACCTATCCTTTACAACAAAATATCAAAACCTATCCATAAACAAAAAAGTGAGTTTTCAAGTTAGGTACGTAAATAGGTATGCTTGAACAAAACTACACTTATAAGAATCCTTTTAGAAACGGTCTTATTGGTTTGAAATACAAAAACTAATAACAAATCTGAGCTAGATGCTAATTAGAAATATAATATAAAACATTAAACACTCATTTGCAAAAAAAACGGGCGGTTTTGTTTTTTCAACGTTATTGGTAATCATTTAGTTTAAAGAGGGTCTAATAGCTAAACTATGTTGCTGGCACTTAATAGTCTGGGTATGAAAAAAAGCTAATTCTAAATTCGAAACTTTTTAAAAATAATAATTCCTTTTCCAGTTTGTGACTTTTTACTTACTTTTCGCGGGTTTGCGGTTAAAAGGTTATCAGGCAACTAAAACTAACTTCTCGTTATTTTTAGTACAATAATTTGTTAGTCGCATAATCCTGCCTTATTGTGACTGAAACAGATACCTTGTGACGATTGTAATGGCAGAAAAAGCAATAAGAGCTAGTAAAATTATAGAGCTGCTGGAAGAGGGGTATACGAGGGGGGCCAATGTTACGTCTCGCAGCGGTTAAACGTGAGTCGTTCAACCGTCCAAAGAACCTGGACTCGATACCAAGAGACAGGTTCCGTTCAGAGAAGGCAAGGTTCTGGAAGAAAACGTTGCACACAACCACGAGACGACCGCTTTTTAGTAACTCAGGCGCTGAGGAACCGCAAATGCAGTTACATAGACCCCAAAAGAAACCTCGAGGAGCACAGGTTAGCCTATGGACAGTGAGGAGGAGGCTTTTAGCGGCTGATATACGCAGTCAACGACCAGCGCGGGCCCCCAAGTTACTCTGTGAGCACCGGATTGCTCGATTGAGGTTCGCTAGAAATTGCCTATCTTGGACACTAGGTAACTGGAGTAGCGTACTCTTCTCCGATGAGGCTCGAATTTGTCTGAATGGTGAGGACCGACGTCGGCGAGTGTTACGAAAACCAGGGGAACGCTACGGCGACGTATGTTATGAAGAAATCACCCCTTATGGTGGGGGGTCCGTTATGTTTTGGGCGGGCGTAACTTCCAGCTATCGTACTGAGATAGTATTCATTGAAAAGGGCTCACTAAATGCGCAAAGGTACATAACTGAAATCCTTTGTCAACATGCACAACCCGCACTGACTGTAATTGGTGAAGATGCCATTTACATGGGCGATAATGCTCGGGCCCATCGTTCTGGCGACGTAGATGCTTATATGCAAGAGGTCGGTATTCGTCGTTTGGATTGGCCAGCGCGGAGCCCCGACCTTAACCCCATTGAGCACGTCTGGGACCTCCTAAAACGGCGAGTACGATCTGTCCAACCACTTCCCACAAAACATCAGGGAGCTTAAACATGTGATCTCGGCTGAGTGGGAACACATTCAACAGGACACCATCAAAAGTCTGGTGGAAAGCATGCCAAGGCGATTACATGCCGTAATCGCTGCAAGGGGAGGTCATACTCGTTATCTATTAATGTATTTTTGGATGTTATTTTAATTAAAATACCATAAAAATACTCGGTAGTCTTAATTTCATTATACCCATAAAAATGTCCATTTTAACACGACTCTCTGTTTACATTGACCAAAACATCGATTCCAGGATTTAAGTGTTTAAAACATATTCTCATTTACAATAAGAATTTTCTAGTCATTTATGCTAATGACATACTAAAAATATTAATATATCCATAGAAAATCCGATGACTGTAAGGTGCCCGTTTTTTTTTTTTGCAAAGGAGTTTATGAATCTCTGAAAGTTTCTAACTACTTAGTTACTTAAAATTTCTACTTTACGTTTTTTGCGTAGCGGTCCCGCCACTACTTGCGCCCTGGTGCACAGATAGGTAGGTGGTGCACAGATAGGTGGTGCACAGATAGGGTCTTGTCGCCGACAAAAGGTTTTTATTGCGTTAAATAAACAATTAGTAGTCTGTATCCGCCGTTAACACGTAGCGATTCGCCATACTCAATATGAGTTCATCCAAATCATGTTGCGGAATGGCTGCCCAAGTCCGTTGTAACAGGCGAAACAGATTTTCTGATGCGTGTGCGGGGCAGCCATATTTGGCAGGTCTTTTTTGAAGCATACCCCTCATACGCGCTCAATTTGATTCAAGTCTGGCGATTGAGCAGTCCACGGTATAGGACGTTAATATTACCTGCGGCAAGAGTGTTACCAACGACTCTGGCAGTGTGTGGACGTGCATTATCATGCATAAGCAAAAATGACATGATAACATCTGATACAATCAGATCAAGTTAATCTGTGCATTGAGATTGCCTCTTATCCAAATCAGTTCGTTTCTTCCGCCGATCCAAATACCCGCCCATATCATGATTGTTCGACCACTACATGGACTTCGTGGCATGATTTTAAACGTTCCTGGCATCCAGGGCCCTCCAATACCGTGTACGTCTAGTATCTGGCCTCATACTAAAGCTAGATTCGTCTGAAAAACATAAAACGTCACTCTTCTTCTGCCCAATTTCTGCGTTCACGAGCCCAGTGTAAACGGGCTCTGCGATTGCGGGGCTCAATAGGTGGTACTTGTAGCGGCTTTCGGGAACGGAGATTAGACTTCATGCAAGCGATTAAATCCCTGAAGAGCTATGAAGCTTCGTAACCAACATTATCGCGGTCATTGTACGATTTCGTCGAGCAGTAATTTGTATGTAACGATCTGCGTGTGCTGATGCGAGCTCGTCCTACATGTCTCTCTGCTCTGATGATTTCTTCTTGATCCAAATGACGTCTTCTCTCCATAATAACGTTCTTTTGTATTGACTCCACTCACAAGTATGGCAGAAATTTTACTGATTTGGCCTCAAACCCGTTGCAGGATTATATAATAATCCTTTACAGAAGACTTCCATGTTTTGACCGAAATTCATAATCTATCGTTACCTTTTCAAATGACGAAAGATAGATGGGCAAAGTATAGACGCCAGCACATCAAGCTACTATAATCTGTCAAATTTATTTAATCTATTTTGAACTTTATCGCTACAGCATTAGGTTAAGTTCAAGGTTGATTGGGAAAATTTGACGGTTTCGGGTAGCTTGATGTGCTGCCGTCTGTACTATAGACCCCATCCCCAATTTTTTTTAGATCCAAACAGACTTCATTTTTTTGCCTCATACTTTTCGTTACTGGCTACAAAATAACAAATCGTTTGTTTCAAGTCTTAAATATGTATTATGTAGGTTTCCTGAAAAAAACATCTTTCAGTTTCATTTATCTAACGAAAATATGGGTTTGTTTCCTAATTTTCGTCACAATAAAAGAGATAAAACATAATATGTCCACTTCAATAATATAGAACATAAAACAACAAAAGATCGTGCCCATATTCCACGAAGGAGTAGCTAGAAGTGTGTGGAACATTCACATTTCGCAATTTGTTATATTTCGGGATATTCTATTCATTTTACTTACATAACATCACACCAGTGTTCCCCGGAATGGTAGGCAGAGGTAAGTATACTTCTATAGAGTTAGCTACATAGATCGATCGGTACGGCGCGCATTTTATTTTTCGTCATAATGAAGGAAATCAAACAAAATGATTGCATATATTGGTGTACAAGCGTGAATGTTGTTTTATGGAAAATAAAATTCAATATAATAATTACTTTAAGTAAAAACCAATACGATTTAAACTAATTTTGAATAATCAAACTTATTTTGGAATAGGTACAGTTTAGTACCATTACATTTCCTTCTTTTCTGCTAATACGCCATACATTTGACGGTCGTCGCCATAGTAAAAAATGATTAGTAAGCCAACACCTTTCAAATGAGATATGTTTCAAGTCTGTTGACTGAGTTTTGATATCGGGTTGTAGGTACACAATCTCTACCTACACCTACAGCGTATACAAGGGTGAATTGTTATGTCATGGAAAATAAAATACACTATGAAGTACCTTAAGTAAAAACCAAAACGATTTTCACTTTTTTTTTTAAATAATCTATTTTGTTATACAGTTTTACCATTACATTTTCCTTCTTTTCCCTGAAAACCCCATAGTTTTGACGGTTGTCGCCATAGTAACGAATTATCAGTAAGTCAAAACCTTTTAAATGAGATAGATTTGGGCACGCTAAGTTCCATCATCCTTTACTAAAAAAGTATGCTTATGAGAATACAAACTATATAATTAAAAAACCTGTTTTTTAGTAATTAGCAAACGCGTGGTTGATCCCAGACACTTTTGATGTGTGTTTTAATATAGTGTAGTAACAAAATGTCAAACAAAGAAGCACAATGTTTCAATTGTTGGGAATAGATCTTAAGTTTGCAAAGCAGTCGCAAGTCGTTCTTATTATGTCATTCATGATTGACTGGTTAGCTCCTTAAAAAGGTATAGCAGGATGATAATATATAATCATTTCAAAGGTTAAATCTATTTGCTATATTCGTTCCCTATTCACTCCAGTGAAGTAATGGAATAATTCCTCTGTTGGCAAACACGGGTACCTATATTGTATTCTCTCATCTCATTTTCTACGAAAAGTATGGGAAGCTTTTTGCGATTTGATTTTTTTTTTTGTACTTAAACCTCAGTTGGTCCGATAGTCTTTTTTATCCTTTTAAAAAGTCTACCTATTTTCTATAGTTTGCCAATTTTCTTGCGAACTGTTATTTTTTTATTCAAAATCTGTGAATGCAGATCAAAATGTTTCAAAATAGATATGGACACTGTCTTAAGACAGTTTTCTTGTAGCGACAACAGTTAAAACATAATATCTACCCTTATGACCCCATCTCAAAAATCTCACTTGTATCGGTGTCATGACTGCTTAGCTCCAAACAGGTATAGCGTGATGATCATTTAAAAGGTTAAATCTGTATCTGCAATATTTATTTATTCCCTTTTGCCTCGTCTTTTTACAGTTTGCGGTAAACTAGAGAAGGATATTGTAGGGTTTTTGAACAAGAAATGCTGGCCGAAAAGTTGATCGCTGAGTAGGTGCGGCATGATGAGAGACCACTGAAAATATGATAATAAGTGTCAGATAGGAGCCCCGGGGTTAGGAGTCTACTTTTCGATTTCAAAAAGGGCCATTTTGGTATGATCGTGTGCGGACTAACCCACAATGACTTAAATAGGCAAATCTGATCTGTCCCAACCTTCGAGGAACGGAAAGGCGTGATGTTGTGTTATGTAGCAATAGTTTAACTTTTGAAAACTGAAGGTGCATTTATTCATGCGTATTGGACATTTATGTGTACGAATATGAACGAGGAAGTGAAGCGGCGCGAAAATATATAGCGGACTAGCGGAGCCGTGAAACTCAGCTTGCATCCCTCGCTCACACATTCCTCGCTTACATTAGGAACTCGTATTACGTCGCAAATATCTCTCGCTCACGTTGTATGTAAAAGTCCTCGCTCCGGTAAGCCTTTATCACCAGAGATGGCGCTGAGCGAGTTCAAAAATAAAGCAGTTATAATTATATATTGGTAAAATTATTATTTGTTCAACCCTCCGCTTCCTCGCACAGGTCTGGTGGAAAGCCTGCCTAAAGATGAGGTTTTCCAACAGATGCTATGCTGTGGCTGTAGGTTTTTGCCATTCTTCCCCAAGAGCTCGGTTTGAATTTTGCGTATTAACGAAACTCGCGTAGACGCCGCCGCGCCGCGCGCCGCCGCGTCACCGCGAGTCTTCGAGATCGGGAAGCATTCTTGACGTACCTAAATACCAGTCGACCGCGCGTCTGTGGTAATACTGCCCTGGGCCTTGCGTAGTAAGGCACAAAAAGTTAACACTGTTTATCTACAATAAAGTAAGTATACCGTCAGACGGTCCACTGATTTTGGTACCAGTAAAACGACTTTGAGACTTCAATTATTAGTTAGATAGGTACCTACTCGAAATACATGTTTTACTCTTATTATACCATTGATTATTAGCGCAAAATAAAACGCAGCAGGTTATGTTTTTCAATTTGAGTCTCGTCCATATTTTGCCAACGCGTTACCTTTCAAAGGTAGTCAAAAATAGTTTATCCTGAGATTATATAAAACATTATGTAATAACTCATAAGATAAGTCATCTCCCTATCCTTTTCCAATTATGATGTGGTCTGCTTCCAGTCTAACCGAATGCAGCTGAATACTAGTATTTTACATGGAACGACTGCCAATCTAACCTCCATAACCCAATTAGGTACTGGGTTATACGATACCCCTTGGTAAGACTGGTTGTAAGCCTTTGGGGCTTCTGACGACTCGTAACGACAGTCAAAGAACCACTAATGATAGTCGAGACCAACGGCTTAACGTGTTTTCCGAGGCACGGAGGGATATTGGTATGTAAAGATTGTCACCCATCCATGGACCCACCGTGGCAAGCGTAGCTTAACCTGATCGATCAATCCGTGCGGCTGTTATTACTTGGTCACAAGCCCCACTCCCTGATTACATATAAGTACCTAATCAAAAATCTAGTCTAGTTACGGCTGACTTTACTATCGAAATGCAAACACAGCAGCCCCTTTTAAATTAGGCATGTTTTACCTCTCAGGGCTATTACTTAATTGAATTCATTTTATTTTCGTTATTATTTTTTTCCGCATTTTTTTTTAATTTAAATTTCGTATCCCTTATCCATGGATGGGAATTTGCGTAAACATAAATCTACAAAATGTATGGAACAGCTGACTCTATCTTCGGTAAATTCATGTTAGTAATTGTTCATGAGTTCTGTGGGCATAGAGACCAATGTTAACCCAGCCCCCTAATTGCGTAACACACTATCAATCACAATCTGAATAATTTTGAAGGATATTGCTCATCCATTGATTCATAATATGTTCGAAAAGTTTGCTCAACAACGTAAATAAATCCTTTATTCCCAGTAGTTCCATGTAGCTAGTTCCACATGGAACTATTGCACCCTAAAAACATCAATACTTTGTATCATTAGTTCCATGTAATTTTAAACTAGTTTTATAGCCCGACATTTCTTTCATATGGAACTGCTGCAATTAGTTCCATGTGATTATAGTTGAGTTCCATATTGTACTATTGCAACCTTTGCCATTAGTTCCACGTAAGTAATTTAACACCAGTTTTACTCAATCAACTTTATTTAGTTTCACAATGACAATTATATATAACTATTACAATTAAAAAAAAAACTGAAAGGACACGCTTTTATCACGCATTATAAATTAAATAATAATTAAATTATATAAACGTTTATTTGTTACGATATGTGCATGCTACCCTTGCCAATATCTATATTTTAACTTAATTGGTAGAGTAAACGCAAACATATTTTTTTTTTATTCGGATGTTGGATATGCTATGTAGTTATTAGTTAACTTATCACTTCTTTTATATCCTTTCTTTTCTGAATAATTGAAAAAATATTATTTATTTCTGTAAATTAAAATAATAAGTAAGCAAATAGCAACTAATAACTAATACACAAACTAAAATATAGCGTCGAATAATTCATCTGCATCTCTCGACTGGTAATGTACCCAAGAGACTGGCGGCATTGCCACGTGGTATGCCAATACTTAGCCTCTGGCCAAGGTAAAATCCAGCCCTTGGTTCACGGGAATTGTAAACCAGCCTTTTCGAAATTTCCTTAAAAAGACCATAAGCACTCGGACGCCACGAACCGAGAGGGTTTAAACCAAAAAGATGTTGCGTTTATTCTACAACGAACTTAAAATATATTGGCAAGGTAGCGCATGCATATATCGTAACAAATAAACGTTTATATAATTTAATTATTTTTTAATTTCAGTGCGTGATAAAAGCGTGTCCTTTAGTTTTTTTTAAATTATAATATTTATAAATAATCGTCATTGTGAAACGTAATGAAGTTGATTGAGTAAAACTGGTGTTAAGTTACGTGGAACTAATGGCAAAGGTTGCAATAGTACAATATGGAACTCAACTATGCTTTAAGAACTACATGGAACCAAATAGTTGCAGCAGTTCCATATTTTGAAAGAAACGTCGGGCTATAAAACTAGTTTAAAATTACATGGAAGTAGGTAATGGTACAAAATATTAAATTTTTTAGGTTGCAATCGTTCTATGTGGAGCTAGCTACATGAAACTACTGGGAATAAAGGACATGGAACTACTGAATACTCCCATTTTTTTTTTTTTTTAGGATGGGAAGTCATCAAATGACCCCTCCCGCTCTGGGTGGAGCGGAAGGGAGTGTCAGACTCTTACTGACTAAAACCCACCCGTGTTCCTTCCTTAGTCCTTTCTGTTCCAGTGCAGCGGTAACCCTTTCGGACGATCCCGCCGCCCTGGCAGGCTTCGGCCCTATCGGGCCCCGTCCTCTGAATACTCCCATTAGTTCCGTATATGGAACTATCTGCATAGAACTACTGGGAATAAAGGAAATAAATTACGCAACAAACTGTCAAAATGAAACCCTTTGCTACCTACTGATACTGGGTTACGCAATTACCCCCGCTGGCTCTTTTACATGCCTATTGAAGGACGGGACAACTAAACAAAGGGCCGCAGGCTCCGCAGCCCAGCTGCCATACAAAAGACATTATTATGATACAATTGACATTTTGCAACTTTGTTTAGAGAATGTACCTATGAACGACGTTTTGTCCTTTTTTTCATAAAAAACGTATTTTATGTTACAGTGGTCTTTTAAAACATTGACGGGCTTCTGGTTAAGTAATTACAGCCGCACGTACCTACGAACGACGTTTTGTTCTTTTTGTCATAAAAACGTATTTTCTGTTACAATGATCTTTTAAAACCATTGACGGGCTTTTGGTTAGGTAATTACAGCTGCACGGGTCGATCGATCAGGTTAATAAGCTACGCTTGCCGTGGGGTTGGTCCTTTGATGGGTGACCATGTTTACATACCTAGCTCGGTAAGCCGTTTGTCCCGGCTGTCATTCGTGGATCTTTGGCAGTTATTACGGGTCGTCATATGCACGAAAGTTTAATAACCAGTCTTACCGAATGGTAAAATGAATGAATGGTAATATTACTCGGTAACTGGGTTAGATAGGCAATTGCTCCATGTATAATACAGGTATTCTGCTGCATTCGGTTAGTGGCAGCCGATCCCAAGATAGGAAAAGGCAAATGATGATGGTAAACAAATAAAATACAGATATATATACGAGGGGCGTTCAATGTATACTCGGTATCAGCATGAAAAAAGACTTAAATTCAATAAAATTTATTTTTATTTTTCAATGTAATCCCCCATTGCCCGAGTGCATTTATTACATCTCGAAATTAACTTTTCAATACCCTGTAAAAAAATAACTCTAAAAAATGCGCATTTATTACCGCCTTGAGCTCTTCATCGTTGCAAAATCGTCGGATTCGAAATCGAAGGATTTTTTTCTAATTAGGGAACAAATAATAATCACTCGGGGCTAGGTAGGGGCTATAGGGTGGGTGGTTAATTTCTTCGAAACCACAATCTCGCACAGCAGCCTTGGAAACACGCTCCGTGTGGACCGGGGCGTTGTCGTGCAGAAGCAACACAGCGGGGGTCAGTTTACCCCGTCTTTTTACTTTAATTGCTTCTCGTAAATTTCGTAAAGTGGGTGCGTAAGATGTTGCTTTTATGATGCTGATTTTTCCGGCAGACGGAACGACTTGGAATTTCTTAATGGGCGCTGTACCCTTCTTGTGCCACTGCATGGACTCTTGCTTACTTTCAGGGTCATAATGAACCCACGTTACATCTCCAGTAACATTTCGATCGAAAATACTTGATGGAACTTCACCACAGAGCTCCAAAAACTCAACAGCATTCGATTCGCACGTGCTTTTGGGGCACCGTGAGAACTCGCGGCACCCCTTTTGGACTGACTTTTGAAAGGTAAAGAAGGTCATGAAGAATAGTGTGCACGGAACCAACAGAGAGGTGGGTCATCTCTGCTATCATTTTGATCTTCATTCTGGAATCCTCCAGTATAAGCTTCTCAACTTTTTCATTTTTTCTTCCGTAGAGCTCTGCCCCTTTTAAATTCACTTGACCACTTTTGTTTTGAAGCATAGATAACGAAGGTACAGAATCTTGGTAAACAACCACCATCTCTTTGTGAATAGTTTTTGACTTTTTGCTTGTTTGGTAACTAATTTAATAACAGCGCGGTGACCGATTTTCTTCAATATTGTCACGTTAGCCATTCTAATTGTCGTTGACTAAGGATAACTAGCAAACTAATGATCACAACTATATGAAATTTTACCTTTATACCCTTAGATAATGTCATTAATTAATTAGTCAAATTACCCACATTATTAGTAGATCACCCTGACACCGAGAATACATTTGAACGCCCGTTGTATGTATGTATGTATTTGTTCAGTGCCTTTTACACGTTCGCGCGGGATAGTCGGAGCTAGGAGTAATTACCTACGTCTATTCTATTCCAAAAGTATTAAGAAGGTTATATCTCACCACTTTTTCCAACAATTATTGTTTGATGTATGTACATGTACAGACGCCAGCACATCAAGCTACTACAATCTGTCAAATTTCTTTACTAGATTTTCAATTTTATAAGGTTCAAGGTTGATTGGGAAAATTTGACAGTTTCGGGTAGCTTGACCTGCTGGCGTCTGTACAGTCAAGTGCATAAATATATTACTATGGACAGCTCGGCAATAATATCTGATTTCATGACTCATGCGTTAATATCTGTCGTCAAGATGACGGCAAATACATGTGTTCATTTTTGGAAGGCATATACAAGTGGTAGCACAAATATGTGACGTCCATAGATATAGGAAACATTTCTATGGTGCCGTCGAAAGAACACCAAAACTGTCTTAACGAGATAAAATATAGGATGTTGCATCGATTTCAAAGAGGTATCATTTTCTTAGAATGCAATAATATCGGACATGCCTTCCTTTATAAACTTCTGCCTTCTCAGTGAAATTCGGAAGAACACCTCTATATCTGACGATATATCTTTGTCAGCATAAGAACCTGACAGTATTTTAAGTTTACGAGCTTTCTTCTATGTCGCACTCAGTGCCGTCATCGTCATAATGCAAAAATGTGGCACTGGCAGCATAAACATCCGTCGATAATGTTTGAACGTAGAAATGTCTATAATAAGCGATTTAGCGATAGAGGGTCAGAAATCAAACTTCTGCCCATCATGCATTAAACCAGCAGAGAAAGTATGCAACTCTTTTATTTAAACCAGAAGGCGGAAGAATGAGAAGGGCCGAGAGGCGTTGCGAAAATAATAGTGTAGGGCGTTTTCAGACTTTTTACATACGCGCTACATTTCGCGCTTCAACAAAAAAAAACCTGCGTGCACGCGCCTATTCTGACGGGTTCTTACGAACCAGTTTGTCAACAGTACAGTCAACAGCAAAAGTAGGTGATCAAAATCAGAAATTCAATACTAATTAACGGAGTTCGCGTCAGAACTGTGCGGCGTCGAAGTGATTCAAAAGTATGACACTGAGTCTGACATACTTTTGAATCACTTCGACGCCACACAGTTCTGACGCAAACTACGTTCATTAGTATTGAATTTCTGATTTTCATCCATCTATATATCCATCCATCCATACAAAATTTCACGTTTATAATATTAGTAGGATTAACACAATCTAAAGGATATTTTAGTTATTCATGTATTGAAAAGAAACCACTTAGATTTTTTTTTTTTTATGACCATATTGCCTTGGAAGTTGGGTAGGCCTTTGGTGTGGGATGCAACCTGTGTCGACACCCTCGCGCCATCCCATCTTCCTAGCACGGTGGGCTGTGCTGGGGCGGCTGCTGCAGGAGCAGAAAACCTCAAACGGCGCAAATATAACAACCTTATTGGGAGCTATATGTTTGAGTCGTTTGGGGTTGAAACTCTAGGGCCTTGGGGTCCGAGTGCTCATCGAATTTTTCGGCACATCGCCAAGCGGTTGGTTGACTCTTCACGTGACCAGAAGGCTGGCCTATTTTTAGCCCAAAGAATCAGCATTGCCATCCAACGTGGTAATGCTGCCAGTCTTTTGGGCATCTATCCCATTGACAGTGATGCGGACGAATATTTTTATGCCCAATAAGTTCCAGCCTTTTTCTATATTTTTTCGTATTATATACTTGTATATAGTATATAAGAGTGTTAGTTCGATAAAATGTAAATAAAAGAAAATTTATTAAGTACATATACTTAAATCAAAATGCGCAGTACTTTATACTGTAACTAGCTGCTCCCCCGACTTCGTTCGCTTGCATGTTGGATTCGTGGGTTTTAATTGTTTTGGGCGAGACAATAATTCTCTTTCTAAAATAAAGGTAGCCATACTCTTACTCCTTACAAAAACAGCTATCTGCCAGTAAAATTCCCGCCAAGATCGCTCCAGACGTTTTTTTTTATTATTCCGGAAAAGACAAAATTTAAAAATTGATTTTTTTTTATTTGTACGGTACAATACGTGTTCACATGTACATTAAGTACAAAAGCTGTTATTTTGACACACCAAACACACGTTTTATTTATTTGTAAAACGGGAAATTAAATATAAAATCTGTTATGCTCCAACGAACGGCTGTACAAAATGTTCCTGAAAATCTGGTGACAGATATTGAACGTTATGCATCTTCATCGAAACTGGGACCTATATCCCACAAGGAGATATCGATAACCTCATTTTGAATATGAGTAATCGTTGCAGATGCGTTATTAACATCGGAGTGGTTTTTTGCAGATAATAAATGTTTATTTTGCAATCAATTTAATGTTTCACCAAAAACAGAAGTACGTTTTTGTTGTTAACTATTTTTATTACCATTATAAGTACTCGTAAAAGCCATAAAAAAAATGATTTTTATTGAACTTCCTTTAAAAAAAATAGTACCTATAAAGTACTACGCATCTTGATATAAGTAGGTGTGTTATAAGATTTTCTAAGTAGTTTCTTTTCAATGGGTACACGAATGACTAAAATATCCCTAGATTGTGTTGTGTGTAAAATAAATATTAACGTCACTTTAATTTTCTTTAAAACTGAGCTCATAGTTTCATTCGATTCAATTACTGAAAGATATTTTTCCATGGAAATCATAAAAGCTCACAGCATTTTATATCCCCTATTCTTATTTAGGTATATGTATTCCTGTCAGTGGTTTTTTCAGGTCCCCTATCCACACTGGCTTTTATAAAAAACCAAGGACCAGCCCCGACTACGCACGATTTTAACGACTTGATAAATCGAGATTTCTATAATATTAATGTATTATGCACATAAACCTTCAGGTAAATACTCTAAATGATGGGGAAAGCCGCATCAAAATCCGTTGCGTAAATTAGAAGAACATTGCGGTCACTCAGCCACATGAAAAGTTACTTTAATTTATAATTATGTTTATGTAGATGCCCTTAAGTATGTCGCGACCACATATATATTGAAGCAAAGTACCTAAACAATTCTTATTAATATTTGTTGTTAGGTAAATTCGAAGTTACGTAACAACCGCAAATTTAAACTCATTATTATCAAAGTTTTCTCAATTGGATTTAACTCATATTAATTGTATGATTCCATTCGTTCAAGCTGTGGTCATAGGGTGGACTATCAAACTGACCACCGACTGTCTCTCTTGTCTCTTGTACTTCAATACCTTCTTTACCCGAATTAATGGGACTGTTGATTTTTTCGTGATTACGATAGAGTGGTTCCGTGGAGAAAGAAGCTTCAACTGACAACAGAAACTAGCTTCAACTTTCTGACTAACTGACCGACTACTTAATTTTGACAATTCAAAAGTGCCTGTAAATGATTTAATTGAAATAAATAATTTGAGTTTGAAAAGTTGATCAGTTTTCTTCTAATATTCATAATCCATAAATAGAAATATGTTCCATGTAATACAATAGCATGTACCTACATGCAATTACACAGGGTACAAGCTGCGCAAATGTTAAGCAATTTTCAAATAACCCTCCCATACTTATACTTAGCGGGCACATTTTCCGACTTTATTTTTTTTCTATTACCTATTACTATTTAAATTCCCATATAAAACGCTCTCTTTTCCCGGAAAACCAATTTTTCTATTCGTAAGAACCAGATTTTAACTATTACGATTTGCCAACTACATAGTTCCGGCCGATTTGAAGTGATGCGCGCGTACCAACAACCTGTATTTCATTTTTATTATACAGGGTGACAGGAAAACTCGACGTATTCCTTGAAAGGGGTTATACTAGCGGTCATTAGCAACAAATTTAGTCCATTCAACTAGGGGTCAAAACTGTATAGATAATTCTAAACCTATACTGTACCGGTACAGTACCGATACTGATTAGAAATACAAATAGTAGGTACTAGGTACTACTCTGGTACCGGTATCACACCAAGGACAATGGTACCGGTTCCCAAAAATATCGATATTTCAAGCCCTGATTGGGAAAGTGGAATAGCCTGCACGTTACATCTGTTATGCGGAACTTATTTTATAAAATTTGCTCAGCTTATACTTCTCAGATTCGCGCCTACATAGGTTCCGTGACGTATTCCCATACTCGTACACACGAGGACATTCGAGCTATGCCTGCTGACCTGAGCTGACCTCGCATTGAGATATCGCTTTCCGTACTATAAGAAGTCAGCTAAATTCTAGAAATGTATAATTTGATATTATGCCGTCGTGGCGCACATTCTAGCTAGGCTTTAAGTAAGAAACAAAGACAATACCTACCTACTTATTGTATGTAAAAACTTACTTACTTATGTGTACTTACCTTTCGGAGCGTAAGTTTACGCAATGTTTAGTCTCTGTATCTTTCCCAAAGTGTAGCGACACTTCCGAAAATAACCGAACTCGAGCAAACCGCGGGAAGCCGTTTTATTATATACCGTGGAAGGCTTTGTCATGCCGCGTAAATACCAATAAATAAAAATGCTTTGCTGCTGGTGGGTGAGCGCCTTTATTCGGCTTATTTAGTTGCTGGTGACCACGTCGTCGTGTGGTTCGTTATCCAACCCATAGACGTACCTACGTACGTCCTTGCCCAAAATACAAAGAAAGCAAGCGTGGTTGCCGATTCTCCGCCCGTCTCGTCAGACCCTTACTTAGTCGCGTCAAACGCAACTGTATGCTAGTACCTACATACTTTTGTTTATTTAGTAAATACGAATGGAACCATTTTTCCGTCATATTAAAGCTAGAGTCGACATTTCCTAAAACTACCCCTGAGAGGAAATTGCGAAACAAACTCGGGGTCAAAGTCTCTTTTAAAGTCAAGACATTAAATATCAATATTATCGATTAGCAAAATGCAGGGGCCACATCCGGACTGGCCTTCTGAGGCAAGTACCAGAAAATGTTGAGTAAACCTGTCCTAACAGACGGCACGCATGCATCAGCCATCCTGGGCTCAACCTTATATTATCGAGCTCGACGAGTGATGATTGTTGCTGACTTGCTAGTAATTAAAAAGAATTGCAGGCGTGTACCTGCGTAAGTTCCAGCGCAAACTGTGCGTCTTGTCGCTGCAACAACGCGAGTTCTCGGTTTGCGACTAGTCGTTACGACAGACGTCGTGCAGGAAGCGATCATTAATTTGGTATTCGAGCAAGACGGTCGTGCTGTTCATCTTGCGAGAAAAAAGACAGCCTCTAGTAGCACTTGCCTTTTAGTTTATCATGCGAAGCCGAGGGCGCAGAGTACGCGCTCACAGCAAGACTGGCGCTGACCTGTCGCATGCGACTGTCGACAGGTGTGCGCGTGCACAGTGCGTCTAGTAGTGCGACAAGAAGTGAGAGCGTGCGACTCCTAGCCTGTCGTTGCGAGTGTTGCGACTCGGTAAAGGTCTATTCAAACCTAAGCGGTATAGGTATTCGCTGCCGCTGTGGGTAGAAGTGCATACCGCGCGGGTTTCGCTCAGGTATATTTTCCTTTATCATATTAAATATTTCATCGAAGTTCTCAATCGTCATGTTGAATGCATTAAAAAACCGATCTTCATCCAGTTTTAATCTTGGATATAAAGTGTGGAATTCCCCATGAATTCGGTGTTGCCTGTTGATGTCATGGATCCAAATTCTTTTCTTAACTGGTGAGTCAATTAAGGCTAATAAAAGTAAAACTTACTCTTCATCGCGAACCATCACTAAAATCAGACGCTCTGCAGAAATTACAACGTGACTGGCGTGTATATTCTTTGGCGACACAGAAATGACTAACTGGCGAAAACTTCTATAGCTTTCTGAGCGAAACTCGAACTCTGTATTCTATACACAAGCCGCATAGTGTGCGTCAAGCCACCTCAAGCATATTTTTTTTTTTTTTTAATCGCATCTCGTATTTGACCTTGAGAGGTCGTGACTAACCGGACTATCCTGTGGTTGCCTTAAGAAGCCTCCAGCCAGGGCTTAAAACTAATTAAAATGACCACCTCAAGCATACCTACAGCAAGCTAATCTATACATATAAAATGAATCCCTATTTCCCTTGGTCGTCACGCCATAACTTGAGAACGACTTTACCGATTTCATCCACTTTTTTTTAAAGTTTTCTAATACTTTGTAGAAGGTTCTTCCGAAAAAAAAAAGAAAGCTGCTTCACGCGGACGAAGTCGCGGGCAGAAGCTAGTTAATTATAATAGTGTCAAATGAAATATCTGTAGGATCGAAGAAAACATTTTTACTTCGTAGGTAAATGTTGAGGCAAGTCTTGAAACCGTAAACATCTGAGAGCGATAAAAGGGCGTTTCTTAGTGGAACTAGGTCACCTAGTTATGGTACCTAGAGGTTCTTGACCCCCTGTACCAGTTATAGGTACTGAGTAATACCATAAGATTATTTACTAAAGGAGTAGAAGCGACATTTTCTGTTGGTTGTTATTGCATCGAATTAAACTAACGGTAGCCTCCATGCATTATCTAAGTACCCATAGTCGCCCACCTCGAATGTGCAGAATGGGCTGCCTAATTTATCTTAAGCCCTTTCTTTATCTTATACTTTAGGTATTCAAAACTGATTTACTTATTGTAATTTAGAGTTTTCCCATAGTATTTGAGCTGTTTAGCAGATGTACTTATAACAACAGGTAAATCTCACAAAAACATCGGAACACACGAATACACGATTAGTCGATCACACGACAATCGCTACGAGCCGCGCGCTCCTACGAGCCCTACCATCAACGTCCTTGATCTGACCACATATCTGTATTATCGTAGTCTTAGGTCTTGAAGGAAAAGTGTCCCTTCTACCTATTATTATGTTAGTACTTATATTATGGCAGTACCAACAATCAATACTCAATCAAGATTGTTTACAACTGGGCGAACAGTTCCAGGAATAACAAGGCTTCTTGACGAGCTGAGGCGAGGGAGCTCTGCGGACCACTCCCCTCCTGCCTCCACTCAAACGGCCATATTGATTTTATAGCTATTCGTGAAGTCTAATCATATTAAAATCAGGGACCATTTTGGTTACCCATTGAAAGGGTTTTTGATAGGGTTTTGACAAAGTGTTGTTTTAAAACCCATTTCATATTTATTACACTCTTTTACGCAAACCCTCATCAATGGATAACATCTTCCAAACCCTATCGATTTGATTACCTGTATATTCAAAAACCCTTTCTTGTTGGGTTATACTTTTTAATGGTAAGACGTTTTGAACGGATTACCCATTCAACGACTGTAACAGAGTTACCCATTCGGACTACAAGTATTGTAATTTTATCTCTCGTGCCTTTACTTTAAAGTACTAAACTGCCTGCATTCGGCAGGTTTGTTGTTGTTTCTTGTTGATTTCAAATTCTGGTGTAATAATTCTGGCAGTAACGGCACCTACTATTTGATCCTCTTACTTTATCATTTTAAATAATGATGTCGTTATTGAATAAATAAAAATCTTTAAAAAACATGGTACATATTTATTTTTTAAAAACACAATTTTTCAGAATTACTGCTTTTGTTTTGATTATTGTTCATGAACACTTTGTATGACCATAATTATGAACTATTTGATGCATACATTTCTTACGTCGTCCTTCTTCTAACTTGCTTAGATATTTTGCAATTAATAAAGAAAAATAATAACACGCATGAATATCATATTCCTTGCTATTGTCTGAGTTATCAGTATTTGTAGTCTTATCTTCCATTTCTTTAGAGTCATTTTCAAAAGCCAAATCGGGAGTAGACGCATTGTCTAATGTTGGTTGCAATGTCGGCATTGACACGCATGAAGCATCGGTTGTCCTTAATTCCTCAAAATATGTTGATTCACTTTCGTCTGAGCTTCTGTCGCTGTCTGAAATATATATGTGCTCTAAAAAAATAAGAATTATTATTATAAAACTAGTAGGTATTAAACAATTTAGTGGCATATTGCTCCTATTAAGACCCTGTCCTCCTCCTAGACCTATAACAATTTTATTGACAAGACAGATTTTGTCTATATAATTAGACTAGCTAGAAGCCCGCGGCTTCGCCCGCGTGGATGTCGGAAATATTTTCATAAAAAAATCCACGGAAACGTTCTACCAGGATCAAAAGTATGTCCTTCCCCAGGATGCTATCTATCTCTTTACCAAATTTTATGAAAAACCCTTAAAATAATTATATACTTTTCATTTTCTGTTTTAAGTATTAGTACCGAGTTTCAAGTTAATCTGTCCGAGGGGTTTAAATTTTTTTCTAACCTATTAACTTTTTCACTCCCTAAATCCTCTGTGAGGACTTTTTTAAAACTAAAAAGTCACCATATTCTGTATTAATTACTAAATTATTATTTATTGGCAAATATTGCCAAGTATCAAGTTTATTAACCAAAGGAAAAAGGTTTTTCATATTAATTGTATCCCGTCTTTTCACCCCACAGGGGTAGAATTCAAAAAACAAATATTGGGATGTTTCCATAATTTGACTCAAAGATTATTTATACCCATTTTCGAGTTAATTTTCGAGAAATCCCCTGATACACATTATTCTTTCCTTTCAATTTTAGGTATAAATACTGAGTTTCGATTAAATCGGACTGCGCGCTAAAATTCTTCGATACAAACTTTGAAACCTCCCAATCCCCTTTTAGGGGGTAGTTTATAAAAACAAAAAATGCCCAACTTCATAATTTACTTAGATAAATATTCGTGCCAAGTTTCAAGTTTATTAACTCAAGGAATAAGATTTTTCATACAAACAAAATCCCCCCATTTCACCCTCTTAGGGGTGGAATTTCGAAAAACCCTTTCTTAGTGGATACCTACTCTTCACGAAAAATACACCCTCCAAATTTCATGTCTCTAGGACCAGCGGTTTAAGCTTTGCGTTGATGTCTCAGTCAGTCAGTCAGGACTTTGAATTTTATATATATTATTATATAGATAGATTTAAAATAGTCACTTTTCGATGTCTCATATTATTAGACAAAATCTGTAACTAATCCACGTCGGTATAGATCTGATATTTAATATGATATATATTCTTAATAAGAGTAATAAAAACAAAAATTTTGTTAAGAATGTTTGTCTGTCTGTCTCTATATTTATTAAAAAGTTACCTTAAATGTTCACCAGGATATTCAGCTATCACTATACCAAATTTAATCAAAATCCGTCGCGTACTTTTTGCGTGCACAAACAAACATACATACAGACAGACAAATTATTCAAAAATTGGTGATTTGGTATCTATATTGATTACTTATTACACCCCCATTAAAAGTTTAAAATATATTCAATGTACAGTCACAGGTTATTTACAGTTTTATTATATGTGATACTTAATTAAAATACTCTTACTTACCTTTGTTCATCTTCAATATTCAGATGTTATTTATAACTTAAAAAAGAAAGCACCGTCCTGTCAAACCGAGTAAGTTGTAAGAAACACTAATGGAACAATTCTATATGATTCCAAACTTCCAAGGTCAATACCTACGAGTATTCCTCCACTCCAACGTAATTTAAAATGATTTGATTTAAAACCCTTTGATAACCCCGACAAACCCTTTTAAAGGGTTATCTTCTTCAATTGGAAATCATACACGAGCCGGTAACATCTTGTACTAGTTAACTTATTGATAGGGTTACCCTAACGTTAGTGTTATGAAAGGGCTACCACTACCAAGAGGTAACCCTTTCCGTTACTGTAGGCGCACAATCTGTAACACTTTCGAAAGAATTAACTTATATTCGGGGTTGTACGGTCCCTGATTAAAATACATTTGGTGCATATTAAACTACGGCTAGGGGAAACATTTGAACGCCTACAGAGTTGCTTTGGATTTTATCAGCAATATTTGATTTGTTGCGGGTTGTCGGCGACAAGACCCTATCTGAGCACCAGGGCGGCAAGTATTGGCGGGACCGCTAAGTAAAAAACGTAACGTAGAAATAAGTAACAAGTAAGAAACTTTTAAAGAGATTTATTTCACTTTATTTTATATTTCTAATTAGTATCTAGAATTATAAGGGATTTTGTATAATGAAAAGGTATCAACTCACTTTTGTAACAGTTTTTGTTCTAGAAGCTTTTTATTGTTCATAGTTAAGTTGTATATTAAGGTTTAATTAGATTATGGATTATAGAAGTAAGATTATATAACAAAAATTGTAAAGAAATAATAGGAAAATATGAATAAAAAGGGGCTTGACAGATTTCGGCTTAAGGAAAATTTACAAGCAAAAGGGCTCAAAATACACGGCTCTCTTTAAGGTAACGTAGGCCGGTAATAGAAATAAAAAAAGTTGTTTATTGGAACGCACGCATGCCTTCATCCTTTTAGGGGCAGTAGGTGGAACTATTCAATGTCTTCTCAAGGTGGATTTTAGCACATAGAGCTGCCTGACAGTCGGGACTTTGCATTCCGAGTAGTGTGTTGCAGTGGGGTATACCTGTATGGTTTTTATTCATTACTTTCAGAACAGCTCCTTGCGCCCTCTCCAACCTGAGAAGGAGCGTTTTACCTGCCCCGCCCCATACAGGGATGCAGTATTGGATAACAGACTGACACAGAGCCAAGTAGACTATTCTTAGCTTGTCTGGAGGAGAAGAGTCCCTGGGTAATTTAAAAATATGTATGAGCCTTCTCACTCTTGAAGTTACTGTTTTTATGCGTTTTTCCCATCTCAGTCTGCTATTCAAATACACACCCAGGTATTTTGCACTGTCAGCACGGGTAAGTTTTGGCCATGTGCAACTTTTACCTAGAGATGAGCAGACATGGGCGTTAAGGGTTAATAAGTTGTCTGAGAGCCAATGCATGATTTTAGCTACCGAGTGCTCAGCGGTCTCCTTGACCGCATGACCGCGGACCAATTTGGTCCCTATACAAAGACAGCGGTGTCATCAGCGTAAGTAAAGATTTTAGTGTTAGGGAGAGAAATTTGGCAGAGATCATTTATATACAGCTGGAAAAGCGTGGGTCCGAGTACGCTTCCTTACCGAACTCCGTAGGTGACTGTGTCCTCATCACTGAGGATATGATTTATCTTGACTCGCTGTTTCCTATTTGTTAGGTAGTCTATAAAAATGTCGTGGATGGTACCTCTTATACCGAGCCTTTCCAACTTAGCCAGAAGAAACGGAACAGAGACTATGTCAAATGCTTTGGAAAGATCTAGAAATACACACATACATTTATTCTTAATATACAAGTTTTTAAGCACTTGTTAAGTCAGTTACAGCATCTTCGGTGCTATCATCATCATCATCTATACACCCCACCTCCACATACTACACACCACTCTTTAGCCATCTCCATCTTCTATCTGTTTGTAAATATAACTTAAATTGTTTTCTACCTCCTTTCGTCGTGAGCGTCAAAATGGCGGGATCAAGTCTCCAATTTAAAATGTATCACATTAAAATGTTTGTACTACATATGTACTAATTGTACCCTTAAAAAGACATTTGTACCTCTAAAGGTAAAGGAACTATGTCAAGACATCCCTGGTCCCGCCACTTTGACATCAAAGTGGCGGTACCTTCTGGAAGCGCTACTCAGAGGCAGGTAATTCACACCCGAAGACTTAGTACTACATATTTACAGGTATATACTCAATTTTCAATACAATTGTAAGTGCAAAATTCAAGTTATGTGATTAAAACATTGGTCCCGCCAATTTGATGATTCATGTTATCGCTGAATTCATATGAAAATCGTTAGAGCTCGTGCAAAATCAAATGTGGAAACTTAGTACGTCCTAAGTACATGAAAGTGTGTAATTTTCATATTCATAACCTAAGTAAATCAAAAGTTATCTATCATTCATCGTTTAATCGTATCATTTATCTTTGAAATGGACACGTCTATGCAGAAATGAAACAAGCAATCTTAATAATTCTGATATATATTTTGATCAGTGGGAACCCTAATTAGGTACGTAGTTTGTATTTGACGAGATAATAATTAACTCATAACCGTTTCTATAAGTTATGAGAAAATATAATTGAACTTGGGGGTAGGTAGTCGATTGCGTTTCAACCATACTGTTTTTGCGGCGGAACAGTGTTGTCATTCTGTATGTGAATGCGTTTGATAACAACAGTTAATTGTTGTAATATTGCCTATTTTAATATCCGTATTAACGTGAGCGACATAAATAGTATATTTTGTTAGCTGTGCGAAGGATTAACAATGAAGAGAAAAAACAAACAGGAAGGAAAAGTATAGTGCTGTTGGAAGACCAAAAAAAGGTATTTGAAAATAACAAATCATCTTTTATTTACGGAATACCATCATCGAATGACGTAGTGTTTACTGATATTAGTAGACAACCAAATTTTAAAATGTCCCCGAAATGTTTGTCTGTCGGTAAAACGCAATTTAATTTTTTTTTTTTTTTTTTGATGTAACTGAATCTTTAACGGATAGCGGTAATAACGATAAGGAAATAGAACATGATGAAAGTAGTGACTACGATGATGATAAATTGCCTGTAAAATCTAAACAAATACAAGTTATAATTGCAGATAGTTGGATCAATATAAATATAATTATTTTATCAAAACCATTTTGGCTTGTTTCATTTCTGCATAGATGTGTCCATTTCAAAAATAACGATGAATGATAGATAACTTTTGATGTACTTAGGTCATGGACATGAAAATTACACACTTTCATGTACTTAGGACGTACTAAGTTTCCACATTTGATTTTGCACGAGCTCTAACGATTTTCATATGAATTCAGCGATAACATGAATCATCAAATTGGTGGGACCAATGTTTTAATCACATAACTTGAATTTTGCACTTACAATATTGAAAATTGAGTATATACCTGTACATATGTAGTACTAAGTCTTCGGGTGTGAATTACCTGCCTCTGAGTAGCGGTTCCAGAAGGTACCACCACTTTGATGTCAAAGTGGCGGGACCAGGGATCTCTTGACATACTTCCTTTACCTTTAGAGGTACAAATGTCTTCTTAATGGTACAATTAGTACATAATATGTAGTACAAACATTTTAATGTGATACATTTTAAAGAGACTTGATCCCGCCATTTTGACGTGCACTAGTTTTAATGAGTACATAGAGTATATGTCTTCAAAAAGAGTTTATGGCGTCGGAGTAAATCCTCATCCTCCTCCAACTTGCTTGCGAACACAATACATATCCTTAAATTTTTTAACTACCTCCCGATACGGAAAATGCAAATCGATATTACAATAAACGACCGATAGATGTCACTGGCTGTCTCATCAAGTTTTGCCATGTAAACATGTAAAGTAATTCATTCGCAAAAAATAAATGTTTGGTGATTCTATTCGATCACTATCACTACATACCTATTATAAAATAAAGTAAAGGAAGAAAAAATAAATATTTGTTGATTTTATTAAATAAAATGATTACATAGCTAAGTACACCCTTAAAAAAATTCACATATGCCTAAAATAAAAATGTGGAACTAGTGGAGTTGATAATAATAATGTGGAACTAGTGATGACAAAATCAACATTAGTTCCATTATTTTAAGATTCTTTTAGAATGGAACTAGTGATTAAAAAAAACATCAGTAGTTCCATCATGGAACTAGTGGCAACGAAGCGTTCCGAATACCGAATACTTAACTCCAATATGAAACCATGAATTCTGCTACATGGGGTGCTGCCTGGTACGGTGCTATCATACTGTTTAGGTTACAATGACACAAGAGCTCCGCGATTCTATTCTATTTTTGTCACGTACAAAAGAAAGCATCACGGAGGGGGGATGGCGGTCATCCTCTTCGTACGTACGAAGACTGTTTTTTGAGATGCCTACGTATGCAATGCCATATGCATTGTAGTGCTACCTACTGTGCAATTAACGAGCCTTGTCTATGAATTTTATTGTACCTACTAATGACTATACAGCCTAATACAGTCCACCGCACGTCCCTGCACCCTAATTGCGTAACACAATCAATCTCAATCTGAATCATTTTGAAGGATATTGCTAATCCATTGCTTCATATTATGTTCATAAAATGTGTCTTGTCTGCTCAACAACGTAAATAACGCAATGAATGTTGTTGAACTGTCAAAATGAAACGGATTCCGATTGATCGTGTGTTACGCAATTATGGTGCTGGTAGCACTTTGACCTTGCGCTGGCCTGGCGTAGTGCGGACTGCGGAGCTTACATACAGTAAGGGGCCAGCAAAACTGGTTTACTGAACCGTGATGGCACAGTGATAACGGCCCCGACTTAGTGTCGTAGGTCGTGGGTTTGAATTCGAACCCAGTTACTTAGTGTAGTTTATTTCATCAACGCTGCGCTCAAAACTGTGAAGGAAAACATCGTGAGGAAACCGACATGCCCTAAAACCAAAAAATGTGACATCCACCAACCCGCTCGCCAACCAGGCTCGCATGGTGGATTATGGCCCGATTCCTCTCACAGAGAGGAGGCATTTATCCCAGCTGTGGGAACGTTATAGAGGCTGATTATACTTATATACTGGTTCTGTTACCACTGAGAGGCACTACCCAGCGGCGTGTAGCTTGCCGACCAAGAGAGAGAAATAGTGACGTTATCATATCAAATCAAGAAACACTAGGTACCTACTTTATTATGACGTGAGTGATGAGTCTGTGTGACTCCGACAACGCGGACTAACCCATAGAGCTACGAAAGCGCCTATCTACGTAGGTATTTAACATTTCTAATTCTCTAAATAAAGGGGTTTATTCGTAACGTTTATACGTCAAAAATGTATGGTTATACAGTCGCTAATCACTGCTTAACTATAAGCAACGTTTACGAATAAAGGGGATTGTGTCCGAGTAGGTAGGTATCTACACTGTCAAGTTTTGTCTAATTCTTTCTGCGATATCTCTCGTTCATGATCTGCGTTAATATAGGCTTATGTTATTTATTACTTACCTACTTATTATAAACGAATGATCTTTTCACAAACACCTCGCCTCCAGGTAGGTACCTACCTATGTCCCGCGGCTGATAGAAACGCACTCAACTTTGTATTGATAGGTAGGTATTGAGGTAGGTACCTAGGTAGGTACATATTCAATTAAGGTAGATAAGTAAATACTTTGGTTGGGGGGTGGCTAAAGGACTCTCTCTCGGGTCCGTCTCAATCGGTCCCCGGGCTTTACGTCGCCGGGTTGGGGTCGGATTGCTACATAAATGATAATAAATTACATAGTTAAACTGTGGAACGCATGATGGCGGTACCCACCACGTCCAAACAGCCACCACGTGCGCCTTGGTGGCAACGGCGTTGCCGTGGAGACGCGCGGGCGGACGCGGGCGGCGCGGGGCCCCTGTCGCTGCCCGCTCGGTCCCCGCGCCGCACCGCGCCCGCTTCGCTCGCCCGCCCGCCGACCGCGCCGACCGGCGACCGACCGACCGAACGAACGGAACTACTCCGCTCAGTACTCGCTACACGCGCGCACCGGTTTATTCCGTGTGCCCATTTTTCATACCGTAAACTAAACGCCGCTCGAGGCCCGAGTTCCCGTCGCCGATACCGAACTACTTAACATCGCAGCATGGACGGTGACCTGTCTCAGGGTGCTTCCGGCGACGCCTCTCCCATTTACGAAGATAGGTAAGAATTTTGTTCTTTATGACTGGAATCTTATTGGCGCGATGTAGACCGTATGTGCATTTCCGTTCTAATACTTTAACATCAACAGGTAGATGCCTTTACCTATCGTAATTTGTTACTGCTAATTAATGATATTATTATCTTTAAAAGTTATTTAGGATATGAATTTCTCTTTCGATAATAGTGGGATTTGAAGCTTATCATTCACTTGCTTACCCACGTATACCTACTTTGCACTATGTACCATAGTGAAGTGTGAGTGTTATAGATGGTTGTTTTTTTTCTTTCGAATAATTAGCCATGTACCTAGGTACCTACCTTTATTTAGGTAGGTATGCAATATGGTAGGTACATAACCTATTATTGTAGGTAGGTATACATCATATCCATAACCTGTCGTGTTTGACAGATAGTTCCTTGCACATTTATATTCAAAGATGGACAGGTAGGTAGGTACATTTAATAGTTCGTGCTGGCCTTAGATCCATCCATCCAGCTACATCCATATTATATTTAATTGTAATTGCACTTACTGGTTTAATTATCTCTGAACTGAAGTTGAACAGCGCGACTGACCGCGTAAATCCATAGTGCAGAGTCGGACCCGAATGAGGAAAACTGTTGATATTTTAAGTAGGTACGTGTGTTATGGGTCATGGTCTGGGTCGAAACTAAATAAGCAGTATGAACAATTCAAATCCGTAAGAGGGTATCCAACAATCTTGGGATCTTAGTACTGGTAGGTACTTCGTCTGTTGAGGTCCTCGAAATCCGGGTGATGAAGGAAAAGACTAGAATAGAATACTTAGCACAATTTTATCGGTAACATGGTCTTCCTATTAATTAGGGTTATTATAATCCACACGTCTCGCCATGGACTGACATCTATATATTTGAAAAATTTAAACAACCGATAATGCTAGCCAATCACAAACACGCAAGCCTCGTAATAACTCGTGTAACTTTATACATAAGGAACCGACAGCTCAAATGATGAGCGTGAGTTACGGCTCATGTCTCAATTTACCTATTTTGATTGCAGTAAGCCCGCCGTCGAGTTTTGGACTTCTGGGCCCTAATTCACTATATTTAACGATTCCTTACTTCGAAATCACGTCAATTCCTTGGCGATTCCCGCCAATCTCGCGTTCATTTCGCGCGGGTTCGTTCATTGTTGTGTGATAAGGCCCAATAAGGCCCCTGGTTGACTACCTACTCTGATCCTGATTAGTCATCTAGTTGTCAGAGGTTAAGTACTTGCTACTTATCCTATGTGAATCATATAGGTATCCAAAAGCACGACACCAATTGGTTAACTAGGTAACCAATCTAATTCGGTATTCTGCAGTTCGAGTACGTACCTACCTACTATTGACTGTTTCGTACAGGCTAATACTGTCAGATGATAGTAAGTATCTACTATCTACCTATGTATGTATTACAGGTAGGTGTGTACCATCTAATTTATCTACCTAATAGATACTTGTTTATAGCAGTTTTGATAAGTAATAATTGAACTAAGGGTTCCAAACCAAATATTAATCTTGATTCCTATCTAGTTCCTATCTGCTAAAGATCTGATTTTCCTAACAATAACCTTGCTTCATCTCGGGATGCTAATTTGTCGATCCTGACACTTGCAGGGCCTACCTCTCAGTTTCCGTGGTGTGTGTTAACTAGGTAGGTACAAAATGAGTTTTGCTTTTGGATTGAATTTATATGGGATTGGGAAATTGGACATAAGGGCGAAAACTGAAACGCTCAGAACAAAATAGACAAAAGTGGACGAAGGATTTATTAGCTTTGTGAAAGAAAATTACTTGCAACAATTTTTTCTAGGGTATCTTGACTACAAAACTCTAAAGAGAAACCTGGCTTAACCAGGAATCGAACACGACGGTGTTACACAAAAGTGGTTATTTTAGTTACAAGGTGGGGCAAAACCCTATTGGAATGCGCTACAATTTTTGCAAATGACGGAAGATGCCAATTCTGTTTTGACATTGTCAAGTAAACAGATGTCGATTTGTCGAATACACGTCAATAAACCATGGGACGCTATACTCCTCAAGAACGCGGAGTAATTGCGTCGTCGTTTAATTCGCTCGTTTAGTCGCTTTGGCGATTGGGCACTGGCCGGCCAGATCACCCGATTTGACTGCTTCAGAGTTTTATTGCGGGGTTACTTGAAGTCGTCCGGGGTGTATGTAAACAAGCCTCAGACTCTAGAAGCCCTTAAAGAGAATATCCGACATGAATGCGAGAACCTATCGCCGGAAGTTCTGACAGGGGTGATGGAAAATGCCATAAAACGAGCCCGTATGCTCATCATTTTCTCGACTTGATGTAAATAATTATATTTCATTAAGTAAAAATAATCCACAAGTAGAACTAAAATTGTTCATTGCTAAAAAACAATTACAATAAAATAACATCGGGTGGTGATAACTTTTACCCCACCTTGTATTATGGCACCGAGCGTTGCTGCTGATATAAGGATTAAATCCTGCATAAAAAAGTTATTCGCCAAATCAAATGAAATTCGGTAAAAACGGAATTCGGAATTTCGTCCTGCCCGCCTGTCTGTAATTAGAGCGTAATTAAGGGCCAGCGCGCAAGCGCAGCAAAATTAAATTCTCTAACATAATATTTATTGATAATTCATGTTAAACTGACTGAATCGCACCTTTTTTAACCGACTTCAAAAAAGGAGGAGCTTCTTAATTACCTAGACTGTATTTTTTTATGTTTGTTACCTATGAACTCCGTTATATATAAAAGCCGATTTGCAAAATTCTTTTTTTTTATTTGTAAGGATATACTTTCAGATTGGTCCCACCCATAGAAATTTCATCAAAAACGTTTCAGTAGTTTGGTTTTGAAACCAATATTACTGGTAAAAATTACAACTTAAAAGTGACAAATAAAAACTTTTTTTGAAGACGGTTGTTTTTTTTTTTGCAAAAATATTATTTTGGGTAGCTTTTAAATTAATTTTAGTGACGTAAAGGAGTTTTAATTTTTACCGATTAGTTAATACGACCAATTAGTACACGTAGTTTTTTGTCAATTGTATTATTACAGTGTTGAGAATTTTCATACAAACTTTTTTTTTTACTGAGATGGTTGTGAAAAACTTATATAACTAAACTTATATATATACAAATTATTGCACATTAGGACTTTTCATAAAAAACCTCACCCTCTAGCTCCTCTCCCCCAATGATTTAGTTTAGAGGTTACTACCTCGGTAGGATTATACCTCGCATCACAAGGAATCTATTGGTTTGTTATGCTGCTTTTTCATATCAATTACTGGGTGTTTGGTCCAAACATTATGGACTTTTACTTTATTGTGAAAGTAGTAAGGCCCGCTGAAAGTTAAAAAACTTAAACGAAACGTAAATAATTTCTCAACCAAAAAAGGCAGAAACATCTTTTCAGACAAATGTGACAGTATTCTAGAGCACTAGTTAAAAACGCCTTTCCGGTAACAAAGAAGGAAGTGTATCTTAGATTGATCTTCACTCCTACATCTTTGAAGCACAAAATCAAAACTAAACTTATTCAGAACACATTATGAGCACCACGCAATAAGTTGGTCTGCAAAGCCCTATTTTCAATGGTACTGTACATATGAAGAAGGCGGATGAAATAAGATTGAATGCAGCGGAGATGAATGTGCTGGAGTGACGAGAATGGATTGGAAACTACGGAATGAGCATATTAGAGGAAATTTAGAAGTGGCACCAGTCACAGAAAAGTGGCAAGAGGGGGTCCATACCTAGTTTGTATTGGTATGATGTGATGTGGAGGGATAAAACGCATATAACTAAAAGAGTGATAAATATAAATGTGGGTGGATGGAGACTGAGAGGATGGCCAAAAAAATCGATGTATTGTGTGAGTATGGATATAAAAAAAGACTGGTAGCGTGACGGTTGACAGGCGAATGGAAGAAGAGATCGCGCCGACCCCAATTGACATGGGATAAGGGCAGGAAAGCGACGGTGATTCCGCAGTGTGGAAACCGTGTGAAAAGAAATAAAAATACTAGAATATTAATTGGTAAATGGCTGTCGAGCTAGAAACGCACTTACGGATAGATAGCCAAAGAGTACATGTGTGTAAGGTTATGGATAACGATTATTATTTGACGAGTCAAGTAGCATATCGGCCATCAGCGAAGTCAGCTTGTCAGGTATATTCTAGAGTGTCACCTTGGCATGGAGACAGGTCTATTTGCGATCGCGCAGTGTACTTAATAATGCATGGTGAGGATGGCCCCATGGTGACCTAGTTAATAAATGGGGTTACAAATCGATAATGTCGTCGGACTGATAGTTTTCATAGATATTACTTTACGTTTGATTTTATGTTTTTTCTTTTCGAACTATGGCGATTGCACCACACTACTGCTTTTATTACTAGAAGGCCCTATCTTTATTTGAATTCTAATATAGGTACAGTGTGTTTTTGAACCAGGCTCGTGAATCTAAGTTTTGAATGCCGTTAATCAGACCGCCTTAGTTGGTTTTCTGGTACAGTGAAACAACACCCGTAGGTAGGGTTACGAGATAAAAAAAAAAGATAATCCGGGACGTATAGCAACCCTTACGCACATCAGCGCTAACACTTGAGCTACAAAAACCGCTCTTCGTACTATGGAGTAAAGGTGCTGTCCTTTCTTACAAGTATGGTGCTGTCAATGTCATATTGCCACCGTGGCGCGGTTGACTGTGTGCTTAAAATAACTATTTAATTTAAGCAAAAATGTGTTTGCGCAGCCCGTAAGAGTAGTGGGTCTAATTACTATCTGATTATTAGCACATACTTCTAATACATTTTCGAATATAATATTATTATTATCGTCCTTTTCCAAGTACCTAATTATTCGTAACTTCGTAAGTGATGAAAAGACTAGTAAATATTCGATTACAATCAATGATTTTTGGCAAAACATAAAGCGAGTTAGTAATAAACTAATATCCTAGTTAGTAGTGTGTCTTGAGAGCGCAGCAGAATAACAGATGTCCTATCAGTCAAGATCAATTTTAAATTCATCCATTCTTAAATTCTTATCTTAATATATAAAATCGCATGTCACTATGTTCGTACACGCTAATCTCCGAAAAAAGTTTGTATCTGAAACATTTCAGCATTTCTTGTACAGTCACGAGCACCAATATGCAAACACTTGGCAACTTTCAATTGCGATTTTTTCGTGAAATAACGAATGCAACGTTGAAATATGACACATTATAAAACAAAACAAACAATAACACAACACCAACAACAACAACAACATTATTAAACTAATTTCATAATTTTTTAAATTTTAACACTAAGCAATTGATTTCTCCATTCTTGAGGGATACGGCACTGTATCTTTTTACTACAGGCTATTATGTAGCCTATCTAAGAGGACAGTACCCCAACCATCTATGTTGTATACCAGTGTTCATTTGTAAAGTGCAACAGTTTTTATTGTATTTACTGCAACACCTTTTTATGCAATATAGTTTTTTTATTTTTTTATTATATAAATCTATGGTTTCGAAAATGCTATGTTCGTAACAACGTAAAATTTCACTCAAAAATAAAGGAGTAAATCGCTTTTGAATAAAGCAGCCGAGTGTATACATACTTTTCCTCGTGACTGTACTAGAGATATGAAAATTAAAATTTAATCTTTTGATAAGAAACATTTAAGGAATTACGCCTTGCAGGGGGCATCATCCCAGTAGGGGGTAAAATTACTATTCACTCCTTAAGGGCTGAACGGATTTGGATGAAAGGCATACATACGGATAGGCCATGGCCTGGGTTAGTTAGGCCAAGATACTTTCTATCCCGGTAGTACGTTCCAGTAAGATAATTCCACGCAGGCGAAGCCGCGGCCAAAATGTTGTCTGTGATACACATAATGCAAGAGCATTTCGGTAATTCACACGACGAGAACACGTGAAACGACGAGCACACGTGACACGACGAGATCAAGCTATTCATTTCCAGTATAAACTAAAGCTCGCGTTGTATTGGCTTTCCGTACAATGAGACAGGTCAGCTAATCAGCTTAAATTTACTGGATATGTACTCGTACAGCTTAAATATAGTCGGGTTATATATCAGAAGAGGTTTTTCTTTTTGTTCGTTTGTTTGAACGCGCTGATCTCTGGAACCCGTAGAAGTAACGTAGTAAATAAGTAAGTCCTGTAGAAGTCGAGCAAAAGCAAAAACCAAGTCAGGGTCAGAAGCTAGTCTGTCATCATCATCGTCATTCTCCTGCAATTTATTTGGGTGTTGACGCAGCAACAAGTCTTTTTCTTCCATACTTCTCTATTAGTCGTCATCTGACGCCGCGCTGGACCAGCGCTGGGGCTCTGTCTCGTATAGGGTCTTAGCATTATGCTGAGCGATGGCCGTTTTGCGTGAATGTGACGCATGTTTACCCCCCACTTTTTTTTTTGTGTGTGTTTGTTCTTTTTTTTATGCGTCATTTTTGCCGCAAATAAATGTATTTTCTTTCTTTCTTTCTATCTGGGTAGCTACCGTTTCTAACCATATCATCATCCACAAAGTCCATCCACTGTTTCATTGGTTTTCCTCTACTCATAGAGCCATCCACATTCATAATCATACTTTCCTGACGATATTTTTCCTCATTCCTCAGTCCGTTTTATGTTATTTTATTTCGTTCCCGGGCTTCCAAGGTGGTTTCCGGGTCGTCTTGCAAGTCTACAGTGTAAAGAAGCAATCTACTATTGAATATTAGCTAAATGGTATTTCCAATCATAGTCAACTCTGCTGAGCGCCTCGCGCACCGGTTCATTGAACTCTACTACTTATCGCAATCACGTCAATACTTGATCGATTTAAAAATAAATTGACGCAATAATTTCCCTTTGCGTTACGGGCCTTTGAGAGTTTCCCTGAATTAATTAATTAAATTATCAATTGAACGAAACATTTCAGTCGACAGATGTTTTGATCTGTTGCATTTCTACGTCTTCATAAGCCTCTTGCTCATGATTGCTTTTCTTTTCTAACTTGCACTGGCTATGATTTCGCTCGCGGTTATTTCGATAAGAACTTTATACTAAAGCGGAGTTTTTTTGTTTGGTCGTTTTGTCTTTGAACTCGCTAATCTGCGGAACTGCTGGTCGGATTCGTATGTTTTTTGTGCATTTGATAGCCCTATTCTCGAAGGCTATAGGCTATGTACCATCACGCTAGAACCCTGGGGAGCCGAGCAAAACGGAATAAATTCCGACAGGACGCTAAGGGAAAACGAAGTAAAGCGCGGGCAGGCGATGCTATGCGACGGAGTGGCTCGGAGGACAAGAAAAACGCGGACGAAAACGCAGGCAGAAGCAGCTAGTTATGTAATATAGACAAATTAATGTTTAGAGCTATCGCAAATGTCACTAAAACTAACAATGCAGCGGCAATTGCAATCACTAATACACTATAAGTAGCAATGGCTGTCATTTTGACAGTTCAACAACATTCATTGCGATATTTACGTTACTAAGCAGACAAATTTTTCAAATATATGAAGCAATGGATTAGCTATCCCTTCTAAATCATTCAGATTGTGGTTGATAGTGTGAGTGACGCAATTAGTATGCAGGTTTATATCATTCTAAAGCGGCGCTCACTTGCCTTGGTTGTATGTCCATCAGGGGTGGCTGAATGAATTAAGGGTGGACCCCTGATACGTATAGGTGCCACGCGGGGGGACATACGGATAGCTGGCCATCCGGACGCGTCCTAACGTAACGTAATTGAGCCTTTACCGTTAAAGCTGTACTCTGTGCCAGTAGAACAGAAGGTTCGCATACTTATATTTGGATAAACATAGTACCTGCTACTTACCATTCATATGGCATACATCTCAAATCTCGATACCTATTAGAATAGGTTGAAAAAATTATAAAATACCAGCTGAAAATCCTACAAAAAAATTGCTATTTTATAGGAGGAATCTTGTTCGATTCCTGGCTGAGGCAAAAGCTTTTCCATTCCATTTTATTTTCCTTCAAAATAATGAGATCATCGTGGTTCTTTACCCCTTTGCCCTATTAGCCATAGTGTCGAATTTAGCCTGATTTGCCATTGCAAGATATAATTATGTTCATTGATTAGTGAATGTTAAACAACTGCCACAAATGAAATTTATTCGATATTAAATTGGTCGCAAAAATCGAGGAGTAGGTACTTCCCTACTACTATATTTTATTTCCACTTCTACGGATGAAATCCTAAGTTGGTTATCTTAGTTATTGGTTTAGCTTCTAAAGCGGTGGAAAAAATACTTGGAAAAGCTTCTACAACTTCTTTGCCGACGTTGTTTTAATACATAGGGTCTGGTTTTTCTTTCTTGTGATTTGAAATGATCTGTATGATCTTCTTTGTAGGTAGTACTGCGAAATGCCTTCTTTATTAAAATGCTTTCTTTCGAGTTTGCCATTTTGAACGAACTGGATTTTTATTGCTATACCTAAGACATCAGTTGAATGACTTTTTTTGTAACTAACACTTAAAAACCCGTAGGATTTGCAACTGTATAGCAGGTCGACCACTTAAACCATAAAGAATTTTGGACAAAGGTCATCGGGTCCAGATCTCGGAAACTTTTTGCAACTCAGGCCTTCTCATAGGTATCTGTTTAATCTTAGTTAGCCAGTATAGATTTTGTACATTGCGCGTTGTGTCTAGATTGACATTGACTACTAGATGCCTACATTGTAGGCACAGTCAATTGCAAATGCACACAAGCTCAGAATCAACGATAACAAGACCAAAACGGGAGTGGCTTGCTAGATAACTGTTAAATCGTGTACAATAGTGTACATGTGCATATCCTCGGGGAGAGGGGCTCCGTTAACAAGCAGGATAGGGTTCGACAAATCAAGAATATTGTTTGATTGCCTCTCGACTAGGTCACAGGGCTGAACTGTGAGCTGATGTTATATTAGATATCACAGCAAAACAATTTTATACTTTCTACTTAAGAAGCAAAAGCTACATTAATTAAAAACGATAAGCAAGCTCACGCACACCTAATGACATAGGAATAGGACAAACTTGTTGGCCTTTACTGCAAATAAGAGAGCAGTCAACTAGTTTATTTTATAATAAGATGATAGACCAAGATCCAGATAACAAAGCCCCATTGCTACAGACGCCTTCAGTAAATCCTGAAGAATCTAACATAGATAGAACTGCCATTATAAGTTGTCGCTGCATTCGTATTTTTCCGTATCTACTTCAGTTACAGCAGTTCCCACTTCTCATCTTCGTTCGGATTCGGACCGACTCTATCGAAAACGGGCTGGCTTGTATTTCGGTTAGAATGAAGTATAGGTACTTAATCAAACACATAGCACTAAGACGTGCTAAGATGCAAGTCTTAGCTAAATATCAGCTAAGAATTAGTATTCAGTAACGGCAGTCTTTGTTAAGTGTACGGTCTGATATCGATGGTTTCTCACTTCTCGTCATGGTCGGCCCTATGTATACCCGAGTATATTAATCGTTTTGATTACACATTGAAATTTTAAGTTCAGTTTATTTTTAAAACGTTTAATTGCACTGAATGGAAACTTAAAAAATCACAACAATACAATGTAAGTATGTAGTGTTAAATCTCGTGACATTGATTGTAGCAAATATATTGCTTATTGGGCGTCAGCGGCATGGGGCGAGGAGTCCCACTGTTTCGGAGGGGTGACACCCCTAGTACTTAGCAACTGTTGCTCCCAGTTAAAGGTCGTTGATTTATGCACCACCACTAGCTCGGTACTCAATTTATAAGTATAAGTACTAGATGAGGTGCTGGAAGAATTTAAAGTAAAACCAACATGCTCGAACTGTGATTACCTTATAGATTACAGTTAAGTTACGTGATTTGATACTGCTTACTTTGGTTTTAGTAATGCAACAATAGCTACCTACTTAACTTCTGGGCTTTTAGTGGGACATTGTTTCCGTCCCCGTGCTGGGCACAGCTATGAGCAGATAGTGTACGGAGTCAAATCCCAAATGGATTGAGATCTCACTTACTGTCTGCTGAGAATTCTCTGGCCATCACATGCCTAGGGAATAAATGTGTCCCACGGTCCTATGATATAAATCCGGATCGGATTCCGATCTTATTGCTCATTGCGCTATTATGACAATATGCAAAGCTTATTCTCGAATCAGTAAACTATAATAAAGATGAAACTACATAAATAAAAGTATTTAATTATTATACCTAAGTACTTACTTACTATGTGTATTTCATAGCAGCTGTTTAAAAAAAACAACTATATAAATCATAAGTAGGTATATAAAGCGGTTTTTTCCCTCTATCGGATTCAATTCTAAAGTACATTAGCATAACCAGCCTTTAACGTTCCCACAGCTGGGACACAGGCCTTCTCTCGGTGAGACTGAGTGGGCACGAGTGAATCATCCACCACGCGGGCCCAATGCGGGTTGGTAGATGTCACATATCTTCGAATTTTTCGGTTCTAGGACATGGACATGGACATGGTTCCTTCGCCGTTTTGAGAGCAGTGATGATGAAATTTTACACAAACACAAGTTTTAAGTACAATGTTGTCATGTTGGTGAAGAAGTAGGGAAAGAGTATGTAATAAGTATACACTTAGTGATCCAACGGATATCCGGCCAGACATACATGATTGAAATGAGCCCATGGAGGTGAGGCACGAAGTTTAGTTTCGGGCATCATAGTGCTCGTTCATGAGTATAGCGAGCAAACGTAATTCACGTAACTTTCATATACATATATTTTTTTCTTAGAAAATCGCTCATAACAGTATTTAATGACAAAAAAGTGCACTTTTTTAAATTTTCGTAGTCTATTGAAAATCCGGTATCCGGCCGTACCTATAGCAAAATACGGCTGGATACCGGATAGTTGATACCAATGACAATCCCAAAAACCGGCCAAGAATGGTTCCGTACCCCAAGGCAAAAATGACCGAATAAAGAAAATACACAATATTTAGCACATCAGATAAAAACAAAAAAAAAACGACAAAAATATCTCGTCTGTTGTATGCCTTTAAATATTTATTTTATTTTAATTATATATTTTTAATGTGAATATACAACTAAATATTCTGTGAATATTTTAAGCGTCTACCTGTGGCCGTTATTAATATCGAGCAAAAAAACTGCAAAAAAAAATGTTGAAAAAAAAATCGGTTGTTGTATGGGAGAGCCCTACTTAAATATTTATTTTACACCTTTTTTGTTAAAGAGGCAACAGAAATACATCATAATTATGTGAAAATTTCAACTTCCTAGCAATCACGATTCATGAGATACAGCCTGGTGACAGACATACTGACGGACAGTGGAGTCTTAGTAATAGGGTCCCGTTTTTATCCTTTGGGTACGGAACAGTACTTGCCCGTAGTCCTCCAGTCTAGTTCCCCTTGGGGTACGAGCAAATATTTTTGCCCGTGGAACCCCCAAGGGGGACAAAGGGATACCATGGGCAAATTATTTGGCCCGTGGTACCCCTGCTAATCGCCAAATAAATACAATCTCTTTGTGAGTGATGTGATGACCTATGATAAAAAAAAACTTCATCAAACTCTTTCTAAATTCTTCCAGCGTCAACATTATGATTTTTATTGAAAAATCTCATATGAATTGGGAAAACAATTCATTTGCATTTCTTTATTTGTCAAACAACAGTTCGTTTTTTAAATTATTTTTTAATGTCAAATTGAAATGTTTGGGATGGGGTATCACGGGCAATAAAAATATCTCTATCTATACTCGTATAATATATAAAAAAGTCCTGACTGATACATCAACGCACAGCCTAAACCGCTGGTCCTAGAGACATGAAATTTGGAGGGTGTGTTCTTAGTGAAGAGTTTTTTTGCATTTTCTGAGAAGATTTACTATAGCAACATTTTTTTTTTTTTTATTATATTCACCATCGGAAAGAAGACATTTCAACGAACAGAAAACATACTAACTTTTTGAAAAAAGCTGATATTTTGACGGGTGAATTTTCGATTGAAAATTAGGGTGCTTTTTCGATATTAATTCAAAATAAGGTGAAAAAATTAATATTTTTAATCAAATAAATTACAGCGTATTTGGGACATAAAAAGGTAAGTTTTCACCAAATTTCGTTAAAAAAAAAAATGTAAAAGATAAAAATAAAAAACCAAAAACTTGGTTTTTAGAACTTTTCACGTAAATTTTGAGGTTATGTGAAAAATACAAAAGTTTTAGATCTTTTTATTACCTACAACTTTGCCATTTGACTATTTTCGATAGGGCTTTTAGTTTTGCCGGAAATCGAGAAAAACCGTTTTTTACCCTTAAAAACTCGCCCCCATCCCCTTCCCGACCTCAGATCGCCCGTAAATTATTTTTCCTTTCATTTTTATAATATTCCCCTCCTTTTCTAATGGGTTTCATCCTACTATTATTTTTTTTGGTTTTAAAAATTATCGACTCTGGTCTAAGGGGGATATAAGGGTGTTGAAGTTTGTGTGGAAGAAACTCGAAACTCAGTATTTTTGACAGAAATTAGTTAATAATAAGTATGTATGTAAAGTTATCGAAAATTGACCCCTGACGGGGCAAAAACGGGTAATTCGGTTTTTAAGGGGAGGATTGGAACTTGAAACTGTAGGTATGTTACATTTTCACGCCTAAGCCACTGAAGTTCTTTGGCAAAGAGATATATGGCATCCTGGGGAAGCACATACTTTTTATCCTGGTAGCACGTTCCCATGGGATAATTTCCGACATCAACGCGGGTGAAGCCGCGGGCAGAAGCTAGTATTTAATAAGAAAATTGTTATTCAGGGGGTTCTACGGGCAAAAATGTTTGCTTGCGGCATCCCAAGGGGAAGTAGACTGGGGGACCACGGGCAAGTACCGGTACGGAATCCTAATAAAAGGACAAACTAATGCAATATTAATCACGAATTAATTTAACATATCGCGAGTCTCAAACCATAGGGGCGTATTACAAAACCGTTACTTTTCAGGGGAGACAAAACCTTTTCTTGTGATTGAGCCAGCTTGTGGTGTCAAAAAACAATAACAAATGAATCTCAATAACAAACTAATGCAAATATTAATTAAGAATGAATTCAACACACATTAAAAAAAATGTAAGCACTAAGTGCTATAACATTCTTCCATAGGATGAAAGACATTTGAGTGAGACTGAACCCTGTCATAGTCATTAGCATTGCAGGGCAATTGATGTGCAGGGCAAGTTAACGGTATGCCGCACATTGTTGAGAATCGCATGACAATTCTCTTTTCGTCTACAATGACCTTCTGTAAGAGTGTATAGTATAATAACCCCCAATAAATCTTTAAATGTTAAAATATAAAAAAGAACCTGTTTTATCTGCTGTGCACAATTTGTGTTCTACTAAATTCCGTTTCCGATACCTACTTACGTGCCCCCGGCCTCGTGTATGACACGTGCATTGAACAACTAAAAAGCTGTAAGTTTGTATGCATTATGCAGTTCTCATAATTCACTCACAAATAAAGGGTTCAACGTGTTTACCGAGATGCATCGCCGAGAAAGTTGTAGTTCGCTTTCAGAAAGTGCCCGCTGTAAGGGAAGGGGGGTGAGAGGTGGCTATCGGCACGTGTTCGGCGCGTGGACAAATGAATCTACGGATCACCTGCCCTACAATGCCTCTCTGATAATCACTTTCTATTCTTTTTCATTTTATTACCAAAGCCTCGTAATCTAAACCGACCACGAGTTGTAAAATTCAAAAATTTCAATAATTCTTCAACAGCTTCATCTAAAACAGAGCCCGACGCAAAGTATCTATTTATTCAAACACATTCAAGGTCTTCTTATGGCCTTGATTTAATCCGGAATGGCGATGTAATAATAATATTGTTCTCGTAGGCTTGCTTGCAGAAACGTGGCACATAGTCGCTTTTTTTGTACTGAATACCCCAGAACCTGTTGCCCTATTTTGTCCCAAGTTTGTCTAACTTATCTTTAACCGATAAAAATAACGGTGAATATTTTATTTTCCCCGTTCTTATGTAAGTTAGGTAGGTAGGTACAAACGCTACAAAAAAAAAATGATAGTTTTATTAGTATTTCTGTGGAAAAGTGTGAGTGGTATGGTATGGGTAGGACACTTATACATAGAAAAGTCATGGGCATATATTCATTTCATATGAATAAAACCCACTTAATAATCTGCATTCAAATAGTAATAACATTAATAATTCCGATGGTCCTCCATTACAAAGTTTGTATTATTATTTTAAACAAATTTTGAATAAGGTTTTATATGTCGGGATTTTAATAAAATAATACAGTTACCTACTATATCTTCGAAGAGACGCAACAACATGTCTTATATAAATTAAACCAGCTTTGCAACATGTGTGATTTTGGATTGAATTTGAAAGTATTATCTTGCAGAATCCAATGGAACCCTTAACCCTCTCGGTTTGTCATTCACATGGAACCCCTGTTTAGTGGTAGAATCTGGAGGGCTTTGACAAAACGAATGACTTTGGTAATGCGGTATTACCGCGAACATGTTATTTGTACGCAATAACAATAATGAATGCGTTCAAGACTAAAATATGTCTGCCTGCGCCGAATTTAGCGGACATTGGGCGCCGATTCCCTTGTTCACAAACTAAACTAAATTGAAGTTCAGTGCATCTTTTTCTTTCTATTTCATTAAGAAAAGGACAGAAGATAAATATTAGTTAGTATGGATCCATGAAGAAGCTACTTAAATACGCCCAACAATGATAATGAAGTGCACGATATGGTATTTAAAACGGGGGCGCCTACGCCTGTCGCGCTAGCCACAACTTGGTTCGTGTGCGGGCGCGCCGTCTCAGGTGTCTGCAAACGTTCGCGCTCATGATCTGCTTGTTACCAACTAAATTATCCGTACTATGCTTCCTAAAACTAATCCGCCATCATCATCGAAGGGCTTCCAGGTACTCAACCAAGTTTTTGTCTAGCCTATTTTGAGATTACACACGTCTTATAGCCCATATAGGAATAAATCGTAGTGAAGATTTATCACTAGGATTATCTTTTTTCTGGCTTTAGAAATAGAGAGTGAAATTACATTACGAACACGATTAATTTAACAATTTATTTTACAATTACATTAATTTAACAATTAAATAAACTTGTGGTAGCATTTAGGGCTGGTTTTTCCAACGCCAGATGATTTTATCAGTAGAATAAATACTTTTTCTTTCTTTCTTTCTTTCTTAGAATCATTATGAATTTTTGACAGTTTCTTCCATACAAAAATTGTCAGACTTCTATTTTATTCCACGAATAAGAATTATAATTGCTTGAAAAGTCAGCCGTTAATGACATAAAACAACTTTTTGCGAAAATCTAAGTAATTTTCGCAAAAAGTTATTTTCGGGACCTTTGGTACTGGTTAAATAAAGTCAATCCCAGTGACCTAGTGACTATGATTTTATTCGCAGAATTTTTTTGTCTGCTAAGTATTAAGCTGGTCTTTCTCTTTGTTACATAGTTGTTTAAAAGAATAGCTTGTCTACGTCTTACGCTCCTTATGCTGGAACGGACTTCTTAAATGAACGACTGGCACTCTTACTTAGCGGTTCTCTAGAATTGTAAATCCCAAGGCAGTTTGCAAATGAATTGGCTAATGAAAAGTAGTTTAGTAGTAGGTGAAGTTATTACTTTTATATACGAAACGAAAATATTTTTTTTTCGGCTTAGCTAAATATTGTTTACCGTTTTCACAAGGAGTAGTACTAGAACCCTAGGTCCTAAACCAAAACCTTCTAAAAACTGAAACTAGGGTGGGTTACTTCGGTCAATTTTTATTGAGTTTCTAGAAAGTAGAAGTTAACAATACAATACTTCTTCTTTTTCTTAAATATTATATGGTTATAACTAAATCCGTAGCACTCTGTAGAGTGATCTGAGGGGTAATTCTCGTAATTTTAAGAACGTTCACAGTCAGAAGGCCAATTATCGTAATTTAAAACGTTCAAAATCTAGTCGCAGTCTCATCTCAGCGACAAATGTCAAAAACTTTTCAAAAAAGGGAAATTAGAAGTATTTTTTGACAGATTGAGACTGAGATCAGACTGTCAACGGTCTGAAAATTACGAGAATTGCCCCTCTGATCTCAATCTCAAGTTTTTGACATTTGTTTGTCGCCGAGATGAGACTGCGACTAGATTTTAAACGTTTTAAATTACGGGAGTACGGGCCCAGTTGTTTGACGTTACTTTTGTTATTATATTAGACTCGATAATAATAATAAAGTCAGCAATAATCGCAAGCGGTCTCTTTTTAAATTCATAGGTCACATGGCTGATTGATAAAATAATGTTTTATAAAATATTTTCTTAAGGATCTAATCACTCTTATTCTCTTGTTGTAATATGTTGAAAAAATCTGAACAGAGCTGAATAAGTGTGGTTACTCCCTAAGGGGGAAGCGCCAAGGTAGCCCCGCGAAATTCAAAGTTTCATACGTTTTTTGCAATTTGCAGGTCTGTGTCAGGTTAGGGGTGTACAGATCATCAAATCGTTTGTCAAAGAGACGTGCAACATTCAGATGCTCTGAACGTAATTCATGATGATGAGGCTAGCGGACAGTCTTTCCCCGACTTCTTCTTTTTCATTTACGTGATTGACTATTATTTTTAGGTTGAAGCTGATCCCATTATGTTTTGGCGCGGTATGAAATTACTTTCTTTGTTTAGTTATTTTTACATCTTTGACATGCTGTAACTTTGGATTAAATACCTCACTTCTAGAGCAGCTGATTCTCAGATCTCTTTATGTGCTATGGGGAAACTATTATTACTTTTTCTGCCGGTATATAATGACGTCCACGTAAAAACGGCGCTCTATTTATACCCGGCCTACGGTTACCTCAAAGAAAGCCGTGTATTTTGAGCCCTTTTGCTTGTTAATTTTCCTTAAGCCGAAATACCTCAAAGAGAGCTGTGTATTTTGAGCCCTTTTGCTTGTTAATAAAATTTTCCTTAAGCCGAAATCTGTCAAGCCCCTTTTTATTTATATTTTCCTATTATTTCTTTACAATTTTGTTATATAATCTTCCTTATATAATCCTTAAGCTAATTAAACCTTAATATACAACTTAAAAAGTTTCTAGAACGAAAACTGTTACAAAAGTGAGTTGACACATTTTCATTATACAAAATCCCTTGGAATTCCTAAACTAATGGTCTGATTTTTACAATTTAAACGGAAATATTCGTTTTATATCTAGACCTATCCTTTACAACAAAAATTATCAAAATCTACCCATAAACAAAACAGTGAGTTTTCAAGTTATACGTTACGCTTACGTTACGTTACGTTGCGTTACGCTTGCGTACGGTATGCTTGAACAAAACTACACTTAAAAGAATCCTTGTAAAAACAGTCTTATTGGTTTGAAATACAAAAACTAATAACAAATCTGAGCTAGATAATAATTAGAAGTATAAAAAACATGAAATAAACCTCTTTAAATGTTAACCTCTTTAAATTTCTACTTTACGTTTTTTGCGTAGCGTTCCCGCCACTACTTGGGCCCTGGTGCTCAGATAGGGTCTTGTCGCCGACAACTGTGTTTCCTTTGACTATCCTGACTTCCTGAGCGTTAGGACTCTGCATTCGATCCGAGAAATTACGCTCTGAAGTAGGTAGCCCCAGTACTATTTGTATGAAGGGGTAGTGCACTAGATCCGAATTCCAGCCGACCGAATTTAGAACATTTTGTACTTTTACGTTTTGTTCGCCGTCTTTCTCGGAATCGGATCAGATGCAGTGCGCAAACGCTCAGTCTCATATGTTCTTTTATCAAACACATGCAACGGCTCTGTGTACAGCTTCTCTCAGGTTCCATAACAAGCTTGGTAGAATGACGTTACGATATAACTGATCTTTAAATTAATTGAAGTACGTAGTCTAGACGTTCATTTCCTTTTCACGTTCGTTGACTCTGTAAGGAGTAGGTAGGTATATGTATCGTAGATTAAACAGTTGAACTCGGCTAATAGTATAATTTACGTCTTCGTATCAGTTTTTTGTTTTCATAAATAAACACGTTATATTATACATACTTATATTGGTATATTCTGTCCTACTGACTACAGGAGGACCTCGAAATTAGGTGACTTTGAATGAATTCGTGTAAAACCTTCTGGATTGTGTTTCTAACATGAAATGTGTTACAAAAAAGCTGTACCAATTATTTCTATCCGCTTCTTTTGATTAGTTTTCCATTAGGTACTTCCAAAAAAAAAAAAAAAATTACTATTAGCGAAGTTTCTCTTTGGATTTTTTTTTTATTAAGTTAGCAATTCAGAAAATTAACATGTTAAGACAAGAAGACACCAGATTTGAAATGGTTTAAATCCTAGTGCGATCTATGTAAGTAATTATTATTCAAACAACCAAAAATAGGTAAGTACTTAGCTATTTCCCCATACATGTGAAGTGGTACGAAACCGTTAATGCTCGAGTCCAACTCACATTTGGCAGATTTTTTTGCCTAAAAACATAAGTATATTCGTTTTTATCACAAATTCACAGTCGCCTAATTCCGATGTTTATGCACTATAAGTGCGTAGGTACTATACTCGGCAAGCTTCCATCTTTCGGGTTTCTGCGCTTTCTCCTTCCAGTTTTGTTGTTACTTTGCTTGAATTAATAATCCGGGTAATTCAGCTACTAATACTCGAATACGTCGGTTAAACCGCATTTCATTCAAAACGTCTCCACTGCGAGTTGGCTTCGGCCCCTCGTACGCCTTCCAAAAGTCCAGGACGCTACTAGGGTCCCGAGAAATGGCAAAAGACGTAAAAATTATAATAATTTATGATTCGCGTCGTATATTGTTCCTTCCTCAAGTCCTTAATATATAATAATAAGTGAAACATCAGATTTAATTTTATTCATTGACAATAGTTACGCTGGTTACTAGATCGGGAGACATAACAAAAAGCGCATAGGGGTTATTGCTCTCAAACGGTCCCTATCTACTTACGTCGACTCACTTCCGCGCCACGGAGCGTCGTCATCGTCCGTCACCGTTGCCTTCCAAGCCCGAACGCTGCCAGGAATCAATCCTATTCGAATCGGTTTTTTTCATAAACCGATCTACTTTATAGTTCAGGTTGTAAATAAAAAGCTATTCAATTGGTAAGGACATCATTCATTTCGTACCCAAAAAAAAGTACTGTTTTCTTATGGGACCTCTTGAGCGTTTTTAGGGTTCCGTAGCCAAATGGCTCAAACGGAACGCTTATGGATTCGTCATGTCTGTCTGTCTGTCCGTCCGTATGTCACAGCCACTTTTTCCGAAACTATAAGAACTATACTGTTGGAACTTGTTAAGTAGATGTATTCTGTGAACCGCATTAAGATTTTCACACAAAATAGAAAAAAAAACAATACATTTTGGGACTTAGTACTGAAACTGAAAAAAAAAATTTTTCATCAAACCAATACGTGTGGGGTATCTATGGATAGGTCTTCAAAAATGATATTGAGGTTTCTAATATATTTTTTTTCTAAACTGAATAGTTTGCGCAAGAGACACTTCCAAAGTGGTAAAATGTGTCCCCCCCCCCCCTTGTAACTTCTAAAATAAGGGAATGATAAAACTAAAAAAAATATATGATTTACATTATTACCATGTAAACTTCCACCGAAAATTGGTTTGAATGAGATCTAGTAGGTGGTTTTTTTGAACGTCACGCGTCATAAATCGTAAATTGTAATTGTACGGGACCCTCGGTGCGCGATTCCGACTCGCACTTGGCCGGTTTTTTACTATTAAAGTTTACAATTAACCCCCAATCAACAACTTTATGGTTCATAACATGTTCAGGATGTTATATTCAAATAAGGGCCGGATTTTCCAACGTCAGATAATTTTATCCGAGGAATAATTTTGAATTTTTTACAGTTCTTCCATACAAAAGCTGTCACGACGTCAGTTTTATTCTATGAATAAAAAATATCAATCGATTGAAAAATCAGCCCTAAAAGTTGATATTAATTTAATTTATAAAAATATGATTTTTGGCATTTGCAATCTGAAATAGCAGCCTATGGCTTAATTGTAGACTTTCACTGTGATGTTATTTCCCATAAGAAAGTAGTACTTTTTTATTATAGCCGGCACTTTAATTTTTGGGTATAAAATGTTCGACAACTTAATGATTTTTAACCTTTACAACATTATTATAAGTACAAATATATAAAAAAAATCATTGTAACAATTTAAAACATTATTAATTCAATGATTGTTTAGGCTTTGTCTTTTTGACTAAAGTAAAAACAGTTTAGAAATAAATACCCTTTATAAATAGGAGATGAGTACCCCACGACCCGAGATCTCAACTACTATTGAAACGGATAGTTTCTTGGCCGGATACAGGATATTCAGGTTTGCTATAGAGTAGCTGAATATCCTATATCCGGCCTTTCAGCCGGATGTCCGGCTTATAAACCGGAAATCCAGCTGAACATAGCCTAATCTGAGCGAACCCGCGGAGTTGCGGTTTTCTAACAATGTGATAAATTCGAGTATCTTTGATTATTGGACTTCTTGGGAACTGCGATGATTAACTTTTTATTAATGTTACTTCAGTGTTAAATAGGTAATTTAATTTGTATCTAATTTGCAAGATAAACTGTGGAAAATATCTTCGATAAAGAATAGATAATTTGGCTTTTATTTGTCTTTACTTTTCTGAAAAACGTGAGTTAAGTACACAAAAGAAGATGAGTTTGTAAAAAAAAATTGCTCGCCTCTAATACCAGCTCGGTAGCAGTTTTAGTGCACTTGAAGAGCTTTGCGTAGGCGCTGGTATTCATATCAAGAAATCTCGGCTCACGGTAATTCCCTGGAAAAAAAAAACTCAAGATCCAGTTTTATATTAAAGTTCATAAAGATTGATTTTCCTATTTTTAGTGGCATAAACAGTACATAGACAGGCGATTGTAGTAACCCCAGGTGATTTGCTGTCATCATAATAAATAACAATAAGTTAATAAATTAAAGACTCATAATCTCTATTCACAAGTCAGAACCTTTTCGTGAAAAAACCTTTTCGTAAAATGACACATTTTCGGTTACCTGCATTGCCTTACAGCCAACTACAATAATATCTGTCGGAAGAATAGCGGGCGTCTATTTGATTTAAACAGACAAAATTTTCGGATTTCTGATTTTTGAAGATGGAATTCGGCAGCGTCATTTGTGTATCAAATGGCTGTGAATAGCCACGCAGGCATTCTTCCCTTGAACAAATCATATACATATACCTAAATGAGACCATCTATGTAAACAGAAATATGATATACTTTGTAATAAATGAAAACATATTAGAAATGTACGGTAATACGAAGAAGCGTCCACAAAGAGAAATACGCATTTAAATAAAATCCTCTTCCCGCTCTATTCCTTTACGTTGTACGTTACTAGAAGCAGGATAAAAAAAAATAAGGTGAAAAAAAAGTATTTTATAATATTATGTGTACTAGGTTCTAGCTAGAATAGAAATGAAATGTCAAAGGAATACGCGATATCATGTTTCCACGAAATACACCTTTGAGCCTGCTACGGATAAAGTAGTTCTGGAAAATGTATATTTTTATTTATTAATATAACGAGAATTTTATATATTAGATTTTGTCGCGTTCGAGGACACGTTTGTTGGTTGCTTCTAGGTAGGGAAAGCCTTTCTGGGCGCCATTTTTTAATAATTCTTTTCCTACTAATATTGTATTATAAATTCGAAAGCAACTCTCAGTGTCTCTGTTATCTACCGTTCCACGTCACAGATCGTTATGAAATTTGAGATGGTTAGCCTGTGACCTGGAGAAGGACATAGGCTACCTTTTATCCTGGATACTTGTAAGTAATTAAAAATGATGAAATAAGTACACGCAGAAGTCGCGGGCAACAGGTACCTTATTAAAATAACAGCTCCTGTACAACGCGCACTAGGCCCACGTGGTGGATTACGACCCACTCCTAGAGAGTAGGTAGAAGTACGCTGTCCGAGGCGGAGTGCTATAAAGTTTGAGGTCGCTCTTTCATCCTGCATTCTCCATTATATTCTAAAGTGCCCAGAGCCTTCTATAGGTTCAAGACGGTGCTGGTCTGACACCCCAACCAGTAAGGGGAGGTAGTCGTCTTTTCGCAATTCAGTAGCGCGTTTCGTTGGTGCGCGTCCGTCTGCATCGGTAGTTTTGGCAGTTTGTCGCAATTGCAACATACGACGGAAGCGATTCAATAGCGATACAATCGCATAGTATCGATTCAGCATCGCATCTGCATCGCTACTAACGCACGACTATATTGATTAACATAATGGCGACCACGTAATCTTTCTTTATTAAATCGGTGCATCCAATATTAAGTCCATCTTGCCTGTAGCGCCCACAGGCATTTACAAGTAGTCACTCACTACACCATACGACTATACTGCATCACTGAAAAGCTCCGTGGCGGTAGCTCCAAGCCAGATTCAGATTTTTTATTTGTTGTATAACATTTTAAATAGTTCTGTATACTCCCGAATGATGGCAATGCATTGTAGTATTAGTAGTAACTAGTAATAAGTTAACGCACGAAGAGGCGGGGTGGGGTGCACAATGCACATGCAGTGTTAGTGTTGGGGCGAGGGGTGTGGCCGGCGTGCCATTGGCCCGGCTCGCTGATTCTTGCATAACGTGCAAGGGTTGTTGCCGCTATAGATAAGTGATAACAGCGACCATCGAGCTCGAGATTAGCGGAGCGTTGATTTCCAAACTATTATTTGTGAAATATGCCCTAAAATATCTTAAAATGGGGTACCATAAATACATTTGAAATAGCGAGAATGGTAGGATTTCAGGAACCAAAATAATTAGAAAATGCTGATTTTCTTTGTGAGGTAAAACTTCCTTCATCGGTGGTCACTTAGTTACTATTATTAATATCGGCTTTCAGACTGGCTAAATCTATATAATATAATAATGAATCCCTATTTCCCTCTTGGTGACGCCATAAATTGAGAACGCCTTATCTTGAGAACGAATTTACCGATTTCATTCATTTTTTTTTAAGTGGTTTAACATGCACTTTGTTGAAGGTTTTAACGTAAAAAAAATAAGAAAGTTGCTTTACGCGGACGAAGTCGCGGGCAGAAGCTAGTGACAAATAAATTTTTCGGTTTATTCAAATCAATTCCATCAAAAACAATTGGTACCTATTTATTATTCATCATCAAATTTGTAGTCTCAATTTCCTTACTTCAAAAACTACTTTCCTTACGCGAAAAACAGTTGGTGAAACTTACTCCTGGCTTCCGAACTGAGAAGTTGAGAACTTAGAACAACTCTAGCACTACCTACAGTTTATGGGGATTCCTTCAATACAGCCCGCGTAATTCAATATTTCTTTCACTTCAAAATCTCATTTCAGAAGCCAGGTATATTTTATATACCTACCTGGAAATCGAGAGAATTTTATATTTTGAACTGGAACAGTTAAGCGATTTAGATGCTGTGAAGTCTACCTCGTTGATTCAGTTACTGACAACCTGCTTCTAGATACATATACCGGTGTCTTAGATGAATCAACGAGGTTTCACTTTTTATCCCTATCATAATTGCTTCATATTCGTAAAAATGTTCCTACCCGAGTCAGGTACTTGCCTCATGGCTAGGGCATCAGAACCGGTTTTTCCCGGTTCCAAAAGAACCGGGAATTCCCGGTTCTGAAAGACCCTGATAGAACCGGTTCTGTAAAACGAGGAACCGGTTTTTTCGGTTCTTACGGTTCTCTCTTAAAATTTTAGAAATAATATTATCTCTATAATACTCTTAATGCTAAATATCAAGTTATTATCCAAATTTATTATTAAAACAGAATATATGCAGTTATTTCACTGTTAAAGTAATAAATAACGTTATAATTTATTATTAATGATGAATCTTTAAGAAACTAACAAGGGACATTAAAGTAAATGCTCCAGGATACCCCGCGAAATTCAAATTTTTGACAGTTGTTTTGCAATGTTCAGCTCAGTCTCGGATAGTATAGTAATAAAAGACAAAGACATCAACACTACTATAAGAGTAGAAATGGCTCTGTTTGAGAATGGTGGTCAGAGATAGCGAGGACGATACCTATCACTCGCTTATCACCATTTACTATCAATTCCACCCACTAGTGTGGAGCCGGAACGTATATTTTCTTCCGCCGGGATAGTCTGCAATAGACTCCGTTCGTCTTTAAGCGACAAAACTTTAGACGCACTTATTTTTTTACGTTCCTTTTATTTAGGAAAGAAGAAAGCCAATACGTCATGCTGTGGTAATGCTCAATTTAATCATTAATTTTCGTTATTTGGTTTTTGTTATATTTTTTTGTAATTTTTGTCATTTATTTACAACTGTTATGTGCTTGTTGATTTGTTTTGAGTGTATTTGTAAAAGTTCCTATATCTAGCTTGTAAGATGGTTAATTTTTTTAAGTTTAATTTTTATTATTTCCCTTTTTGATCTCTGTAGTGTAGTGAATTATAAAGAACTGATTGTAACTGATTGTGAAAATACTGAATTTGAAAGAACTGATTGTTGCCAAAAATAGTTAAAAACGATGTTGTAATTTGAGTATAATTCAAAAAATATATAAATATGCGTACCAATAAAGTGTGTTTTATTTAGACACTTTTCAAATAGAATTTATGAAAAAAAACCGAAAGAACCAAAAGAACCGGGTACCCGGTTCCGTCTAGAATTTAGAACCGAAAGAACCGGTTCCTAAAATAGGACCGGTTCTCGATGCCCTACTCATGGCAAGTACCAAACAGCCGTTTAAAAGAACATCAGCGAGACGTATAATGACGTGTCCCTTCATTCCAGTGATCTGCCCGTCCTGCGTTACCTGATTGTATTAAAGGTCCTCGTTTTTTTAAAACAGGGAGCTCCAAAAGCTGCTTGTATGTAATTGTAAGTAAATAATAAAAGGAGAAGTAAACTTCGTCCGCATGGATCTTGTACTTTACCCTTACGAAATTAAACACCGAACACGAAATTTAACGGTTAGTTTTGGTAAATAAATTGTCTTTGTTTATTTGTTCAAGTTTCTGAATGGAAAGGAATAAAAACGATCTGGTAAACTGTTTTCTCCCTTGTCGTCCCGGCGGCAGTGGTTTATTTTTGTAACTTTGGCGGTTTCCACTTATTATTATGACCAATTTTCTAGTTAAGCAAGTAGTAATCCTCTCTTATAAACTTTATTTCCTCCTTTCACGCAGCTATTTTTGTTTTTCGTATAAAAAAAACCCCTAATTCTTATTTTCTTGTAAAGATTTTAAATACCAAATGAATTGGACTACACGTTAAGATTCTTCCTTACAATCTTGAACACTTGGCCTAAAGTTTGGAGACAGTTCAGAGGGTACGTGTTCGTGCCAAGTTTTAACTTCATAACCCAAAGAATGAGAATTTTCATGTAAATCAATTTCCCCTCCTCCCCTATTTGCCCCCTTGGTGGGTGGGTATGAAATGATTTAACAAACCTAACCTTTTCTATAAAAATATGTAGATTGATTATAATTGCAATGAGGGCTTGGGCTCCCTCGGTTGTGAATGGAAAAAATTAGATCTAAACTTCATTTCAGAATTTGAAAGAGCAACAAACTATTGTCTTCCAACAGGGGGGGAACTGAGGATATCCTATAATGCTGTCTCAAAATTTTATTTAGATTAAATAACGCTAAAGTGGATACACCTAATTAATGGCGCCGATTCCCTTGTTCACAAACTAAACTAAATTTAAGTTCAGTGCATTTTTTTCTTTCTATTTCATTAAAAAAAGGACTGAAGATAAATATTAGTTTAGTCCTGTCAAATTAGTAATAGCGCCTGACGTAAATTGACGTATTTTTAGTAGCCATGTTTTAATCACGTCTAATTTGTTTATGGAGTATCTTAATTTGACAGACCTAAACTAATATTTATCTTCTGTCCTTTTCTTAATGAAATAGAAAGAAAAAGATGCACTGAACTTAAATTTAGTCTAGTTTGTTAACAAGGGAATCGGCGCCATTGTCTAGTATATCACTATCACTACCAAGTTAACTCGATAATATATCCACTCAATATTATTGAGTTAGTTGTCAATTGAACGCACAGATCTCCCAGCAAAAGTATAAGCTTCGGCAATCACCGTCTATCTTCGGAATACGAACGCGACATAATAAGATCTAATATAGACCTTTTACATCCATGGAAGTACCTTACCTTACCTATATTGATGCTTTGTTCAGTGTGGGTTGCACACACTTTACTTGTATTCTGTCAACCCCATCCTACTAAGCTTCATAATTAAAACTTGCTCTTCTTAATAAGTTCACGCAATAGTCCAACGTGCGGGAATTGTACTAGCGATCGCGCCCTCAGCAGACCTTGCGCAATCTGTTGGGCGGTTTTTGCTTCTCCTATGTGTTTGAGATGTTAAGTCTCGGGAGAATTATAAAGAGAACAGGTTCTAAAACGATTTCAAAAGATCAATGGACCTGGGGTCGACAAAAACTAAAATCTGAAGTAGTCGGTTAGATGACGCATCGCCCTTGAGCATATTCGCAGCTTCACTCCACGAGCATCCTATCAAAAATGTGTAGTCAATTGACGGGTGCATCAAACGAATGTTGTGTTGTTTGTAATGTAAGAGCACGAAATCAACAGGTTGAATGGCTCTCGAACATTGCCAGTTCTGAGTTGTGTAACTCTTTTATGACGGGATAACTAAAGAAAAGTACGTACCGAATCCGGCCGATAGATAGACAAAAAGGCGGGGGGGTGGGAGTCCTTGCGCGCAAGGTCGGGTAGTTCGTTGCGTATGTTGTGAATTTAGGGGTTCTTCTGAAAATTTCAAGTTTTTGACCTTGGCCACTACCTTTGTACAGTATCGCTCAATTCCACATTCAATCTCCTTTCCACGTCTGCGTCATTTTATACCATCTCTTGTAAACAAACTCCCAAATACTACCCTTCTTTGCAGTCGGGTAAAAATAAGTGGAATCCCTGAAAACTATCTCCAAGTATTAGGTAAGTTAGGCTTCTGAGAAAATTTCGTCCTTTTAATTTAAACAACACGAGGATAGTGTTGGTCCATCGCGATAAGTCGTTAAAAGCACATCGAAATGCAGATAATTGTATCACAGATTATGATACAACCTCTGAATGTTCATAGAACAATGTGTCACGTAACTGACGTTTCACAAATTTACAATTAGCTTTTTAGGGTATACAAAAGAAAGAAAGAAAGAAAGAAAATACATTTATTTGGCACAAACTAAAAGACACACAAAACAGCCGTTAGTATCTAAATATTGCAAACATTTGCGATCCTGAGATAGTATTTAATTTAACCCTCTCGATGGAATAATAACAATGTCGAACAAAAGTTTTCTCCTGCCCAAAACCTGATCGGCAATTAATTCATTTTCGGAGGGGTTGGCACTGAAAGCGGATGCCATCTAACGTTCGTAACGATCACGCGGTATTATTACTAGTGTTATGTTGTATTCAACAACTTGTCTTTTGTCTGATGTTAAAAAAAAAATGTGATAACATGAAATAAATTGTGATTTGAATATCAACTAATTCTTTGGCGGTTTCATGAAATAACACGACAAATTGACGTAGTGTCACTTTGCTTAACCATTAATTTCCCTGACCTAACTGAAATGGAACTATGATGAAATGCAACGTTTTAATTATCACAGTGTCCCAGAAGAAAAACATAAAAAAGGTAGAACGCGTTTGTCAAGGAGTCGAAAAAATCCAAATATGGATTTGACACACACACTGTCTGGAGCTACAAATTTTACCAAATGAGAATGAAATATGGAACACCATAGCTAAATGTCGTTTTGATGTCACTAGTTCAAAGTAGTTCGGGGCATCGAACCATTGCATGATAGAGAATTTCGTTATAATTCCAAGTCATTGGAGAGTTTCCAAATATTTTTTTCATTAACATAGGTTTCTATACCCGTACAGTTTATGTATTGTGCAGGCAGTGGGGGCGCCCACTGTCTGTATGTTTGTTGTTGGCGCTATCAACCTGATATTTAATAAGATTCCTGTTATTGGAACGACCCGTAATAGGTACAAATCTGATCCTTTTTCATAGATTACTTCGTATTCCACCAAACAACATTAAATACCATTTTCCGTTGGCCAAATTCATACGATAATTAAAGCCTAAGTAAATGAACGATGTGCCTTTATTGATTTGACCAGTTCAGCCAGATTTCTTCTAGATATCCGAGAAGTTGCGATAGGAATAATTATTAATCGAACGGTGCAACAATGTGTTGGTGGTTTTCGCTTGTCAGTTGGATGCCAGCAATGCGATTCTGTAACCATCTCACCGTGAAAACTTAGGTCAAGTGAGCGTGGAGTGAGCTGCCATTCCGACTAATGCTAGGGATTGACACTATTGACAGCTCACTCTAAGCTCACTTCACCTGACTATTCACGGTGAGATTTTAACAGAATCGATCGGCAGGTTAATTAATGAAAAGCCACTTGCGCTCCATGATATGGTTTTCGATTTTTAGGATTGGTTGATGGCGTCATTTCCCTTGAACTTGAATATGGGTGAACCTTTGATGCAAGGTTTTTACCGGATAAGCTAAATAAAACTGTAATTACGATAAAATACATTGCTCCTAAGATATATTTCTGGGTATTAATGTCCCTACCTACCTATAAGCAAGTATTATGTGACTGTCGTGGATGTTGGAGACTTGGAGGTCAAAGTAACGCCCGCGGCCTAAGCAGCTGGTGTAGTCCCGACACAATGGGAACGTCGAGAGTATATTGTAATGTGTATTTTGGACATGAGGGGTTGTCTCCCCAAACCGATGCGACGCCGGTGCACAGCTGCCGTCGACGTTAGAATAGCGTTAGATCCCCATTGACAACACGCTCTATATTAAAGGTACTTATATAAGTCCGTATCCATGGACCCTAATTTTACTAGAACGCCATGGGCGCCATGTCGACGTCGTCAACAGCGACGCCTAAAAAACAAGAATAGGTAATTATATCCTAACACAAGCCTCCAAAAAAAAAAAAAAATGGTGCCTGCATAATTGGGTTATAATTTTAATTTTTACTACCTTCGAATACAAAAAGTAGTATATAAACTTCAAAACTTCGTACAGTTTCGTAACTACCTTTACTTAACAAATTTTCGTATAAGTGATCGTTTTTTGTAGTTTGTTTTCATCATTTCTTCAGTTATTTTATTTCTTCAACAAGGAAAATGTGCGAAAATAATACGAATACACTTTGATACATTTGTGGTGAATATGTAGTGAAAAAATGTTGAAAATTTTATCTGAATTTGTAAAAATGTTGAAAATTTATATCTGAATTTGTAAAAATGCATACTTTGCTCACTTTATGATAAAGATTAAGGACTTTGTCAAGCCATGGATTCCAAACACGGTTTGCATTGCAAATTGTATAGCGAGCATTTAAGCTACAAGACATGTGCCCACTCAGCAGATGTACCATTTCCTACTTTGGCACGATTGTACATAAAATGAAAAATGATTGATGAAACAGTATGTGAAGGTATTGCATAATACTGGATCTTGTTTTACTTATATATAAAAGCCCTGGTTTAAGTACAGAAAAATTAAAAGCTGGTATTTTTGATGGACCACAGATAAGAATTTTGATGAATGGTAATAATTTTGTGCATTCAATAAATGATGTAGAATCGGCGGCCTGGATATCTTTCGTAAACATTGCGAAAAACGTTTTAGGAAATCATTTATTTATTACTTTAATTAAAACGGTTTAAAACCAATTACAGTAATTAAAGATACAATTTGTATATACACGAAAACAAGATAAAATAAAAGATAAAAGTACACACAAGATAAAATATAAAATCACCAAGTAAAACAACACTTTCATTATAAACTTCGTCCATTCGTCCGCAAACAGATCGTTTGTTCGATTAGAGTTCGTGGTATTGGGGACTTGACACGCGCAAGTGTGCGACATGGAGGCACAGCAAACAGCCTGTGCTTTCTGCCGCGGCAGTAGTTGTCTGGCACAAAGAAGCAAGCTAGCACAGCATGTAGATCAGGCGCGTCTATAATGCCACGGAGCGTCTTACAGGCTATGGTGAGCTGGTCTTTTGCTCGCCTTACCTCTAACGAGTTATATCCGAGGCATCCCAGTAGAAATTTAGTCGGATAGAGGTAAGGATAATAGCCATGTTTACGCTTATAGATAAACCTAAGAAACACTTTTTGTACCTTTTCCAGTAAAAGCACGTAGGTACTTTCGTGCGGATTCCACATGCAGGAGCTAGATTCTAATTTGCTACGTACGAGTGCATTAAATATAATTTTGATGGCATGTGCGGAACGAAAATCGCGGCAATTACGCAGAACAAAACCCAATCTTTGGTAGGATTCCTTAGCTACCGTGGCGATGTGGTCGCGGAAGGTGAGCTTGGGGTCGAATGTGACTCTCAGATCTTTCATGGCTGATGTTTTCATGATGATATTGTTGTTTAAATTATATTCATAATTAACTGGGTGCCGCATTCAACCGAATGTCAATTTTGAGGGATTAAATTCCATCTTATTGTCAAAGCTCCACCTGTATATTGCGTCTATGTGTTGCTGCAGTGCTAAACAGTCACGCTCGGAGTTTATTTCGAGGTATAATTTCAAGTCGTCAGCATACAATAGACATTTTGCATGACGGAGAACTTGGGGAAGATCATTAGCCATGATTAAAAATAATAAAGGTCCCAAAATTGAGCCCTGACTTACTCCGGAACGCGTGTGGTAGGTGCTTGATTCGTACACACCGAGCCTAACGAACTGCTGACGATCGCGTAGGTAGTCTGCGAAGAAACGGAGGAGAGATTGTGCGAAACCTATTTTGCTAAGTTTCATCAGCAGCGTGTCGTTGTTAACCCTATCAAACGCCTTCCGGTACTCAGCTGCATCCGGTTAGACTGGAAGCCGACCCCAACATAGTTAGGAAAAGGCTAGGCCAGATGATGATGATGTCTTTATAATAAAATAATAATTGTTATTATATTACATCACGAGATTCGTGTCAACTGACCTCTTGCTTCTGAAACCGTGCTGCTCTTTACATAAATATTTGTTTACTTGCTCGTATATGGCATTATGGAGGATGTTCTCAAAGACCTTCGCCGGGGAAGATAAAATTGCGATAGGGCGGTAATCTTCAACGGAGCTTTTGTTTTGAGTTTAGGAATCAAATCAAATCAATCAAATCTCATAAGTTAGTAAATTAACAAGATTTAGTGCTGGACCTGCTAAAAAAATTGGATGTAATATGAGTATCAACGTTCACTACTACCATAGCCGTTTAGACAGATTTCCCGAAAATCTTGGATCTTATAGCGAGGAACAAAGAGAGCGGTTCCAGCAGGATTTAAAAGTCATAGAAGATAGGATAGATAGCTAGGTCGGTGGGATGAACACATGATAGCTGATTACTGCTGGAGCATCACGCGAGAGTGTCTTAAGAACACTCGTGCGAGGAAGTACCAAAAAAGTTTTTTTTTCATGTAGATCAATCGGATAAAACGTTAAAAAAATTAGAAGGTCCGAATTATTGAATTATTCATATAGGCTATATCACAAAAACTACGCGTAGTATAGATAAAATATAAAATACAGTTCTAATATCTAGATACCTAGAAAATGCAAAAACTGCTATAGTTTTAGCGGCACCAAAACTATTGTAGACCTGTGTTTATGTATAAAAAAATTTACTACTTATAGCAAGCATAATGGCTGCCTGCGGCTGCTGATACTAAAAAGAGGATCCATAGCTTCTTTTTATTTATTTCGCCGGCAACGCGGAGAGATTCAAAAGTGGTAGGTAGCATTAGAAAAAAATAGGCTCATTTTCATTTGCTACTGAGAGAAGATGTAATACCTACCCTGCTTAGTTTAGGAAGAAAAAATAAATTATGGATACAATTTTTTTTTTCGTATAGTAGTTGATATTTCCACCAGGAAGACGGACTTTCATGGGCGATGCAATTGCCATGCACATGTAAAAATAGGTGTATAAAAAATAGGTTTACATGTGCATGTGCCTTAGCCAATTGAAATAGGTAGGTAACGCCTACCTACCAATTTGCCGCACAGCCACTCCATGGGCACTTGGGCAGTCACCATTTTCGCCGTATTATAGCATTTGTAGCACAGAGTGCTCGTGATTTATTTTCATACAAAACGAAAAAAAAAATCAAAATCAAAATGCAATTTATTTTTATTTTTAACAGACTTCTAAAAAAAAGGAGGAGGTTCTCAATTCGGTTGTTTTAATTTTTTTTTTAATGTATGTTCGCGCTTAAAGAACTGCGTCGCTTGCCAACAGATTTGAAAAAATCTCATTTTTTGGAAAGGGTATACCGTATGACCTCTACTTCCCAAATGGCCCCATGAAAATTTTATCGAAATCGGACAAGCGGTTTTTGAAAAATCGACACAATTAAAAAAAAATATCACAACAAACATACATATTTCCAAATATTGACCTACTTAATTAAATAACGATTGGCGCTACTTAGTTAATTTATTTACGAAAATAATACCTAAGTAGCGCCAATAGTTAAATAAGTACCTAGGCCAATATTTGGAAGTCGTATTTATTTTTATAATTGTGAAAGGCCTTGATGATTAATTATCCAGACATTTGTAGGTTATTTGTTAAAGATCAGACAATTATCAAGATGTCACACGATAATGAATGATAGAAATTCCTTATTAAAATGAAACCACTCCACGTAACTGTTATAGTATAGGCGTCTGTATAAGGTACGTCTGTAAGTAAAATAATGATTCATACAATGACGTATATATGTATGTAGAGGTAGGTATAGCGTCGGTTTAGTGCAAGCGTTCTGGATTGAGCTCGTTGTGTTGTGTTTAGTGGGCTCGTTCTCGTCGCTCGTACGCACGCATGGAGTATGCGACGTCCCACCTAAAAAAATCGGTCGATACGTTGTAAATATTTCAAAAATACTTTTCCTTTATAACATTTTATTTTTATATTTGGTCTAAAGACAGCCCGGGTGTTACTTTGCTTTTATTGGATTACCTAATTTAATAAGAGCTGCTGAAGGTTTGTTGATTTGATTCGCGTAGTGGAACATCAGCATCGTTTGGGTTGGGGCCCAGGCCTTCTGATGTTAGTAACTTTGTGCCTTACCCTCGTGTAAGGGCAGGGTAAGCTATTTGAAGGGCGTTTTCTCCTTGGAGCTACGTCTCGTCTACTTGTAATTTTAAGGTGAAGCGGGACACGAGGCGGGCGACGCCTGTACCAGACGAAGTAGGCGGTGTCGGGCGACCGCCCTCCGCGGGCCCCGGCCGAGCGCTGTGGAAAACGCATGGGCGCGGGGCGCCGTCACACGGACCCAGTAACAAATATACTTCACGAACCTGTTATCGCTCTTAGTGATTGACCATCAGTTCCATTTTGTCGATATTAGTTATAATCAAATTAGAAATTTTTAAATTCAGAAAATACCCCTTTAATACTACCCCGTTGCCCTCGTGCGTAATTTAAGAATGTATGAAAGTTAACATGTTGTTGTGAGCGTAAAAGTATTATTTTAATGTTGCAACAACTTTCTTAGAAACAGCGGCGCAGGTACCTGTTAAACGTTGAAAAACTATTAGAATCCTTCATATTATCCTTCTAAAACGAAAATACGAATGAATACCCGGAATGCTTTGCTGCATTGTAACGTAACGGCGAGTGTGAATTCAGCGCATAACGTAGCACTGTAACACTGTAGCGCTACAAGATATGGGATGTTCTTTTTATTACTAAATTTCGGAAAATGTGTATCACGGATCGCAACTTGAATATTGCTTCAGTTTTCAGTTGCAAATAAGTCCGGTTATAAGTTGGGCAGTTTGTGCGTCTCAAAATACGTGGTCATAGTGAGGTGCTGAACAGTGCAAAAAGATAAGATTAATACACCGGAATTATGAGATGCCTGTAGTGGGGTCACGTTACATTATGTTTGGAATAACTAATCATAATATATTAAGAAATAGAAGTACCACAAGCTTCACAGCACGCGAAAGCGCTAGGGTAGCCCGTAAAATTCCCATGTTCTTTTATTTTTTGCAATTTGCACCTCGGCCTCAGGATGTGTGGTAATAAAAAAGTTAAGTGCGCGCCATCAAGAAGTTAGTCGCGGGTTATAGAGATATCGTATGTTTTTTTTTCAAGTCTATTTCCGCAATCTCTTTTGATATATAACGCAACAACGGTACCCATAGGTAGTCAAGGAATTAAAATGCTTAAAGCAACAATGAAATTAGGGCGAGCAATTAGGGCAATAAGGGGTAGTGTCGTAAACAGCGCGAGCAAAAGTTATTAAAATATGTTTGATTGTTCATCGACACAAAAATATTGGTAGGAAGGTATTATTAATTTATTACACCGCGAAAAAATATCTAGGACGAAAGTAAAATGGATAAAATAATCCTAAGCAACACTGGTCGTTGCTACACTCGATATAACTTTATGATCGATACTTGCGCTTCACTAAGGTGTGGCGTTCTCTCCCCGCGGGCCCCGGCTCAGCCACGCCCAGCGCGCGCATTCTCAAACAAAATCCGCAGAAAATGTTGTGCGAAGAATCGAGTAGAGTCTGCGTCGTTCGTTTCGTTCAGTCACGCACGTCACATCAGTCAGGCAGCTCAGTTGAGTAGTGATCTCGATAGCCGACGAACCGTACGCACGGCGCACACGTGCCACTCGCGCCCATCCCTTCTCCGCCGCACCGCACTCCCGAGCGATTTCGCCGCTCGCTCGGTGACGCCACCGTCCGTCGCTACTCCGCCGACGCCGCTTGTGCTCGGTGTTGTTCCGTACGGAGCTTTGCTACATCATACTATATTATGTAATACGAAAATAAACAGCTCAAAGCAACCACGTGTGCGCGCCGGCCGGCTTACCTAAAAATTCGTAATCATTTTGAACAACCAATCCGCTCCCAAACCTCAGCTAATATCAAAGAGTGAGTGATAGGTGAAACAAATAAAAAAACATTCCAATCTTTTAATCAGTATTTTAAAAATCTAATTATTATTATCGTGACTTAAGATAATCGAATATAAACAAGTGAAAATGTCTAATTCTGTGGAACAACAATTTAGCGAGCTTAGTTTGTCACAAGAGGACCATGATCAATATGAACCAGAGGATCATCAAGACCAAAGGTTAGTACCAAACGTGCTAGACATTTTAATGATACCGTTACAAAGAATTTGCTTTTGTACCTACTGGACCTTATTTAAAGCTAGCCTTTTAATTTAATTTACGGAATTTAACAAAAAAACAATTTCAACATTTTTTTTTTTGCAAAAATTTGCGCGAGAATTCTCGACTGCATCTAATGCCTAGATATAAAAAAAATTGTCTCATAGTACAAGTCAGTTAGGTAAAGGGGCGATAAATATCCTTCAACATGATTAATAAGTACAAAGAACTACATTAATGATTTATTCTACCTACAGAATACTTAGGAATTCTGTAACGTTTTTTGTTTGATATTCTGCGATTATTTTATTTACTAGCTATATTTGTATTTAATTGATTCCTAGATTATGGATTTCGAAGCCGGGTTTTTAAGTTTCCGCTTTGAGACCCGTTCCACTGGTAGCGAACCTATAGCGTTCGTTTTTTTTTTGTATGGTAAAAATAATACAAAATAAGTGATTTGGTAAAAAGTGTCTGATTCAACACTCAGTAATTTCCATGAGGTAACAGCGCCACCTACCTATCTTACTGGTTTATCTCCTATAAATCTCAAAATATATTATTAAATAATATATATTTAATATTTGAAGTGTGAGCGTGAGCATCCACTAACTAATGATAAATTAATGCCACGACAAAACATGGACGTCAAGAACAATCAAATACCTACCTACATTATAAGTAAATGTTTCGGCTTTGTTGTTCAACAATACTGCTGAATCGTTAGTGCCGACCCCGAACAAGTGGGTAGAGCAACCTAGCAACCCATAAGTACCTACATAATGTTACCTACCTACCTGCTTAAATTTCACAGGTAATTTTGCTTAAGCAGAAAGGACTATAAAATGAAAACCATGATAATGTCAATTGCATGAATGGTACTTACCTACATTATGAGTAGTCATTGTTACTAACTTTGAAACTAAATAAAAATTTAAAACAATATGGCGCCACCCCCCTCACCCATCTGCGAAATAAAAGGCACATAAAAACTACGAAGAGGGATTATATTTATGCTACTATAAAATTTTAAAACAAAGTCATAAGAACTGGACTAACAAAACAATACACACTTTTATGTGTGAACAAGAGTCCACATTTATAGAGTCAAAAAACGAGAGCAGACGCGCGGTAGGTACGTGAGAAGCGCACCGCACCACTACCGTACAGTCTCAGATAATTAGAATAATAATATATGCTTAAATGTTAAACATATTATTCTAAACACTCCTCCAAAGCACGGCGCCGCGCCGCCCGCCGGAGCCGCGGGGCCCAGGCTGGGGCCTAGGGCGCCGGGCCGCCGGCTACCTGAAACATGTGCTTTGTGCTAGTGATACATATCTTCACTCTGTGTCCTAAAGTTTTTTTGTTACTAAACGGACAGAGCTGGGTTGTTGAAATATAGCACAAACATGCTAGGCTCTAATGTACGCATACCTATTTATCTGGCCATTAGACTGCTAGAATACTGTTGCAAGTTTGAGGGACACACCAGGTAGTGTCACACTCTGCCTGTCTGTGTGAGTGTAGAGCCGACGGTAGACAATCGCCACCTCGCGAGGAGGACGATGGAGGCGGCGGATAAGGAGATAGGGACTACTGTAACCTCTAACCTAACCCGCAGCAGACGCACTGTAAAAAAGGGATGAATTCGAACCAATAACATGTAGCTGAGATAAGAACGAGGTGGTTGATCTGTATATCTTGACCATATTCCAGTGGGTGTAGTCGGGCTGTGCATGATTCGATGAGAATGTTAAGAGGAATGTGTATGCGTTACCGAATGGATTGCTTAAGAAATGAGTATGTTATGGAAATCTTAAGTGGCGCCGGTGACCGACCAGTTGTGTGGAAATCGGTTTCCATGGTATGGCATGTGGTGCGGAGGAATAAGGAACAAGACGTGGGCCAGGGAGTATGTATGAAGATGGATATAAGAGTAGAGGAAGACTAAAGAAACGATCGATGGCTTTTGCGTAAGGGGTTATATTTTATCCTAGTTTTACAAAACCTTGTAAAACTTTTCCTGTACAGTGTGCCAACTCGGTCCGAAATAGTAGGCATGGCCTTGCTAGCGCTCACAGCACCAGTTCTACAACCTTATTATTATTTATTAAAACTGCCCGTGCAACTTTTTTGTACCTGTGTGTGTACATTTATTTTCGTCTATTTATATTATTACATATTATTATATTCCAGCATATTAAATGAATCCTTGTATTACCCAGTAACTGGGTTGTGGAGGTCAGATAGGCAGTCTCTCCATGTAAAATACTGGTATTCAGCTGCATCCGGTTAGACTGGAAGTCGACCCCAACATGTTGGGATAAGGATAGGCAGATGATGATTTTAAACTCATTTCATTACCTTGTCAAATAATATACCAACGTAGGTTTGGTATTGGAAATTTTCATTATTCCTCTTCTTAAAACAAAGTTAAGGCTCCCGCAGACAGTCGCGACACGACTCAAGTAGAACAATTTCTATGAAAACTTCATGGAAATTGTTCTGCCAGAATCGCATCGCATCGCACGGTCGCGTCGCGCTTGCCTGCGGGGGGAGCCTTTAGTCGGTTAAAGTTATTTTTTAATATACAGACCATACAAAAAGTAAATGGACGGCACTGATAATGCTAACTCGTAGCTAAGTTCTGGGCAGGCACAAATGGTCGCCGCGTTAAAAGAACGTTACCTGCATAATTAAGGTTAATTTATCAATAAAGTAAATACAAAATAAAGACTACGGCGGCAACATAGTCATAAAACACTATCCGCGACACTTCATACAAGCGAAGTGATTTACAGCGTTAACATACAGTTTTTTCTGCGCGCTTTAGCCCTCTTCTGTACGCTCATCATATACGCGCGCTTTTGCCACACGTTCCTCTTGTACTACCGGCGTAGTAGGCATGCGCGTATTACCTCAAATAGAATTCATAAAATCATTGTTACGGGCAGATCTACCAGTTAGTGCAAACACGAACCGAAATGTGTAGCGCGCTTGTAAGCGTTTCTGCATAACAGGACTATCAAGCACTAAACGCGTAGGTCAGTAACCGCCCGTAATTACCTACTACTACCACCACCGGAGCACCGTCCTGTCCGCACAGTGTGTGTGTGTGTGGGTAATTCATTAATATTGGTGTCTGCGCCAAGCTATATATAACCTTTTGCAGAAACCCTTTGAACGGGTAACCGAAATGATGTCCCTGGTTGTGTGTGTTCCGCAAGATTAGGCTGCTGCTCCTCATTTTTTTGCAACGATCGAAGCTATAGTTACACATATGAAGAGGATAATGATAATGCAACTTTCCTCAATAGAAGCGTGGTTCGAAAAACCCAAACATGTTGCCCAAAGATGCGACCAATACTAATATTATATCATATCGTCAAAAATAGCAACTTTTACTGTTGTCTTTCTGTCTTCGTCGTGTCGGCACGACAGTGAAAATGATTTTGTTGGCGCAAAACTTCGCCACTTACACGGCATGGGCATTATCACAGCGTTGGCAGCGCTGAGGCTATGGCCGTGGGGTAGTGCAGGATAAGAGGTGGGACGTGGTTTGCTCCACAGCTCCACATGCCGCACCCAGCTGCCGTACCGTCGAGGTAGCCACACTAGAGGTTGTAACATCTTCCCACTTTTTATCTGCCGTCGGAGGCTATTCAGGGACTTCCAAGTAGGCCGGGACAGGTTGCACCCTGCGGGAAGATGCTCGCTTAGTGGTACATATTGAGCGGGTGGTGGATGACTTTTTACTAAGGTCGACGAAGGAAAATATCCTTTTTCTATTTTTTGTTTTAGGGAACCGAAAATTTTATGACATTGACAACTCGCACTGGGTCCGCGTGGTTTATCATAGCCCGCTCCCTCTCACAGAAAGCCCTGTGTCCTAGCAGTGGGAACGTTATAGGCTGAGCAAGCTGTCCTAAAAATTTTTTTTTTTTTTTTTCTAAGGCTTGTTGTATAATAAATGTTGTTTTTTCAACACTACTTACGTGATTTTTATAAAGAGGGTTTTTTCTAAGGTTCTTAAAATAAAAATAAATATTAATTTTTTCAACAATGCTTCAGTAAAAGTTTTGAAAAAAGGGGATTTTCTAAGGCTTGACGATAAATATAGAAGCAAAATATATATTTTCTTTTTTTAACAATCCTTCGTAAAAGTTCTCAAAGAGGGGATTTTCTAAGGCTTGACTGTAAATATTGAAGAAAAATATATATATGTAGGTAAAGGTATATTTATCAACAATGCTGCAGCAAAAGTTTTGAAAGGGGATTTTTAAGGCTTGACGATATTAAAGGATTTTTTCCAACAGTGCTACGTAAGAGTTTTTAAAGAGATTTTCGAAGGCTTGTTGTTTTTTGAATAAATAAAAATAAGGGTTTGTTTTGCGGTTACGTCACATTCACATCGAATTTGTACCGGTCGACCGCACGTCGATAGTAGTAGTAGATTTTAACTACAAAAAGCTCGAATTTTCTCAATTAATACGGACTTTAAAAAAGAATGAGATTTTTTGCATGCGATTCGATAAGTGCTGTCTTCCGGCTGCCGTTCTCCGAGATTTCTGGGATATCCTTTCAACTTCCAAAGACATTAAAACAAAACAAACTGCGGCCAACTTCAGACACAAGGAAGATCCGTGGCGCCACCTTACAATATTGTTTTGGTGAAGTTAATGGCAAAGAACAAAAGTTAATTCGTGTATACGAGATAGATGAATCAATAAATAAATAATACTTTACCTCTAGATTTGATGCACAATGAAGTGCTACAGTCGAAGTATGAAGTCTGAACTTAACTGATACCGATGCAAGACGTCGAAACGCCAAAATAACAGAAAAGGACCATTGTTGATTACTCTAGAGCAGAGCTTTACGATCGCTTAAAAGATAGTTTTCTTCAGCCAGCTTAAAGTAATGTATGCCGTGTGCATAATATAGTGCATCACGGCGCAGTTGTTGCGGCTGACGTTGCACCTGCCGGCAGGTGGTTCGGCCCTGTCCAGCGCACGTGCCGTTGCCGCGCTCTTCAGATTACCTACCAACTGTTCGTTTTTTGTTGCTAAATTGATATTCAAATAAATTATTACTGCATAAGGAGTTTCAAATTTATAAAAAAGCCAACCAAGTACGTGTCGGACCACGCAAAGTGAAGGTTCCGTAGTCGGGATGAATATTTACCGCACGCACAGCAGTCGATCCCAAATGGAAACTACTATGCGGCAAGCCGAGAAAGAGATGGCAGGAAGAGCTGGATTGGCCTGCAATCGCAGTAGACCGTGAAAAGAGGAAGGAGGGAAGGAAGCCCTTTGCCCGGTAGTGGGACAACACAAATGCGCATAATAAAATAATAATATTATTGATTTTATTCAAAAGCAAAAACTTGTTTGTATTTCATACTATTTGCAAAGCGCAGTGTTATTGGCGTTTTCCATCTGGAATTTTTCAGTAGCAACCTGAAGGTCTGGTCCGGTTGCGTCCGGTGGCGAAATGTGAAATGTAGGTTTACTAAATCTATACCCAATCCTTAGGGAAATATAAGCGTGATGTTGTTTGCTCATAGTATTTCTAGAAAACCTGTTCCTGCGGTTGCATTCGAATATCGCATCACCCATATCGCAAAAAACCAGCAGTGCGATTCTGAAACCATCTCACCGTGAAAACTTAGGTGAAGTGAGCGTGGAGTGAGCTATTCCAACTAATGCTAGGGATTGACACTATTAACAGCTCACTCTAAGTTCACTTCACCTAACTTTTCACGATGAGATTTTTCAGAATCGATCGGCTGTTGACGGAAATCGAAGCGAAATAATCGATTACACGCGGTTTCTGTATTGAGAATTTAAGTTAATAGAAGTTAAGAACTTAATATCACAGGCGGTGGCGTTAGTTTATTGCCTACCGGCTGAAAATCATAACTAGTGCCTTTAGTGTAGGATAGGAAGATCTGAGCGTCAGCTGAAGACAGATACGACGAATTAATATTTCGTTTTTGCCACAAAATAAACATCTCTTTTTCTTTGATTGTGCTATAATATTCACACATAGCATTCAAAGATTGATATCTAAATTTTATTTAGGTTTCAAATTGACGTTATTTCAAGTTAAACAAATAACTTTATTATAATGTTGAGTGACTAGCACTATTGAAAAAGTTATAAACATGTTTGAAGTTGTAGCGTAAACTGAACTTTATTAATATTTGTTTACATTTTTGGCGAATATGTCGCGATATTAGATTAGGTACAATTATCCATTTGTTATAATACCGAACTGGAAGTGTTGAAGGGCTGGCGTTTTTTTTTTGCGGGACTGGACTGATGAGATATGGGATACTTCGTTTGTATGTTACAGCCGCAGAAACCAACCCTTCATAGTTTGTGGTCGGAAACGAACTTCTTGTATGTTTTTTATTCGACTATTAGTCGTTTTCACATAACACGATAACGGCAATTAGTACCTTTATCAGCGGACAGGCCATGTCATACATTTACTGTGAAACGCTATCACAGCGTCACCGATAGATGACAACGACCGGCGCCGAGCGGTGCTGTGGGTAACTTACTGATCCGAATTTACGACTAGGATATGAAATCTTCGGGTCTTCAAAGAGCCTTTTATACCTGTAACAAAGCGCAGAGGTGGCCCAGTGGTAACGTCCCCGATTTACGAGTTGTTGTGTGTTTGGACCCAGACAGGCGCTTTACTTTGTGTAATGTATCACCATTGCTCTCAAAAACGGTGAAGGAAAAAAACCTCGTGAGGAAACCGGCATGTCATGACCAAAAATTCGAAGAGACATGATTGTGACATCTAGCAACCCGCACTCGGCCCGCGTGGTGAATTACGGCCCACTCCCTCTCACCGAATGGAGGCCTGTGTCCCAGCAGTGGGAACATATTTCTGGCTGATTATGCATTTAAGGAAATGATAACGCGCCGACTGATTCATCATCATCTAGCTGAAATTCGTGTTCGGCTGGACATCATGTTTTTTTCGTTCGTGTTTTTTTCTTGTTGCTGTGAATCGATACCGGTGTCGGACCCGAAGTCTGAGTGGGAATAATTATAATTAACAAGGCATGCCATAAATATGCCTTTTTAGTGTTAATTTAGGTGGTACTCTCTGTAGTATGGGCAATTAAATACCCGCTGATATTCGAAGGAGGCCGTTGTACGCCAGGTGTTTTATCCCCATTGTTAATACGCGCATAACTCGCGCATCGCGTAGTAAATAATGAAGCCGCTGAAAAATGTTAAACCATCTGGCAAAAACAAATTGTTTTCATTAATATATATATAATCACATTGTTATGGTTATTAATATGTCGGCTTTTCTCTATCCATTAATATAAATCTATGAATGTCGCAATCACACATCAAAAAATTATCACCTACTGGGGTGAAATTGGGATCAGCTGATATACCTAATCTACATAATTTCAGGAAAATATAACTTGGAACACCTAATTACTAACGTTTCCATTTTATATTTTTCCAATTAATTACCATGGTCGTACAGTCAGCAACAAAAGTCAATTAACTCTGTAACTTTTACAAATCCTCTAAACTGATACAAAATGATGCGATACATTGGTTTTCACTATTTCATGTAATAGCAGAGTTAATTATTCTTAAATATTCTATTACTACATGTTTTTTTAAGAATATTCTGCTCAATAATTAAGATTTAAATAACTCACCACCAACCACCAACTAACCAACTTTTGTTGCTGACCGTACATATAATCTGTTCGAAGTGCCCACCATTTCAGGTTTTGAGCACAGCTGAATTATTTTTTAAACTTTGGTCGTATCACCTTTAGGGCTGATAATTCCATCGCCAGATAACTTTTATTCGAGAAATAAAATTGACGTTTGACAGTTTTTGTATGAAATAACTGTCAAAATTTCATAGTAAAATTATTCCCCGAATAAAGTTATCAGATGTTTGAAAAATCAGCCCTTACAATAAAAATGAGAATGCTGGTCTATCTGCGACTAATACATAATATTTATATTTTTTAATATTTCACGATGTCTCTGAACACAGTATAGGAATATTTTTACAGAGATCGAATTTTAAACGCATTGTTATCATTTCCCAAAATAAACATTTTTGTTGCTCCTGAAGCTAGAAGCACCTCCTCATCATCGTACATCTCGAAATAAACGCACGGCTCTTATAATCGTTGCAAAAAAAACCGAAAGCCTCGCGAAGCCGAGCCTAGAGGCCCTAGTGGGGGACGCGTTTTAAGACGACACCATCGATAGGTAAAAGCGGAAAAAAAAATTATACAAGTTTTCAATGAAATGTAAGACTAATTGATGCTTCTGTACAACAGTCTGCTGCCCATGTAACAACCAAATTTTATGAATGTGCAAGACGGTTATTTTATGAATGTGCAAGACGGAAATTTTATGAATGTGCAAGACGGAAATTTTATGAATGTGCAAGACGGAATGTAGTCTGCATACTTATTTATTTGCTTATTATGTGCTTGTATGCCGCTGTATTTCCCACTCATATTGCTGGCGTTATCATAACTTTGCCCACGACAATCTTTGATACCAATGCCACTATCACTTAAGAAATTTAATAAGTTTTGAGCGAGTTATTCAGCAGGGCCTTCAACATGGCTTTTGAACATTTTGATACCAATACTCTTTCGTTTAACACGAATGTATTGTACCAACATTGATTTGAAAAATATTTTTACGCTTCTATCTAAATTGATATTTTTTTACGGTCAGAAAGCGTTGGTGCGCGGGACCCGTAGAATTTGCTACTCTTGCTGTATGGCTAATCCGCCACTGGCAGGGCGTCGTTACAATGCGTTGTCTGTGGGTTCGTTGCCGTAGTGTTGCGACCATTATAAGCTACCCACAGAAAAATGGCCACGGACTTATAATTACTGTATTATTAAATGTTGAACCACATGAAAACAAAATCTGATTACATAATTATATTTATTTATTTACCTGAATAAATAGTGTGGTTTGGGCCACCACTATTCTTAATTTTATTCTTGACTAGATCGGGCGCGTACTTTGGGCTTGCCTCTAGGTACGCCACTGGTGCATATATATGTACCTACATTGATAAATAATAGAAAATTATACATAAACCTTCCGGAAGAAATCAGTGTGTGGTGGGGTTTTAGTTTAGTGGCACTCATTACATTGCTTGCAAAACAGATGGCCGATGGGGCCCAAAGGTTCTGGAGTGGTGACCGCTTATTGGAAGGTTCTATAAGTAAAAATATTCGGCTTTTATATTTTTACTATCTTTTGCCCGCGGCTCCGCCCGCGTGATGTCTGAAAATAGTTCACGGGAACGATACTACCCCGATTAAAAGTAGCCTAGGGTCTAGGTCTTAGTCAATCCGTTCAGCCGTTTTTGCGCCAATCCGGAACATACATCTAGACAAATTAAAAAAATAAAACAATAATGTAAAAGAAAAAACTATATTTTCGGCATCAGAATCGTTCCCAAAACATTCAATGTAAGTACAGTTTTGACTTCGTTACTATTTTATTAAAATATCTAAGCAGCATAATACAATAGTTAGGCAATACCTCAACTAAAAATACGCACGAAAAAACCAAATTCTTAAACCCTTTTTCATACTAAGTATAATTATGGTCATGTTTTATTATTTTCAAAGTGTGTTGAAAAACGTCGGTCAATCTTAATACGCGTGAGCGTGAGTGAGTATTTGCCATTGCACTTTCGGTTCCATTACGTCCTCGCCTCCTTCGGCTCGGGCAGTCGGGCTTCAATCCCGCCTCGAGAGCCACGACAAACATTGCGCACACTTGCATCTAAATGTACCTATTGCACTTATTTTTGATTGCAGTTTGTATGAACATATTACTAGTGTATGTATGTGAAGTTCATAAAACTTAATATTTAAAATATGCATATTATTACTAGGTACCTATTTTAAATTCATCAAGTTATTGAACCTCCTGTTTATTAAGCATATAACTCATTAACTATTTTCGAAAATTAACCTCATAATGAATTATTAGTGAATGGCATGGATTGTTGTTTTTATCAGTATCATGCGCGCGGGAGGGTGGGTGGAGGGCGGCGCGGCATTGTCGTTTTGCATTGCAAGTCCGTTCTGAACCCGCGTCGCGTCCGCTATACACAGCCGGTACTCAGCTCGGTTCGAGTCGGTTCACTCATTCTTCAGTCACACGGCAACACTCGCAGTTGCGCCACAGCTCGTGTACGAATGGGCTAGGTTCATCACTCCTTCCGGTCGTTTTATTCATATAATAAACTATTGCATGTACCAGAGATTGTAATACGCTTGATGTTTCTAATAATTCAATTGGAATCGTGGTGGACATTTCTGTTGAAGTGGTGAAATTGAAAGCGTCGGTGTGCATCCACATCAGGCGCGTGCTGTGTTAAGTTTTACAACTTGTTTATGGCTTACAGAATGGCGAAATACCGCAGGTATGAATAGTTTACTAGGCTATCCTATCCACACGAATACGCCCACATTCCTAAATCATCGTTACAGCTGTTAACCATAGACCGATTAGAGTTTGACAACCGTAAATAGGTGCCTACTTACATAATATTTGACATTTCATCTGCTTTTGCTGACATGCATTTCCGAAATGCAGTAAAAGCGTTATAATTCATCAATAATTTCGATGCACATGAACACGTGGTGCGTAAAGAAAATGGCGGCGCGCAGAGAGCTGCCGCCCGCCGGTACTGCGGCCCGTCGCGCCGCGGTCATGAATCACTGATACCGAACGCGCCGGCCGGCATGCATCGCCGCCAGCCGCCATGAGTATGCTATGGATTTATTGATAACAACTTTTCACATGTTTTCGCAAGGTTTAATAAATAGGAACTATTCATTCGTTAGTAAGTATGCCTTTATGTAAGGGCGATTTTCGTAGTGCAACTATGCTGTAAGTAGGTACCAGTAATTTATTATTTGTAAATAAATAATAATTATGATTAAGTACGTTATCTAATCTATGCATAGCTGTACTTATTAAATTTGAAACTGTTTACCGCATACACCTAAATAGGTAGGTAACTAATATTCTTATTCAACAGAACAGCGTTCAAGACTTCATCAGTTTGGAATAACTTATCTACAAGCACTACATGACTATAGCGCTTATTATACTATCCAATTTTAAGGAATGCTAACTAGGAAATCCGCAGAGGTAATTCGCCGTAAGAACAGTTCTAACTGATCTCTGTTCTGTTAGAGAGTTCCTAGTTAGCATTGCTTAAATTGGACAGTGTAATAAGCGCTTTAACAACAACTAACACATTGATTAAATGTCCAGAATTGTACCTACCTTGATAGAGCGCGACTAAAATTTAACTTCCTTTCTACTAAATTACTTCAAAATTAAAGTTTGCTGTCAAGAGAATAACTAAAATTATATACATATGTATGTACCTACCTTCAAACAGGTTTAGGCGACACCCCACTTCACCCCACAATATGCCGCCTTTTTTGGCGAACTGCAAAGAACATGAGAACGAGTTTGACAGCTCTGAAATTCTTGACTCGTTCTTGTTTTGCACGTTAAAAGATGGCAATATGTTTAGGTTAGTCGATGGCCAATACAGTACGTGATGAGAGACATAAGCCCTCCTATCCTATAGGTACTTTAAACTTTATTGCTCTATTAGTAAGTTAGTGACCGGGCCGTATTTAAAACGAAATTCATTCTGGCGAGTCATATTTAGGGTTGCCGTTATCCAAATCGATAAGTTGGACTAGGTATTTTATACTGGGGCACCATGATCGCTCTGCCAAGAAAATGTATGGTGGTGGGACGCCATCAACAGGTGAGATACCCATCCACCTTATACCGGGTTAAAAAAAAAACGTACCAAGTCGGGGTCGCAAATGTAAGCTCTTATAAAATATAATTATGATACCTATTATTTTAACTTGATTTTACTATCGAACTTACACCAAAACAAAAAAGTTTTGTTTCGAGACTTAACATAATTAAAATTTCTACGTAGATATCGAGAAAAACCTCTTCTCCTCTAAGGTCGTCGGGACCCCAAAGACTAATATACCACATTTTTGTTGAATTTGAATCTTTTTATTAGGCTACCAATTTCTTCAGGTAATAAAGGAAATAAGAATTACCTAATATCAAATATTGATAGGCGATTAAATAATATTATAAATTATACAAGTATCTGTTGTTATAGATGATGTTCAACGAAGTTTAATAATAAATAACAGTACTCCGTGCACTCTTGTTATAAAGTTTATTGACCCCTGAACGGTATGACGCAATTATTGAGTTATGTTATGTAGTGGTTATTGTAATTGTTTGAACTACGTGTATGCTCAAAAGTACATAAATATAGGTTTTCGCAATAGCCAAATGTCAATTAGCTTAAAAAAGACAAGTTTATAGTGGTCTGATTTTCAAGGGACTGTGGGGGGTACAAACAAGCACAAAAAAATCCGCAGACGGCTTTTTTTAATTTTACGCTTTTGTTTTTCGAGTAATCGAAGAATTCATGATTATCATGGCGTGATAGTGTAACCATCCACCACCTCTGATTGTCCATCATTTTCAAAGAATAGCTAACTTAATTCATAAAAATAAAAATAAACCATTTTTTTCTCATTGCTAGACAACAACTCAGCGTAAAGGTTATCCTAAAACATCCTCATTTTCTATCCGTCGAAAAAAAAAATAGGAACAAAGGAGGTTCTCAAGTCGCATATTTTTTGTTACTGTTAGCTATCCAACAAGGCATGATTATCTACAACAATATTCGTAAGATCCTATTTCAATGTTAATTATTGCTGTACAAAAGGGATCACTGAGGATAGGGATCTAACTGCATTTTTTATTAAATTAGTTTTTCGAAACCTAGAAAAAAAAATTAGACACTGTAGAAAAAAGCGTTTCAAAGTGTATGTGCTAGACAGAGACAGCACTCTGCTGCGATCTGCGTCACAAGTTCACAACACAGGAACGCCATAATGCCTAACTTCGCGCCATTCAGCACAATAATCGTTTTGCGTGACAAGGACAAAAGAACAATTTTAAAAGTAACAGACTGCCGATTCTTTTTTTCACAAATCTTTATTTTGTAAGTCTTGTATTAAATTCATGCATATTTTTTATTGAAGTCAACAAATACCCTAGGAGCGGTTTTGATATTAATTGGGGGGCGGAAACCTAGGCTTGTAATGGCAACTCATCCAAAATAATAGGCGTCATAATTAAATTTTTGTGTAATTTAAACAGCGGCGCCCCACCTTAGTCTTCGGTGTCGATTAAACAAGAATAACTTGTATCTCCTGACCTCAATAAATTCAAATTCATCGAAATTTCCCATGAAAATCCGATCATTAATAAACTTCGTTCCACTTTTTGAGTGTTTTTCGGTCTATTGCCGTCGAATGTAAACTTAACAATCGTTTTTATGACAAGTCAATTTAATAAGTAGTTATGTCGATTTGGTGTCTCAAGTCACAATAAACTCTGGCGTAGTCGAAACTCCCAACGTGAATTGATGTACCTATCTATCTTGTTATCTACTGAGAAGAAATCGATGCGCGGAGATATTGATTCACAAGAGTGGAACGACCCTAGAAAACCAGGTTACGGGCTCGGGTGGCAAAATTATTAACGTTACCTATTACGGATATTTTATCTACCAAGTCTAAAATATAAATAATCCTATTCTTAGTTTTTTTTTAACTAGCTTATTAAATAATATGTAAAACGAAGTCAAATATTATTTATATGCATACTTACTTAATATGAAAAAATCTATGGTCTAAATCTGCTTAAACCATTTTAAGCATGTTGTCGTTCGTTGTCGCGTATGGAAATAATAAGAAATTAACTACATACCTACTTCTCATCATTATACGTTTTACATTTTATGTTGGGACACAATTGCCTACATAATAGTGAAAATAATGTGGGTATTATAAAATACTTAATAGTTACTTGATAGATATTGTAAGAACACAATATTCTATTACACTATACCAAATAAACGCAGATAGTAGGTAGATAGATAGCCAACTCACTAAACGAAAACGAAGTAAAACGTACCATTCGATTGTTGGTTGTATGATTGTATCCTGCGGTCGGTTTGTGTTGATATCTAGGTATATAATTATGTGTAGAGTGAGATAGTGAGTAGGTAGGTACATTCACTACGAGGGGTCATGCATCGAGCGAGTGCAATGGAACTAAGTTGTGAATGGCGTGCGAGTAGTGGGGAGAGCCGGGGGGAGAGGCAGGTCGCGCGGGGCGTCTGCCGGCGTCGGGCCGCTGCGCCGCACGCCGCGGGCGTAGTGACGAGGGCGCGGATGATGTCATCACCGGAGCTCCGCCATTTTGTAGCCAATGATGTCCGAATAACGCAACATAACCAATGAAAGCATAGATATAGGATAGAAGGAGTTATGCCCTGGAGTTGAAAATGTATCAGAACTCCATGTCGTTAAGACGATCCCACTACCGCGCCACTACTACACATGTAGTTCAGTAAAAGCAACAGATACAAAGTCGCGCACACACTTGCAATTCATAAATTAGAACGTACTACACAATCAATTATAAACCTTAACCCATCAAATATAGCGTGCATTTACCATGCACGCACCGTACAACTTACTCACATAAAAACATCTGTCGCTATCGTTGCTGTGCCATTGCCATTTATTTTACACTAGCTTCTGCCTGCGACTTCGTCCGCGTAAAGCAACTTTCTTAATTTTTTATTCAGTTAGAACCTTCTACAACATATCAGAAAACTTAAAAAAAAATGGGTGAAATCAGTAAAGTCGTTCTCAAGTTATGGCGTGAGCGTGACCAAGGGAAATAGGGATTCATTTTTATATAAATAGACTAGCTGACCCGGCAAACGTTGTTTTGTCATATAAATTATTTCTAGCTGCCCGGCGCTACTTCGTTCGCGTGGTGTCCTACCCCCTACCCTATCCTACCCTACTCCTACACTACTCCTACCCTACTCCTACACTACTCCTACCCTACTCCTACACTACTCCTAGCCTACTCCTACCCTACTCCTACACTACTCCTACCCTACCCTACTCCTACCCTAATCCTACACTACTCCTACCCTACTCCTACACTACTCCTACCCTAGCCCTACCCTACTCCTACACTACTCCTACCCTACTCCTACCCTACTCCTACTACCCCCTACCCTACTCCTACACTACTCCTACCCTACACCTACCCTACCCCCTACCCTACTCCTACCCTACTCCTACACTACTCCTACCCTACTCCCTACCCAACTCCTATACCCTACTCCTACCATACTCCTACACTACTCCTACTCTACTCCTACCCTACTCCTACACTACTCCTACCCTATTCCTACCCTACCCCCTACCCTACTACTCCCTACCCTACTCCTACACTACTCCTACACTACTCCTACCCTACTCCTACTCTACCCTACTCCTACACTACTCCTACCCAACTCCTACCCTACCCCTACCCTACTTCTACCCTACTCCAAAACTACTCCTACCCTATTTTTTAAATTTTTCTCTGCGTAAGAACCATCCTCGTATTTCAAGGAATATTCTAAAAAAAGAATTAGCGAAATCGGTCCAGGCGTTGTTGAGTTATGCGCTTACCAACACATTTTGCGATTCATTTTTATACTATAGATAGATATACGCTAGTGATTGACTAAGTCGGAAAGATTCTCCCATTTATTATTTTACAAAAAAAAATGTGGGGTTCTGAAAATAAAATAAATAAAAAACGATATTTTCAAAAATATTATATTAGAAATCAATAAAAAATAGCAAAAAAAAAAAATAGTACATAATTTTTTTTAACATTATATTTCATCATCTCAAGGGTCTTCCAACCCAGGGTAGCCGGATCGTCCGAAAGGGTTACCGCTGCCCTGGAACAGAAAGGGCTAAGGAAGGAACCCGTGGGGTTTAGTCAGTAAGAGTCTGACACTCCCTTCCGCTCCACCCAGAGCGGGAGGGGTCATTTGATGATTTCCCATACAAAAAAAAAGGGTCTTCCAACTGAAGTTAAACGTCATCTTTTTAGGTCTTACAACTGGGTTAAAACGGTTGACAAATTGTAAAATTAACTATACATATATTCGTTGGGTAATCGACATTGTTGTCGTTAGTGGACCTGCACAGCCACATCACCAACTGGCCGCAACCAGCAGCGACCGTACCATGCGATGCACCGCATAAATAAAGTATCGGTTTGTGATTTTTACATTGCTTGTCTAGTCACTTAGTGACATACTTAGGCAGTGGTTAAGGAGCAATGTATTCACTGTGAAATAGTACAGTCGTTGCGATATTTTAAAACAAAATTAACGTAGTAAAAGCAAGAAATATTTTATAATTTGTTTTTCATGATTTTAAAGACAAATATAGTAAAATACTTATATCTAATATATATTTTTTGATTCCATGATTTACAAAATTTTGGTTTTGGCTTCGGTTTTTACAAGAAACCACTGAACAACACGGTATTCTTATATTTTTTCACGATTACGGTCGAAAGTGCACTAGTTCGCGGAGACGGCCATTTGCCTAGTGCATTGCATGGTCATTTCGTGCATGCCGCGACGACACAGACACGCCTCCTTGCCACTTCGCCTGTTTATAACATTTCTATGAATGAAGGCAATTTGGCAATATACTATATGCCGTCGTTTATTATAATAAGTTTTCAAAGTGCCCCCTCTCCCCCTACTTTTGCCAAAATTTTTATTCTATTTTATTTGGAGTAGTTTGAAAAACAATACGTTTTGGTTGGTAGCATTGGCGAGGCCCAGTTCCCATGACTCAATCTTTCGTTTTCGAAGCGTGCGTGAATAGTTGACAAACATGACCGTGCATTTGGGCGGACGGGCATTGGCTCGCCCGGCTAAGGTTTAAGGGCTTATCACACTATCCAATTTTAAGCAATGCTAACTAGGAAATCGGCAGATGTAATCGCAGTAACAACAGTTCTAACTGAACTGTTCTGTTATAGTGTTCCTAGTTAGCATTGCTTAAATTGGATAGTATAATAAGCGCTTTAGTAAGATGGGTATATCCGAATCGCTTTAACGTGGTAATAGCGGTCATTGACCCACCTACATTTGTTAACAATCTATAATTATTTTGAAAACTTAAAAAAGTCCGTTAACGTCCTGCGTTCCTCTAGTGATCTTCAACATGTTCCAGTAACGAAAAACTACAAATAGTTTATTGTTTGGGTTCCTACGGAGAGATATTAGCGAAACGGCAATGACCGCTATTGTCACGCTTAAGCGATTACGGTAGAGTGGGGGTATGGCGGAGACCTTTATGTAATGACCTGGAGCCGTCGCCGGCAAGTGAAAAGACGCGCCATAATATATTTTGGCTTCCATCGGCTGCCGAAGCCGTCGCCAGCGGCCGGTGGTAAAATGCTTAGGTAACGCAAATCCCATCCAAAACAGGTGGAGTTTCGGACCTACAAAAAAAAATCGAGGTCACGGATTTTTATCGATAATCGACCGACGTGGAATGAAAACATGACGTCGATCGACAGTATTTCGTCTGCCATGCACCACACTCATTGGATCAGCCTGAGTGGTCTATGTCAGCGATCGAACGCAGTATGATAGCGCATTAATATTACAAATTGTTTAAATTCGAAAAAAATAACTCTATAATGACGTTACTGAAACGAAACCAAATCCCAAAAACCCACTAATTTTATCTGTAACTACCTAATCTAAAACCTACTACTTTTATTTGTAACTCACTACTAAGTATTTCTATATAATGTATTATGTAGTTTGCTATCTAGTACATTACTGTAATACATTTATTTGTAAAAGTATATCTATTGATTGGTGCACATGGAGGTATCGGTTACTCACACGATTTACTCGGTTAATAACAAGTTCATAACTAGTTTCAAGTGACACGGAGTCTTGGTCGTTCAGCTCCGAGTTACAACTAGTTATCAGTAAATAATATCTAGCTAGAGACATTACGGAAACCAAACTGTAACTAAAATACAAAGCTTAGCTACCAACTAGGACGGGTCGCTAATAGTAAATAAAGTAAATAAAAATGAGAGATAAACCAGTAAGGTGTTTTATTTTTTGTAAAATAACGTATTCAAATTTTTATATCAGTGTGAAAAACGCCATACGCATTATCTGAGATGAGACAAATATGTAGGTTTATAAAGTTCGTTGGCGCGCTGTAAGAATAAAGTTTTAATAGCGATTATAATAAGTGATTAAACTACTTACTATATAAAAGTGATGTATGTCTAGGTACTAGATTATGATAGGTTGATATGGCAAATTGTTGTAAACAAGTGGTTATGTCGCTTCTCGCAGCCGGTCATCAAAAGTACTCATCAGTGGGCTACCCCTGCATGTTCGCTTCGACAACATCGAGCCCCTGCTCTCACAGTATGGCAACGTACAACATTGCGACAAAGCGAACTCGCGCGATGCCAACACCCAGGCGGTGTTCATCACGTTTGAGACTCCGGAGCAGGCGCAGCAGTGAGTATTCTTGTCTGTTTGAGGGTTCTCTCTGGGATGTGCTGCCTTGTTCGCACCGTCTGCTTCGGTTCCAGCTTTCCTCTAACTCTCGTATCTGTATTGTGTCGCATGATGACTTTTATGATGTTTGGCTTTACTACTATTTTATGTACGGTCACCAAAGGAGATAAGTAACCAGGGCCGTCGGATATAGTTGAAGTTTTGTAAGAAACCTATGGATGTTTTCGTATAAAATTTAATTTAATTAATAGAAAACAAACAGTTCATTTATCAAATTAAATTTCATTCGAAAACATCCATCGGTTTCTTAATAAACTTCAACTATATCCGACGACCCTGGTTACTTATCTCCTTTGCCGACTGTACGTGTGAACTGAGGGACCAAACCGGTATTTCGGAAATCAAAATCGTAGGATTTAGTAGTAGACTTAAAACAATTGTAGAAGAAATCTGGGAATTTGTAAATAAATATATTAAAAACTAGAGCCCTTAAATTGCGGTCCCTCAGTCCTCACACACCATCAGCCAGATCTCGGAAAGTATCTGAAAAATTAAGGTATTGTGACTACAGACATTTAGTAAAGAATTAGTAAAGATATTTACTGAATAACAGACCACAAAAGAATCAAAGATAAAAAATATACCAACGACTAAACTGTGGTCCCCCCCTCAGTCTACACAAGAAAGATAAATATTTGTGAATATTACCGAATCAAATAAATAAAATCTTTCTTTTTCTACATAGAGTTTTAGCATTTTGTAAAAAAGAAAAGGAAAAAAATATCTACGCAATTTGAAGATAGCGATTATTTATCTGGTCCCTCAATCCTCACCTCCACTGACTTAAGCGCATGTACTAGTTGCTAGAAGAGAGGAATATCAGAAAGTCTAGTGGACATGATATCTTAACTTTTAGTAAAAAAAATCTACTAAATAATTGGTATCTAAAATTGTGTATTTCTTACGTCTAAGCTGAAATAATATTATTTTTCTAATCTTATGAAAATAGATAAAGTAGTGTGACTACACTATGAAACAAAATGTAGACTGAATGACTGTGAATGTATACTTCATTAATTTAATATAGGATTAGACGAAACGAAAAGAAGGTTGTACGGTTAATTTAATGTTATATTACATGGCGTATGTGTATTTAATAATAAAAAAAAGATTACAAAACAAAATCAACTAATCACTTAGATGATACGTACTGTCTACATTTTGTTTCATAGTGTAGTCACACTACTTTATCTATTTTCATAAGATTAGAAAAATACTATTATTTCAGCTTAGACGTAAGAAATACACAATTTTAGATACCTATTATTTAGCAGAAACTTTTTACTAAAACTTAAGTCCACTAGACTTTCTGATATTCCTCTCTTCTAGCAACTAGTACATGCGCTTAAGTCAGTGGAGGTGAGGTGAGGATTGAGGGACCAGATATAATAATAGCTATCTTCAAATTGCGTAGATATATTTTTTCCATTTCTTTTTTACAAAATATTTTTAGTCTCCTACTAAAACTCTATGTAGAAAAAGAAAGATTTTATTTATTTGATTCGGTAATATTCACTAAAATATTTATCTTTCGTGTGTGTACTGAGGGACCACAGTTTAGTCGTTCGTATATTTTTTGTCTTTGATTCTTTTGTGGTCTGTTATTCAGTACATATCTTTACTAATTCTTTACTAAATGTTTGTAGTCACAATACCTTAATTTTTCAGATACTTTCCGAGATCTGGCTGATGGTGTGTGAGGACTGAGGGACCGCACTTTAAGGGCTGTAGTTTTTAGTATATTTATTTACAAATTCACAGATTTGTTTTACAATTGTTTTAAGTCTACTACTAAATCCTACGATTTTTATTTCCGAAATACCAGTTTGGTCCCTCAGTTCACACACACATACTATTTTGCTTTATTGCTTTCCAGGTTGCACAGAAGGTATAATTTACAAGTTGTACAGACACACAATCACATAATTAAGTGGTTAATTTCTATTTATCTAATTAAATACACTAAATACCTCAGTGATCATTGGTTCATTGCGTTTTAAGGTTTTTATAGAAGTGCATTTATCAACAAGAAGACATAAAATCAGAAAAATATTTGAAGAAATTTCATATATTTTCCGTTTTTCTTTCTTCTGCGGGTTTCACTGAATTTCATTGATACTGACAACTCTGCTTTTCTTATACTTGTAAGTCATAGAATACGCTTGGGTGGTGCTGTTTTGCTTGCTGTCAGCTTTATTTGTATTTTACTCGAGCTCAACTTGTTGCAGAGCCATCAATGGGCTAAACGGATGCGAACTGGAGGGAAGTCGGATGAAGGTTGAAGCGGCGGAGCAGAACACCCGTGGCGGCAGGCGCGGACGCCCTGGTGGCGGCCGCGGCGGCGGCGGTGCCACCGGCGGCGGCTCGCGTCCCACCGACTTCCCGCTGCGGCTGCTCGTGCAGAGCGACATGGTCGGCGCCATCATTGGCCGCCAGGGCAGCACCATCCGCCTCATCACACAGCAGAGCCGCGCTCGCGTTGATGTCCACCGCAAGGACAACGTTGGCTCTCTCGAGAAGGCCATCACCATATATGGCAATCCCGAGAACTGCACCAATGCATGCAAAAGAATATTGGAGGTCATGCAACAGGAGGCCAACAACACCAACAAGGGGTAAACTCTTAGTGTTTTATTTTTTAAATAAATAAGACTTTTGCTGTTATAATTCTTAATGTATGTCTTACATTGTCTCATTTTGATTTCCAGTGAGATCTGCCTCAAAATTTTGGCTCACAACAATCTAATCGGCCGTATAATTGGTAAAGGCGGTAACACGATCAAGAGGATCATGCAAGAAACTGATACAAAGATTACCGTCTCCTCTATCAACGATATCAACAGCTTCAACCTGGAGCGGATCATCACCGTCAAAGGCACCATTGAAAACATGGCTAAAGCGGAGTCACAAATTTCAGCCAAATTACGCCAGAGCTATGAAAGCGATTTGCAGGTAATCTGTCAGTACTGTACAACAATGATACAATGAATTAATTAGTATATTTGCTTAATGTTTTTTTATTGGTGTTATAGATGCTAGCGCCTCAAAGCATTATGTTCCCGGGGTTGCATCCTATGGCCATGATGTCCACTGGTCGTGGATTCTGCGGTGCTCCCCCACCGTTCCCGCCGCCTATATATGCTCCTCTGCCGGGCCAGGGCGGCGCACAGCAGGGAGCCGGTGACTCGCAGGTACTACTTGCAATTACCAGGGGAATCATACACCATTACATTTCTGACGCCCTCTCATTTTATTGTATCCGCGTTCGGTCATAGTCGGTCATTACTGCTTCTTCTGTGTAAAGAGGTTCTTCGTCTGTCTCATATAGTGTTGCCATGTTTACTTTCCGGTGTCATAGTATAGCTCCTTTCGATTCAGTGCTCCCGAACTATGACTCGCAAAGACGATTGAACTCGACTGTGTTTTCTATCATGATCAGCCAATAATATTCCCACTGTTGGGACACAGGTCTCCTCTTTTTTAGAGGTAATGGGCTGTAATCAACCACTCGGGTCCAATGTGGGTTGGTAGATGTGTTGTCTGGGCAGTGATTTATTTTGAACAGCTGCAAATCTCTTAAATGTTGACTAACGCAAGTCTTTTTGTGCAATAGGAAACTACATACTTATACATCCCAAATAATGCTGTGGGCGCGATTATTGGCACCAAGGGCTTGCACATTCGCAACATTATTCGATTCAGCAACGCTTCTGTGAAGATCGCTCCATTGGAGCAAGATAAACAGGGCGAAAACCAAAGCAACCCGCAACAGGAGCGTAAGGTCACCATAGTCGGCAGCCCTGAGGCTCAGTGGAAGGTATGTACCTATTATATTGTGATGCTTATATGTACATTAAAATGTTTTGAACATGCACATGTGGACAAGGTTTAATTACTTATACTTGACATTTACAGGCTCAATATCTCATCTTCGAGAAGATGCGAGAAGAAGGATTCATGTCTGGCTCGGATGACGTGCGGCTGACAGTGGAGATAGTGGTTGCTTCGTCGCAGGTCGGCCGCATTATCGGCAAGGGAGGTCAGAACGTGCGAGAGCTGCAGCGTGTCACCGGCTCGCTCATCAAGCTGCCCGAGCAGCCACAGCAGCAGCAGGGCGGGGGGCAGGCGCAGGATCACGACACAACTGTGCACATCGTCGGCCCCTTCTACAGCGTTCAGGTATGAATACGTAAAAATATTTGCGGCTATTTTCTCTTGATAAAGGTGATGTTTCGGACATGTTGCGCCGATCCCAAATAAATTAGTATAAAGGCAGGAGAATGATGAAAGGTTATGTTTCGGAAATCATCCAATTAGTGTTTGTGTTAAAATGCTGAAACACATCGGTCGCGGGTTCGAACCCAGACAGGCGCTTTACTTTGTGTAATTTATTTATGTAACAGATTGGTATACTGGAGCAGTGGTGGTCCCGTGGCAACGGCCGCAACTTATGAGTCACCTTGTGAGTGGCGGGACATCGACGCGCAAACGGTAACCATTTTTCGTCGGTTATTAAAAAAAAAATATTTCTGTTCCAAACATTTTGACGCGTTTCGCGTAGGTATTGTACTTTTCTATGAAACGGAAGATTTTTTTTTTTAATAACCGACGAAAAATTTCGACGCTATGGGGTCTAAACTCGTGTGCTGAATTCATGGTTACAGTTTGCGCGTCGATGTCCCTGCCAGCCTGTATTACGGCATAAAACTGATCATTCAAGGAATTTCCAGAGGACACCCCCCTCTGGAAATTAGGATGAGTTATAAATAAAGAGAATTAATAAAATTGCAGCACTTTAGCACTTAACTAAGTTGGGAAACGGAGTCTTGATTGATTTTTTGTGTTAGGGTGTGTGTATGGTGTATTTGATACATCATAAATTGCCAAGCGAAATTTTATAGAACGGCACTGTACTGTGTAAGATGTATACATGTAGTTACAAGTCCAAATTGAATTTATTTCTAAGCGTATATAATTGTAAGAAGATAATAATATGGTGACGCGACATACGTTCAAAATGTCAAAAAGATAAGTATAATTGTGGTTTTACTAATAGCTGGCGCAATGCGATGCAATAGTTAATTCGATTTTAATTACACGACTCACTGTGGCATAATAAGATATTTACGTTTTGTAGCGGTCACCTGACGCGGGATGAAACATTATCGAGACACTGCCTGTCTAAGGATACAATCCTCAGTGTGAGCCAATGAAATGGCACCACACCATGGCCATGCCAAGTTATTTTATGCCTTTGATGCTAAACAATAGGTGAGTTATCCCAATATTAACGTAAATAATCACTTATATCAATAATATGGCGAATGTTAAGATTCTCAATAAAATATATTCTCTATGAAACATCTTTAATTTATATGCTACGCCTTTTAATTGTTATTGGACTATGTAACTACATGTATATGTATTGTACAGAACTGACGTTTAGGTATGATTTTATTTGATATAATAATGTAATTGCCAGCAGGAGGATGATATCAAAATAATAATTAATTTTATGGATACAACTTTCAACTTGTATCTAGAATATAAATGATGAATTTTGGTCAAAGTGATAACGGATATTAATTAATACGTACTGCAATTAATATTGGGGTGTATGAATTTTATTACTTTAAGTAACGCAAAGCGATTTTTTTATCATATATTTGTGTAATAATGCAATGCTAAATAATATTTGCAATGGAATAAGTTTTTCGCTGTATGAAGTACATGTCAGACGGCAAAAGTCTTATAAACCATTGTTTATTAAAATATGTATTCTTGTCTTGTGCGAATGTGAACATCGTTTAGTAGTTGTATGGTTAACACTTGGTTGTGTATGTTATCACAGTCGGCGCAGCGACGCATTCGTGCGATGGTCGCGCAGGCCAGCGCGCCTGGCCGCCGCCGCGCTGCCGCGCCCCCGCCGCCTGTGCCGCAGTAAACTGCCTCCGCACCTCCACGATCCCCGCGCGCCCTCAAGCACCCTCACCCTCGAGCCCTCGCAACACCCGCCGGCTCGCCAGCCTGACCGCGAGCGGGCGCGGCGCCTACACGGTTCTCGTCACCACTTGCCAGTGACCATCACTAGACATAGCTTCACTTGCACACTTGCCTTGCACAAAAGGTAAGACCGTGACGTACGCTTCGCCCGAAAATTGCGCAGGCTGTCGAGCTGACTATTTGTGTCCAAATGTTGTTGTTGACATAATTATTCTATTATTGTAGTGAATTGTAATTAAATCTATTGATAAATCCATATTTTATCCCGTGAATTATCTATGTTGATGATTAATATTTGAATATATATATAATACATATATATAATATTATTCATATACACTATTTTTTTAATAATAACGTGATTGTTAAGTTGTTTTCATACCATGTTATTCTGCTACATGTAAAGAGTTGTCATAGATTGCAATAGTTAATGATTATGTTCTGTATACTGTTTACAAATGTTAATAGCAGTTTCTATAGTATCGCGCCGTTTCTATATACAAACAATAAGTGCAAAATATGTTTTTTTGTTATAAAGTAATAGTTTAATCTGTTAAAATCACTGCACCATACTGTTAATGTAATTTTTTGAAGGGTGTGTGGGATACAACTACTAGGAACGGAAAATACACGACGTTGCTTTAACGAGGAGGCTCATTGAACAAACGGCTTTGCAAAGTATATTGTAAGAATATTTCTTTAAACGATACACGGAGTTTCTGCATGCATGCTGCTGAGAATGTGTCGTACAATGGTTTCTATTGAACTGATGTGTGTTGGGTGATAAGTAACTAATCCAAAGAGTGAACGCCGATCGTGTGTCGAATCGGCCTGACGTAGTGACGAGCCTTGACTTGACTAAGCGCGGCGCGGCCGGGTACCTGCGCCCGCGCCAAGCGCCTGCGCGACGCTCCTATCAACGATATGGAGACGATGATCTACCTAATTATGATGGACAAATATTTTTGATATAATAGTAATTGTTGGAGAGTAAGGAGTAAACTTATGAGTTTTAATTTGTAAGTAACATTTGTTGATCGTTTTCTTTGTAATTTTGTCTTTGTTAGCTTTATAATGTTTTCTTGTATTGAAAATGTAATACAAAAGTTTCGTCATTGAACGATACCGTAGCGTTTAATGGTGCGAGTGTAAATGTCGCGTCGGTCGTATTGTTCGGTTCTATCGTGATATGTTTTATTATTCAATTGTACGATTTGCGTTATCATTGTGCCAAGTGAGATAATTTTAACTATGAGAGTTTAAGATTAAGTGAATAATATCAAAATTAATGAAAAGCTTAGATATTTATATGTATAATGTGATAATATATGGAAGTTTTGGCAAAAATGTTACTAAGAATGTTTTACATTCTTATTTCCATTTTCTCATTTTTTAGGTTAGATTATAATAAAATTATAAATTGTAAGTCGTGAGGCGGCAGCGATGGCGCGGCGGCGCACGGTAGACGCGTGCACGTCCCGCCTGCGCGCGCGCCTCACCAGCTGATGTCCCGATACTTCAACACTTGTCTCTTAACATCTGGTCACGTCTATTCCGTGTCCCAAATGCATCAAAATAATTTTCAATTCATTACGGTTACGTGGCGTAACCTTCTCAGTTGCACAGTTTTCGTGCTGAATGTAAAGGGTACAACATGCATGCTTACTTATGTTACATATGAGAGATTACCTAATAACTCTTCAACAAGTCAAAGTTTTGAAAGACCGCTACGCTGCGTTTTGATCGCGTTTAGTTCCTGTGACGGACTCTTATCGAGCTGGATTTACGCCGTCACACTAACTCAGATAGCGAAGCCGTTGCGTTTATATACGGGTCCACTATAATTTCAGGCTCGGACTTTGGTTTGTTCCACTGTTATTAGGTAATAAAACTAGTAACATTTTGCATTTATATTATTCAGAAAGAAACATGTTTTAGATCTTCCGATAGAAGTCCGATCTCTCCAATTCCCCCACCACCCAGCTGGCGATACCATATCTCGACGTCCAGCCGTCACTTTCCTTTCATGAGTGCATATTGTTGCCTCACTGATTGCTTGATACCAACATTAGCTATGAACTCCTCAAAGACTTTGTTTTGTGCGACTAGAGTAGTATCCATTCCTCAATACATTCGAGGAAACTATCCGATTAGTTTCCTTCTTTTTTCTATTAACAGCAGAAAAAAATTGTCTTCAGTTTACTATCGGAAGATTTCCTCTCGAGCCATATTCTCTTCGTACCAATAACATGGATCTGTGCCGATAGATCATTCTATGGTTGTAATACTACGGTATCTTTGTAAATTGGTGCGACTTTGCTTTATTGTAATAATTTATTTGTTACTTCTAATTTATTTGTTCTAGGCTTTATTTTAATTTTTTTTTTTTTTGTGGTGAATTAAATTTTTCTGAAGACTATTACTTCACTTAGGTACTTCTAATTGTGTGATAGTATTTTTTTTTTGCAATTTTGTATTGCTTCCACATATTATTGAAAATAATCTCACATTTGGCAAATAACTAAACTTAATAACTAAATCCTTATAGTCAGTCGGAAAACAACGTGCTGTAGGTGCTTTATATTCAACGATAAACTAAGAAACCACTTTTAAAGAACAAGCCGTGAATGAATACAATTATGTTGCCGTTATAATTTTATGATTTACATACTTCATAATATAATAGTTTCATGACTACAATTTTACTCTATTAAAATATATACTGCCATGTTAAATACTATTAATAAGTCTCCCTTAAATTAGTTACTGTTAATTATTGAACCAGAGTATCGTTGTTATATTACACAAATACATAATAATATTTATATTTACAATAAAAGGTAAACTAATCGTAAACTTATAACGGCTTAATTTTAATGCGACAAATCCGTCTATTATAATTAACGGTACATTATGTAGTACGAGAATAGTATTCACATGTTTTATGTACGTGAGTTCCTTTACACGCTACGGATAGTAATGTGTGCTCTTCTATAAAGAATGCGCATGAAGCCATTGATATGTAAATAACGTATGACATTTTAGAAAACTGACTTCATTTTTACAAACATATCAGGAAGAATAAACGTCTAAACTGCCTATGATATCAGAGAGCAGTGAGAGTCCACTTACTGGCACGCGCCACGCCTGTGGTGTCGTGAGCAGACGCAACACAATGCGAACACATTAACGGTTGGGCCAGGATCAAAGTTTTTACAAAATGAGTGTTTAGTGATTAGAATATCGTGCGATTGAACGCACTCGTCGCTAACTTTGTTACTCTCCACAATAGCTGTATCACTTAGAACTGATAAGCCAGGAAGTAGTGTATAAAGTACCAATAACTATCTACGTTCTACAATACACATTGAGTTTACTATAAGGGCTCTGAATTTATTAATAAACTGAATATGAATGTTTGATGCTAGGAGAAGCGTAATGGTTTATGCGCTTATTAGCGTATATAATATTGTCAGGATGCTGAGATGAGTCCTATGATATCGGCAAATAATTTTACATTCCATATTTCACGAAATAACACCTATTGCTGAAAAACCGACCACCTGCAATTGAGTATTTTAGAAAATTTACTAAATTATAATATAATTTCGCATTCAATGTTATTACTTATTATACGGTACGAGTGAAAAATATATGTGTAGATGTATGCAAGCTAATTATTGTTTCGCTAAAAGAAAATTGTATGCACTATCGGTATTTGAATGTCTTGAATTAATGTTAGAATTCATATTGGTGTAACATTTCCACTCGTTAGTAGAATAAATAATATTTTCTGGAAAAGAGAAATTGGCTTGTATTATGTGTTCAATATCGGTCGACTACAGCTGGTGCTAGTTGGCCGATTATTGTTCGACACACAGACAGCCAGATTCCGCTTGCATCGGCTATCAGAATGGAATATAATAAACGGTTACTTTCACTGCGACATGAAGAGTGTACATATAGGCATGTTGTTTATTCCTTCCAAATGTTAGCAAGAGAGGGTTCATTATAATTTGTAATGTTAGGATGCAGAAATAGATTTAGTTGATTATTATTGTATCGTTGCGAAGTAGTTTAAGTTGATGTAGGCGCGGGCGGCGCGCGGCCACGAGACTGAACTACACCCCTGCCGCCGCGCCCTCGTGCCCATTACTTACATATTGTCATTGTCGCTATTATCATTCTTGTTTGATGGTTCTACTGTTATTTACATTACATTATAATTCTTTCTCGTGTGTGTAACCACTATTTTGTGTATTTACGTGTGAAAGGATCGATTTCATTTTAATGTGCATGAATGATGAAAACCTCGAGCGCACATTGCATTTTATTTTCTTCAATTACTTGTTAATTTTATTTAGTGGGGAAATGGAGCACTCATTCTGTTGTTCGTATGTTACAATCCCCTCCAGTGTATGCTATTGAAGTTTACCGAGTCTATAGTAATAGAATAGTGTTTATGTATGTCGTATGTATTTATGTACCTTGCTGGGGCATGTATATCAGTGTGTAGCGTGGTCGCGTGGCGGCCGGGCGGGTGTAGGAGCACGTCGCACCGGGCTGGTGACGCCACCGCCCGGCCAGACTCGTTTCGTGTCGTCGCGTCTCGTCCCGCCCGCCATGTGATAAATATATTATAAAATAACGGGCGTACATACGCGATCTCATGAGGCGGGACCCACAGTATGCGTTATTTTTGTTTAGATATAGAGAAGCTGTTGTTGTTGCTTCTCAAATGAATGTATCAAGGTCCAATATTCATTGATATATTGTTTTTGTTTTCACGATTCTTGCAAGACAATTGACATACATAGTTCACCGCATTTCAATTTTTGCTGTTATTTTTGGAACCATTTTATAATTGGTATAAGTTCTGAAACTAATAACTACCTCAATATTTCTAAATGAATATGATAATTATCTTTGTGCATGTTTTTTGGGAACTGAATTTAAAAGAATACAAAAATTCATTATAGTATAAGATTGCTATTTTAAACATAGTAACAGAAAGTTGTCAAAATTAGGTTTCTTAACGTAATAAAACTGGTGAAATTTGACTTTGTTTTTAATTTCTCGCACCACCTTCCCTCTCAGAATTCAGGACATACTGCTGTTTCTATATCACTCCACTCAATAACAATAAGGCGTCAGTCTACAGAAATAAGGCTTTAGATGTATAGTCAGAACGTTCGGCCAGTCGAGATAGGGAGCTGGCTGCTACTCCAGTTTTTAGTGACGATTATGTGACTCATAAAGATGCCAGCCCTCAATGATGATGTGGCTCCTCAATCCTTACGACATAAAGAATTTGTGACAGAACAGTTCGAAAGTTGGAAGCATTTATTTTAGGCCGAACGACCTGATATCCGACTCATTGCCACCATCATTTTCTCATGGATACTTTAGCCAGGCCCCGAACATTGATGTGCATCTGGGTCGAGGGCCCATTTTTTGAACCCTTGCGAAACGAAATAAGACTTATAGGGAAATTAGTTAAAAAATAGTAAAAACTTATAGCAAAGGGCCATGAATTTCTTAACGTGAATTAAAACTCAAAACGTTTCTCTAAGGTCCTCAGTTATGGAGATTCAGGTTGGCCGAAAGTTCGTGAGCGTCAAAATGGCGGTATCAAGTCTCCAATTTAAAATGTATCACATTAAAATGTTTGTACTACATATGTACTAATTGTACCCTTAAGAAGACATTTGTACCTCTAAAGGTAAAGGAAGTATGTCAAGACATCCCTGGTCCCGCCACTTTGACATCAAAGTGGCGGTACCTTCTGGAAGCGCTACTCAGAGGCAGGTAATTCACACCCGAAGACTTAGTACTACATATGTACGGGTATATACTCAATTTTCAATACAATTGTAAGTGCCAAATTCAAGTTATGTGATTAAAACACTGGTCCCGCCAATTTGATGATTCATGTTATCGCTGAATTCATATGAAAATCGTTAGAGCTCGTGCAAAATCAAATGTGGAAATTTAGTACGTCCTAACTACATGAAAGTGTGTAATTTTCATATTCATAACCTAAGTAAATCAAAAGTTATCTATCATTCATCGTTTAATCGTATCATTTATCTTTGAAATGGACACGTCTATGCAGAAATGAAACAAGCAATCTTAATAATTCTGATATATTTTGATCAGTGGGAACCCTAGTTACGTAGTTTGTATTTGACGAGATAATTAACTCATAACCGTTTCTATAAGTTATGAGAAAATATAATTGAACTTGGGGGTAGATTGCGTTTCAACCATACTGTTTTTGCGGCGGAACCGTGTTGTCATTCTGTATGTGAATGCGTTTGATAACAACAGTTAATTGTTGTAATATTGCCTATTTTATTATCCGTATTAACGTGAGCGACATAAATAGTATATTTTGTTAGCTATGCGAAGGATTAACAATAAAGAGAAAAATACAAACAGGAAGGAAAAGTATAGTGCTGTTGGAAGACCAAAAAAAGGTATTTGAAAATAACAAATCATCTTTTATTCACGGAATACCATCATCGAATGACGTAGTGTTTACTGATATTAGTAGACAACCAAATTTTAAAATGACCCCGAAATGTTTATACCTGTCGGTAAAACGCATTTTTTTTTTATGTAACTGATTCTTTAACAGATAGCGATAATAACGATAACGAAATAGAACATGATGAAAGTAGTGACTACGATGATGATAAATTTCCTGTAAAATCTGAACAAATACAAGTTATAATAATTGAAAGAAAGAAAGAAAGAAAATACATTTATTTGGCACAAACTAAAAGACACAATACATCAGATAAAACAAACAATAAATAAAAGTGTGAAGTCCGATGTAAGAAATTAATTGCACATAGTTGGATCAATATATATGTATAAATACAATTATTTTATCAAAAACATTTTGGCTTGTTTCATTTCTGCATAGATGTGTCCATTTCAAAGATAACGATGAATGATGGATAACTTTTGATGTACTTAAGTCATGGACATGAAAATTACACACTTTCATGTACTTAGGACGTACTAAGTTTCCACATTTGATTTTCGACGAGCTCTAACGGTTTTCATATGAATTCAGCGATAACATGAATCATCAAATTGGCGGGACCAGTGTTTTAATCACATAACTTGAGTTTTGCACTTACAATTGTATTGAAAATTGAGTATATACCTGTACATATGTAGTACTAAGTCTTCGGGTGTGAATTACCTGCCTCTGAGTAGCGCTTCCAGAAGGTACCGCCACTTTGATGTCAAAGTGGCGGGACCAGGGATCTCTTGACATACTTCCTTTACCTTTAGAGGTACAAATGTCTTCTTAAGGGTACAATTAGTACATATGTAGTACAAACATTTTAATGTGATACATTTTAAATTGGAGACTTGATACCGCCATTTTGACGCTCACGAACGTTCTGATATCAGGTCGTTCGGCCAGGCCATAAATAAATGCTTCCAACTTTCGAACTGTTCTGTCACAAATTCTTTGGCTGGCATCTTTATGCGTCACATAATCGTCACTAAAAACTGGAGTAGGAGTCAGCTCCCTATCTCGACTGGACAAACGTTCTGATATAAGTACATGAAGTAAGGGCCCCAATCACACTTACCACAACAACACGTCGAAGTGCGCTAATTTTTATGAAAATGAATATGTTAGTTTATAGTATACACACGGACCACATTTGGCCGTCAAAATCAAGCGTGTGGGCGATAGCGACCACAACGGCGCCACGTCGCACAGTGGCGTAGCGTAGTGGGGGCGGGGGGAGGGCGGCGTTTCACAGTAAATAATAAAATATATTTTGTAAATATTCGAACCATTTCATATTTTTAACGCAACTAGCACGGAATTTTTCATTATTTATTCTGTGACGAATTCGGGGAATCCCCTTTCTTTGAATGATATTTTTGTAGCATATGGCAACACCGTCTATTCTGACTTGCGGGGTAATAAACGTGATTGTAAAACAAATAAACTTTTTTATTTAAAATCTAGCCTGTCTAATGCAAAATAATGATGACTGTTCTTGCCGAAAAGTTCTCTAGAATTAATGTAGGTATAGTATACATTAAATTGAAATACCTAATTAAGAGGGCGGCAAAATTGTCTTCCGCCCCGGGCAGCCGATACCCACGCTACGCCACTGACGTCGCAGCCACGATTTGATTTTGTGGTTACCTCAACGTAACTGCATGAAGTTGCAGCGACACTATTCATACGTAATTAACTACTGCTTGCCCACATTATGCCTGCGATGTGGTGTGGTTGTGGTACGTGTGAACGGGGCACTAACAAAGCGTGCGCCGCGCTGACACGACAGTCTGCTCACTCGCTGTTACGACTAGGCGCGGTCGCAGCACATGATTCGGTGGGCGGAAAGGATTTTACAATAGATTTTCTTTTGATCAGAAATAGTGAATTAATTTCGTGACTTATGCAGAAAAGCTCAAGATTAAAGAGAATGTAGAATGCAAGAGTGAGCTCCACTGATCACGTGAAAAGTCGACCAACCTCTTTGCGATGTCTCGAAAAACCAAGTGGGCGCTCGGACCCCATGACAGTTTCAGTTTTAGTGCTTACTTTAAACGCCTCGTACCTACGAAGCGACTAAAGCACAAGAAAATCGAACGTACCTACCTACTCGTAGGTACAGGTTCGATTTTCTTGTTAGTGTCAGGATCATGGGTGTAATTCTTAAAAATGGTCGAAATATATCTAAAACATGAGTACGATGGGATCGCAAATTATTGCAATAGTTTCATGCATCCGCCATTCTGACGTCAGGTTGGCGGATGTATTTTTGTGTGGCCAGGATAACAGGATTACTCAGAAATTAGTTCTTTGTACCTACCTCCATCGGAATACCACAGAAATCTAAAAATGTATCTACAGACATTTATTTCCTTTTACGATATCATGTCATAGTTACGACAGTCCTTTCATAGTTATTTTACTTGTGGCAGCAACCCAGCAGCTATTTAATTGCAACGAGAATAAATATCACTTTGATTCTGGCAGAGATGAAAGTTAGTAGGTACCTATAATCTTTCACTGACTGGCTCACCGACCCCAGCGCCAAGCCTTGGATTTTTCTAAATCCCCACGGGATAGGGAAGGAATATGGCAGTCGAAGAAACTGGCAAAGTGTTAGTTTATAGGTAAATCTGGTTGATAAAATTTTAAATTCACTGACACAAAGCACAGCCTAAACCGCTGGGTCGCAGCATGAAATTTTGCACAAGAATTCCATAAACAACTAGGGTGAGTCTCTTTTACCTAATCGGTGCTTACCACCAACACCTAGAGAAGCTACTGCTAAACAGTAGTGTTTGGAGTCAGATACGGCGCGCATTGCGAGGGGTTTCGTCACTTTGGATCCACCAGCCATATTTACCTTGGATCTATATATTATACAGCGTAGATTATAATCCAACCAACAATAGCGTATCATACAAAAGTTAATGTGATATAGGTATAGGTACCTTTATTTATATCAACGTATACTTAATATTGAACATCGTTAGTTCAAAATGTTACGAGATTATAAACTATCGAAAAATTATGAACTGCAACAAACTATTTGCAATTTAACGTAATTATTTACGATAGTTTATAATCTGTCCATGGCAAAACGAACAATAAAATTGTGAACAGCAAACTTACACGCGACGAATCGCACCTTGCGTAAATGGTAGGCTTAGCTTGCTTCGCTGTTGGTCACAGCTGTTCTTACCCTAACCCATTTGGTTAGGGTGTCTGGCTTAGTTACTGTGACCAATTCGGCTACCGCCGCCAAGACCGACAAATCACGGACGGTTCACAATTTGATGGGTGTTAAAATCAAGTAAATGTAGGTTCGTTCACAATTTGTTGGTTTGACATGGATAGATTATAAACTATATACCTAATAGTGTTCACAACCAGGCGGTGACAAAATTATACATACATTCACAGTCGGTGTTGTAGGAACATATAATTAATTATAGGTATTCCTTTAAACAACTGTAAACAAGCGTTTCGTTAAAATTTTCGTATGAAACGTTACTATCTAAAGTCAAAGTACTCTGAGCAAGTTTCGCTGATCGGGCTTTGATTTTACTAAGTTACCATACGAATATGAACCTCACCATCTTCTGCCTAGCCTATTCCCAACTATTTTTTTTAAAGGATAAAAAAAAATATTAAAAAGAACCAAGTTCTTAATTACAATCTAGGCTAGATTGTAATTAATTAATATAAATAAGACTAATAAGCAATTTTAATCTAACTTAATTTACTATGTGATAATTATTTTAACTTACAATAGTGTTTATTGTACTTTACACAAGTTCGTTCCACTTTCTTAGAGTCTGATATGATGATATAAGCACTTTGTTCATGTGTTATTATGTGTGTCATTAGCACTAATAATTCTACACATTTTACACTACACTAACTCAAAAGGTTTTGTCCGTTTTAGTCTTCGCACTATATTTGTTTGGTCTAACAGCTGAATTGCCTCGATGTTCACATGTCGGTGGAGTCGGTGTTCATGGGCCTCAGCAAATTTTTGGATTATATTGGTGACGGGTTCCATTTTTAGGTCACGATGGAGGTCGTCGCTATTCATCCTATATCATTCCCAACTATGTTGGGGTCGGCTTCCTAGACTGGAAGTCATATTTATATTTTGTAATTTATACAAAAAAAAAACTGTTGCAATGAGGAATGCTCGGAAATGAAATAAAAACCATTAAAAATAATCTATTTTTAATCGATGTATCACCTGTATATTCGGTTAAAAGACCTAGATTAAAAGTTTATGATCTTTGCACCTACATCCTTTGTTGGAGCATCAGATTGCACCACATAGGGAATTTTCAGGATGGAAATGACAAAAGCCGTTGTTTTCCGGAAATGGTATAGGAATTCTGGAACTGCCCTGTAAAAATACTTTCATAGTTGAAGTTGTTCTTGGAGTATTTGTTGTTTTTTTTTTCTTACTTTTCTTCAAGTTCTGATGCTGGCCGTCTTTATAACTTTCGCGTGTATCCTCTGTGTTAGTGCCCTCAAACTCTTTTTCCAATTCTGAAACGACTTGAGACATCTCAACATCTTCTTTAGTGCCTTTTTCGGTTGTGGTTGTATTATGAGCTTGATGACGCAGATGGTGTCGGCTGACATTGAGATGGTTCTCGTTGCGAGTAGACATTACTGAAGCCGTTGCTATCGAAGAGATAAGAAAAGAAAATGTTACGTTCCAAGTTAATAGGTACAGTCAGCGTCAAATATATTTAAAGGTAAACTTTACTAAATGATCACGCATCAGGACAACTAAGAAAATGAAGCTTTCAACCCTCAGGAAGACCATACTTGTTACAAAAATAAATTAAAATCGACGATGAAATAATCACCTTTAGAAACAGGCACTCGCGTTCTATGTCGAACCCTTTTTCGGTGTTTGGGCGGTCTTGACAATTTGATTGTTGGTAAGTTGGGCTCTTCAGTTGTCGGTATGATAGACTGTTTTGTAGATGTGGCTGTCGATAGGATAGATATTGCGGTCGTCGTTAGGATGGTCTGGTGGGAAGGATCGGCTGGGATAGACTGTTTGGCAGAATCGGCCATCGTTCGGATGGTATGGTTGGCAGAAATGGTTGTCCGTAGGGTAGGCTGTTCGGTTGTCGGTAGGATTGACGTAGACGGTTGTGCCAGCGTTGTTGGTAAAGAGGTTGTTGAGGCTGTTGTCACTTCCACGTGTAAAGTGGCCGCTTCGCTCGTTGCCGTTGATAGGCTTGATGTGGTTTGCGCTTGTGAAGTAGCTGAAACCACATGTTATCGCAACTCGTCACAATTATTAGTAGGCAGGAAGTTTTGTAGATCTTAACTAGTTCTTATTACTGAGAGGCAATAAGTACATACAAACTGTACTCTGAACATATCTGAAGCTAAAACTCAGGATAAGCAAACGAATATTAGGTAGGTTATTCATGGTTAATTGTGATTTACACAACTTGTGAAGTAGCCAAAGCAACATGATACCACAAATCAATTTTTTTTAGTATCGTTTTTTTTTGTGGCATTTAACGAGTTGTAGGATGACAAAGTTTGAATGAAAAATCTTTAAGGGTAATTAATCCTTGGAAGTTTTTGCATTCCTTGGTCTTACAACCCGCACCCTAATTGCGTAACACACAATCAATCGGAATCGGTTTCATTTTGACAGTACAACAACATTCATTGCGTTATTTACGTTGTTGAGCAGACACATGAAATGACACATTTTTTGAACATATGAAGCAATGGATTAGCAATATCCTTCAAAATGATTCAGATTGAGATTGATTGTGTGTTACGCAATTAGGGAGCTGTGGTTATATCTTTTATAAACATAATATCACACCTTGTTTGTTGGGTTGTTGGGTTAGGCAGAGGTGAACCTATAGTACCTACACCAACATTTCGCCAGTTATGTTTAAGTCCAAGGTGCAAGGTCCATTGCTATCAAACAGACATAAACCCAGACACCAGGCTGCTACTGAGAAATTGCAGATGGAATATAATTTAAAAAATATAAGTATAGGTATTAATTTGGAAAATAATTTAAAAACCCAATGACACTTTGTCTGACCTGGAAATCGTACCCAGGACCTCAAGCTCAGCAGTAGCGCTTGCCATCACTAGACCAATGGGGTAATAATGTAATGTACTTATTTTGTTTCATTAAGTACCTACCTACATTTTGATGCAAGTGTGTTGAAAACGGCGATTTTCAACACACTTGCAAAGGAAATATAAATAAAATCTCATAAATTCATATTTATTATTAATATTTTGTACAATTATTTTCACGTGTATATAATAAGTATCTATTTACACGTGAAACTATCAATGAATAATTAAGTTTGCGCAACTAGTTTAGTAATGTATAATGCCGTGCATTGTAAAAATCTCCTGCATCGATTTCGTATAAAATATCGCATGAATACAGGCTCTTTTTTTTTACTGAAATCCGTTGCGCTGTGGCCCGGTGCGGCTGTAATTGCACCAGCCCTAGACTACCCCACGGCCTTCTCCAGTGCGGTAATAACATACAGGGTGGCAGGGACATCGACGTGCAAACTGTAACGGTGAATTCAGCACATGAGTTTAGACCCCATAGCGTAGAAATTTTTCGTCGGTTATAAAAAAAATATCTTCCGTTTCATAGAAAAGTGCAATACCTACGCGGTCAAAATGTATGGACAGCAATATTTTTTTTTTAAATAACCGACGAAAAATTTCGACGCTTTGGGGTCTAAACTCATGTGCTGAATCCATGGTTACAGTTTGTCCGTCGATGTCCCTGTCACCCTGTATTAAGTTGATATGATCAACCGCTTTTCAGCTTGCTATTCTTGCTTCATACCTGTTTATATTTAGGTTTTTATTAGGCGACAAACCGTGTGCCCGATAGTACCTATTTCCGATCGGCAATAATTAGAAATATCCATACTAATATTTACTCGACTTCAAAAAAAGGAGGAGGTTCTTAATTGGGTTGATATTTTTTTTATGTTTCTTACCTCAGTACCTACTTACTTCTTTATTTATAAGCCAATTTGCAAAAATGTCTTTTTTATATTTTTATATTAGGTAGTAATATTTAACACCTCATGGGAAAATAATCCTTTCTTGGTGCCCACTTTCGTTATTCACAACCCTTGTTCTAAATTTCATGGTTCTAGAGCCAGCGGTCCAGGCTGTGCGTAGTTTGTCACTGAATGAGTTTAATTATTATTTTTATTAATTAAGTAGAAAAAGATTTTTATTACTTAAGGGGGATGCGCTAGGTAACCAGCGAAATTAAAATTTTCTGACGTGTTTTGTTGAACAAAATATGATTCGCGAGCGTAACAAGTAGGTATAATAATTAATTATAATCATTAAAATTATTATTGCAACCCGCTAATTTCATATAATCCTAGAATTCATTCTATGTTCATAGAATGACTATTTCTTGAAATATCAATCAATAGGATCATATGAACTTAGTGGTGATTTTAAAGATTATAATTCTGTAAAGTCATATTTGTTACGGCCCCGAAACATACAGCCTGACATAGACCTGCAAACTGCAAAAACGTAAGAAAATTTGAATTTCATGGGCTACCTAGCGCACCAGCATCTTAAGTAAGATGTTTGGGGTTTTTTTATCTCTGGGAACTTTAGGAGATGGAAATTGACTAATAACATAATACCAGAAAATGTTAATCTGCCAGGATTTATTTTTCAGCTAATTAATAACGTGCTAAATAATAATATGCTGTTATTTCGAAGCAGTCGTTTTGCTTGGATGCGGCTTACCTGGGGTGTTACCAAGATCGTCAGCTGGGTCATTGCCAAATCTTCGAAAGTTTCCTAAAAATTAGAATTCTGTAGTGTAAATTGTAATACTTATTAGATGTTGATAGACTCATGTACCCACTTACTTAGTGAAGATATTTGTACCCTTTAGCAACTTCTTAACTTTTTCAAGTACCTAAGTTAAAGAAGTATAGGAAGGTTGGGCAGCGATCAAAGTGAACACAACTTGAAAATCGTAATTGTTACATAAACGGTCAAAACCTCAGGAGTATTTTGCTGTCCATTATTACATTAAAAAAAATAATCAGCCGTCCCATACATTTGGGTCGAGTAGGTATTGAAGTTTTGTATGGGACAGTTGTTAATTTTTTCGCGATTACGATTAGTCCCATGGATTCAGTTGTTCAGTTTGATGCGTCTGTACCACACTCTTCAATATGACCACACCTTGCTGTATAAGTGTATTACCTAACCTTTCTTTGCAAAATAATAACTGAAGGCAAAGGAATGCAATAGTTGAAACAGCAGCGGGGTAATTGCCTAACACGCTAACAGACCAATGGCTTTCATTCTGACAGTTCAACAACATTCATTCCGTATTTGCGTTTTTGGTTTTTCGAACACATGAAGCAATCTCCATCCAAATAATTCAGATTGTGATTGAAAATGTGTTACGCAATTAGGGTGGTGGTGGTGGGTGGGGCAGGGTGCAGCGTACTCCCGAATGTTTGGCAATTTTGAACGCGTTCGAAGCGTATGATATGGTCAACGAGTAATTGGCAGGTATACCTAATACGAGCCAATATTGCAGGGCGTAGCGTAATAACTTGATTTTGATCACAGCCCGTAGGGACTTGGGTCAATTAAGTACGTATTAGAAAAAAGAGAACACACGTTCGGGGGAGAGTTTTGCTTTACACCAAGTTATTATGTCTTCATTTTCCGTCCTTTTGACCAATTACGTCATAAAAAAGGAGAACATATTCCCCTTTGGCTTCTGTCCGAACTAATTTATTAACTGCTCATGCTGCAAGGATACCTCGCACAGCGTAATAAAGTGAACAAAGGTGAATAAGTAGACTGAAGCCACTCTTTAATACGGCGAACAAGGAACTAATTTACCTACGAGTATATGTTTAATTATGAATTTTTTTAATTAGCAAAATTCAACGGAGTCCATAGACAGATAGAGATCCTATCCACATGGTGACATGGGTATTTAAGATTAGAAGTATTTAGATACAAAGTCGTCGTCTACGCCCGGCTGGCTGGGTATGTAGTACTTATTGCATTTATTGCTCATTAGTCGAGTCACCCGTTTCGGGCGAGTAAACTCGTGAGAATCAATTAATAAGCCGCATTTTTATGTCCTAAATTATTCCTACCTACTTACTTATTTTCAGAAGTAACTCAGAACTCGCAATTTGTATAGCTAAGTAATGATTTCCTCGAATGCATCCGTAGGTAGTTGAATATCATTTTACTGTGCTGGGATTTCGAGTATCTATCTATGTTGTCGAATGTTTGTATAGGAAACGTTGTAAATGTTTGCACCGGACGAAATGCAGTTTTATCGTGTCGTGACCGTGACTGATTAAAAAAAACTTTATTGTTCAGGAATAATGATGTGCTCACCTCATAGTATTATTACCTACATATTTATATAAGCGAAGACGCTCGTAATATATGTTAGGTTATTAATAAGGCTGTCTAGAGTGAGTCAGACTTACCTCGACTTTTAGCAGGAGAATCTGGAAAGTAAGTAAAGTTGTAATTTATTGATTTTATCTAACAGTAGGTAGAGAGCAGCAGTGGTGGCCCAGTGGGCACAGCTCTGATCAACACCTACAGGATCTCACAATACCTACAGGTACAGCACTGCTAGTTGAGAGCCGTGCTAGAGCACGAACGTATGCAGATGTTTTTTTTCTCCGTTTTTAAAAACGTCGTGGGGAAGTATAAATGATGTGTAGAGGTAGCTACTGAATAAATACGGACGGGAAGTTTAGAACCAAACAAAAACTGAAGGAAGACATGAATGATTTCCACCAACCAAGGCTGCCAGCAATGGGCTGGTTTTGTCCACGATGAAACTCTCGAGGCTAACACCGCCATCGTGGGGAGGCAACTAACGCGGGGTAAGATGGTCTAGCTGTAGCTAACCTATAGGCTATGCGCAACTTGAGTTGCGTCAGTCAATCATTAATAGGACTTACCTAAGTTACCTACAAAGTAGGTCTGTAAAAAATGATTGCCAACTTACCAAAATAGTAATAATCAGGCATCATTCGTCGACGGTTGACTCCTAAAAAGATAATCGATATTTCGTAAACTTACAATAGCTTAGTTTACCACGCAAATGATATAAAATAGTATATAAGCAATAGGTCCACACAGCTGAATGGCGGAAGTTTCATTTTGAATTATTCTTAACGCAACTTCCTGCGTATGATTCATCATGACTGACGTGGCGTAATAATATAATTTGATTCGATTCTGACTAGGGTGCCTTGTTTCTGGCGTTGCTCCAGCGTAGGACATAATATGTAGGTAGGTTCGCACTGTGCGAGGATTTCGGAACATGCGCATGTTTCGACAGCTAAGTATGTGTTTCTATTTTCGGTTGTCTTGACCGCCGCGTAACTTTGGATAACAGCCCCGTGAGACGATAACGGCGAGTAGCTACTTATATACCTATAAGATAACTATCTTACTGTACGGGAATCTATAATTTTCATCCGGAAAGTTTTGTCGGCCTGGTCCGGCAAGCGGGGGGTAGCCCATGGGCATAGGGGGCCAGCTCGCGTATGGCATCATCATGGGCGCGCCGGGTGGCATGACACTCGGCAGCACACGCGGTGCATCTGGCATCGGAGGCGGTGGCGTTGCTGGCGTCGACGCAGTCACTGGACTCGCTGTCAGATTAAATTTGTAGAAAAATTATTACTATCTAAGTATAGGTATATACTGGCGTTCTGAGTGTAGTAGCTAAAGAACCACCTATGGGGTAACTACTTTAACAACAGCCGATCGATTCCATAAAAAACTCACCGTGAAAAGTTAGGTGAAGTGAGCTTAGAGTGCGCTGTCAATAGTGTCAATCCCTAGCATTAGTTTGGAATGACAGCTCACTCCACGCTCACTTCACCTAAGTTTTAGCGGTGAGAGGGTTACAGAATCGCACTGCTGGAGCAGTCTTGATAGGTACTGAATAGCAAATTCTGATGTTAAATAATCCGACTTGACTATCACCTTATCTGAGAAATGAGACACTTACTTGTTACTTCTGTTTCATTCATTGCCATAGTTGAGTTGAATTCCTCTGAAGGTAGCGAGCATGTGCTATTTTCTTCTTCAGCAGAATTTGCCATAACATCATCGTTTGTCCGTAAAATTTGTGCAAAGTCTTTCAAGAGGAAATCAACAACATTTATTTACTATCAAATTATAAAGGAAATTTTCTGTAAACTATTTGAATAAATATATTCTTACCCGATTTAAGCAACTTGACCAAGAACAAGGCTTGTTTCAGAGTGTCATCGAGATCATCGACTGCTACAACCACCTCGACAAGGCTGATACTTCCTATAGCTAAAATCCCTAATAAATGCACTAGCTTCGTACTTAAAATCATAATATTATGAACATTTCTTGCCTTGTCCAAAAATAAAATTACTATTTCAACATTTTATGCCCATAGAATTCGATGTAAGCAATAAAATTGTGCGTTATATGGCTCTAGTTATGCTAAGAGCATTTCAATTTTGCAAGTAAACGTGTAGGTATGTGAAAAGTAGTTTAAAAATAAATGATTGTAACAAAGAACATAAAAAACATTTTATTATCTGTTACATAATAAGAGTAGGTAAAACCTGTGTACAATATAAAAATTTAAATATTTACAACAAAACTGATAAAGGCTAGATCTGCCCATTGGAATCAGACGTAGACAGGAGTAGATTAGCTAATAATCTAGATACTTATTACCTACTTAGTATGACAATTTTCAACTTTAAATAAAAAACGGTAGGTACCTATGTTTATCAGGGAGATTGACTCAACACTCGACAGTAGGAACTTACATATTTGCAAATAGCACTGCTTTTTGTATAACTAGGTCCTAATACAGTTCAACTTAATAACTTCACTTCCTTGTTATGCGTCCATTTCAACATTTTGCCAGAAAGTGCTGACTTCGTTGAAAGGTGACTGTTGTTCTGCCACCCCACTGCTTCCTGAGAACTTTTGCATAAACAATAATAGGTTTTATTAGTAAATTAAATGTACGTTTCTAATGGAGGAACAAGGTGTGGTCAAGCTCACATCCTGAGCCTCCAATGATGTAGATAAAGATGATGTAATAGATACCATTTGGTGGGTTCAATTATTCAGAAAAATGTTTTGTGTGTTAAAATCGATAGATACAACAGCTAAAAGCACAAATAATATTGTCCATAGTTTCATATGACTGTTAAATACAACTACCTACATGATTGAAAGATTGACACTGCATATCCTTCACTTTTACCAAAGAAAAACCGTTCGTCAAACAAAAAATCCTATTTTTGTTTATTTGTATTTTCGGCCGAACTACATATTTTTTCTTATTTCTTAGTGCGATATGTCGCTTATTAGGTACCTATATATTATTTTAACTTTGTTAGAAAAAAATCCATATAAAAACCAAACTTACTTGGATATTATGGCGTATCGCGTATCCCTTCTTCCGAAAGGCAACTAGAGTTACCGGCCTCAGACGTCTCTCAAAGGGTTCGAAGTAATCCTGTTAACAAATAGGGAACAAAATAATTACGTTATGTTACTTCGGCGGAAGTTTTTAGGGGCTCGGCAGGGACCACAGTATATTTGATATAAGCTGGGACCTCGCCACCCCCCCTCCAATTAGGACCGCGCTATATACTAAGTATACCTATACCCATGGGAGCCGGCAAGTTATTTTCAGGGGGATGCATTTTTGCATTTTAAGCTCCACGAAGCGAGCTCAGTCATTTTTGCACTGCACCTCGGATATGTTAGGTAATCGTGTCGATTTATACAAGGAGTAATTTAGCCAATTTATGCATAAAAGCTTAACTATTAAGAAAATGTAGGATGCAAGAGCGCGTAAAGCGAGCTCGATAATTTTTTCATCTCACCTCGAATCGGATAGGTTTTATTTTGTCCATGCATACGGAAAGAGAACTAACTGTGTCGATTTATTTAAAGAAGTTTAAGAATTAAGATAGAGTAGAATCAAAAAGCGAGCGAACGTTAGCACGCTGCCTAGGGTCGACTAGATTTTGGGAAATAGGAGTTCGGTACTTTATTGACTAATGCACAAAAGCTTTAGAATGGAGAGATTGCACAATGCAATCGAAAATTTGATGACCGCGCCCGAATAAGTTGAGTTCGTTATTATTATAATAGGCGTTTTCGGATATTTTTTTAGTTCTGAATGTTTTTACACCTATATTTTATTTTGAAGCTAGTATTCAGCTGCATCCGGTTAGACTGGAAGCCGACCCCAACATAGTTGGGAAAAGGCTAGGCAGATGATGATGATGATGATTTAATTTTGAAGCTCTTGCATCCCGCTATAGTCTTATTTATTTTGAAGCTCTTGCATCCCGCTATAGTCTTATTTATTTTGAAGCTCTTGCATCCCGCTATAGTCTTATTTATTTTGAAGCTCTTGCATCCCGCTATAGTCTTATTTATTTTGAAGCTCTTGCATCCCGCTATAGTCTTATTTATTTTGAAGCTCTTGCATCCCGCTATAGTCTTATTTATAGTCTTGGTCGTAGCCACAGGTTTGTAGTTTATAAGTTTTCTTTGCTATGTCCCAGTGGCCAAAATGAAGGAAGATTGCAGAAGTAAATGTTAGAACAATCTGTTAAAAGTTAGTTCTAGTGTTGCAGAGATCAGAATGCAGTCGGTTGGTTGGTAAAGTTTTGGTTTCCAAGGAGAGCGGTGGCCGCCACATAGCGTCCGCAATTTATCGTCAAGCGACGTCACTGTAAAGTTACTTATGAAAGTAAGTTGGTCTGTTTTCCTAGAGAGTTTTTTTGTCACCGTAATGTCAAATCCCACTGCTATCATTTTCATGTCACTGCGGCCGTTATGTGGCGGCAGGTCCATTCATGGCGATCTAAATTGAGCAAGTACTCATTCCACTCACTTTCGACAAAGTTAAGTTGGGCAAAACTAACGGAAGTTACCTAATTAACGGATGTGTTTCCTCGGTGCAGTCCCAATCAATTGCGCAGTAGTGAGTGGAGACCACCGGCTCCGGTCCACTTGTACCAATTCGCACTCTAGTAGATTATGAATTGATACAAGTGGGCAAACACTCTCGGCCGGCCCTCGTCTACTGCTCGGGCTAAACCCTCGAGTGCAACGGCAAATGCTCACGCATTTCTTATTTAGGATGTTTTTCAACACACTTGCGAAAAAAGTTAAAATGATCTGTACAAAAATTTTAGAAAAATGTCTCGCTGATATTTTTCATTTGCCGTGCCTTTTGAAGCGGAGTCAAGGAAATTGTAACAATATTCATATTTTTTTTTTAATATATGAAAGAAGAACTGAACAAGGTATGTAAAATATAATAGCACAAATTACTAAGGGCTAATTTTTCAATCATCTGATAACTTTATTCTAAGGAATAATTTTGTGACAGTTATTTCAAACAAAAACTGTCAAACGTTTATTTTATTCCTCGAATAAAAGTTATCTGGCGATGGAAAAATCAGCCCTTAATTAATAATAATATATCCCTGGACATTTCACACAGCACCATTTTGTCCCAAGCTAAGCAACCTAATGCTTGTGTTATGGTAACAAGATGGCTGATAAACTACTTATATACAATTTTTTTTTTGTAAATACGTACCTACATATTATAGATAGAAAAACACCCAGACTCAGAACAAATACATGTAGGTCATACAAATATTTGTTCCGTGCGGGAATCGAACCCGCGACACGCAGCGCAGCAGTCAATCGCTTAACCACTGCGCCAACCGTGTCGTCGTGCGTCGTAATTAACAAATAAAATAAAATAAATTGTGTAAATAAATAAGTGGGTACACAGTTTACAGCTCAATAAATAAGTACATAGTTTTTAGCTCATTTTTAGGGTTCCGTACCTCGAAAGGAAAAAACGGAGCCCTTATAGGAGCACTTTGTTGTCCGTCCGTCCGTCCGTCCGTCTGTCTGTCAAGACCCTTTTTCTCAGGAACGCGTGGAGGTATCAAGCTGGAATTAATATCAAATACTCAGGTCTGACCCTTGGAGCTGTGAAAAAATCAAACTTCTAAACCACGCAATCAAAAGATACAGCCGTTTATGCCGCAAATTTCCGTAAATTTACGACACTCGCAAGGGAATCAAAACCTACAGGGTAGGTACTTCGCTTGAACTCAGAATCTTGAAATTTGGTACTAAGCAACGTCTTACAGCACAGATAAAGGAAAAATTGCGAAAAAAAAATGTTTAGTTAAGTACGTCATAATATATAATAAAAATATTAAAAAAAAAAACGACCAAGAGCGTGTCAGATCATGCACAGTGAAGGGTTTCGTAGTCAGGATGAATATTTACGCATTTATTAATACATACACATTAGGTGCTGATTTAACCAACCCCGTAAATAAGTTTGTATTATTATTACCGCGGTTGTAACCAAAAACATTCCATAACTTACAAACTATGTATTGACATAAATAAAAAAGTCACTTGGAAACATCATCATCTTTGAAAAGGACACTGTTAAATACACTGCATTGTGAACCCAAAACCGTTTCATTAAGAGCCACTTTTCAAGTCAACATTAATTTGTGTTCTATAAATAAAAATATTCATTTCTATATTTTTAATAAAGGTGTTGGGCGGTTTTGTCAGGCTTCTCCTCCAAAATGCGAAGAACGCACAAAAAAAATACCGCGACACATTTACTCAAACATTAGTTACAAAATATTGTTTGTAAACTTTTTTTTTGTTTTTTATTCACAGGTGTGTTGAAAAACGTAGTTTGATATGCGTAGACATTTGCCCACCAAAATTTACCTTACCTATATCTACCTAATAATTATAAACATCTTCTTAAAAAAGGAGGAGGTTCTCAATTCGCCTGAATGATTTTTTTTTATTAAAAAAAAAAAACAATGAAGTCTGATGTATTTTTTTGTAAAAAGGTTTTTTATTCTTACTGCTACTTATTTTAGATCCTTTTCAAGTCAGTAGGACTGAGAATACCTACTTTGAAGAGGCTAACACTTCTAAACTGTGTTAGTAGATAAGTGTCTTGTAGTAGTAATTGAAATTTCCATATCATAGCTCACCTTATTAAAAGAAGGATCAAATCCCAGTGACAGGGTTTTGGCAAGTTTCGTCAAAGAATGCGGTGCCTTCAATAACATTTCATATCTTTTTATGTTCTCTCCCCACACTGCTGGTTGCTAGAAAAATAATAGAAACACACATTATATACTTAACGGTTGAAATAACTAAATACATACTAATAACATCTGCCTAGCCTTTTCCCAACTATGTTGGGGTCGGCTTCCAGTCTAACCGGATGCAGCTGAATACTATGCTGAAGTATTTTACATGGAGTGACTGCCTATCTGACCTCCACAACCCAGTTGCTGGGTAGTACGATATCCCTTGATAAGACTGGTTATCATATTTTCGGGCTTCTGACGACCCGTAACGACTGTCTACGAACCGACCGGGACCAACGGCTTAACGTGTTTCCGAGGCACGGAGGAGTCTTGGTATGTAAAGGTGGTCACCCATCCACGGACTGACCGTGGCAAGCGTAGCTTAACCTGATCGATCGACCTGTGCGGCTGTTATTACTTAGCCACAAGCCCCATAATTTAACTAAGTATAACTAGTAAATTGACAAAATGAACACGTTTTTTTTATTATATTTACGTGAGTGTACCTTGTAGTAGTTGTTGTAGTAGGGTACTCGTGGCAAGACAGAGTTAGATTTATAATTATAGTAATGCGGTATACAGTACAATAGTAATATACATCTACTACAAGGTCAAATTGGCTGGTGAGACTTCACAGACGTCTTCTTCATAGCGTGGCGATGGCAAATATACAGGATCAAATTAAATTAGCTAGCGAAACTCTGCAGACGTGATGGATACTTATCGATTTCCAAAAGTCTGACAACTAGTCTTAGGTACCAAGAGTATCATGTTAAGCCCAGTAACTGGGTTATGGAGGTCAGATTGGCAGTCGCTCCATGTAAAATACTGGTATTCAGCTGCATCCGGTTAGACTGGTAGTGATTAGGTAGAAAAAGGCAGGTATGATAATAATGATACTGATAAAGTAAGATGCTGGTAGGGATCTTGACCGTACTTCCGGGATTGTCCTGATAGCCGTGGAATACTCACAAGCACCTCAGGCCATGTTGCCCCCTTTTCGCTACGACACCTATGTGCTAGCGACCGTTTTCGGGGGCCCATTATTGAGTGTGCAAGTCACCCCCTGCCATTTTATTTGTGAATTATATTATCATTGGTCAGGCAGGGGACATAGACCTTCCATAGTTCAAGGTAACTGATCTACTATAGCCACCCATACTCATAGCCCAGTATATTTTGTTTCCATGTTCTACAATAGTCCTGTACCAACCGGGGGTTGTCCTTGGGTGCACTTGCATGGTGCGTACAGGGATAATCGTCGGTTGGTGCCTCCTTATCATTTAAAATTGTCTAAAGGGCCTCTGAGAGTTGGCTTCGGCCCCTCCCTGGTATGCCTTTCAAAGGTCTGGGGCCCCAGGGTCCCGAGATATGTCAAAGAAACAAAGAAATACTGATAATATAATGATGATACTTACATTGCTCAAATGTGACGTAGGTGTCTTATCCCATAAAGATCCGTGGTTTAATGCATCTAATGGCGTCGCGGATGTGGACGCTTCAACTGTCGGTGTTTTGAGGGTGGATTTCGCTTGCTTAATATCTTTTGTAGGTTCTTTAGTGCCTGAAGAAAATTAAGTAGGTACGTAAAAAACTACATTCAAATTGGCTTTCAATTTTAATTCAAATTGGCTGAAAGCTGAAACTCATTGTTTTTGGGGGCCCTTTTTACCCGACTGTAATGGTGAAGTGAGCAGTAGCGGCCCAGTCGTAATGGCCGCGACTTACTACATAGTTGTTGGTCGTAGGTTTGAACCCAGGTAGGCGCTTGAGTTTGTGTAAATAATTTTATCGCCACTGTTCTCAAAACAGTGAAGGAAAACATCGTGAGGAAACCGGCATGTCCTAGAATAAAAAATGTGTGGTGGATTACGGCTCACTCCCTACACATGACAGAGAGGCCGGTTTCCCAACAGTGGGAACATGCTAATTATATATCACCTTTATTTTTCTTTTATATTCTTTTTCTCCGTTTATATATGTTTCTACATAGATATTTAAATAAATAAATAAGGATTTCAAGTTTTATTTCAAATCATTTTTAATTATTTTTTAAATATTATTTTACATGCGGAGTCTTGCATAACATACTTACTATCATAGCAATATAAAAGACTACGGATTTCTTTTTTTTTTGTTCGTGTGCAAATCGACGATACGCTTAGAGAAAAGCTAGGTAGTGCCCCTGCTTTTTGTTTTCGACCTTAGTCCGTTTGTGAAATTTGTAAACAAGCACGTTATTAAACTTCGGGCGAATTTTCTGTTTACAAATTTAGCAAAGGCGTTTTTTACAAATTTAGAGTCGCAACCACAAATTGTTTTCGGATAATATTAGGTACTTAAACCTAATCATCATAGTGTGTAAGGTAATAAAAAAACGGACCAAGAGTAAGCCAGGCTCGGTCTCGCAAAATTCGGGTTCTGAACCAAATGACACAAGTCAACAATCTAAAACACTGCTGGTGTAGGTACCGTAATTACTGTACATATTATGCACGTAATAAATAAACACGCCCAGCTCAAAAACTATACAATCTCAATGACTAAGACCCGCACCGCAACCTAATTGCGTAACACACTAAAAACTGCTAATCCATTGCTTCATATGTTCGAATAATTTGTCTGCTCAACAACGTTAATAACGCAATGAATGTTGTTGAACTGTCAAAATGAAAGCTATTCCTACTGTTAGTGTATTATGCAGTTACCCCGCTGGCCAATTTTCCTTTAAATTCGGACCTATTCCTGCCTAAGTACCTGTCTAAGTCAATTCTTTCTCGAGAGCAGAATAACCATTTCTTCTGTCCCATATTGTATAGGTACGCAAAGATAAATATCGTAGGTACCCATCCTAAACATTACCTAGGTCTACTTTCCATAAAAAACCATCATCATCACCACAGCCGCACCCAAGCACCGTAACTTCGACCGGTTCTGTGATTCCTTCGGCCTTCAGCGGTCCACCTTGTGGGGTCATCCAACGCTACGTCTTCCGGTGCGCGGTGGCCATTCCAGAACCTTCGGCCCAATCGGCCTTCTGTTCTGCGAGCAATGTGCCCTGCCCACGGCCAATTAAGTTTGAAAAAAAAAACAGATATTATTATTTACTTACATTCGCATGATACAATGTGAGCCACAAGAGGAAGGACAGCGAACGTAATGTAAATGTACATCTTAACAAGTAACTACACTGAATTGTACAACCGTGTTATCCGCGTCGAGGTATGGATGAAACTGATATGATGAACCGATTGTTAGTAGTTATGAGAGAACTGGTTGAAATTCCGAGAGAAATAGCTAACTACAGGTATGTCAGAAAAGGTTTGCGCTTCGGTAATATTCGTGTTTTTCCGATTTAGCGCGAACGACGCGTCACTGAGTAACCTCCCACAAAGGCAATGCTTGTCAGTTATTCTTCTTCACTAGACAACTTCATACAAACGCGACGTTTGTATGAAATTTTCTCTATCGAGTTACCTACTCCGGTATCAGTTGTCATTGGAAATACGAGTTGTAAATCTATATTTTTTTAAACATGATAATTCAAAATAGGCAAGTACTTCCATGGTTGTAACAACTCTATATTAGATCTGATCATCGCGCGTTCGTATTTCTGAAGATAGGCGATCAATTCCGAAGCGCATACTTTTCTTTGTAAGGCTGTACCTACTTGTAAACATTTTATCTTACGCGGTAATGCTGTCCAGTGGAAGCTATTCCTCGAAGCAATGTTCCACAATGTCCCTGTCGTAACCTAACACTATAGCACGAAGTAATTAGTATCTACTTTTTGATTTACTGCGTCGTTGGTGTAGTGGTCGCAACTTTGCTAGCGCGACTGCTAGAAACGTGGAGCCCTGGGTTCGATCTGCAGGAATTTCTCAGGAATTCCTCGTTGGTCTAGTGGTTGCAAGCCCTACTGCTGACCATGAGGTCCTGGGTTCGATTCCAAGGTCAGGCTAATTGTTATTGGGATTTTCCATCAGGAATTTCTCAGTAGCGGTCCGGGTCTGAATGTGTGCCCTGTTAATGGCAATAGGCCCGTCCCTATTACATGGATCTTAAACATAACTGGCGAAATGCGGGTGTACTAAGGTACACGTCAGCCCAACCCTTTGGGGAACAGGCTGATGGAGGTTCGATCAATTATTGATCGACGGTTATTGATTGAAGGTGCTTACATTACAGATCAACTCCACTTTTCGTAAACTTCTTGTAAAACTTATAGGTAAGTATACCCCACTAGGTACTGAGGGTAGGGACTTACCTCAAAAAATGTTTAGTAAATAAAAAATGAGTGAAACAACAGGTTACAGTAGTTTTGATCAAGTTTTATATAGAGCTAAATTAAAAGTAAATTCGGATTTAATTATTCAATTATCGGCCTCGCGAAGGTCATCGGTCATGTTGTAGAAGATGGCGTGGCAGGGTGCGCGGGCGCAGGGACGGCGCTGTTCTTCACGTTCTCCGGGCGCGCATCGCCCCGCTACGCACACCCGATACCGCGTGATGGTACCACCGCCGCACGTTACTGAACAATCGCCCCATTTGCTCCACCGACTCCAGATTTTACGATTCTTCAATGTTTGGTCGTCTTCGCATGACACTGTTTGCACAGAAAAAGTAGTTAATAATCAATACAAACTCTGTGTTTCGCAATATGTAGTTTTGCACGTATTAATTCATCTATGGGCGTAACATTGGGGTTGTTCGCGGCTTGATTCCGATACAATAACGCCAGGGGGTGGGTCAACCCTGCCTGTCCGTCTCCCCTTCTCCCCCCGAAATCGTCAATACCTACTGCGTCTCCTCCATTTGCGACAGAACTAATGTGATTGGTTCATGGGAATCATCGAATCATCATTCATTACCTACTCGCGTTGTGGTGCGCTAAATACGTAAATGTAATTTTTGTCAGTAAAAACTTAATAATCTCTAATTAGCTGTCCTTGGATAAAAAATAATGCTTTTCGAAAAATCTGGGAAAATATCACGAAATGTGTAAGTACCTAGTGTAGATTGAATCAATATTTAAAGAACATAACGTTCGCCTGTTTTCTATGGGGGTAGACAGGAACTACAGAATACCAGCTGCCATCGATTCTATTGTCACTACCTACATATACTACCTATTACATCATCATTTACCTACCTAATAACCGTACACTGTATCTACGTGAATATGTAATAATAATATTACTTTTATTAAAATTCAAAATATAATATATCATATACAGGAAGATTTTTTAGTCACCATCCAAATTTTTTCTAGGACTAACTCCATTTTTGAAAAAAAATCGATACGTAAAATTTACATATTAAATCATTTTCTCAAAAGAATTATCCGCTCTGCGTGGTCACAAGTTAAACGCTACACTTGCCGCGCAAACATTCAATGAAAAAGGCAGCGCACACCCCGCTTACCATCCCGCCGGCGGCGCCCTGCGCTTTCGTGAATTTGTTAACAATGTATTCCCACCGCGAGTATTACGAAATGGTGCGATCTTACATACTTAGTGGTGAAAGCTTGAACGGTGCCCAGAGACTGTACGACGCAGAAAGTATTCCTCGCCTTCGGCAATCAAGGGATAATAAATCCTTCAGTACCTAATCGCCAAACGATTTTGCCCGCAAATCAGGGGCTATTAGACCATGGCAAATTTATAGCTCCTACACACGCTCAAGGACGTGGCAGGCCGAGACTCGCAGTAGAGATCGAAGAAGATATCTTCGATTTCTTTGAACGGAGCCCTAGATCGAGTACGCGGGATGAAGCGCGGCGGCGCTTCGCACCCCGGTCACCAGATCTTACTCCATGTGACTTTTTTTGTGGGGCGAAATAAATCGACGAGTGTATGTGCCCAAAGCCAGGCCTCCGTCACTCCATGTACTTGCGCGCTATAATTACCTGCCTCCCGGCCGAGCGCGCTCGGGCCGTTTGCGAACCAAATTCAGTGCTGTGGGATCGCGCGATGCGAAGCAATCACAAGTGTACGTTTGAGCATTTAGGCACATTTTAGCATGCAGCGGTTGCTGACGCGACGGAGTAGGCTATTATAGCAGTAGGTATTGGAAATTTTCTACTGAGTGAAGTATCTGTTACGTAGTAACTATTTAGTAATCTGTGCCAAAGCCTAGACCAATTAAAAGAGCAAATTGTAGGTACGTGCAAGAAGTGAAGTGAAAAGTGACACAGTAGTGCTCAACAAAATTAAAAATAATGTGCAAAAACGTGCAAGACTCTGTTTAGAGAGAAACGGTATGCATTTTGAACATTTATTAAAGTACTGCTGCGCGGCAATGTCCAGAAACATAAACTTTTAATAGATAACTTTGTGATGTGATATGTCAATATTTTTGTATTGAGCGATACTAAAAGAAAAAACAGGTATTCAATGATTTTCGCCAAAGATTAATGTATCAAAATTTGGACGGTGACTAAAAAATCTTCCTGTATAATTTAAAATCTTTTAAATGCATGTGTTTATAAAAAACTCAAACTCAAATCATTTATTTCAATTAAACCATTTACAGGCACTTTTGAATTGTCATATGAATTGTGAATTGTCATATACAGGGTCGAATTCAATTAGCTAGCGAAACTCCACAGACGTGATGGGTATCGATATTTTTAAGTAAGGAAAAAACGAAAAAAAACATTTTTTGTTTTATTTGGAATCAACGACGATAGTTACTTGAAATATCAGTTTCAATAAGTATTTAGGGTTCCGTACCAAAATGGTATAAACCCTTATGGTGCGACTCAGTCTGCCTGTCTGTCCGTCTGTCACAGCTGGATGTCTCTAATGCTACTCATCAACTTGAAATTTGGAATAGTTTTAGATTGCGTTTGCCCAACTATTTCGCAAATAAGAAATATATAAAAAAATAATAATTTTGAAACAGGGACTGAAAGGGCGTCTTAAAAGTTCGAAGTGGGGCTATTAATAATATAATAATATTAATCTTTTATTTCGATCATATAAGTACAAAACATACAAAATTTCAAAATAAATCAAAATAAAAAAAAACAAAATAAAAAAATAAATAAAAAAAAATCACAAAATAAAAAAATAAATAAAAAAAAACAAAAACAGTAAAAACACATACAATATTAAAAAGACAAAACATATTACATATCTCGATTGCCTAGTATGTGAACCATACAGCAATGGTTCAGGTACTGGCCATCGAACCTCTGCGCGAATGCCCTCAGGATGCTGCTGGAGCTAGCCCGAACCTTGCGCACCAGGGATGTGCACCGTTTTCGCATAGTAGTATAAAAACAGTCTACTTGCGACTCGGCCAACATACCTGATGCGCTACAGAATCGGGGCAGCCCCATCAGCACCCTGAATGCTATTAGGGCATGTGGGGCATCATAATTATGAAAGAACGCTGTTTGAAAAATCTGAAATTATTCATGTGATAGAAGTTTATGTAAAGATTACAGGAAACATAAAACGATGTGCCTAAATCTAAATAGCACACTTTTTCAGAAATCATCAGAATGGTATGGAACCCTCGGTCCGCGAGTCCGACTCGCTCTTGACCGGTTTTTTTACTGTGTAAACTTCATAGACGTGATCATAATCAGCTTATAATGTTCCCACTGCTGGGACACAGGCCTCTTGAAGAGGCCTGTGTCCCAATTTATGACCCACTCCCTCTCTCCGAGAAGAGGCCCTCTTCTCGGAGAGAGGGAGTGGGTCATAAATTCATAATCTATACCACGCGGGTCCAGTGCAAGTTGGAAGATGTCACATAAATGTCTTCGAATTTTTGGTTCTAGGACATGCCGGTTTCCTCAAGGTGTTTTCTTTCACTGTTTTGAGTGCAGTAGTGATTTATTTATTTATTTATCCTCACAATAGATTGAAATAAAAATGATGAAATAATTTACACAAAGTAAAGCGCCTGCCTGGGGTCGAACCTACGAACTTGTAAGTCGCGGCCGTTATTCCCCTTTATTCATAAACGTTGCTTAAAGTTAAGCAGTGATTAGCGACTGTTTATGGTTAAACAGTCGCTAATCACTGCTTAACTTTAAGCAAGGTTTTTACGTATAAGCGTTACTTAACTTTAGTCATCGTTTATGAATAAACCCCAATATCTAAATCTGTTTTTTTTGTTTACATTTAATCATTCAAAAATATCAACATTATTTATTTCCTCAACCAGATTACAACAATTAGTTTGTGATTGGAGCCTTCTTTTAAGCAAACAATGCCTATATTAGAAGGCTCTTCCATAACAAAAAAAAGAAAGATATATAATAACATATTTGACATAGGTAAGTAGACAAGATTGGCATAAGTATAGTTTGTGTGTGTGAGGGGGTGTGTGTGCGTGTGTACGAGTATGTATGTGTGTTGTGTGTTTGTGTGCCTGTGTGAGAGTATAAGTTATGTCGTGGGTTTCAAGAGTTCTTCCTTTCCCTTATAAGTAAGTGGTTTGATCCATTTCAGTATTTTATTTTTTTGCATTCATAATTTTGTTTTGTATACATATACATATTTCTTTATTTATTCTATTAAATAACCAAAAAGACCGTGTATTAAATTGCATGGAGGCAACCAAAGTTTTTGTTTGGGGAACTTCTGCAATAGTATGCCTTCTTCGCTTTGCTAGCTTAGATGCATCGTAAGGTAGGGTCTTGTGTTTCTTTAATATAGTTTGAACTATGTATAATTTTCTTACTGAGAGTAATTCGCTTAACTTATAAAGACTATCTGTGGGATATCAATTTTTTTTTTAAATACATAGTTTTTATCTGGGCACGTTGTGCACGCTCTACTTCTATGAATTTAGTTTTTGCTGACCCTCCCCAGTTAGGAATACAGTACACTAAGACAGACTGAGCCAAAGCGACGTATATCTCATTATGGAGATTTCTAGAAGTGTTATTACGACTAATTATATTTTTTGGCACAATATGTCTTAGTGTACTAAATAACCAACACAGTTTTCTAACCCTGTTAGCAACTTGTTCGATTTGGGGATACCAAGATAATCTCTGGTCTACTACTACCCCTAAATATTTGGTTTGTTTTACTTTATTTAATTTTGGGCATTCACAATTTTTATTCTTGAAGTCCTCACAATCGTGTATTGTAATTTTAAAATCATCCGTCGGTTCAGTTCGCGCACTAATACTGAAACATATGTTTAATTAGTTTTACATGTATTCAAGGTAAGCAAATTTTTTTTCAACCCTTTGGCTATCCTAGCCATGCCCTTCTCAGCTGTGTACTCAACATCTTCCCAAGAGATACTGGAAAAGACGATAGCCGTATCATCGGCGTAAGAGAAAATTTTGGCGTTTTTGATATTTAAATTGGAGAGATCGTTGACATATATTAAAAATAATGTTGGACCCAATACGCTTCCTTGGGGTACGCCGTAAGTTACACCCGCATAGTCACTGGTATATTTTCCAATCCTAACGCTCTGCGTCCTATTATATAGATAGTTTTTTATAAGAGAAAGCGGAGTTCCTCTTATTCCGTATTTTTCTAATTTACTCACCAGGGTTAGAACAGAGACGGTGTCAAACGCTTTTTTTTAGGTCCAAGAAGACAGTAAGTAACACATTTGTTGCCACTGTCCATAGTATCAGCTACCAGCGATGTCAGGGCGGTTACTGCATCCTCGGTTGATACACCCTGTCTGAACCCAAATTGTGTAGGCGACAGTAAGTCGTATTTACTTAGATAGTTAATAAGCCTATTATTTATTAGTTTTTCATCAATTTTGGAAATTGCTGGTAGGACTGATATTGGTCTATAGTTGTTGACATCGTCTCTGTTCCCTCCCTTGTGTACAGGTGTAATAATAGATCTTTTTATTAAAGCACAGGTTAGTCAGATGAGTTAAGATTGGAACAGCTACCATTTTTATATATTTAAGAAATTTTGTAGTTACTTTATCCCAGCCGGGGGCACTATCAGTTTTTAAGCTCATTAGAATTCTATCTACTTCATCAAAGTCAGTATCGTCGAGTACCTACAAATGAATGAGGTACGGAAGAATGATCTCCAATTAGGTGTTGGGGGTCAAAGTATAAGTCGGGTTGAATTTGCTGGGCCAGTTGCTTACCAATGATAACGAAAAAATGGTTGACATGATTTACTGCCTCGGCTTGCAGGGGATTGCAATAAGTTTAATAATTCCGTATTATTTTTTATATTTTTCCAAAGTAATTTATTGTTTGTCACAGTTTGGCTAATAATATTCATTTTGATATTTCCTTTTCAATTTTTTTATGAGGTTATTGCAATAATTTCTATGCCTATTAAATGTAATTTTTATTTCATTGCTAGGATCCCTTTTAAGCGTTTTTTGCATTATATTACGATTGTTTATACATCTCAATATACCTTGAGTTATCCAGGGCTTAATTATTCGTTTTTTGTTAGGAATTCTTAGAGTGGTAGTATTATTTATTTATAGAGTTAGTTAGTTTCTAATAGTTACTTCAAGTAACTACACTACCAGTGGTCACTGACCCCAGAAAAAACATAATTTTTTCCTTTGGTTTATCTTGTTTCGCTACCCTAATTGGCCCTGTATGTATATACTAGCTGCGCCCCGCGGTTTCACCCGCATAAGTTCCGATCCCGTGGGAATATCGGGATAAAAAGTAGGTACCTATCCTATGTGTTAATCCTGGTTATAAACTATCTGTGTACCAAATTTCAGCCAGATCCGTTCAGTAGATTTTGCGTGAAAGAGTAACAAACATCCATCCATCCTTAAAAACTTTCGCGTTTATAATATTAGTAGGATTTACAACTATTCACACACACTATTTCACATTGCAACTATTTATAGCTGGCTGGATTTTTGAAGATAGGCAACAATAACAAAGTTAGTCGATAAGCAACGAAGCAGTCGGCCCAAGGTCCAAGCACAACTGCGTAGCTTAGGGTGCTATAGGACTTGAGGAGTCCCAGCACACTAGCACCCTAGTTTGATTCCCTGGCCGAGTGAAGTGTTGTGGGCTTTTCCATAAGAAATGGAAAGTGGCAGCCCGGTGTCTCGATTTTTAGCGCCTTGGTAACTGGCCCCCTTGTAAATGCCACGGATAAAGGGCTCAAGATATGAAGGGACAAATCTTAAAATCCGTAAAGAACCGTCGTTCTATTAACAGGGTCAAATTAAATAAGCTTCTTCGTGGAGTCATCGACCGTAGTCAGATAAAGTCTGTTTTTAGTGTGAAAATTTACAGACGTGATGGGTTACATAATCATACATGACATGCATAATGAGCCTATAATGTTCCCACTGCTGGGACACAGGCTTCCTCTCTGTGAGAGGGAGTAGGCCTTAATCCTCCACGCGGGCTCAGTGCGGGTTGGTAGATGTCACATGTCTTCGAATTTTTAGTTCTAGGACATGCCGGTTTCCTCACGATATTTTCCTTCACCGTGATGGGTTATCGATATCTAAGTACAATAAAAGAAAAGAAAACAGATTTTCTCAACTCATGACAACACTACCAGCGACCCCAAAAAAACACCATCATTTTTTTTTAATTATTTTATGTAGTTTTTAGATACCGTTACCCAACACGTCTGCAGAGTTTCGCTAGCTAATTTAATTTGACCCTGTATATGAAACTAAATACTGGAAGAGTGTCGAGTAGTGGAGTGGAGTGACAAGGTAGGATAAAGTCAGAAATGAATAAGTGAAGTTGGAAAATGGTTCCAGTGCCAGACAAGTTGAACTGAGTAGTGAACCGTTTGTCTTGGCATTGGACCGTGATGTGGAGGTATGCAGGCGCGGTCGCAGCCCAAAATTTGTGGGGGGGGGGTCACCAAGTAGTAAGTTAGTAAGGCAAGTAAATCATGCGTCTCCATGATTTACACTCGACAGCTTGAATGATTTTGGGGGGGTTATGACCCCCCCCCTCCCTTCGGACCGCGCCTGGAGGTATGAAGAAACGCATCTATCTATATGTGTTAAATAGATTGAATTGATGAATACAAATGTTAGAAGATGCAGAGGGAGAGCGAGCGAGGCCATACAAACGAGGAATAGATTGGAAGCATGATCAATTGAAAACGGAGTGACGGATTACCTACGAAACGGTTTACCAAGGAGAATGTAAGTGAAAAGATTTTGAGCCAACCGGAAACCCCAAGTAACATGGGACAAAACGGTGCCCACCTAACTGGCGAAACGTATCCACACTAGGTACCGGGCCCCACTATCTGCCCAACCCTTTGGGAAATACAGGTGTGATGTTTTGGTATGTACCAATTATATTCTAGCAAATGTAGGTAAATTAGTAAAGTGGTCATGCTGATGGTTCCGTACAGCTGTATTTTGCTATGGATACAAAAAAACCAACAGTGTGGTGTGTTCACCTGTCTCATACTCTGAATCATCTGGCTCCAACGGTTTACTGGTCTTCTCTGTGTGCACCACCGCGGCTGAAATCTGCAGAGGCGCCTTATTTTTATGCTGCTCTTGTCTTACGAGATCAATCAACTCAATGGGACTCAACACCAGTTTGTCCTCTTTTCGGTTTCTGTGAATTGCATGTGCTAGGCAAGTGAGAACAACAAGAACCAAAGATATTCTATTCATTTTAATAAAAAGTTACATAACAAGTAGGTACTCAAGAAGACAGCATGTGCCATTCTGTGACATTGCAGTCCCAAAGAGATTATAGATCGGTAGTTGTAGCTAACCATAGATGTAGGAATAACATCTTACAGCATAGCTATTCACAACCATCCGACAGGCTATCATATCGAAAATGACATATTTCTCTAATCTGATTGCCTTGCCCCCGACGATCGGAAGAACAGTGGTTCGTCTATTTGATATAAACTGACAAAAATGTTCAGGTTTTGGACTAGTGAACAGCGTTAGGACTATTACGATTGATGTTCGATACGGTACGGAAGTTAATCGAGAGTTGTGAATAGCTGTGCAGGTCCGAAACTGCCGTGCTGTTTATACAAGTTCATACCTAGTCATGCTTTTCGCTTAACTTTGCAGCGACGGATAGGTACTAAAGTTAAGTAGTCACAGCTACCTTAGGGCGGACCTCTGCAATACTAGGGACTTCGCAGACACGCGACAAAACTGAAATGTCTAATTTTGTAATGCGTCTGTACCTTATCACAGCGGCAGTACCCATACTCTTTAAAACACAGCATGACTGCTCGGCGCGGATATTACATATGTATGACTAGCTGCACCCCGCGGTTTCACCCGCATAAGGGTCGATCCCGGGGGAATATTGGGATAAAAAGTATAATAAAGGGATAAAACTACTGAAAGGATTTGAATGAAATTTGTCACACATAACAAAATTCATTCAAATCCTTTCAGTAGTTTTTTCGTGAAAGAGTAACAAACATCTATCCACCCATCCATTCAAACTTTCACGTTTATAATATTATTAGTAGGATAACAACCTTAAATAGGTGGTGGTAGGTACAGTCACCAAAGGAGATAAGTAGCGCAGGTCATTTATCAAATTAAATTTCATTCGAAAACATCCATCGGTTTCGTAATAAACTTCAACTCCTACTTATAAACGACGACCATTGTTACTTATCTCATTTGGTGGCTGTACTTCCCGGATGAGTTCCTTCAGAAACGGGACAGAAGAAATCACCTATTGAAACAAGTTAGAGACACTTTCACCTCCAAGTCGTCTTGTTTGTTCCAGAGAATAGGTATCTTAAGTTATGATAGCAAGGCAATCCAAGGCAAGCTTAGGTTAGCAAGGTTTCCTCACGATGTTTTCTTTCATCGTTTTGATGATGAAATAATTTACATAATGTAAAGCGCCTCTCTGGGTTCGAATTCAAACCCACGATCTACAGGTCGTGTCTCGGGGCCGTTAGCACTGGGCGACTAGTAACTGCTTTCATATTGATTGGTTGTTGCAAAATGATTATTCTACTAGCTGTTGCCAGCGACTTCGTCTGCGATCTAAGATGAAAAGTAGCCTATGTCCTTCTCCAGGTCATGGTCTACCAATGTGCGAAATTTCATCCAAATCCGTTCAGCCGTTTTAGCGTGAAAGCGTAACAAACAAACAAACTTACTTTCGCATTTATAATATTAGTAAGGATTCTGTAGTATCAAATTCCGTTAAGAATCCTGGCTGGTAACAGTTATAATAATAATAATAATAAACGTGTCGGCGCAACGACTATCGGATCAGCCGGTCGATTCTGTGAAAATCTCTCCGTGAAAAGTCAAGTGTAGTGAGCTTGATGTGAGTTGTCAGTAGTGTCAATCCCTAGCATTATTTGGAATGACAGCTCACTCCACGCTCCCTTCACCTAAGTTTTCACGGTGAGATGGTTACAGAATCGCACTGCAGGTGTGGGTCATCCAGCGTAACCATATGCTGGATGACGTTGTCCTTGATCGACTTCGCCTCGAATCACGGAATAGCCACGTTACGCTGCTTCGTCATTGGTCGCGGTGCAACTGCAAAATTTACCCAGTTTTTCATCGCGACCCAACCGCGTTGATGAAGAGGATGATGATGAGGCTATATCCGTGAGTTCCCAGTGCAATGTAAGATTGAGGAGCGCTTTGGAGGATGCTTTCCGTGAGTACCGATCTATTCCGCCTGGACTCAGACCACGTTTACCTCGTTTACCCATGCACAAGAAAAACAAGGCGCTGGTGTGTGCTCTAGACTCGCAGCTGTCGAATTGTTTTAACGACAGCAAAGACCTGACCGATACCCATTCAATCTTGTACTGTGCAGCTGTTGCGGCATGTCGTGTAGCTCATGTCAAATTCCCAACCAGTGACAGAGCCGCACGACCAAAACCAGCTGTACCAGCTTGGCAGTGCAGGATTGAACGTCGTATCGGGGAGGCTAGAGCACTCATCGGCAAGCTAATCTGCTTCAGGGAGGGCAATACTCGCCCTAGAGTGATGCGCTTTGTGAAGCGGGCGTTCTCGGGGACTGATATTGGTTCTCAAGATTATTTGTCCCGCGTCACAGAGCGTATCGACTTCCTGAAGCAGAAGATCTGTGCATGGGCAAACCGTATTCGTCGATACAGGCGGAGAGTGGAGCGGTACACTCAGAATCGCACATTCCAGAGCGATGAAAGGTGGGTTTACAGGGATTGGGAGCGACCGGACCAAGATATTTTTTTTTTTTTTTTTTTTGGGGGCACTTATTATTAGCCTCCAAGATATTAATAAGCTCGTGCAGTTCGTCCGTTGCCTAACTGGAAATCTCCAGGGCCGGACGGTCACGGTTTTGGTTCCAAAGGTCGCACGCCCCCTTGGCATCCCAGTTCCAGTCAGCCTTAGAGTCTGGGTCGCTGCCCCAATTCCTAACGACAGGAATAACCCACCTGCTCCATAAATCAGGTAGTACCGCGGATCCCAAAAATTATAGACCGATCACTTGTCTACCGACGGTCTATAAAGTTCTTACATCCATCTTGAGAGCTAAAATTAATAAACATATAGACACCAACTACATCATGTCTGTCTCTCAAAATGGATGTAAGAACGGGTCCCGCGGTACTAAGGAGCTACTTCTCATTGATATGGCCATTAGCCAACAGGTTCGTCGTTCCCGAAAGGATCTGTCGACATGTTGGATAGATTATAAGAAGGCCTATGACTCGGTGCCACATACATGGCTCATGAGGGTGCTGGAGTTGTATAAAGTAGATACAACTCTGCGCACCTTCCTGATGACGTGTATGGGGCAATGGAGGACGGTCCTTCGCTATCCAGGATGTCGAAATATCCAGAGGAATAGCGAGCCGATAAGGATCGAGCGAGGCATATTCCAGGGCGACAGTTTGAGTCCGCTTTGGTTCTGCCTAGCCTTGAATCCTGTAAGCACGCTGCTGGAAGATTCAAGTCTAGGCTATCGGCTGAGGAGAGGTGGTCAGGTTATATCTCACCTCCTCTACATGGATGACCTAAAACTCTTTGCCCCCAACAATTTGCAACTGATGGAGCTACTGAAAATTACTGAAACTTTCAGTAGCGCCATCATGATGGAATTTGGTGTGGACAAATGTGCGGTCATGCATGTAAAGCGAGGGGAGATTGTGGAATCCGTGGGAACCCAACTCTCGGATTCCACAAACCTTAGAGCCCTCTCCGCAACCGAAACCTATAAGTATTTGGGTATGTCGGAAGCGTTGGGCATCAATGCTACTGACATGAAGCAATCGTTAAAAGAGCGCTTCTTTACCGCCTGAAAAAAGTACTTAAAGAGCTTCACGGACACTTCTTCCGGGCCCTACATGGGCCCGATGTAGATCTACTAGCGTCCGTAGCCTGGCTGTGTTTCGGTGACCTCTTTGGCGAAACCGAAGGTTTTGTCTGTGCAATTATGGACGAAGTTATGATGACGAACAACTACCGGAGATTTATTGTGAAAGACGGCACGGTTGACATCTGTCGGGCATGCCACCGGCCGGGGGAATCAATCAGGCATATTATCTCCGGGTGTTCTCGTCTAGCTAACGGAGAGTACTTGCATAGACATAACGTAGCTAGGATACTACTACGTACTACAGGTATGTGCCCGACCCAGTTCTCGAAAATGGTAATATCACATTGTACTGGGATCGATCCATCATCACTGACAGGACTATTGTTGCCAATAAGCCTGATATAGTGGTGATGGATCGATCAGAGCGCCGCGCAATGATTGTTGACATAACCATCCCGCATGATGACAACCTCGTGAAAGCCGAGAAAGATAAACAAATCAAGTATCTTGACTTGGCTCGCGAAGTTGTCGACATGTGGGATGTGGACTCGGCGATCATTGTGCCGATAGTCGTGACAGCCAATGGCTTAGTAGCCAAGAGCCTCAACCAACACCTGAGGAGGCTCTCGTTGGGCAGCTGGATCAAGGGCTTGATTCAGAAAGCGGTACTTCTGGACACAGCTCGCATCGTCAGGAGGTTCCTCTCTCTGGAGTCCTGACCACCGGTAGCTTGGACCCTGTTCCCGATACCGGTGGGCTACTATTTTTTATATTTTTATACTTTTTATATTCTAATATTTAAAAATATAATTTATATGGTGTATATTAAAATAAAGGAGATAATAATAAGTTTTTATTGTACGAAGAAAAAACACACGAGATTAAAACATACAATAAACATGAATGTACAAGCAGTGGGCACAGGCAAGTTGAACAGCAGGCTCCCGAACTAAGTAAAAGGATACTTGTATCTCAAGAGCCAATGCTAGTGCTACAGGAATATTTTGGCGCCTGATGAACATTGACAGGCGGGCGCCGCTGGTAAACATCATAGACTTTATAGTATATCATATTTGGTAAACATTTGTGAAATTGTGTCAGAAATTGCATTGACAAAACAAGATGGCGACGTTAGTTCCGATTTTGGCCACGTACCAAAATAACTTGTTGAATGAAATTTGAATGTTAGTGTTTGCAGAGTAGTCGTGGTGATTTTGAAAAAAAACATCGGTAGGAACCCAGTTACAGAGTTTATTATTGCATATTTTTTTCTCAGATATCATCAGTTAGACGTTCACGTACTACTCAGGCGACGTAGGTACATATTAATCTGTCATTCCAATAGATACATAATTATACTTAAATAAAATATAAAAATGTATTCCATTTCTTAATTCACACAACATGGTATTTGAACTTTTTATTTTGGGTAATTAAAAGACGTTGTATACTTTTATTATCATTTATTTAAGATATTTCTTTGGTTACACCTTATACATGATCTTTACTACAGTTACAGACTGAATATGAAAAAAATATATACAGACGAATTGAGAACTTCCTCCTTTTATGAAGTCGGGTAAACAGGCGAGATGATGCTGGATTACAAAAAGTAAAAAACTAGAACTTGTCATAATATGGCCAGACATTTCTTGCTAATCGGAAGGTACATTAACATACAAAAGTAATTAATTATAAAAAGTACTTATGCAACTAAATGGCACGTACCTAAATATATATTGAAGGATTCGTAAAGTGTGAAAATAAATAAAATAATAATGTTGGACAACATTTAGATATCACGTTATTTTTTAGACGTCGTACATAATTATCTAGATTTTGTGAACACATATAAGAAGGGTTTCCCTTACCCAAATAGGTCGTAATTTAGATTTCTCACACCATAACTACCAGCAATTAATTCATTAAAATGTATAATTATAACTAAGTAATACATGGACAAATACAACACAATAATTCCACGCGACTAGTTTCGATATTCCTTACTATGCAACCTCTTCCACTCGTGAACTTTCATAAAAACATCTAGATTAGGTAGGTACTATTGCTATTTCTGCTCTCATAATATTTACGAATTTCCTCCAAGTATTTGCTTGTTGTTTTGTAACGAATTTAAATATAACTATATATATACTCATTATTCTTATCACAATCAGTTGTCTGACGATTATCACTTATTTGTAAACCACTCGGCAGAAGAGCCTCTTGTTAACATTTATTGTCAATGCTTCAAGTTATGAACACCGAGTAAGAATTCGATTTATTGGCAAAGTATATATGTAATTAATATGTGTGTGTAATACGTATGTATAAATGTAATTTAAAAAAATCAAAGTTTACTTAAATGCATAGTTATCTCGTGATTCGAGAACTATGCCGCGTGTGAGGGACACGCTGAGAATAAATCGAACAAATACAAAAATATCCCTGAATATCTCATACCAGACCGATTTATATTGAGAACACTTAGACTTTGTCCTGACAAGGCGTTTTACGCGCGTACTTAAGCTATTATGAAATCCATCCTGTCCATATGAGCGCGTTTCACTTGCGTAACTACGCGCGAGTCCAACATTCGGGGCCTAGTTGCGCCCAATATACGCGCGAAAAACGTGTTGTTTGGTTATGCACTATCAATTAAAATTGTAACTTTCCCTTATGTTAAATGATATTTAAATTTACAAGCATTAGGCCCAGATTTGAGTTTCTTTGTTATGTCGGCCGATAATTGAAATAAGTGAGGTATATTATTACACTATGTAAAGAATATAATATTGATGTAATGATCACTAAGCGACCAGATCAAGCTCGCGATAGCGCGGAACTGCGGCGTCATAAAGGACTGACATACACAATTTGCGTGAAGACGAATGAAAAAATCGGCCGTCCTCTCCCGGTCTAACTTCAACCGCAGTCCCGATCTCCCTCGAGTTTAATGTACAAAGGTACTACAATATATGACCAGCACTTTTATCAGCCTTTTTGCAAAAGCTCCAAAGCTCCTGGGTCAACAAACAACATTTCTATAGATGGATATCTTTATCTGATATTTAAGAGTGATAAATCCTATCTAAACTGGCTGATCATGCAAAAACGGTGATACATATACAATAATGCGCTAATTTGATTGTCAATAATAAATATTAATACATTTGTATGCTTTAAAAGCACGAAGGATAAACGATCAATGTACATGTATGTACATACATATATTTTGAATTAAAAACTACGTTTAACCGTAATATAACTATTTACATTGGGCAAGTCCCATCTTGTATATTCAGACTTCTTAAGTAGTGTCTTTCGTTTGGGTTTTTTATAGGATTGAATTAAATTAGCTAGCGGAACTCCGCAAACGTTTAAATATAGATAACCATCACGTCTGCTAAGCTTAAGTATCGACACCCATCACGTCTGCTAAGTTTAAATATCGATACCCATCACGTCTGCCCTGTTTAAATATCGATACCCATCACGGCTGCCCTGTTTAAATATCGATACCCATCACGTCTGCCCTGTTTAAATATCGATACCCATCACGTCTGCCCTGTTTAAATATCGATACCCATCACGTCTGCCAAGTTTAAATATCGATATCCATCACGTCTGCCCAGTTTAAATATCGATACCCATCACGTCTCCAAGTTTCGTTAGCTAATTTAATTCTGTATAGCAATTTATTATAATCCCAAATTTTGCTTTAGATCATTTTAATCTTTTAAATCGAGAAAGTTGGTAATAAGCATAACAATACGTATGACATTTAACGTTACCTAGAGTTACAGTTAAAATTGCTTACATCAATAACAATCAGTTTCCAATAAGCTACAACAATAAACACAAAAATAAGCTGGCAGGCTGCGAAACTCATATTAACTTCTGTAAATGAGCTACTGAAATCCTCCAGCCATTGACATGAGTTTGACAGCCCGTTACCAATTTTTTTTTTGTGCTTTTTATAAACTGTATTTAAATAAGGTAGCTAAAGGATTGATACGACTCTACTGGTATGTATTGTAGTTAACGCTTATAATGGTGTGCATATTAGATAATGACAAGAGATCTTTTTGAAACTTATTATTATGTAGTAGCTAGCCTTTAGCTATATAACATAAGAATATTGAATCTTTCAGTCTATATCCACTAGTACCTACTACTAACCAGTACAATGAAATTGATTGCCTCCCAAGAGAGCTAGCTCCCTTGTGAAGTTTTGACTAGAACAATGAATTGCTATATGAAGGTACAGTAATTTAACAACAAATTATCAACTACTCAGGTCACAATGGTATCTAATAGAGATTGGCTTCAAGGGGGAAGCGTCAGTTCAAATTTTCATACGTGTTTTGCGATTTGCAGGTCAGTGTCATGTTTAATGTTGATACAGATTGACTGCCACCGCGGTCACACGGTGTCCGCCAACAATAAATTTTCTATTGTGTCTGTTGTCTGGCAGTCAACGTGTTAAAATATGATTCGCAAGCCTAACAAATAAGACTTTACAGAATTATAATAATTAAAATCACCAATACAACCCTCTAACTTCATATAATCCTATTGAATGACTATTTAATTTTCATGAAATATCAAGCAATGGATTTATATGAAGTTAAGTTTATTTACAAAATCATCAATATTATTGATGAATTTGTAAATACATACATACTTGTTGCGGTCGCTAATCATATTTTGTCAACATACAACCTGACACTGAGCTGCAATTTGCAAAAAACGTAAGAAAATTTGAATTTCGCGGGATTTCAACCTAGCGCAGGTTCAAATGCAGCGAAATTTTTTTTATAATTTAAAATTCAAATTATACTATAATAAACAAAAACAAAATTGCCTACATACGAAGAAAGACAACATTAGCGTTTAAACATTACTTCAGTACATTTATTATATTTGATGCATTTTATTACTTACGATAACGACCACTATACTCGAGATATCTAAGACATAATAAAATATGTACGTTACAATTTTAGCAAGGTCAATAACAATTACACATTATACATTATTTCTTAAGAAGTGCGGAATTAACAAAGCTGTGTTTTTAACTAATAATAAGTATATGAACTTCATTAAGGCCTCCTATTGGGTAATATCAGTCAGGACATATTTGCATTTTTTAGAATGTAGGTTTATATATCCGTACTTAAGGCGAGGTGATCCAGTTTCTAATATAGTACGTAGTAATATAGGTTAAGGATCAGATTTGCTTAAATTGAAATCAATCTATAGATATTTGTCGGAGAACAGACCAAAACTAGTTTAAAAGGAAAAATAGAAACAGTGAAGAATCCCCGAAAAAAATTTAGTAAAAAAATTACAACATTTTTAATCAAAAGTACCACAGACCACCTCGCCTAAGCCGACATTTTGAACTTCTGGTGCCATATTGCATGTTATTTGCTGTAAAACTCCCTTTTATGTCATAACACCGTAATCGGTTAGCGAAAGATATGGCTGTACGCTGTACCGGTCATAGTGAAGACAGTGCAGTTTCAAATTATATCTACCATTTTGCACCACTCATGGACTCGTGAAGAGGTACGTACAGTCACAATTAAAAAGATTTAATATAGTCATTTATTTTTTAACATCTTTTTGAAACGTGCGAACGTGTTGACCAAAATATTCATGGGTCGTATTAATTTGACTGTGGTAAAAAGATGCATTTCATTAAACAATCCCCTGCAGAGCACTGAGAACGATATTTTTACCAAATGTTTTGGATTTTCGTTTACTTTTCATGGCCATAGGGAGGGAGGATTACAGATGAATAAATCCTAAGTGATAAGTGTATATTTTGTCTCTAAATAATATCTAGTAAATAATTTCTTGTTAAGAGAATTAGTTTATTGCTATCTTATTGAACTATTTAATTGTATTTTAGAATGTATTCGTACCAACCATAATGAAATACAGGCAGTCTGTGTTAGATTACATAAAATGTATTTTAAGAGCCGATGGCATTAAAAACTCCATGCACGAACCATGTTTTCATTTTATACAGACATTTGCTCGTTCCTCATTATTTATTTTGCTCACTCATACGCCATTTAAAGCTTTGCCATTTACAGCGGTTTACGCTTATACGAGGTGAAAAGTAGATTTTTTTTTAATAAGGAAAAATTTCCTAAATACTGTAATCGGTATATTATAGTACCGCTAAACTAAGACTGCCTGTATTTTCTCAATGCCTAAGGACTTCCACATAGCAAAGTCAATATCTATTTTACACATTATTTACAATAGGACTCGTATCTATTTCTACTTATATTGTAATGCGAAACATTTTCTCATTGTCTTGGTTGCGCAAACTTAGTTTGGGAACTATTTAACTAATTAATATCTATAGTGAGTCAACACTTTATAACTACTTACTTATCATTGCTATTTTTAGAATTAATCTACCTTTAGAAATAAACTTTTTAGAAATAGTCTCAGACATTAGTAACGTCCTCGTTGAGTCAACATGTAGAATTTGGGTGAGTAACGCGATGCGAACGGAGCGTGTCATCAGTGCTTTGTAATCATCATTTGCGCCGAGGCATGAGGTCAAGTGGAAGTGCAGTCGCCTGCGCCGGTTCACACGACGCCGCCATGGGGCAGCGGGATCGCGTGCGTACATATATATATATCGTATATCTTACAGACTAGTTTAGTAACCAACTTCATTAAATATTTCAACAAATAACTTTAATCGGCGCACAACTGTATATTAATATAAATAATGATTATTTTAACTATTAGATGTTTCCTTTATATTTTTCACAAATAATATATTTATTAAACTAATAAGATTATTATTTGCTGTCCTATGGGTAGTCGTTGAACTGAACACCGTCGAGTGAACAGATGTAATTATTTCTGTATATCGATTTGAATAATGGCTAAATGTCATCGTAACATAATGACTTTTTTAATCCACTGACGTTTAAAATAAATGTATATCTTACTTTTACTTAATAATAATTAGTAACATTATTCTAGCCGGACATTGGCTACTGTCGCGAGAGAGTTAAGAGCGTGTTTCTTTGTTGCGAAAGCGACCTACCACTGACACTGAATTTTGTTGCACGGGCAACAGAGCATTTCTCTTGATAAATCAATAAGCTAAAGCGCAAAAAGGATCGCTGGTCTGTAGTCGGTCCAGATGTGAAGACTGCCACCAGCAACTAGGGCTGGAGCCCGGGCACCGCTGTTGCGTTCACATGTGGTGTAAGCAAAACCGCAACTTATCGGTTACTAAATTGAACAACCACTGCGCACTCATTTATTGTTGCACAGGCAACCATAGCTTTTGACCTATTGAATTTCTTCCCGGAAAATTAGTAGCTATATAGGCATAGCGCAGAATGGATAGTGCACACGTCTGTACTAGACGTGAAAGGCGCCACGTCTGCGCACGTAACTGCCTTCACTGTACAACAGCTCGTTGCTCAAACGATAGTAGCCAAGAAGAAGGCGTATAATAGTTGTATCGTCGACCTCGTTTTACCACATTTGACAACAATTCCCAGTAAATTGAAACTTCATTAAGGTTGAAAATATCTCTCACATAGCAGAATAGACCTTGTCTTTTTATGACGTGCAAGTGGACATTAGTGTGGTAAAGATTTTACGAGGTCGACTATACTTACGGGCGACCATTCTAATTAGTTAAAGGCGTTATTATAAGGGTTAAGGAGTTATTGCTCAAAGGCGAAGGGTACCCAATTAATGCAGCCAATTTATGATAATTGTTGTAAAAGTTATTTCCTTTATAAATTAAATAACTAATTCCTAATATAATCGCAGAGGGTATAAGCTTATCTATAATAACGAATATGAACATCAATAAAGATATGATTAATTTTAATTCGTATTAAATGATTATAGAATCATTCCTCATAAGTACCATATTCGTGAGTAATAAGGCAGTTTTGGATGCAGGGTTATTGCAATATTTTTACTCGACTAAGACAAATAATTAATTACAATATGATTATCACCCGCGTTATAACTTACTTGGCAGCGGTTAATAATATGCAACATAAGCGCGCAGCAAACACGAACAGCCGCCCGAGTAACGTATTTATGCTCAAATCAACCCTACGATATGCGTTTAACATCTTCTAAAAAATCACAATAATGAAATATCTTAATCTATTTTTGCGAAGCCCTGTTCGTGATAATATAATATTCTATCAAGCAAAAATATATTTAAGGCTTTTCATCTTTAATAAGGAACCTAAATTAAACATTATATTTTAATAACAATATTGTACACGATTGGGCTAAATTATCCTACTTTACTGCGCTCCACAATTCAGATACCTAATATATTGAAAGGATTTCAAAAAGAATCTGTTCCTTGTACAAAGGTAGGTGCTAAAATTATTCTAGGTATGAACATCTGAAGCGAGGCTTTACAAATTCTTCAAACAAACAATTTGGACTACGACTGGATATATACATCTTACTGGACCCAAGAAGCCGGCACCCACAGGGGCTCGGACTGGACTCGCCATGCCACCTTCAGAAGCTGCGACAGCGCGCTCGGCAGGTCATCATTCACAATTTCCTCATCAAACATGTATCCGTACAAGAAGTTGATGCGATTGGACGACCGCACGATGTCTGAGAACTCTTCTTCCTGTGAACATTAATGACTACTTGAGGAAACTGGGCAAAGTCTGGGGTAAAATATCCCCACCGAAATCGTGGAATCACGACGAAAGATCACCAATCCACAATCATAATTTTTAGCTTCAAGACATCATAAAGGGAGATATCGCATTGACACACTTTGATTTTATACAGTAATAATCATTATAAAACTTTCGCGCTATGGGCCTAGTTCACCAAGCTTTGTTTGTTAGTTATTATATTATTGTCGCACTAAGCATTTTGAGGATTGCCATTTTGACTGTTTTGCATAGCGAGATATTACTTCGACTTATCTAATGGTTTGTGTTATGCGGGAGGGGAACAAGGTAGACCAACAAGCTACTGTCCGTTCACTGTTGTTACACGTAGCAGTGCTACGTTGGTCTAGTGGTTTCAACCGCTACTGCATGGGGTCCTGGGTTCGATTCTCGGGCAAGTTCTTATTGGGTTTTTCCATCTGGAATTTCTCAGTAGCAGCCCGGGGACTGGTTTTGTGCCCTGTTGATGGCGATAGGCTCGACTACTACACAGGACTTAAACATAATTGGCGAAATGTGAGTACACCTCTGCCGAACCCTTTGGGGAATACGGGCGTGATGTTATGTTATGTGATCTTTATTTTCATAGGTATAAGGTTGTCGTCATATGTAAAACTAGCTTCTGCCCGCGGCTTCGCCCGTGTGGATGTCGGAAATTATTCCACGGGAACGTGCTACCAGGATAAAAAGTATGTCCTTCCCCGGGATGCCATCTATCTCTTTACCAAATTTTATCGAAATCCGTTCAGTGGTTTAGGTGTGAAAATGCAACATACAGACAGAATGTATAATAATATATAGTACAGCACTCTGCCCGCGACTTCGTCCGCGTGTACTTTACTCTAAAAATATCAAAGATGTATGTTTACGATCTTTATCATATATTTATTTAATTCGGATTAATTTTAAAGTTTATAGATCAAATGAATTCGATTTTTTAAATAAACCTTGTCGTCCCGTTTTATCACGACAGGCTTTGTTATAAAAAAAAGCGTTTGGTACGTTCCCATTGTATGACTTAATTAAAAAAAAGAATTAGAAGAGTGATGAATCAATCGCATGTGACATATAAATTATGATGAGACCAAAGTAAATACGGATATGGCGTTATATGGTGCTGGAGAAGAATGCTTGGGATCTATGGACGGAATTCCGCACAAACCACTCCAAGAACTCGGCATCAGACATCATCTATAAGCACTGTCTAGTATACTGAAGTTCTTTGGGAAGTCATGTCTCGATACGGAATAGTGACTCCATTGAGCGTCTGGTGCAGGGCAGAGTAGAGGGCAATAGGCTCTGAGGGAGGTCACCAATGAGATGGACCGATCAAATTAAATCCGCGGTTGGGGATTCCGTTAAATAATGCGCCAGATTAACATGTATCAGAACCAGATGAGGCGAGCAACGACTACAACTGATATTGGACACAATTCATCGTGACCACGACCGCTCTGTCAAGAGCGAAACGAAGAAGAGAACAAAAATTGAATAAAATTAACACATCTAACCACCCCTTAAATAGATGGAAATCCTGTAATTTTAGCCAGGCTGATGAAATAAAAACAACTAACCGTGAAAGCTCGGGAGCATTCTTTGTCGAAGGTGGAGCGAGCGTTGGCTGCCGTACGAGTCTCGACCAGTCGCTCCTGCGCGGGTGGTCTGATGAACACAATGTAGGGGCGCAGCCGAGGTGTTCGGAGCATCTTCAGCGCCTGCCAGTGGGGACTTAGCACGCACACGCGACCTAAAAAAAATCGTATTCATTTCATAATGTCTTACAATACAATATGGTAAGACACAGACGAAACTTACGCTTCAATCTATCACAGTCAGTACTTAGCGTAGGTAAATCTAGTTTTTTATCTGTACCTGACACTGTATTTGGCCCATTTTTGAAGAATGATAGAACGTCATTTGAAAATGTAAATATTAGAGCCGGGCCATACGATACGTTGTCTATGATTTAAGCGCATTAAATGTCAGGCGGTCGGCGTAACTTTGCAACGACGAAGCAGCCTGCTGCACTGCCAAGCTTGAATCTAATGTTAGATAAGTTTTCGAAAATTTGTGATGCCGTTCCGGCGTTGTTGCTGTGCGGTTTTGCGGCGCATCGTGTGTCACTGATTTATAAATATGTAGAATGACACAACACTGGCTATAATAAATAATAAGAGCCGCACGGGTCGACCTTCAAGGTTAAGCAGCGCTTGCAGTGGTCAGTCCGTGGATGGGGGACTGCATATTAATATATGGGGTGACCATCTATTACGAGTACTTACTGAGACCGCACCATGCTTCGGAAAGAACGTTAAGCAGTTGCTCCCCAGCTGTCATTCTTAGATGTTTGACAGTCGTAACGGGTAATCAGAGGCTTGAAAATCTGAGAACCAGTATTGCCAAAGGGTATCGTGTTACCCAGTAGCTGGGTTGTGGAGGTCAGATAGGCAGAGTCATCGGATTAGGCTGGAAGCTGATCCCAACATAGGAAAAGGCTAGGTAGATGACTTAGCCGCGCGACTCGTGTTCGCACCGTAACAACAACGCATCGTGTGACTTGGGTCTTAGTTGAGAACCAATAATAATTTGTATTTCTTCTTGTACATTATTATGAACTTTACAAATAGATTCTGTATTTAGTTGCATCCGGCTAAACTGGAAACCGACCCCAACATAGTTTTTAGATGAGAAAGGTTAGGTAGACTATATGGACCGACAGTCGAAAGTACTATAAATAGGGATCCCGTCCCGCAGGTTATTTGTAACCTCGCCATCTGCAGAATCGATGTTCTTGATTTAGTGAGATCTCGATATTTGTGGGATCTCGCATACTGAGCTGTGTGAGTTAAAACAAAAATCTAAATGTGTTTTTCTTTTATTAGAAAATATTAAATGTAAACCGGAAATGTTTTAGGAGAAAACATAGGTCACATATCTACCGTTTCATCTGCTAGACTGCTTCGGATATACGATGCCAAATAGCTGGCAGCAGAAAAAGCCTTTTCAGCTTTCACACTAGTATGCGGAATAGATTTGAGACCATTGAATGAGAATGTTTAATACTTGACAACGAACCTCCCGATTCATACAGTCTTATCTATTTTAGTGATATTCTTTTTTAATCCCGCATGAATAATCTCGCTCCATGCGGGATTATAAAATCATGCGGGATCCCGGTATACCGAGATTCATGTCCTAATTATAAACGACGTAATATTCGTATAAACAAAAAAAAACAATTACAATTTTTTTACGAATTGGGTTCCCTTTTTCATAAGACTTCCTTTAGATTGCGTTTTCGTACATTGGTAGTTAGGTAGGTATAGGTACCTAATTTCGTGATCAAGAACTACTTACCGGAATTTACGATGGTCTCGACGCTCTCCGCCGAAGTTCCGTATAGGTTCCCCTTATATTCGCCATGCTCAATAAATTTCCCATCAGCTATATCTTGCTCCATTTTTTCACGACCAACAAACATGTAATCTTTACCGTTTTGTTCGCTCGATTTTTGAGGTCGAGAAGTAACTGAAAAAGATTTGACGAAATAGTTATTGTTATTGCTTATTTATAGCAAAAAATATTATTAAATTCGCTTGAAAACCTCTTAATGTATTTTTAAATCTCTTGCGGTTAGCAATGCATGTTAGCATAGCTACAATAGTCATAATTTAGTAAGATGCATATTTGGACTTACATGGTATGGGTGTGACATATTTTTCAGAGTCAGTGGCGATAAGTCTTCTGCGCAATTCATTCCTACCGACCCCGGGCGCACCTACCAACACGATTGGTCGGACCATACCCGGCCGGGGGTATAACCGCGCTACCTCTTCGTACGTTGGTATCATTTCACGATCAAAATCATCATTCTCTGTAATGTCATATATAACCTTTTTCACTTTGGGTGTGGACTTGCAGGGCAGTAGTGCGGTGGCCGTCGGTGTTGGTGAGCATGGTGTTTTCGGAGTACAGTCCGAGTTTGTAACGGAGACACTGCAAAGAGCCGGCTTGCCTGCGCCGAGCATGCAAAATGGGTAAATGATAATGATCATGAGCTAACAGTGAAACGACACAACATGCAACTGTAGGTATAATGAATCCGCAAGTTATACTATTCTTAGGTATAATTGCACTTCTGTAACATTCGCGATTGTAAAGTAAACACGAATACATTTTTTCTCTAAAGAACTAAAACCCACCTTCCAAGGTCTGCGGATCCGTTTGTCTTTCATGAATGATGCGACCTTCTTGCAGTGCTCTTGACGGTATCAAACCCGCTCTCATAACTCTGTCGCCTTCTCTTCGAGCTTGCCACCTAAACACAGAAAGGCAACAGTTAAAATCCGCATAAAATGGGTGGTCAAATATCAATGGTTAAAAACTTGCCAATATGCGTCATCTTGGGACACTATGTGCAGTACGTCTCCTTTCTTGAAGTCCAACCCCGCCTCCTTGCACGGTATGTACGGATCTTCTGAAGAGTTGTAATTGAAGAGAGCGCGAACTCTTACTTTACTCTCCCGTGAACCTCCTTTACCAAAAGAAGGCACCAATTTGAAGGTGATAGTGCCCTCAGAACTTTGCTGTAATATCAAAGAAACTATGTTAGCTGCCCTTCATTTTGTGGGGATCAATAATTCTGCATATTATTTGACGCTGGTAATGACATACCAATATCGATAAGACGTCGGCAGGTGTCTTGTTTTCCACGCTGATACCGTTGACCTCGATAACTTCGTCCCCGGCGTGGATCAACCCAGATCTGTCGGCGGCCCCGCCGTGCATCACACGAGCTATCACAATTTTCCCGGTCTCTTCGTCCGTTTTAATTGTTGCACCCTATCGTACAGAATGAGTCTGAATTTTGATATCTCCATGTTATTAAATTAGAGTTGATTTGTTAGTGCCATGAAAATTGATAATTTCGTATTATACGGCATGTTCGTACATACTCTTTTGAAAAATACCTAGGTACTTTTTGTTAAAATGAACCTATTGGAAAGGTGGAGGATTTGACTCACATTCATTTATGAGTACTAGGTTACAGAAATAAATTATAATAACAAGACACTATGCAAAAAATCAAATACAGGTCATATAGGTCAGGTTGATAATCAAAATAATAAGCAAGATGTATTGTGTGAGGTAATAGTGTAACAAACAAAACATTGAAAATGGTGTCGACAACACAATACAAATTGCATTGGCATCTAGAGATAGCAGCTAATCATTCTTGAACTTGAAGACACGGTGACAATGAAGAATAACAAATACAGAAGAACATCAAAAAGTCAAATAAAAAAATAGGTGAATGCGTATACGTACACTATGTGGAAAGGATTGAAAATAATATTGGAAGCATTCAAATGAGTAGCATAAGTACTTAACATATATCAATACTTACCACTATTGGCTCTGCACTCTGTGCTCCACCCTTTTAATAAAAAAATAATTTCAATATACCCTAAATGATGTCATGGTACTTTATTCACTAATATTACATAATGCTTAAGATATACTGACACTGCATTGTATAAAGATGATCCATGCATCTGCTTCATACTGTACTTATATTAAAATAAATTCTTTACTTCTATGAAATTAGCAAACACTTTCACCTATATAAGATTTGAGTTACAACTATTTTATTTTTGCTGAGTATCATGTTCATTTAACATATTTAGCTGCTATTTCTAAATGAATTTACTGGTGTTTGTCATAATATCTGCTGTTAAATTATTGAATATTCGATGCTAATTCTTACCAAAGGCTCATCACTTTTAACTAATTGAACAATTTTCACAGTTTCTTCTTCATCATCCAGTTCCGGTGGAATATCGGGGAGGTGTGGGTAGTAATCTTTTTGAGCGACTGCATCATGAGTGCAGAGTATTGCCTGAGAAATACACAGATTAATTTGTATAAATACAATTACAAGGCTATTATTATCTTCTTAAATAATAATTAATAAAACTTATACTCTCTTTTTTTATCACACTGATACACTACTCAACAAAATCTTGGGAACAAGCTGACTATATCAACTTATGGGGCATTTCACGTGAAGCGGACAGGAAAAAAAATGTCAGGTTTTGGATTTTGTTCATAATTGGGTCAATTGTACTTCCATGGGACCTGAATAATCGTACGTATTTTTTTCATTTTTTTTTTTTGCCTAGTTACGGATTTATGCGACTTCAAAGAATTACCAAAATTTGAGGAAATGATTTTTCGATAGCTATTAATGAAGTTAACCCGATGGATTGAGCAATATGTAAACAGTGTTTATTTGAGAATATTAATTGTTTTTCTTAGAAATTTATTACAATTTGTTTTTTTTTTTTTGTTTTCTTATAGTAAACCGGAAGTTAACATTAAAAGTCAGTTTTTTTTCAACTTCGCATTTTTTCATATTTTTTATTTTTACCTGAAAACATACCTTGTAGTATAGAAATATCATGTGAAAAATTTCAGAATGGTATCTCGATTCGTTTAGAAGATAGAAGAACTAAAGTACGAAGGTGCCGTAAGTCGCGTAGTACTGGGCGGTTCTTTAGTGTGGAAGTCTTACTCGCCAACGCAAGAAAACGATTCATGTCATTAAAAAATCGAATCGTATCCTGTTGTGACCTGTAGCGCCATCTCTTTTCTACCAAAAACATCAAATGATTTTTGATGAAAATCAAATCACAAGCGTGCAGTTTGAGCAATGGGTAGGCATTGCTCAAGCTGTACGCTTGTGATTTGATTTTCATCAAAAACCATTTTTAAATGATCACGAATTGCATCCAATCTAGGACAAGAAACACAACATTCACTTGGAGATGATTTTGATGTCATCAAATAACAAATTGGTGTGGAATTGGGGCACATTGGGTCTTGGAGTGAAAATAAACTCGCAGAAGAATTTCGAACATCACGACGACAAGTGAAAAAAGCAAAGAAACTTGTGGCGCAATTTGGTATTTTGTTGTCTCCTAATCCTCGTAGCGGTCGTAAGGTACCAGTGGTAACCGAACATTTGGTGAGAGCTTTTTATCTTTGAGAAGACATCACATTTTCTACTCTGCGCAAGCGGTGCGCGTCAATGCTGAGCAGAGTGCGGGCTAGTCGCAACAGCGTTTTAAGTATGATAGCTAGTAGACTTGACTGTCTATACATGGGTCGATGTATTAATGCTCACATGAATATTGATACCTCGATTCGTGGGTCGGGCAGGGGGCGATTAGTTTAAGGTTATGTTGCTAACACTAGGTTTAAGTTATTGTACTACTAACACACTGGATCCTAGTTATCTGAAATAAACGTAATTATTATTATTATTAGTAGAGTGATGCCTGGCAAGAAGGATTTTATCTCAGTTAAATTAGACGACGGCAAAAGGACGCACTTACAAAAACAACTTTTAATGTGCAATATCGATGAGTTGTATCAGAAATTCAAAATTGAATATCCTGGTATTAAAGTAGGCTTAACCAAGTTTTTTACATTGAGACCTAAACAATGTGTCCTAGCTGGGGATTCTGGCACACACCTTGTATGCGTATGAATGTTCAACTAATGTTAGCAGGAGGAAACATTGATTCGCTTACTGCAGAAACCAACATGCCTGTTTCATCTTGGAAAGAGTGCTTGCGCATGATGATGTGCCCCAATTCCACACCAATTTGTTATTTGATGACATCAAAATCATCTCCAAGTGAATGTTGTGTTTCTTGTCCTAGATTGGATGCAATTCGTGATCATTTAAAAATGGTTTTTGATGAAAATCAAATCACAAGCGTGCAGTTTGAGCAATGCCTACCCATTGCTCAAACTGCACGCTTGTGATTTGATTTTCATCAAAAATCATTTGATGTTTTTGGTAGAAAAGAGATGGCGCTACAGGTCACAACAGGATACGATTCGATTTTTTAATGACATGAATCGTTTTCTTGCGTTGGCGAGTAAGACTTCCACACTAAAGTACCGCCCAGTACTACGCGACTTACGGCACCTTCGTACTTTAGTTCTTCTATCTTCTAAACGAATCGAGGTACCATTCTGAAATTTTTCACATGATATTTCTATACTACAAGGTATGTTTTCAGGTAAAAATAAAAAATATGAAAAAATGCGAAGTTGAAAAAAACTGACTTTTAATGTTAACTTCCGGTTTACTATAAGAAAAAAAAAAAAAAAACAAATTGTAATAAATTTCTAAGAAAAACAATTAATATTCTCAAATAAACACTGTTTACATATTGCTCAATCCATCTGGTTAACTTCATAAATAGCTATCGAAAAATCAGTTCCTCAAATTTTGGTAATTCTTTGAAGTCGCATAAATCCGTAACTAGGCAAAAAAAAAAAAAAAAAATTACGTACGATTATTCAGGTCCCATGGAAGTACAATTGACCCAATTATGAACAAAATCCAAAACCTGACATTTTTTTTCCTGTCCGCTTCACGTGAAATGCCCCTTATGTAAGAAAACTCTTTAGAGTACTGCCTTAAATATTGTTCGAAAATTAAAAAAATAATTCTAATAAAATTAAAAGCATTTTGGTTGGAATAAGGACGGAAAACCTCACTTTATCGCAGCGTACGGCGTTTTGAAACGTAATAACTTTAGAACCTATTATCCATATTCATTTTTTTTTCTTGTGAAAATCATTCGCTGCTTTCTTGTACCTTTTGTGACTCTGGAGCGTTATGTCATGTCGTCATTTATTACGAGAAAATATGCTAAAGGTGGTGGGTAAGCTGGACGCAGGGCGCGGTCAACGTGAAACTGCGGACGCTGTCCACACACAGCTAAGCGTAATTGTGGATTATGGATGCGTTACATACACTATACGGGAGATGATGCTGAACGTCACCGAGGAAGATACAGGATCACTACTCAGAGAGACAAGACTCTTTCTGTAAAATACTGCGAGGAGGTAGCCTCAAATTACGGCTTGCCAACTGGCAGGAAGACTCCAGTCTCAGCACCAAGTGGTCGCCAGTGACCGAACCGCCAGTAGAAGATTGCATTAAGTTAATCTTCACGCTCGCAGACTGCTTAGAGCTCCAGTTCTTCGACACGGAAATCGTGGGCGTCGATTATTGTTACGCACATTTGCACTGGACCGACAAAAGTGTTGCGTGTGTGGCTTTAGTTTTTTTTATCTAATAAAAACTGTTTTTTTTTTGTTTTTGGGAAGTAACATTTTAGATTCTAATTAAAAAAAAAAAAAAACTAGCAACCCTTTTACTTAATCAAACAATTAAAATCTGTATAATTATATTAAATTACGCTTCCTTTGATATAAAATATGTTATAAAAAAGTGTTAAAATTACTATGAATTCGCTTGTTATCTAGACTTTGTTGAGTAGTGTATAAACCCACATAAACATGGTTTAGACAGTGTCTTTTAAAATGAGGATCAAATTGAGGCATATCTACTATTCAATGCAATCTAAATAGGCTAGCATTGTTTGGGCAATTGTATTTCACCTGAAAAATTAATAAAACAGAAAACTACTTACTTGAAAATGCGGTTTCTGCAATAAGCTAAGGAGCTCTCCATATTCTTTTGAAACTGGTACTACACCATGGAGTAGCTCAAAAACTTCTATAGTCACTTGCATGGCATTGGATAGAAGAGGATAGAACTTATCATCTTTTCCTTTGGCCACTATTTTATTATGTACTTGAACAAGGGCATGAAGCTGTTTTGATTGCAGCAGTTCAGTTAAAAATGCGACATCTTCTCCACCTGACTGTACTTCTTTCAATGATGCAAGGAGGCGTGTGAGAGCTATGAAACAAATATTATATAATTTATTTACTTGCATGAAAGTTGATGATGTCCGAATATAGCTCTCAGAATTTTATTTGGCCTACAAGAACTAAAGTGAAATAACTGAAAGAATTTTATTTAGAAGAACTATTTAGCAGGCACAGCCTTTTGTTACAGTCCAACCACGCTCCCGACTGGCTAAAGTAGACTACTTCTTCATGGGGTACTGTTTAAAATCTATACTAATCAATATGTATATCTATAAACTAATAATAAAGCTTGTTTGTTTGTGCTTGTATGAGTTTGTTTTTTTTATTGTTTGTTTGTTTGTATGAAGGCGCTAATTTCTGGAACTGCTGGATTTGAAAAAATCTTTTGGCATTTGATAGCTTAATTCTTGAGGAAGTATCTAGGCTAGGTCCCTTAAATATCATAAAGGACGCTGAGCGAAAGCGAAGTAATAGCGCGGGCAGTTGATGCGATGCAACGGAGTGGGTCGGGGGAGCAAGAAACTGTACGCGAACAAGTCGCGGGCAGAAGCTAGTGTTACATTTAAATACCTCCCCACATACTTGAACTACATGAAACCAAATTTAAATCTTATTTAGAACATACACCATTCAATATTTGTTTATTTATGGCAGCTCGGCCCAATTGTTAGTAACATATAGTTCCTAAAAAACTATGCATTTAAGCATACATATTATAAGTTGGCGATTACATCGCTGATAAAAATGCTTAGCTCAACACTGGTCCTGCTCCATAAGGGTGAATAAACTAATTGATTAGCATTTGAAAATATTGTTGGAGCTGCTCTTTCATAATCAGCCTATAATGTTCCCACTGCTGGGACACAGGCCTCCTTTCTGTGAGAGGGAGTGTACCGTAATCCACCATGCGGGCCCAGTTTTTGGTTCTAGGACATGCCGGTTTCCTCATGATGTTTTCCTTCACAGTTTGGAGAGCAGTGGTGATGAAATAATTTGCACAAAGTAAAGCACCTGTCTGGGTTCGAACCTTCGACCTACAACTCGTAAGTCGCGGCCGTTACCACTGGGCCACCACTGCTCCAAAAATTATCTTTGCATTGTATTAATTCAATCTGTATAGGCATAGCACATTGTGTGATTACCACTATGTTATAAAGCTACCATTTACTGGGTAAGTCTTTCATTGACTTGAATGTGCTCTGACAGCTGGGTGTATGAGATGCTCACACAAATGTCTCACTGATGGTGGCATGTGTGTTGGATCACTAAGTTTTCTTCAAAATGGTGGAGCTGATCTAAATGTCATGTTCGTGAACTGGTTCCGTTAATGGGGACTGGTTATCTCATAGCTGCCACAGATTATGTTCTATGTTACGGGTTTGGTTTCCGCACTTAGTCCTACAAGTGGATCATTGTGCGTGGGCCATGGCGGCCGTCGGTGGTTATTCCAACCAGCCCACCTCCCTCCAGAAGCTTATTAGGTCTCCTGGTCTGTTGAGAACATCTGTGTAAGATCTGGGTGTCCCGAGGGTTTGCGACCTAATCTGGGTGATGCCTGTGCACTCAAAGAGCACATGCGCGACGGTTTCATCAGCCTCCATGCAAGCTCTATCTATCTCTCATGCTAAGCCTATCGTGTGGAAATGTTTGTTTAGTGAGCACTGTCCCGTGATGGTCCCCGTCATCAGGCGCAGGCCTTTCCTGTCCAGGCGTAGTAATTTTTTGGTTACCTTGCCATCTAATGATGGCATGGCTTCCATGGACTGCCTGCAGCCCGGTGTCGAGGACCACCAGTTCTCTGCTTGTGCGTGGGTGTGCTTCTGTAGCCACCTGCGTAGTTGATTGAAGGGGATGGGTACGACTGGTTCCGGCCCATAGACTGGCGTGCTGGATGCCCTTCTGGCCAGCTCGTCAGCTGCGTCGTTACCTAGTGACCCACTGTGTCCTTTTATCCATTGTAGTGTCACTGTGTTGCGGTTCGATACAGTTACCTGTTCAAGCGCCTTGTGACATTCTAGTATAAGATTTGATGTGATGCATCCCTTCTTTTGGGGATTGGAGGACTGAGGCGCTGTCGGAGAGTATACGAACATGAGTGTCCATAACTCTCCTGGCTGCTATGGCATGGGCCGCTTGTATTATACCCACACACTCTGCTTGGTAGACCGTGTTGAGCATTCCTAGCGGGCTGGATATGTTTATGTTGAGGTCGTGTGAGAAAACTCCGACTCCAGTTCCGCAGTCGGTCATTGCTCCATCCGTGTAAACTCTCAGCTCTCCCGGACCTGAGTAGTCGCACTGCTCCTCTTCAAGCTCTATGTTGTAGTGTTTTTGGAAGCAGTATGGCTTGGGGGCTTTGTCGCATGGTGATGCCATCATTGGCTGCCGTTTGATCGCCTCGTCCTTTAGGCGTATGTGCTTGATCCTCGAGTCTTTGCTCAGGATTCCTGATATATGGAGTCTGAAGGCAGACAGGGCCGCCTCCTCCCGCACGATGAGGTGTAGGGGAGGCAGTCCGAGCATAGCCTGTAGGGCAGCGGTGGGTGCAGTTCTCATGCTGCCAGTGATTGCCACACAAGCAAAACGCTGCAGCTTTTCGAGATCTCTTTGGGCTGTGCTCAGGTCTGTTCTGGGCCACCAGACTAGTGAGCCGTATGTGATAATGGGTCGGATAACTGTGGTGTAAAGCCAGTAGGTAGTCTTGGGGCTAATCCCCCAATTTTTCCCTAGCATTTTCTTGCATTGCCACAAGGAAATGCTGGCCTTTGTGGTGATGTGGTTGATGTGTTTTGCCCAATTCAGCTGTTTGTCCAAAAAGATGATGCCCAGGTATTTGGTTTCAGTTGATAGGCTTAGGGTAGTTCCGAAGAATCGTGGAAGTTGTAGTGTAGCAAGTTTCCTCTTTTTTGTAAAGAGGATCAGTTCGGTTTTTGCTGGGTTCACTGATAGTTGGTGTGTGACACACCAATTCTCTACAATTTTCAGTGCCTGGTGCATTAGGTTGCACAGGGTGTTTTCGTGGGTGCCATTTATTATTATGGTTAGATCATCAGCGTAGCCTACGGTAATCGTTTAGTGCCTTTATCAGGCTGTCTACTACCAGATTCCATAGAAGTGGCGAAAGGACGCCCCCTTGCGGGCAACCCTTTGCCACAATGGCCCTTGTGGTGTCGTTTACGGTTACTTGTACGGCTCTTTGTTATTTTAGTTACCGATTATTTTCATTCTTTAATTGTTTTTCTTTTTATTATGGAGTCTTTTAACATTCTACACCTTACTCACATGTATAACTTTAACATTAATAATTTAACCAATATTTTGTAACCTTATTTTGATTTAAAAGAGTGTCAGTGGAGTTACTTGCCTTTTCTTCTCCATAAGAACCTACTAGGCCTAGAATGGTCCACTAGCTTCATCTCTCTGACTGACAAACCCCTTGACAATTTCAAAATGCCTTTAATGGGTTTATTTGAAACTAGCTTCTGCCTGCGACTTCGTCAACATGAAATTGATTATTCCCCGACCAACTATTTGGCAATTTGGGTCAGATAAAGTGCTACAGTAACTGGTAACAGTAAAAAGTACAGTAGGTACTTCAGGAACCAATATAATGTCAATTTTTAATTAACCAATATGCTTGTTGTTATGTAAGAACGTTACAGCCAAGCCAGCTATACATAAAATATATTTATGATACACCATTAGCTTTCATTGGGTCCAAAGTGCATGACTAATTCAACAAGTGGGTGTTTATTGAGATCTATTCAATAGAATTAATTATTATTGTCAAAAATATTTATCTTGATGGTGTCAGAAGTTTGTTACGCAAACCCAGCAGGAATGTTACCATTGAACTGTTTGATTATACCCATTCAATTCATTTCACAGATTTCATAATGGAACCAGACCCAGAAGATGGGGATAGGAACCCCATAATGTAGATATGGTATTGTTTAGAACTGTAAATACCGGTACAGTACATTACATAAGAATATTATCTACACAATTCCACATACCTGGGTCCCAGTGATCAGATGAGGAGTCCATAGTCACAAAGTTCCACTTCAGCTAGATACCCTTGGAAAATACAGACATTCATCTATTACACCCTATTTCACATAGCTAACGTCGCGTGCTAAATTAGGATTTATTATGTATAACCGCGCCCTAAGAACCTATGAGTTGACGAAAAAAAACACTGAAAAACGATATTTTTTTCTGATTGTTAATTTAATTTAAACATAGAATTCATCTGCACGGCTTGCTCTAACCATTTTTTATGTTTAAAAAACTGTAAGTTTGCCATTCGGTCGCAATAAGTTTCAGGGGTGCATGAGATGCTGAAATATAATATAATTTTGTATCCCGGTTGACTTAAAGTCTAACAGTTTTGAGTATTATAATCAATGAAAACATGGAACATGGGCCTCTACAGCGGTTAGAAAAAATATTGAATTATCTAAGCAGTACGAGCAGGCCAAAGTAAACTTGTAAAACTATGCTACACACAACACACATCTATGGCGTTTACGTACTGGAAATGGAAATGTCAAATCAAAGAAAATCAATAACTTCAGAAAAAACATGCGTTTACGATGCGTTCATAATGATACATTTTATGATTTGGTTTTAAATGTTGTATTTCGTAGGTTGTATTATTTCAGAAAACTAATAACTAGTACCGAAACATTCCAAAAAATGCAATTGTAGGTATATTATGCATAGAAAAACCTCACTAGTGTACATTTAGGTCCGCTTCAAAAAACACTGTAGGTAAAGCTTGTTCACACTGCCAGATGGTCGGCATCAAGTTCTATCAGCAGAGATGATCTTGCCCAGTCCTGTCGTGTAGACATTTGATGGATCATGCCTCTGATCGCACGCTGCCAAAATTGCAAACTTGAATAAGGGCACGATGTTTTGTTAAACCACGTCCTCACTAGGGCCGCACGGCTCCGAGATGACGAGCCGCGCGGCCGAGGCTCGTGAGTTCTTATAATGGGGACTCGTTGCAAACAATAGCAAAAGCGTCACGAGACCGGGCCTCGCGAGGCTTTGAGGAGTTTGAGGTCGCGCGGCCCGTAGTGGGGACGCATCTTTAGGTTTAATAGATCTACAGGAAAAGTTGTCTGTGTTGTAAGTTTTACCAGCGCGCAATTTCTTGTTTTTGTCGTTCTTTTTCTATTAAAAAACACATTTCCATTAAATTTTAAAGAGTGGGAATCCTTTGTGTGGTTTTAGTCCACGGGCTCAAGTTACACTGAAAACGAGAGCTTGTCGCCAACCGTGTAACCGACATGCCTGACGGCGGCGTTGCCAATCGACCCTCGAACAAGAAGATCACCTCCAACTTTACTGCTAGACAAATCACTAAATTCGTTCAGCGTTAAATGTTTTTATAACAATATTTTGTTTCTGTCATTGTTGTTATGATTCTTCTAACGATTGAGAAACAGATAAACTTTATGTTATAATTATTTATCATAGAACGATGTTAATAAGTTTAGCGCTAAACGCTCGTCTTCACACTATCTTCACGTGTCTGCCTTACTTCGATAAACCATTACAAATTCAAACGTATGCATAGATATGGCTTTATACCAGAATATTCTTATTTTATGTTTTATTCCCTTTTTGGGGTACAAGTATGAACAAAATATAATAAACTTGGGTAAAGTTTGGTGGTTTGTGGTAAAAGTTTGAAATAATCGTCATCAGGACTCAGAGTCCCAAAATCAGAGTGGCAACACTGTAAAAAAAGTTTATAGATTGTTTTCGAGGATTCGTTGTGTGATTCGTTGCAAGTAGCGGCAGCGGCTGCTAGCAGCAAAATTTTGTTCGTGATCCATCTTCGTGATAGAATTACTGTAGAAGATTGACCAAGCAAGTTGGAGATTAAGAAAAGGTTAGTACTGCCGTTGCTTATTTTTGTCACAATGTATTTGACGTCGGAAATAATGGCGCTAGTTTGAGATCCTCCATGTAGTTTCATGAGCATGTACAGGTAGGTTGATGTAATAGGTGCTTAGGCCAACAGTACTGTGTGTAAAGAAATCGATTGACCTTTATTGAAACGCCGATTGTTTACTTATTGACACTTTTTCTATTGAAATTATGTTGTATTAGAGAAAAACTTGGCTACGTGTCTTCGAAGTATTTACTCCAACAATTAAAGATGTACGTTATAGTGACTTGTTGAGTACCTAGATCTTAAAATCGTTGATATTAGATGAATGGAGGATGGTTTCACTCGTTAAACTACATTCGAAACCCAAATAACGTCATCTCTAGAATTATATTTCCTATTTTTTTTAACTGTATGAAGTTCAAATTTTTATCCTATACGAACCAAGTAGGAAATAATAAAATAAAATCTTGTAGGTAATTTTGTTTCTACCGAGTTCAATAAATTGGAAATAAATGGTAAACATATAGATTATAATTTTGCTAATAAAAGTTGGAGCATTCCCACCCTACTGAATTGAAATTGAGTGAATGAAATAAAAAATAATGAGAGATCCTATATTTTGATTATTTTGTGATGTGAGCTAAATAAAATAAAATTAAAACTACTCTAAATGAGTAGTTTTAATTTTATTTTATTTAGCTATCCATCAAATCGTTAAAGGTTTATAAAAAAATATATAATAAGTGCTCTAATAATTTGATGATGACAATGTTTTTAGCAATTTTTCTTGGACATAAATAAAACTTGTAAGAAATGTTTAATTGGATAGACGTTTTCACTGTATATAGCTAAACACTAACCTGTCTGACTAACTTAAACAAAGTCCCTTTGATACAATCCATTTTTGCAACGATACATTGGTTCACCACTCACGTGTACTGATTTACCATTGTGCATCATTATTAAACATTTGTCAATTCAATTGACCAATTGACCGGCTGTCTCTGAGTAAAAAGACTGACATTTGGATGTCATCTGCAAATATTTACTGATTTGAACCATATTTACACCATCGCATGTCCTGGAGTGCCAAGTGGGTGGGTCGTCCGCTTTCCACCCAGTTGTCTATGTCGAAGTTGGCTAGTTACTGCATTAATAAAAGAAAGTTCATAACGAGACCATCTATCAAATAGTTAACAAAGGGATGTAGAAAGTATGCTATGCACTCATGATCAAATTTAGTGAGGGCCAAAATTCTGGCAAAAATAAATATTGAATGCGTTAATATCACAGTACTAGAATTTAAATTAGCAATAGTTGCCTATGGATGCTACAGTGTGTGCGCCATTTACATTTAAATACTGGACACAATGGAATCATGATCAGAATATTAAATGAAATAAAATTAAGGGTTCCTTTTATAGCTATGATTGGCATTAATAAAGACATAATGTTACATGGTCTGTAGGGTTTTCAAACACAGCACAGTTTATGTGATATTTAGTGTATTTTACTGGTCACAATGGGAAACTCTTTTAAATTTGTAACTGGTTGCTTGTTCTTTTGTTCTCATGCTCAGGTTTTCAATAATCATTTAAAGTGATGTACAAACTTAGATTTTTCACTATACCTACAACATATAAAACTCCTGACAAATGTTTTCAGTTAGGATACTCTGAAAAAGAATAAGGCTATTGTGTTGTGTTGTGATGTAAGAATAAAACCATGGCATAGAAGGTCTGATGGAAGATGCATGCCTGCATTGTTAACATTGATATTATTCAACAAAAGATATCTATACTGATTGACTTTTTATTTTTTAGAGAAGAGATGCTTGATGCCGGTCACTCAATTGAACCATAAGCCGGGGCCGGCAGATCAGTTTTCGGCCTGCACCGAGGAGTCGCAGCTCGAGCTCCACCTCCAGAGGCAGCTGGAGGATGATGTTGCGAGGTAACCATCCCTTTGAATTCTGTACATTATATTATTAGTGAATAGAACTAAGGCAATTATGGCGACTCCTGAATGAATGCCTAAATAAAGGCACGCTGTTGGATTTTTTACGCTTAGCTCAGTACTGAAAATTTAACCTCCAACAGCGCGCTTTTATTTGGGCATTCGTTTAGGATATGCCTAGATAGTGTTAGAGAAAACGGACATTATTTGAAATTCCACTTTTCAGCCTATAAATGTCCATTTTTCTAACCTGGCTACGACTACCGCTAGTGTTTCCAAAACTTCAACAATTGGCACTTAGAATGCTCACAGTTACCTATCAGTTTGTTGCTATGAGCAGAAAAGAAAAGGCACTGAGCCTTTGTCCTGCACAAATGCGACGGTAACGCCGCGTCAACGCTGCGTTAATTTAGATGCAGTGCAACACATGAGCAATTCTATTTGGCATCTTACAATTTAAAAACAAGGCAACTTTAAAGTATTTGCTATAACATTTAAAATGTCTGATATCCTGGGAGGAGTTGTAGTAACATTCATCTTTGTTTACGTCATAAATCTTAGAAAGTCCTGCCTACATTTTATTCTTATTTATATCTCACAGAGTACACACGAAGACGGTGATCCTATTGCCCACCAGGCACATCAATAGTGATTTTGGTATTATCTTTTTTTATGTTTTTTTTTTCTTATTTCATAGGCATAAACCTGCCTGTTTCTCGTCCTGGAATGCAACATAACTCGGATTATCATAACTTATCCCTGTCTTAGTAACCAATCCAAATTCCTACTTAGCTATCTTGAGGATTGTAAGTTCGGTCTATTGACTAATTTTTTTCTATAAAAATGGATAGGAGTATGGCTAGTAGGAATGAATATGGTGAATGTTGAGAAAACAATATTGCATTTAGTGTACCTATCTAACCTAAATGGGCATTAAATTACCCAACCATATTTATAAAATATAATCAAACTAATCAATTCAGCTTTTCCGGTTAATGAAACTACCTATAACATTCATATTACTAGGCAGTGACGACATTACGCCATCTAGTAACGCTTTAACTAAAAAGATAATTCTGCTAATCTAATATTCTCACACAATAGAGAGGTCATCTGTACCTCGGAACTCACTCAGCCGATTGAGGTGAATTATTCTTCAGTTTTTATTTGAAATCTGTCCAAACGTTCTGTGATGCAGTAACAAACAGGTAGAAGTAAAACAGACAGCCAAATTCTGAAAGCGATTGATTGGTGTTCTATGTAACTCAATTTTCCCGCCAATTATTGTAAAAAGAATTCTAAAGTACAGTAAGTAAAGTACTTTTCCCTTGACGATTTAATTTTTGCATTTAAATATTCTTATAACATAGATTGTGGATTGGCTATTAAGATCGGGAGCTGGTGCCTAATTTATATATTAATAGGAATATCTCACGCTTTTTCGTAACATACTCATTACTAAGAAATACTTTGTTTCGTGTCCTTGTAAATCTGCATAAATACAGAATCCGTATTGTGGTTCAAACATTTATGTTGTATATTTTGTGTTCTGTCAAATATAACCTGGTTATGGTGAGGCTATGTAATGTACTTTGTAGGGCTGCTTATATATTAACCATGCTTCATTACATTTACTTGTTACAGAATTTTTGATGAATCGATTTTTTCTGATCTTGAAGTGGTGTGTGGAAAATTAAAGATCCTGACTCATTCTTGCATTTTAAGAGCACGCACAGATAAATTTTATCACCAACTACATAGATTTTTGCATGTGAACATTGAACGCAATACTTTTGATGAAATATATTCTTTCATAAGGTATGATGATCAGTTGGTATATTTATATGATTCTAGTTGTCTTTGTGTAGTTTGTGGGCTTAAGTAATGTTCAAAAGGTGAATTTTAGAAATGGGACTTTAGGGAGATGTCTATTTTGTATAAAATTAAAGCAGCATTTTTTGTTTTTTTGCTGATAACAAGAGCAAAGCAATATTATGCCTGGGTAAAATAATACAGGTCTTTTTTTACAAAATATCAGTTTCGATTCCTGGCAAATAAGAGCTTACAACAACCTATAAACACACTTTTGTTTTCAACAATATCAAGCTCATAATTTTGCTGACTAGTTAGCTCTACTGTTCTTATATACGGATTCACCCTAAATTTCCATTTCAAAAACAAATATCACCCTGTATAGCATTGATTGTATTTCAATAGTGTAGTGATCACACAAAGTACGCTTTGCATGTTCTAATTCACCAATATTTCTATTAATCACAATAATACGACAGCCATAAAGCGTTTTGTTTTCATACAGGATGTTGCCTCACAGAAAAGTCCTATCCTACTAATATTATAAATGCGAAAGTTTGTATGTATGGATGTATGGATGTTTGTTACTCTTTCACGCAAAAACTACTGAACAGATTTTGACGAAATTTAGCACACAGATAGTTTATAACCAGGATTAACATATAGGATACTTTTTATCCCGACATTCCCACGGGATCGAAACTTATGCGGGTGAAACCGCGGGGCGCAGCTAGTAATATTATAAATGCGAAAGTTTGTATGGATGGATGGATGGATGTTTGTTACTCTTTCACGCAAAAACTACTGAACGGATTTGGATGAAATTTGGCACACAGATAGTTTATAACCAGGATTAACACATACTTTTTATCCCGATATTCCCACGGGATCGAAACTTATGAGGGTGAAACCGCGGGGCACAGCTAGTAAAAATAAATGTATTGTTTGTCTGGAACATTGGTTCTCTAGATCGACCATACAAAAGCATAAAAGCTTACTTACACTTTGAAATTACATTCCTATCAAAAAAATGGTCGGGAGGATATTATTACTCCCAGAACGATTATGAATCCAGCATGTGAATCCTAGAGAAGTCAGCAGAGGACGGGGCCCGATAGGGCCGAAGCCTGCCAGGGCGGCGGGATCGTCCGAAAGGGTTACCGCTGCCCTGGAACAGAAAGGGCTAAGGAAGGAACACGGGTGGGTTTTAGTCAGTAAGAGTCTGACACTCCCTTCCGCTCCACCCAGAGCGGGAGGGGTCATTTGATGAATTCCAATCCAATAAAAAAAAGCATGTGAATCCTCAAAAACTGGTAAAATAATCATCTGTCTTTGGCAACATAGACTCTATGAGCACCAGATTTGATCATTCATTGAGCTCTTTCAGTAGCGAGAAAACTTAGAAAACAACTTATACATCAACTATTCGACAGTAATTCCTACAGTGCAGGAATTTTTCAGCACAAAGTAAATAAAATTGAGCCTTCTATGCACCGATGTGTATGAAGATTTCATACGTGCGTGCAATGAATGGAAAGTAATTTTGAAGTGTCACTCAATAAAACTGCATACGGAAATATATTCCATAATCAAGCATGACAATGACAAACTCCAACTTGTATTAAAAATTTACAACGCAATTCGGAAAGATGCATAAAATCAATAGAAAGTTTTATTTCTTTGCCTTTTTGGAGCAAAAATCTGGACTGTTTACAACATGTTGTCGCCCTTTTTAATTTTGATTAAAATCCCAGTGCTACCGTGAGGCAACCTGTATATGTGTGGTCCATAAAAATACAAAAATATTTACTCAAGCACTTATATATCTATATATATATATATATATCTAAACACGAACTGCTAATTGCTGTCGTTCCTTACATTTCAGACTATGCTCTTTATATCTAGCTATTATATACTTTCTTTTGATTACAAAACGCTTATAGTTTTTGGTTACATTTCTCTTACTTTCTGGCTACAATATAATATCGTGGTAATAACAGGCTATCTACATGTATAGAAAGGTTATTTTTTTATAAAGTTACCAAATTAAACGAGAATATACACTGATCAGCACATTAAGGCTGTTTTGTACGATAAAAAATAGTTAATGCAAGACATTCGCCATGGAAAAGATATACTCTCAGTCTTATAATTATGTGAAATACAAATGCGATTGAAGAAATTTCCCAGAAACCTGCAACAGCTGAGTGAAAATATTTATTGTTTTCCTTTCAATTGAAGATTGAGACATCCAAAGTGCCGCCGCAATAAAGTTAATAAATTTATTGGTGCTTGTACAGTGATTGTTTGTATTATCTAGGTAAACAATGCTAATACAAAACTTATTCGTTTAAATTCAATACCTTGACGTCATTGAATTGACTACTAAGATTTTTTTTTAGTAAAAGTCAGTTGTTACCAGATATTTTTTGAGATACGCTGAACATTTCATTATTTACGAAGTAAATCTTAGACCATGCTATTGGTAAAGATTCCCTGTATGATGTTCATATTCTATTGCAGTGATGTCTATACTGAATGCAACATTCAACATGAAGAAAAAGAAATAATTAAGTATCTGCAACGCAATTTAAGTGTTACAAAACCTATCCCAGCCAAGCCTAACAAACCCAAGGAAGAAGGGGAAGAACCTGAGGTTTTTTCTACGCCGAAGTGCATTACTCCATACGTAGACAATGACGTCCAGAAAGTAATTCATTCTAGTCCAAGCACCGAGTTAACAAAAGAATACTATGCACTAGTTCCCATTGAAGGAAATCTGCTTGAAAAGGAACTTATCGAGCAAGACGAACTCTCTAATGCATTTCAGTCCATTATAAAAGGTCAAGCAGAAGATACCAGTTTAATAAAAAAAAATCAACTCAATAAGCCAACTTCGCTTTCCCTTAATTCTAGTCACTCTTCCAAAACAGTCAAACATTCCAGTAGTTGTGATATTTTGAATAACATTTGTCTAAAAGATAAAATCTCTCCAAAACACGATAGTAATCCAAACACAGTCGCTGATAAAGACTTTAAAACTAATCAGACATTACCGTTAAGTGATACGACTGGACGTAATACTAGTAGGAACATAACCAAACCTAGTATTGGTGCTGATAAATCGTTGGATCCTCCATATTCGCCTGATAGTTTAATTACGGATGAACCCAGTTCTTCTTCAGATTATCTGTCAGCCGCATACGCTTGTTCTCCTGGCGTCCATTCGTCTGGTTTCCAACATCAAGTAAATGTTGAAAACGTCACGTCCAGGATGGAAAACATTTACACCCTATCAGATTCAGGCTTGGAAGATACTGCAATGTTGGGTAGCGTCAATAGTCACAAGGACGTTACTTTAACAAACATGTCTTTATCTGAAAGCACGCTCCACGATTTAATTGCTGACGATGCAAGCATCTCTGCAATATCCATACCTAGTTCGTTAGCAGAAAAAAATCACTTACTAAGGTCAAAACAGAGTGGTACATCTTCTGAAAAAGATTGCAATGGCCAAAATACCATTACAGAACTGTGTGGCAAATCGCTGAAAGAAGAAAAGCAGAGGCAAAACGAAGAAATTGTAATATTAGAGTCGTCTTCCCTATCTTCAGAAACGGGTTCTTGGGAGTCGGTATACCCACCTAAATTAATAGAAAAGGAAATTTGTGAAAAATTTTTACTCAATGAGCGCCGGCAATGTTTGGACTCACCCGGTTTAGCTCAAAACGCTCCCATCAAATCAACGGCATGTTTCATAGATGCCTCTAGCTTAGTTGATGAAGAAGAGACCATCAAATTTCAAACAACTGACAACGCGGCTCCCTCTAACGTTAGGTTAGATATTTTACCCGCACCAAGTCAACCGGTACCCTGTTCCACTATTAAACCCGACAACAGTCCAATCGATTGGTCCGAAAGTAACGACAATGAAGATTCCTTGGAGCAAGCAGAAAAAAAAGACCCAGATTCGATACAAAAAGATTTATCACCTACCATTTTTGAAATGACTCCGATTACAGAAGATTCCTTGTGCACAAATGCATTTGAAAATGCGACGCAAGCAGAACAAGATGCAGAAGTCGACGACAGTGTTAACTACATGTCTGACAAAGAAAGAAGTCTTCGAGTTAGTGCTGTTTTCGTGTCCAACACTCCAAATAATTCAATATTATCATTAAAAACCTATAAACAGTACGAGTCAGAAGACAGCGAAAGTAATAATACAATTGTAGATTCCGACAGTTTTACAATGAAGCAAAGAAAAGGCAGCAACTCCCCACCTATCCTGTCAGGAGGCGTGTCGATCGAGGATCACTTACCTCAAGTAGGCAGTAGTCACGAAAGTAGCCCATTACCGAAATTTAAGCTGGAGAACACACCTATTGTAACTGGCGCGTATTTACCACAGCCAACAACGGAGCACAGTCAAGGCAAACCAAGGACCAGTTCTGCGTCAGCATGGGTGGTTGATATGTCTAGTGTTCCAGAAACAGATGATAGTAATATAGCGAACTCTAAACCTTCCGATGAGGTGGTAAACGAAAAAAAGAATATATTTTCAATGTACATAGATCTAGGTGACAAATCAACTTTAAAAGACATGCCTACCAGATTGTCTTCCTCCATGAATACCAAAAAGAATTCTGTAAGTGTTGAAAATAAGTCAACCCTGCGGAATTCTAAAACTCCAGCAAATACAGTTCGTTCTTCCGAATGTACTGTGAAAGAAAATGATGCTAGCGTTTCTATTTTTGAGAAATATGAATCTTTGTGCAACGATCCTAATATTAGTATTTCAGAAATAATTGCAATCCCGGAGAAGCATGAAGCTATTCCAGAAATTTTAGAAGATTCTTTTGCAGATCTTACACCCAAAGCAAACCAGTCGCGAGCGAAAAAAAGTGTGGACAAAATGCCCACGAATAAAGAAATCCCTGAACAAGAAGCTTCTTCTGATGAAGCCAAGGATCTTTTCGTAAAACTGTCAGACTTAGATAGGCCAGTGCAAAAAACGGAAACGTTGATCTCAATCGACGAGACCAGAGTTGATGTGCGCATGACAAGATCCATTCCTGATTGGGGTGAACAAGCATTTTCTACCAACACTAGATCAATTGAAGTTATAACATCTTTTCATTCAGAAAATGCGCTAAGTTTGAATAGATTATTTCCCCATTTGAGAAACGAATTCAGTAGAAGCATGCCAGGTTCGTTGTCAAGCAGAACACGCTCTCCTTTGAGATTAGGAGCATCTATTACCCTGGGGGATGCCGATGAGCAAGTGTCGGATATGTCTGAAATAAGCAGCATGCAGAGCAGCAACTGTCGCTCGGGATTTGGTAAGTTTTACTTAAATATAATAATGTGATTAAAGGTATCTGTACTTATAAAACTTGTAAATCGCGGCTCCCATTGAGCAGTGGTGGCGAAGGGGTAATGGCCGCGATTTACAAGTTCTAGATCGTAGATTCGAACCCAGACAGGCGCTTTACTTACTGTAAATTATTTCATCACCATCGGAAGGAAAAGATCGTGAGGAAACCGGCATGACCAAGAACCAAAAAAAGTCGAAGACATGTGACGTCTTCCAACCTCTACTGGGTCCGGTTTTGGATTACGGCCCACTCCCTCTCACAGAGAGGAAGTGTGTCCCACTGGGAACATTATAGGTTGATTATGATGATCAGTGTCAGTCAGTAACCGATTACTGACTGGCAGAGGCCCGAGCCTCTGCATCCAGTTTACCACTGCTACCACCTATTACTTGCTTGTATCAAATTCAAATGTTGGTAGTGGTACACACGGCGACACCTCAAGCTACTCATTTCCAGTTTTAACTGACCTCGCATTGTATAGGTTTTTCGTACAATCAGAAGTCAGCTTATACTGATTATGTATAGATTGATGTGTCGCCGTGCGTACAATAGACAGCAAAAAAACTAACCAATAAATATTACCGTAGGGAACAGTACAACAGATAGTCAGACGTCGAGTTTAATAGAAAACTGTACGTCACGTCTTGGTCAAGATTTACTAAGAATGTTCCTGGAAGAAATAGCTCCTGATGTCATTGTGGAGGTGTCAGGGAAACGATTTAAAGCACATAAGTGTATTTTATCATCCAGGTATGTATTTGGTTTTCTCACGTAGGTATATGCTATAATGTGTCCAGTTTTGCTTGAAATCTTAGATTAAATCATGAGAAAAATGCCTGCATAAAAGTTATTTAACTATTGTATTAATTGAAGATGCAGTATTTCATTGATGAAATCATATTATAATTGTATTTTATTAACGATACGCGAGCTAACGCGAATGCACTGTCTCCTATTATCGCGACTGTCAATGCGAAGCGACCTACCATTTGGATTTTTCTGAAATTAGAATAATCTAAAACACCTTCTCTGATATAATTTTTTTTTTTTTAGGTGCCAGTATTTCGCCGGTATTTTGAGCGGCGGTTGGGTGGAAAGCTTAGGCAACGTCATAGTACTTCCACCGTAAGTACCTACGTTAATAAACTAGCATGGCCTGCTTCTGCAGGATTTGGACTCCTCTTTAAATCAGGATTGCTGACAGTCACCACGCTGCCTGGGCTTACTAATCAATAGTTATTTGTGACTCCAAGAGGTGGACCGAATACTGTTAGCTAAAGACTTAAACATTAACGTGGGAGAAGTTATAAATAAACATACTTTTCACCAGTGCCTTTTGCTGCATTCATGATAAGCACGCAGAAGTTTTGCGTAGGTATACACTAAGACTGCGTTGCTAAAAGGCCTATTACATTACACGGGCCCTGCCAATTTTTTGACGTTTAGTTAAAGTTGGCACCATAATGCTGACGTGCAAAGGTTTCCACGTTCGACTAACGACTGGGACTGAGTTAAGGCAGCAATTTCTAGCGTAACTGGTAGGCAGGGCCCACGACAGACAGGGCCCGAGAAATCTAGTGCAAGATTCACATGATTTCTTTCTTTCTTTTTTCTTTTTTTTTTCTAAAAACTAAAAAAATACGAAATTGCAAGTGTTTTTAGTTATAAGTGCAGTATATATGGCTTCATTTTCAAAGATGAAAAATAACTTCGCTCACTTGCAATTTCGTATTTTTAGGATGTAAGACTATTTTAAGGTTACATTTATGTGAAGTAAATAGTTTTTTTTTTATAACTATCCCGATCGTGTTTTATTTATCTGAATGATTTTTTTCGAAATGCGTATTGCGATTGTGACGTCTCCGGTGCAACAGTGATCCCTATGGATCACTGTTTAGAAGAACAGACGACATGTTAAAATTTAATTAAGAAATTGTTAAAAATCTTATTCTAATTTGCGTTAATCTATGAGGCTGAGCCTAGTCAATAAAGCCGAAAATATTGGGCTCTTAGTCCAGACGCTTTAGTAAAATTCGACTTTCATTTACTTCTTAACAATTAACTTTTGTGTCTTTAATTCTTTTTAACTAATTCACATAGGTATCTAAGTAAAATATTTTAAAGTCTCATTTATGTATTTCTTCAGATAAATCCATGTTCTGCAGATTCCTCAGTACAGACAATAATGAAGTGAGGGCCCTAGATATACCGCCATAAATCTGTAATGTCATATTCTACAGATTTGGGAATTTCTTAAAATATTTAAGAAATTCTTAACTAAATTCTTAAATAAAAATTATTAACCCAGAGATATTATTTACTGACATTTAGGCTATGTCACTTTATGCACGCATCTGGATTGAGGGCCCAAGTTATTTAATCATAACAGTTTTAATTGACGTTTAAGAAATTCATGGCCCTTTGCTTTAAGTTTTACTATTTTTAACTAATTTCCCTATAAGTCTTATTTCGTTTCGCAAGGGTTCAAAAAATGGGCCCTCAATCCAGACGCACATCGAGAAATCGTGTAATTGTATAACAATGTTGTGATACAGTCAAAGCTTGAGATTTGCATGCCTCAAGGCGTAATATGGTTGAACTATGGGTAAGTTATACTTCTGTAGGCGCGTTATGAAAAAATGATTAGAGTGAAATTTTAAGATGCGCGCGAATCACCGTCACACAAAATTCACAGGTTGAAGCTGTCCGTAAAACCGCTCACTATTTTTATTTAAAGCTATACGTCACTTTTTTCAGCATAAACCGGCCTGTACCTATTTTGAGAATTTTTTATAGCAACCTGTTTGTTCTTATCGATAAAAAAAAGCAATGGACATTTCACTATAAAAAATTGGATATGGCCATAAAATTCTGGTTTTATATTATGCTTCTAATTTCTTTAAAAGGCCCGTGACTTGTTACCAACATTATTCAGCCTAAACAAGGAACTTTATTGTAACCTTTTTTTGTAATTAATTTTTTGCATGCAATTAAAAATAGCTTTTTAATGATGCCAAAGAAGTATAACTTCTGACGCGAGTACACGCACCCATTTTTTTAACAAGTTTGTGTATTTAGCCATATTAGCAAATTAATGAATTTTAATTTGTAATGTAATAGACCTTTAAGTTAAAACAATATTAACCCATTCAATGTGTTTTAAGGTTCTCATACAATGTGGTTTATTTCGCACTGTGTCACATTTACTCTGGTCTCGCCACTATCCCAGACTCTGTGAGCATCGTAGAACTAGCCACGATCGCGGATATGCTGGGCTTAGAAGGGTTAAAGGAAGCCATCATGTTTACGCTTAAAGCTAAATATTGCCATCATTTCCATAAGGTATAATATTTAAAATTAATTCTTATAATGTTATATTTCTGCTCGCTTTTTACTAAATTGCCACTTGAATTCTAAACGCGTATAATGTTTGGGTAAGAGGGAGAAACCCGTATCTAATTAAATTTAATCTGATATTATATTTTAATATTGCAGCCATGTGAAGTGTGCATAGTTGGAGTTTTAGAATGTTTCCCGCTGTCTGCCGTGTACGGTTTGGATGATTTATATCACAAATGTGTCAAATGGATTACAAAGCACTTCTCAAAAGTTTGGCCAACTAAAGCATTTGCCACGTTGCCTACGGATCTCTTAGATAAGTGCTACCAACATCATACCGTGAATCTAACCATTGATAATGTAGTAGAAACAGTCTACGGGTGCGGCATCGCTGGTAAGTTGGTTAAACATACCGTACTTATATACTTAACATAACAATGAGCAAACCTTAAAAGTGGGAGAAGTTACTTATTGTATTTTATTTAAATATTTTGATGTTTATTGTTATATTGAAGTGATTGTTCTTTATAGCGGCGTCCTTACAAAATAGTAGATGGTCCGAAGGCGTGGCGCGCATGTGTCGGAGGCTTATAAATGTAGCAGCGCACTTCGCAGCTCCCAAGCTGGTTGCGGTGTACAAAGTCATCCCTCCGTTACCTAGCGAGAGTCCTCACGCCGCCAAGCAAGCCCTGGACGATTTCCTCGCCGCTGCGATAGAATGGGCACCTCCCGAAGTGGTCTGCTATGCTTATGGTTACCTCTCAGCGCTCGTAAAAGAAATACGTAACAGTCACTACTCGAAACCTGATTTGATCAGCAATGGCACTGATATCCGCAAACCTTTCGGCCCCGGTAACCTACTGTACACGCACGCAAGCACTTGGCGCATGCAATGTGAGGGCGCCTTGGTGCGAGCATCGCCTCGAGTTGTTACTACACAAGCTTTTAAGGAATTACCGTCTGACTTACGGAAAAGATTACGTGAACTCGGCTGTATTAAGTATGGCGCGCATGCTTTGCCCCTCGCCTCGCCTACACATCAGCCAGAGAGAAAAATGAAAACCAGGTCAGTAGTCAAGAGCAAACCTTCAACATCAACGGTTCGCAGTGTAGACATAGCGCATGTGCGCGCTTCGTTTGTACCTTACACACCGAAACCTGTGCTTCCGGTCGGTTCTGTCGATACTCTTAAAAGCAGCAACGGTCTCTGTAAAAAACCGTTTGTCTCTCCTCATACACCGAAAGTGAGAACAACGAAAGCGCAAGAGGAGCGGGCTAAATTTAATAAGACAAAGAAAACTAAATCTCAAGAGTTGGTAAATACTAAATCGAGTGTGGCCCGAACTGTTTCGTACGAGAAGACCTCGGCGAGATATTTGGACCCCATACAGAAAGATAAGAAAACGGCAGTTGTGAATAAACACTTGCCGAAGATTGAATCGTCGAGTGAGTCGTCACGTAACTCAAGCCCTGTTCATTTGCGGAACTTGAGGTCGAGCCCGCAGAAGGGTCGGCGAGGGGTGGCCGCCGGGGGGAGCGTGTCGCAGGACAGCCTCGCCACCAGCTCGCGGCCGCGCACTGCCGAGCCCAGCACAGACTCGCTCAGCGAGTCTCAGACCAGCAACAGATATGCCACTTACACGAAGCAGAAGCATACCAAAGGCTCCGCCGAATGTAAGTACTACTTGCTTCATAATAGTGTCGCTTCTCGATTTTTATAATCTGACATAGCTAACTATGACATTGTGTATTTTTACTGTTATTTAAGTCGACATTGTACCTACAATGTCGACTTGTGCCCAGCACCTGCTGGGAACAAGTTGCTTATTGCTGCCATTGTGTTTTCGAAACACGAAAGAAATTGGTCTGTGTAACGCATAATAATGTACTAAAACTTTTTACAGCCATAAAAATTAAAAGTGTAGAACCAGTCCATATCTCGGTAACGGAAAATAAAATGAAGACGAAGATACCTGTATATTTAAACCAAGGAACAAAATACAAGGGGATGGACAATCGGAATTCAAGAGACCAGCAAAAGTGGAGCAGGCTTGCCCCCAGGACGAACGCAACAAATAACAGGTCCAATGAGCGCAAAGTGCCGGGATCTTTGATGAACGCTACAAAGTCAAGCTCGGCGAAGATAGTTCCCAAGGTGGGTTTGGTTTAATTTTATTTTCTTGCCAGCGTACTCTGTCCTACTCCTGGGCAATGGCTTCCTTCCACTCCTTACATCTCCCGAGCTACCCCGCTTGTACCTTCTAGATTTTACAGAATCTATCCAGTTGGTGCCGCCATCTCCTTCGTGGCCCACCGCGAGCCTGACTCACTGTCTCGCTGGCGATCTGCGCTATTTGCTCCTGTACTTTGACCAGCATGTGGCAATTACAATACAATTGTTGTAAAGTACGAATTCTAACGGCGCAGCGCGTTGTAGCAGATGAGCGCGCACGCGGTTGCAGCCGACGGCGTCCGACTGCTAAAATCCGCTGAAACCTGGACGATTAGAACGGCCAATAGCAATCTTCTTGTCCTTCATATAAATACTGGTTAATAGACCCGCCTTATTCCCGACTTTTTGATTTTATTTAAATAATTTAAATAAAATATTGGCCCGCACTAGTTCTCTCTCTGTGTGTTTTCCAATTTAACCAATCACTTGACCATAGGTAGTGAAAGAGGCAGAAGCGCCATGTAAGAGCAATATGTCGAGGAGCCAGAGGTCCCACCACAGCAGGCATCCGTCTCACCAAGATGAGAAGGAATCGTCATCCCTTGTGGAGTCGGAGACATCCAGGAACAATATGTCGAAGAGTCAACGAAGTCCGCATCCGCACTCCAGCAAACAGCAACCTCAAGATAAAGAGTCATCGTTCGTCGAGACAGCGACGCACAAGAACAACATGTCAAAGAGCCAGCGAAGCACCCAAGCTAACAAGGCCCAGCCTCACAAAGACGAGAAAGAGTCCCCCTCCCTCAAAGAAATACCCGTCATGGAACGTTCCGGAACATTCCTAAAAGATGAGCCCACTTTCGGAGACATCATCAACTTAGATATATCACAATAAACATCTTCAGTCGAATTAGCAAATAGTAGAATATATCGAGTAGTGTCTCTATTTTGTAATCAAAGCACTTACCTAATGTATATTTTGCCTTAGTAACTCTTTTTAGAGTAGTTCCTGTTTAAAGTGTTTGGGTGCCAGGGTATGAGTACAGGCACATTGAAACATTTCGTCTCTGTCTCTAGTATGCCAACGCAACTGACGCATCTGCGATGCCAATTGTATTGCAGTTGTCGTTAGGTGGCGGTAACCAACACCAGTTGGGCCGTCGGCGTGATTGCTATCCAATACCTAACTTAAAAAAATCGTTGTATTTTTCTTATTCTCTCATTTCCTCAGCTCTTATTTACTAATTCATTCATTATGCTTTGAATGTATAAGATTCTACTATTGATAGATCATTTCTCTCGTAACTAACTGGTAAATGAGTTGCACTGTTGGCATTTGACTGTGGTCTGGGCTCGAAACATGTCGCAGTGGGTACGGCGTTAGCTCCTCGTTGCACTCGGTAAGTACGTCAATCACTAGTTATTTATATTAAACGTTGTACTAAATGTGTAGTGCTGGAGTTGCCTATTGAACGCTATCGGTGACATCGGACGACAGTGTAAACTTTACATAGTACTTTTTTTTAAGCTGCTATGGGCGTTTCGAGATACTCATTGCAAGCCTCTTGACGCGGATTTGTAGGAGACCTCGCCCAAAGCGGTGTGTCCCATTTGGTTTATTTACTGCTTGTTAGCTGTCTCTCCTCAACCCCACTACCAAGATGATCAAACAGGGTAAAATAAAAGTTCTGTTTTCAGGCTTCATCCGGTACTGCAACACTTGTAAGGATTTAATACGTGGACACATAGAGGGACAGGGTGGAAACGCAGGGATTAATAGTTGAAAATAGTGGAGCAGGGATTAATAGCAAGCTTCACATATTACAACCACGGTAAGTTGATGAGTATCTCGTATTTAAGAATTATATATTTTAATATATTCATCCTCATTGCCTGAGCATTGACGAAGTTATTTCTGTCCGGATGATATCATAAACTTGTATTCTGAATGTAACTCACGACTATTTTGCTCAATTCCGCAGTGTAGGAAAATTACGCATTCATTTTATAACTTTAATTTTGACTAATTTTCCAGTGTGTTCTTTTATGTATGTATCTTAAAGGCTTGCATTTTATAGTGCTTTATTATGCTTTAAATAAATCCGCCAAAAAGTTTGTTATTTTTTTGCTGAGATTGAATTGGATGTAATAATGAACTAAACACGCCCTGGCTAGACGTAAAACTAAGCAGAAATCCATGCAATGCCACAAACATAATCGTCACATGTATATGTTGATTTCTAAACAGTATTATGTAGAATACAATTAAAGTATAAATAGACAATCAAGTTGGAACTGATGAATGGAAGTGTATTTGCCCGCTGTCACATTAATTGAATAATACATACCTACTTGCTCATTGTTTTAATTACTGCTATATAAATTAATGCAGTTCCTATTTTTTATTTACAGTCATACAATGAGGACATCAGTGTTTTTTCTGAGAGAGTTAGATAACAACGAAAAGCGTCGACATTCACTGAGTGGTTTCTCGGTTACCTTAACAACCACAGATCCTACCTCGCTTGTGAAGAGTAAGTAGAATTAATAATATTAAGACTCAACTTCCACTTTTAACACCTCTTAAAACCCGTACCGTGAGTGGATTTATTTCAAGATTTTTAACAGTTTCACCGTTTTGTATATGTACATACACGGACTTACGCAGTTTTTCCTGTTCAAATGGCTTCTCAGTATATGGTAGGCTTAATAAATTGAGTCAGGCCTGTAGCTAAGGTAGTCAACTGATGTTTTATAAGAAAAAATCTTGCTAATAATATTATTTCAAGCAGCTATCGGATTTGGAAAAAATAAATGAAAAAACGTGGTGAAATCAATGAAAAAATAATAAATAATCTCCAAAAAAAACCGAACCTGTAGTATAAATATTATTCTCAAAAATTCAAAATTCATTGTCTCTGTTATCCAAGCGTCATAGTCCAGTCTGGATTATTATGCTTGCAAAACGGCGAGATTGCCATATATAAAAAAAAGCTTTTATTTATCATTGCAGGTTTGTTACGTGTGCATAGTTGGAGTTTTAGAATGTATCCCATTGTCTGCCGTGTAGGGCTTGGATGATTTATATCACAAATGTGTCAAATGGATCATCAAGCACTTTTAAGTTTGGCCAACTAAAGCAAGAAGCTGGCCAGTTGGAATTAAAGAGACCAGAAAAGTGGAGCAGGTTTGTCCCCAGGACGAACGCAACGAATAACAGGTTCAATGAGCGCGAAGTGCCGGGATCTTTGATGAACGCTACAAACAAGCAAGCTCGGTGAAGATAGTTCGTAAGGTGCGTTTGGTTTATTTTAATTTTCTTGCCACCCTATTCTGTCCTACTCCTCGGCAAAGGCTTCCTTCCACTCCTTACATCACCCGCGATCCCGCGCTAGTTCCTTCTAGTTTTTACGGAATCTATCCAGTTGGTGCCACCATCTCCTATGTGGCCCGCCTGGCCGCCTGGCCTCACTGTCTCGGGGCGCTCTGCTCTGTGTTTCGTTTCGGGTCAAGATAATCTGACTCTTGGAGTTTTGACGTGCTGCGCGTATTATTATTATTATTGCAATTCGTATGATTTCGGTTTTTACAATGCATTTATTATTCGTTTCCTTAACAGGTTCCCGCACTTCGAAGTTTTTGAGCACCGACAACATCAACAGACAGTCTCCTTCATTCATAAAGAAAGCATCTACGTCAGTACCTAGTATTACAAAAATTTATAATCTACGTTTGCTACGTCAATAAAAAAATGTCTTCTAAATTAATATTAATTAAACAACGCCTTAGGTATACAATATTATAAGAAACTGGTTTTAGTGCAGGGGTTCTAAACATTTTTGTATTTAGTTTGACATACCATGATTTTCGTTCGTTTTCTTCCTCTGATTGAACTGTCTTTCCTCGATGTAAATCTCTTTTATATAATAATAAGTTACATGTGCCAAGCTCATAATGAAAAATGTTGCGCTTCCTTTTTGCTCCACCACAGTCGAATAAAAACTCATTTGTTGTAGTTGTGAAAATGTTTTTGCCAGTGTCTCAAAGTTTATATAAAGAGTATAAAACTTAGTGCCACTATTTCAATAATCTTGATGTCATAGTATATTCAGTAATTGTTCAAGTTAGTTATGTTCGGGTATGTGTATATAATATCTTGTTATCCCTAGGGAATTTGTCCAAATCCATTTTAGCTTATAGTCTAGAACTCGAGACAGTTTATTTACAATGACACATTTCCTAGGAGTTGTATATAATATTATGGTAACGGCAATGGAGGCAAGTAAAGAGTTTTATAAGAATATAGTTAAGCCAACATGGTGTGCGCGACAACATTGCAATGAGCACGCTCTGTGCTGCCCTCACTGCTCCCGAGCGCCGACACTGTAAGCAAGCTAGTGATCAATCACACTTGAAATGTATAGAATGTGGACTAAGGGAATAATTTAACATTAACTTGTAACTCAAAGTATAACCTTGTTAAATAGTGCGATCTTTATGCAACATATAAAATCCCATTTGTCGTAGCAAAAATAAAAAAGTTGCTGTTTAGAAATAATACACAAGTTAACATAAGTATATTAACATTTTTAGAAATGGCTTGAATCATTTCCGTTCTTTTTTATGACTTCATTAAATCTGACATTCTACACATTCGTGTGTAATTATTTACACACGAATCTATCTATTAGTATATTATGTAAATGCAATTATATAAATCTCACCCTGTATGTACTTACTGTTTTGCTATCGACTCGTAAAATGCTTAAATGTCTAGCTGGATCTAGTACATTTATGAAATAGAAGTAGCGATTATTAAGATTAAAATTTCGTTGCCATTTTAATTATACTAAATATAAAGTAGACTCTAGTTGTAATAATTCATCGACACTGTCTTTTGCATTAAAAAGGTAAAGTAAAATATAATGTATTTTATAAAATTATCAATTATGATTTATTGTGAATAATAAAATCCCTCTCACCGAGAGGAGGCCTGTGTCCCAGCAGTGGGAACATTATAGGCTGATTATGTATTTATTGTGAATTGCATGTCAAATAATATTTCTATTTAAATTCAATAAGCATAGGTACATTGTACTTAAAAACAAAAACTATTTAATTTAATGTATTCTTAACAGAGTTCTTTTCCGTAACACATCTCAGCTCAGTATTAAGTATATTAAGTCCAAGACTTCCCTCCGAAAAATGTGAAAAGAGTAAAATAATGTATCTTGTTTAATTTTTACGATTATTTTTTTATACTAATATATGTATGCAAAGGAACTGCTCAGTATTTCCTAACTGTAAAAATACTGTACTGCTGTATGTAATATATATGTACTGTAAAAATGTCTTACAATATATTTATGTATGCATAGGTGGAACAACGAACTCCACCATGAGGGAAAATACCTTTTATAATCATTAATATAGGGAATATCTCCGAAGCCGATTAATTTAAGTAAGAAAATGTGCGTTCGTTTATGTTCAATATGTTGTCTGTCTTCACTGCACCAAGAAAAACCTCTGCGCCAAGGCAAAAAAAGTATTCTTTTAATTTCATTTTCACTTCATTTTTGTTTTTCTTCCTTTATTTGAATAAATAGATATTCGCTAGATGCTCTAGGGGGGCTCTTTATGGGAGTAAAAAGACGCACTGCGGCTTATTCCAATCTGAGACTAAATACTTAAATAATAACTAAATGCGCAGGAGCCAGGAGAGTGACTCCTGGCTCCTGCGCATTTAGTTATTATTTGATGACACGATATACTATTTTGGTCAGACGATATGGAAATTGGGCTTATGCGACTTGAAAAAAGGCACCTTTGAGAAAACTACGTGCAACTTTCTTATGGTATTTTCCGTCCACGTTGAGTTCGTTCATTTCACACTATACCGAAAAAGAAGTGCTTAATAAAATATAAGTGTAGGTGGAAATCCGGCTGTAGGATACTGTAGTATGTATGTAGGCATTTAAAAATGATACAGCAACATCACTTTCAATTTTATACCTATATAATCTTACTTAATTATATATAATTATGTAAATAGATTCTAAGTTTTTTTCAATAATGATTGTGATAAAATGTATTGTTTTGGTAATTTTACTTTTATAAAGTATGGTTTCAGTGGTCTCATTATTAGTGGTTTTAGGATGGAAAATGTATAATACACCTTCTTTAAAGGAGGTGTATTTAAAGCCGAAAGTAACACAAACTGCAGCTATCAGTAAATATCAAACCTCATATCTCATACGTAGTGCGCTCGTAATGTACATTTAAATAATACTATTTTGAAAAAAGCTGATTTAGGATATTGGTAGTGCCTAATCTCCTTTTAACTTGTTTTAGTTCGCTCAGTGTGACTCTGCATTAAAAGATAAAAAAGTAATCAACAAAAACATGTTGCGGTGATATTAATTTGGTACCTCTTGCATTTGTCTTTATTTACTTTAGCGGTATTTAGGTAACTTTTATAATAATTACAACAGCTGAAAATCAGTGGTGTTATTAATGTTATTATACAGGATGGCAGTTAAAAGAAGGGACATACTTTAAGGGAGTGTAAAATGGTACTCGTTAAATTGACCAACACCTGTGGAAAAAGAATCAGCTATTCCTTACATATTGATTGTGTTAGTATTGCACTTTTGTATGGAACAGCTGATTCGTTTTTAAATATTTCTGAGTTGGTGCCATAGTAAATGATGTTCATTTTCATGAATACTACACACCAATGAAGTATGGCCCGTCTGTTAGCTGCCATGTTGTATTAGATGGTGAGACCACGGAAAATGGTTTTATTATTTATGAAGATGTATTTTATAGGAAGGTATTTAATATCAGTAGAACCTTATTAGGTTACTACTGCACAATATAAATGTGTTAATGATATGCTAGCTGTAATTAAAAATTATTTAGTTAAAAATATGTTTTTCCTTGGGTTAATCTAAAAATGATCTCATTGATGCACAGTATTCAATAATTTTGTTGGTTTTTATCAGCACCAGGCCATCAGCCGTTGCAATATTTATAGGCAATATTAGTTTTCTTTTTATTGACTCTTTTATTTCTATTCAAGGACTTGTTTCAGTGTCCGGTAGTGTGTGTAGTGTTAATTGTTATAATTTATTGTAAATATTTTATTTTACGTCCATAACATAGGTTCACATTTCATTACACATTTCTATCACAAAGTACACCGTTTGTATAAATTTTAAGTTATTAGTTTAAGTAACTTCTAGATTTTAATCATGAATATATTTATTATTGTAATTGTTGATGAAAAATGTTATTTTAGGAAAAAAGTAATAAAATTAATAAACATGTGCAATGCCATTTTGTTATTTTATTTTTAAAGCGCCATCACATTTTTCAGACTTTGGACGAGCAATTTATCGAATTTCTTACAAGTAGCTTTTTTATTGAATTACTGTTATAAAGAGTTTACTGAGAGAAAAAAAGAAAGAAAGAGAAAAAAGAAAGAAAGGGAGAAAGTAAAAGTATTTTAGTAGATTAAATTGTAAGGACGGACGGTCAATATTACTGCTATTTTTATTGCTTGTCTCAAGGCCCCAATATTTTTCTTGGAAGTTGCTATTTTTTTTAGAATAAGCACAACCTCCGTGGGTAATTTATAGTTACTTATATGTTGTATCTAAGTATTAGATTATCTGCAATATTTTCCTTGTAGACTGGCCGTCTTTTAGTTGATGCCAAGAGGAAGGGTCTCGATATTTTATTTATGATTCCACTGGCGGAAGACGGAAATAAGATAGGCTTTTATCGATTTCTGAAATTGATATACCATGCTGCCTTTTTCTGTTTAGCTCCATTTACACGGTGCAAGTTAAGGTTGTCCTGCGATATTATTATTATTACCATACCAGTAATAATCCACCAGGGGGTTTCTAATACCAGTACCTATAGTATTAATTGTCTTGAAAAGTATAGACTTGCGATGGCTCGCGCATGGTCGAGCAAGCCGCCTGCATGCTCGAGCAGTAAAAATGTTGGTCGACCATGCGCGAGCATTTTGCAGTTCGGTCTGCGCTGACCCTTAGGCGCGGGCTTGCGGGCGGCGAACAATGGGCAGCTCGCCGCCCGGTAAGGACCAGGCCCGGGACGACGGCGCGTTGCAATGGTAATTTAAAGTGTTTCCAAGCACTTCCTGGCATCCAATTCAGCGACATTAAAATAGTTTGTGCCATGGAGCCGGTCTGATGCTGGAGCCAGAAGTTGACCGAAGGAACTCTTCAATTAAACAAAATAGCCCCTGGATGAATTTCTTATTCAAAATAAAACTTGTAAAAAAAACGGTTCGTCAACGACCGTATTTACAACGCAGGTTGTCAGCATCTAGACCCTTCACCATTTCTAAAAAAAAATATTACAGGCCATTGACAGAGAAGGCTGTTCGCATTTCTAAGTGGTTTGGATTTCGAGACGGAAGAGAGAGGGGTAATTCTCGTAATTTTAAGAATGTTCTCAATATCAAACACAGAGTACATTTTTATATGGTATCAAAAATCCTTTATTCCCAGCAGTTCCATAAATAAAAAAAAAATACCTCTAAATTTTCGATTGTCGCATTCCGACTAGATTTCCGAACGCTTTTAATTACGGGAATAGGTCTTCAGAGGTCTTTCTATCGCATAGTCGACATCGTAATTGCCTAACCACTTTTGTCAATTCCCACTAAATTAAAACTTCACTAGGGGTTGAAACATTAAATTAGTAAGCACTGCAGTTGAAACTAAGTATCACATAGACCTTGTCGTTTTAAGACGTGCAAGTACCAAGTACCTTCGGGAGGTAAAGCAATTTTCGAGGTCGACTATACCTAGGTTTGTTGAAAGCAAAATACAAGAAAGTAGTCATAAATTAAGTCTTTTATTTCAGAAAACGATACAATATAGCATAATAGTACAATATAACAACAATACCATACGGAAATTTAAATGTTTTCTATTGTTAATTTAAAGATAACCCTACTGTATATTGAAACTGTGAATACAAATTTTCGTCTATAGATTACGACACATTTCTTGAAAATTATATAATAAATTAATCAATGTTTCCTTGTAAAATGTTCTTACGTACATTACGAACCTAAATTCATTTTACAAAAACAGAAACTCTTTCAAACTCCCAATCTAATTTAGTAAAGGCCTATTGAAATTTTGTTTGTGTTCAATATGTGTGGTTAATATGCATTATCATTTTATTTAATTAGTCTTTAAAAAATGCTCATATTTATTTTAAATATGTTTATTGACACAATAATTTTGTGAATTTCCATTTACATTTTAATAAATGTTTTAGGGACAAGTTTTCATTAGATATCTTTTCCAATTATAGTGTAGTACATAATGGAAAATAGGTGCCTGTCATATATTACTCTTGGGTGTTCTGTACAGTTGGTGTTGAGTTTGATCTTATCTAGATGATGTAGAGATACATTAAATATAAATAAAACATTGTCCATTGGCAATAATTATAAAAAAACCACCACAAATGAATTAAAAATGCCATAAACAAGAGTGAAATTCTTCTAAATATACTGACACAAAACTACGATTAAATGTGCTATGAAACATGACATGTTGACGCCTATTATATTATTGAATAGTAGCCGTGGAGTTTACACAACAGAGCCACGGTTGTACCAAATTATTAACTCGAACAATCCTCACTTCGCACTTTATTCTTAGACCGTCATTAGCTGAGCTTCAAAACATTCAGCCTACATATGTGTACCACACTATGAAACATGATCAGTTCTTAGCATAACGAAATAAATATTAGAGTACACCAAGTTAAAAGTTGCGTATTATACCTATAATAAGATAAATGTAGAGCTCAGCTAACGCCAGGCCTAGCCATGTTGCTAACGAAACGATTTTATAAAAGCGAGTTCCTATCCTCACTGTTTGTCACTCCCGCTGTGCACTTAAAATAAATAAACTTAATATTCGTTGTAACAAAATTAATTTTATGGTTTAAAATAGAATGTTTTCCCAAAATTATATGACAGCTAACAGAGTGAGTTTAAAAATATGCTCCCCAAACCCACAGAGAAAGAATCACTTTGTAGAAAATGGTAGATAAAATTAGCAGGGATTTTCGAACTGTTTATACCATCATCACGTTTACCTAGGGTTATTAAGTTTCCAAATTGTGTAAGCGTATAAATTTCTACAGAATTTTAAGAATTCATATAAAATAACCAAATACTTATGCACTTACAATACGAACATTTCAAAAGCCATATTTGTATATATGTTTAAAAATAATTACGAGAAATTTTCACTCAATTTTTACACGAAAATACACAATAAGTATATGAACCTGATATTTTACGCTATGTTTTCCACTTAACACGTCATAACATTAATTCCTAAGTATTCAAGGCTGGATATTGTAAGTATGACAACAACTACATACCAAAACACGATGACTTAACGTTCTATAATTATAATATTTGTATTATTTTAGACGTATAGCACACTGGAACCAGTACATGTAAATGCAGCACGGTGATAGGTCACGCAGTGCGTATTAGCACTTTGAGTTCGCCATGCGAATGTGCGGTGCGTCAATAATCGTGGTTTCAGTGTGTACAGTGCCATAGTCAAATTATGCGCTAATACAAATAAATGGCCGATCTTCTGTAAGCTCGTGGCTCCGGAATATTAAGTAAACGTTTAGTGCGTCGTCACGAATAACAACGCTAAACATTTATTTATTAATAAATAATAATATTAACAATACACAGTACTAACATTTATATTTTGCACAGTGCAATGGTTATTTGAAGTATGATTGATTCCACACTGATTGATTTGCCATAAGCCAATAATTATATTAACGTCAACACTGTTTAATTTACTTATGTTGTTTACTCATGCACAAAGACATAGGCTAACAGAAACTGAAATAAACGATTACCCTTAAAACGTAGTAGGTAACCGAAAAAGTTGTTTTTTAATACGTTATTCTTAGCTCTTTTTTGTCAGGTGCTATTTCTTAACGTCAACTTTCTTTATATTTTTACAGCAATTTAGTCAAACATTTATTCTATTGAGTATTTTACTAAATTGAAGAAATAATTAACAGCTGCATTCCTAATTGCTATCAACATAGTGTTAGACATCGTCGTCTCTACACTGTACAAGTGTGTTGTAGAGTATGATCGGATGATTTGCTGACCCCAGATTTTACAACAGCAATTAGGGAGGTATATGTATTCTCTATGGAAATTAATATTTTGAGAAGAATTGTTGAGTAAGAAACGGCTTTAAGCCTCTCCAATTACTGTAATGCTCTATGTTACTTGATGCACCAAACTACAGTTCCAAAACTCTTAAAACATTTCTGAATACTGTAAAAATCTTCCCTACTTCATAAATCTATGTGTAAGTACCTAAGGCAATGAAGGGTAGCTGACACCAGTCCAAGTGGAAGAATTGATGGCACTTTATGTACTTCACGTTAGCCACACGTCCACTTTATGGCTTCACAAAGCAGTGTGTCAACTTTAGCTTATCTGTTAACACATATTTATTAATTAAGAGACCATTGATGACCCTTCACCCACACGGCGTCACCTGGGACTATGTGCCTGACGTTCAACACGACTTTGTCAACTGTATCCACCATTACCTCATTATTTTTACACGCAAGCTGTAAATTGTTATTTTTTCACAGAATGTGTACAATATTACACTAATTTTATAATCATATCATCAATTTAGTATAAATGCCGACAAGCACACTTGGCAAGCCGCATTTAGTAACTCGTGTTTTCTTGATAATTTTTGGTAGTTTGCCAAAGTATGCATTCTTAATGGCAAATATTAATTACAACGACGATGAACATTATAATATAGAAGACCGTATGTGCCTTACTATATAAATATCACGCTTAATATGTATAGATAATATCCAAGTTTTATCAAGAAAAATAGTTACATCTTTATAATTAGTAAATAAACTACGCAAAATAAAATATCTATAATATATATAATATTCTATTGACCAATCTACTGCCCTGACATCTTACCACCGTTTATAAAAATGCTTTATTATAATATACATACTGATAACACCTCACTTTATCTCAGGACTGGGTTGATCTGACTTTGTGAGTATGAGCCGATCGAAATCAACCTGATTACAGTAAACGGTGACATCAGAAGCAAGAATACGTAATACTGCAGTGTAGCATCACAAAGTAGGTGATAACGGTAACAGCATTATGTTAAACGTAATATAAGTAGTGCTACTTATAATGAAATAACATGTCAATTGCTAAGTTTCTATTGTAAGTTGCATAGATGGTAGAGATAGTGATATTGTGTGTTAGTTAACAACAATGTAAAAATGATGTTTAGCCTTGAGGGTAGGGTTTAACAATTAAAATATAGAATTCCTTATAAGAATTCTAAGGATGGATTGTACAACGACCCGCTAAACCAAATCAAAACGTCATTCTGTCGAGCGACTTCAAACAACTGACAGAAATACCATGATGTAAATGTTAAGTAAACTTTATTTAGCGAGTCATTCCGCAAGCAACCTTAAGCGTCTATCTCAAATTAAAGTAACTATAAGGCCCGGTCCCCATGATAAAAAAGCTGATGCGCAGTAGCACGCGCTCGTATGGACGATTGTCCACGGTTCTTTGTCATAAAAACCTGGCCTTACCAGGCAGGGCAATGATTGGTTTTGGAAATATGTAAATAATTCTTTAGATCCGGTGTCTTTAGATATAGCTTCGGAAGAATGGCTTGGCATAAATACTAGAGTATTTCAAAGAGGTAATACGAAGAAAATCCTTATATTATATACTTTTGTGGAAGTGAATATATACAAAAATCTATGATCTTGTTTTATTTAAAAAGAGTTTGTTATCTTTTTCAAGAATGCCATTAAATTAACAAACAACTAACAGGAACACATTGGTTGCCTTGGAATTGGATAAAGCACTTTATTAAGAAATAACAATCATTCTAACAAACTATTAAAAATGGAAACAGTGGTTTGATTTTAAGTTGTCATTTGAAAAATAAGTAGTAGTCTTGCCGAATTTTGTGGATTTGAATTAAATGTGTGATCGTATAAAAATCATAAAAGGAGGAGTTTTAGTTAAATAATAAGGATTATACTGATTAAGTAGTCGAATTATAAGGAACACAAGTACGGCATGACGAAAGCTTTGGAGAGGTCGCTATAAAAAAAATAAGCTGCCTTGTGCGAGAGGGATGCATCGGGAGCGGTGTAACAGCGGTATCTGAGAGGCGATGTCAAGGTCACCGCGGGGTTTAGTAGACCATTCACATGAGGAACTTGCCGATGATGATGCCGAGGATTGCCATGCCGATAGCGGTCAGCACCCAGGGCATGAGCGTGATCTGTGCGTTCTTCTCGGGCCCGTACGAGTGCGGGGTGCGGGCCGCGCGACCGTCGCCGCCCGCCGTCTGGCGCAGGCGCATCAGCTCCTCCTGTAACACGATAACCAGTTATATAACTGACTGGCTCTACGTTCACACAAACATAATCAAAGGCTAGATAATAGCTGTCGCTACTGCATTATTATACAGTTTAAAAAGAGCATAATGGCTAACAACCGCAATGCAACAGGATTCATGCAATTTAAACGTAGACATGTATGTGCTTATTCATAAACCATACTTTACAGTGAATCTATCATATTATTTGAATGGATGAGGGAGAAAGTGGTCAGTCAAGTTTTGCTGTACTGACTGCTCTATATTAGCTATCCATTTTCGGGCGGACGCTTCCAACAGCTTAGGCTTCCTGCACATGACGACGGAGTCGCACCCGGAGCTGGACCGCATGTTTGTGTATACGAATGAATATCGCGGTTGGGCCGCACCGCCGCCGCCCTGGAACCGCGAGTATACTGCATCGCCAGAGTTTTAAATAGTAAAGCCAAGATCAAAGTTCAGAAAAGCATTGTCTAATAAACTGTGGCGACTTTAGAAAAGTTTTTACACTCTGAGATATTCTAAAATGAAGTTTCATAATTTCTTATTTCTTCAAAAAAGCACGAGAATTTCGCCTTTAACCGCTTCTTTGCAGGCTAAAACAGGATATACCCAAAATAGTCTCTTACGTCTAAGGATATGTTTCAGTCTGCGTTTATAAATTAAGTACATACTAACACTATGTTTTTTTATTGTTCAAGTTATCGTAAGGAGTTATATCAATATTAAAATGAGAAGACGTCTTGACTGTTTCGTTGGCAATGCTTTACTGAACTGTGATTGTTACTTTACTATTTAACTCGGTATCGATCAGGTGTACACGCGGTTCCGGCGCGGTGACGGTACTGCGCATGCAAACATTCGGTCCGGTGCCCGTGCGGCTCCGGCGTCATGTACAGGAAGCCTTTAACTTAGAATTTTAAGTAATTTTAGTTTTATCGGATATATTATAAATGATAAACATTTTAGCGGCTATTTTGCCTCACTTTTTTACGACGTTAATTTTGGTATCTAAACGGCTAGCTAGCTAGATCAAAAAGTGTAAAACAATAGATACTTTATTTCAGAATAGGATCTTGAATGATCTATGTAATATGGATATTAAAACAGTTTTAAAATCAAATTTATCCGCATAGCTCTTAATAGCATAAATATGCACACACAAATAAATTTATTTGATTAGAATTTTGGAAGCCTTCATCTTACCCAAACGATTATTCGTTTGCAGTTTTTCAAAATAGTCCCTACATCTTTTCGAGTACTATAAATACTAAAATGGATGTCTGAGTAACAAAGGCAAAACATATTTCCATAATTATCGCTGAGCAAAGTTGTGCCCTGAAAGAGGCAGAATACGCCTAGTTCAAATCAATAAAACACTAGTCGAGAACTTCGCATTAGTCTTTTAAGTTATAGGTTCAGATAAGGAGTTTTTCGTGCGTAATACTGAACGCAGCAAGGCGCCCGAAGTAACTGCGCTCATGCACTGCCATCGCACAGGATACGCAACTGAAACGTATGCAAGTGGACAGAATAAATTTGCCTCCTACAGTATTTTAATCTCACGAAGGGACACGCGTTTTACTTGTAGTCACCAAGTACAAAGTACACAAACACGCTGTGAATGTGTGCGTGAAGACGAGTAGCTTCAGCACATAACTTTCGACTTCGCTATTGTCTCGGACGGTACCGGGAGCTCTTGCATATTCAAAGTTTGTTTGTAGACTTGGTAACCACAAGTAAAGAAAACCGCGTGTCGCTGCGTGAAATAAAAATACTATAAGTCGAGATGAACGTTACTTAACAAACGCTTTGGCAAGATATGTTCAGATTCTCTCGTGTAGGTATGTAGTTTGACAGTTGTGCGACAGAGACAGAAATAATACTTAGCCAAAGTATGAGCTAAGTAAAGTTTACTAATCTCGGCCTTGTCTCTGCTTTGTGATTATCTACGCATCAAAACGCCTTATCTGGACGAGCAACAATTTCATGATCCCTCTAGGATCATGAAATTGTGAAGTTAGTTTGGAGCTATAAGATAGGCTAAACAAAGTTAATTTGAGAAAGCTTGGCTATTTGATTCAAAGAACTAATTATTGTAAGATAATCTGTATGTTATGTAGAACACACACACAAGCTTTTATAGCTTGCAAAAAGTGTAAAATAGTGTTTTTGCATCTGTTAGGGCAGATGCAAAAACTCTTTTTTACACTTTTGTTTGTCGGAGATATGATAGACACATGGAATCGATTGTACGCTGAGCGCATAAATAATTTCTAGACTTCCCTAACCTTGATAAGTCAATTTCAAGGACATTTTTTTTTTTTAAACGTTGCCCCACACTAATAATTTCTCCTGTGTCGTGGGTGCGTTTACGTACATATAAACTCACATACATAAACAGCCATTTCAATCATCCAAATTCATTCCGTAATATTAATCTTACGCCATACTACATTTGGAATCGATCTTAATTAAGGTGAAGTTTTAACAGCTATTAACGGAATGGTTCAATTCGATTATGGACATAATAACATCTAACCTACGTATGAAATTAAGATGACTTTTACACTTGCGTTTATTTTCGTTTTGTTTAGGAGCAGTGCTGGCCAAGTGGTAACGGCCGACTTACGAGTTGTAAGTCGTGGGTTCGAACCGAGACAGGCGCTTTACTTTGTGTAAATTATTTCATCACCACTGCTCCCAAAACAGTGAAGGAAAACATCGTGAAGAAACTGGCATGTGCTAGAACCAAAAACTTCGAAGACATGTGACATCTACCAACCCGCACTGGACCCACATGGTGTTTTACGGCCCACTCCACCTCGCCGAGAGGAGGCCTGTGTCCCAGCACTGGGAACTTAGTTGCCATAATCGGTATTAAGCACAATTTTTTATTTTCATATACTAATTCCGATCAGCAGACCATCCAATTAAAAAAATTGAATGATAGTTAGGTACACTTCACCATGACCATGCATTCTGATTTAGAAATTAATACATGATTAGTCACGTGTAAGGTTAGCAGAGCTAGATATCAAACTCGAATGGATGGTTTAATTAGTCATAGACTTTAACTTGTAAATACATTGCTTCGTTGGCGACACACTAACATTCAAGAAAACATTTCACGCAAAAAGGCTCCCCGCAGACAGATGTGACGCGACAGCGCGACCCTAGCAGACCGATTTCTAATGAAAACTTCATGGAAATTGTTCTACCAGAATCGCGTCGCGTCTGTCTGTGGGAGCCTTAAGGGCCAATCCCGCGTGTATGTGCGAACCCATGCCAGCATAAACGCCCTTAGGCTTAATTTCGTTTAGATTGATGTAGTTTTAAGCACGAGTAGACATCATGCGGTAAGTAAATAGCACGATAAAAAGCATAGTGAAGACATTAACAAGCATGCGTGTTTGATGCCTATTCGTGCCTTAATACACAATCTTTAAAAGGGCTTAGATTTATTGCCCAAACATGAAAACCTTGCTAATGTTTATTAAGTAAAGATTAGTAAAGATTTTTTTTGTAAAAATCCTCCGGGAAAATCGGGACTGACTGACAGACAAAACACAGCCAAAACCACTGGACATGAAATTCACCCGGGCGATGCCGGGCACGAACAGCTAGTTTTGCATAAAAAATAGTGCTACAGTAACATTTACCAAAGAAGAAACCTCGCACATGGCCACATTGCAGTAGAACATGAAAATCGCAGAACGCTAACATAACTTGAACATATCAGTATTGTATTGTTAAAAACATGATTAATTAATTCAGTATATTAACATCAGGAAGTCTCGGTGGACACTTATCGTCCGGTTTTTTTCCTGTACCTACGGACGTATAAGCAGTAATGGGCTAATAATTCGACTCGAAGTAAAACAATAGAATCACGTGTTAGCACGAGATTTACGTCATAACATCATGTTTTTACGAAATTCCAATAGTAACCCTGATTTATATATTTTTGAGTGTGCTGGACTGTACTCCTCACGACCACACCAATGTCTCTCTCGTCGTATTGTCATCACGTAATTAATATTCGGTAGTTGCTAACGCCCGAATAGATCGCTACAGCATAAGTATTACACACTCGGATCAATTTAAAATACAGTATTATATAATACTGAATATCTTATTTTGTATTTCACTTAATTATTATGGTATAAAGCGCATAGCACACGTGGTTTTGTACAACTCGTCAGATTCGCTTAGTTTGTATGTGCACAATATTAAAGGCCAATCATTTGTTATTTTATATTTAAAGGAAAATTCATACACACATAGTAGTCTTCTACATGGGGCAATATAAGGATATGCTTACATAGATATACAATAGGGAAAAAAACCGACATTCTTGCTTGTTTAGTAGTATTAGATAGAATTCCAAAACCAGAAGAAAAATCATAAAAAAAATTGACTCACTTTTAGTTGCAGATTTTCGTGTCTTAATTTGCTTTCTTCCTCCCTCAAAAGGATAACTTCTAAAGTCGCCTTTTGCAAGTCAGTTTCCGCGATCTCAGACTTAGGGAAAGTCAAAGTCTGAAATAACGATAATAAAAAAAATGTATATATGACTAATTATATACTTACGTAAACAGTAACAAAAATATATAAATAGAACTTGCAAATAATTGAAAAACATGCAGTTAAGGGCAATAGTAGGAAATATATAGAGTATTGTGTGGGTAATGGGATGTCAAGGATGTTTTGGCAGTATACAAGATACGCTAAGCTAATCTATCATTTGGCAATCAATTGTTGCAGTGCATTCAATATTTTCCCTCCAAACTTAATGTTTTCTTTAATTGTTCACTTCACTGATTGTTTATTTAATTCTTTATCAATGAGACGCATACTACCTTTATTAACATATTTACAGCGCACGTGGCGAAGTGACTGTTTGCAAAATAAAAAATAATAATTTTGGATTCATAACTTTAGAATAAAAATGTAATGGTCGGGTACCGTTTTCACGCCAGTAGTGTGATCATCATCCTTCCGCTTTGCTTCATTCTGGATGAGACCTTCTACGGCATCCTGCAAGACAATTGAAATAACATGCCAAGCTCGGACTAATAATATCCAATGTGGATACGATATAATATACATAATCATAGATCAATAACTGTACATTGTAATGATCGTCTTAATAACTACAGGTAAATACGTCATCTATGCTGAGCGTTAGTCGCAATACTACATGGCTGATTGGCGAAAGGGCAAATAAAAATTGAAAAAGCTCACAAACCCAACGAAAACGTCCAGGAAACCATACAATCATTTCGTGCGCGGAAACCCGTTCTACGTATAGATGTAGAAACGAACTCCACAAAACAACACATTCATAAATTTGTAAGTACAAGTTGGAGCATTACCTTTGTCGATGATTTGGTTTCATCTGCAACGGCGACGCGTTTCTTGGTCACTTCGTTTTGAGCGACGTTGTCACCAGCATCCTACAAAGATTACAAAAATAAGTATTTACAAGATACGTACGGTTAGTTAACTTCGATCTCGTGCAGGTGCAGGAAACATGAAATACGCAAATGTTTCAACTTACATTCAGGTTGGTGCCGCGCGGAGAATCAAACACGCACTTCAGCTTGTAGTCCATCAGTTGATCTGGACTGATCTCCTTCCACTGAAAAAGATCCTGAGCCAATTAAATGGATTACGACATTTTCATAATAAATCTTTTGTGTCAGTCTTCCAGCTGATTTTCAGATTGGTGAAATATAACATTAAATGTAACACATTGAAACAAACCGACTAGTTTTTGTGTTACATTGGTTATATTAGGACGGCTCATTTGTTTTACATTTTTAAGATAACACTGGATCAATTAAAATCTCGGTACAAAAAATTAAACAGATAATTGAAATAGGCCCTTTGAAAAAATAACCTTTTTTAAGTAATGGTATGGACCAGGCTATTGGCACAATATTTATTATAGTAGTCAAGTGTACATACCACTTGATCGATGTTGGTCTTTCCCTCTGGAGCGACGACACTTTGCACCATAAACTTATGTTTATGCTTCTCATTGGGGTCCACATACACCGGCTGTGGAGTAACTGGAAACATTCAGCACATTATTATTTAGTTGCACACAATATGTCTGATGTGACATTTCAACAGATAAGGTACAAACAATGCTGGTAAAAGATGTTCATTAGACAAAATTAACTTGTTGTGGAAGCAACTTTCAAACAGACAAATACATTCAGCTACAGAGCAATCACTTCATAATGAGCATGACATAGAGTGATGGTGATAAATTGTAGGAATTACACTTACTAGCTATTTCCACCTTGGAATTTGGCTCAAGTGATCCAGAATTAGGGCGTACGCAATACTTCTTTGGTGCAGTAGTTTTTATCTTGAAGAGTACCGTATCGTTTGAAGGGTTTGTCAATCGCATGTAGGTTGTGCATCCCTGCTCGAACAATCCTGAATAATCAACTAAAAAATTCAATTATAATGACTATTTCTTTGAGGACCGGCACAATTGACAACAGATATGCTACTTGTATTAAAGCAACATAATCTTACTCCTTGTGCTCACAACATAGCTGAAAACATTAGGAAAATAATAACTATAATTATAATAGAACACCAGTCTTTTATATTCTGAGTATGTATGTAGGTACATGTATAGACACACATCAAAACAATCTAGGGATATTTCAGTTATTCATGTATTGAAAAGAAACAACTTAGAAGATCTTATAACATATTTATATCAAAATGGGCACTATTTTATACCCTAACGGGAAATAAAATAAATCCAGCGTTGTTTCGTTAACTTATTAAGTAGAAATAAAAAATGTTAACAATTTAAACTATTCATGTATCTCCGGCGAGTCTGGGACTTTATCCCATAAGGAACTAAAATATCCTAAGATTGCTCTGATGTGTGTACAATGTACATAATTATGTGTTATGTGTATTTTACTGTTTTGCTGCAAGACGAAAATGAGAGGAAGGATTTAGACGTCAGCATGATAAAGGTAATGGTGAGATGGATGAAACATGAAGATAGAATAATATTGTTGAATAGGTGAATGAGTTAGTTAACCTATGCTTAGAGGGTGTTAATTGTGCCAACAAGACACAAAGATAAAGTAGGAAATGCTATGAAATGTGTTCCTTGCAAGTATGAGTGGTAAATATACCTAACCATGAATTATAGATAGAGGAATGACATGGTATAATGTTGTGGCTTTAAGAGGACATGGTGACAAAAGTTTAAGAGAATCCAAAAATGGTAAAAAGTTCAATGCTTACAATAAAAACTACATAATCCTACTTTACATATAGGCACCTCTATCTACTATGTAAAATTACATATTCATCGGGATAATCGGTGGCGAGCCAATTGCCACTAATAGGGGCACGAATCCGGACTCTGTGCTGTTACTAAGAAATTCCTTCTGAAAAACCCAAAAACTAACACTATCCGATCCCGGGAGTCGAACCCAGAACAATGCGCTCAGCAGTCTCGCTTGCGAACACTAAACGAACGACGCGGCGCTGCGAATATAGGTATCAAGAAGCAAACCCTGTAATGATGTAATCATTGGGATACAAGGTTGCTACACACTGTTCCCAATGAATGTGAAACCCAACAAAAAAATGTTACTGAAAATTGTGTTGGCAAGTTTTGTTTCCAATGAATAGGTACCCACCCCCGTCCCCCCAGGCTTCAAGTTGAACAATAATGCTGACGCAATCCGCACGTGTTCAGGTAAAAGGGCGCCGCGGCACGTGGAGCCAGATAGACGATGGGTCATTTTCAGCTTGAGAGACGCCGCATATACACTGTATATCTAAATACTAAGTCTAAACAGTAATTGGACCTACGTTAGTGTATGTTATTGTTATGTTATTTATCTTTGCAATGGCCAACTTGAGCACGAAAACTGTCAAGGTTTGTCTCAAGCTTTTCAAGTTGGCCATGTGGCCATGGTATCGCCCACTAAATCAGAATAGGCGATTTTAAGATATCTTTTGCTGGTCTTGCTGAAATTACGTTATTTTTAAGACCTAAAACTGTTTTGATGTGTTTCTCTGTTACTAGTAAAACACAAATAGTATATCTAAATTCGCACTAAATACCGCCTACTAATACCAAAACGGCGAAATATAATGTACTGTACACCTCTGTCTACTCCTTCTGAATAGTCAGGTGTGATGTTTTTTATTTTCGCTCTCATACAATATTCACATTAGCATTACATGTAAGTAATTGAAGTTAATGTTCAGAGTAATAAAAAAATTTCATAAAACTCTACCAATTAAAATGGTAACTATAGTTTTTAAAAGTGCTAACCATATTCTTTCTAAATATATAAAGACTATGCCTAGCCTAGCTGTCAACTCAAGTATTTTGTTAAACCAGCAAACCAATAAAGCTCTTGTTGGTATTAACAATTATTAGTGATGGGAATAGGTTATTGTTTAAATATGAAAAGTATTCATGAATTTACATTATTCAGTTTAGGTATCAGTATTTTCTACATGTGTGAAAATTATAAAGCCAACTCTAGCTCATATTATAATAATTATACAAGTTTTTCTATGAGCTAGTATTTTTGCTTACAAATCACCTACACATATATTTTGAAACTATGCCAAAACTCAATTTTATGTTTGTCCCCAGAATAACTTCAATTTGAATGCTTATTAACAACTTGTTAATGGGTAAATGCAAAAAAAAAAAACAATGACATGCTAATCAAGATGTGGTGTTATGTCACAAAATACAATTATTTTCTGTTCTATTTATATAATTGTAAATGTAGGTATGTATAATTGGGTGTTGAAACTAAAATAAAATATTTGTTTAAGAAATGCAATTATTTTCAGATGTGTGTCAGGACAACTTACTAACTACCCCCTACTAGTTTAGCAGACAGATAGAATGATGGTGGATGCATAAACAATGACTCCCAACCATACACACAAAAGGCAAGACTCAGGTAAAAACGAGATAAAACCTCATTTACAAAAAAAAAAAAGTGACATTACTTAGTTAAGTATGCTGAAGCATTACCGGACTAGTCAATTAAAGTTTCGGCCAGCATTTTAAAATTATATGCATAAAGGACAATGAAACCACAAGTCTAATGATTCACCATAATTTCTAGGAATGGTAATAAGAAAACATAACTTAATGTAAAAAAATTGACATCAAACATTTTTAAAGTATACTCTTAAGTTATTTTATTTACATCCATAGGTTGGGGTGTAATTCTTCAAATAATAAACTTTTGGGAATAGTTATAATTTTAAATTATTATTAACCATTTAATGCAGAATGTATGGCAACAAACAACTTGGTGCACTATTAGGTACACATTTCCCTAACTCTTCGGGGATGACAGGTTATGTTGATGTAGAAACTATTTAGTACATCATTTTTAAGTGTGGAGTCATCACATCTGATATTGGAAGGCTTGTGTATCGTTATCACATCTCAAGTCCAAATATGGTTGGTTATTTGTGTCGTGTATTATTTTGGTTGACCAGCTAATGTGAGCTTTGTCAGTTAAAATACTAACAGTGACTAGATTAAGTTTTCAAATGAAATTCATAAATTAACTTGTTGGGTATTGGAAAATTTGTAATATGGAAAAAACATATTTGGCTCACGTAAAAGGGTAAATGTAAGTATTTGCTTTTTTCTAGTCTGGTCTTTTGATAGCTATCAAGTGTAAGCCAACTAAGACCTCATTTCAGAATAAACAATCATTATTACAATACTTAATGTTGGCACTGATTCATAAAATTCAAACATTTTTTAAAAAGCCTAGTACCTTCTATTACATGAAAATTGATCTTTACTACAGAAAAAGAGACATTTAGCATTTACTTTTCTGAATAACAAGCAATGATTCATACTTGTTACTCATAGTCATAGTAAACTAGTGTTTATAGAGTTAGTTTCATCCAAAAATCACTGTACTGGATCTAATTATGTCATTTGGTTCATCAGTGACTATTGTGATCAAAATATTGTTTCATAGTATAATGTTGTTGTTGTTGCTACTACTGCAAGATTGACAACCATTGTAACCAATGAATACATGTACACCATGCAGATTATTGATATTTATCCGACATCACTGCTCACACATAGTGTGACAGACAACATACCTAGGTACACATACAACATGTAATCTAATGTACCTACAATAGTCAGCGATTCATATTTAATTATACGCAGTTTCCAAAACCATTATTATTAAGTTACGTGAACGGAACATTACAGCTGGTCGCAACACTATGTTTCTGTATGACTGAAAGGAATCCATGAACATTTTCTAGAATCTCGTTTTTTCCGGATGATCACTTCAACAATACAACTTGCCATTAATTAATAGTTTAATAAGCGATTCGTAGCAAATTATAAGGAAAATGTAAAAAACCGCACCCTGACAAAACGCCGATATCTGGAAATAGAAACTCCATTTGTCAGCAGCTAGCTCGCGACCTAAGTATGCTACCCAAGTTTCAATGCGGCGGTTTATAGCTTGCGCAAAATAAAGAGATAGAGTACTCACCTTTAAATTTTAGTTCGTTTTGAGGCTCTATAGTTAACACCTGGTTAGGCATTTTGTTTTATTTTATGTTTAGTATCTCGTTGGCAAAAATTGCAGATCACGAAAAAATGACCGTTCCGCGATGTCGGCCAAAGCGAACGAACGATGAATGACGACTTCGACATGCGCATTGCGCATGCGTTCTCTTTCTTTTTTCTTGGCGTCTATACCCAAATTCCCTCTGAAGTGATAAAATCTTTAACAAAACTTTTTGTTCTCAAAAAATATCTGCTGTTTCTACATATAAATAAATCATATTTTTTTAATGTGAAATATCTGTAAATAAAACATATTCGTAAATAGCGTAGATAGAGAATAGCTAAAAAGCCTTAAAAGTATTCTTTGTTGGAACGGTACTTTATAGAACAACCTACTTTATGGATTTATCGATATATGGGGTACTTAACACGGGCACGGAGCCATACCCACTTGATTATTTGGGATGTAATGGCTACGCATACTGCGTGCGCATGTTATTATAGAGAAACAATTAGAATCATCAGATTTTTAAAAGTTGATGGGACACTGAAAACATTTTTCAAAACGTAAAATAGGTGTAAGTATTATGAAAGAGACAAAAGCAATTGTTTATGGACAGCCCACGCACCAATCAATATTTTCAATCATCAATGAACGCTGACTTCATCCTTGTCCTTGAAGCACGAAATGAATGATTAGGAAACCTTTACTTTGATGGATTGGGATTATAGTTATAAGTATTCTTTGGTTTAAAGGTTGGGCTCAGATAAGTTCATGGTAAAATAAATTGTGCTGCATTGTGATGCAGGATTTTCATTTCTCGACACACTATTTGGCGCTGGTTAATTATACCAAGAACCAACTCTTGGTATAATTAAGGCAAGATTATATAATAATCAGCCTTTATTGAGACCCACTGCAGGGTAAAAGCCAAAGGATTAGCATAATCAGCCTATAATGTTCTCACTGCTGGGACACAGCCCTCCTCTCTGTTATGTGGGGAGTGGGCCGTAATCCACCACGCGTGCCCAGTGCGGGCTGGTAGATGTCATATAATAGGTCGTCGAATTTTTGGTTCTAGAGCCGGTTTCCTCTCGATGTATTCCTTCGCCAATTTGAGAGGAGTGGTGATGCAATAATTTACACAAAGTAAAGGGCCTGTCAGGGTTCTAACCCACGACCTAAACTCGCAAGTTGCGGCCGTTAATTGAAGCGAGGTTGGCGTGATTGGCATGATTAGCTAAGGAATTGACGTGGTTTCGAAGTAAGGAATCATTGAGTGGTCATAGTGAATTAGGGCGTCATTTGGCAAGTTGGATTATGTTTTCAGGGGTCGGAAGATATCAAAGTGCCTGAAAACCAAATTGTATGAACATTGTGACTTGCGGTCTTGCATAAATAATTATAGCTCTTGAAAGAGATTATAAAAGTTCAAGTTGCACAAAGGGCTATGGAGGGTTCCGTGTTAGGTATATTACCGGAAGACCGAGCCCATAACTCAAAAATCCGTACTACGACTTAGGAAGACGTAGGACTACGGGTAGTGGCTCTGAAACGGGGGGTGGGCAGTGGGCAGGACACTTGGTTAGAAGTGGTGGTGGCAGGTGTGGATCAGAGCTCTAATGAAAATGAAATGGTACCTAGGAGCGAAGATGAACTACAGAAGACCACGGGGAAGACCTGGATGGGACTTGCACATACTAGGGAAGCATGGCACAAAAGGGAAGAGGACTTTACTCAGCAATGGATGGTCTAAGGCCAATGATGATGATGAGTAGATTACTGATATTAAAAGTACTTTCTATGCAACACTAAAGCGCTTATTACACTATCCAAGTAATAACTAATAAGCGCTTATGGCTCGGGGCTGCTCAATAAATTATTCCGTCTTATAAATTATGAGTTTTTGATTAAATCGAGTGTCGTATACACAGATTTGATGTTGGCATGGAAAACAAAAATAAATAAATAATTTAATAATAAGAAGCGTTTTCGTCTTTCGGTGAGAGAGACATGTTTCTTTCCTCAAAAAACCATCTCAGACATCGATCTACATGGTCTTCATATGATCTGACCAAGATTATGTCTAGACTATAAAAGAGACTGTGACCTCTGAGTTTGTTTCGGCCTTTCTTCTCAGACTAGTCAGATAGGAAACGCCGACCTCATCTAGTTTTATTTTAAAAATATGATTGACATGTAAAAGTGTTTGTACAAACCTACTTACAAAGATAAAATCATTTATCATTTATAACAACGAAGTCAGTCTGGAAAAGGCGTATGACACACGCGTCTTTTCATATAGATTTTATCGTGTCACCCGACTTTGGCGATTTGAACTTGATTTGAACACGCTCGGATCTGGCAACTTTAATGTATGATGACATCTGCTAGGAGTTTGAAAAGTGTGGTTCGAAGTGACAGTTGTTGACACTTGACACTTGACAGACACTACAGAACGCAGGTTGAAGATTGCTGGTTTTGGATTAATTACTTTTTTCCAAATTAGTCGATTATAAACTGTATAGTTAAAACACCCGAATATGTACGTGCCATGAAGTGCGCGCAAATATATAATGCTAATTGATTTGAACTAATTCACACTATTCAGATAATCAGCAGTTCACGTTCACCTTTTTCTGTTCGTAAATTTTGACGTCTTGAGGTTGATTGAAATGTCAATGAGTTTTATTTATTTCAAATTAGTTGATAGTCCTATTTTTTCCATGGAAAATGTGCAGTGATAATATTCAGGATAGTAATATAAATAACTAATGTGCTAATGCCTGAAATAAATGTGCCAATAGTTGGTTGGAAACATAATTATTGATCAATGAAATGAAATTTAAACATTTGTAATGCTTGCATAACAAGTTCGTGATGCCCGGCTACTGTGGTTAGCCACTTTTGTAAATATGAATAGTTTATATATAAATTTTTCACTGAATACCTGTTTAAAATTAAATGTGAACACTAAACGTAAATTATTATTGATTAAAACTCGGAAAGATTACTGTAAACTTAGCAATCAGAAATGCGGCTTTAGGTCGAGCTCCTATGGTTATTTTCGTACAACAGACGCTCCACAGGTGCTCAAAGATGGTATTACACTTTTACCTTCGCCACAAGAAGTAAGTTGATTGAATTCTTATACCAAAGTGCAGAAGTCCACAGTAGGGAGTAATGGCATTACACTAGAACATATTTGGTTTTGTTTCCATTTTTTAGAATCCATTTACATGTCCGATTCTATAAGTTTACATGAAATAAGATACCAGATCCAATATCTGAGCATTAAATCTGCGACATAGTCAGTCTGTGAATATGAATTCATTAGTAGTAGTTGGTACACAGCCTTCTATTCTTTTTATACAGAGTGAAGTTTAGTTTTCCATTTGATACTGTTTTATTTTATGCAAAATGTGGGTTTTATCAATTATTTATTGTATTCTAGGTCACTGTCATTCTGCGGAAAAATGAATTCAATAAAGAGTTTACAGAAGGTGCTGTTAAGGCATATGACTCCAATCAGCTTGCTTCAAACAGCCCTATTGAAGATACTAGATCAGAGGGTGTCTGCACAATGTCTCCAGGTATCTATGAAAAAGGTTTTTATGGATTTTTTAGCGAATTAGCTTCTGCCTGCAACTTCATCCATGTAAAAGTTCTTGTTCCCCTCAACCCACCCCTTCGTATTTGCATTGCTTCGTATTGCTGGCCCTTTCTTACTTTTTTCTTTTTGCTTGGCTCTTGAGAGTCCTTGTGCAACATTTAATAACCTAACCTAGGTTAAGAGCTCCTCAAATGCAAAAAAAAAAAATTACATCCGACCGGTAGTTCCAGAGATTATCGCATTCAAACAAACTTTTCAGCGTTATTATTATTATTGTAGACTATGCTAGAGAAATCATTGAGCGGCTAACACTATAAGCACAATATATTATAAACTTTGCATGTCAATGTCCCTGCCACTCTTTAGACATGGATTTTGACACAATCTAAACATTTTATCAGTTTAATATTAAATAACTGTGGTCTTTCTTAGAATTACAATTTCACTTATAATTAAATTATATTGTTTTCTACTATTTTTATACAAAATACAACTCAGAATTTACTACTGAATGTACAAGAATAAGCTTAACTTAACCTGAAGTTGTATAAGATAAAAACATATGCAGTATGAACTTGGGCAGAACACTTGATGACAGCACCAGTCAACTGCAAAAACTGAGTTGGTGCCACATACGCAGCAGTTGCAATACTACTGCATTGATTCTTTCTTCTATTGAGAGAACTTCTAATGTAGAAAAGTGAGAGGGAGTGGGCCATAATCCACCATGCATGCCCAAATGTGGGTTGGTTATTATGTAGCTTGTCATAAATAGATATTTTCATTGTGATTTCGTTTTGCTTCATGAATCTTCTACAATGTGTTCCAGGTCTTCTGATGGGCATATTCGATGGACACGGCGGGCCTCAGTGTGCACAAGTGGTGTCTAAACGGCTGTTCAACTACATAGCAGCTTCTCTCCTTCCAATAGATGTCCTCAAAAAGTTTAGAGACGGTGGATTACCTCCAGAAAAATTGGTGGAGACATTTAACGATAAGGTATTTATTTTATTGTTACTGCATAATACTACAGTAGCACTTTAATTATTTCTTATTAATTTATAATTAAGTCTTCTAATCAGAAATTCGCTTTGCGATGCGTGCGATTGTGTAGTATTCTTAAATACCTGCTGCGAAATCTATTATTAACCACCTAGTTCCCAAGAGACTGTCTATTAGAGTACAGTATAAATATAGCTATTATATCTCTCCACCACACTTAAAAGTATTCTTCTATACTAGCAATTTTTTTTTGCTCAATTCAATCAATATGGTATATTTAATAACATGTACAAAATATATGGATTTCAGATGCAAATGGTAGAAGATCTAAGAGATAAATATCGTAATAGTTTCAAACAATATTTAGCCGATCTTGTTGCTGAGTCTAGTGAAGTTAGTGTCGAGAAGTCATTAGAGAAAGCTATATTGCGATTGGATAGCGACTTATCGAACGAGGTTCTTGAGAGTTACAAAAAGCATGGTAGAGTAAGTCAAAGAAGCCTATCTGTTGCTCTGTCTGGTGCAGTAGCGTGTGTGACGCACATCGACGGGCCACATCTGTACGTGGCTAACGTGGGCGATTGCAACGCAGTGCTGGGTACTATGGCAGATGAGAATGAATGGATAGCCAAAAAAATAACCAAAGAGCACAATGCAGAAAACTTCGATGAACTAAAAAGAATCTGGAATGAGCATCCAGATGCTGAAAGGAAAACTGTGATAAGAAGGGACAGGCTGCTTGGCGAATTGGCACCCCTTCGTAGCATAGGAGACTACAGATACAAATGGCCTGCAGAGCTTTTAAAAAACCTAGCCACTCCATTTTTCGGGGCGAAGTCGGTACCAGCTAATTATTACACTCCTCCATATCTGACAGCGATGCCGGATATCTACTACCATCGACTCACACCTAAAGATAGTTTCTTAATAATCGCTTCAGATGGCCTCTGGGATATGATGACTCCATTGCAAGCAGTAAAGTTAGTTGGTGAGCATATGAAGGGGAAAGTTTTCTTTAATCCGCTGAGTTTACCGAAAAAGAATATACAACTAGGCCAAATTGACGAGCTCTTGGCTCATAGGAAAGAAAGTTTGAAGAGCAAACCTAAAGATAAGAATGCTGCGACTCACCTGATCAGACACGCGATCGGAGGCACGGAGTACGGGGTGGACCATTCGCGGCTGGCGCACCTACTGACGCTGGCGCCTGACGTCAGCCGCACGTTCAGGGATGACATGACCGTCACTATCGCCTACTTCGATCCAGAGTTTCTTAGACAGTGTCCATCATAAACATTTTAAATACAAATCATGTGCCTTCCTATTTTGGTTATATTTTATCGAGACGCCTCAGTAGCGTGACTGCGCCCCTGAACAACTGTAGAATGTTATGTCAATTTAGTTTTAGTGAACTGTAGCGGTACTGATGCTGTCGGTGATATGTCAGCACTGCCTTGAGTGCCTTTATTTTACGCTACCGTGACGTCTCGGTGATAAGTTAACCTTATTGCAATGTTTTTGCCTATTTACATTAAACGTAATGTTATTTTAGTGTTTAAAGAAATTTGTGTGTGAATTCTATTATCAATGTCTTTATTTTGTTTCGTTATTATTGTTGGCGTTCTTTGGAATTGATTAATTTATTGAACTTCTGCCTAGTAATAGTTCGTAATTGGATTAGTCAATAGTAATTTAAATTGGTGCATTTATACTAAATGCTAATTTGTGAAAATTTAATATTATTATTATAAGTTTTAACTCACCAGAACTAAAGATGAAATGAGTACGAGTAAATTTAGTAAACCGCTAAGTAAGATGCTCTAAGTAGCCCGCGAATTTCAAATTCACTTTCGTTTTTTGTAATTTGCAGGTCAGTGTCAGGATGTAATGTTGAACAGAATGTGAGTCGCGAGCGTTCTTTATATCTATCTCGTTCTTTATATCTATCTCGTTCTTTATATCTATCTCGTTCTCTAATAACTTAAGAGGGTTGTATTGATGGTTTTGATGACAATAATGCTGTATAGTCATATTTGTTACACTTGCGAATCATATTTTAATCAACATTTAACGGGACCCCTTCTTTTCGTATAATATTCTGCCGAGGCAGCGGTCTCCGAGCGCCAGATCCCCTCTATTGTTGGTGTTGTGGTTTGGGTTAGATGAGGTTATAACAGTATGATGTTTCCTGATATTTACTTATTCTTTACAGATTTTTTGAAGTTATACTTCTTTAGGCGCGTTATGAAATAATAATGAGAGTGAAATTTTAAGATGCGCGCGCATCACCGTCACACAAAATTCACAGGTTGAAGCTGTCCGCAAAACCGCTCATTATTTTTAAAGCTGTCACTTTTTTCAGCATAAACCGGCCTGTACCTATTTTGAGCATTTTTTATAGCAACCTGTTTGTTCTTATCGATTAAAAAAAAGGCAATGGACATTTCACTATAAAAAATTGGATTCCATAAAATTCTGATTTTTTTTATGCTATTAATTTCTTTAGAAGGCCCGTGACTTGTTACCAACATTATTCAGCCTAAAGAACGAACTTTATTGTAACCTTTTTTGTAATTAATTATTTGCATGCAATTAAAAATTGTTTTTAAAAGTATTAGTTCTGACGCGCGTACATAAGTATACGCACCCATTTTTTTTAAAGGATTAAAATACAACTTTGCAATAATACTCTTAGTGACACAATTTAGTTTTATGTCACCACCGTCCACTTAGAAAAATAAAAAAAAGATTTATTCTACCTACAATGTAAAGTGCCTACAAATTTCATTAAAGCAATATTGTATAAAAATGTGTATTAGTGTGTAACATTTTAGGAGTAAATTATTATGCTTATTTGTTATGCCTATAAAAATATGTTTTAATATCATTATGCGTAAATAAAATTATGCTTTAGAATGTTATGCTAAATCATTATTATGATTAGAGAAATTATGCTTAAAAAAATTATGCGTATGCTGATAAGCGTAAAGAATGTTATGGGAAAATATAATTAGGAGAAACAAAAGTATGCCAAGTTATATTAGGTCTTACAATTTTATGCAAATGGATAGGGAACCACACTTAACATGACACTGACTTGCAAATAGCTAAAAACGAATTAAAAATTTTAATTTCTTGGGTTACCCTGACGCTTCCCCTTAACAATTGCTCGTAATCGTGGATTACATTATATTACCGCGATGGTTTATATTACTAAAGCTTTAACAGGAAAGATTCTGACAGATAATTGTATTTAATTAGATCCTAAAAAAATAAAAAAAATATCACATGCCATTTTTTTGCCAAATAAACAGAGAACAGGCAACAAGCAAATATGAAAACAAACTATTTTCCTACAATTTAATAAAATTACGGGTCTTATCGAACTTGTCTTAAATTATTGTACCAACCTAATTGAAGTTTAACCAAAAAATTCTACTTAACTACTGTATATACTCTGTTATGGTCCTTTATAAGAAATAACTCACTGCATGTGATCAATATTCACCAGGTAATAATGAATTAATTATTATAACTAAAATGTAAAATCGGGGAAATTAATTGTTAGACAGATTGAACAACTGTTGAATGTTATGTCAATTTAGTTTTAGTGAACTGTAGCGGTACTGATGCTGTCGGTGATATGTAAGCACTGTCTTGAGTGCCTTTATTTTACGCTACCGTGACTTCTCGGTGATAAGTTAACCCTATTGCAATATTTTTGCAATATTAAACGTAATGTTATTTTAGTGTTTAAAGAAATTTGTGTGTGAATTATATTATCAATATCTTTATTTTGTTTCGTTATTATTGTTTGCGTTCTTTGGAATTGATTAATTTATTGAACTTCTGCTTAGTAATAGTTCGTAATTGGATTAGTCAATAGTAATTTAAATTGGTGCATTTATACTAAATGCTAATTTGTGAAAATTTAATATTATTAATATAAGTTTTAACTCACCAAAACTAGTGATGAAATGAGTACGAGTAAACTTAGTAAACCGCTAAGTAAGATGCTCTAAGTAGCCCGCGAATTTCAAATTCACTTTCGTTTTTTGTAATTTGCAGGTCAGTGTCAGGATGTAATGTTGAACAGAATATGAATCGCGAGCGTTCTTTATATCTATCTCGTTCTCTAATAACTTAAGAGGGTTGTATTGATGGTTTTGATGACAATAATGCTGTATAGTCATATTTGTTACACTCGCGAATCATATTTTAATCAACATTTAACGGGATCCCTTCTTTTCGTATAATATTCTGCTGAGGCAGCGGCCTCCAAGCGCCAGATCCCCTCTATTGTTGGTGTTGTGGTTTGGGTTAGAAGAGGTTATAACAGAATGATGTTTCCTGATATTTACTTATTCATTACAGATAAAAAAAAAATACAACTTTGCAATAATCCACTTATTGGGACAATTTAGTTTTATGACGCCACCGTCCACTTAGAAAAATAAAAAAAATATTTATTCTACCTAATACAATGTAAAGTGCCTACAAATTTCATTAAAGCAATATTGTATAAAAATGTGTATTAGTGTCTAACATTTTAGGAGTTCATTATTATGTTTATTTGGTATGCTTGTAAAAATATGTTTTAATATAATTAAGCGTAAATAAAATGTTGCTTTAGAATGTTATGCTTAATCATTATTATGATTAGAGAAATTATGCTTAAAAAAATTATGCGTAAGCTGTTATGCGTAAATAATGTTATGGGAAAATATAATTAGGAGAAACAAAAGTATGCCAAGTTATATTAGGTCTTACAATTTTATGCAAATGGATAGGGAACCACATTTAACATGACACTGACCTGCAAATAGCTAAAAACGAAAGAAAATTTTAATTTCTCTGGTTACCCTGACGCTTCCCCTTAACGATTGCTCGTAATCGTGGATTACATTACATTACCGCGATGGTTTATATTATTGCTTTAACAGGAAAGATTCTGAAAGATAATTTTATTTATTTAGATCCTAAAATAAAAAAAGAAATATCACATGTAATTTTTTGCCAAATAAACAGAGAACAAGCAATAAGCAAATATGAAAACAAACTATTTTCCTACAATTGAATAAAATTACGGGTCTTAACGAGCTTGTCTCAAATTATTGTACCTACCTAATTGTAGTTTAAAAATTCTACTTAACTACTGTATATACACTGTTATAGTCCTTTAGAAGAAATAACTCACTGCATGTGATCAATATTCATCAGGTAATAATGAATATACTGGGTGGCGCAAAAGTAAAGACCCTATTTGGTTCAGCTATAACATTTTTTCTAAATTAGAAAACTAGATTTAGATTTTTTTAAATGTATATTTGTGCCATTAAATTTCGTACCATTAGGATTTAAAGATGATGTCTTTTAAATGGTGACCTCCAGAGTTGATACACATTTGAGCCCTATTTATGACATTTTGCATAACTTGCCGTAACACTTCCTGCGATATGTTCGTTATTTCTTGACGAATGTTTTCTTTTAGAGCTGCGAGAGTCTGTGGCTTGTTCACATACACCCGAGATTTCAAAAAACCCCAAAGAAAGAAGTCTGGACTGGTCAGATCGGGTGATCTTGCAGGCCAAGGCAAATCGCCAAAACGAGAGATAACTCGGCCTGGAAAAGCGTCCCTCACTAAGTCCATAGTGTCGCGCGCTGTGTGTGCCGTAGCGCCGTCTTGTTGAAACCAGATGTGCTCCAGCCCCAATTCGTCCAAACTGGGTATCAAAAACTCACGTAACATGGTTCTGTAGCGTTCTCGTTTGCGTGGCACGTCGCCTCGTTGATGTTTCTGGACACTCTTCCACATCTTCGCGCACAGCATCGATATTTTCAGCTGAACGGCCTGTTCTTGGTCTCCCAGACTTAGGTCTATCCAATGTTGATCCAGTTGGTTCAAGGCGTGTGGCAAAGCGTCGAATTGTGCGACCAATCGGTGCCGGACGGTGGGGAAATCGTCGACGAAATTCACGTTGTGTTCTTATCACTGATGAATTATTCCGTAAGAACATTGACACAATTATTCCACGTTCTTGGGGAGTAAAACGGTCCATGTTTATTTTCAGTGTATTTTACATTTGTTCACTACACAATTTTCAACAACAGAATGACAGAAAATGTCATATAAAAAAAAAAAAGGTATTTTCTTTAGTGCCACTACTTTTGCGCCACCCAGTATATATATAATAACTAAAATGTAAAATCGGGGAAATTAATTGTTATACAGATTGACTATTAACTTAATTTTTTCGTATATTCAAATACTGATCCTCTACTTAGTGAACTGATAATGGTGTACGCTTTTTAAAATTAATGAACCTCTATAAACTTTTTAGCTTTTTATCACAGTTTGTCGCAAGTAAGCTGGGATACCCTGATCAAATGGGTTAGGTTAGAACTGTCAGGGTATATGTTTCTTAACTCACTGACTTGGTTAGCAGTCAATACTGCCAAGTTTATTGTTGGGCGGTTGCGGTGCTCCTGAACCTGAACAGGTTCTAGTGCTTCAACGGCTGCAAGATCTAGGTCTTGTGCAGCTTGTTGCTCTTCGCCTTCTTCATTATCGGCGCGTAATCGCTCCCTCGCAACAATTTTCACAACCGCTTGCACAGGTTGAACTTTCCTCTGTTGGCGGTGGGCTGGGGCAATGCCCTTAACCAGCCAGTCGTCATTCTCGGCTCTATCTGTTGTTTTTCGAATACCGTCAACAACTCTACGTAGGAGAATGCGCTGGTGCCATCTCATATTGAGAATGGCGGTAGCTTGCCTGAAATGCCCTTGCATATTCGGGTCTGGTAAAACCATTATGTGCTTCACGCCTGTTGAATCCTTGTAGTCCCCAGGACCTTCAAGATATTCGCCAGCTCCAGCTGCGATTCTTGCAGACGGGTAGCCCTGGACGAACTGAACCAATTGTTCTTCCTCGCCATTGGCTACACCCTGCTTTTGGGCGGGCACCGGCACCTTGTACCAGTACAACACGCCGTGGTAGTATGGGTGGGCTGACTGTGGCACAGATTTGGCGTAGTCTTTATCGACATCAGAAATCGCTCTGTATTCGAACTTTGAAGTTCGACATTTACTTGGCTATTTAGCAATTAAAGGAATTATTTCGAGGTTCATAAGGGAATCGCATTCATTTTATTAAAGAGTTCAATAATTTGATATTTGTTGTTTGGCTAAATACTTATTCAAATAACTACTGTCGTTTTTTGACAGTGTTATATTATTATATATTTTATATAGGCTTTATTATTATTATTAAATAAAATGATTTATCATTAATGTCAATTTAACATTAATGATAAATCATTTTATTTCAGTAAGTAGGTTGGCACAAACACACGTCAAACATATGTTAAAAAACTAAATGAGGTCGGCATTTCCTGTCTGACTAGTCTGAGAAGAAAGGCCGAAACAAAATCGGAGATCACAGTCTCTTTTAAATTCCAGACATAATCTTGGTCAGATCATGATTGTGAAGACCATGTAGATCATAGGGTGGTAATTTGTATAATAATTATTTTCCCGGACTGTACTTTTGATGCAATGTATCGTTAGTGTTATAAAGTGAATTAGGTTTAATTAAATTCACCAATGAAGGTAAAATCTCGTGAATCAATCCCCCATGTTCATTGGGAGACAAAATTGTTTCAGCATCAACATTTTGGTAGCTAAATGGAGTGTTGCAGTGTTGCTGGCAACGTGCTAATGTTTCGTTTTCCTGGCAATTGTTGCTCGACAGTGATTCCAATGAATACGGCGCATTATATTTTTGATGTTTATTATTATTAGGTAATCAATTTTCATGTCACTTAATTAGTGATATTGAATTTAATAAAATGCTGCAATAAATCCATCGATAATAGTTTAAATTAATTTTAAAATGTTACATAAACCGGATTAAGCTTACATTTAGCTGCTGCTTTTGGCGCCTTTAATGTCATTTTCTTAGTTATATAAATGCTATATTGTATTGTAGGTTGTTATTATGTAATATTTATTGACATGATGATTAATTTGGAAATAAAGAGTTACTCGGATTTAATTTGTTTTATTACGTGGATGGGGCACATTGCTTGCACTAGGAATTCCTGATGGTACAGTCAACAGCAAAAGTAGATGATCAAAATCAGAAATTCAATACTAATTAACGGAGTTCGCGTCAGAACTGTGTGGCGTCGAAGTGATTCAAAAGTATGACACTGAGTCTGACATACTTTTGAATCACTTCGACGCCACACAGTTCTGACGCAAACTCCGTTCATTAGTATTAAATTTCTGATTTTGATCATCTACTTTTGCTGTTGACTGTACCCAAGATTCCAGAGTGGTGACTATAGCGGATGGTACAAAGTGAATAGATCTGGTGAAGGTAGCAGGAATAAACAAATTGCAAATAAAACAAAACAAAAATAAAAGGTCTTTATTTGTCAGTACGCTGCCATTTATGCCACATCTAGTAGGTACTTAATACATCTAATTTTACTTTAGCCATGTTTATTCGGTTGGTGATTAGTTGATATTTACTTTTTTTAATTACCTTCCTATTCATTATTGTAAATTTACTTTTAACGACGATATTGTACGCTCGTAAATATTTTATGTAGGTAAATTTAGTTTCTCAGTACCTAAGTTTATTATTGTTAATTCTTTATGAGAAATAATAAAATTCAACCATAATCTGGTGTTTGGGAAGCACATGACTAATTAGTAGTCGTAGCGTTGCTTATGGCAGGGTTATGTTCATCAGTAGACCTCTCTATATGTTCTATGATGAACATGATAGGTAGGTACCTACTATTGTAGTTGTGATTCGAATGACGTACATATGGTTATTTCGCGTCGCGAATATCCTCCATTTATGAAAAAACAAAGAGATAGGTAGCTACCTAACTTTGTACAGTAGTGTTTAATTTTTATACTTACGAAATTGTATCGTTTGCCATCACAAACCGGCAAAGTGCGTTTTGGACCACGCACCGTGAACGGTTCCGTAGTTGCGATAGGGTCGAAGAATTCTTTAGTATCGCATTGCAACTTGGACTTAAAAGATTGGTCAATAAAACATTAATTGCTGTGAACTCATCTATATTAACAGTGTTGAGATTTTATTTTTCTTCTACTATAGTTTTCTAAATTCGTTCCCATTTTCGCAGCTTTTGTTGCATGGTAAGACCCTAGCCCTTACTATTGATAATTTTCTTTGTCATTCCTATCAATTGAGAGTTACTTTTAGGCAGACCCTCTTGCAGTTTCGACACGTTCAAATCAGAGAAATACGCTTTAATCGAGTCTTCTTGAATATTTGTTAAACTTTTCTGATTCAGTTATAAAAATAGTGGGTAGATTACCTACTTGCATCAAATAATTTTCTGTTACTTTCTACTTGCAATACAACGTCTAGAGTTCCATAACTATTATTATGATAATAGTTAATTCTTCAATAAGTGGACAGTCTTCTTGTATGACAGATAATTTCCAATTTGTAAGAATCATAGACGTCCTTTCTCTGTTATCAAAGAGATTCAGTTCTGACCACAGACTTATATAAGTCTGTGGTTCTGACTGACTCCTGAACAAACCTTTTGCTATCAGTTGAAGCCACTGGTTTATTAAACAGTCCACCTTGACATTAACACTATCCGGTCTCTCTGTTTTATATTTATACTTTTTGGAGCTACATTTTTTTTTGATAGCAACCTCATTACCTATTTGTGGTTTTGTAAATCCTGGGAAACATTTAAAACAGTATAGAACTGTTAAAGTTCTGCGTTGCATTTGTACGGTCGTAGAAAATGCGGCATGATTTAGTACGGTTTTTTAAGAAGTCATTTCTTGGTCCTTGGTACCTACTACGAAGCCCCGAGTAATGCTATGTTGCTATTTCAGGCGACACGACCCTTGTTTGCCACACACAGCTCATTAAATAAAACGTTTCACCGCGCTCAGTGTGGCTTAATGATGTTACTATGTTACTACATTGACGAGCGATATATTTATTTATATATACTTTATTGTACACCAGAAAATACATAATAAATAAAAAACTTCAATATACAACACAAAACCTACAATGGGCGACCTTATCACTTTCTGCGATCTTTTCTAGGCAACCCTGGAATGGACAGTGACTGCGTGTACATAAAAAATGGGGTAATATAAAAAGCCACTATAATAACTTATCATGAAATATTTTTTTAACTTCTTGAAGTGAAAAGCAACATTCAAATGAACCTATTAATAACGCATTGAAAAAACATTAAATTTATAAAGAAGGAAAAATAAAATAGGGCCATATGGACAAAAAACAATTAACCGTTAAAGTGGGTTTACGAAATTGAAATATAGTAGGTATATTATGTTATATATTTATGACGCACATATAACATAACACCATCACGCCTGAAGGGCAAGAGAGAGGGGTCAAAAGGTGTACCTAGCTGTAGTTCCTACACTCATATCTCACCAGTTATGTTTAAGTCCATGTCCTATTAATATATGGGACTTACATAAACATAACTGGCGCGCCTTTTACCGTCAACCGTCAACGTCAAAGCTCATGAAGCTTTGTTTGGTCGTCTGTGAGAGCAATATAACATAACACCACGCATGTATTCCCTGAAGGGTTAAGCAGTGTACCTTTATTATACCCACATTTCGCCAGTTAAAGTCCTACGTAACAAGAGCGAGCCTATTCCCATCAACCGATCTAGAATCCGGGCTGGTACTGAGAAATTCCAGACGAAAAAACTCAACAACACTGCTCGATTCGAGAATCGAACAAAACCCTGAAACCTGGGTTGTGTATCTGGTTAGTGGTCGCAAGTGCTACTGCTACTACTAGATCAGCGAGGCAGTCAAAGCAACAGTCTTCTTATTTTAGCCGTAGAGGCAATTAATATTTAAAGAGAAACAAAGTAGGTCCGAGGACGCTTCTTTGAGCAACTCCACGGGAACTAAAAGATTGTCACTTATCTAATCGCCAACTCCGACACACTGTAATCTTTTATCAAGGTAGCCTTTGAAGAGTTTGAGCTGTAAACCCTAATCCTCAATCTCTCAAACTAACCTAGTAGTCTGGAGACAGAGACCGTGTCGAATGCCATAACCAAATCGAGAAAAGTTAGGTATATTTCAACCGTGTTGTATTATTGATATTATATTAATCAAATTATTATCAATATGATTGAATCGTAACTCAAAAGCAGGAAATATTCAGGTAAGTTGGTGGGGAGGTAAGAAAATAATAAAACAACTTCAATTTCAATTCGTTTATTATTAATCATCATTATTATTAAAAGTGAATATTATCATAATATCTATGAAAGTAGGCGAATAATAAATTACTATTTACATAGAAAGAGAATAAGTAGGTATCATCAGTTATAAATAGGTATGATTACAAATCGGTGGAAGGCGACTCTACTGCTGAATTTCAGCATATAAACTTTTGCTAATTCGTTATTCGTAGAATAGGTAGTTACATGTTATTAACTTTAGGTACAGCCGGTCCATTCTGTAAAAGTTTCACCGTGAAAACTTAGGTGAATTGAGCTGTCATTCCAATGGATGTTAGGGATAACTATTGACAGCTCACTTCAAACTCACTTCGCCTAAGTTTTCACGGTGAGATTTTTATAGAATAGATCAATAGGTTACATAGACGTTAGCCACCTTTGCATTTAGCGTAGGCATTCATCGAACGTATACGCTGTGTTAACGTGACGCTAAAGTCGCACCAAAACGACGTCATCCAACGCCAGATGTAAATGCAAAGGGAACCTCATTTTTAATTCAGTCAGCTCGTCGCCATCGTGAAATAACATGGAAATAATGATAAGCTTGCTATTTTAAAGTTAATCTAGGTTTACAGAGATACAGTTGACAAAATAAACGTGTGAAAGTTACATGGAAATGGGAATTCGTACACATCGAATCGTTATTATATTATGTATCTATGTTAGATAGGTTTAGAATTCATGAACAATTTATACCAGAAAATATATTTAGGTAAGTATGTCTGATGGATTTCCCTTGAAATATGAATAAAACATTATCAACGTGATATATGTTATGTTTTTCAATACGCTATAAACAATGAATGAGGTCTTTGGGTACAAAAATCTGTACTTAAGCTCCTCTGTGATAGAATAGTGATCCAAAATGCCTAGGTACTTTTATTTAATTACTTCTCTCTTTAGCCAGGCACAAGAAATTACAATTAGGCGCCTTCGTTATAAAAATAAATTAAAAATAGGTACCTAGGTCCTAGTAGGTAATTAGGACAACAATAATGCAACAATTATTGTTGTAGTTAAATTAAGTTAATAAAAACAAGTATAATATGTATCGAATCAACTGTGAGGTACGGTATAATTAAAAGGTTTGCTAAACATTTCTAATTAAGTGACTTATCATCCGTGCTCGATCTAAATGTTATTAGGGTTGGCATGGCGTTCTGTGACAATATTTTATTGTCATCTTAGTGAGACTGTGTGTGTTAGTTTCTTTTTTTTCACATTTTTCTATGTGTTGTACACCTTGGTTGTTTATACTGCCGTCCACACTGGTGTGCCTAGTTCTATTTAGTTCGAGCAAGGCGTATACCTACTTGTTCCCCAAAAAGTACAGAAGATTGAAGTTCTCAAGCAGTAAAACAGTTACAAATGCATTTGGAGCAGAAAATAGCTACTGAAAAATACTATTTCTATATAATTTATTATTATTTCATAATAATGTATGATTATTTATTATGATTATTTATTTAAGTTTCAGCGTAGGTACCTTTAAGATAAGGTCAGATTTTATAGCCATAGGTAATCAAGAGTATAGACAAGCCGGTCATAGAGGTATGTATTTCAATTTGATGTTTAATTACCCAATTGTTTTTTGGGTTATGAATTGCCCGGAGTATTCTCCACTCAAGAAATCGTTGTCATTCTGTCCGTCATTGTCTTTCTACCAGCAGTTATATTACCTTTATGTAAATCAAATGGCAGATACAAAAGTTTACGAATTAACAATAAGAAATAGTAGAGAATTAACACAATTTCGATCTCATACAACGAGATTACTGTTCGGCAGTTATACGATTTAATTTGGATACAAAATTGATGTTAAGTTTAGGATTAAAGACAAAAGAAAATAAATAGGAAGTAACAGAAGTAAGAGAGTAACAAGCGCTGTAAGTATAAGATACATTTTCAACAGTCCAACATGAGATCCGCTCCTTAACCTATACGAAATGCACAGCCCGCGACAATTTCCCTACACTAGTTCGTTTGAAAAACGCATCTTAACGTCTACAAACACTGTTGAAAGACACAAATTGACACGTGATCCAAAACTACCAATATAAACTTACCTAATGTTTCAGAACTTCAAACGGACAACGCCATCGCAATATATAGCTGAAAGGTTACGAAACGCGAAAGTTCACACCTTAATATAGAATCCATTACGTGTATCATAAGAAGTTTAGTTTACTTTATAAGCAAAAGATAACAATTAAGTTCGTATAAAGCTGTAGGTAAGTTTCTTACATGATAAGTAGACTCTTATCAACTACGTTATGTTGAGAATCGCTAAACGGAAATATCCAAAAGTCCTCCAAAAAATATTTATAATTATGTGAAAGAGGATGGAGAGAGAGATGTAGGTAGCCCTGTCTTAGGGAGTAAGTTGTATAGATATAGGTAGAAACTATATATTTGGCAATGATTATACAAGTAAAGATTAGTGCTCTCCAAGAAAAGTGCTTAACGTGCCGCCGAAACGACTGCCGGCGGCTGAAACGTTACAATCGTGCTATAATTTCAAAGTTAAAATGTATTACACAAACTACATCATCTACTACTGCTCTAACACATGGATAACTTGTCATAAACATAGACACAATGAATTAAATAGATTAATATGTCCTCGTGATAAAACTCGCCGCAAGAATTGCGCTGTAAGAACGCACCGCGCTCGTCTCAACAATCATCATTTTTAACGTTACTTACACTATTTTAAATCTTTTTTATTACAATTTCACATAATCCTTCCTCATTATCGAAATTGTCTTTTTTTACTCCTAACGAATTGCTTTTTCCAATTTTCTACGTATTTAAAATAAATCAACGCCTAATTCTTAAGTTTTATCATTTAATTTACGATTTTCATAAGTTTAAAATGTTGCAACTCGTCTTCAATGTAGTCTCCAAAAATTGTAGACGAGCAAAATTTAATATTTGATAAAAAACGGCAAAATTCGTTTTAGGTATGGCTTTGCCACATCTGCACTCAAATTTTATGAGAGTATTTTATATTATAAATATGGGGTAGTAAAAACCCAAAACGCCTGTACGCCAAAAGTTTCATATTGTCTTAAAATGCAAATTTAACGTTAATGGGGCGCAACACTTAAAAAACTAACAATTTATCAACAACAACAGTAAAGTGATAACGTTATGATCTGACAAAACGCATAATAATACCAAAGTTGTTAGCGTAATGCCAGCAGGGTGCGCTGTGCGACCCCGTGGAGAAGTTCGATGAGTGTCTGTGCTGACACCTGTATGAATTTATCATTGTAAGTTTTGTTGATGACGTTAAGATTAGGCGATTGTTTAACAAATGGTGTATAGTCGCTTTTTTATAGAAAGTTATATCGAGTGCCTAGTGCACCTGCGACTTGCTTTACAGCCGTCTGCGTTGTGTCGGTCATTCTCTCGCACGGAGTTAAATTTTATTTGAGCGAGCAGAAGCTCGGTCTAACAAATTCTAATGATTTATTAATGCCTTTTATCAAATATTCTTTAATGTTTTAGTTGTCGCATTCCCATTAGTTGGGAACTTAATGAAAGTTCATCATCTACATCAGAAACAGAGTTACTAAATTTGCCAACACGAAGCGGATGGCGAGGACAAATTATTATAAGTTTGATTTACGTTAATACTGAATGTAATTTACAATTTGCCAAAGTAAGGACACCATCGTCAGAAATAATATTTACAATAGGTAACCCTACATGAATTCATTCAGGTTGTAAACGTGTGAAAGTGTATTGCAGGATACCATAGATACTAGATACCTACTAAGAATGTTCCCCCTAAAGCGCTGGTAGGTCTTGGGTGGTAAACGTTCTAAGGAGAAAAGTAATGTACCTACCTATTTTACGTTAAGGCTCTCAATGTGCAACTAATTTTAGTGGAAAAAGTGTCAGGGAGGTTGCCACATTGCCTTCGTGGACATGGACACACAATTATTTCGTTACATCGACGAGATTTGTACATTACCTACCTATATCACAAATAGGTACTCACGCGAGTCACAAGTTGGTTGTAGGTACCGCGACGTGACATTCACTGTTTTGTTTTTCAGATATTAAAGTTTACAAATAGGCAGAATTTAAAAACAAGCAGGTGCCTATCTCAAGAATTTTTTGTGGTCAGACATTAGGAGTAGAAAAATATTTTTATCATGCAGTTTTATTAAAATGTTTTTTTAGATCAAACAAAACTCAGAAATGTCCAAGTTATTCGCTGTTCAATTTAACCAAGTAGCTTTAAAGTAGGTACTTACATAAGATGTTTTGTGTGTGTTTTTAGTACTCTTTGCGGGCGAATTAATTTTGTAAGTAAATAATCGTAATGATTAATAAACAAAACCTCGCTCCTAGCCTGGTGTTATATTGGCAAAAATTACTTAAAATAATGTTGATTAATATTCATCCGTCGCCTATGTTACAGCAGATTACCAAAATACTTTTAAATTCAATAAATTAATTACAAGTTTTGAGAACTTATAGATCAATTTTTTAATCTGATCTAGGTGTTGCGTCAAATAACTTAATTTAGGTATTATAAGTACTAAGTAACTGCTTCTTGATGATAATTGAAACAATACATAGCGAAACAATCAGCTACTCAGTTCACCAAAGGACTAAATCGAATTAAACCATTCCTAAATCTAAATGAAGACAAACACGTACAATAAATGAATACACAAACACAAGCGGCGGAATGATATTAGCCTCCTAAGTAAATGTGAAGTCCGGCGAGAGGATGACCGTCGATTAATCGCCTCCAAGTGAGAGGGCCTGAACGATGCGGGGGTCTGCCTTGCTCCCCTCCCGGAACTCCTCCAGGGTCAGGCGGTCGTCGTGGTTCTTGTCCATCTGGTCGAAGATCTTGTCGACGCGCTTCTGAGGAGTGTTGTCGTCCTCAGGCTGAGGGGTCTGGCCCTGCAGGTAGACGAAAGGGTCACAATGTGAAAAGAAGACGATAAAAATATTATGTGGACATAGTTACGTTAGGTTAGGTTGTAGGTACATAATTTTTACATTTAAAAAGCATTGGAATGGTACTGTCAAAGTGTTAGCGTCCCTAACGCCTCGATTTTAATAATATGGCGCCCACGGAATGGTAAATCTTTGTGATTACTTACACCCCACCCTGAACCATTTCAAAAGCTTCATCAAGGGTTGCAAATAAATTCTAAGGAGCTAATGAAGCTCAATTGAATCGTTGCCTCTACAATATGGAACGCGTCGCTCTGCTGCGGTACCTACTTATTGCATATTAACACTGGCTGTGTTACTAATAGGTAAGCATAGAAGATACCTAATAGCGAATTCTGCCGTGACAATAAAACATTATTATGTTCTGCACGATGACAACAAAATATATTAGTTCAAAACATCGTAACAAAAGGAAACATTACATCCCGTCAACACAACTGTTTGGCAAAATCACAGCAGCAGACATTTCTTAATTAAAAGGTTCATTCTACTTTCGCAATTTACTAAATATTTTCTACGCAAGACTTTTCCGGTATTACCTCTTATAAAATCTTCTCTGTTACAAAAAAGTGAAGAAGGAAACAGGCTTTTGCTGAAGTGTGTCGCTGCTACTAATCGAAAGTGAATCAATCGTGATAATATCTTTATTGTGATTTCATTAAAGCGAGATTATTGAGGAAAAACCAGGTGTTACGCTGTAATGTTCCCAATCCGTGATGAACAGTAATGAATGCAGAAGGAGACTAAACCCTCGATAAGGCAGATAAGGGAAACAAAAACAAAGTAAACATGGTTATTAAGCTGATGGAGGGCGAGGCGAGGATTTTTACGTACCACCATCTGATAGATCGCGTCGACTATGTTGTACATTTCATCCCTTGTGATGTAACCGTCGTTGTCCACGTCGTAGAGCCGGAAGGCCCCTGAAATTTATAACGCCAATTAACCTGCATAAATTTTCACTACACAGGATAATGTAGTTGAAGGAAATAATTAATTATTGGGAAGTCAATAGTGTTACATTTCGCGTTCAAACGCAGTATCTATATAATTATATAAAATTGAACCCCTATTTCCTTTGGTCACGCCATAACTTGAGAACGACTTCAGCGATTTCATCCATCTCTTTTTTTAAAGTTTTATAATACTCTGTAGAAGAATCTTACGGAAAAAAAAAGAAAGTTGCTTCACGGGGATGAAATCGCGGGCAGAAGCTAGTCTGCAATAAATTTTCAGTTCAGTTAACTGGATATTTTCAGGGAATGCATTATTTTGTCCGTGTAGGTGTTATAATGCGTTTACATACAATTTGTTTTGGTATTCATTATTTTTACCTATTTAAGTGAAGAATTTAAGAATTGTATAGATACAATTGTTACTAAAATTAATTTATCTGCAAAAAGACTTTCAGCTTTTTGAATTATGTAAATATTATCTTGGAGATTGAAATATAGGAGAAATGAATAATTACTATATGTGATCGCAATTATAACATCCTCTTGAGTTTTCAAATCTCCAAATTAAATATATAAAACCTTATCATTATATACGTACAGTGAAGCTTTTCGTCGAGATTTCCGCGTGACGTCACCGATAATGCCCGAATGAACTCCTCGAATTCGATGGAGCCATCCTGAAAAAAGGAGGTTGGTTATTAGATTCCACGTTATGGTGTTAGTGTTACAGAATAATAACGAAAAGATTTTACGAAAACTGGACAAATGTCCCAGAGATAACGAGACGGATCGATTTGGTTTTTCGTAACATTCGATACCGCCAGACATATTCTAGAGTAAATACATTTCACATTAACCGAATCTTCTCGAAAGAGATCAATTTCGAACTGCGCAATAGAAATATCGTCATATGAATATTAAACACTAAATCATCGGTTACCTAATATTATTGAAGGGCCGTATATTCTAATCTTAATTATGTGGAAAGTGGGCGTCATGGCCCACTTTCCACATAATTATGTTTTTATGTTAGTCTAGATCTCTCTCGGTCTCTTTAGCAGCAAGATGTTATTACCTATATAATATTCCTTGATTGTTTTATGAATTACGCGGTAAATTGCTTTTCAGTTTCACATGATGTCTGTGTTCACACGACTTACTTGTCGTGGGTTCGAACCCAGACAGGCGCTTTACTTTGTGTAAATATTTCCTTCACCGCTGCTCTTAAAACGGTGAAGGAAAACATCGTGAGAAAACCGGCATGTCCTAGAACCAAAAATTCGAAGATATGTGACATCTACTAACCCGCACTGGGCCTGCGTGGTAGATTATAGCCCACTCCCTCTCGGAGAGAGGAGGCCCGTGTCCCAGCGGTGGGAACATTATGGGCTGATTATGCTGTGTTCTCTCCCTACAAAGTATGCCTAGCTCATAGTACACATAATTGTCGTCAGTAATGTTCAAGTAGACCTACCATGTAAAGACGGAAGGACTATTGTTATCAACCGAGTAAAAATCCAGACCCCGGGCTGGTACTTGCTGAAAAATGTTCAACGTTATAACCATAATATTCTGCGTAACACTAAGTCCGTCCTGGGGATTCGAAATGAACAAAATCCGAGTTCAGCAGTAGCCCAACGAAGCAGACGTTAGATTTCGTTCATTAGTCATGTTACCGAAATCTTAAAAATATTACGTAAGTATAGAAATGTAAGTTTACTTACATTGTTTTCATCGAACACCCGAAATACCAGTGACGCAAACTTGCTGGGGTCGCCTTGTGGAAAGAACTGTTTGTAGATCTTAATGAACCCCTGGAAATACGAAATGAAGAAGTTATTATAACTACGTAACTTTGGATATATTTTATAGCTTTTAATTTATTTTTATGAACGAGTTGAAAAATAGGAGGTTATAAACAGATTGGATTTTGTAGGGCTGAATGGATGGCAAATGGAAATCAAAATCGAATCATTTTATTTCACATAAACCAATTAGTCCAATTAGTCGGTTCCAATTAGTCGTTTCCTATCGAGAACAGCCAGTAAGAAACACGACGGTTACCTACTCGTTAATACGAGTAGTTGGCTTTTACAATGTTTTCATATGACAGTGTTAATAGGTATGGGAGGACAGTGTATATAGGCCTGTCGACAAGTACCACGACTTAACAAAATAGAAAATTGATACTGGAATAAGGACATGTGGTGCAATAATAATAATCTTTATTTATAAAAGCCAAATACAATTATTGCAATGCGAATGGATAGAATGAGAAAAAGTTAAAGGAATTTTCTTTGGACATGAGAAAAGCTGAAAGTGGAGGGTATTGTCGTAAATAAGTGTACGAAAAGACCAAAGAGATAATGGATGGATTGTATGAAATACGATTTGGCTAGAATGGGATGACTACGGTGATGGAATATGTATACAGAAAACAAGCTCCGCAGACAAAAAGGACGACGGCAAGAGCTCTTGCCACTATCCTTGTTATGTATCTTCCAATCTACTGATTGAATCTACTGATTGGAAGATAAAAACAGTGTTAATGTAAGTGAACAGGGACAAAATAAACATGGTCTATTTATTCAACGTTTTGTATAATTGGTCGTACCTGTTCGGTCAGAAGCCCGTTTGGACAGTCCTTAAGAAATCCTTTGTGCCTAAAACAAAAAGAAAACCATTCATTAATCTTATTAGTGCTACGACAAACTAGAATACCTAAGTACTCGCAGCATACATACCAAAGCCGGATTTCTTTTTCCGTAACTGAAACAAGCAAATAACAAAGAATTAATTAAGTTCATCGAGTTATGAAGGAAATGCATTAATTATGTCCTATTTATAACGAGAATTGTCTACTGAGGAACTTGATACATGCTAAATTTCCAATAATCATTGCATCATGCGTTCAATTGTTCACAATGCACACCACTATGCCACGAAGAGGTAAGCAGAGTTATGTTTATCTATTGCTAGTCACTGGGCACTGATCCACACTTCTGGCTTCTGAAGATTTCGTGATGTAAAAACCTAATGCATTTTGACCAACATAGAAAACCAAACCCTGCAATCTAAGGGGTTTATTTATAAACGACGATTAAAGTTAAGTGACGTTCAAACGTCAAAAATGTATGGTTAAACAGTCACTAATTACTACTTAACTTTAAGCAATGTTTATGAATAAAGGGGTAATTGCCTAATTGCGTAACACTATAAATCACAATTTGAATCATTTTGAAAGGTATTGCTAATCCATTGCTTCATATGTTAGAAAAACGTAAAAAACGCAATGAATGTTGTTGAACTGTCAAAATGCAACCCATTGCTACTATTAGTGTAGTTAGTGTGTGCTAGATAGACTACATTGTTTGTAAGAGTAGAATTAATATAACGTATTTTGATAATACATATAGGTACCTATATATTACTTGTGTGTATGACCGAAGCGCGTTACTATTGCATGTGGCACCGGTTCTGCCCTGATCCATAAATTAGGAAAGAACAGCGTGGGCTGTTATTTTACGAAACATTTAATTAGAATTGGGTGGTTGGACGGTGTTGTTGGTTTTGTAGGGTAGAAAGCTCGCGTTTAGATCGGAGCTACACAATATGTGCAAAATATTTTGTATAAAATTTGTGGTCGGTTAATGGCACTGGCCCATTATTTCCCCCTATTTCATGGGACTTAGGTAGTTATGTAAGTGTACTATATAATAGGTACTGCGCACTGGGCCTGCGTGATAAATCACAGCCCACTCCCTTTCGAAGAGAGGAGGCCTGTTTCCTAACATTGTGAACGTAGGAAGGTTGATTATGCTTAATATAAGTACACCTATGCCTTCACCACCTTCAGAGGATACATGCGTGATGTTAAGTTTTTTTTCTTCTTTTTTTTAGTCTATATTGACTCCCTGCTGGACAAAGGCCTTCCCCAAACCCCCCAGGAAGTCGTTTCCCGCGCCATCTCGAACCAGCACCCTAATTGCGTAACACACAATCAATCTCAATCTGAATCATTTTGAAGGATATTGCTAATCCATTGCTTCATATGTTCAAAAAATGTGTCATGTGTCTGCTCAACAACGTAAATAACGCAATGAATGTTGTTGAACTGTCAAAGTGAAACCAATTGCTATTGATCGTGTGTTACGCAAATACCCTGCTGCCCTATGTTATGTTATGTTTATAAAATCGATTCAAATGTATAATGTGTGTAATGTTTATTTATGACATGTAGTCACTATGGGTGAAATGTATGTGTATGTAATTATGTACCTATACAATGCCTGAAATAAAATGATTTATTATTATTATTATTATTATTATAATAAGGGTTTAATGTTCCATCTTAATGATCTCTTGGACTCTAATCCAACAAACGATCTGTTTGCGGATGAATGGACGAAGATTTTGTCGTAGAAGTATTGTGAGAGGGATTTATGAAAGTGTTGTTTTACTTGATGATTTTATATTTTATCTTTTGTGTATCTTTTATTTTATCTTGTGTTTCGTGTATATACAAATTGTGTCTTTAATTTCTGTAATTGGTTTTAAACCGTTGTAATTAAAGAAAGAAATAAATAAATCTAAAACTAGCAGTACTGATTGGCGATAAACGTTCTTATGTGATGCGGTAACAAAGAGACACAAAGTTATACCTTTCTAGATTTCCTGACCGATTTTCATGAACATATTGCCAATGGTCTTTTGAATTCTTCGTTTATATTATGGTATAGGACAGATAGGTATATCTGAGTTTCCTGTGTACAGTAAGATTATGTTTTATTTAATCAACATTTTGATTATATTTATAATTGGGTCGCTTTCCCTGTAAGCCTGGGATTAGGACAGAGAAAAAAGAAAAAAGGCGCCGAATGTTGTTTACCCAAGAAATCCTAGTTATTACTGTAAATGACATAATAGGAATTAGAATCGGCCTACACAAAGAATTGTCATGAATAATATAAACACGTCTAGGCCGTAAGTACGGTCCACACAGTAACAATAAAATGTTGCTATTCTGCGAAATGGTACAGTGTTGCAAGTAATGTAAATATTACATCACATCTGCAAGCTCTTTAAGGAAATGATCTCCATGTTATGAGGTATCACAGTATGTTGATTTTCGTGGATTAGATTGTGTACGAGTAACTTAACTTTCAAATGTCGTGTTTTATGATTTGATTAAAAAATCGGTGCGATTGAGTAATATTACATAATTACGAAGGCCTATCCACCTAAATTTTCCACTGTTGGGGTTTCTATCATCGCCGATCGGTGTGAAACTGTCGTATTCTCGCTCGGTTATAAATATTTATGCATGGGCGGTATCATGGGTGAATTTAAACTGTGAATTATAATATGTTTTAATGGTGAGGTTATAAGAGAGCGGATAGCGGATAAGCTCATAATACATCATTGTTAAATGGATATTGGGAATCATCACGAATGGGAATTAATAAATGGATTATTTACCGAATTGTCACAATCATAATTGGCTCATGACATATATTTCAGAGAATTAAAGTACTGTATTGAATAGTTAGGGTGACCACATAATATGACGCGACTTCAACGTTCTCCAATTACGAGAACAAAATAGAATGGAACAAAGAATTCTAAAAATATGATAGAAAATTAATAATCTTCTTTAATATAAAAATGAATCGCTTTAATATAAAAAAATGTGTTGCTAAGCGCAAATCTTGAGAACAGCTGAACCAATTTCGCTAATTCTTTTTTTAGAATATTCCTTGAAGTACGAGGATGGTTCTTACGGAAAAAAAATAAGAAAGTTTCTCCAGGCGCACGAAGTCGCGGGCAAAAGCTAGGCCTAAATAAAGATAATCATTTATTTGCTTGAGTGGTAATATTGTATTTATATACAAATGTATATAAATACAATATTACCACTCAAGCAATTCAATTCGCATATTCGATTGTATTTATATACAAGTAACTAGGTATTTACAATAGGTACTAAATTAAAAGACTAATTAACTATACAAATAAATACAAAAACAAAAGGACACTTAGGCGCCGAAGTACTCGTCCGCATCGCTGTCATCCAGAAACGTACCTACCCACAAGACTGGCAGCATTGCCACGTAAATAAAGTAAATAGAATTTTAAACATTAGTTTATACAAGATTCCTACAACTCTTGATAGATTCCGCCATCATTGACACAAAATCCATCGCCTTAGTGACTTCAGAAATGTGATCGAATCGAAACTCATCATTTATACTACTACTATAAATTAGCAAACCTAAGACACATTTGATTAAAGGGAAAGTGTTTATAAATATTGCCTCTGGGCCGATAATCTCATCATTTGGTGTGTGTATGGGAAAACGAAAATGTCACTCGTGCTGGTCAGTCCCTTTAGTTAATCCTAAGAAAAATTGTTTAAAATAATGTGTCTGTGAAGTTCTAGTTAGAGTGTTGTGTGTCAAATGTGATTTAACAAGTTGTGTTATTGTTCTAGGTTTTAATAGTGGCCAGCTTGGCATTAGGAGATGCCGGTTATCAGTACAATGCACCGGGTGCAACCCTCGGTCTACCAGGTAATCAGCCTGCAAACTTTCACCCGGAACATAGCTCACAGCATCACACCGCATTACCGAACGAGCATGACAAACCGTTATCGCACTCGATATCGTACAAGGATTATGTTTATATGAAACAAGACAATGTACACAATATCGGAAACCACGGAAGTGTAAATCGTGGAATTAGTAATAGTGGAAATTTAGCAGCACCCAGCATTCAACCAACTGCTGGTCCCATTGAGAACAATGGATACGTGAATGCGGGCTACGCACAGAGCTTTGTGCCCGCACCGACTGTGAATTTAAACAATAATTACGCGCAGAACTATGCACCAGTTAATAATCAATTCAACAGCGGTCATATTCAAAACCTTTTACCAATTACCAGTGGCAATGCAAACAGTGGTTATTCACAAACCTCATCACTGTCGGGTTCTAAAACAAACATTGGTTACGCGCAAAATCCGATATCATCTGCAGGTGGTAGTTTAAATACGGGTTATTCACAAATCGCATCAGCGTCTGCTGTTAATAATTTGAATAATGATTACACACATACTTCAGTCAATAACAATTTTGGTAATGTCCAGACTTTTACACCATCTGCCAATCCCAACTTAAATACTGGCTACTCAAATGGTTGGGTACCCGTCAATTCGGGTTTGAGCCACGATGACGCCAATGCGGCCATACCGATTGCTGGTTCTAACTTGAATACTGGTTATTCTCAGCCTTTGGCACCATCTGGAGCAACTAGTTACAGTAATAGTTATGCTCAGACATCTATACCTTCCGGTAGCGGAAATATAATTAATGACTACTCTCAGGCTGTGTCAGCATCTGGTAGTGGTAATTCTAAATTGAACAATCTGGATAATGGCTATTTGCATACACTCGTCCCTTATTCCAGCTCGTCTACGAGCAATGGTTACGCCCAAACTTCAGCAACATCTGCTGGTGGTAATATAAATACGGGGTACTCTCAAACTTTTCCGCCATACGATAGTGCTGGTTCAAGCAATGCAGGTTATTCAGGAACTTTAGTACCATCAGCTGTCAGTTTTAACAACTATAATACAGGCTATTCCCATTCCTTATCATCTGCTAGTGAAAGCAATGGATTTGCCCAGACTGCTAGCACAGGATATTCACAGCCGGCTACTGCCAATTTGAATTCTGGATACTCACAAAGTTTAATACCATCTGGTAGTGGGAGTTTTAGCACCGGTTATAGCCAGACATCTATCCCCCAGAGTGGCACTCATTTAAATACTGCCTACACCCAGCCTATCGGGGCACCTGTCAGTTCTTCACTGAATAATGGTTATGCTCAGACATCCACGACACCTTTCAAAGTTAACCTTAATCCAACATCAACTTTCGATGCCTCTATAAACAGTGGTAATATTCAAGCATCCACTGGGTCTTCAAATTTGAACATCGGTTTTACGCAAACAGGTCCAAATAACAACTACAATGGACATAGTAACACTGTTAGTGTATCTAGCATTGCACCAATTACTCCGACGGTGTTCAAGCACATATATTTCCATGTTCCTCCACCAGAAGTAGAAGAACAGAACGTGCTCCTAACACCTCCAGTGAAGAAGAACTATAAGATTCTGTTTATTAAGGTGCCGCCGCAAGAATCTAACTTGGCCCGCTTGAGGCAAATAGCTCAAATGAGTAACGCGGGCGCATCGGTTGAACATAAGACTCTCATTTATGTGTTGGTGAAGAGCCCAGAGGCTCAGCAACCGGTTGTCATTCCAAACCGGACTCCGTCGGAGCATGAGGTGTTCTTTGTAAAGTACAATGGTAACCCTTTGGATATAGCGGCGCAGGTCAACGCAGAACTAGATAAATCTGGTACAGTGCAAAGTGTTGTTCCTTTAGAGCCAGGTTTAGTGAATGGAAAGAAGTGAGACACACTATCACAAAGGTCTCATGTAGTTTAAAAGTAATGAACATTATTAGCGCAGCAATTAAAAATAATTATTGTATTTTTTAAAGTAGATTACAGGAATTTTTACATTTATCAAAGTTAAGTATTTCGATCTTGTTTAACTTTGTTCTGTAACTGCCTCGATAATATTGTCCATCATCATGAATAACCAAACATGACTTTTTGTTGCCAAAATAAGTTGGTGTTATGAATGTACTTTATGTTATTGTAATTTTATTTAATTAAGATAATTATTATCTATTTTGTATGCCACGTATTCCTCTCGTATTTTCGTTCAAAGGTATGTCGTTTGTCCCAACCGTATGTAAGTTATTTTAATATTATTTCACTTTTAATTACCATGAGTGTTCATATGTACAGCTATGATTTGCCTTTATGCAAAAATCCGCCGAGCGAATTGCTATAATTACCCTTTTATGTTTGTGCATGATTTATACTTTCGAACATTATTTCTGATTTATTTAAATATTAGAAATAGCACTTATGTACAGTGAGATTTTTATGTAACGCAGGACATGTCAATTAAAATAAATTTAATCCAGATCTCGCCAAAGTTCGTGTTAGTTTAATTAAGTTATTTATTAGCTGCTAATGAAAATAATGATTATGAAGAGAAGCTGATATATTGTCGGCGTCCTTTGTTCACGAACTGTCTACAAGTTGTGTTTTAAATCTATTGAACCGAAAGCTGATTTCAGCAGTCCCACTGAAACGGGTAAACAAATGCATTGTTATAAATTTGTTGAAAGTGAAACTGTCTTGGCTGGTTGTTGGTTGATTTAGTGGTTACATCGTGTTACACGCACCGGTTCACGAATAGAATGCACAATAAATTTAGTTAAACACAATATTGCACCAATACGCATTGGGACTATAAACTGTGTTAGTAAAATTTTATGTAACATACCCAAAACTATGTCTAATTAAAGTTCGTATGATTGTAATCAAACTCGTTTTAAAACATCAATGTATATATGTGAACTACCCACATTTATGTAGTTACATAAAGGAATTATGTAACATGTGAAATCCAACAATCGGCATCGCAATTAATGAAGAAAATTAGATAATTAAAGTTAATGGATTGTTTACATTGCGTTTTTGTATAAATATTTATGCTATCCGTGTGAAAGTTTTATCGACCGTGACAGGAGTGCGATTCTGTAACCATATCACCGTGAAAACTTAGGTGAAGCGAGCGTGGAGTGAGCTGTCACTCCAACGAATGCTAGGGATTGACACTATTGACAGCTCACTCTAAGCTCACTTCGCCTTACTTTTCACGGTGAGATTTTTACAGAATCGATCGGCTGGTTTTAAATCTATTCCAAAACCTTACGTTCAATGCCACTACTAATGGAAATGATGTTCCGACAGTAAGTTACATAATAAATAGTTTCCTTAAGTAATAGTGTGCGTTGTTTCAATTGCATTTAAATTTAATAAAAAAAATGGATGACAAAGAGAGTACCTACTCTCTGTGTCCATGTTTTATTTAACGAAGAAAGAGGGAGGTAATTTTTTAGTAACGACTTCATTCCCACGAAGTAAAATGAAAAGTGAAGCTGTATAATCAGTCTGCAGCGTTTATATGCGTCAATGCTGCCTAAGCGAACGTTCCGCCCCCTTCCTTATCTCGACACTTTTATAGTTCTACTTCGTCTATTAAAGCAACCGTACGGAGATTAAAGATACTTTCGAATTGATTAGAATTTTACTGCGTTTTTTTATGTTACTACAGTTTATGTCGCGTTTCTTAGACATTAACGTCTTTTCACTATTTGTTTAGTTATTAAATTGTTTTTCAGACTGGATAAAGAAATGTGGAAAGAGAGTAGTGAGGCCTTGGCCCAGCAGTAAGACATTAATGGCTCGTAATAAAATAATTATAAAACTTCGTGACTTCAAGTTTATTAATGTTGTAGAAGTTTTCTCTATTGAGCATTGCAATTACCTAGGGAAGCCCTGTGACATAATCCGTGGTTAATAGAATACATATTGGACAATTGGGTTAACTAAGCAAATGTTCAACTGTAAATAGAGTAGGCGCCGTCGCCTGTCGACTATGTCCACTCAATAAGCTCTCTTAATGAGTCTGAAAAGCTACATATGTATATGCAGTAGAAAACACAACGAAATGTGACAAGTGTTCTCAGGGTTTTAATAACAATTAAACTGGCTTTTGCAATTCTTATTAATGTCGCCACAGCTCTATAAAGATACGAAAACCATAGGATAGATTAAACATTGAAGAAAATGCAGTAGGTATTTTTGTAGCAGACAACTGGATTTTTCAAGTGGACACAATTTGGCGCGCTGGGAATGCCAAGACTAATAAAATCTGCCGCGTCATACCATGGATGTGGTTACGTGGCACAGTCGACTTTTTAATCCTAGACGCAACGTCGTCTTTTTAGTTGTTCCAGTGAAGGTGATTATACACTACAGCATTTTCTCGAGCATTTCTATGTAGGTAATGTAACGTTCTTATGAATGGTTACAATATAGGCAAAAGCTCAGTTTCCAAAAGCATTTCCATGTTATGTAACGTTCCTGCGAATGCTCGACGCTGCGTTCGACGTAATGCTCACGGCGAGTGAGCATTTACCCGTAACATTTCTTTCTACCTTGCGTTCATTGTTGATGATTGTCAACGAATTGTGTGAATTGTGAACGCTCTAGCATTCGTCTCGATAAACGTTATACCAATACGTTCGTTGGTTGTTGTAACAAAACATCGAGAGTCGTGTTCGAAGTGCGAATGATCAATGTTCTGTTACAAGTAAATGCTCTAGACTACCTTTATATACGTTTAACCTGCCGTAGAATATATGACATGGAATTTTATAAAAAGGTCGGGTTTGTAGCCTCATCTCAGTCACAGTTCGGGTTTGTAGAGCCTCTGATACTCTTTTTAGCGTCTCAATGGCAAATAAGAAACTAGTGAACATTTAAATTTTATTGAAAATGTTCTGTTTTTAGAAACCCTAAAAACAGAACATTTTCAACAAAATTCGTGCCCAATGGGGGTGCCAACGGAATCCTATTCCAAAGCCTCCGCTGTTCGTCCGTCTATCTGTTAGCGGGCTGTATGTCATGAACAGTAATAGGTAGACAGTTGAAATTATCACAGAATGTATATTTCTATTGCCGCTATAACAAAAATAATTAAAATTAAAGAAAGTTAAAATTGAACATAACTGACGAATTGACGAAAACTGGCAAACACTGTCGAGTTAACGCAACTGTCTAATCAGCAGAGATGACGAATCAGTGAAACTGACTAATCAACGAAACTGACGAATTAAATAAACTGACGATTGAGGGAAGCTGACCAGGGTTCCGTACAACGTGTTTAAAAAAAATATGTTGTGGTAAATATAGTACAGTGGTACGGAACCCTTCGTGTGCGAGTCCGACTCGCACTTAGGCGGTTTTTTATACGTCACTGTCTCTTTCAAAATCCCGAGGGACTTACCTACATTTTTCAGATTCAGGTAAGTAGATGTATTTGCGCATAGCTATGGACACGGGGTGGTGGTAAGTCGCAAAACAAATTAGATTTAGTGGCCGCTGGGACTGACCTTTGCCAAACAAACGGAAATTACTTCCTTATCTCTTTCATCTCGGCCTATTAATCCGAGGTATACTTGGCATTAAATAGGTATAGTAACAGCAACGCGTCCTTCTCATTGTGCAAATCGACCCCAAAGGGGTGGCTTTTGACCGATTTTACTAGCTTTTAATAATTTTTTTAAAAGTAAAGTTGTTGATAGTTACGTGGTTTTGTTTTGAGCATCGTCGTTCGTTGCGTTCATGTCGTTTTTTTTTGCAATTTTAAGAAAAGGCCTATTTTATAACAGTTTGGTTTCGAAAAGACTGGGTTCGTAACACCATACAATTTGTATGAATACTTTAGGAGAATATCGCTTTTGAATCTTGCATAATTGTTAGGTATGTCTATTAGAGTGTTCTGTTAATGCTATTAGAATCTTCTATTGTATGCTAGATTTCCGATGAAATAAATTGAATAGGCCATAAATTTGTAACTGTAATTTGAACTAACGCTTTTTAGGGTTTCGTACCTCAAAAGGAAAAACAGAACCCTTGTAGGATCACTTCGTTGTCCGCCTGTCTGTCCGTCAGTCAAGACCTTTTTTCTCAGGAATGCGTAGAGTTATCAAGTTGAAATTAATTTGAAATACTCAAGGCTGCAATCCATTGAAGCAGTAAAAAAAACAAACTTCTAAGTCGGCGCAATCAAAAGATACGGGCGTATATGTTCCAAAATCAAAACCTATAGGGTACTTCCCGTTGACCTAGAATCATGAAATTTGGCAAGAAGCAATTTCATGTAGCACAAGTAAAGAAAAAATCCGAAAACCGCAATGTGTAGTTATATGACAAATAAATATTGAAGCTACAAATACCTACAAATCTGTACGGAGCCTTCGGTGCGGAGTCCGACTTGCACTTGATCGGTTTTTTGGTTTGCCGATAGTTGCTTTTTTGATGTTGCATTCGCGTGCGTTAAGTGGACGTGAAACAACCCGCCCTATTAAATTATAGATATATTCTTCCATACCTATCCTACCTGCAAGGCCCATCTCCAATTCAGGAAGTTTAATAGCATTAAAGTAGGTTTGAAGAAAACTCTTATAATTCCCTATACTTACATAAACTGTTAGTTTTGCTTATGGCTTTTTTATTTACACTGCTTTTTCGGGATAAAGTAACATACATACATCACACCTGTAATCTATGAAGGGTTAGGTAGGGGTGTACCTATAGTAAACCCACGTTTTAGTGCCATGTAATAGGGAGCGAGACTATTGCCATCAATTAAAAAATAAAGCTCTGGCTAATTGATCTATATGCGAAAACAAATAGGATTTTTGAAGGACACACAAAATTAAATAAATACAGGAAACGTTTGAGGTTGAGCGACGAAGTTCAAAATGAAAATCCAAGATGGCGGCTGCGAAAATTTTAATATATTCGCAGCCGCCATCTTGGATTTTCATTTTTTCATTTTTTTTTTTTTTTTTTTTTTTGGTTTTTTATCGGCTTCAGAGCCCTCGAAAACCAGAAAAACTCCTGCATGGAGGGGACATGACGCTTTTTCGAAACGTGACGATTTCTCCAAGTTTACTCCTGTCGCGAATTCCGTTAAAGACTTCATTCCAAAAAATATCAAGACGATTTTTACAAAAAAATTCCGGCCTCCTTTTCTTAAACCTAGAGATGTTCATCGTAATAAAATATTACGTTCAATCGTAACTCAAGATCCTCGCTATAAATTCCATTCTAACAATAAAGTACCTACGAAAAGTTTCCTTTTCCATAAATAAAATCGGAATAAACCAGCATTGTCATTCGTATGATATTTCATTTGCATGTAAATTATTCGGAGTGGCCGTTCATCACAGCAAGGTCTCTAGACTGGAAAAATATATAGAAGATTCATGCTGATTCTCATGGGCACAACCAGCGAGTAGATGAAATTTGGCACATGGGTAAAGGGTTATCTGAGTTCAAATCTATAACTCGTCAGTCGCGGCTGTTACCACTGGGCCACCTCTGTTCAATGGAAATCAAGAAAAACGCGGAAAATATTTGCCTCTCTAGTAAAAATGTCACTAACTCAGGTACTTAGATACGAGTAGCTACAATTCCAACAATCGAAACAACCTTGACTGAAGGCCCGACTAAGATAACTGAACAACTGTGAAGAAAAAAAAAGCAACTAAAGGTATTCGGCACTCCATTGCTTCTACTAAACTGTTGGTTAGTTAACCGACAGTTTTAACGATAAACAAACACTGGCAGCCGACAGAGTAGTTACTCTGTCGGCTGCCAGTGTTTGTTCGTTAAACTGAACGAAAAAGTTAAATGGCCCGTGGTTTAGATTAAGTAACTGGGAATAGGTACCTACTACGGTGAAGATTTAGGTCAGTTTTCAGCATAAACACAATGAAAAACTAGAAGATGAATGGGTACTTCTAGGTGCTTAATAACTCCTGAAGTAAGTAATTCTGCTATATTCACACTATTGAGAAAGAAAACACCTAAGCTTTATTGGAAAACTTTCTACCTCTATATTTCACTAAGTGGACTTACGTAACGTAAAGTTTACAGGAGAAGTACTACTTGCCCATCCGACGAGGCTACGGGCAATATTGCCCAAACGCATTAACTTTATCTACATGCGACGTTTTTCTCCCCTCGACATAATACTTCGAAAATGTTCCCACTATATAATGTTTTATAAACCATAAAATCTTTACCTACCCTACCCTAGATAAAACTTTACAGGAAGGTAAACTGCTTGTGACATTTTGGATGCACCTTCTGAAAAGCTTTTAAAGTCTGCTGTCTAAAAGCATGTGTTCTGTTCAGGTTATATTTTTAATTAAAAATGATGCAAAAACGTCAGCGAAAGTTCCGATAAACATAAAACAAAACTAGAAAGTTTAACTTTATCTAAAATGGCACACTCGACCAAAAAATATTGAAAGACCTAAATGTCAAATTAAATTAGCCGGCGAAACTTCACAGATGTGATCGGTATCGTTATCTAAACAAGATAAAAAAAAACTGTTTTACTAAACTCATTACTTCACTACTCCGGGCATTGAGTCCGCTCTACTTATTAGAATGTATAAAGTATAGAAAATCTTATATTTTTGTTTTATCGTGTTCAGATGTCGTTAACCACGTTTTCCCGTCTCTTAATTTTCGCTAGCAAATTTTATTTGACCCTGTATTTGGTATAATGTTACTTATTCCGGGTACACGCGTCTCGCATACAAACCTTTAGTGAGATTGAAAAATGCTCTTGCAATAAATCTGATCCGCTGCTTGTTGCAGCCGACCGCACCACTTTTTATGCCGTGACCTATGCTACCCACTTCAACCGTTGGCATTTACTTCCTTGCGTTATTTCAATTGACTTTATGCCTTAATTCCTGACGTTACGGCTATCAGCCACAAAGTTTTGAATTAGAAAACTTTTGATTGAATCGAGAGTTTCAACCTAAGAACTTCTCAGTAGTTTTTTTGTCGCAATTACCTCGTGTTTGTTGAGTTCGATTGTCAAGTATTAGCTGTGGGTAAGGTGGCCTGCTCTGCTAGATGGGTAACACCCAACCTTTTCCTTGGTAAGAATAATAAATCTGACGAATAACAAACTTTTTCAGTGCTGTCACTTGGTTCTACAAGTAGAAAACGATCGCTTTGTTTTTGACCTATGTACACGCCACGAGGACAAATTGGGAATGTGATATTTTCAATTTGAGTGCACTCAAAGTTATTGGAGTACACTACCTATGATATTGTTTACTGTCATACGACAGACAGTCGGCTTTTGTGGAACGTTTTAAATCTCCCGCGAGACTATTTTGACATTTTCAAGTTTTCTGTTTTATCAAATTGATATCGGTAAAGTGACGTAAATTGATCGTTTGACGTTTCGAAGTTACCGTTCTGCGACGCCTGCCTGCTTATTGAAATTCTGTCACTGATCGACATGGGCTTACGCAATAAAAAATTACGAACTTAGCTATAAATAGATTTAAGTACTTAGATTGCCATCACTAATCCAATAAGTCACACTTTTAGTAATTGGTTATAATCTCACATTAAATCATTTGAACACGCACTTTGTAATTAAACATGAATGATGAGATTAGTTATGGAAACATCGCTGGTAGGTATGTACGCAACTTCTTCCGGGTATATAGTCCGGACCGTATTTCAGCCATGGCTGCCGATCTCAGCGGGGACTAGCCTTCGGCGCGGTAGATATTATTAAAACCGACTTTGCCCGACCGGGAAAGCGAACCAAGGATCCCACGCTCAGCAGTCGCGCTTGCGACCACGAGACCAACGGTGCAGTCGGGGTCCTCCCTGTATTATACGCACTTGTAGGTTATTCACCAAAGTGCGTCAATGGAACCCTAATAATAATAACTGTCTATCGCTTCAGGCTTCATTTTCAGTATCGGTAAGATATTTTTGAAGTTGCGTGGTCACGGCATCCTTTTACAGCGTTCCACTAAAGATAGACATCTCCAATTGTACGACTGTGACATCGTCAAGTCAAGATGTTTTTAAAAATGGCGTTTACACTTTATCTGGAAGGACCTGTCCAATTGCACGCCACGGCTAATCTCATTTTCAGCAGGTAACCCATAGATGTCATTGCTTCACCTAGCCTAGAGCACCCAACCGGTATTTATTATTATTATTTTCCGGTAGGCGACTACGTCGTTACCAAATGGCTGACCGATTGCCAGTTCAGCTTGGCTATTTGGTGGCCTATATGATTGATTTTGTTTCTCTGCCGGATCACCTTGTTATTATTATTTAATAATTTATGTACACAGGCTAAATAATAAAAGCCGCTCAGGTCGATCGATCAGGTTAAGCGATGCTTGCCGCGGTTGGTCTGTGGATGGGTGACCATCTTTACATACCGAGACAGGCTAGGCTAGGTAGATGATGATATTATTATATACATAAACAGACAAGAAAAAGAAGATCAGAAAAATAGGTACGAAGGTGATGCTTATTTCTTAAGAAATCTCTTCCAGCATACCTACGATAGGAAAGTAGATAAAGAGATGTAGACAGTGTTTGCGTTTGCGTTCGTTCTGAAACGACTATGCTGATTAGCTCCAAGCATAGTCCTTTTAATCTGGTGTAACAGCATCATTGTTTCAGTCGAAATACCGCTTATGCTGGATCCTCCTCCAAGGATGGCCACAATGACCTGGTGCCTGGGTGTACTGCCTGCTTCCAGTGGATTTCCGTAACCTTACTAGGTCATCTGTCTAAATACGCTGCGCCTTTCTGTTTCCACAAGAAAGAACTCATCGGCTACCCGTCCTGAGAGCAAAGTGGCGCGCTAACCACTAAACTTTCGTAATTCTCAATTATTATTTGAGAGCAGTGGTGGCCCAGAGGTAACGGCCAGAGACTTACGAGTTGCAGGTCGTGGGTTCGAACCCAAGCAGGCACTTTGTGTAAATTATGTCATCACCGCTGCTCTCAAAACCTTGAAAGAAACCGGCATGTCCTAGAACTAACAATTCAAAGGCATGTAACATCCATCACCCAGCACTGGGCCCGTGTGTTGGATTATGGCCCACTCCCTCTTACTGAGAGAAGGCCTCTGTCCAAACAGTGGGGTATTATAAGCCGATTATGCAATTATTATTATAACTTATATTTGTCTGTTTTCACGGTTGCAACACTTTGTTAAAACTTGTGTTAACCCAGAACTCGTGTGAAGTGTTAGAGTGAACGTAAGATAATAGGAAACTATTAAAGTTTTGTTTGAGTTCCATTGCCAAGCGCGTGTCCGCGAATATCGATGAGAGTGAATGAAGTCAATGATGTAACCCAAGGTCCTACGTGCCCAAACCTAAATTGGCCTTGAAAAGGAAGAGTAGCTCTTTCAGTTCGACAACATTTCAGTGCATAATTCTGGCATTTCTAAATCTATCTGAATTATTATTTTATTAAGAAATGATAAATGATTTTATTTCTGTAAGTAGGTTTTAACACTTTTACACGTCAATTCTATTCTTAAAACTAGATGAGGTCGGCGTTTCCTATCTGACTACTCTGAGAAGAAAGGCCGGACAAACTCAGAGGGCACAGTCTCTTTTAAAGTCCGGACATAATCTTGGCCAGAACATTTGTGAAGACAATGTAATCTACATTGTGGTGTCTGAAATGGTTTTTTGAGGAAAGAACCACACAGATTGAATGGAACTGTCCAGTCCAGATGAAAACCTACCTAAATACTTGATATCACGCCCAGTAGTTCTCCAAGAAGAGAAAAGAAAGAAATATAAGAAGCACAAGCATTATACTATAATAAACATAAAATATACACGCTACGTATAACGTAGCCAAAAGCCTTCGAGATAATTTACATTTACTTAATTCAGAATAGAAAATCGATGTTCTGTGAAACCGTTATCTATGGGCTGAGAATATTTGAGGTATTGCTTTGATCTGGCTAAGTACTTCGTCAATATTCACTCACGATATATGTCATTGCACACGAATGGCCATCAATGCGCTCTGGCGCTACACATATTCGTGTAAAGGGTATTCACACAAATATTCGTGGCGAGTTAGCGCGGCAGCATTACAGAATGGAACCCTTTAATGCATTATCAGCCTATAATGTTCCCACTGCTGGGACACAGGCCTCCGCTCTTCGAGAGGGAGTGGGCAGTAATCCACCACGCGGGCCCAGTTCAGGTTGGTAGATGTCACATGCATGTCTTCGAATTTTTTTTTCAAGGACATGCTGGTTTCACGACCTCACGACGTTTTTCTTCACCGTTTTGAGAGCAGTATTCAGTAGTAGTCTAAAAATCTATACAATTGAAAATAAATCATCACTGCAAAATGGCAAATTCGATTCACATTTCTATATTGGAAGAAATTGAACTGTCGCTGGCAGAGTATTTGAATCGAAAAGTGAAATTCACGAACACCTTGAGAATTACTATACTCTTATTCTTCTTGACTAACTCCGTGACTCCGTTTCAAATTGTCAACGGACTTTCTCCATCTGTCACGATTGACCTGGTATGGTGGGTACCACCAGTTGCTCAGATATTTAATCCGACAACCATCTTGGGCTTCAGCCTCTTTGCCCATCTTTTCTGCCACCATTGAATACGATAGTGTTCAGAAAAGATAGAGGGAAAAGAGTTTAAGGATACTAACCACATTATTAATTAAGTCCAGATACCTAGAGAAAGGCCATTTTATATTGTAAATCATCATTCTCCTGGTCTTTATTTTAAGTCGGCGCAACATGTTCTTCCATACTTCTCTATTAGTCGCCATCTCGGTAGTCCGTTTCTAACCATATCATCATTCACACAGTCCATCCATCGTTCCTTTCATCGTATTCCCCTGCTCTTATAGCCCGATATTCAAATTTAAGATATTTAAATATTTTCTTATAATTCAATATCTTTTCAATATTCTGAAACTCTTCTCTGCCTGTCTGTGTATTATGTTTGTAACATGAAAGGTAGGAATTTCAATTAAGAGTAAATTCTATCTCAATCATGGTGAAAGGTGGTTTAAGTACTCGTATGTACTCGCAGGTCGAATTTCACATTGGAGATGCGAGAAAGAACGCTACATAACTTAATTTGGAAGTTATTCGAATAAATGGTTTATATGTATAAAAATCACAAATGTATTAGAGTAAATTTCGTTTTATTTAAAACTATTTTACTAAGGAACGGGTACGGAAAAGGAACTTAAATAGTCAACGATAAGTCACTTCGATCGTAAATCGGTATATTGGTCGATTTGGCGGCTCTTATCCACTAACTTCTCGAAAGTTCGGTGATTCACAAAATTATAGTACTTTTTTAAGACCGCAGTCTAGTGAAGACAGATTACATATTTTATTTAAGTTTTAAGAGAGACTTGGTGTATATAATTTCACACTGCAGATCATACTGTAAATAATGTGAATTATCATGAATAAAAACTAAATGCTGTTAGTTGGTAACTTGAGAACGGCGGGACCGATTTGTATTTTTTTTTAATTCTTCATCATCGAAAACGGTTTCTTAGTAAAGAAACATTGGAAAAGTTGCCCAGAAAATAAGACAAAATTCAAGAAAAACTTAATTCTTTCCCTATGGGAATTATTTGAAAGGACACCGTCGGCGTCGGCCGGGTTAGCTAGTGAACAAATATTTTCGGGATAAAATATGTCAAATATTTAAAGACTATTAAGGGCAGGCCAATTGAAGGCCGAAGAATGAAAAATAGACACAAACAGATGGTGAAGCCAGGTTTGGGAGCAACAGAAGCAACTGGACGTGGTAAACGAGGTTTAATTGAGTGCATCGGTTCAGATCAGGAGTTACGATCTTCAACAGTAAGGGGCCGACTAAGGAGGAGAATTAATCATCAAATATATGCATTTTTTGGTCTACTTTGAGATCTTCAATTGGCTGGAGGCAATTTTGCAACAAACGCGTTTAGGTTGATTATGTGCTATTTTTAACTATTATGTGCAATTCCAATATTAAACCTGTTCCCAGCAGTTGAAAATTGTAATGAATTGTTATAACCTTGATGTGGAATAATCATACCTATCTATAAAAAATATTTTCTTGATGGTTTTTTTACGAAAGCAAGTTTTTAATGTTATAACTTAACTTTAAATTCTCACACGGTCCCTATACCGTTGCATACCCATAAGCACAATGTTTTGCGTTCATAACATTGTGAACTACCATAAACAGAGAATATTTACATCCCAGCAATTCTTTCTGCTCAAAGTTACTTAGATTGATGTACAGATTGCTTAGATGACGGCTTCGTGAAGGATCTTTTTACACCCTGTATAAACCATTCATCAGTCATATATAAATATGAATACATTCATAATACAATAATATAGGACACAAAAATATTATGTCGTCGACCTTGCAGAATCATGCCCACCCGCAATAATTCACGTTTCGTGAAAATATTATTATAAACATAAAATGAGATCAAGTAGAAACATTGGATTTCTTGGCACCTGGCAATCAACAATGAAGAATAACAATGTAGAATGAAAGTTCATTACAAAGCAAACAATCTGTTTTATAGATGGGTGTAACAATTCAATATAATATAATTACTAATATTGACTAATAACTGGTATGTGTGGTGCAAACCGTTAATTAATAACCAACTAACGTTGGTTATTAATAAATAAATAAAAATAAATAAATTATTTCACAGGTTTTATTCAAAGGATTATTTTTCTTCCTTTCAGTTTATTGGAAAGCATAGTATTATTTGTTCTTGTTTTAGTGTCGAAAGAAAGTCGATGTTCGATCTGAATGACAGACAGTTGTATGTGGTTTCCTCATGGGAAATTATTTTAAGGTGGATCTGGGAAGGAGGAGACGATTGGTTGCCTTCTTGGCCCGTCTAGTAAACGATTTTATTTTTAATAATTGAACTAGCGAACACCCCTGCTTGGTTTATACGACTTGACAGAATCTCGTGATTTCTTTTTATATGTAGGTAATCTACGAGTATAATATAAAAATGAATCGCTGAATGTGTTGCTAAGCGCAAATCTCGAGAACAGCTGAACCGATTTCGCCAATTCTTTTTGTAGAATATTCCTTGAAGTACGAGGATGTTTCTACCGAAAAAAATGTAAGAAAGTTTCTTCACGCGGACGAAGTCGCGGGCAAAAGCTAGTTTATTAATATAATAGCTTGTGTCCGCGACTTCTTTCGCTTTCGCGTGAAATGTCTTGTTCCCCCGACCCAACTCGTCGCAGCGCAAAACCCGTCCGCGCCATTACTTATAGTTTTCGCTAAGCGTTCTTTCTTTCTTTCGCTCTTTTTGCTCGGCTCCTCAGGGTCCCAGCGCGATGATAACATTATGCATACGTCTGTACACAAATCTTCCGGGATAAATTCTCTAAATGATGTCGAAAACCGGATCAAAGTTCCGTAGTTTAGAAGAACAACGCGTTCACAAAGATAGACACGAAAAGCGACTTTAATTTATAATAATACTAGCTGTGCCCGCGACTTCGTTCGCGTGCATGTCAAAATCAAATTGAATTTCATGGATTTTTTTTGTACTCCTTAACACATCAGCCGGTTAAAGTCCCGTCAAAATCGGTCTAGCCGTTTCGGAGATTAGCCGGAACAAAAAGACAGACACAACAATAAAAAAAAAATACAAGTACCTTATATACTTTCATATAATAATTGTACATGCTAAAATACAAGCAAAAGAATCATAGGGCATCAAAAAATTCGTCCGCATCGCTGTCAACAGGAACAGTGCCCAAAAGGCTGGCAGCATTGCCGCGTTGTATGGCCATGCTAATTCTTTGGCCAGAGAAACAGGCCAGCCCTCAGTCTGGTCACGTGAATAGTCGACTAACCGCTTGGCGATATCTCGAAAAACCAAGTGGGCACTCGGACCCCATGGCCCAAGTGTTTCAACCCCAAACGGCTCGAACATATAACTCCCAATCAGGTTGGAATATTTTCGCGGTATGAGGTTTCCTGCACCAGCAGCAGCCGCTCCAGCACAGCCCACCGTGCCAGGAAGAAGGTCTGCCTAACTTCCAGGGCATTATGACCATTTCATCTGGTCTCTTCCCATCGTCGCGTGCCAGCCCGTTGTGTTCTAAAACAGCTGGCGCCCCGGCAGTGACGAGAGCACGACGGATGATGTCATTAATGCTGGCGTGCCGTGCTATCCGGCCTGTGCTCCTACTGCAGGATAGGCCATGGTGTCCGAGACAATCGACAGCAAGGAGCAAGGAGCGCCACATGCATTTAGTAAAAAGCTGTTATTTGGACACAAAAAACAGGCACTTCAATTTTATTTATTTGAATGTATATACTCGTAGATGCAAGTATTTCGTCGGTACGACGACAGATACAGAGTAGAGTAGCACTAGTTTTTGCGGTCCTAAGCTTGAAGCTAAATGCTACCTATTTAAAGAAGAGCGATGTCGCAACCCAGTTAAGCCCTGGATTAAGGTAGCGTAAAATTAATTAACTAGGACTTAAATAATTTAGGAGCAGTCCCGCAGTGTCAGATACAGAAAAAAAAATCTAGTCTTTTAGATGTAAGTATCTAGAGCACGTTGGATGACGATTACTTGGTGGCAAAACCCTATCTACATTTTTGAAACCGGACTTCGTACCTGTTAGTAAAGAAAATATGTTTATTTGCGGTCAAAATGACGCAGAGAAAGAACACAAAAAAGAACAAGTTGGGGTAAAAATGCGTCACATCCACGCAACACGGCCATCACTCAGCATAATGCTACGACTCTATGCCAAACAGAGCCCCAGCGCACGGGAGTGGGAGGCAGTCACCTCCTTCTGCGAAGCAGTCGTGCTAGCGAAGGAGGTGGCGGGGAGGCTGAGGGAGAGAACCTCACGCCTCAGCCGCCGCGGGAGACGCTCCGGGCGTCGGGAGCCGCGTGACGACTCCCGGCCACCGTAGGCGCGGGCCTGCGGGCGGTGAGTAATGGGTAGCTCACCGTCCGATCAGGACCAGGCCCGTGCCGGACGGCGCGTTGTGTTCCACGCGCGCCTCAAAGAGACGTCAGCAGAGGACGGGGCCCCACAGGGCCGAAGCCTGCCGGGGCGTCGGGATTTTCCGAAAGGTTAACCGCTGCCCTGGAACAGAAAGGGCTAAGGACGGAACACGGGTGGGTTTTAGTCAGTAAAAGTCTGACACTCCCTTCCGCTCCACCCAGAGCGGGAGGGGTCATTTGATGATTTCCCATCCACAAAAAAAAAAAAAAAAAAGCCCCAGCGCACCTACAAAACACAACAAAGAGCCTGCCTGCCTGCCTTAATGTACCTAAGTAATAATAAGATTGTTATAGCTCTGTAAGTCTAAGTCTAAACAGAATTCAGCCACTGTCCTTCTTTATTGTTAACCTATCATGCCTAGACTAATCAGACTCAATTAATTCTATCAATAGGCTACCGCCGGGAGTCCAATGTGCATCAATAAGAACGACTGTTTATATAATACAAAACATTATTAGTTTTCCAATAGTTCGTGTGTATTAGTTTAGTTTAGTATTTACTTAGCATAAACAGCCTATAATGTTCCCACTGCTGGGACACAGGCCTCCTCTCTGCGAGAGGGAGTGTGCAACTTGCCTTTAAATAATTGCTTGTATACCTAGGTCAAACTGTATCCGAACTGTAAAATTAGTTTCTCGCCGGGATAATGCTACCATCACAACTGTCATGATGTAAGCAAGTTGTTAATTGCCAACATAAATCCTCGGCTAACATTAAACGTAGTTTCAGCACCATCCAAGACGTTACAATTCTTGTTTAGTTATGAGTTTTGTAAGATGATTACCTTCGTGTCACGGGAGCGGTAATAATGCGACAATAAGCAAATGATTTATTTACACAAATCTCCCTTATTATCAAATATCTCAAATCATTACTGGCAGTATGTACTGCGGAATCATTATTCACCTGCCCTTATCCCAATTTATTTGGGGCCGGCGCAACATATCGTTTTCTTCAATCTTCAAACTTCTCTATTATTCGTCATCTCGGTAGTCGGGGTGACTACCGAGATGACGAATAATAGAGAAGTTGGCTTTATAGCCAAATCACCTTTCACGCAGTCGTTTCTTTGGTCTCCCCAACTCTTATAGCCATTCGCATTCAACTTTCCACACGACATTTTCCTCATTCCCACGCAGAGGAATGACAACCGATTTCCACATAACTTTTCAGCGCGGTGCCACTTTCAGACTTTCTCTTATGTACTCATTTCTTATTCTATCCATTTGCGTAACACTATACATCCTTCTTAGCATTCTCATCTCAGTTGCATGCAATTATTGTCTTTTCATCCCTTTTGTGGACCCAACACTCTGATCCATACAAGACAGCAGGTCTAACCATTGTTTTATACCTATATCTTCCCCTTAAACCTGAGGGGGTTGCAGAATGTTCTCGTGACCTGTCGCTATTTTATCCATCCGGTGTTAATTCTGTGCTTAACAGTCCGATCTACTTCGCCATTGCTTTGCACGAGTAAACCGAGATGGTCGGAGCAGATCGGAAGAAGCGCGCCATCAAGCGCTTATGCTTCAGAGCTGGAAAGACCGCCGAAATCGCAGATCATGTATTCAATTTTGGTTCTGCCGATCTTCAAGCCAACATTCACCAGCTACTGTTGTCATATTTCAGCTAGTCTAGTCCATCTTCACCGGCAACAACAATCTCATCGGCAAACAGCATGCATTAAGCCACCCCATAATCATGACCCATATCAATTACCATAATAAGAGCGTCCATAATCAACAGGAAGAGGTAAGTATTTAAAGCCGACCCTCAGTGCAAGCCTACAGCCACACTGAGCTCGTCGGTGTTACCAGCAGCCGACCGGACGTCCTACGTCCTACTGAAACCTTTCTCTTTCAAGGCCCAACACGACAGTGCGATCTTTTATAAATACATATTAACTGAATTACAATTCAAATATAAAAGAACTTTATTAGAACTTTATACAATCACTTCAAGTGAACACATAGATTTTGCCCTGAGGTTTGTGATACGATTTGCACTTGTCACAGGTGTTTTGGCGAGTCGATTAATGATAATTAAATCGATGGTTCACCTTAACGCGTTTAGTGTAGTCTTTCATAACTTCCGTGGTCAGCTACTTGTTTCTTATAAACAAAGCGAACAATTGTGTCAATTACAGCTCGAGGTTCAGTTTCAGTTTGGTTACGGAAAGTGATGGTTTACATATCTAGAAATTCATATGGATCGCGTGAGTTGAGCTCGTTTTTCTATATAAGTCCTTGTTTTAATAAATGATATAACTACTTGTGCAAAATACAGCCCTCAATTCATATACAGGCTAAGATACAACACCCAAATTTTGTTCTTTACAGGTTATCGAATTTTTGGTTATACTCTCCATGAATTTCGCCATTCAAAGTTTTCCTATAGAGAATGGATTTTCGGTGAAGTTTAATCCCATTTCTTTTAAAGACGAGCTTAGACCGAGAAAATTCGGCGCATTGTTTGCAAAAATTCCGCAAGAATTTAAAGACCAACAGAATATCAGGCGAGAAGACGTTCTCAATACGATCTTGCTTCCCCAGAAGCCCGAAGTGCCGTCAGGATATTCGAATCAAGTGGCCAAATTATTATTTCCTACTAAATATGTTTATAATAGGAAAAGTAATAACATTACGATATCGTTGGAAAACCACTGGTCAGGTTTGAATTATTTGAACCTGCCCATAGTCAGGCAGCCCTATAATGATTACAAGGTGTTAGTTGCTACTGCGCCGCCGAATGTGCACCTCGGCGGTGACAATAAGCAGACATTCATATATGTTGTATTCCCTGAAGATGGATCTAGCGACACTGGTGTTTACAATGTACCTATAGTATACTTTGTTAATGGAATCACTGGAAAAACTAATGCCACAAAAAAGGAGCCCGTAGATCCGATACTGATTGTTGACAGCAACCGAACCGTTACAGGAATAAAGAGTAAAGAAGTTGTCAAGTTCGTCATATTTAAAAATAAATTGTCAAACCGCTTTAACTACTTTCTATCACGATAAAGATTAGAATAGTTATGTAAGTTTTAAATATAATTATGTATGTGCTTGATATGTTAATGTACAGTTTAACGTCAACCATTAAATATGTTAATTTAGTTATTTGAATAAGATCCTTCATAAAAGTCGATGTTAGTTTCATTTCTGATATTTTCATCAAAGTTAATGAAACCAGCACCCTAATTGCGTAACACGCTATCAACCACAATCTGAACAATTTCGAAGGAGATTTGTAAATGGTAATCCATTGCATAGCATTATTCGAAAAAATTGTCTGGTCAACAACGTAAATAACGCAATGAATGTGGTTGAATTGTCAAAGCTATTGGTACTGATAGTGATACGCAATTACCCCGCCGGTTGTGCTGGACACGTCTAACAAGTTATTTGATGTACCTAGTCAGGGTATAGCGATTGTATTTAATGAGACCTCCTCAATACCAGTGGTATGTCCAGTGGTATCCTCGAGACTAGTAGTCTGGTGCCGTCACTTGGAATGCAATTATTAACTAGTAATTTCAGATGTGCCACCAGGCAGCGTGGCTATGTTCGTAGCTACAACATCAAGCTATACAGGGTTAATGAAAAAACACCAACAGCCTCTTAAGAGGTCATTGTACTCATCATTATGAACAACTTTTACTATAGGACAAAACCTTAATTTGGAAAAAAAATCAGCTGTTCCCTACATTTATGTTCGTATAACTCGTCAAAATACAGCGGATTTTTATTAGCGATTAAAGGATGTCTTTAAAAAAATGAAATTAAGGTCAACACACATGCGATGGTTTTGTAAAGTGGAAGAATATATAAATAATTTAAAAGGTCTTGTGATAATATTAGGTGACTTAAAAAATAGTGTTTCGTTAAATATTAAGAATTATTATTGTTATTTTGTATCATATTGTAGTCTGAATGCGATGAACGTTGTGGAGAATTCGTATGGAGGTATGTTAGATGTTGTTTTAGTCCAAGAGAACATTAGTGCACGAGAGACAGTCGTAACCGCACCGCACCGCACTTGGCGAGAGTTCTTGCAATGTTCTTTTCGCTGTGCGTGAGCCACTGCTACCTGCCTGCGGACTTCATGAGGACAGTTGTAGTTCCGGTGGTTAAAAACAAAACAGGCGATTTGGCAGACAAAAATAACTACAGACCTATATCTCTTGCAACTGTCGTGGCGAAAGTGTTTGACTTGTGACTGTGCTTAACACACAGTTAAATAGACATGTAACACTTCATGATAACCAGTTTGGTTTTCGACCTAAACTGTCCACAGAGAGTGCAATACTGTATCTAAAGCACACCGTTAAATACTACACGAAGAGAAAGACCCCAGTATACGCGTGCTTCCTCGATTTATCCAAGGCCTTTGACCTCGTTTCGCATGACATCCTCTGGGGGAAGCTGGAGAGCACGGGCTTGCCGTGGGAACTCTTCAGCATCCTCCAGTGCTGGTACGGGCACCAGGTCAATAGTGTCCGATGGGCGGGGGCGATGTCGGACCCTTATAGTAACGAATGTGGCGTCAGGCAGGGAGGTCTTACCTCGCCTATATTGTTCAATCTTTATATGAACGAACTGATCGTCTCGCTCAGCAGTCAACATGTCGGATGCTATATTGACGGAGTGTGTGTCAACAATATGAGCTATGCGGACGACATGGTGCTGCTGAGCGCGTCGATCTGTGGGCTGAGGAGACTACTCAATACGTGTACGGAATACGCGCATGGACATGGTTTGAAGTATAATGGGAAGAAAAGCCAACACAATTTTTTCAGGCCATCGGTGTGTCGAGCCCTATGAACATTCCGAGTTTATGTCTAGATGGTGTTCCAATAGGCCGAGTGGACCAATTTAAATATCTAGGGCATCTACTCACCGAGGATCTTAAAGACCATGCTGACATGGATCGGGAGCGGAGGGCACTGTCGGTGCGAGCGAACATGATAGCTCGCAGGTTTTCGCGTTGTACTACGGGTGTGAAGGTCACGCTTTTTAGAGCGTACTGCACATCCCTATACACGTGTAGCCTGTGGGCTGACGATACAGTGCCCTCCGTGTCCAGTTCAACAAAGCGTTCCGGGCGGTGTTGAGGCTGCCCCGTTTCTGTAGCGCATCAGGGATGTTCGCGATGGCGCGCTCTGATTGTTTCCACGCTTCTATGCGTAAGCGTTGTGCGTCCCTGGTGCGCCGCTGCTATCCTGGCAATGATCGCGAACAGGCTGGATTGCCCTTATGTCCGGCATTGCTGTGGCAGGCATATTGCTGTTCCAATGCCGACTAGAAGGCTGTAATTATTAAGTTATTTTTGTTTTTATATTTTTATGTTTGTGACTACGAGTAATAATGTAATGAATGAGTATAATTTAATTTATTTTATGGTCTTGTATGTTTGTATTGTTGTTGAAATTGTGTGCCTAATAATTAGTATGAGTCTTTTGTTGCTTGATTATAAATAAATAATAATAATAGTAACCGCTACCGAGGGAATTGTACCACTGGATGCTTATCACCCGTCACTACACATTGACGTAAGAGTTGACGTAGGTCGTTATTCAAATTCAATTGAGCCCAGCAATATAGACGGTACCAAGGATTGGAACTTCGGCAAATGCGATTACGAACAGCTTTATTTATTACTCTCTAACGAGAATACTTGGGAGGAAGTTTTGGAATCCAAAGATGTACACACAGCTACTCATAAGTTCTACAGCATAATTTATAATTTTTTCGATACTTGCATGCTTTAAAAACGCAGAAAGAAATCGACGGATAAACGATATCCTGTATGGTTTAATAATGATATCATCCGAGATCTAGGGCTCAAACTAAAGCACCATAAAAACTGGAAACGCACAAATTGTGATAGCGCGTATTTGTTATTTTCTGACCTCAGGGAAAGCCTAAAGATCAGTATTTCAGATGCATATCTCGCGTACATGAGACATATAGAAAGTAAAATTAAAGTTACCCTCGTGAATTCTGGTCGCACATTTCTAGCCTAAGATCCAAAGGTGGTTTTGAGCCTAACATTTCATACAGAGGTATAACTTTTTCAGGAACTAAAGCAGCAGGGGCGTTTGCTGAGTTTTTCTCTAATGTTTTTCTGCCTGATACCCCGGGGCTAAATGTTGATCATATTAGTGTGGATGACCACACCAGTGACAGCAATTACATTAATATACCCCCCTTATACCCTATAGACATTGTTAAAGGCACCAATAGACTAAAACCTAACAGCTCCGTTGGTCCCGATACCATTCCCCCCTTTATCATTAAATGTTCAAAACATATTTTCAGTAATCCTCTTTGTCACATTTTCAATTTAGCCTTGCAGACTGGCACATATCCCTCTCAGTGGAAAGTTTCTAGAGTAACACCTATTCCTAAAACTCAAAACAAAAGCTCCGTTGAAGATTACCACTATCGCAATTTTATCTTCCCCGGCGAAGGTCTTTGAGAACATCCTCCATAATGTATACGAGCAAGTAAACAAATATTTATGTAATGAGCAGCACGGTTTCAGAAGCAAGAGGTCAGTTGACACGAATCTCGTGACATTGGTTGAATGTATCTCCTCCAGCTTAGACCGCGGGCGTCAGGTAGACGTACTCTATTTCGACTTTCGGAAGGCGTTTGATAGGGTTAACAACGACACGCTGCTGATGAAACTTAGCAAAATAAGTTTCGCACCATCTCTCCTCCGTTTCTTCGCATTCTACCTACGCGATCGTCAGCAGTTCGTTAGGCTCGGTGTGTACGAATCAAGCACCTACCACACGCGTTCCGGAGTAAGTCAGGGTTCAATTTTGGGACCTTTATTATTTTTAATCATGGTTAATGATCTTCCCCAAGTTGAAATTATTGAAATTTTAGAAATTTTATTTACTTGAAATTATACCTCGAAATAAACTCCGAGCGTGACTGTTTAGCACTGCAGCAAGACATAGACGCGATATACAGGTGGAACTTTGACAATAAGATGGAATTTAATCCCTCCAAATGCTTCGCAATGACAATCGGTCGACTGCGGCACCCAGTTAATTGTGAATATAATTTAAACAACAATACCATCATGAAACGTCAGCCATGAAAGATCTGGGAGTCACATTCGACCCAAAGCTCACCTTCCACGACCAACTCGCCACGGTAGCTAAAGAATCCTACCAAAGATTGGGTTTTGTTCTGCGTAATTGCCGCGATTTTCGTTCCGCACATGCCATCAAAATTATATTTAACTAGCTTCTGCCCGCGGCTTCGCCCGCGTGGATGTCGGAAGTTATCCCACGGGAACGTGGTACCAGAATAAAAAGTATGTGCTTCCCCAGGATGCCATCTATCTCTTTGCCAAATCAGAAGTTCAGTAGTTTAGGCGTGAAAATGTAACATACAGTTTCAAGTTCAAATCCTCCCCTAAAAACCCAATTACCCCGTCAGGGGTCCATTTTCGACAACTTTACATACTTATTATTAATTATTTTCTGTCGAAAGTATCAATACTGAGTTTCGAGTTAATCGGACCGCGCATTCAATTTCTTCCACACAAACTTCAACAACCCTATATCCCCCTTTGAGGGGTAGTTTGAAAAACTTATTATGATAATCTTTATTACTTACTTAGGCAAGTATTGTTGCCAAGTTTCAAGTTTATTAACTAAATTAATAAGATTTTTCATATAAACTGTATCCCCGCTTTTCACCCCCACAGGGGTGGAGTTTCAAAAAATTCTCTTGCCTCAAAGATTATTTATACCAATTTTATAATTAATCAAGCCACTTATTATAATCCTCCCCTGTAAAATTAACTAACCCTTTTCACCCCGATAGGGATAGATTTTCGAAAAACCCTCATACGTGTTATTATTTATTTTTTGTCTTAAGTACACACACAGTACACTGAGTTTCGAGTTAATCGGACCACGCGTTCAAATTCTTCCACACAAACTTTAACACCTCTATATCCTCTTTGAGGGGTAGTTTTGAAAAACTAATAATGATAAACTTTATTGCTTACTTAGGCGAGTATTCATGCCAATTTTCAAGATTATTAACCTAACGAATAAGATTTTTCATATAAAATGTATCCCCCCACTTTTGACCCCCACAGGGGTGGAATTTCGAAAAATCATTTGGGATGTGTTCATAACTTGACTCAAAGACTATTTATACCAATTTTCGAGTTAATCAAGCCACGCTGTAAAATCCTCCCCTGTAAAATTGACTACCCCTTTTCAGGCCGTCAGGGGTAGATTTTCGAAAAACTCTGATACACATTATTCTTTTCTTTCAATTTTAGGTATAAATACTGAGTTTCGATTAAATCGGACCGCGCGCTAAAATTCTTCCATACAAAATCAAAATCAAAATCAAAATCAAAATCAAAAGTCATTTATTCAAATTAGGCTGAGAATCAGCACTTTTTGAACGTCAAAATTACAAAAGACAGTCCCCCAAAAACGCCCGCCCTTCAACAAACACACAAACTTTGAAAAACAAAAAATGCCCACCTTCATAATTTACTTAGATAAGTATTCGTGCCAAGTTTCAAGTTTATTAACTCAAGGAATAAGATTTTTCATACAAACAAAATCCCCCATTTCACCCTCATTAGGGGGGAATTTCGAAAAACCCTTTCTTAGTGGATACCTACTCTTCACGAAGAATACACCCTCCAAATTTCATGTCTCTAGGACCAGTGGTGTAGGCTGTGCGTTGATGTCTCAGTCAGTCAGTCAGTCAGTCAGTCAGGACTTTGAATTTTATATATATAGATGCACTCGTACGTAGCAAATTAGAATCTAGCTCCTGCATGTGGAATCCGCACGAAAGTACCTACGTGCTTTTACTGGAAAAGGTACAAAAAGCGTTTCTTAGGTTTATCTATAAGCGTAAACATGGCTATTATCCTTACCTCTATCCGACTAAATTTCTACTGGGATGCCTCGGATATAACTCGTTAGAGGTAAGGCGAGCAAAAGACCAGCTCACCATAGCCTGTAAGACGCTCCGTGGCACTATAGACGCGCCTGATCTACATGCTGTGCTAGAAAGCACAGGCTGTTTGCTGTGCCTCCATGTCGCACACTTGCGCGTGCTAAGTCCCCAATACCACGTAGATACTCTGGCCGCACTTAATGATCTCTTGGACTCTAATCCAACAAACGATCTGTTTGCGGACGAATGGACGAAGATTTTGTCGGCATGTCAGAAGTATTGTGAGAGGGATTTATGAAAGTGTTGTTTTACTCGATGATTTTATATTTTATCTTGTGTGTGTACTTTTATCTTTTATTTTATCTTGTGTTCGTGTATATACAAATTGTATCTTTAATTACTGTAATTGGTTTTAAACCGTTTTAATTAAAGTAGGTAATAAATAAATAAATAAACACGACATCTGTCTGTAAGGCTTTCGTCATTAAGGGCTAATTTTTCAATAGTCAGATAGCCTTTATCTGACGATTAAATATTGCGGTTTGACAGTTTTTTTTTTATAGAAAATATGTCAAACTGTCATAATTATTCTACAGATAAAAGACTTGACAAATCAGCATTTAATAAATAAATTATCGTTCTAAGTTAAGTTGCCTTGGTTTTGTTGTTAGAAATCATAGGATCGTCGAGGCATTCAAGCCAGCGAAATGTCAATAACTTAACAAAGATATCAGTCAGTGGCGATCTTAATCTAACTTAAACAAGAAAGTTTAATTGCCATTCAAGGTGTCAATGTGAAGTTGAAAACAAACGAGTTGAAGTTGGTCCAGTTTGTGAAGGCTGAAATTAATAATATCAACAATTGTTTTTATTTAGACAAACGAATTTTAAACACTCGCATCCTAGCATCTATAAAACTATAAAATTTTCTACGAAAGGTACGAGTATATACACCGCACGCAACATAGATACAAAATAATATTTAATTATCTCTACACAGATTTTTTTAAATAGGTAAAGGAAATAATCTGGCATAGATTCTTTACAAGTTAAACAAAACCGCTCAAAGGAACGGTTTTTTCAAAAATTTGCCAATCAACGTTGACATTAAATGGTATATGTAAGTTCAATGTTCCGCGTTGAACTATATCATTCCTTGTAACGAAACCATAGCGAGATTCAGGAAAGTGCGTGAGCCGTACAGTGCCATCTAGTAGCGCCCAGTGAGAAGCTCGCAGCTCTGGCTTCGACTGTACCCTATGACTATTTAGATAAAGTTATTTTTCTCTTGGCGCAATATCGCGATTATTTGTTAAAATACGCCAAGTTGTAGTAACAACAGCATACTTTTAGTGAATTTTACAACAGGCTAGCTAATAAACAGTATTCATTAAGTGGAGTAATAGCAAAAATATTTCTATGTGTCGTGGTACGTAAATAAAAAATCAATCCTCTGGTAGAAAGGTGCGGTGCAGTTACCTACTGGGTGATTATGATAATTAAGCATTATTATTGCTTTTTCAACAATAAAGAGTAGTAGGAACGACCGTCCTACCACTTTGAACGATAAGAGCGTGTTCGGCAAAATTAATTTGAAAAAATGACTCATTGAAGGTGTTTCAAATTGATAATAACAGTGGTTTAGGATTTTTAGCATTATTAATAACTAGAGACCCGTCCCTGTTTCGCAAGTTTTTTGACATGTAAGTTTAATATAACGTATTTTGACACATAAACCTTCTGGAATAGGTAAATTATTATTAAGACATTGATGACGTTTTTTAGTATTTTCTAAAGTGTGTCGATAAGTAACAGTTTTTTGATGATGCTTCTATATTTGAGATAGACTGCCACTAAGCATCTCCTGGTTATTATCAGAACAGATATTAGGACCCCTTTTCATCAATAGTGCCTGCCCATAACGGATAGGTCACCGTAGTTTTATTTTGAACGTTATAATAATGTTGCATTTTTCTTCGGCTATCGGATACATTATACTCTATTTACCGCGGTCTTGTCAGTTATCGATGTTTTAAGTTTCTATATCTGGCTTTATCTACTACGTCATTAATTTCTTTTACATTTTCAAATACTTTGAAGCCTGATCACGCGAAATTTGAGGTGTTTTTGGGCGCGAGCACATTCGAACACCTTCTCGTAGCGCGCCGCGTGTAAACTCATGGCGAGAGACGTGTTTTTTTTTTTTTTTTTTTAAACGTTGCCCCCCCCACACTAGGAATTTCTCCTGTGTCGTGGGTGAGTTATTTCTGAAAACCAGCTGTATGAACGGACTTTGTTATCACGATGCATTTTAGGTATCGATTCCCTCTGCAACTATTTATTTACAGAAATAATAGTTACAAATTAAAGTTACGCCTGTCACGCTCTCGTTGTACACGCTGTAGTTACATAACTACCTACTGTACCTACACTTTGTAAGAGGAAGCAGTAGCTCTAAGAATTTCATCTATTTAAAAGCAATCAAATAATATATTAACGTATGACTTAAGTAGTCCAATATTACACGCATTTATAGACTACTTAGTGACATGTATTCATTCACGATTTTTAGCACTGTGTGACCTGAACCCGCACCTAAGTCACGGTTTTTTACCCCCGACAAAAACAGAGGGGTGTTATAAGTTTAACGTGTGTATCTGTGTACCTATGTGTGTCTCTCTGCACCACCTTGACTCTCAAACGGCTGAGCCGATTTTCACAGTTTTTTTTTTGGAAGAATGCACTACTAAAATCACAGAAAAAAACGTGACTTAAGTATGAGTTTAGGTAACACAGCGCTAAATAGAATTATTTGTAGAAACTTGGTTTCTTTACATGGTGGACAAATAAACTAAAACTTTGAACGAGACAACTAAACTGTTTTGAACGAGGCTCTTTCACCCTTATTGATATGTATGTAATTATTTTGGATGCTTTGGCAGTTGTCGTAATTAATATTTTATGTGGGCTGAAAATCTAGCAAAACATTCTAATGACGGAAATCGGATTTGGGCAAATTACTTTTGGAACTTGTGCTTATTCTGTTACATTTATGGAGTTTGGCCAAAAGATATCCACTTAGGCGATCCTAAGTGGATATAATAAGGCCAAACTATTCTTAACTAACTAATCTTATATTTGTCATGAGTCCCCATATTCAACATGCATGGCATGCATGCTATTTGGCACAAAAAGGCGCAAGGCAGAAAATCTTTAAGTACTTAACTTAATATTATATTGAAAACGAGCTGCGCCCCGCGGTTTCACCCGAATAAGTTTCGATTCCGTGGGAATATCGGGATAAACAGTATCCTATGTGTTAATCCTGGTTATAAACTATCTGTGTGCCAAATTTCATTAAAAATCCGTTCAGTAGTTTTGGCGTGAAAGAGTAACAAACATCCATCCATCCATCCATCCATCCATCCATTCATCCATCCATCCATACAAACTTTCGCGTTTATAATATTAGTCGGATGTAACATGACAAACTGTGAAGAGTTTTAATAATCTATAAAGATTACGACATTAGTAGATTCTGTGTCGTTCCCAAGACTTTTCTTAATTACGGAAGAGGTTCAAACGCATTTGCAATTGGTAATAAAATTGTTTTTTTTTTAATACCAATCGCTATGACCAAACCCAACTTCAAATATTTCGGGAAAAATATGAAAATGGTCCGACAAGGGTCACTTCTATGTCATAACTGTTTATATTGAACATTTGTTCTGGAAGCGTATTGTTCGTCTGAGTATAGTCATCATGATCAAAAGAATCCTCGTCCTGGCATGGTTCGTTCACAATATCGGACAATCTACCTCACAACACAATGGTTACTGTTCAGGATAATATATCAATTTTTCGCAACCGCTTCAACCGTGAGTTGTAAGAATGATAACGAATATTGAAGTTTTGCCTCTCGGGGTTTGAAAAGCAGCTTTTAATTTAACTTGTATTCTCCATTGGGTTGACTCGGAGGTCAGAGCCACCTATGTATGTTGGGAAAACGAATACAGTTTTATTACAGAGTTGTTCGACTTGTCGAAACTGTCTGGTGATATAATTAACAATCGCTTCGAGACATTTTGTATAGATGGCGCAGACGAATTGATTACGTATTCGAGACGCGATGTCGCCTACGACGCGCCGTGATTTTTCGTTTGCGAATTGACGATAAAAGTTATGATAAACATGAACCAAATAATCGTGTAAAATTTGTATTTCTTCTAAAAGAACTTTACTTATAACCTTTTTTTATGGAGAGCCAAGCTTTGCTTATAATGTAGTTCCAGCATGGTCAAGTCTTTTGTGATAGATGTAAGTATGGAATTTTCTCTACCCCCCCCATCTCTGATTTACCCCTTACCCCCCCACTTTTTTTTCTTTTTTGACCTTTTCTTATGTACCCATATTCGCAAATTACAATACTGCTGAGCTAGCCCGCCTGCTGGCTGTGGGTGAATGGGAGTCGGGCCTCTGGCTTCAGGCGGTACCATTACCCAATATGGACACTATGCTGGGTGACACCACATTCCAGCTCGCTACACGTTTGCGCGTGGAGCTCCATGCGGAGCTCCACATCCCTGTCGATGCGGTGAAGCAGTCGACTGCCTCGGACACCATGGCCTATCCTGCAGCAAGAGCGCTGGACGGATGGCAAGCCACGCCAGCATTAACGAAATCATCCGTCGGGATCTTGTCTCCGCCGGGGTGCCAGCTGTTTTAGAACCCAATGGCTTGGCACGCGACGATGGAAAGAGGCCCAATGGAATGACCATAATGCCTTGGAAGTTGGGTAGGCCTTTGGTGTGGGATGCAACCTGTGTCGACACCCTCGCGCTATCCCATCTTCCTAGCACGGTGGGCTGTGCTGGGGCGGCTGCTGCAGGAGCAGAAAACCTCAAACGGCGCAAATATAACAACCTTATTGGGAGCTATATGTTTGAGCCGTTTGGGGTTGAAACTCTAGGGCCTTGGGGTCCGAGTGCTCATTGAATTTTTCGGGACATCGCCAAGCGGTTGGTTGACTCTTCACGTGACCAGAAGGCTGGCCTATTTTTAGCCCAAAGAATCAGCATTGCCATCCAACGTGGTAATGCTGCCAGCCTTTTGGGCACAGACCTATCCCTTAAACAGTTATGCGGACGAATTTTTTGATGCCCAATGAGCTCCTAACTTTTTCTATGTTTTTTCGTATTGTATAATTAAATAAATATATATAAATGATTATGATTATTTAATGAAGTACTTACATAGTGCATACTTTGGATATCGTTTCTTTTACCGTGCTTTTACGCTAAGAACGTTATAAGCTGTTTGTTATTAGTTGGTAGGTACGTTTTTATTTAATAAAATTAACGTCAACACATCATAATTTTACATAGGTAGATACTTAACACTTATTTGCATTTTGATTAATGATGATGAAGCACACGAAGGGTACAAGGCAAAAAACGCCAAAAAAACAACGTTTATTGTATGGAGAATTTTATTTTTATTTTTTCTTGGTTGTTTTTAGTGGCAATAGAAATAAACAATCTGTGAAAATTTCAACGGTTTATTACGGTTCATGAGATACAACCCGCTGAAAGTAAACATAGTTAGAATTCTCTAACGCTGAACGATTCTTATTGCGCGCGTAAATTCATGCTGATAGAAAATCTAAGAAAATAATTGAAAACCCGCCCAGTGTAATACATTTTATATGCCTATCAAAATTAATTATTTACTAGCTAGATAAACAATCAGATTATACCGAGAAGCGTCGTCTAAAAAAACACGGTAACTGTATTAGGGTTCTGACGAAGTGGGGCAAATGGGTATAGCCTGTAGATTCATGATACACCACACACCGATGTTCGCAACACTTGATTTACATTTTTAAACATAACATAACCACGCCTGTATTTCCCGAAGGATTAGGCAGAGATAATATTACATTACACGCACACACACACCCTCACGACATTGCAATCACACACAACCATCCGTCCACACACTCCACATGACACACACATCCATTTCTCATTACATTTTATACTATAATATTTTATAGAGTGCACACAATGGAGCTTGTGACCATTTCCATCTAAGTATTAGGACTTACACAACATACAATTTCAAATATCAGCGGATAAAATTCAATGGAGTTCAGAAGCCACTATATTACAGAAATGAGCTGGTATTCATTAATATCGGGGCTTGTGGCTAAGTAATAACAGCCGCACGGGTCGATCGATCAGGTTAAGCTACGCTTGCCGCGGTTGGTCCGTGAATGGGTGACCATTTTCACATACCAAGACCCCTCCGTGCCTCGGAAAGCACGTTAAGCCTTTGGTCCCGGCTGTCATTCGTGGATCTTTGACAGTCGTTACGGGTCGTCAGCCCGAAAGTCTGATAGACAGTCTTACCAAGGGGTATCGTATTACCCATTAACTTGGTTGTGGAGGTCAGATAGGCAGTCGCTTCATGTAAAATATTGGTATTCAGCTGCATCCGGTTAGACTGGAAGCCGACCCCAAGATAGTTGGGAAAAGGCTCGGCAGATGAATCACAGGCACACGATCGTCAAATCGATTACTGTCAGGTTCTTTCACCATCAAAAAGAGTAGAGAAGAGAATCCTGGGCAAACAGCCAAGCCACTTAATTATGCCTAGGTATATGCTATCTGGCTCATATTTTTAGCACGAAATAAGTTGCTACAGCTCGTGCCAACACAAGAAACAACTCCAAAGCACCCACCAACCAAGCAACCCATCACTCAAAAGCCAAACAAGCAAGCAAGCACCCAGCTTACTTTTTGCCTTTTCTATTTCACATCACCCTTGTACCTATTTTTCTGTTCGTTTTTTTCTTGTTTGTTATATATGTGTGTACATAAATAGTTAAATAAATAAATAATAAGGAATGAAGAACCATCAAATGGTCTAAGACCCAACCAATAGACGTCGAAAAATAAATATGTAATAAAGAAATGACGAATCACAGATGTCGATGTGAAAAAGTGTCAAAATTACTTCGCAAAGCTCCCAATTCTAGTACAAGGATATTTTTCCCCTTATTTGTCAAATTTTAACTATCCACGAAGAAAAATGTCCGCTATAAACTTCGGCAGTAAAAGTAAGATCCTATAGGCGTTTGTACTTCGTAACGACAGAGGAACCAAATTAAATTATTTGAAACTTTGACTATTTAAATTGGTGTCGTTAAATCTAATGGATGTATACTTCGACAGACTTAACTCAGACTTATGATAGAAGTATTACCAAGTTTTGATGCGACTTTACTTCAGTAGGCAGCAGTGCTGAACGGTGAAGGAAAACATCGTGAAGAAACCGGCTTGCTCTAGAACCTAAAATTCGAAGACATGTGACATCTACCAACCCGCACTGGGCCCGCGTGGTGGATTACGGCCCACTCGTCCTCACAGAGAGGAGGCATGGGTCCCAACAGTGGGAACATTATAGGCTGATTATGTACTTCAGTCGATCAGGACCCTAATTCACTATGACCACACGGGTTGTTTCACGTCCACTTGACGAACGCGTACCTATACGTCAAAAATGGCGAAAACTATCCTCAAACCAAAAACAGCATTGTTTCAAATGAAAATTACAAAATTAAACGCGGGAATAATAATAACCATACAGAATTGGGGCCCAGTACTGCGAAACAAGACCTAGAAGTCTGAAATAATGATGAAGAAAATAGATTTAGTATTACAAAAGGAAACCAGTTTTTACAGTTCCAGTGTCTTCGAAGTTCCGTTATATATTATAGATCATTATAAAGTTGTAAAGTTCTTACCTGTAGATCAAGAGTGCAGAAAGATGAATTATCCGTTATCGAATATTCTAAACGCATGGACGCCTGAAGCGGAGTTTAATAAGTAAACGTAGCCGGGTAATAATAGATTGTTTTACTGGATTTAACGATCACATGTTTGATAGAATCAGAAAGATGTTTTAAACATGTTTAGCGCTAAACGTATTTAGTGATCTGTGTACTAGCAACTAAAATAAATAAGATATTTCGTTAAAATATTCTGAACACTCGAATATTGACATCCTCTATCTCATTATATTTAGGGTTGGCGCTACTGTAACATGTCTTCTTAAATACATCTCTATCAGCTGTTATCAAAGTATTGACACCTATTATAAACCAAACCATACCAAGCTACCATCTTTTCACCTTACCACCCAATCCATCGTTCCTTAGCTTTACTCTTACTCCCATAGCCGTCTACATTCTTGCATCCTCTGCATCACCTGAACCAGACAAATGAGTAAAGAAAATAGTAATAGTAGGTATTGTATACTGAGACGCAAGACCGGAGATACAAGCGGTAGATAATTCAGAAATGTTCTTTAGAATTTCATACTCTAACTGGCAATTACTTTTTATCAGTATTTTGAATGTCCAGTGCAATGCGACAGTGAACCTGTTCAGTGCTATCAACGATCACATTGCCTGATCCATTAAACCGCCCTGAAAGGATATCGCTACTATCACCAACTATTTGCATAAAAGTTGAATAAAATTAAGTTATAAAATGCAAGTGGATGCAGCTAGAACCTCCGAAAAATTATTAACTACTGTATTGTCATCTAAACTAATAATATGAGACCCTTTCTACATGGCACGGTACGGTATCATTACGGCATTAACCGCGCCGTAGAAAAAACGTGTCAGTCAACAAGCTTCCATAGTGATCCATATAACACTGACGACCGCGCTCACACACGGCGACAAAACCGTAGTTTTTCACGGCAAGAAAAACGCGTGTGTGCAAACAGGGCCTTAAGAGGCAAAATTGTTTGTTAGTTATAAGGAAGAGATTAGTATATGCAGTGCATATAGGCTCGACTACTTTTTTAGATTCAATAAGACATTAATTGTACTTATCATAAATAAGCGTATGAATGCGGAAACACAACACTCTTTGGTAAATCCAAAGAGAATTTTCCGAAGATTACACAGTAGTCGAATATTTTTAATTTCAGTTGAATCTCATCTATGTGCAAAGATTACTTTTCTCTTTCCATTCTATCAGTTAAATAGGTTTCTCTAAAAAGGAGCCAGGACCAATAGACACCTCAGTCTCAAGCAGATTTGAAAGCAAAGGGGGATGAGAAAACATTTTGGAATTAATTTCCATGAAAATACGTAGGTTTAATGGACTAGAATTGCTTGAGCCCTTTCTCCATTATTGTGTTTAATCCAAATAAATGGAAACTGAGAAGTTATCAAAGCCAAAATGAAATGGGATTATATGCTTTGTGCGCGTGTTTTACAGATTCAAATTGAATGATTGATATTGTATTTTGATTGGTATTTTTGATAGTATATATACCGGAACTAAGGTTTTCAACTTTTAAATGTCGTTTCCTGTCTGGAGTCGAAGTTTGATGCATTTCGCATTGATTGTGACAGATGAGGTTTCGTCATAACTATATGTATATATCTTCTAAAAAGTTCTTCTTCTTTTTAGAAGATAATCTATAGTTTAGTTCGACTCTAGTGAGTGGTCATTTGGTCTCTATAGCATCCCTGACACACGTCCTGGATGGTTTATTGTAAAATTGGCTGATAGATGAAAATTTATATCCTAGCTAACTTTAGTGATTTATTTCGTACTAGCTGACCCGGCAAACGTTGTTTTGCCATATAAATTATTTCTAGCTGCCCGGCGCTACTTCGTTCGCGTGGTGTCCTACCCCCTACCCTATCCTACCCTACTCCTGCACTACTCCTACCCTACTCCTACACTACTCCTAGCCTACTCCTACCCTACTCCTACACTACTCCTACCCTATTACTACCCTACTCCTACACTACTCCTACCCTACTCCTACCCTACTCCTACCCTACTCCTACCCTACTCCTACCCTACTCCTACACTACTCCTACCCTACTCCTACTATCCCCTACCCTACTCCTACCCTACTCCTACCCTACTCCTACCCTACTCCTACACTACTCCTACCCTACACCTACCCTACCCCCTACCCTACTACTACCCTACTCCTACCCTACTCCTACACTACTCCTACCCTACCCCCTATACCCAACTCCTATACCCTACTCCTACCATACTCCAGGTTGGTGTGATTAGCTAAGGAATTGACGTGGTTTCGAAGTAAGGAATCATTGAGTGGTCATAGTTAATTAGGGCCCTGGAAGAGGATAACGAAAATACTCGATCGAAGTCAAAGGTTGAAAAATTAATGTCAACTATTTGATAGATGTGTTTGAAAACATGATAGATGCTGGTTGAAGTGCTAATAAATTTAAGATTAACGTAGTTTGCTTTGGCACTAAGTCTAATCATAAGTCTATCAGATGATTGATTAGGTACAAATAAATTGTTTGATTTATGTTTTTCGAATGGATCAATAGCGCAAAATAACAACACGTACAGGAAGAATTTTAGTCAATAGTGAAAGATGGTGCAAATAAATATAATTTTGGAACAACCATTATCTCATCGTAACATTAGATTAACGGAAAACAAGATATAAATATTATTCTGTCATTTTCATCGCGTTATCTAGTAATTGGGTTTTGGAGGTCAGATAGGAAGTTGCTCAATGTAAAATCCTGGTAGTCAGCTGAATGCCGGATTCAGCTGAAAAGCTAAATTGATCTAAATCAAAATGATAGGATATTTCTCGCCTCGGTCTCGAAGCGCTCGTTTTCAATCAGAATTGGAAATGCATATTAAGAGCGCTCATAATTAAACCTGCCTGAATATTTCACTGTGTGAATTTAGACAAGGAATTTTATCTGTTGGCATCCGAAAGTTCTTATCAACTCTCGATTTTCATGAGACTTATTGGCATAGGCGATAACCCGAACCAAAGTTGTACTACAACTTTATAAAAATTCTTGACTCACAAATTTCTACGAACTTGGCTAGAACTTTGAAATTGTAAAGAAGTTTAATGCCGCTCTGCTGAGAATGGATTCCTGAAATTCATCGCTGAACAACGGTCGTACACGTACAAGAATTATTCGTGAATATACTTAACAAAGCGCCTAAACATATGTATTCTACAGTGAGAGAAATTCTCACTGTAAAATATTGTCTTACCGTTTTATTCCGTAAAAGTTTTTCACAAGAGAGAGATATTGAGAATTCTTCAACAATTTTAAAACAGGAAATTGTCTGTATTCAATTCGTTTCGAAATTGTTTTATACAGGTAATATTATTTAGGGAAGGAAATTTCAGATGGATGACTGAAACTTGCAAGAATCTAAGCAGCTTTTAAGTTACGAGGTGCCGTTGTTAATATTGTTTTGAATATAATTAATAATTATTATAATTGAAAATTATAATCGGTTTACGATTATCATTTTGAATGATAATTATGTTCGAGATGGAATGAATTTATTTATTTAAATGTTGGTACGTGGGTTTTTAAGAATATTTAGTTTTGTAAAACTATTGGATTTGGATTCACAATAACATTATTTTAATATAGTTAAGCAATATTATTTAGGCTGTTGTTAGTGAAAAATTATAAATGAATATTGAATCTTTTTTTTTAGGTATGAAATAAAAAAAAACTTGCAGAGAACACTAAATTCAGGTTCTGTCGAGAGAATGTACAGACGCCAGCACATCAAGCTACTACAATCTGTCAAATTTCTTTAATAGGTTTTCGACTTTATCGCTAAAGCATTAGGTTCAAGGTTGATTGGGAAAAATTGACAGTTTCGGGTAGCTTGACCTGTTGGCGTCTGTACAATAATATACATTAACCCCCAGTGTTGAAAATATTCATAGGTAATTAAAAATAAATGCTGATTCATAGAATAGTGTACCACGTTACCCGGTTATCAATACCTACGCGGCCAATATAGCAATAACCAGCATTTTTAGGGCTGGAGCAGGGTACGACTTGTTACTCCTCTGAATTTACATAGAGGCGTCTAAATATAATTATGTACAAAGACTAAAAAAACCAAAATATATATCGAAAGAACCTAAAAATATTTTTTTTTTAATATTTAGAAATCTTTTGCTTTTTAGAAATCTGCGCCATTTATACCTTCTTTCAGCTAGTCGCAGCATTCATTTTTGTACTATCTCTGTACCTATCTAGCAAAACAGCTGTGGCGAAGATATTGTTTCTTTCTAGTTGAACGTCAGTGGATGTTCAAGCTGGATACTAAAAGAAAAAAACTTACTTCGATACGTTCCTTACGTAAAAGCATGATAACCGGGTAACGTGATACGTTATCACGTTACCCGGTTATCATGCTTTTGTTATTTCGTGCTGCAAATGTAAGTTTGGCAATGTTGATTGAACTGAACACCTGCCTGTTAATTTCTCGTCTCGAGTCGAGATTGGCCATTCGAGATCTCGCGTGATTAGTCTTGTGTCGCGATTGGCCATTCAAGATCTATATAGCTCAGCAATGAGATCAGATCAAGATCTCATTTCAATCAGACCGAGATTGAAATAATGCGTTTATTTTAAACAACATAACAACATTCATTGCGTTATTTACATTGCGGAGCAGACAAATTTTTGGAACATATGAAGCAATGGATTAGCAATACCCTTCAAAATAATTCTGATTGTGATTAAGAGTGTGTGCAAAAGTACGCAATTATGGTGCTAGGTTATATCTAAAGGCAGGGCAAAGTGGTGTAGAGTATTTTCCTTTAGACATTCTAAGAAGCAACCAGAAGTTTGGATTTGTGCCCGGTACAAAGTAAATATACTCGCAGACTTTTCCATGCAATTTGTACATAACTGGTGAAACGTTGGTGGTCAATTATGTCTGTTAACCCCTTCGGAGAATACTGGCGTGATTATACATTATGTAAAAAACATAAATATAAAGTATAGTCAGAGAGGATTGGCTGTAATATTAAACATTTTATTACTTAGTCAAGTGCAGTTTAATGTGTAGGTATCGCAAGCCGAGATGATATTAGAAATCAGGTCACCCAACGGTCGTCCCAACGTCGGCGGCTCGGTGCTCGTCATTTACGACCCTTGTGTGAAGTTGGATGAGCAATAAAATACTCTGGGAGAGTTCCGACACTAAACTGTGTCCTTAGTCTAAACTAATATAACAAGGAGAAATCTATGATTTTTAGGGTTCCGTACTTCAAAAGGAAAAACGTAACCCTTATAAGATTACTTCGTTGACCCTTTATCTCAGGAACGCGTGGAGTTATCAAGCTGAAATTATTATCAAAAACTCAGGGCTGCATTCCTTTGAAGCAGTGAAAAAATCAAACTTCTAAGTCAACACGATTAAAAGATACGGGCGTTTATGTTCCGAGTGTCAAAATATGAGGCATTGTGCCTCATATATATTTTGACACTCGCAAGGGAATCAAAACCTATAGGGTACTTCCCGTTGACCTAGAATCATGAAATTTGGCAAGAAGCAATTATGTCATGTAGCATAAGTAAAGGAAAAAATCTGAAAACCGTAAATTTAGTTACATGCCTATAAATTTGTACGGAACCCTCGGTGCCCGAGTCCGACTCGTACTTGACCAGGTTTTTTGTATGTATGTTTGTTTCGCTTTCATGCAAAAACGGCTGAACGGAATTGGATGAAATTTTGCACATGTGTAGAACATGACTTGGATTAGGACAAAGGATACTTTTTACTCCGATGTTCCTGCAGGATCGAGATTTATGCGGGTGAATCCGCGGGGTGCAGAGTTGGTTATATTCTTAAAACTGTCACTTCATTACAGTTGTAAGCGTTACGTTTACGACGGCAATCAGTGTGTCAGCCTCCCAATAAATTTACGAATCTAATTTATTTACCGACGCTGCGACATATCCACGAAAAACGACGAAACACGATTGAATTGAATGAAAAATACGCTATGATAAATTCAGTATGCTTACGCTTGCAATGTTTTTTAAATTAACTATAACGTCAAAAAAAAAATCTGTCTGCCTAGCCTTTTTCCAAGTATATTGGCATCGGCTTCCAGACCGACGGGATGCAGCTGAACAGCACAGTATTTAAATTACCTGTGACTATCAGGCCGATATTTCGTCGTTCATTTTCGGCAGGTGTAGGTGTACCAACAACGCAGTCTGGACTAAAAAAACGCCCCGTCGTTGCCATTACCGAAATTACGCTCGCGAAACACTGCGTTTTTCCCTCTATATTTTCCCCATGGAGCGAACACCTATATAGTCCAAAATTACTTTTTAACCCTAGAATTAGGACGTTTTATTGCTAAGTGGTAGGTAAGTCACCGCCATCTTGGTTCACCGCAGTCTTTACTCTTTAAAATGAGGATTAAAAATGATAGTAGCGGTGATGTGCCTGTAATCTGCGCTGTAATTGAGAGATTTTACTGCACCGTTCTCAGTTTAACTACTCGGCACTAGCTACTTAGGTGTGCTTTAAATCTTCATACCTAATGTAATTACACAGATTACTTAATAGTCTCGACGTAATCTGATGTAATCCTATCTAGTCGTCATGTGGTCTAGCTAGGCTGTGGCGCAAAAGGACATCTTTCAAGTGTTGAACATTTTATATCCAAAAATTAAAGAGCCGGCTAGAAAAAAGAACTACTATTACTACTATTTTCTTATGGGAAATAACTTTTTGAGCAAATCTGAAATAGCAACCGGGGGTTAATGGTAGACTATTGTCTTATTAATAAAAACTGCTCAAGAGGTTGTTTCCCATTACATAGCAGTACAGATTGCGGCACGTAAGTTGAACCAAAATGGCGGTCGTCCGCGCAGGTACAATTATGGATTGAGACCGATTGAGATTTTGACGGCACGGTTAGCGCAGTGGTTGAGCGATTGACTGCAGCGCTGCGTGTCGCGGGTTCGATTCCCGCACGGAACAAATATTTGTATGACCTACTACATGTATTTGTTCCGAGTCTGGGTGTTTTTCTATCTATAATATGTATGTATTTACAAAAAAAAAAATGTATATAAGTAGTTTATCAGCCATCTTGTTACCATAACACAAGCATTAGGTTGCTTAGCTTGGGACAAAATGGTGCTGTGTGAAATGTCCAGGGATATTATTATTATTATTATTATTAATGATTAGATACAAAATACTGCTAAAAACTAGGGCTTTTCAGTATTAGGGGTTACCAAATCTATACAAATAAATACAATTTGAAGTGTCTGTTTGTAATGTAAAAATAACAGCTTTTAATAAATGCCTATGAACGTATTTACTGTACTTATACAAAGAAAAACTTTTAAAATGTTGTCTGTCTATTTGTTACGACTAATCTCCGAAACGGCTGGGCCGATATTGTTGAAATTTAGTATGGGGATACTTTGAACCCTAGGAAAGGACATACTTAGGGTCAGTTCACACCGAGACGCGACGCGACGCGACGCTGCGCGCACACTTTAAAAGAGTGACTCAAAATATACTTTATTTTCTATACGAAAAGGTACACATTGCATTGTGAGAGTTCAGAATACGTTGCGCCGTGCAGCTCTCTCTTTTAAAGTGTGCGCACAGCGTCGCGTCGCGTCGCGTCTCAGTGTGAACTGACCCCTATGCTACTTTTTATCGATATACCACACGGGCGAAGCCTCAGGCGAAAGCTAGTTTCACAATAAAATTGCCAGCGGAATTGGTGTAGGTAAATAATATACATAGGTATATTACTGTTCATTCTCTTGACAGAACCTTAGTCCTCGTTAAAGTAAAGTAGGCACAGCAAGAATTTTTTTCTTGATTTCACACCTACATTTAAGATTCAAAATTGGCGCATGTGGCTAAGTAATAACTGCCACACGGGTCGATGGATCAGGTTGAGCTAAGCCTGCCGCGGTTAGTCCGTGCCTCGGCAGTTGGTACGGGCTCTCATTCGTGGATCTTTGACAGTCGTTACGGGTTGTCACAAGCCCAAAAGTCGTGACTACCAGTCTTACCAAGGGGTATTGTATTACCCAGTAACTGGGTTGTGGAGGTCAGATAGGTAGGTAGTCGCTCCATGTAAAATACTGGTATCCGCCATCTATTATCATAATAAAGTTATTGTTGTTTTCCTCGGGAGCAGCACTTTTTTTCGGGTTGAAAGGTACTCTATGTCCGTTTCTGTACGCCTGACAACGTATATGAAAAATTTGGGGATGATCGATTCAGTGGTTTAGGCGTGAAAGGTAACAAACTTACATACTTTCGCATTTATAATATTAGTTAGGATTTACAGCGTGCTTCCTACCTCTCGTCAGTTACGAACTGGGTAAACTAACACGAACTCTGCCGCAGGCAATAATCTGCCTTGATCAAGTGTGTTACCAAATTTTGGTGACGTAACATGATTTAACTGTATCGAAATTTGAACCGTCAACATATTCGAGTTCTCCTTGTTAACATTGTCACGGTTGCACGGCTACTGACGCGTTTTAAAAAAAATGACTTATTATATTCCGCAAACTGAGGTCAAGTGAACAAATATTTTGAAATATTAACGAAAATGCGGCCAATAAGTACTTAAATGGTACCATCTAAATAAAGACACACTCATTAATATTCAAAATAACGCAATAATGACTATGTATTAGGTTGTATATGTTTCTATAGTACAAAAATTTAAAGAGCAGTTTGTGGTGCATCACAGACCACGTTACGCTACCTCACGTCAGGGTCAACCGTTTTGTTATTATAATTAAAAGAAATATAAACAGGTTTTCTAACATATTTATTAAGTGTTCTTGATATATAACTGATGCCGAAATTCTCACGTAATATTTATAATCCTTCGATATTTTTAGTTTAAATGGAAATAAACAAGAATATCTTATATGGGGGAACGTGAATTGCAAAAAGAAATGTACAGTCGAAATCGGAGCACCAACGTTCTTCGGAACAATATAAATGAACAAAAACAAAGCATAATAATATGGTTTCATGTATGACTGGAGCTTTTGTTAGGGTACCTACATAAATAAATGTAACTGATCGCATTTCGAGATTACTTTTACGGATTACTTTCACCTTAGAGATGGCTCTGACTATACTTATTTTGTCGGGAATGTGCATTACAAAAGTAAAATGAAGGAGAGACGGGCATTTCGGACCGACACACGAATTAGTATCGCCTTATCAATTCAGTTTATCGTCTCCAACGACATTAACATATTACTTAAGGTATTCGGCGTCGGGCGACATTGATAAATTGGTAATTTAGAACTTATTCTACAACGATACATCTTAAGTAACATGATTTTGGATAAGATAGTTTGTGAACGAAATACTCCACATCTATACTTTATCATCGTCAGTTTTACTTCTTTTAGTTTGTAAAAGTTCACCTAACATAGTTTTTAAGTCAATGTTACTAATACTATATAAACAAAAAGAAAGAAAAAATTGTTTTTTTTGTTATTTAAACACGTGCATACAAAAAGATAATTAATTCTAATAATAAGGAGAAATAAAAATAAAATATATCTATAATCACGAGCACAAAGCAGAAATAGTCGACGGCTGCACATCATGACTGACTAGAAGGCTTCCACTCAGCACGATGCTGCCATATGGATTGTGAGTACTTCTAGTCCGAAATAAGGAATATATTATATTAAGGGCTATTTTTCCAGCGCCATATAATTTTATTCGTGGAATAATTTTGAATTTTTGACAGTTCTTCCATACAAAATCTGTCAGACGTTAATTTTATTCCACGAGTAAAAATTCAGCCCTAAAATAAATAAAATGGAACTCTCTGTTTGTAATGACAAATATTAGCTTTTGACTAAATGCATTTGAAAGTATATTCGGAACTTATAACAAATAAACGTTTTTTTTAATTGTGTTCTGTTTTTTCCGGCTAATCTAAATAAATAATAAATAAAATTGTTTATCCAAATAATACACACAGACACAGTTCAGAACAAATTAATAAGAAAACAATGAGCATAAAAACATAGCTTGTGTACAGAAGATATACAAAAAAGTCTACGCAAACAAAAAAAATAATTAACCCTGTCTCTACTAGGAAACCTGTATCTTAAGAGGCAGATGTAATCTACGAAACAGCTGGACCGATTTCGATGGGACTTTCACTGGCAGATAGCTGATGAAGATGAAGGAGTAACTTAGGTTTATACTTTTATTGTATAGAAAGAACTAGCATTCCGCGCAAAAAAATTAAAACCAATGAAATCCAATACACACGCAAACGAAGACGCGGGCACAGCTAGTTTAGAATATATAAGAATTTGTAGGTAAAAGAGTGTTTTAAAAATCTAATGTCTTACACCGGATGTTCTAACCATGGTTTATGGAGTTCAGGCCAAAACCATGACGCGATTTCCGAGTACCTACAGATTTATATCCAAGTATAAATGGTTCTATAGGTACATTTTCGACGCCAATTGTTCACGTAATGTCCTTCAAGATACACTTTGAATTATAATGGCCTCAATTATTATAATCAAATTAACGCGCCATTTAGTTTAATGTAGGGAGCCTAATGGATAAATTAACCGTAGGGGAATATACATAACACGCTGTCCATTTATCTCAGCGATCGAATTTGGTTAGCCACATAATTAAATCGTTGATTAAGTAAAGTTACAAATGACACAATGTGGGTCACTCTTGTGAAATCTAGTGGAATTCCAATAAATTCTAATCCAAACAAAAAAAATGAAATTTAAATGAGATTTTACATTTGTTTAAGTGTCTTTACCTTGACGGAATTAAAACTTAATGATTATGGACAGTGAAGGTTACCAATCTGTCGTCCTTAATATACTTCGAAATGAGAACAATGTCATAATTGAGCCTTAAATATAAAAATATCTATCCAAGGCGCTGAAACTGATAACTACACTTTAAGTACTCGAGCCGAATTTACTAAGTAGGTAATTATTTCCGTGCAATTATTATTTTTGACATTAAGAATGAGTGAGAGGTTAGAAAAGGTTTTTAAAACAATTCTCCGTAGGAACTGTCGTAGAAGTATTTTTTTTTACTATACAAACACAAAAGGACACTTAGGCGTCCGCTTCGCTGTCATCCGGAAACGTGTCCAGAAGACAGGCAGCATTGCCACGTTGCTTATTTTTGTATCAATTAATTATCATAGGTAGGTACTACTCCATTATTATTAAAGAACCGAAGGTGAAGAACCGAAAAAAGTGAACTGTATGTTCTTTGAGAAAATAAATGTCTTTAAACCGAAGTTGCCGACATACATGGCTTGCAGAGTAAGCAAACTGAAGTGATAGTGGGCCGGCCATGTCTGTCGAAGGACCGATGGCCGGTGGAGCAGATGAGTCCTGGAGTGGAGTCCGCGTATCGGCAAGCGTAGTGTGGGACGCCCCCCAGCTAGATGGACGGTCGACCTAAAGAAGGTGGGTGCCGGGTGGGGTAGACTGGATGCGGAAGGCGGAGTACAGGGTGTTGTAGCGCGACCTGGGAGAGGCCTATGTCCAGCTGTAGACTGCGATAGACTGAGTTGATTGATTAACTAGTCCATTTTCCATGGTAGGCAGAGCAGAAAACCAAGAGGCGTCAATCACCTTTTCTATTCATTGTTAACAATATTTCAAGCATAAAATAATGTTTAGGCGTGTGCTATAAGTGCAACTTTGTATAATAACAGGTATTAGCATAATAACACATAAGTGCTGTTCATTTACCTACATGATATGAGATCTTATTCAGTACATTTTAATATGAATGCTGAGATAACGTGGCTGCACGAGAGACACAATCGAAAGTAACGTCTTAACTTTGTGATTAATGTGTGTATTGTTTAGTTCAGTTTTTGCAACACTGGGACAACTTTGTTTTATTGAAGAGTGGCGTGGTACGACCGCTGGGCTATGTAATATAATCTTCTTCAAATGACGCTTTTTCTTGCATATAAATAGAGAAACAGGTATTACTAAGTTCTGTCCGAAACTGCATCGTGTCAAATTTCTTGTACCCTCGACCCAGCCCGTCGCATCGCATTGCCTGCCCTCGCTATAACTTTTTTTTTTTTAAACACGTTGCCCCACACTAGGAATTTCTCCTGTGTCGTGGGTGCGTTTCCACACATAAACTCACATACACAAACAACTCGTTGTCGCATAGCGTTCTTTCTTTCTTTTAGCTCGGCCTAAGTGGCCGGGGTGGCCTAGTGTGATATTAAATATAGCCTTCCTCAAGAATTGGGCTATCAAATGCAAAAATATTTTTTCAAATCCCACCAGGAGTTCCAGAGATTTGCGCGTTCAAACAAACTCTTCAGCTTTAATATTAGTTATACAGATTATACTTAAAAACCAATGCTGATTATGTAATAACGTCATCTGCCGATGTGCACATCTGTCTAAAGATTAAGATAATCAATAACCATTACCACAGAAGTCAAGGTGACTGTTCGTGTCTAATAAAGAGCAGCTGTCGGCTGATGAAATTACCTTTCAGGAGGTTCCAAAGACACTCGTCCATATTCCTCTAGGTATTTCTTAATCGATACCGAACTTAGATTATTTTATCACTCCAATGTACAAACTTAGAGCCTTTTTTAAAACGGTATCGTTGTATTACATCGATACGCCTAATTTTCTAAATTAAAATAGCAAAGATGAAGAGAATGGAAGGTCATGTTTACATCACACCAGGGAGGCATTTACGATCTCGTTGCGAAATCAGGATGCATGTGCCAACTTTTACTTTGCTTTGTAAACATATTATATATAATAATAGTACAGACAATATTTTAAATGTAAAACAGAAAATAAGCTGGATCGCACACTTACCTACATATTACAAAATGAAGTTATTATGTAAATTGTTATGCAAAAATATATATTTTTACTGTTCTTGTATAATGTAACAAACTGGAAAATATTTTTTGGTACCTACTAGGTAAACTACATATTTATGAAGTCAGCAGCGTTTCAAGTTAATATTTATGAAGTTAAATATGACATCTGTTTTTGCAATCGTTTCACATTCTCGTAGGTCTACACTGCCTACTATAATCCCGGAAAAGGTTAAAGATAGCGGTTTCATTTTCCTTTTCCACATATTCTGAGTACGTAGGATTATGGGATTACCCGCTTAAAAAAGGTGTGAACCACTATTGGTATGTTATTGTAGTAAGGGTATCCCCTTACTACAATAACATACCAATAGTGGTTAAGTGTAATAGTGGGTAAGTTGTTAAAAATAGAATTTTGGGGTACAACCTTCCGTGGGTAGGTACCGGCGACAAAAGCTGACATGGTCGGTGTTCACATTTTTATTTTTTCTGGTGAAAAAATTCAAATTTTGCTGTGAATAAAGTAATGGTAATGTCTTGGCCAATATTTTGATGTTTATCTAAATTATTCTTAGAAACATTCTTACGGAGTAACTGTTCCTTGAAATGTTTTGTAAAGAAGAAAACTTGTATTTTAAAACTGGACAAAATTAAGAGTTTTAACTAAGACTAACTAAGAGAACATTTAACTGTTTACGAGAGTATATTGAGTGGAATTGCAGCCGGTCTTAATAAATCGAGGATGTATCGCGTGTAGCACAGCGATTGGTTAACGCGAAGCGCTCTACAATGCTCTATTATTCTTGAACATTGTAGTGATTGAATAAATCGTCGAGTTCAGTGCGGCAAGGCAAAACGGTAAAACAGGCAAATGAATTGTGTCAAGAACTACTTACTGGTACAGTTTTTGCATTTCACGACCGCGCACTCATTTTAATCAACTTAAAAGTCACTTCACTTCAGTAGTTTAGATGAACATTCATTGTAATTCGAGCTAAACACTCCTACTTCTGGCCAATAATGTTGTAGGTCTCGAAACTATTGCGGGTCACAGTTAAATCAATTTACTGGGACTTATGGGGGCGTAATTGCCCGTTTTATTGCTGGCTATTCTAGATCCTGGATTACCGAGGTTACAGGGCCACGCATGGCCACGCATTGTGTGAGGGACGGTTAGCGTACAATACTAAGGCCCGCAGGCACCACAAATCACCAAAGCTACGGTTGCCTAAAGCGGTGACCGCCACATACGGCCATAATGTCTAATACAAAATTTGCGTGAAAGAGTAACAAACATCCATCCATCCATCCATACAAACATTCACGTTAATAATATTATTAAGATTGTCATTATTTACACAAAAAAAAACTAGATTAATCGTCATTTTCGTACAGCTTCTTTATGCATGCCGAGTTTGCCTGTATGTTATTGCACTGTTGCATACACACTTTTGCATGTTACCTTTAGCATAGAACCTGAGTAAACTATCGTTGGTAAACCAATAAAATAAATAAATAAGTAGTGGAATCTGCTTCCCGTTAGGTATAACTTAGAATCTTCAAGTATAAGTTGAATAGGTTATATCTAGGTAAGTGTGCACTATCTCCCTCGTCTCATAGCCTTCCACATTCCATATTCTAAACTCTCTCGACATGTCCCTCATTCCTCCGTATCACATCATATGTCAACACCTGCAGTGCGATTCTGTAACCATCTCACCGTGAAAACTTAGGTGAAGTGCTAGGTGCTAAGTGCTAGGGATTGACACCATTGAGTATTGACAGCTCACTCTAAGCTCACTTCACCTAACTTTTCACGGTGAGATTTTTACAGAATCGATCGGCTGTATTGTATGCAAATAAAAGAATCTTGATTCATTGATCAACGATTTTAAAAAAAGATAACAAATGAAAGTCAAAAAAATAAGTATGTCAAAATTCGAGACTTGTTGTTTGTTTATTCATTTCATTCAAAATGCCTCTCATCTGATGGTTTTGACCTTTTTCTGCGAAGGTGTGTCATTATAAAGCGTCCTTGTCTAATCGTAAGTTCCTAACCATCGCATTTTTTAAAATGAAATAAAGGACAATGCACATGGATGTATGGAATCCCGTACCATGCTGCATCAAAGTCAAAATTTATTTTTTGTAGACTACACTTATCATATTATGAACTCATACTAAAGTTCTTTTTGTAAACAAAACCCGCGTTTTGGAGATTTTCAAAAGAATCGAACTAACTTAAAAACTAAGTAGTACTTTATTTTGTTTGACATGCCATACGAGAACGGCCATTGTTGCTCTAAAAAAATGATAATCGTTTAAATAAAAATTATATTCTATTAATCACATCGTTTGAAACGGAACATCACGGAATAAAACAACATCAACACTTTTTTATTTTAAATGAAATTCCCTGTTCAAATATCAAATCCCCGACGCGTAATGTCGTAAAAAAATTTGAAAATAATTACTATAATATTTTGATCTTGATGCATGAGACTTTTTGGTACGACTTTTGGTCATTGTCTTTTAAATGCAGGTTGAAGTGGGAGTGGACCGGACCTGTTTCACGAATGCACCCAAACCGATGGACAAAGATCATCACTCACTGGACTCCTGAGGGAGGACATCGGCGTCGAGGTAGACCACGACAAAGATGGTACGGTGATGTGGTACATTTGCAGGGTCAACATGGCCAGAGATCGCACAAGACAAGGAGGTTGGAAGAAAAAAGGGGAGGCCAGTGTCCAGCAGTAGAACAAAAGGGAGGATAAAAAAAAAATTAAGTGATTGCTTTGATGATAACTGCAAGTCACGATACCATGGGGATATCACGGGAACGTCCTGATGGTATGTATGTATGTACGTCTATGTACACCATTTATCCTTTATGTCATAGCTGTAAAAGGTTATACCGCCAATGCATACTTTTTTCCACATTGTCATGCCAACTGATATCGAATGTTAAGCGATTTTTCATTCCAGTCGAAAATGAATGATATTGAACGACCGCAAAATTCATTTTATTTCGAGTACTTTTTAAGTGGTCTGCAATGCGACTATTTATACAGGTTTACGTTATAAGAAATATGTCATTTAATATGTCTATGAAATATTAGGTCCATAACGCAAATATAGAAAACACTTTAGAAATTTCTTTGAAATATTTCTTAGCTATGATGAATAATAGCTTTGCAGGGAAAGTTTTTTTTTTTGCAATTGGTCGTCGCCTACTCTTATTAAATAGCTTTTACGACTTACTTACTTTTACGTTTCATACTTATTTTTTTTTTAATGTTGAACGGTTCTATAGTCGGTCAATCATTATTTTATTTCTACTTTATCTACTTCATAATAGGAACATTTTATACAGGGTGGCGGGGACAACGACGCGCAAACTGCAACATGATTCTAGCCCCTGCTAGCGTAGAAATCTTTCGTCGGTTATCATAAGAGAAATCTGCTACCTATCAGTCAAAATGTATGGAAAAGCCAATTCTTTTTTAATAACCCACTAAAAATTTCAACGCATGAGGGGTCTAGAATCAGTTACTGATTCAATGGTACCAAGTTATGCGTCCATGACCCCCTGCGACCCCGTGGATGTATACAGAAATGCATAGATACTTTACATAATTAGATTACAGCCGTACATTTGTAGACTATACTTAGTATTTTAAGTGCGAGGCATTCCAAACAATAAGAAAGTTGAAACAATCAGTGGTCGGTTAGGCTTATTACACACGTAGCTCATGACATGATTTACCAGCTTATTTCTATGTGTTGTGGCTTAAATTAAATTAGGTCATCCCTTTATTTTCAGCGAGGGTCGTGAGAGGAAACTAAAGGATTATGGCTAGTGGGTGGGTACCAGCTTAAGTACGTGTGAGTATATGCAGATAATGAGAACCAAATATTGCGTCAAGTAATCCACTACACGTGGTTTTAGAATTATCCACTCACACCTCCAAGTATAGAAAGCTGTGCTTTTTGGTTTAGTAGGTACATATTGCATTTTTCCCATGTTAAGCGCAAAGTCTTAACAAAACATTTTCGTTTACGTATCTACTATCGCTACCAAAATGATTTATGATATCGTCTCTCGTATATATCGCCGGGAACTGTAATGAACACTTTATAACAAGTAGTTGTCTGCCAGCCTGTCGCTGGCGGGCAATAATTAAGTTGCAGTGTCTGCACACGGCCTAAACTTAAACATAATTGCTTTTCCATTATTACATTAAGCTACTGCTATATTGATACAAGCACGGAATCAGTCTACAAATATTGTATTTGGCAAATTGTATCGTAACTGCAATTGGCAAACCGTATTGCACTATTGCACCAATTTACAGAAGTCATAATGATAAAAAGTGATGGTATAAACAAAAAGATTGCTTCACAACTTCCTCGCTTGCACGTAGGTATACCACGTGGTCGTATCAAGAATTCTTATGCAATCGTTTTACGAGTGCTCGCATTGCTCTCACACGGCGGAGCGCTGCTCGATCGCCGCTTGACCGCAGCGACGTCCACATCTTTTACAATCAACCGGACGTAAAGCATTACGACGCCGTACGTTTAACTATCAAACTGGTTAAATTCACTTCAATTAAAAAAGATTAACCCATGCTGATGAACCGCCGTAAATATCTCAGTATCGCTGCAACGGATCGAGAGCCCCATGAGAACACGCTTACGTAACGTCCATGGAGCCTGTACTACCAATTAATTAAAGAAGATAATTAAGTGATAATTTGTTAAAATCCACAGAGCCGCGATATGCAGGGAAGTGAACGGCCAGATGCAAATGGCATTATGCCACAGAATACCTACAGTCTTGCCGCTCTGTTTAAAACAATGACTAACACATTACTGATGAAACACCTGTTTTTAAATAACTCATACATACATATCTTTTAGCAAAAAAACATTTCAGTATCGGGTATTTTAGAGTGTTTGAACTAAATCGCTATTTAGTACCTATCGTCCATTGAAATTAAGTGAAAGGAAATGGCGCGTCTTCGCATGATCGTAACTGTCGCGGTAAACGCTCGGAGCGCTATAAAATGTTCCGTTGTTCAAAGTTCTTACGTTTTATTGGGCTGTTAAATTGCTGTAATATAGGATTAAGAAATATTGTCTCGGCAAAACGTCCGCAGTGATAAACATATTTTTTTATTAGAGACCTGAACAACGAACAATGTGTCATGATTTAGATTAGTCTAACGAATCGCGCACGAGATCAAGCTTTCAGTTTCGATTGCATTTACAATATAAAGTTCGCATAATGCATTCAATTGATTTCAAAAGCTAATGTTTCAAAATCATAAATAGGTTCTAGGTATTCGAAATTGGTTTAGGCGTGTGTCGAAATCTGTTGTAACATAGTAACTGGCGACGTCGTTGCCGAGAACAAGATCCTGAAGAGCATTCTCAAGTCTGCAATGAATCATCACTTAGTGAGAGTGCTCTTAACACTACCTTGAATTATAAATCAGATAGCAACAAGCACGTAATAAGGCCTTCACACCTCTCGCTGGTGTTCACTGACTGCAGCTGTATGTTAGTTTACTGTAGGAACTGCTTTATCATACATTCTTCATTGAGCCATTGTCCTTTGCGACAGTGCGATGGCGATTTTCGTCCAGTATGGCTCCGTCTCTGTTTGTACTGGAACAATGATGGCTTTAAGGTTTTGTTTGTTAGGTTAGTGGTAAGGTTTGTTTTTCAGGGGAAGCGTCAGGCTAGCCCGCGAAATTAAAAAACAAAACTGACTTTAAAGAATTATAATCATTAAAATCATCAATACAACCTAAGTTCTTATAATCCTATTGATTGACATTTCATGAAATAGTCGTTCAATGGGATTATATTAACTATTATGTAAATACCTATTACTTGTTACGCTCACAAATCATAATTGTGTTCAATATATGTACAACCTTACCTACAATTGTAATAAAAGTGAGAATATTTGAATTTCGCGGGCAACCCTGGAGGTCATCCATGAGAGTTACAAATTTTACATTTCGTTTCAAGTCACACCCGCATTTTGTTTTGTTATTATTTTATTTAGGTATACCCACTTCTTTTATCGGTCTACTGTAACTGAAAAGTCAACCAGTCTCGTCTAGCTTCGTATACATCCACCGAGGTATTTAATCGTCTAGATCCCGGTAATACGCTTCAGTAATTCAGGAGTTTAATTATTTAGGCGACCAGTCGCAATCAAGGATGGGTTACTTACCGTCGGATTCCGGCTTAATCGCCCAAAATAACAGCTCCTTCTGAAATTACTAATGCGGCGGATTGTGTTTATGTACCTACATAGATAATGTTAACAAAGGTTTTTTCAGAGCAGTGATGGCCCAGTGGCAACGGCCACGACATACGAGTTGTAGGTCGTAAGTTCGAACCTAGTCAGGCGCTTTTTTTGTGTAAATTATTTCATCACCACTGCGCCCAAAACGGCGAAGGAAAACATCGTGTGGAAATCGGCATGTCCAAGAACCAAAAATTCGAAGATATGTGACGTCTACCAACCTGCACTGGGCCCGCGTGGTGGATTACGGCCCACTCCCTCTCACTGAGAGGAGGCCTGTGTCCCAGAAGTGGAAACAATTATAGGCTGGTTTTGTAGGCAGTTTTGGACAAAGATGACTTACAAAATGCTTTACCTCAAGTTTACCGGTTTCACAATGCTGAGTGTAGTCATAGCATAAGGTAAGGATGTTTGAATGGTATTATTGTTATTTATTGCTCGTAAACATACTGCAAGATAATATGTGTTTAGTTTTCACTGTACTTTAGATAAAGTAAGTCTCAAGGAGTTGTACAGCAAGTCTATCTTTAGAAAGAATTATAAGAGATTATACGCACGAACTATCCATAATCTACAATCTAAAGCGGGTAACTCGATTACGTTTCAATCTTAACTTTTAACATGACTTGTCGATAAATCCTGACATATTCACAGCTGAAGTTAAGATGGATCGAACCGAACTTTTCGTGCAGAACAAAAGATATTTTTCAGAACCACATTACATACAATACGCATAAATATATGTCTGGCAACTATTTTTGTGGACAAACAAGAAACTGAAACAGTTAATGAGGCGTAATTCCCGAAGAAACAAAGCCTAAACATAAGTTTACCAAAGAAGACAGATAATAAATTCAGAAGATAATTTACTACAGCGCGATTGAATTGCTCAGAATTCCCGATAATATTGTGTACTTGTGTCAGAGTAATGTAGCTTCACGGAAACCAGCTTTTGCTCAGCTTTTGGTACGCTTCCAAACATCGACTGGTTTGACTTACTTCTACAATGTTATATCTGTGGATCAATCATTACGTTCTTTTCAACAAGGACAAACAGAATTCTAGCAGTACGAGCTTCCCTGGATTCGATTTTCAGTTGCTTTTATTACGTGGGATCAGAGGCAGTAACGTGTCCGCGCCTTCCGGCGTCCGGCGTCCGGCGGCCGGTCCAGCAGAATAGCCACCGTCTACGTGGGTTATCCTGCACGTTAAATAAATTATTCAACACCGACAGACCCTTCGCAGATTATTTCGTCCCTGTTCCTCCTAATTCTTCGAATAGGGTGTAAGGGGGACGCGAGTCCGTTACGTAAACGTGTGAAAGAGCCGATGATGAGTACACAAAGGATTCCATTTATCATTCGCTCGGAACACTGTCATTTGTGAAGTGTTTAGCGAGACTCGTGCCGCGTCGATAGATCGTATGTTAATGGCGTTTACCTTCAAAAGATATTAATATTACGCTTTTTACCGAAAGCCTTCACGGTCGTAATGAGATGCTAAAAATAGCTATTCTATTTTGTGAGTTATTCAGATTTAGTTTACTGTAACACTCTTGATTCCGAGTCATTAATTAACACATGTCAGAAACGTTGCCACTCGCTACGGCAGCACGGCTGAAGCTTAAGGGGATATTGTAGGGTAGGTACAATGAAAATGCTTTTATATAAGTTGGGCTCAAAGCTGTTTTAATTTGTCCCGTAGCCTTTAATTATAAAAAAAAAATTGTTAAAAGGGTTGCGACATTTTCGCGAAGATTTATATTAAGTTAAATATTATACTCCCGAGTTATAAAAGGCGTTACAACAATATTTATGTTTGTGGTAAATATATTTCAGTAAAGCATCAACAAATATTTATTTAGCAAAGTAGGGCTATACAGGATCAAGGAAAGTTACCAAATGTTTGATATTTTTTCGCACGTACACGCATAGGTATATGCAATATGCATAGATGTCACGGGCAGTAAGTTATACCGCTCCTAGATGTGATTGTCTTAATATATACCTAGCTAGTTGCTAAACCTAAAATACTGCAATACAGTTCTAATGATGACGCACACATTTTGTCATTTTCGATGGTCGTGCATCTTTTGCAAACCACATGGTATCTGTAAAACTGTATGAGTTGGCTTTCTTTTAATTTATTTGTCATTCATGTCGCACGGCTTGTGGTTGGTTACGTTGAGTTTTGGTTACCTGTTACCCAACTTTAGCATTTTCAATTGTAATCAGAACACCCATTGTAAAACGCCTTATTTGTTTTTATAGCTACACAGCAGATAAAAACAAATAAGGCGTTTCATAGCTTTGGTATTAATTATGTAATTAATACCAAAGCTATGAATTAGGTAATGTTAAATTTGGATAATCTTAAGTTTATCTCAGTATGTGGTCGGATGTAACCAGTAGTGTGGCATGTCGACCACTCACCGGTGACGTCATTTAGTGAACGTCGGCTACGATAGTTCTTAAGAAGCATTTATGGTGTAACAACTGGTTAGGGATAGTGATGGACCAATTTATGGATTTATACCGCCGAGTATGTTTAGATGATTGCGGTGAGAGTCACTCACACAACGTTAGAAGAAAAGCGGCGCGCGAGTTGGAGGTGACCTTCGAAGGTCATATTCTATTGAAAACAAGGTCTCGCAACGTTTTGAAAATTCTTTAACACGAGTCATTAAAATGTAATGGCGTGTCATATTGGAATGAGGTCGAATACGAGTGGGCATCCGCGGCGAACACCACATCGTTATATAAACAATTAGTTGCTTCGAGAGCGTTAGTGTTCTTTAGTTTATTTTCTTTATTTCGCGTACGGCACTCATTAGGCGGTACTATGCGCGAGTTGTAATTGCGGCCTTATTTTCACGCAGTTTGTGAGTATGTGTCTCACGTTTCGCGTTAAGTGAAACGTAGTCAAACTCAAAACACAGCATATGGCCGGCCCCGGCAGGCTCTGAAGAGAGCGAAAGTGGATTTGCTACCTGATGGTATTTTTAAATCCGCGTCTGCTACAGATAAATACAGCTTCAGCTTTGAGCTATGTTGTAAGAATTGTTGATAGGTACACGTGTAAAAATGTCCAGTAAGAATGATTAGAGAATGAGGATTTTTCGGTAATTATGTTTTTTCAGGTTTACCTAAAGTACCCAGTTCAGTATCTAAGATCTTTGTCGGGATCATCACATGATAGAAATCACCCGATTATCTAAACGTTTAATGAACGTGCAAGCATGAAAAGTTTGAATGAAATTATAATTTCAAACGCATTAGCGATTGAAAAGGTTTGAACTGACGGCACCTTAATGTGTGCTTCTGTAAGCGCCCGCGCAGATTGCTGCTAAGATAAATTAATCACGGCGTGCCACTTTGTTGTTCTAATGAAAGTTACGAAACTTGTTCGCTACAGACAGACAGACACTACATACGGATCACTCTCATCGATACGTTCAAGTGGCTCTGATTATATAATCTTTAACTAACCAGGATAACGTTACACTGTCTAGAATCGCCATATAAGAATGCTGATTTGAATGTATGACTAAATCCGATATAGGTTACAATTACTTAACCACTGTTATATTATGCGCACGGCTTGCGTTCATGCGTTCTTAGAACTGCGTTGAACCTCATGAACGCTCTTGATTAGGTTCTCGGGACGCAAAAAACCAACCAGCCTGTGTTTAGTTAAGAAATATAATGTCTTTGTATAATTAATTATGATTCGCATAACCATTACCACCCATAACAAACCGAGAAGCAGGATAGGCCTTGGTCCAGCGGTGGACATCTTCCTGCTGAATGATGGATGACATAACCGTAGTTCACAAAAACATTTTATGGTCATCGAACTCTTCACAAACTAAGGATAGACGGACCTGATCAAAGGAAGAGCAGATTTCTAAACTAAGAGGATTACATAATCAACAAATTTTTAGAATCACAATGCAAAGCACGGGCGTCGGCGTCGGACAGAAGCATGCGCATGTGTTTGGAAAGGGGATTTAGTCAGATCTACCCACACAGTAATATATGTAAATTCGTATGCAGTATTGCAGATGTTAAGGCAACACTTAGTAGTAGTATGTGAGTAGATTTGAAAACGTTGCGACCTTAAATTGGTCGCCAAAGTTGAAAGATGCCTTTTCGTGCCAGATTTTGTTTAGTAAGTATTTATCTGAAGGGCAAATCTCGTAATTTTAAGAACGTTTACAGTCTGATCTCAGTCTCAATCTATCAAAAATACCTCTAATTTCCCTACATTTTTGACATTGATTGTCGCTGAGATGAGATTGCGACTAGATTTTGTACGTTTTTAACTACGGGAATTGACCATCAGATTTCTTAATGTTATAAACCTGCTTCACTCCAGTGTATGCATTTATTATTTTGGTACTACAATATTATAACAACTCTGATAACTTATTATTTTAATGTAGATCGACCAAAAATGTGAAAGACCAATAAAATTGTCCGTCCGACCTCGATGGGATAACCGAAGAAGAAACGCCTGCCATTACTTTTACTGACAGCTTTTCCTAAGAGAATCACACGAATTAAATCGTTTCGGTGTTGCCAGCACAATAAGTTGATTACAAATAATCCAATACAAAAATAAAATAGTCCAATTATAAATCAAAACCTAACAAGTTTTTACTATGTGTGTAAGGGTCTGAGTAATAAAATATCGGTCGTATCAATTGAATTTTCTTTTTGTAGGTAGGTACATTTATCTTCTACATAGGTAGGAATATCATATTATAATGTTCAGACGGTCGATAAAAGCCACGTTTCAGTTTCCCGACGAATACCTGCAATTATAAAATGCAGCTAATTTTCTGGTACGCGGTTGATAAATAATTACTGTATAATAATTGGATATCCAAGTTTCAAATAATTTTAATCAAGTTCTACGGCAAATTGTTATAAATTCAAATCGGTCTAGAATCTCCGAGTCTAGATTATTTGCTATATCGACAGTAATAAACCCCTCATTCCTCCTATACGCATTATACCTATGACCCGATACACCCGACATATACATTACGTAAAGATGTAGCCACCTACAGCAAAAAAGTAGATCATTACTTTTCAATGGACCACGATTATTTAATAAAATTGCCTTTAAGTTTTTCCAATACTTACCAACAAAAAGAAAACGGTAGCAAGTACGGCTGTGGACTTTGAGGTCCCGTGAAGCAAAAAGTGTAATTGGGTTGCAAAATTCCCTGTTATAAGTCCGATATTGGAATTGTGCACGACAAATGGCTATAGCCTCGTTATATGGATTGCCATCGGGCTGGAATTGTCTAAACTTTAATAAAAAGAGCTCCCACAGTACGTGCTTTGGAGATGAGTTTTTAGATTTACGAAATAATTGGACATTTTGAAAGATCTAATCATGACCAGGCCATTCATTACGTGGATACCACAGCAGACCGCCGATATAGAGGTTAGGTATATCATCAATATGTTGCAGTAGATATCAGTAACGTATTACTCACATCAGAGTATGTATTTGACTTTGTCGTAAGATAATTTGCAAATTAAATATTCATTTCTCGAAAAATATGACAAAAGATGGCTCTGTTTGATTAATTCACATTTTATTGCACAAGAAAAATGTCGTATAAAGTGTCTCATCCCAGTATATGTCTGCTGGCATCCGATCAAGTATTTGGCTAAGCAAAAACACGACGAATGTTTGTGCAATAAACTTATATTGAGCGATCCTTACTTCCAGAAATATCTACAATGAAATAAAGTCGATAGCCCGGGCAAAAATTATCTTTCCTAACCAGATTATAGTCTTAAAGTACGCTTATAGGTTCTTTGATGATATTATATTAATTAATTAGAAAAAATGGGATTGCTTCGACGGTATCAGACTTACCTTTCGTAATAGGAGTTAATTTTCTTACTCTTAGAATATTCATATAATATAATATTACAGTATTTTAATAAGTAGGAATTTTAAATTAAACGAACTTTAGCAGCAGATTTTCGGATACCTAACGTTTAATCCTACTATGTATAGTTCTTGCCCGAAGAATCAGCAGGATTTATATACGTATCACGAAATCGTTGGGTGACACATCAAGGGTTTTTTTTTTATTGTAAAAATCATGTTGACAAACATACATACTCGTATATGTATTCTTCCATAATTGAAGTGAGCATGTACAGATTTTAAAGCTGAAAGCCAATCCTCAAACAATGGGTGTAAAAAAGAGCATAGTGAGTTTTTAGCCACAATTCCTCCAACACCGCTCCGTAATAAAGCTTTTAAATAAAATTGTAACCGCATTTCCTTTTAAACATTTTTCATCTTGTGTTTTTTGTGTTGTGCATTAGTGGAAGTGTCGTGTGATTTTATTATGGCAATAAATTTTAGCAAATAAACTTAACTGGCGTGCAAGCAGGGCTGCGGCGGGGGTAGGCTCAAGTGTCATTCTGCTCGACGACTTGCGCACTTTGATAACACTGTGCCCCCTGTACAAGTTTTGTAGTTACTCCAAGCTTACTGCTGGGAAATTAACTTCATATTTTGTGTGTGCGATGTCTTTTGTTTTGTTCTATACGTTAAACAAAACACAAGATGGTGTAATCGCAACACGTCTGCATCCCTGTGTTAGGGGAGATAATAAGGGATAAGCTTATTACTATTAACCGGGTACAAATTCAGTTTGCGCGGGGCTACTGCGAGTTTTATAATGGGAAAATCTAATGACACGAGTCCCGGTTGCTTCTCTGGCCCGAAGTGGCAGTCAATTTTAAGGAGTTTTAACTTGTTTAAGAATTCTCGTCGTGCTATGATGTTTAATATGCTCTTTAGATCATTCCACACAATTCCCGTCGTGCTATGATGTTTAATATGATCTTTAGATCATTCCACACAATGCTGTCTTTTGCTAGTCAGCCAGTCCTTTCCATAGGAGCCAAGCTCGTCACGCCATCGCTATCCTCGTTTCGGCCTGACGTGATATCGTTGTGCAGGACCTAATCGGTGGTTCTCTCTTAGTCCATTATGTGGAAAGGGAGAGCCTTTGCTTTGCTGTGGGAGAAGACAGGTTAGTTAGATAGATTCGATGCTATTTCATTTTGTGTATTAAAGTAAAAACAGAAGAAATCTACATTGTAATTGCTCATTTCAAAACTAGGCTAATTATGGTCTTTTTAACTGCTGTAAACTAAGTTAGCTTATCGCTAAAAATTCTACGTAAACAGTCATTACATTTTTATTTTATCTGTTTCAGATCAACTTGAATGGAAAGTTTATTTTATGGCTTCGCTCCAGCCATTAAAATAAGTAGTATTATCACTCAAAAGTTTCGAACGAGAACATTGTAACATTAGTCTGATCTCAACTTTTTATCGTACAAGAACAAAGTGTTGGTACATTAAAGACTTTTTTTAACTGTGTAAGTAGAATAAGTTGAAGTAAGTGGTGTTAGGTGGCAGTGGGCTGCTCGTGTTAGTCGACGAACTGATACTGGATGAATCGAAGTGGATGTGTCTTAGAAAGCGTAGTGCGTGTAGGTAAGACCTCCTGCTAAAATGATGGACCTGCCAAAACTATGGCCAGTAAAAATTTTCACATACGTTCGCGTACCTGATTCTAATTGCTCCTGACAGTAACTATCTGTCTGAAAAATAAAGATCGTGTATTTGATTTAAACTTTCAAAATTTTTGGAGCTCCTGTGACGGTGATTCGATAAGAAAGCGTATCAAGTGATTGTGAATAGCAACGCAAGATAGACTGGATGCGGAAAGCAGACAACCGGTTGTTATGACGAATCTTGGGAGAGTCCTATAGCTCGTATTTCGGCTGAAATGATGTTGAGTGGAGAAATAATAATAGTCTACGTTTTTCTCGGATCATGTAATATAATTATAACGTGTGAGAGTGGATCTTGAGATGATTCTGTAACGAGGTACCCCGACGCGTTGAAGGCTATGCAAGAAATTAAGTAATACCAAAAAAGTAGCTTTTCTGTATATACTTTAAGCGTTAGGAGTCGTAATCATTAATCATCGTTAACTGTTGGCTAATTATAGAGGAATGTTCTACGGTTCAGAAGGTTACTTTTGGTGCAGCTGTTGCTGGTAAATCAGCTGGGGTAGCATTTGGCAATGGATGAAAGTAACCGGTTATCAAACTACGAAGTATTTAAAAAGAACGCCACATTTACTAGCGTGAATACCCACACATTTTAAATGTCTCCTTTATGATATCTACAGATTGTTAAGAATATGACATGTTTAATCAATTAGCCGCACCAATCTACATGGTCTTCACATGATCTCACCAAGATTATGTCTGGACTTTAAAAGAGACTGTGACCTCTGTGTTTGTTTCGACCTTTCTTCTTAGATTAGTCAGATAGGAAACGTCGACCTAATCTAGTTTAAAAAAATATGATTGACGTGTAAAAGTGTTTGTACAAACCTACTTACAAACACAGAAATATAATGATTTATCATATAAAGCCACTTACTCCTACAAAATATTGTAACAGATTACGAAAATAACTTTAAACTGTAAAAAGGTTTTGTTTGTCTAATTTCACAAGCGTTTTATAATCCGATTAGGCAGGATTCAATTTTTCGCTTAATGAAATAATTTAAACCCTTGGCAATCAACCTGATACTCGATAAAGCTCATTACTTTCTAGAGTAGTTGCTGTGCAACATTCTAATAAAAAGAGATGATTAATGTTACTAGGAAGCTAGCACTAACGAACATACTGATGAAATAGTTGCGGACAAAGAAATATGAAAAATGGGTGTCGTATAATATGTGGGCGCTGCATAAGAAAAATGATGTTCGATATTAATAGTTTGTAAGTATGTACTATTTCAGTCGCTTGGGTAATGGAAGTCTGCATATTTTATGACTGCTGAAGCTCGATGATAAAATAGCTCATTTTTATCTAGCACCAATATTTTATGCAGGGTTTTTATCTCCTCTGCGATCACTGACGCCCGCGCTCCGTCTTCGACGTAGATTACATTTGATGCATTCACTTTAAACTTTGGAACAGGTACGCTCTCATTCATTCATTCGCTCAGATTCGTTCTCATATATATAGCAGCATTTTTCAAACAACTCGTCTTATTTTAATGAAAGCAGTAGAAAGGACAGGAGAATTAACGGTTCACGTGAGACATTATTTCTGCAAGAGATTATCAGATTGAGATTTATGTCAGTAAAAATGGATAGTGAATTGATTAGCGGGTGAATGTATTGGAAAGGTCGTACCAAGGTTCGCGGCTGGCCGTCGGCCCAACTTGAGCATACGTTTCTAACGTATGGAAGCGGTTGGGCAACGCGACCTCCGGCAGATAATGAGACGCGAGCAGAAAAATAATATCTAAATCATTACCTACCGGCATTGCCTACCGCTGACCCCTGTGAATAGCCATAGTTCAAGGTGTCCGTCGTTCTTCTAATTGGTCAAATAACGCTTAACGGCAGATTAAAGCAGGTTACAGTTCAGTGCCAATATGTAAATGCGCAATGTCAGGTTTATTGATATTATCACTGTTGCACCAAAGCTTTACTAACTCCGTCTCGACTTGATTGATCTCTATGGGGATTTCTTATGATTATTTTCCCGTCCCAGTAGCAGAGCGGAGGTCATTTTGTAATCTTTTAAGCGCCTTAACACACCCAGTGTTACTGCTCACACGGATGGGATAGCCAAGCTATTTTAACAAAATCTTAGTGTCAAGACTTAGAAACTATGTACCTAATCTCTTTCGCAAGTTGTTCCAATATTTTCTAAATCCAGCGTTCACATCGCATCGCCAGCCCGCGCTACTACTTCGTTTTCCCTTAGAATTCTTTCAGACTTTTTTTCCTTGTGCTCAACTACTAACGTGTATTATTTAACGCTTTCGTGATGTTAAATAATCTATAGCCTTTCTCAAGATTTAGGCTATCAAGAGCAAATAGAATTTTTCAAATCCGACAATAGCGTTAAAAAAAAAACAAACTGTTCAGCATTATTATTAGTAAGTACCTAAGTATATAGATTTCACTTCTTTGAATCTTTGAACGAGTTGAAAACTGTTATTTATCTAAAATGCGATGTGATTTGAAGCGTAAGAGTGTATATCACAGAGGTGCTGCATTGCGAGCCGACCTTTAGTGTCACTTCACGTTAGTTAAGTTTCAATAATCAGCTAACAATATTATAATATTAAGCATAATATTTACATATTCCTTTCTCGATTTATAATATATTGTTACAGCTATTCATGGAGGCATATTAAAGTCATAAAACACAAATAATTTTATGGTATTGTTTCAGTAAGATGAAGATGCATTCACCGTAGTCTTACGGAAATAATAAAACGGATTGAATGCCAGAGTGGTTCAGTAATAAAATAGTAACCATCTACCTACAACGCTTATAAACAAAACAGTCATGTGAATGTTGGCCGACGGGAAAGAGTTCCGTATACGTAGTCCTATTTTTTGTGATTTCATTACTACCAAAAAAATCTTATGTCGAATGTTTTTCTGCTACTGGTATAGGTTCATATGCCTTCGTTTGTAAGACAGTTAAATTCACAGTGTTAACTAAAAGCTAGCCGGTCATTCAATCAAATAAGTCCAATAGTTTTATTGGACATATTTGATTGAATTTTCGTTTGTTTAACCATCTTGAGTTATAAACTCACTAACGGACAGATAAAAAGCAGTAGCGTCTTACAAAACTTTTTCCAAAACTCGACATATTTTCGAAGCCATCATACATAAAACCCGCGCATTTTCTTATTAGGGTAGGCAGAAACAGACACCCTCACCCGGAATATACGAACTCACTAACTTGCTCCACACTCTTATCATTTATTGTCACATCACACACCGATTCATCTTCTTCTTCTTCTCTTTCAAACACCATGACCTGCGACTTATTCACATTTACAAAAAAGAAATGAAAGAAAATACATTTATTTGCGGCAAACAGGACGCATAAAAAAGAACAAAAACACAAAAAAAAAATAACAAGTTGGCCGTAAACATGCTTCACATCCACGCAAAACGGCCATCGCTCAGCATAATGCTGAGATCCTATACGAGACAGCCCCAGCGCTGTTTTTCAGCGCTTCAGGGTTTTCTGACCCCACTATATGTTTAGTTATTTCGCTATGCAACCCTAATAAGGAAGGAAGCGTGTACTATTAATTACTGATTAGATCCAATCGACTACGACGTAGGTATTAATTTGCTGCAAAACTCAGTGAGTGGTCATCTTCAAATACACTCGCGAGCAATAAACAAGTTCCAGTGACATAGCGCCAAATTACTCCTAAACGGGAAAGGCTAGCTTAGTGACGCCTTCTGCAATATTGAAGTACATGTAACAGCGCATCAGAATATTACCGAGTAAAAACGTAAATATTGGAGCTAGGGAGCTAGGTTCTATGTCTTAGGATTAGGAGATATTAATGTGTTTGTCGGCATTTTGTGGGTGGAACTTTTTCTTGCAATAACTTATATGAAATGATCAATCAATCCGTAATTATTTGTAGCATTATATTTTCTAATCAAGTTTCATTGGCTTCTTCTAAAGTGTCTACAAGTGAAGCCATACCATAAACACTCTTCGATAAAATATAGTTACTCCAACCAGTGGAGTTGTAGTCGGAGTCACTAATTGAATGTTGAAAGGTTTGATTAGGATAAATATTATATGATTTTATTTTTATCACTAGGGGCTATTTTCTGTGTCTCTATTTAGATTTAACTGTTACTATAATCTCGAAAAAGAAACAGCCAAAATAGACATGAAAAATTGTATCCTCGGAATAATTTGCAGAGAGCTGAAAATTGGTGCAGATCTTTGCTAACACAGTACATACTTAGTACTTTTTCAAATGATGTCTTCCGATGATGACTTTAATGATCAGTCTTTTAAGTCAACACCTACGTACTGCAGGGATCCAGCAGAATATCAGCGTCAGGTACCTACATATACTTGCCTGACACATGCTGAGCTGGACTCCCATTTGGTACAACATTGAAACGCACACCGCACTTTGTTCACTAATTGATTTAGAGTAGGTATGTGATCGTGTCATTTTATTTCTTTAAGTAGGTATGTTTTTCTTTTATATTCCTATTTGTATGTTGGTACCTTCTTTTTTAATTTGCAATCATTTAATTTTGTTTTTGTGCGTTGTGTCATTTGTATGCACTGAATAAATGTTTTGTCTATCTATCTGCTGTTCTTTTATAAAGCATTTAAATGATCATTATGCGGGTGCACTTAGAATATTCGCGGGTGCCCGTTGAATGTGAGCTCTGCCGCTATGCACAAGATATTTAAAAAGAATTCTGAGCTTTTCGAATGCGGGGGAGTATCAAGTTACAGTGGCCATTTGTTACCATATTGTTTTAGCACTGTTGGCTCGTTCGGAATGTCATGGTGAGTGGAATGGATGGCACACAATGAGCAAAACTTTATGGTATTACTCTGATACGGAATGCACGGAAGAATTTTGAATTAGGTAATGGAACTCCTGTTCCATACTGAGCATATTAGCAAAATTATCCTTCATTTTGCTAATTATACATAATCAGCCTATAACGTTCCTACTGCTGGGACACAGGCCTCCTCTCAGTTAGAGGGACGAAGGGGTGTTTTGCTAATATGCTCAGTAGTAAACTCACCCAGCACCCTAATCGCGTAACACACTATAAATTTCAACCTGAATCATTTTAGATACTGCTAATCCATTGCTTCATATGTTCGAAAAATGTGCCTGCTCAACAATGCAAATAACGCAGTGAATGTTGTTGAACTGTCAAAATGAAATCCTTCGCAACTGATGGTGTGTTACGAAATTACCACGCTGATCCTCCCAGCCACCTGGGACTGCCACGACCATGGTTAACTGTAGGTAAGCACCAAATAAGCTAAAATTACAAGACCAATTCCTTTTTCTTCCTTTCTAACGCCCATTTGAAATGAGCATTCATCATTTAAGCTCGTGAATGAATATGGCGGTGAAATAATTACAGGTTTATCGAAATCGTCCGCACCTAGCGACGAGACAGTAACATGTAGACAATCGATGTTACCAAATTTGCCTCAAGCGTAGTCAGTAATTATGTAAACAAAAATTAGAGTTTTAAGATGACTTTATCGTATTAAAATTAAAATCGATGTCGAGAAAGTAGGTATTCAACGTAAGTAAGGAAACCATCGAAATCTAGTTTTTTATTTCGCAGGCCGGTTGGTATTTATAAATAATTATGAAAGTCTGATGTTTATGCGAATATCTCACAAAGTATTTGAATTAATAATTTCATATTAAGATCCGACGGGCGGGTTATGTAAAGGGTGCGAGCGCGTACAAAAACGCGTAAATATAGCACCTAGGAAATCATCTAGCAATTTATATACCTAGTCGATGCAATTAATTAATTTATTTGAATCTGGGTTTTATGTTGATTATCAACCCTTTATTTATCCCGCACACAGCGAACCACATTCGTAAATCCATCAGGTTCATTTTAATTTTAAATGCAGTTCGGTAATTTTAATCTTTTAATGAGACCTCCACTGGGGCCAGGGGCGTACAAAATACGAACCCATTTATTTCGTGTATTCCTTGTGAGCGGACGAAAATGAAACCAATTAAACTATAGCCACGTTCGTTAGACCCGACGGTCATTACATATATACTTGCACAAAACTAGCATCCATTCATAACCGGAATACTTTTAAAAACAGGTTTTATTTTAACAAGATGTGTATAGATGTGGTAGTGACAGTCACTTTTTTAACGCTCTCCTTTCTCTGTGGCTAATAAATTAAATTGTACAATGTTTCAGCTTTGTTAAACATAATAAAACAGGATGGTCTACTTCCAGATAACTAGCATTGCAGCTGCAATATTTTAGAAAGGAAACATTCTTTATTATTTTCCCTAGTTTTTAACTATTTTAGTTATATTGCACAATTACGACGAACTGTGGAATGCGTTGAGCAATTTATAGCGATCGGGTGTTAATGTGATTAACGAAGACGATTTCGGAGGTCGAGCTACGTTCATTACCAAATGTAAAGCTCATATTGCGTTGAAAACTGATGCGTTAGCTCGTGTTGACATTGCACCCATTACCGAGCAACAATTTATTTAATAATATAAGATACAAAAAACAATGTATGTAAATACATAGGTTTAAGTCTTGGACGAATAAATATTGTTTACCTATTGTTGTTTTGATTGTTTATAATTAATAGTTTACTCAGTTTAATCCTACCTAACAAGCAGGATTGTGTGAGCCTAAGATATAATAATAATAGAGGAAGACCAGCCGATCGCTTCACCTAAGTTTTCGCGGTGAGATGGTTACAGAATCGCACTGCTGCTCCCCGATTGCGTAACACACTTTCTTTAATCCTTCGAAGGATTTTGAAGGATATTCTGGACATCTTATGTCCGAAAAATGTGTCTGTTCAACACCGTTATAACGCAATGAATGTTGTATGATTGTCAAAGTGAATGGGATTGCCATTGTAAGAGTGTTACGCAACTACCGCAATTCAAAACGATGAAGAAGAAGATTGCTCACTTGTCTAAAAAGTCAAGGTGCGCGTTCCGAATCACCAAAATAACTGACAACCATAAAAAATGAGACTCGATTTATTTGAAATATGGAATAAATTATCTGGAATCACCAATATGTAGTTAGCAAGCGTAGCTCTACGGTTTGATTACGCTTTAACTCTGATCACTTGATCAAAGCTAATTCCTTCTTTATGTGTATAACAAGATTCTTTAGCCTTACACTAGTGTGCAGTTGAATATAGATTGTAAGCAAGTATGCGTGCAAGCATCTCTCCTGGCTGGAGTTCATGAGTATTCTATTAACTTGCAGTCTGTTCTGCGGTTTTATCTCTCTACAGCACTTTGATGCCACTGCATGTGTAAGTATTAGATTTCGTAAATGGTGCTAACCAAACCTTTAAAGTGAAGGTTTCATTTGAAATAAAGGCTTAATAATGTATTTGTGGTAGGTGTGAATGTCACTGCCTTCTATGTACCTAAGTCGGGTTTCATTGTCAAATCAAAATTGCATACGTACCTACTAATTAACAAATGCATTTCTTATAATATTAAATCACTAGCTTCTGCCTGCGAATTCGTCTGCGTGAAATTTCCTGTTTCCCCGACCAACCCCCTTGCATTGCAACGCTTGCCCGTACTATTACTTCGTTTCCACTTAGCGTTCTTTCAGAATTAATTTTGCTCGGCTTTTTTTTTTAAGGGCTCTAGCGTGATTTTAAATAGCCTTCCTTAAGAATTGGGCTATAAAATGCAAAACGAACTTATAAAATCCGAATTTCAGAGATTAACAAAATATCTAATTGTGTCTATGATTTTCGTTGCTTTTACTTTTCAGGTTTCCGTAGTCAACAACCCTTATAGTTTCGCCATGTCCGTCTGTCTGTCTGTCCGCGGTTTAAAGGAAAGTGGTCATTTGGCATGAGTATACACGGCAATGACGCCGAAAAAGTGGTTAAATAAAATTAAAAAAAAAACAATTATTTAGGGTACCTACCGGGGAGGTACCTACCCTAAATAATTGTTTTTTTCAAAATTTTATTTTACATGTAAAGTGAAGATGATATTTTTTTTTCGTCCTTCCCATAGTATGGGATATCGTTGGATAGGTCTTTCAAAAATATTAGGGGTTTGGGAAGACCGTTTTTTGATTAAGTAAACCGTTCGTGAGTTATCAAGCTTTAAAGTACCAATTTTCGTTAGAGTCAAGTGTCCCCCCCCTCTACCAACTATACGGTTGTAGTTAGAAATTCAAATGCCACGGCAGTAGTACCTATATATAACGAAGTATAAAGGAAAACTATCACACTTAAGTGGGCTTTTCAAGTTTACGAGTAACAGTCGACCAATTGTATTTGACTCGAAAATTTCGAACAACTACGTAGAAATGTCGATAGATGGCGCTAAGCGCAGTCTTTATTACAACCACTTCCCTCTACACGCGGTGGTACTCAAATAGATAATATTTTTTCGAACTTCCCTTTTGAAGTTGGATTTTATAACTCCTTCTTCAGTTACCATCGCCCTATGTGGGCCCGTTTTTATAGTGAATCCAAATTAATATGTTTTTATTTATTTATTATTTTGCTATATAGTATCGAACACAAAGCTCCCCCAGGTATAGATAGTAAACTACTTCCGCAATTTATTTTTTTTGTGACGAGTGAGTAGTGTAGCTCTGTGTCCTGTATTTAAATTCAAAATACCGGCTACGACAAGTCTTATCCAAATCTCAAAAAAAAATTAAAACTTTCCGTGCGAAATTGTCGGATCAGGTGAGGATTTGTATAGGAAGTCAAATTAGGTAGGTAGTCATGTTTGGCTTTTAGTTAGAGCATGGTACGAAACTATCAGTCATCGAATACGACCCGCACTTGGCTGTTATAAAAACTACGGAATCCTACACTGCGCGTGGCCCGACACGCACTTGACCGGTTTTATTCTTCCTCTGTTAATTAAGCTACTACAGTGTACTAGCGCAGGAGCTCTCGGTACCGTCCGAGATAACGGCGAAGTCGGAAGTGTGTGCGTTACGTGCTGACATGCGTTCAATCAAACGAAAACTTCACCTTTTTTTTCTTTTTTGCCTTTGAAATCATCAAATAACTTCTCCCGCTCTGGGCGGGGCAGGAGGGCAGTCATGTCAGACTTTTACTGACTAAAACCTACCCGTGTTCCTTCAGTTGCCTGTGCCAGGGGCCACGGTATCTCTCTCAAACAACCCGCGACCCTGGCAGAACTCTTCTGCTTTATGATTAGTAGGAATAGATATAGATAATACAATTGACATCGACAAGGGTCACCGAGGGGGCCGTGGTCAGAAGTAAATCACCAGGGAAAACATGAAGTGTATCAATCCACTTCTAAAGTAACTAGTAGGTAAGTATAGACATTCCCATTTACACTATTAAACCTGTGGAATGACTATATGGGAATAATGTTAGGATAGCATACGAGTGGATTCCTGTGTGTTGTTATCATGCTAACATTATTAATTATACAGCACCGTCACATGCCGCAACTGATTAAAGGGTTCCTGGGACGCTGGATATTCGTATACACTCCGGCCGTTAGGATAGTCAGCATTGCCATTGTAAAATATTGTGGGCAGTATGAGATTCCGGAAATTACATTGCTTTAAAATGGCACTAGCGAAAAATAGCCCACCCTAGCGGAAAATAGCCCACCCTAGCGTAAGGTAGCCCTGGCGGTGTATACTCCCAGCGGTAAATAGCCCTAGCGGAATATAGTCCCAGCGGATATAGCCCGCACTGAATTATGGCCCACTCTCTCTCACAGAGTATAGGCTGTATTATGCTGCTGCTGGAAATAGTCCTAGCGGAATAGTCTTAGGACTATACATGAATGTACGTTCTGTGCACCTTATGGGCAGCCAACCTCACTACCCTGATATTATTACCATAGCATGTAGGTATTACTCTACCCTAAAATAATTCGTGGGTACCGAAGAACAAGATGAAAGGAAGATACTAAAGCTCAAGTGATAACGTTACATTAGAACGTGTGTGGAAGCCGAATTAAATGCAGTTACTAAACTAACATTGACAGTGTACTCAAGTAAAGGTCACATGTTTCTATCCATTATCCGCTTAAGACAACACACGCGGATCCGATTCCAGAGATGGGGATATAGTGGATAGTGTGACATAGCATAACTGATTATGTTAACCCATAATGTCTCTCTCTATAATATTCCCACTGCTGGGACATAGGCCACCTCCCTGTGAGAGGCCGTAATCCAACACGGGGGCCTAGTGGATTGTAGTGTGACATGTCATGCACAAATATTAAATTTGACGTTTCAAACGAGTCTATTAGGATATGTTGTATGACGCTTCAATATGTAGGTTTAGTAACCAATACAGGGAATTGACGGAGACAGCATTTTAATTGCCGACACTCTGTTTTTTCCTATTACCTACAGCAGTTCTTTCCGTTCGTAATAAGTTGATCATATCCTATTACATTTTTTCGGCTGGCAATACCATGCTTTTTACCACTAAAATAATTCTCGATGCAACTAATAAGCAAGACTACTTTGTTTGCTTAATGTCAATATCATCATTTATTTATTATATGTAACGACATCCATTTAATTGCCAATTATAATATATGTGCAAAAATGTAAATTCTAAAATCGCAATAGCCATATGCATAATCAGGTAGTTAAAATAAAAAAACCGAAAGATTTTGTGTAAAATAACATGTATTAACAAATATTCCTCTAGCTGACTGCTAATATTTTTGCGGTCAAATAGACTTATTAAAAAAAAAAAAAAAATCTTAATTAAACATTTTGTGCACAATTTTGAATAAGATGATAATTGCGCTTTTAATAATAGCTTGATTTAATAAGCCTCTTGACCTTGGTAAAATGCCCATCAAGGTGAATTTATTCGATAGTTAAAATAATAATACCTTAATAATCACAAGTGTCAAGAAGCTACTCGAGTCCTTCCTATATTTGTCTGGGTATAAAACTCGCAGCGCGAAGACGCGGCTTTAGATATAGGTATTCACCTTGTATAAAACTAGAATATTTGTTTACACAGCATCGCTGTTGACGAAGAGCTAATATTGGATATTTCCCATATTACTTTTTACCTACGCTTTTCATATTATAGTAATGTATTTTGCGAACATTACTTTTTATGAATATGAACGGATTTCTTTAAGGCTTTCGGTATAGATTTTTTGGGTCTAGACCAACAAAGCTATCCTATGTAGTCTGAATGCTGTCTTTACAACCTATTCTCAAAGTATGAATAACGTGTTTGAAATAATTAAGGTCATTGAGTATATTCTGGTTGTAATTGGATAGATGGTAATAAGATTCACATAAAACCCAATACCTAAGTGGTTGTGAAGTACTAATTCTGGGTTATTACGCAATGTGGGACAATATCCCAGGCTTGTAAGGAAAGGAGGCCTGTGTCTAGCTGAAGGAATTCAGGGATAATGTGATTAGCACTTTATTTCTGGCCAGTAACACACTCGTAATAAAATTAATGTAACTAGGTTTGAATACATAACACTGATTAAAGCAATGACTCGAAGTGGGATTGGTCCTTCGTGTTTTAATATTACGCAGGTCGATTTCTGAGCTGTTATGAAACTGCCTTAAGAATATTAGGAAAAGTTTTGATCAATCTGACGTTAGTTAATTTACCAATCTCAAACGATAACATCAAAAGAGGGACGAAAATCCTTTTTTTTGGTTTATTCAAATAAAGATATCAAGATGAATCAAAAGCGAAACACTTGACACCACTTGTCGGAGATCAACAATCTTTCTCTTTTCACTCAGTAATTTACGTTCTTCGTTTGATGTAAGAAACAATAGAATTATTAGCTTTGTTGTGCATAAAAATTTTGTATTTCTTGGTAACATGACAAAAATCGCCAGTTTATTTTCTTGTCTTACACATTCAGTTTAAAAATCTTCGTAGAGCTGACAAAACAAAATTTATTTTGAACATAATAATGTTTGGACACATGTATTTAAAAACACTATGAAATAAATTTACACAAAGTAAAGGCGCTTTACTTTGTGTAAATTTATTTAATCACCTCTGGATACGAACCTACGACCGACAACTCGTAAGTCCAAATATATCCCAAAATGTAGCTACTTATAACATAGACATGTTATATAACAACTACCAAAGTAAACTTAGGCGGTATATTAACGCAATATGTCGCTCCTAGACATTATTTTTAACTACAACGACATCCTCTGGGACACGCGACATGTGAATTCTTAGTCATAAACATCCCACTTTTGGTATATTTTGGTACATTTTAGCGGAACAGTAAAAAGCTTTTCATCTACTTAGTGGTTACTTTGTGAACAGCAATAATTATTTTGAACACGCGAATGGGCACTGGCTAACACAGAGTACTCCGTCTGCCACTCGTTACATTTTTCCAGCACTGTTGTTATTAAAATTAAACTGAAAACCGGAAAATAAAGGGAAATCCTCTTAATGCAACACGTTGGGTGAAAACGGCTTTTTAGATGATCAATATTAACATTTTACCTCGTCGTTTACTAACGTTAATTTTAATATTAATTTCTAAAAGGGATGTAATGTCGTAAAGTGTTTTTCTAAAAGTTTAATGTACGAGTATGTAATAGCTTTTATGGTTTCGACTTGCAAAGAGTTTTCCTTATTTTCTTTGTGATGCTCGAATTAGTGGGATAATAATTACAATGGTATAAGCGAGCACTCTCACCAGGCAGTAAGTAGGTAATTCCGACTTTTTCACTCGTAAGCAGTTCAGGGTTGCGGTCTGAATTGGTATGATTAACTTTCGGACAAAAAATTGCGTGCTTTTATTAGAGCGTTCTGTTTTAAATATTTTCGTATAAATTAATATTACCTAATTTAGGTATTTTTCGTACCGGATACGAATCAATTCAAAAAGTTTTGGATGGTTTGTTTAAATCTTTATTGGACAAGAACATAGGTAATTTTGTTTATTTATAATATTATATTACTAGCTGCGCCCCGTGGTTTCACCCGCATAAGTTTCGATCCCGCGGGAATATAAAAAGTATCCTATATGTTAATCCTAGTTATAAACAATCTTTGTGCCAAATTTCATCCAAATCCGTTCAGTAGTTTTTGCGTGAAAGAGTAACAAACATCCATCCATCCATCTATCCATCCATCCATCCATCCATACAAACTTTCACGTTTCTAATATTAGTAGGATTATAAATATGAATATTTACCCCTGGAACAAGTTACCCCAATTCACAACATAAGTCAAATGAAATCAACGAGCCCTTTTCAAATGTCACAAACAAGGAGACAACACTTCGACCCTGTGCGGCTGGGCTCAAGAACAATAACGACATCTCGGCACTCCTGTACATTCACAATGTAGGTATTCTATTCAGTTTTCCTAAATCTCTTTGTGTCAACTTTGCATATACTGGAAATGGTAACAAAGCAAGAGAACAACATTTTCCGCCTCTGACGTCATTTATTGTTTCAATTTAGTAGTTGTTATAGCAGTTGCAGTTCCCAACTCTAGCGCTGGATCAACTACATAGGTATAACAAAGTTGCAAAAATATGGTCAACCAAAGTAATTCATCAAGGGCTTCTCGTTTACCGCGAACCGAGGAAATCTGTTTGCCCTGAAATTAACAACAAACCAGTTTTATGATTCAATTTCGCTATTCGTACGCTCTGTAGCCGCCAACGAAAATAAAAGCACGTCCAGCCGACATTGTACCTAGTATCCAACAACATCTTTAATGTATTTCCTCTAACGCTGATTAAACTCTTTGTGCGGAGCGTAAATTCCCGCCAAGTTATACAACCGACCAGGTGAGATAGAATTTCAGACGGCTGATGCATTATACGGAAACCAACATTGATATTGATTACAAAAAAAAAGATCTAGTTGTACGGTTGATACGTCCGAGCCAAAGTAGGCTGTAGGGGACATGGATATCGAGCAAGGCGGTGCGTGCAGGCGAGCGGTGGTCGCTAAGGCAGCGTATCGAATGCGCCCGCGCCGGCCGCGGACCTCGACGAAAAGAAAGGACCGTATAGTTGTTAAATAATGACGATAGTTGCATGTTACCGAGTGAAATGCTCGTAGGGATGGAGTGTTCTGACGAGATGAGCACCTTAGTATTTAAGAGCGGGTCGGCATGGCGAATGTCATCAGTTAACACAAGCTCACAGCCACAGGAACATCTCCAAAAAGTGGATTTGTTCTAATCGGTCGCACCACTTGACTTCGGATTAAAGGTCTTTAACACTCGGAGCCGTCGCACCCAAGCACAATATGCGCGCATTTATGGTAAGCAGCTCGCGGCATATTTACTTCATTAATATTTTTTTTATTTAATTTACTGTTTGGCACATGCGATTTATAATTAATTTTAAATAATATAATATTCTTTCATTAAATCAGTGTTCCTAATGTGACATTTTATATAGAGTATAATCAGCATTTCAGGATATTTGGAACTGAAGTGAAGTGTTCAGTGATTGGACTATCGCAGAGTGCCAAATAGTGAAAATAATACTTCAGTGACGTTGAAGTGTAATAGTGAACTAAAACTACCTAATTAGTGTTTGTGAATAATTGTAAAAAAATATTCATAATTAATTCGAAGATTGTGCATGAAGGAGTGACATTATCGTTAGTAAAAAGTGCAAACTCCAAATTAAAAACAATTAAATTCTTGGAGCTTTGTATCTACCTAAATTGGGTTTTCAAAAATCACATCGCCCTAAATAATCTCCAAAAATAATTAAATAAATAATAATGGGACCAAAGTAACATTTTCCAACGCGAAATGAGTTTTGCGTCTTGTGGATTGCCAGTAAGAATTAAAAGTTGGAAGAACAGGGAGCAATAGGGATAAAGTATACCGGATTTCACACGTGAGCAAGAATTAAACGGCTGGCGTGGGCAGCACGAGTCCCGATTATGCGGATCGCTTTTGTTACTCAAGCTCATGAAAGGAGCACTCGATCATTATTCACTTCGGGTGCGATCTCCATTTCACTGAGTCCATTTCCACACAACCACTCTTTACATGCGCGCAATAAACGTAACTCGTCCATCTGTATTCCGAAAATCTAACACATACAGAATTCAACTACCGCCTAAATTCCCCGTGTCCCTCTTGCATAATACAAATTATTTCAACTTGTTTATGACTACCGCATACGATCTTACGTCACATCATATTTTGCACAGTTTCTTCAGTAAATTCCCTTTCGTATTTGTTATATTTATTACAAAACTTACGTGGACCATCAAATATATTAGATAATTATATGCTTTGCGAATTGATAATGCTGCGCGTTTCATACTTTGTACGGTATTAGTTACCTAGTCAGTGTGTTGTGAGCGTTACCTACATCTCGGACATCTTTCACTTCGTCTCGGCTAATGTGATGTGGTTAGCTAATGCTGATGCTAACTAACTTAAGCAACTGACGGCTACATTGAGGTTTTCAAACTGTTAAGACTTAGCTCTTATTACAGTCACCAAGTTTCAGTCAGTTTACATTTCCTTTGATGCTCATAAGAGTTGGAAATTAAATAATATTTTGAGTGAAGTTCGCACCCGGCGCCGCGTAATCGCTCCGTGTATCGGACGCGTCCGCCTTCCCATCCGGGGACTCGCCCTAGCCCCGCGCTCAATATACGAAGCTCGATTAGCTGCCTAGTCCCCATCCAATCATGGCTTCATGTCGCCAGCTCGTGTTCAATCTCATAACTAATTGATGTATTCTGTGTTTAAAAATTATTGTTGTTTGTTACAGGTACTCGCCTGCGTGGCGCTGGCTTACGGCCGCCCCGAACCCCCGGTAGGCTACAGCTACTCGGCTCCCAGCTCGGGAGGATATAGCTCGGGTGGACATAGGACCGTGTCCGTCGGAGGACACTCTGGCGGCATCTCCCTCGGTGGAGGCAATTCGGGAGGCGGTCTGTCCTTCGGTGGTGGCCACTCCGGTGGCGGACTCTCGTTCGGTGGTGGACAGTCTTCTGGAGGACTTTCCTTCGGAGGTGGAAGCTTCGGAGGTGGTAGCTTCGGAGGTGGAAGCATCGGAGGTGGAAGCATCGGAGGTGGAGGCATCGGAGGTGGAGGCATCGGAGGTGGATTCGGAGGCGATGATGGCGGATTTGCCGGTGGATTTAACGGTGGTGCTGCTCTCGTCCAGAAGCACATCTACGTCCATGTGCCACCCCCAGAACCCGTTGAGCAGAGACAGCCCCGTATCCCTGAAGTCGCTCCTCCCCAGAAGCACTATAAGATCATCTTCATCAAGGCCCCGACTCCTCCCACCCCCACCGCCCCCATCATCCCCGTCCAGCCCCAGAACGAAGAGAAGACCCTCGTTTACGTGCTCGTCAAGAAGCCCGAAGAACAACCCGACATTGTCATCCCCACCTCCGCACCCACTCAGCCCTCAAAACCAGAAGTATACTTCATCAAGTACCAGACCCAGAGGGAGGGCGGTATCGGCGGTGGTATCGGTGGTGGCGATGCTGGCGGCATCGGAGGTGGTATCGGCGGTGGCGCTATCGGCGGCGGCATTGGCGGCGGCATCGGCGGCGGCATCGGCGGCGGTGACCTCGGTGGCATCTCTCTTGGCGGCGGCTCTGGCTCTGGTATCGGCGGCGGCGCTGGCGGTCACGGTGGAATCGAAATCAGCGGTGACTTCGGTGTCAGCGGCGGAGACGACAGCGGATCTGACGGAAACGGTGGAGCCACCAGCTCCCAGTACGGACCCCCCGGACACGTGGCGGGACCTCTTCACTAAACGAAGAATAGCTCGGGTGGTAGGATTATAAGTGGAGTTATTTATTGCTAAGCGAAAATTATGCCAGTCTACAATCGCGGGTTGTTTCCGCGATCGGGAATGTTCGAAAGGATCCTGCCACCGCGCACTGCAGCACGCGGTCGAACGCCCTGCACATAGTCACCTGCACCGCGTTCGCCCGCGAGCTCCCCTACTACATAACACGACTCATCGATTATCTCATCATCGCCACTCATCTACTTGTTATTAGTGCACAGTGTTAATGTTGTTCGAAAGAGGCATTTTACTGCGACTGTTATGTTATGTATTATAATATAGCTTTTTTTATTTTTATAATAAAACCAAATGTGATGCTTAATCTGTTTATTGGTACCTATTGGGGAATGGGAATTCAAAATGGACGATTGCGTCACTTCCGAAAGTAGTGGTGAAAGGTTGCCCCGTGAGTGAGGGCGTCGTTTGTGGCGGGCTCGCTCGGCCCGGAGTTGGTCCTTTCTCGAGCTTGCTACGATTAGTTTCAACATAAAATCGAAATTTGTACAATCAGAGAGGTTACGCAACACGTAACGAGTTCGGGCGGCTGGCGAGTGGCGGCGAGCGGCGAGCGGCGCTCACGTGTGCTCGCCGGTCCGACTCGCTCTCATTAAATGACCGCCTTAATGGATCATACATGTAATTACACTTTCATATAATTTAGTGGATGTCGGAGCGGTTACGTAAACTATCTGTTTCTTCACACCGCTGAGCCATAAATATTTTTATGGATTAGGGTATTCCGACTCTTATGATTTCACAACCCATAAAATGTACGTGAAATGGGTTTTATCTTTACAAAGGTTTCAATAAACGGGCTCGAATGAGTTTTATAATGGCTGTGATTAGTTCATTTTGGAGACGTGTGGTTCCATCAATCACTGGCGGAGTTTTGGCAACAGGTACTTAGAGCGAAGAGGTTCAATTAGTTTATCAACTTGACTTTGAGACATTATTGATAAAAAGAATCTTGTGACTTTGATCTAAATATTTCGCACAGCTGTAGCAAAACTTGACGTTAGTAGTAAAACCGTCTAGTAAAGTCATATAGACTCGCCTTCATAGTCTAGACTAGAACTCACTAGAACGAACACCATTTAACAATAAAAGTCAAACGAACTTGTAGAAGCACTTCAGAGATTAACCGAACCGTATAGTTTGTCTTTATATTCTGCCGTAGACAGCCACGAATTACAAAATGAGTCCCACACCCGGCCAAACTTAGCGCAAACTAAGGGGAAAACAAATAAATAGGGTAAAACAATACAGCCTACGCACATTGAGAATTCCTTCACTTTATTCCCCTTTTCGAAGATAGTATTTGCAGGCATTTGGACGCCGAGGGCCTTGGTACCTCCAAACAATAGTCGATATTTACGCGGGGATCGCAATAAACTTCTGGCTACCTTTCCCTGGACGGCTAGAAATGACATTTTGTATTGGCAACGTGCCCAAAAAGCTACGCCCGGCCATATCATTGGTTGTGGTTTGCTAACTCGCTCGATACTCGCCGTCGAGATAATATGGTGACGCCGACGGGGGGACTGCTCGTGCAGCTTACGTTGATAGATCTGATCAGACACATTTATCTACAGACCTTCGACTCGAAATATAATATGTAAGGATTATATAATCTTTATATATTATGAAAGATCAATGTTGTTGGCAGACATCGAAATCCCTGTAAGAACTTAATATTTTCGGATTCGTTTTCAGAATTACAGACATAATGGAAACATTGTAGAAAGCTTCAGTGAGGTGAATATGGGGAGACCGGAAACAAAAAACAACCAGGGATCGATTTTGTCTACCGAAATTATGGTAAGCTCCACAATAAAATTGAATGGCCGATATTCCAAAATGGAAACTAGGAAGACCGTGTAGCCAGTTAAAAAACTACAAAAAAGGGCATTTTATGAGTACTGCATCGTATAAAGTGCAATATCAAATCCAATCCAGGGTTGATACTGGTAATGAAAGCCCAGTTTTGCCAACCCTTACTTTAAAGGCGTTTGAGAGACCGTCCTTGTTACCCGGCCAAGAGGTGACATTGATAAATTAAACCTTCCTAAGCTTAATCTCGAAGTTGTTCAGGGAGCTGCATTGAGCTGCGTGTTTTTACCCTACTTCGACAAAGTCAATGTGGAAGTTTTAATAGTTTAGGGTAAGGTTAAACGTAATATTTCCTGTAGGTAAACATGTCCTAATGATCTCTGATTTAGCAAAAGTACAAAAGATTTTTCAGAATAACAGCAACGCAGTAGAATTAAGCCTACCACACACGACTCTGCTCATTAGGACCGCCACAAGCGGCGGGCCACTTGTTAACTACATATTATTCATGGCACCATTTTGTAGTAGCAGCGATTGGCTGCCACTGACCGTACCGTTGCGGTTTGCTGCTGCAGAATATAATGATCCTTAGAAGTTATTGTGTCTGCAGAGACGGAGATGATAAAACATCGAAACTATACTATTTAACCTCCTGAGAGGCAATTCTCGTATTTTTAAGAACGTTCAGTCTGATTTCGGTCTTAATTGGTCAAAAATACCATTGATTTTCGCTGAGATGAGATTGCGACTACATTTTGAACGTTTTTAATTACGGGGCCTTTGCCATGATAGATGTCATAATATCACGTACTTTGTGAGAATTTTAACTGGCTAAGCAAGCAGACAGACGGTCGGACGCACCGACCGGGAACTGTAGGCTAAAAAGTGACATAAGCGGAGTGGATTATATTCTCTCCATCATCCCGCGTTAATGGAGCAGCATCCTTACCATCTTCATGAATGACGGCCAATCAAAATGGCGGCTTATAACCTAGACAATGAGAAGAAAAGATGGGAGCCCATCCATTCTTTCCAATTGTCCGGCCATTATGTATTCATGAAATGTTAGTCGCACCTATTACTTACTGCGAACACTCTTAGGATAATAAAGGCTCGGAATAGGTAACTGATATTTTCGTTAGTGAATAAGATATAAGTAAGAAAAAGAGAATTTTGTCCAGGTTGCACGGGCGCGTTGTTCGCGGCGTTTTTTTGTCGCTCTGTTGGATTTTTAACGCTCAGCTCAACACCGAGAGTTGAAAATCCAAGAAATTAAGGTTTTTGACTGTTACAATGATTTTAGTAAGTTACTTTTGTGTTATCATTATTAATGGTGGGCATTTACTATTATCACATTTTACAATTGCATTTTGAGGAATATTGGGATTCATTTTATAGGATATAGAATAAAAAAAAATCTAAAATAGCAGGACTACTTTTTCACGGCTCTGAATTCCAGCGGTTTTTGTCAATGGCGACAACGGTGTTGCTATTGGAAATATTTTGTATTTGATATGTTTTCGATACTTGATATTTTTTATCGATATATCGAAATGGTAGATATCGCCAAAAAATATAGTTATATCGAACAGAAAATATGCGTGTGTCGATACATTTAAATATTTTCTATTTTTTGACATGTATTTTACGTTGCAAAAGTACTGGTTAGAGATGCGCCGAATAGTGGTTTCACCGAATAACCGAATTCCGAATAATATTCGGTTAAGTTCTTACAGAACCGAATATGCTGTCCTATAATTATTTTCAGTTCCCCGTTCCATAGTTTAGCTTTTGCCAGATAGAGCTGAAAGCTTGGTCTTTTTGCATCATAATCTACGTCCGCTGCTTGATTATAAATATAAAATTTTAATTACAAATATTCTTGATTTATCTATGTTCTAATTTATTAGTGCCATAGTTGAGAAAATAACATAGTTCATTCATTATGCATAAGCAAATCTTTCCTATTTCAATATAATTGTAATTTGCTAGTGGGATTATTGCAAAAATTACTTTTCCTTTAAGATACTTGATTTTATGTAACTATTAATGCTAGGTTGTATTTGATTACCTGTGTTTAATTATATCTTTGTACCTTACAGGAAACGATTTCTAATAAATATGATTGATAGGATATGGGATTCCTTTAATTTATTTTGCCCTAAAGGCTGATTTACAATGATCCATTAAACCGAATACATTCGGCATTTCAACCGAATGATTCGGCCGAATACAAATACCTCAAATTCTGCCGAATATCGAATATTAAACAAATATTCGGCGCATTTCTAGTACTGGTATGTTATGAAACATGTAATAAGTCATGACTTGTGATGATAAGGTCCCAATCCCTTTCTCTCTGCAAGCCGCATATTGCTAGATATAAATACGTGTATTAGCTACTGTTGCAATAAACAGGTTTGGGGACACAATATGAACATATTTTGTATAATACAGTAATTTATAATAGGACTAGCTACGCCACGCGGTTTCACCAACATAAGTCTCGATCCCGATAAACGTCATGGTTTGTCTCATGAGATTAATAAGATAAAAATATTAGTATCAAAATTAAATGTGACAGTTATGAATATTGCATTAGAAAAAACTTTTTTACAAAAAAAAAAACAACCAACTTCCATAAAAACGGTCGGTGTCTTTGGTTTTTGTATTTCGTTTTTCGCCACCGACTTCCGAAATTAAAGTTATTTTTCACTTTGTAGTGTTTTTATGGAAGTCGGTTGTTTTTTTTTGTAAAAAAGTTTTTATTTTTCACTTTTTTGTTGTGATATTTTTTTTTGATTTTGGTTGATTTTTCAAAAACCGCTTGTCCGATTATGATAAAAATTTTATGGGACCATTTGGAAAGTATACCCTATCCAACAAAAAAAGATTTTTTCAAATCGGTTGGCAATCGACGGAGTTATGCGTGAACAAACATAAAAAAAAAGTACAAACACCTGAATTGAGAACCTCCTCCTTTTTTAGAAGTCGGTTAAAAAGAATTTTGAGGCAAAGACAATGACGAGTCCTAGGAAATTCTGGGAAATCTAAAAAAAAAAGACAGAATACAGCCTGCCTATAATTATAAACTATTATTTATAACACACACGTCGTTAACAAACAAAAACGTTTTTAAGGTCGTCCCGTCACTATGTATGGTAAAACTGCTAAAATAAAATCAATTAATTGCATTTGGCTTAAATCTGTTGCGCAATTACGTACGTATCTGCTTAATCACCAAGTGTCAGCACGAACTGATAATTAGTTCATGTGAAATTGGGGTGCAAACACACGTTATTAACTACTTTCACCTGACGTGTGCGGGAAGCACAGACATTATTTAATTAAAAAAACACTTCGCATCACGAGGCAAGACTGTGATGTAGATTTTTGATCCCCTGCATAAACATTCTCGGCATTTTCATATCTACCGCTAAATCTATCTATACTCCATCCATACGTAGGTATATAATGTACATACAATACATTATACATACATGATGACAATAAAATTGAATCTCAATCTGTTTGTAATTTCAAAATAAGTATAAAAGTTTTTTCAGTTCTCAAAAAAAAAAAAATGTTAGTCTTTGTCTGTTTGTTCCGGCTAATCTCCGAAACGGCTGGACTGATTTTGACAGGACTTTCACTGTGATGTTATAAGGAGTAGGCTACTTTTATTGTAGAAAAAGAATTAGGGTTCCGCGCAAAAAAATAAAACCCATGAAATCCAATATGCACGCGAACGAAGTTGCGGGCACAGTTAATCATTAAAGTAAATCCTAACTTTACGATTTTTTTTTGTTGGCCATTGATGTCCCACAGCTGGGCAAAGGCCTCCCTACTCTCTTTCCACCTCTCTCTGTCCAGAGCTGCCAAGGACAAATCTTTATGAAAGGAGTCCAGCTCATCCCGCCATCTCCGTCTGGGCATTCCGCGATTTCGTTTGCCGTGCGGGACCCACTGGGTCGATTATTTCACTTTTATTGTTTTAAAGTTATCTATATTCTAGTCTAGATCCCTTTGTAACTGTCGTCGGCAGGTACGTCTACGTTCACCGTAATGAAGTTTTTCTTATTCTTGATGTGAACTTTTCCTTATCGCCGTCGCACGGCCGGAAATAATAGATGTACCCCAATTTCGCTCGCTTGCCGACTCGGTTTTTCTTTACATTTGTAAACAAGGAATGCTTTGTAAACGGGAATTCGGTAACATAATGTATTACCAGATTTTTCTCGCTACTCTTTTTCTTTTTATTGAGATTAGGCTATCATTTGTTATTCTTGTAACGTAGTTTCTGGTTCGTTTGCATCTGGCATAAAAAATATTATTGTACAAAAAACAAACAAAGTATTATTGTTAATTGAGTAATTGTAACTTGTCCCTCTTTAACGAGGTTTTAGTACAGAAAAGCATGTCACAGTGGAGTATAAACTGAGTATACTGGCATTTGAGCTAATTACCGATTTAGGACTGAGTTCACCAAAATGCCCGTTCTTCTCCATAGGTATCTACTACGCTTCGGAATGGGCAACTAGCTTCATCTTTTTGACTGACCGACCCTAGACAATTCAAAAGTGTCTGTAATTGGTTTACTTGAAATAAATAGTTTGAGTTGAGTTTGAGTTCAGAGGGCAATTCTCGTAATTTTAAGAACGTTCACAATCTGATCTAATCTATATATATAAAAGAAAGTCGTGTTAGTTACACTATTTATAACTCAAGAACGGCTGAACCGATTTGGCTGAAAATTGGTGGGGAGGTAGCTTAGACCCAGGAGACGGACATAGGATACTTTATTTTTTATTTAATACTTTTATTTACTTCTACGAGTAGGGTAGGAGTCGTGTAGGAGTAGGTTAGGAGTAGGGTAGGAGTAGGGTAGGAGTAAGGTAGGAGCAAGTTAGGAGTAGGGTAGGAGTAGGGTAGGAGTAGGGTAGGAGTAGGGTATGAGTAGGGTAGGAGTAGTGTAGGAGTAGGGTAGGAGTAGTGTAGGAGTAGGGTATGAGTAGGGTAGGGGTAGGGTAGGGGTAGGACACCACGCGAACGATAACGCCGGGCAGCCAGAAATAATTTATATGGCAATAAACGTTTGCCGGGGCAGCTAGTTAATAATAATTGATAACCGATTCAACTGGAGTTACCAGTTGGAATCGGTTTGCAGCAGGTGGCGTGCCATACTTACCAAATTTTCCATTATAAAGCGCAATATACCGTACAGAACCCTCCTTTAAATGTACACAGCTCTTGCTGAATCGACAATATCCTATGGACTCACCAGTTACGACCGCACATTTAAAACTCACCTAAATAAAATACATAATTTGCAAACACGTTTGTTGAAACTTGTAGTACCAAATTATGTCAAAAATAAATACCTAGACAATTACACAGGGTTATTTAAACACTGCACAGTATTACCTGTTCTAGCGCGTGTCGCGTATATGTTCCTCATAGAATATTTTGATAATTCAGTGATATTCAAATTCCAGTTAAATATGACGTGAATACACGACGAGCCAAATCAAAATAATTTCAAGTGCCAAGCAAAAATAACTTTTATGGCCGGAGTACCGCTTCCTTCACAATACTCAATTTACTAAACCAAAATACCTAGACAATAAATAGTAAAAACATAAAGCGTAAGCAGAAAGAACATTACGAGTACATCAATTCGATTTTACTTAGCTGTTAATAGTGCGTTGATCAAATCTCAGGTCATAGCATGCTAAGACAGACCCCAGAGGTCTAATTGTGTGCTTTGTTTAAGTTAAGAAAATCTCAGTCTTAATATGTCAAAAATACCTCTAGTTTCCCTACATTTTTGGCATTTGTCGCCGAGGTGAGACTGCGGCAAGATTTTGTACGTTTTAAATTACGAGAATTAGCCTTCAGATATATTTTATCCCTGGAATAAAATTGGCGTCTGACTATTATGGCAAAACTATCAAAAATTCAGGATAAGACTTATTCGGAAATAGTATAAACGTTTGGTGTAATTTGCCCTGTACAATATAAAACGCTAACTATTGCAATTTGCCCTGTACAATATAAAACGCTAACTATTGTAATTTCGATACTTTCTAAGTTACAAAAGACAACTAAGCTCACTGTTGTAATTAAAAGAAAAAGGAACTACTACATCTACTATAACATCTTCATGAATCATCTAAAGCCATTGTTGGCGAGAGATCTTCTCGTTTTTCTTCTGTTTTTCAAAAGCGCCGCCTTCACGACGCTGGAGACTTTATTAAAAAGGTTTTTATTCTGAAAGCTACTTCACCTGTCGCGCCATTGTTCGTCCAGTTCCGCTCGCGGACAATGAATGCTTTGAGCCTTGCATAAATGTTATATTTATGTTGCTAATAGGCATTCAAACCTCAGCTAAAACCCTGTTCAAATACTACCTGTATCTATTGGTAACTATTGGAAATTGCTTACTTACATTTCCGTGATTGCAGTTTACAGGTAAAGTTAAGTTGTCCGTTAACTCGAATAACAATGTCTTCGCTATACTAGATAATGCCAATTAATTCGTTGCTATAATAAAGCTCTTTTTATCTCTACGGACTCGGCATGATACACTTTACGTAATTAGGTTTGTGCTAATTCGCTCAATATATCTTTTGCTTTCACTATTCTAATTGTTGCTGTAAAATAAACGGTCAATTCTAACTTTACTTTGTGATTTCTTTAGTACAATTTTCACAACATTGTGACAATGGTACTAAAAATGCAGAATATTCTTTTTGAGCAACAGGATCAGGTGTCGTACTAACGCCCTGAGCGTGTTCAACGTGTAATTTGACTTGTACAGATTGAGATAAACCTTCTCACACTGTGCACACACTTTTATTCCAATTTCTATATTACATCGCAACCTTCGGTGAAGCAAAAAATGTAGTAGGTATAAATAAATAGAGTTGCTTTCTGTGTCACGCGACACCGAAAGTGCGGAAGGAGGAATGTGTTAGTGCGTGTTGGTAAATTTGTTTTCTCTACAATTCAATACAATTTGAGTGGAACATTATTTGCATGACAAGCCGTGCAAGATCACGTGACAACAATACCGATGATTGGCGTGACGCGAACACAAATTGTGAGTGGAAATCGAAAGTGCCGACGTCATGTTCACCCAAATTAGCTACATATTGGCAATATTTAAATTCGTTATGTGTTTCAAGTAATAAATGCAAAATTGGTGAGAGGAGCGGTTATGTTGTCATTCATCTAAGTCTTACGCAAACTGACACTGCAGGACACGTATGGATAGAATAAATACCTAGGTATTATTCAAGTATTTCGTTACTTTAATTTTGTGTCACTGCCGCCCAATAAATAGACCACGTCTAATTATTATCCTCACACGTGCCAAAATGCAACTTATGTATGTAGGTGCTAATTTGGTAGAAGGATAACTACCGATTTTTGTGTATTATTATTTACCTAGTAAAGTTTAATTGGGAATTACCAAGCGTTATTGTGATGGTATTAATGAGTTCTAATAACGACGATAACGCCGTAGTCACGCATGTCATTTTCAATTGATAGCTAGTAGAAAGTGTAAAAACCTTCCCATTTTCGAACATATTTTTAATCGAGAAATACGACTATCCTATACCTAGGTAGGCCTTTTCGTCAATTTTAACAAGCACAGTTCGCATCACCCATGGATACGAATAAAATCTTAATAAAAATGAGTAACTTTTACGATAAGTAGGTAAGTATTTGACACAACTAACTATTTACACTAACTAAATTAAATGACAACTAACTAACTATACAAAAACAAAAGAACACTAACGTCGAAGTATTCGTCCGCATCCCTGTCATCCGGAAACGTGGCAGTACATAACCATTAGGTACTTATATGCAAAATGAATATTTTCAATCTCGTAAAAAAAAAATCAGGAAAGAAAAATAAAATTCCTTCGAATTTTACGTTACTTTTACTTCGTGCGCTCGCACCAGGCCGAAAAGGTCACAGAGTAATAACATTGACATAAAATGACCTCAAAAAAGTTTCAATACCCAAGAATTATTGAAATAAGTTACGATTATTACGATGATAATCAGACACGTTTATATAAATATCCGGTTCCATTTCCGTGATCTGATGCCGTTGTTTCATAATAAGTAATCACTACCAAACAAACAAAATAATATCGTTATTGTAACTGTCCGATACATAAATATTACTTACTTAAAAAACGATATTTATAACTCAGCTTTGGATCTGTATTATGCTCTTAAACTTTATGCTAATGGTAATGTTTCTAATAGTAAGTATTAATAACTTTCATAGCTCATCATCTGCCTAGCCTTTTCCCAACTATGTTGGGGTCGGCTTCCAGTCTAACCGGATGCAACTGAGTTCCAGTATTTTACATGGAGCGACTGCATATCTGACCTCCACAACCCAGTTACTGGGTGCTACGAAACCCATTGGTACCTAAGACTGGTTGTCAGACTTTCGGGCTTCTGACGACCCGTAACGACTTTCATAGCTGTAAGTAAAAAATAATGTTATCTTTTAAAATACAAACTATTTGGTTGCCAGTTCTGGTGAAATAGTCATCAATTAGAGTAAGTATATGAAATACATATGTATTTCGACAAGAACTCACAAAGAGTTGGTTTTCCGCGTCGCCTTTGACAAAACCACAGGCAAGGGAACCGTTTGAAATGTATTATCCCAAAGTAGAATCGTATTGTTAAAAACCGGCCAAGTGCGTGTCAGGCCACGCATAGAATAGGTTTCCGTAGTCACCCATAATGGCACGTGGATTTAGAAGGATATTTTACATGTTTACTTATTATTTCGTTATTTTTGTACGAAGTTTTCCAAGTAAGCGCTTTTTACAAGTTAGGCCTCTATAACTCCTGAACTAACAAAATTATCTAAGCCGTTATAGTTTTCCTTCAAAGTTCAGTACGATACCACACGATGGGGTAGACGACGAAAAAAATATTCATCCCCACTTCACATGTAGGGAATCTACCTTAAACAAATATATTTTCCAAAATGTTATTTTGATATACACACTCTTACAAAATTACAGCTTTCTAGTACTAACGGTCTCTTAGCAAAACCTCGGACAGACAGACAGATGGACATGACGAAACTATAAGGGTTTCTTGTCAGAACTACGGAACCCTAAAAAGTGGAAACTATACCAATTCAATAAGAAAATACAGTGATACCTACATACAGGCTGATAAAGAGAAATATGTACATGTCAATGCTCGTACTAGATAATGCTGAAAATAGGTCCTCAATTTTTGACCTACTTAATTATTTTGAGAAATATGTACCTATGTCAATGGGGACATTATCCGTATTTGAATGTATTATAACCCCAGTTTAAAGGAAAAAGCCACCTTACCAAAGGTTATTAGACCGGTATATCCAGCCCGCGCGAGCATTCATCACGAATATTTTTTAAATGATTTCATTAATTAGGGTTTTTATGTTTAATTCAATCATTGCTTAAAGTAGTCCTCAGCGCTTCTCCTCCACATTTATTATACCCACAGCCAAAGTCTGGAACTCTCTGCCAGTGTCTGTGTTCCGTACCCGTCTGCCTTCAGAGCAAGAGTGAACAGGCATCTTCTCGGCACGTTCGCTCCATCATAGACCTCATCCATCGCTTTTTGTTAGGCGTGATCCAGGTCAAGAGCAAGCTCATTCACCAATATAAGAAAATGATATTAAAAGTAACATGTCCTCGAGGATGTCCTTACCAACTAATTAATCAGCTTGCCAGGAAACGATAATGGGGAAGGTAAGTGGAAGTGAGTTAGGTAAGTGTCCCTGTTTTATTCCCGTAAAGCCAGAACAGACACAATAGGTCTGCGGTTGCATCTTGTGAAACATATTAATTCTCGGCCAGAGCTTCCCTCCATGTTTGCATCAAGTTACGTTGCTCTGGTTGTTACATCAGTACGTATAATGAGACAATTATTGTCTAGGTACGAACGGGAGATGCGACGAACGATTTTCAAGATCTAAACTGGTTGCAATTTACTGTCCGGAGGGTATGTACGGGCTAATTGGATCGCTAATGATTCACAGGACGACGAAGGACTAGAAACCCGAACCTAAACGTGGATTGCATAGTGGTTATGAAAATGTTCCTTACAGTACCGGTTGGTGCTTTTTGAATTTGATCATTTAAATCATTATCACACAACAAACGAAACAAAAGTACAGAAAATGGCGCATTTCTTAATGTTACTGATTTTATAAAGAAACGAAGATACAGTAGGTTAGGTGACACACAATTTATAAGTCAAGCTTCGACTAACATCACTTTATTTTCATTACAGAGTTTGGTGGTAAACACGAGTTAAACGACGAATAAAATCATATTACTATCAGTAATAAATCTATATTTGATGCAAATTGACACCGCGCAATATTATTTGATGGTTCCTATCTAGGATTTTGGGAGCAAGCACCGCTCACAGCTCCCATAAGTGAAGAGGAACAAATGATGTAAACCAGGCCGACGGTCCAAGCAAGAATGATTCGTAATCCCAGATAGTAGAGTCTCAATTTATTCGCGGCTGTTACATTTACGATCAGTAGATGTTTCGGGATCCAAGATTAAGACCGCTATTACTAGAACGCGTTCCTCTATTAAACTAATGGTACTTACGAATCAAATATTCTGATTAGAACATGTACGTATTATTGTTCTTGAAAGTTATACTTAAGTACAATGTGTGTCGGATCAAAAATCACCTAGTCTGCTACAAAAGCCATTATTCTTTTAACTTTTATTAAACTTGCAGGCATGACTAAATCGTATAACAATATCTTGGATTTTAAAGTTCAAGATAGAAATCAATATTCTATTCTAAAATTGAAGCAGTCAACGTCAGCCATCAAGTTAAATCGTTCAGGCGAGTTTATGTTACAAGAAAAGCAAATATCCAACAAGATACATATGACTGAAGAGCATATAAAGGCTGATTTTTCAATAGTCATATAGCTTTGATTCGTATACTAAAAGTATTATAGCTTGTCATATTTTCTATACAAAAACGGATAAATCAACTATTAATAAGTCAGGCCTTATCAAATATAATGTCAATAGTTTAGTGTGTCCTGTCAGCTGCACGTTACAGGAACTGATGGACGCTGGTGATGGCGCCAAACAAGTAGCAGAATTCTGGATCGAGTCCATTTAGATTACTATATCGTGTAGATATAGTAATCTAAATGTTTTTTTTTATTTCAGCGGGTAATATAAGTAAAGAAGTCCACCCAGACTTAAAAAAAAAGCCTATTTCACGGTCTAGCACGCCCAACTGCTGAGCATGGGGTCCTGGCTCCGATCTCCGATCCCCAGGTGGGGCAATGTCATTTTGTTTTTCCATTAGAAATTCCTCAGTAAATATCCGGCGGATTTATTTGAATGTTGTCCCATTTAAAGGCTGGAGTTTAAAAGGGGTTAAAAATCGGTGTACTATACCTACACCTCTACCTTCCCTCCTCTGGGGAATACAGGCGAGGTGCTATGATATTTATTAGTGTAAGTATTGATACAGGCTAGAATAAATAAAAATGTAGAATTTTATTGTAACTAGTACTTAGGCCAGCCATTTATTTTCTTCGAAAGGTTCACATTCAAGGGAACGATTATAAAATTAATAATTCAACTCACATGGCACGTGCAACGCGGTTGTTCAGCATGAACCTTCAAATTCAAATTCATTTATTGTTTGCTACAGGTGGAAAAGCAGTTCTTACCACGATAATATATCGATCGCTGTAACATACCCATACAATATCTAGTAGTAATTGAAAATCCATTTTATCATTAATATCAGTATTTATCTCAAAATACATTATTATCAATTAATATTACTCATGCCAAAATACATAATAAGTAATTAGTTCACTCATGTCAATTTAAATTAATTGGGGCATTTATTTTAACATATATTAACATTAATACACTCGAGAGCAATGAATCCGGGTCACTTAAAGAATGTTAAAAATCTCGGAAACTAAAAATGATAGGTTAATGCAATAAATTGTATTTAATAGACAATGTAATACTCCTTAAATGAAAGTAAAAAAAATATGAGTCACCATACATTTTATTAACACAAAATTACATAAAGAAAAAAACTGCTGATCTCTCCTTAAAACAAAAATAGGAAACATGAAATTTTTGAACTTTATTACGATTTTCTTGAATTTTAATACTTCGTATTGCCTCCTCGTGCTTCCATTACTGCGTTTACGCGGTTTGGCATGCTGTACACCAAGTTCCTTATACGATTTTGGGGAATATTCTCCCATTCCTCTGTGAGAGCAATTTTGAGCTCACGAAGCGTGATTGGGGGAGGGTTTCGTTGTTTTACGCATCTGCCTAGCTCGTCCCAAGCATGCTCGATCGGGTTGATATCCGGGCTGCGCGCTGGCCACTCCATACGAGTAATGTTCATCTCTTGAAGGTAGTCATTCACAATCCTGCCTGTATGAGGTCGGGCATTGTCATGCATAAATATAGCATCCTCACCTAAATTGACCATAAATGGACCAACGTGATCATTGAGGATTTCTTCCACATATCTTACGCTAGTTAAAGAGCCGTTTTCTATGATCACCAGCTCTGTGCGACTTTCAGAAGAAATTCCGGCCCACACAAGTAGAGACCCACCACCGTAGGCTACTTTTTCTTCGATGCATGCTTGCTTGAATCTTTCCCCTGGTCTTCGATACACTCTGTGTCTTCCATCGTGCTTGTAGAGCATACATTTCGATTCGTCGGAGAACATAACTTTTGACCAATCTTCAATACTCCAATTTACGTGGCTCTGGGCATATCTTAGTCTTGAAATACGATGCCCACGCTCCAGTTTACGGCCGTTTGCAGGTCTAAGGGGTTTTAAGTTAGATTCAGCAAGCCGACGTCTTACTGTCCATGCACTTGGTTACTTCCTCCGAGGCGTCGAAACTGATTTGTGAGTTCAGTTCCTGTGAGAAAGCGATTTCGAAGCATGGTGTTCACCAAGTATCGGTCTTCTCGTGCTGTGGTACACCTGGTTCTGCCCGTTCCTGGTCTGCGTAGGTTAGAACCAGTTTCTCCGTAACGTCGGAGAACTCTTTGTACTGTTGACAGCGACACACCGACAGTCCTGGCTGTATCGCGCTGACTCCGGCCGGTTTCCAGCATTGTAAGTATTCTGGTGCATTCTTCAGGCGTAAGCGACATAATTTCAGCTTGAATAATGAATATAGAGCACTATCAACATGGTTTATGTACCCACATAAATGACAGATTACAAACAAAAGCAAAACCAAATGCTGTAATTTCGTAGTTCCATCTTCGAAAGTGGCCCTTTTTCAAATTTGATTTTTTTATGATATAACTTTACAATAACTAAGAAGTTTTAATAACTTCATTTAAGGAGTATAACATTGTCTATTAAATACAATTTATTGCATTAACCTAGCATTTTTAGTTTCCGAGATTTTTAGGATTCTTCAAGTGACCCGGATTCATTGCTCTCGAGTGTAATTGATGTCAAAAATACACTTATGGAAATTATAATTTAATATTCACATGCTTTCTAACAATGGTTATATTATATGTCAATATCTTTATCATCTAAAAAGTCATTGATCGAGTAGTATGCTTTACTTAATAAAAAATCTTTGAGTTTAGCTTTAAAAATATTCAGTTTTCCTATGCTTTTTCTATTCTATTTGGTAGTCTGTCATAATTTTACTATCCCTATCCCAAATATACTCTTTTTAAATTTAACTGTCCTACATTTAATGACATTCAATTCATTTTTATGTCGCGCACTTCTGAATGTTTTATAATTGCTAATATCGCGTTTTATCAGCACCGCAGCCTCATAAATATATTTTGAAGGAAGAGTCAAGATTTTCAAACTAGTAAACACTGCTCTACACGTATCAGTTTGTTTGAGTCCACTTATACTTCTAACACATTTTTTGGCTTTAAACGCAGATTCCCTTTTGGAAGAATAACCCCAAAAAAGGACACCATATTTGAGCACAGAACCCACGTATGCATGGTAAGCGCTTAGTAATGCACTTTCGTGTACAACCTTTCGTAGCATATAAAGTGCATAAGACGACTGATGCAATTTTTTGCAGACATCATCGACTTGCATTTTCCAGTTCAGCACAGAGTCAATATGAATGCCTATAATTTTTGTGTTGTTAACTTCTTTCAATGTTTCATTTTTATAGTGAATGTGATTTTTTGTTGTTTTTGAGTTTTTATTATTGAAAGTCATGTAGCTTGTCTTTTCCATATTTATTTTTAGTTTGTTTACATTCAGCCAGTTTATTATATCTTTAAGAGATTCGTTAATATTCGTTTCATAATCATCTTTTTGGCGTTTAGTACACATTTGCAAACAGTATTAGTTCCTGTTTTATGGATTTGGGTAAATCGTCTACGTAAATTATGAACAAAAGTGGTCCCAATATACTTCCCCGGGGCACTCCTCATTAGTCCAATATAGGTCATAGAACTGTTTGCGTTTAAAATAAAGTCGCTTATAATATTTATTCTGTGTTCCGTGTTACACTTTATAGGTTTCCATATAATTGGGCCTATATTTCATATCGGACACTACCTTCTTTGTTTCGTTAAGTTTACTATCATAACATTATTTTCGGATAGGTAGGTAGCAATACATACTATTCTCAAAACGGCGAAGGAAAACATCGTTAGGAAACCGATGTCCTAGAACCAAAAATTTAATGACATGTGACATCTACCATCCCGCACTGGGTCCGCGTGATAGATTACAGCCCACTCACTCTCGTAGGGAGCAGGCCTGTTTCCCAGCAGTGGAAACATTATAGGCATCAGCTTATAATGTTTCCACATTATGTATTTCTACTTCACCATAATCATATGGTGAAGTAGAAATACATAATGTCACCAATTATGTCTAAGTCAAGGTTACAGAAGGTAAGTTAATTATGACACAAAAAAAAACTAAGTGGAAAAACGAAAATATTCTTTTCCGACTTGAATATCCAACCTAGAAGCTCGCCCTCAGTAAGCGAAAACATGAAAAATTAACACTGAAAGTACATAATAATGAAAGGTGAAGTGGAAATAGGAATACGGTAAAAACCCAGCAGATGCTTAATAAGCGCAGACAAAGCTCGTTGTTAGCCCCGGAAAACTTTGTTCAGATAACTTTCGTATTGTTTATGTAGTCTGCATAGAAACTGTGTCTGTTTAGAGGATCACCAGGATCCAAACTATTAGGAGAACCGAACTTGTGCCTAGGGAAGGCAAACTTACTTCACGCAATCCCATTGGCGCTGTCCCGTTTACGTGACATTATTATGGGCTGTACCATAGTATAATAGTAAATCAGAGAAACTACCAAGATGTAGTTATTTCTGCTTTAATTTCATGTTTTGTGTTTCGTAATGGTATAGAGTCAAGTTCTTCTAACTAAACAGACAGCTGTGCTGCTGGGGAGTTAGTTGCGCCACTTCTTCCCAGGTAAAGCACTAGGAAGTGGTGAAGGGCGGGCGTTTTGGGGGACTATCTTATGTAATGTTGACGTTCAAAAAGTGCTGATTCTCAGCCTATTTTGAATAAATGACTGTTGATTTTGATTGCACCTAGCCTCATCAGGTTTATGTGAAATGAAATATTTTGAACCAGAGGTCATTTCTATGGTAGGTTTTTTGTTACAGGGTCAAATGGCAAGTAAAGCAAACTCAAATTACTCACACAAGTGGTGTTACGGAAAAAAGTTCCCCGTCGTTGCCTCTTAAAAATATACCCCCGTACACTTCAGTTTGGCCAGAGGCATAAGAACCGGTAAATAAAATTATAATTTCTGTTTATTGGACTGGAGCTGAAGCGTTTAATAATTTCAATTAAAATATAATACTAACAAGACTTTTCCAATTAACTACTGTCATTTAGCACGCCAGGATCAAATATTAATTAATATTCTGTACCTACCGGGAGCTGGAACTGAGAGAAATTTTAAATGAAATAAGCTGTATGATGATTAATTAAAATACCAATACGTAGGCGTTAACTGTGGTTTAAACGAAGATGAGGATGCTCTAACAAAGCCAAGTTATGGGACAAATTAGTGCGGTGGTTCTAACGAGACCAGCTGATCTATTCTGCAAAAATCTCACCGTGAAAACTTAGTGGAAGTGAGCTTATAATAGTGTCAACCTCTAGCATCAGGTGGAATGACAGCTTACCTCAAACTCGCTTCACCAACCACATTTCCAACTTACTCTATCCACCAGCCCTATGTACAACAGCATGATCAACTTACTAACTTGCTGGAGCGTCCTAAATGTCTATATAACAGGGGCCTATTTAATAAAACCTACCCACGCGATAATATCACAAGTCGATTTTTTTCTAAAGCTTTATTAAACAGCACCAGGTCTGTCGATATAATCTGTCAATTTTAACAAATATATCGCATTGCCAGCTGAATGAAATAGCTCCCTGCACTTTTGATAACAAATGAACGTCACAGATGTTGCGATTAACATCTGCCCACCCATTAGTCCGAAGTGATTTATAAAAGTACCATCTCATCCTTTCGGAAAGAAGATGAAGAGGCATCACATATTCCTTATCTCAGCTTAAAAGATGTATATGATATGTTTTACTGACCCTTTTTCTCGGTGCGGTATCGAATCGATATCTAATACGTGGGGTATTGGCACCCCAGAGAGGAAATTGTTACTGAACGTATATGTGTACCTAAGATACTCTACGGCGAAATATTTTCAGTTGATTTTATATCAAAGATTCAATACACAAAGGTTCTTTTAGGAATCTTGTATTGAAAAAAACATTCTAGAAAACCGTATTTAAGTAGTGTGTTTAAGAAAAATTAATTCATTTTGGGGAATAAAAGCTTTTGTGACATTTCTCAGTATGCAGATAAGTCACTTCCACTCAAAAAAAAGCGTAAATGAGACCTTTTTAAAAGTAAGTACTTACATCATTTTATTACATATTTCTTTTTAGTATTTTCAGGGTGGAGCGTAATGCGTTCTGATAAATAAATAATAATAATAAATCTAAAGTTTATGATTATTATGTGAAAATACTTTCAGCTAACTATTTAATTGTAATATTCCAATTTAGTATTCGGAGTCACGGCAGCTTAAAATTATTTAAGAGTAGACGTCATGTACAGTTTATAGATATAATAAAAACTAAAAATGTAGGAACCTAATTACTTATCATCATTTTTCAAATGTCTTATGTGTCTATAGTCGAATACTGTGTACTCGTAATTTCTAAGTACAATATGTTAGTTCGTTAAATAGGTCGGTCAGTATGTTAGACTGGCCTAATTTCTACGAGGCCTAGCTTATCAGTTTGTTTGAGATGACTGCGGTACAACAACAAGTCTACCGCCTGTTGACTAACCACATTCTATGTGCTTAGTCAATAGTACTTTGCTTCATACCGTATGCCCATCGGACAGCGCCGCTTCATTTCCTAGAAGACCTCCGGTAGAGGAGTATGTAATCTGCAACGTCTGATGAAAAACAATGAACCTTAACCTAGTTGCAATTAAAACCGCTTACCTATTGTGTGGCAATTTCCCTTTTTACTTTAAAACTCCGCAACGCATACGTGAACGCTTGTAAAATGTTCAGCTCTCAGTTTTTGCGCGCGCTCCGTTGGGAGCTGATACAAGTGCCCCATTTCTTTTTTAATCCCGCTCGCAAAGCTCGTGAAACAGGTGGGACTGGTTCGAAGCGAACACTGCGCCATATATCAAGATCTGTCTTCTCATTTTTCCGCATCTAATTTTTCCTGCGAGTTGTAGCAACTGGATTCTTATGAAAACGACGAGGCGCATCACATAAAAAACTTTTATGTTGAATAGTAAGGAGGTATGCCTTGTTTTAGGGCGAGGAGGGATCGTAAACTTTCGCTTTATCCATGGAGTTCGCTAAGATTGAGTTGCGACCTCCAGTAAACTAGATAAATATCTTTATGAGATTTATAGTTTATTCTCTTGTTGATGCTATGCCGTGCCAATTACGTTTAACAATTCAACTTTATGTTACTTTATTGTTAAACCGTTCGAACATTTTATATATTGTTCTTTCACTGAAGCCCGCAGTCCTCTTCGCTGTTTTTAAATTATAATAATATTAAAAAAGACAGTGAAATATTATTTTCTGGTACGTAATATATTTCAAGTAGAGATGCGCCGAATAGTGGTTTCACCGAATAAGCGAATATCGAATAATATTCGGTTAAGCCATTTTAAATTCAATGTAAACTTTGTAAATTTTAATTTTGTTAAGATCATATATTTCCATTTTAATTTTTATTATTGATTATATAAGACAGTGCTGTGCACACCTATAAGTGACAAATTCACCGCAAAGCTGTTGATATAGAATATATTTGCTATGATTTAGTGAATAAGTCGTTGGTGTGTCAATAAATAAATAAGTTTTTACCGAACTGCCGGATAATTTGGTTGGTTGGTTCGTGTTGATTATAAAAATTAAAATTTAATTACAATATTCCTGTAATTTGCTAGTGGGATTATTACAATTAAAAATTACCGTTCTTTTAAGATACTTGATTTTATTTAACTATTAATGCTAGGTTGTATTTGATTACTTGTGTTTAATTATATCTTTGTTTGAGTACCTTACAATAAACGAATTCTAATAAATATGATTGTTAGAATAATATGGGATTACTTTAATTTATTTTGCCCTAAAGGCTGATTTACAATGATCAATTAAACCAAATACATTCGGCATTACAACCGAATGATTTGGCCGAATACGAATACCTCAAAATTCTGCCGAATACGTCGAATACCGAATATAAAACGAATATTCTGCGCAACTCAAATTTCAAGAGAAACTCGCGTCTTCGCTGAACTTTCGTAGCTTGACATTGACTGAGCAAATTAATGTTGTAGGAACGGTTAAAATGATACTATTCTTTTTGCTATACTTACCCTGCTACACAGCGAATATAATCCTTGTTGTTTAGAGATAAATACCTGCCACCTGCCGACCGTTTTCCGAGCGAGATACCTCATGTATTACGTCATGTTAAGGGGCTATAGGGTTAATCGATGCTATCTACAAGGTTAGATATGAGGTTTCGTGCATAGAGAGAAGCGGTTTTCCGGTTAACTTACCAACGTAATTGCGTGTTGGGCCCCGGGTACCCGGACATAAAGAAGGTGCAGTGTTCGCAAGAATGGTTTCTTTTAATAGACTTCTTTATTCGCCATCGGTTCCTACTTTTATTGTTCTTCGACGACGGTAGAATAAAACAGGGCTTTAACAAAACTGTTCATTACTAAGATTAAAATAAAATGGTTTTACTGAGGTAAATAATAAGGGTTTGTGTTTAACTTCCTTCACGGGTTTTGCCAAAGAAACGGTATCGCGTGTACCACTGTAGCGTGACATTTATGGTGTCTTTATCATTTTAAACATTTGCGCCCATCAAGGCCGCCTTATTTGTGAAATGTACGCTAATGTCTCATATTTCAACACCATAAGGGGGAACCGCCAGGGTAACCCGCGAAATTCAAATTTTCTTACGTTTTTTGCAATTTGCGGGTTACTGTCAGGTTGTGTGTTGAACAAAATATGGTTCGCGACCTTAACAAGAACGTATTTAAAGAATTATAATCATTAAAATTATCAATACAAGAAATATCAATCAATAGGATTATATGACCTTAAAGGGAATTACTGAAGGGGGAACTTGAAAACTTGAAGAATTACTTATTGAATGATGATTAAATTCATCATTGAATAATCATTAAATCCATCATTCATTACAATGAACTTGAAGGGTTGTGCTGTAATGAATGATGAATTAAATGATTATAATTCTGTTAATACGTATCTACCTGTTTCGTGAATAATATTTTATACAAAACACAACCTGAAACTGACCTGGATATTGCAAAAAACGTGAGAAAATTTGAATTTCGTGGGCTACCCTGGCATTTCCCCCTTAAAATACGAGTTCAGCTTATTTTTCGACACTCTATTTCATTTGAATTGAACCGTTTTAGCTAATTGTTCCCGTTAGATGTACGGCTGACAGCGGTACAATTTATGGCCAGAATTCAAAAGCAATCTCTAATCGGAGAATTCTGTGATCATTTACCTACCGGAGTTTGAATGGAGTGTGGTTTCTTTCGTATCTAACGTATGTTAGGTAAAACGAGGGACTACTTCAAGGGAACACGCCCTTACAATGAGCCAGCACTCATTACAATGAGCAAGTTTTACGATGGGATCAACTCTGAAGAATGAAAACAAATCTGCTGTTTCATACAAAAATGCGATTATAACACGATCATAAATGTAACAACTGTTATTTTCACATTTCAGAGTAAAAGTTACTATAGCCCCTTAAAGGATCCCTCGTTTAACCTACCATACTGTATACGATTAGTCGGTCCTACGTATAGATATTCTGGCTTATACTTATGGTGTGTCTGTCAATCCGTCCGTAAAGGGTCGTGAGTGGCATTCGTCTTTGTATCTTCTCTGTGGACACGTGTGGTGTGTTCTGTGTGTATACACATGCCTCTAATGAGTATTGTTGAGAGTAGGCTTACATTCACCCGCTATTTACAAGATGGCTGCTGAAGAACTTGTTAACGAATGCCAAGATATAAAGGCTGCTAATTTTAGAATTGGTTTAGTTTATGTAGTTGAATTTATTACTAACTCCTCGTATGGAACGTTTTATCGTATTTCTTCATCAAATCAATACATGGAATAGATGTTTAATATGTATATGTTTTTTTTCTTACTTTCCTATGCTTAGGTATTTAATTGCTAGGAAATATTCAATCCAGTGGGTTAGTGGTATGTATATAATGGTATAACCATTAACCTAGACAATTAAAAAGTGCCTGTAATTGGTTTATCTGAAATAAATGCTTTGAGTTTGAGATTTTACATAATAAACTTTTATCTACTACTTACAAACCTGTTTGTAACTTCCGTGGGGACTTAAAAAATCTTCGCAAACGAGAAACGAATTGCTTCCAATATTTCTACAGGAACTCTCAGCATGATAACGAGGAATAAGCGTCAATTTGAAGTGACAATCAAATAAGTCAAATAACAGATAAATGTCCAGTCTAAAATATAAAGATAACACAATCTGCCATTTTCGTGAATTTATTGGCAATATAAATTCGGAGAATACTACCTTACGCAACCATTTTCTCAAGGCCTTGCCTACAATATCTATAAGTGCCATGGACGTCAGACGGTATCCATTCTATGTAGCTTTAGCTTATCACTCTTTGTACGAAGCTTTAAGGATTATTGCCTTCGAGAAATCCGCCTGAGGATGGAAAACAATGAAATCCACAATTTTCTGTAAACAAAACGGCCCAGTGTTGTCTACACATATCTTTAACGACTCAACGTAAACTTTTGTACCGAAGTTTTAAACGGTTTAGTTTTAGGAACGAGTGGGTTTTATGAAAAAATCCAGAAAAAGTCTAATCCTCCTTCGTAAATTATTAAAGTTTCAACAATCAATTAGTTTAGTTTATCACAGGACACTGCCGAGTATAATCCCATTCCAAGCAAATAAGCTTGTAGTTTTTTGGATTATCTTGATCAACCATTTTAGATTTATTTGGTGAGGCTAGTTTTGAGGTCTACATTCTTTAATTAATTTATTAAATAAGAATTCGGAGTATCCGTGTCGGTCCCGGTATACGTGTTGGTCCCGGAAAAAGAATAGGACGACCCCATCTTATCCCGTGGGTGTCCAATATATCATATATATATGGCATATGCTGGAGAAGAATAACTATTCGAAGAATTTTAAAGAGCGAGTGGTGGATAAAATGATAGTTATGGGGGACATGAATGATCGAAGTGTAAATGAATGTTGGAATGAAATTAGGAGTGCAGCGAAAGATATTTTGGGAGAAACGAAGGGAAAGGGTACGATAGATAAGGATGTATGGTGGTGGTCGACAGAAATACAGAATGTGTTGCAGGATAAGAAGAGAAAGATCAAGGAATGGCAGAGTGTTGAAGATAAGAATGTTAGTTTGAAAGCAGAAAAAAAGAGTGAGTATGATGCTCTAAAGAAAAAAGCCAAGAAAGCTGTGGCCATAGCAAGAGCCCAGGACAAGCTTTATGACACACTGGATAATCCAACAGGTTAAAAAAATCTGAACCGGCTTGCTAGAGCTAGAGAGAGAAAGACGAGGGATATTTGTCAGATAAAGTGTATAAAGGATGAAACTGGAATAGTTCTTTCGGATGATGAGAAAATTAAGGATAGGTGGAAGAGTTATTTCGAAAGACTGATGAATGAGGAGAATGACTGGAGTGGTGTGCTTGGGAATAAACCAGTAAATGAGGGGTTCGTAAGAAGGATTAGAATGGATGAAGTGAGAATAGCAGTAAATGGGATGAAGAATGGTAAAGCGATAGGTCCGGATGGAATACCAGTTGAAGTATGGAAGCTATTACGGTTGGATGGACGTGGTTAGCTCTATTCTTCAATAAGTTGTTGCTGGAAGAAGCCATCCCTGACGAATGGTGTAACAGTTCGCTGGTGCCGATCTTTAAAAACAAAGGTGATGTGCTGGAGTGCAACAACTATAGAAGAATAAAGCTAATGTCACATAGTATGAAGGCTTGGGAGAAAGTTATTGAAAGGCGACTGAGAGAAGAGAGTGAAATTTCGCAAAAACAATTCGGTTTTACGCCTGGTCGAGGAACAACGGATGTCATCTTTGCTATCCGCCAGCTGTGCGAGAAATACAGAAGTGCGCATAAGAACTTGCACATGGTATTTGTTGACCTCGAAAAGGCATACGACAGAGTGCCTCGTGTAGTTTTGTGGTGGGCGTTGAAGGAGAAAGGCGTGCCAGGGAAGTATGTGAGGTTGATTGGAGCGATGTACAGTCGATGTAGTACCCAAGTACGGTCTACAGTGGGCATTACTGGCAGCTTCGATGTGGCTGTCGGCTGCACCAGGGTTCAGCACTCAGTCCGTACCTCTTCGTGCTGATAATGGATGCTCTTACATCGGACATCCAAGAGGAGGCTCCCTGGTGTATGCTGTTCGCCGATGACATTGTGCTGGTTGCCCAGAGCGGGTCAGAGGTCCAGAGCAGATTAGAGGGATGGTGGAAAAGACTCGAGACCGTTGGCCTGAGAGTAAGTCGGACCAAAACTGAGTATCTGTTTTGTGATTTTGGCGGTCCCTCCAGTCCTTTTTTTTTTTTTTTTTTTTGTGGATGGGATGTCATCAAATGACCCCTCCCGCTCTGGATGGAGCGGAAGGGAGTGTCAGACTTTTACTGACTAAAACCCACCCGTGTTCCTTCCTTAGCCCTTTCTGTTCCAGGGCAGCGGTTAACCTTTCGGAAGATCCCGCCGCCCCGGCAGGGTCCCTCCAGTCCTAAGCCCATAACTCTTGCCGGAACGCCCTTATCGATCTGCTCCGGCTTTCGGTACCTCGGGTCGCTTGTCCAAGGAGATGGCGAAGTAGACCGAGACGTAACGCACCGGATCAACTCAGGATGGATGAAATGGCGACAGGTCACAGGAACAACTTGCGACCCATGGGTGCCCCTCAAGTTAAAGGGGAAAATTTATAAGTCCGTGATAAGGCCGGTCGTACTTTATGGATCTGAATGCTGGGCTATGAAGAAGACGGATGAAAAAAGATTGCATGCAGTGGAGATGAGAATGTTGAGATGGATGTGTGGAGTGACGAGAATGGATAAAGTAATAAATAAGTATATAAGGGGAAGTTTGAAAGTGGCGCCAGTGACAGAAAAGTTGAAAGGAAATCGTTTGGCTTGGTATGGGCCATGTAATGAGAAGGGACGTAACGCATGTGACTAAAAGAGTGATGAATATACATGTTGATGGGTGGAGAGGGAGAGGAAAGCCGAAGAAAAGATGGATGGACTGTGTGAGGAATGATATGAAAGAGAAGGGAGTGAATGATAGCGTGACGGTAGACAGGGGAGAATGGAAGAAGAAGACGTGTTGCGCCAACCCCAAGTAACATGGGATAAGGGCAGGAAGATGATGAAGAATTCGGAGTATATTTGCATAAAGTGCTTTTTGTCAATCATTCAAAAAAGTCCTTTTAAAAAACCTCTGAAAAATTACTAATTTCATTTTAGCAATACAAGTAGGTAAGTTGATCACAGATTATTCAGGATACTAAAATGAATGCCTACTTTTGGGCTCGTCAGATATTGCCAATAATTCAAGACTACATAATATTTCATTAAAGCATCATCATCGACCTAGCCTTTTCGCCACTATCTTGGGGTTGGCTTCCATTCTAACCGGATGCAGCTGAATATCAGTATTTTATATGAAACGCCTATCCAACCTCCACAACCCAGTAACTGAGTAAGAATTGAATAGACTTTCGGGCTTCTGACGACCCGTAAAGTCTGTCAAAGAGACCAACGGCTTATCGTGCTTTCCGAGACACTTTAGGCACATTAACGCATAAGTCAAAATAATGTACCACTTTTTTTTTTTTTTTTGAGAATGTGAAATCATCAAATGACCCCTCCCGCTCTGGGTGGAGCGGAAGGGAGTGTCCGACTCTTACTGACTAAAACCCAACCGTGTTCCTTCCTTAGCCCTTTCTGTTCCAGGGCAGCGGTAACCCTTTCGGACGATCCCGCCGCAAATAATGTACTCGTACCACTGTCGAATACATAAACTCCGGTTCAGAATAACTAAATATGTAACTATGTTTCCTCCCATCAATAGTCAAAGATGTGCAATAATTATTATCATACTCAACAATTGTAATATTAATGCTCAATCTTGAAATGTTTTTTTCTCTTCTTCTGATTTCAATATAATTGTTCTATATTTATCCTGTTTACACCTTGTATGTGCATGCCGTGGTCTCCGGTAATTGAAGGAGCACATGTAAAAGAACCTTTTGTATTATTGTGATTCCTATTGTAGAATCTGAATATCCTATGAAGTATCCCAAATAAGTAAAGAAATAAAATAGAATTACTTCGAACCCGGACATAGGTCGGTTAGAACATTCTTAGCATAAACTGTTTAACACCATTCAAACTGAGAAGAGCTTACATATTTTATTGTTGATTCAATCTGTACCATAACTATTGACACGTTAGAAGTTAGTTAAAAGGTACATTGATGCCATCAATTTACCTCTTAACTGTAACACTATGGCTCTTCAAAAATGATATCGTAGTCTTGTCTTAATTCGGAACTCGTTTAGTGATAAGATATTAAAATACGTTTGAACCTCGGAGACCCGGAGAGCTCGTTAACAAGTAAGCTCCGGATGTCATACGTGTTATATGTACATAGTATCATAGTATCTCCCTGACATAACATAGCGATGCTAAATATGTTTATGACACCACATGCAGCTACGAAAGGGTGCAATTATATTATGATACATTTACTCTAGGGTACATTAAAATTACAGTTGGCAGCGTTGCGGAGGAATTTTTCGACGACATATTTTAGTTGGTTAATAATTTTAGTTAGGTTAGGATATTATATTTTTATTTAAATAGTTTGTTAGTTATTTTCGTACACAAAATGTATCCAGTGTATATATTTTTATCCTCCTTAGTAAATATAATATTCAGTAAGCTCTTAATGGCAGGTAAATCTATAGAGGTATGAGGATCAGGGTGTAAAGTTCACTCATCCTCCATTGAAAAGGGAGAATCCTTCAACCAGACGGGTGTTGTGTCTGGTGGGCAACCGCCCGATGATTCATGTCGGGCCGTTGTATATAGGCTAGTTGCGCGACAAACTCTGCTTACGAGATGCAGGATTTTGCGTGACGTCATTATGACGCGTAGTTCGCATGTGGCGTTGTAGATACCGGTACATATCCTATACATATTGAATTATTTGTATCTAACAACAACGAAAGCAGTGAAAATCATAGTCGTACAATATCACCTACATACATTTGGTGGAGGTGGCATTTCCTTACCGCCGTTTCATTAAAATATCTAAAATTAAAACGCACCCGTTTAAATTGAAGTCGACCGCGATCAAGTTAAATACTTGTAATATTTAAAAGTAGTTTCTTTGTCGTATGATTGAGGGTGATGGATGTCTAGAGAAGGTATCCATTGTTCCGCAATGTCAACCCTCGTCGGTTGCAGACGAAGTACAAAACAGGCGACCTGATCGATGGTAATCATTAGTTAGGGGGTAATCAGTATTCGTGATTAAATCTTGTCTATTATCCAAACCCAGTGTTTAGTAAACGTATTATATTAAACGTGCTTGTGCTCGGCTCCTTAGGGTCCCAGCGTAATAATAAATAGCCTTCCTCAAGAATTGGGCTATAAATGCAAAAATATTTTTTCCTTTATTTGTTCCTGAGATTAGTGCGCAACAAACAAACAAACTCTTCAGCTTTATTATTAATACCCCATGGGATGGGCGTTTCCTTGAAATAGTTACAAGCTGATTTTCTCGTAGTATACATTCTCTTTATGGAGCTTCTTTACGAACAACTGTAATTGTAGTGCTGTTTCAAGGACATCGTCATATTAAATTCTTCCACTTAAAATTGCATAAGAAAATGTGCAGGTGGCTTTTCCATATCGATTAGTCTTCGTTTAATAGTTGGTTAGTTAATTAAGGGCTGGTTTTTAAATTATCTGATAACTTTATTCAAGGAATAATTTTAAAATTTTGACAGTTATTTCATACAAAAACAGACAAACGTCAACTTTATTCCTCGAATAAAAGTTATTTGGCGATGGAGAAATCAGCCCTTAATATACGAAGTTTATCTTGTGTATATATGTTTATTCTCTTTAATAAAACTGCTGGATTAAAGTTAGATAGATATATTTATGAGCAGTGGTGACATGCGTGCAGGTCGGTGTTCGAACCCAGACAGGCGCTTTACTTTGTGTAAATTATTTCATCACCGCTGTTCTCAAAACGGTGAAGGAAACCATCGTGAGGAAACCGGCATGTCCTAGAACCAAAAATTCGAAAACATCATAACGTCTACCAACCCGCACTGGGCCCGCGTGGTGGATTACAGCCCACTCCCTTTCACAGAGAAGAGGCCTCTGTCCCAGTAGTAGGAACATTATAGGTTGATTATGCTAGGTATGTTTTTACTTCAACCGCATAACGAGGGGTTTATAACGCTTAAAGCTTTTAATGTCTACCATTGGGATTAACGGTGATTTTTATTAATGCATGTTGAAACATGCTTTAAAACCACCGCTTAATTATTAGGTCTTAGGGTAATAATCACTTGATCCAAAAGGTATGAAGGAATTTAAACCAACCAATTTTTGTACAAATGTACCTAAAATAAAAACCACTGGGGAAACCAAACTTTTAACGTATTCAAAAACTTAATAGGTTCACAATATGACTTTGCAAAATCTAGTGGTCCTTTCTTTTAGAACAGACAATGAAAATTAACGTGTGTCGGGGCGGGCGGGCCGTCAGGGCGGGCGGACATAAACGCTACTTTATGGGGTACCATGAAAATCAAGGTAACAGGTAGTATAGTTGTTGTTATCGACAGATTTAGGAAATCAATTGTTACAGCTCTATGTACAGTCACGAGCAAAAGTATGTACACACTCGGCTTTATTCAAAAGCGATTTACTCCTTTATTTTTGAATGAAATTTTATGTTTTTACGAACATAGCATTTTCGAACCCTTAGGTTTATCTAATGTGTCGTATTTGAGTGATTTTCTCAAGCATAATTTTTAGGCGGCGCGACTGAAAATATTATCTTAAACTAAACGTACAATAAAGTTATTTTTTTTTAAGAAAGAAGGCGTACTTATCTTGATCATGCCGTCAATATTTTAGTAGATAACATCTTGGTAGTGAAAAAAAAAATAGTTATTTAGCATAATTCTAAGTTTGGTGGCGCGTCCACAATCTGTTTTTCTGGAGATGACTACCGCTTAAACGAAACTACACTAGTTTACTAGAAAATACTAAATTTATTTGTATTCAGTATTAGTTTTTCTATCTAATGAAAGTTTTATTTTTACATTAGGGGCAATACTTTATCCTAGTGAAAATCGAAAAGGACTGTCCGCGCGAAATTTTAAATTTTGGTGGGAGTAATCTAATCATTAAGTGACTCATAAAGAAAAAACCTAGATGGACGACGCTACCAACGTTCACTTCGTTTAATCAGGCACTCACGCGCAGCAGTGACAGATGTGTGCCATCCTGTTGTGAATACCCGCCAAAAACGTAAGTAAGTCTTTTCGTAGTAATCGGACAAAAAACCTGCAATTTTGGTGTAATGTTTTAAAACGTTTTATGACTAAGTCGGTGTTGTAATTTAAATTTATAATAAAAAGGTTTGGTATGCTTTTAAAATTATACAAATATAAATAGTATATTCTTAGTAGTTTTTTTTTAAATAAACATATTCAACAAGATTCTAATTTTGGTGGTGCAATTTTGGTGGTTTTGGTGGCATTTTACCAATCACCAAAATTGCTTAGTTACACCAAAATTAGTTTTTAGAGTTACGTAACTCACAGACAAACGAAAACAGAACCATAATAAGATAACTCGGTTTAGAAGTACAATATCTACCTATATTATACCTTTTTTTCCGTGGAGAAATGCTCATGCATACTGCACTACCGGGAGATAGTGCAGTTATGTAGGACCCCAACCTACTAAAACTCCACGGTGTCCTCCTCTGCCGCTTATGGCGGGAACACTGGCACGCGTTAGCACTCATCTGCGAACCCGCCGCGGCTGTCCGTCACCGGACCCTCCTCTGGGGATTACCCAACATCACCGGCGCACTAGAAAACAATGCACGCCGTGACTACCCCAGGGACCAACCAGCACATGGGCGACAGATGACCCTGTGTCCGGGCACCCTTGGTCCCCTTTTTCCATGCGGCGAGTCAGGTCAGTGGCCCCGCCGCCTACCACTTTTCGGCCGCAGAAGATAGGGAGAGCGGCCAAAGTCATACCGACACTCCTCTTCCCTAGCGGCCCCACAGCGTCCGCCATCAGATGGCGGCGACCCCGTTAAGGCCACGGAAGGTAGGGAGAGCGGCGCACTGCAATACCGGCACTCCTCTTCCGCCGCGACCTCCAACCCTCAGCCGCGATGCCTCCCATACGACAGCGCGGCCCTCCTCAGTTGCTATGTCTCCTCAGCGACACCACAACCTACATGTTGGCCGCTACGTCGTCGACTTATCGGCATAAGCTCTGACGAGCGGCCCCTCCTCGGGTTCCTCCTCGCTTCAACGTGGGTAATCAAGCCACGGTTACTGAGCCTCGACAATGCGGGAACCCACCGGGGTATATTATACCTACGAGTAGCTTGAGAGTGATGAAGAAACAAGAGAACTTATATTTCTGCACTTGTAATTCTCTTAGACGTTCGTGTACACGCTTAGAATGAAAAATGCTTTCAATAGCAATAAAACATTAAGTTAGGTATTATTTGTTTTCCAGCATGACAAAGAAAAAAAAATCAAAGTTGACACACGCAGAGTGCTTGGAGAGGAAAAGGATGGCAGAAAGGAAGAGAAAAGAAAAAATTAGGAATGATCCCGTCAAACTAGAGGAATTGCGAAGAAAAGAAAGAGAAAGATATCATAAAAAAACTGAAGGGAAAATCCTACCTTTGAGTGAAATGCCACCGCGTGCTCGCAGAGTTCAACAAAAATGATCATGATGATGATGATGATAGAGGTCAGAGGAGGTGATTGCAATTCATTTAAATTAAAAACTGTAGAATTAACAAGACAGAAAAATAAGAAAGTTGTATTTGTCGATTGTTATTTTTTTATTGATCTCATTATGTTATTTTTTTATTAAAACATTTATTCACTATAAATAAGATTTTTATTGCTATATGATTTATAATTTGTTTCAGTAAAAAAAAATTGGTGTCAAGACTTTCTAATTTTGGTGACAGAAGTAAATTCTGGTGTCAATATTTCTAATTTTGGTGTCAGATATCAATTTTGGTGTCGTACTAATTCTGGTGTCGACAATATATTAGAAGCTTTCAGGAATAAATAAATTTCTTTCACATTTTATGTACCTGAATACGTATCTCTTGCTTATCAACATCTTAGATTATTAAAAAAACCAGAAACAAACTTTTCCACCAAAATTAGGTAACAAATCATAGTTGTTAAAATTCACTCATTTCAACGTTGCATTCGTTATTTCATGAAAAAATCGCAATTGAAAGTTGTCAAGTGTTGACATATTGCTGCTCGTGACTGTAAGTGTAATTTATTGGAAGTAAAGAAATCTCTTGACCACAAATATCTAAAACGTGACTGACCATTAATCTCAAGTCTGCGTGTCGTACTAATGCCTATATTTTGGGTTTGGAGAAACTAGTTACTTTAACACTTACTTAGTTTTTTTACTTATAGTTTTACCCCTTAAAGTACCTTCTACCATAGTTACACATCTAACAACTTACACAATATATGTAAAAGAATATAATAACATAACTTAACTAAAAGTATTAACAAACTAAAAACTAACTGGTTCGTGCTAGGGGTACTGAGTCCAGCACCCTAATTGCGTAACACACTATGAATAACAATTTGAAGAATATTGCTAATCCACTGATTCGTATATTCGCAAAATTCTAAAAACTCAACAAGGCTTAACGCAATGAATGTTGTTGATCTGTCAAAACTAAAAGCAATTGCTACGGGCTATAACCCCACTGACTAAAAAGTGACGTCATTCATTCGCTGATTGGCGGTCAACGGGTCGACTGGCGGACCCGACAGTTTTTTGTTACTAAGGTAAATACCTGTAGGTACGTACCTGTGCAGCCTTTTCCAATACCTATTGATTTCTTAACAAAAGAGTCTGAGAGGCCTTTTATGTATTATAACAATACATTCCTTTAGTTGGTCACCAATACTTAGGTAATTTTAGTAGTTTCCACAGAAGTTCTATATCTGAGGCTCAACCCCTCAGATATAGAACTTTTGTGGAAACTACTAAAATTACCTAAGTATTGGTGACCAACTAAAGGAATGTATTGTTAGGTAATTTTTAAAAAATAGGTAATTTTATTAGTTTCCACAGAAGTTCTATATCTGAGGGGTTGAGTTGAATTGAGAAATCGGAAATTAAAAATGGGGTTTGCACATCTCGGCTCTTTGACATCGTTTTGCACTGCCTTGCTGCAGTGCAAAACGATGTCAAAGAGCCACACTATCCAATTCTAGAAGATGGGGGAATATGTCGTGTCCAGTATTTTGTTGTATCGCAACTAACTCCATAGGTACCCAATCAAAGGTATGTAGGACACCGCGACGTGCCAAATAAAAAATACTTTTGAATAATAAAGTTTTAGCAATTTTTCATTTAAAGATCGTAACGATATTGTGAGCCTATCTGTTGAGCGTACAGTTGAAATTGCCTGTATAGAATTGGAGCACTCGGTTGTATTAAGTGTGTACAGACCCCCTTCAGGATTGTATGACTGCTTCGAAAAGGTAATGGATGAAGTGTTACACAGGATTTGTAATTCAAACAATTCCGTTATCACTTGCGGTGATTTTAATGTCAATATATTAGAAAACTCAGGTTCTTGTAGTAAAATTATAAGTCTGTTTCAGTCCTAGAATCTTGTAAACCTATTTTTGGAGCCCACTAGAATAACATCTAGGTACTAGTGCCACATGCCTAGATAATATTTATACAGATATTATACCAAGCCACATAGAAATTATACTAGATTCTGATCATTGCAGGCAAAGGATTACTATTCAAAACCAAAACAAAAAAGTGGCTAAAAAGGTTATCATCACTGTTAACCCCAAAACTGCAAGTCGCTTGGAGGCTTTTAAAGTTAAACTCATTAATAAATTACCAGTTTTGTCAACTCATGCTGATCCTAATAATCTTTATGATATTTTTTTTAATGCCTATATTATACTGTAAACAATTTGATTCCACCTTTATTCCCAAGACTATCTCGGTTAATAGTAACGCAACTTTCAGTGATTGGGCTACCATTGGTATTCATAAAAGTAGAACACGACCACCTCACCACACGATCACCTTCTGTTGCTGAGTCTTTGCTTAAGGAAAATGTTAATGGTTGCGATTCAGAATTTCATTTTGAATATATTACCTGTAGAGATATAATTAAAACCTTTCACACTGTAAATGTTAAAAAGACTGCAGATCTGTGGGGTAATTCTGTAGAAGTTGCTAAGTCTATTATTGACATTGTAGCACCTACTCTAGCTCTTATCTTTAATAGTTGTATAGACAATGGGGAGTTTCCTGACCTTATGAAAAATAGTAAAATAATACCTTTGTTTAAATCAGGTAGTACATCAGACCCTACAAATTATAGACCCATTTCTGTACTACCTACCTTTAGTAAAATTATTGAGAAATTAATTTTAGACCAAATGCAAAGATTTTTTAATAAACACAAATTATTACATAGCAAACAGTTCGGTTTTACAAGGGGTCGTTCAACTACTGATGGCCGGTGTTGAACTTTTAGGACCTATTTATAATGCGTGGGAGGATAAACGCGATGCCTTGGGCATCTTTTGTGATTTGTCCAAGGCATTCGATTGCGTTCTTCACGAAACGTTAATCAGGAAACTCCGCCACTACGGAATCCGGAACATTGATCTGGATCTTCTTACTTCATACTTGAGTAAGAGGATTCAGAGCGTTGACGTTAGTGGAAAAAGATCTCCCGGATCTATAGTAACAATGGGAGTCCCACAGGCCTCAATTCTTGGTCCTTTCTTGTCTCTTATTTATATAAATGACTTGCCGTACCTCATAAAAGTCATGATATAGTGTTGTTTATAGATGACACTTCACTTTTGTTTAAACTTAAACGTCCGCAGCTGGTTACTGACGATGTAAATAGCGCGATCTCTAAAGTAGTCCACTGGTTAAATGTTAATAATTTACTTTTAAACGAGAAAAAAACCAAATGCGTTAAGTTTACACTACCTCGCGTTAGGCAGGTGAAAACGAATGTGTTGATAAGGGGTGAAGAATTGAATCCTGAAGACAGCACAGTATTCTTGGGCATAATTTTGGATGCTAAGCTTCAGTGGGGTCCACATATAGATAAATTGTCAAAAATGCTACGTTCCGCAGCATACGCTGTTAGAAAAATTCGTAATTTAACTGACATAGAGACAGCCCGTTTAGTGTACTTTAGCTATTTTGATAGTGTAATGTCGTACGGGATTCTATTGTGGGGAAATGCCGCTGATATTCAGACTATCTTTGTTTTGCAAAAGCGAGCTGTTCGATCAATTTATAAATTAAGTCCGAGACACTCGCTCGGAGAAAAATTTAAAGAGGTTAATGTTAGGACTGTGCCCTCTCAATATATTTATGAAAATCTTTTATATGCCCATAAAAATATAAAATTGTTTAAAAGATACAGTGATATCCATGATATAAATACTAGGAACAAACACAAATTTGTTGTACCTACAACAAGGCTTAAGAATATAAGTGGCTCGTTCAGATGCCAATGTATACGCTTTTATCATAAAGTTCCAAGCCCCGTTCAAGATCTAAGCCTTAATAAATTCAAATCATTCATTAAATGTAAGTTGTGCCAGAAAGCCTTTTATACCGTTAAGGATTTTATCGAGGACAAAAAGGCTTGGAATTGAGTTGCTTCCCATTTTTTTACCTATTGAATGTTCTTATTTTTCTGTTTTCTTGTTGTTTTTTTTATATACACTTTGACATTAATGAATTTTATATAATTATACTATGACATTTGCTTACTTTGTAAAATATTCTATTATTTTAATTATTGTGAATGTGAAGACTATGTGGGGTCACTTTAATTTTATTATATTTTATTTTTCTCTCTGTTCTCTTAGTTTTTGTCATGGTCTGGCAGTTTGAGTAATTAATGTGGCCTACCCAAATGTCCTTTCTTTGGACCATTCTTTCTTTTGTCGAATCGTCGAGCTCCTATAGTTTTGAGTTGAACTGCACGATTTCTGACAAATGCGTGCACTGACTGGACAGGTCCTCTCAATCTGTGTGGTTCTTTCCTCAAAAGACCATCTCAGACATCGACCTGCATGGTCTTCATATGATCTGACCAAGATTATGTCTGGACTTTAAAAGAGACTGTGACCTCTGAGTTTGTTTCGGCCTTTCTTCTCAGACTAGTCAGATAGGAAACGCCGACCTCATCTAGTTTTAAAATATGATTGATGTGTAAAAGTGTTTTTACAAACCTACTTACAAAAATAAAATCATTTATCAAAGAATAACGTTTGGACACAATACGTGAAGCACAAAATACACAAACATAACAAAATATAAATATTGTACAACTCTTTGAAGAGCTCTGTTTCTGTCGAGTTATTGTTAATACGTATTGTTTTCATTTTTGTAAAGTTGAGTACTGGGTATACACTAGAGCATTTTCTCGAGCATTTTCATATAATGTAACGTTTCTGCGAATGCTCGACACTGCGTTGGACGTAATGCTCACGGCGAGTGTAACATTTCTTTCTATCTTGCGTCCATTGTTGAAATGTCTGACCTACAGGTACGGCTCGTGCCTTTGCTCGATAAAATGATACACCAATACGCTCATTGGTTATTAAAATCTGGTTGTAAAAAAAAAAAATCGAAGTCTGTTTGATAAAATTTCAAAACGGTGAATACTCGATGTTCTGTTACAAGTCACGCATGCCTGGTTGGCATATGAAGTTTCGAATTTGAAACAATTCACAACAATTCATTCATGAAAACGTTGCAAGGGGATGGAAATGGGCCCTGTACAGTATCCTATCAGAATTTAATGAACATGTTTTCAATTTACTTAGCACACTGTCAGTGGCTGGATTTGTTTCAGGAGCTTGCATTTTAAGGGAATTTCTAAATTGTGTTTATTTTTATTTTTCTGTTCTTTATTGCAAATGGGCCTGATGGACTCACCCATCGTCTTCCATCAGGCGACGATGGTAAGAGCGTGCCCAGTGATACAATTCCCTAGATTACAAGTTTCATGGGATTCAATTCTACAAAAACATGTCGATTTATAGTGTACTTTTACAGGGTATATGACGACATCAGAACTTAAGTCTGCAATGATTTGTTTAATTACATTCCTTGCTTAGTCGTGTCGTGATCGTGAGGCGGCAAAGCTAAAGCAAAACGCCTGGAACATTTTATACCTACAATTAAATTGTGGATGAGCGAGCATTGTCGCAAAACAAACTCGGGTGTCAGGAATGGGAAATACCGACACCTTAGGCAGTGAAAGTGGCCGCAGGCACGCAAGCCCCGACCTCCACCTCGCTACCCTCACAGGGGAGTGCCGCAGCGGAGCGGGGGGACCACCGCGAGGCAATGTAGGCAACAAACTAACACCCGCCACCTCTTATATCCTGGTAAGGTTTAATATTAGTGGTTACTCTTTGACTTTTACAAATTGAGCATATACCCAACCTACCTGTCTTACACACAGTCCTACCAACTTTATTTGTTAACCTAAAGTTGTAAGCGGAACTTCCACATTCGTAACCTTACAAGAAAGATTCAAAGTACAAACAATAGTAATTTAGGGAACGTTCATGTAAGTGAGATGCGATCATTGGGAGACAGGGGCCCGCAGTTCCGCAGAATTTCCCCGTTCATTCCGCTTGTTCGGAACTATTTGACATTATAATTGTAAACGACTAAAGAAAAGTTTTGTGAGCTAAACCGACGAAGTTTCAGAACGTTTTTCTTGCTTGAATATTTTAGCGTGTTTTATACTTATTTCGTATTCAATTTAGTAATTTTGTGAGCTAAGACTTGCTAGAATACTAATTGGAGATGTAGGATAATAGTTTGTTGTATAACTATGTGTATTGTAAGTATTCATTTGTGCAAGAATATTCATTCTTGCACAAATGAATAATAACTTGCATTTAGTTTGGGGGATGGTAGTCTTTTTACTATATTACATACTCGTACATATGTATGAGGCGGGTCGGTGTTATCGGGGTTGCAGCGGCGACCGGCGAGGCGACGCGAGTCTCTCGACGCAGCCGGGCCGGCGCCGCCCTACAAACTTCCTCACTTAACTTCGCCGTAAAGCTAAGTTCGCTACTTATTTGGGAAAACTCCGCAATTACTACACAGCTAAGATCCGGCTACTTCTGACTTAACGCTGTTATTTATACACAATTAAACTCCAATTAACATAACTAATTGAAATACTATCTTGATTAGGGATTTGTCTACTTATGAAGGCATGTGAACTAATTTGCTAATAAGCTTACCTACTGTCCGTGTTGGGGTAACTCGAAGCTATTATTAGCATAAATTCATACGACTACTGTTTTGGTTCGAGCAGCGAGGCGCCGGATTTCCATAGGTTTGTCAATCCACGTGGTTAAACGGATTACACCTTCAATAAATTAATTTATTATGCATGAAATTTACACTTTACTCCTATCAAATAATGAATCTGTGGACACCATTTCTATAGGGGCAGTTTAAGCAAAGTTAAAGTTGGTATTATGGGGATAATCTGTTTTAATTGAGCAGGACACGTCTACAATGTTGCTAAGCTCAAAAAGGGAATTTAACTGTTTTTGATCTACATATCTGCAGATTAAGGGAACGGCCATGACCCAGTGTCTTAATGATAATTCGTGTAGTGATTAAGAAGTTACGAGGACGGGTACGAGGCGAGGTAGTGGAGTAAGGTGGGCGTGGCCTGCGCCCACGGCTCGCGGTGGCGCGGCACGCAGCTCACTTCCATGAATCATGATCATGACAGTGTCGCGTTCACTCCACTTTATCATTAATACCTATTTAGGCGCCAGTCGATATGACGACACGAAACCGAATCGCTTCGTCGCGTTTTTGTGGCCCAGGTGTAGGGGAGTTTTATTTTCATACCCGATAAAAATAGAACATAACGGTTCACTGTAATATGTAAGTTTTTCATATTACCGTGCCGAAATTTAGGGGCGTTTCGGTTATAAATTAGTATAATAGATGTCAAATGGGTAAATTACAGCAGTTATTTTTCAGTATATCTGTACTTTTTTATGTTTTTACATTTTTCTCTTGTTATTTGTAAAGGTACATTCGTTAAGTGAGTGGGCGCCCGGCGCCTTATGTATTTAATATGCCACGTAACAGGTGGCGTTACGAAGCTAATCTTGGATTACTTGAATACCTCCATTAAGCAGGTAAGACGCGTATTTTTACAAACTCGGGGTTTGTAAAAATACAAGTGTATTAAAGATGAACACTGATTTTAAACAAAGATAAAAAATAATTGAGGACCCGTCACACGTATAATATTGGAAAAAATTACATTATGCAACATATGATAAAACAAATTCATTGTTCTTTCAACATAAGATAGGAGTAGGTAAGCACCGTTCGCAAAGGGCAACTTCAGCAGTAAGTGATCCTTTTACAGCAACAAAACGTGAATTCAGACCTTTTGCGGTTTCGTGTGTACCGTGCACAATAAAATCATCCCAGAACGATTGTTCGCGGTGCCTTTAATTACAATTCGCACGGCTGCGACCCCTGATGAATCGATTTTCACTTATGGTGCCACTCGGCGAGGACGGGACCTTATTGAATCGACTGAATGCGCAACTTAGTCGTGCTTAGTCCGAACCGAATTCTGCTACACTATCTATCAAGCTGCTCTCAATGTGCTCGCTATCAAGAGGTGTCCTGTGACGTAAGTAGTTAGTTGCCTAGACACAAAGACTGGAGTAGGACTTTAGTTCCTATCTGGCAATATCACAATGGATTAACACAGTTTTTAAATGAATCCTTAAAGGTTATACCGGAATCATTTCATCGATGTCAGTGTCAAGTTTCTGTTAATTAACAGGCTTTGGATACATAGAAAGGGTGTGGTTGCGTCGTAAATGAAAATGTTGCGTCGCATGATGCCGCATCTCTCACTGCCGCGCACGGCGCACCATCGCGGCACGTTCGCACAAAGTGACTCGCTTTATACCGCTTTTCAGCGCTTTTTGTGCCCCTTTTGCATAGCTAATAGGCACAAGATTCGAACCTGATTACTACCCTCTGAAAACGTCTCGTCTATAAAATTATGCAATATATTCTTGTTTGGTTCATACAAATTCTTTGTGCTGTTGGAAACAACATGTTTACAAAAGGTATGTAAATCATGTTGTGTATATCTGTAGGTTGTTAATTGTCAGTCTGTGTTAACATTGTCAATCAGTGTGATTATGCAATGAAAGGTCAACATTCAGCGTTGTGTAATTCAACTGGGAACAATTAGCAAATTCATGCATTCATTACTAAGCATCTGTTCTGGGCTATAAATCACCGTGAAAGGTTCTAAAATGTTATCTGAAATGAGTAAGCTCGATAAGCTTCTCTTTATTAGTAACTCAGTGCTTGGTTAGCAAGGCGGGCGGCGGCGCGGGTCTTTTGAATTCACACGCCAGTTGGCCGCGGTGTTACAATAAGACCCGCACAGAACCACACAGCTGGGACGTCGAGAGGCTATTCGTCTTGACAGCGAAACGATTGTGCCGCCAGTAACGGAACGTTGCCACAATTCTAAGCCACTATCGACGAGGTTCTCGAATGAGAATAGATTGGGCATTTGCCTCTTTTAAAGGCCATCGAAATTATGAAGACATATTGAAGCTATACGATTTGTTAAGAATTTTTCAAAAAAATTGTGTATGTATGTAATACGGTAAAGGTACTTACAGTATGTTGCAGTCGTCAGCCGGTCGATCGTGTCTTGTTTAAGTTTCGAGTTCTTCTTGCCCATTTTCACTGAGGACGCGTATCCAGCACCAGGTAGCACACACTAAGTAAAGTCTGTGTTTGTCACTGGGCTGTGACGTATTACATATTATTCAACTGCGCCCGATTCACTCCACCTGTGAACAGGAATAATATATTACAATAACAATCTACTGAGTATCTACCTAAGAAGGAGTATTCAGAAATTATAGTTTTTATTACACACCGTGACTATGGTCACGTAGTGTCACAATTTGTACGAAGCTGCGTCAACAAGGTCCCTTACTATTCTACCTCTCTTTGTCTAACACAAAAACTCCAATATCTCCGTCCCGCTCTGTATAAATTATAGCTGTTTTCCTTCTTCTGAATATTGTAGGGTGTGTAGCGATCGGCGGCGAGACGTAAACGAAATACTTATTTTGGCGAATCTTCGGCGAAAACAAGCCATTTATAAGATGGCGATAAATCAAGTGTTCATGTTACTGTGTGTCGGCAATATTTAGTCTGTACAAAGAGTCTAACTCATAACTGCTTATTACTTTAATGGCGACGATATCAACTAGACGTATGAAACGTTTGACTGATTATAAAGTATTTTGAACCACATAATTGAAGTTATTAGTTTTTGAGCTGGTCAGAGATCAAAGTGTTTTCGTCATTATCTTGAATTTATCAAAGTGGTGAAACGTAATAGATAGATAACCTATATTTGACCATATATTATCTATCAAAACAGTGGCTTTGACGCGGATGTGCATATTATTATTCCTAGTGGTATACTCGTACCTACTTAATTTAATCTTTATAATAAGTAAACGTCGCGGCTATCGCCACGCAACAATAACTTTGTAACTTTATATGATTTTATTCAGCTAGTGGCGTTGCACCAACTAATCAATTATTCAGCGGCAGACCACGCCGCTCGCGAGACCAGCGATTTTCGACTTTTTTTAATATTAAGTGAAGAAAAGGAAAAACTGACTGAGAATCGAGAAATTAATTTCAGCTGAGAAATGTAATAATGGGTCCCCGGCGCTCGTTCTACTGAAAACACTATAACGATAAATTATACCTTTCGGTAAGATTTCTTATTACCTTTTAGTGTAACTGTTTTGTATTTATCCTCCAGGAAAACAGAGCATTCTGGCACTGCATCACACTATGACTACCGAATTATACACTATTATCTGTTTTCAGTTACATTACACGGTTTTCAAGTTTTCGGAACGATATCTGAAACGAGGGAGAAAATCTCGCGTTACTATTGAAAATAGTTTATATTAACAACGCTGAATATTCGCGGAGCACTTTCGCTTTTTCATTAACGTTCGAAGCAAAGTTTTGTTCGCTAACTCTATTACTTAAAATTTTTCTCTGTAGGTAAAAATCCTTCTATTTTAATACTGTTTTCCACAAAGATGATTTATGGGGAGGAATTTGTAATAGTATGAGTTACGTGTGACTTCACACGTATAATTTAGGGTGGGTTTTTATTATTGAAATGGCGTCGTATGCGGAGCGGGAAGCACTTTACCAGATGATTTTTACAGGCAAATGTATGTATGTAAAACGCATTTATAGTGCATTTCGTGTCTTTATGTATGGCTAAAGAATGGGGCTGCGTGTAGCATCCCTATATATTCTTCTAAAAGGTTTCTGTTTCGGTCATAGCGTGCCTGTTTATTGCACAGTTGCAGTTCAACCCTTGAAAAGTATGAGTATTTTTTTCAAATTTAACATAGTGGCTTGCATGCAAGCCACAGGTTGCACTGCATGACAGGAAACGAAACCTCATAACGCTGAAAGTAATTTTGTTAGAAATGTGTTTTGCGATATCGTATACAACAGAGCTTGTATTAACTAAATCGCTGGGTGAGTCAAGTCTTATTAAGCTCAATATTTCATAGATTTTATATCGTTTATATACGTACAACGTGTCGTTATGCAAAAGTTGTTAGACCTAGTACGGAAACTACTTAATTACTTAATGAAGGCATGGTAAGCCAATGGCTTCCTAACTTGTGCACAAACTTCCCTGTGCTGCAATTTCTTTAGCCTTTAACTTTTCCCACTCATTCAACTATTATGAGGTTATTAGGAACCTCAAGATAGGTTTATGTGTGGTGCACACATAAACCTATCTTGAGGTTATTCCACTATGTTTTCAGTTAACACACTTTTAAGCAATTGCGCATCTAATTTTTATGATATGTGCTGTAATTGTTATGATTATGTAAATGCAGGATTATAAAAAAAAGTTAAACAAATAATTTTTTTTATAATTCTGCATTTGATATCATAAAGATGTTGTCCACCTAACTGAGCAATTTTTACATTGGACAGTAAGTCGATATCAGTCGAGGAAAATCTCCGTGAAAAGTGAGAAACGTCAAAATTGCCAAAGTTAAATTGTTTTGCACTCCCCGCTGCGATAGTTTGGTGCTAGTATTCTGTAATAACAAAATAGTGCAAACGGGGAAACGTTCGTCGTCCCTCTATTGTTTATCTTTTGTCTTTTCTGAACCTCGTTTGTCTTTTCTTTTGTGCTCATTCAAGCCACTTTCTTCGGAACGAATTCAGAAGTTTTCGTACAGTGTTTTTTATTTTTATGACGGTATTTTGATATTCAATGGCGGTTGGTGTCACTCCACTTTTACTGCCACATAAAAGTAAGCGTCATTGCGCGTGAAACATTGATTAACAAATGTCATCCGCTGGTTATTTGACTGTTGAATTTTACGATCGCAAAGCTGCACTATGAATTTCATTTAATGACTATTGCCAGTTTTATGATTGAGGCCTATGTTATTTATGCAAAGTTTTTTGATATCGGAAAACAATATTTGGGTGTATATGAAAGTTTTTTAAGTTTTATAATTTTTTTTAATCATAATTTGATATTAACAACTGTTTTATTTCAGATTTATTGGTTTGTTGTTTTATTCTTGTCGGGTTCTTTGTATGCCACTTAGGTATTCAAGAAGTTTTTATTTCATCTTAACTGGTCGTGAAGTAAGACTTTAAGCAAGTAATAAAAAATAGACAATTTTAACACAATATCACGTAAAAAGCCATTATTTACGAGTCTTAGGAATATTGTGTCATTTATAATTTATTTCAGACAAAAACTGAACAACAATGCTCATTAATCAGTGTCATGGTTATTAATTGACCTGCTCCAGTATTAAAATAGAAGGAATTTAAAAATGCCTGAAACTTTACGGGAAGGTTCGCGGTACAGAAGGAATTTCGCCGATGGAGATAATTATATGTTTTGTAAAAAGTTCAATATCATTCACTTATTGATACTTATTTTGATTTTAATTGAAATTAAACTCCAGGTAACTTATGACGTAATAGATTACGAGCGTAGCAAACATGAGATCTGCTACGAGCTACGAATGGCTACGGTATCCGAGCGGATCTAGGCTGTTCTGCTACGCTCTAGATCCGCTACGATACCGGCTTTAGCCGAACTACTTATCTACATACATAGATCTATATTCTAGGTATCGATAACGTGAATGAATGCATAATTAAAGTGATTTTCGCATAGCAATTTCGCAGAGCCTATTTCGATGTCGATAATACACGAATATAAAACGTAATGAGTTATTGTGTTGTGATAGTGGCAGCAGCCACAAAATATTTTAATATCCTCATAAACATTGTTTATCTCTTTTTGGTGAAAATTTATAGTTTTGCAAATAAATAAATCAAATATTTTGTTTATTCGGTTAGCGTAGTGTAGTATCCAAAGTTAGTGTTGTTCATTTGTTGTAACAGTCATATATGAATAAAAGTAATGTCAAAAAACAACAAAAAGTTAAACAATGTTACTTGTAGGCTTGAACTAGTAATCGCAAGCGGTTAGAAACAGTCGTATTATATTAGTATTCCTAAGAGCAGATATGTACCAAATTAAGTGCCAACTCACAAATAACATAACATAAAGATGTAAACATTAGCCTGTTTGTAGCCGACCGTAGATAAACAACTTCAGAATACCTATCGAATAACAACTTTATGTACTTTTGTTTAGACATAAATAAAACCTTTTTGGGGATATTATGCAGAAGATATAAGTTTGTGTATGAATTTATCGTTTGTGTGTAGAGGTGAAATGGAAGGTGACTGGGCTTTCTGTAATATATATGTGTGTGTGTGTGTGTTGGATCACGTGCGTCCTGCCTAACTCCACTAAATTACGTGTGTCCGTCGTTATAGGATGCCGAGCATCTCTACACGCTGTGGATTATAGCCTCTTGAATTATAGATAGATTTTATCTGGAATCCCTATTTATTCAAAGTTACAAGGCATGCACACCTTGAGCTATGGAAACCTATGTACATGACGGCACGGTTGGCGCAGTGGTTAAGCGATTGACTGCTGCGCTGCGTGTCGCGGGTTCGATTCCCGCACGGAACAAATATTTGTATGACCTACATGTATTTGTTCCGAGTCTGGGTGTTTTTCTATCTATAATATGTATGTATTTACAAAAAAAAATGTATATAAGTAGTTTATCAGCCATCTTGTTACCATAACACAAGCATTAGGTTGCTTAGCTTGGGACAAATGGTGCTGTGTGAAATGTCCAGGGATATTATTATTATTATCTACTTACATATTTTCTGTGGCTATTTCAATCAGGTCAGAAAAAAAAGGTTTTTTTCCATGAGGTAAAAGCTCAGTTCAAGCCAGGGATTAGAATTGTGCCCGGCATGCCGATAAGCTCGCCCTATATAACATGGGGCCCGAGTGGTTCTAATATAGACGATCTGCAGAGTTTGGCAATGTATCTACACCCGCCTGAACTTGGACAGATGCGAGCAGTAACTGTGTAGGACGTTCTAAAGTTATTTGAAAAAGGCCAATTCTCGTAAGTACTTAAAAAACGTTCAAATTCAAATCGCAATCTAATCTCAGCGACAATCAATGTCAAAAACTTGTCAAAAATGTAGGGAAATTTATTGTATTTTTGACAGATTGAGACTGAGATTAGGATGCAGGAATCACCCCTAAAGCCCTTGTGACACAAATATCTTCGGGTGGTAATTGACCGAGCAGGTCCAGAAGAATAAGACTTGTTACAAGTAGGTACCTACAGCAGCATATTTTATTTACACAGAAATGCAATGCACATTTGTGAAGAAAACTTTCTGTCGACACTGAAATATTTTTGTCGTTTTCACTTCTGATTCAAAAATGGGTTGTCAAATAAAAGTTAATTGTTGCGTTGCGTTAGTACTTTCAGTTCTGTTTTTGTATATCGAAACGATTCATGTGTAACTTCACAGTCAGGCGTTCAAAGGGATGCTCCATATAGTCTGCACACGACAGCAATCTCAAGTGGCTGAGGGCTAACTAATGGCCATGACTGACAAAGGACGGAGAATGGTTGATGGAGCAGACGCTTCTACGAGCGATAGGTGTCTGGAAATCGGCAAAGGTAGTGAAGGACCCTCTTCTCGCGACTTCGGAACACCGAATTCTATCTTAAAATGAAATGCGAAAGGCTAAGTTGTTAAATAGAGGAAAGAAGCACGGCATTCATTCTGTTCAGAACCCTAATTGCGTAACACACAGAATTATTTTGAATGATATTGCTAATACATTGCTTTATATGTCCGAAATTTGTCTGCTCAACAACGTAAATAACGCAATGAATGTTGTTGAACTGTCAAAATTAAATGCATTGCTACTGATAGTGTGTTACGCAACTACCCCGCAGTTGTAATTTGGTTTTTTTAATTAATGAACGTTTGTTTCAATATTCAGAACTTCGAAGCCACGCGTCTAGACGGTAGGCTTTTACCTGAACCACACAGAAATGCGTTAAAATCTTCTGATATCTGTGTTTAAGTGCAAACCCGGTTACCTGTCCATTGATTTCGTTACTGTCATCATTACGAGGATATTTCCATGGCCATTAGCAGTGCTGCAGTGCTATGTCAACAGACATAAAAAATATTGACACTTATACGTTCTGCAGTGTCTCTTAAAAATAAACATCGTACTGACTCAGCCAGACGGTATGGTGAAAATATGAAAGGTATTATTTGATTAGTTTTTTCGTTAGTCTACATTGTGGCCCACTGTTGGGCAAAGGCCTCCCCTTTTTCCTTCCAAACCTTCCTGTGTTGAGCGATCTCTGGCCATGTTCGCCTTGCAAACCTCGTTAGATCGTCACACTATCTTTGCCGTGGGTTACCTCGACGGGAATGTCCTCCTTCAGGCGTCCAGTGAGTGACGATCTTTACCCATCACCCCGGGTGCATTCGCGCGACGTGTCCACTCCCACTTCAGCCTTGCTGTTTTTTCTCCAACATCCACTACTTGAGTTTTGGAGCGCATTGTAGTGTGTTTGTGACTCGGTCTGTACGTTTGACACCTATTATGTTGCAAATCTTGAGTTTGGACTTCTGTTGTTCAGTAAGTGACAAACTTTGTGTGCCGTAGGTTAGGGCGGGCATTGCGATGCGTTTCCTTTTAAGTGTTAGAGGAAGGTTAACTTTCTTATGGTCTTTTATGGCCCAGTAGGTGTTCCAAGCATTTTGGACTTGTCTTTCCACTTCCGTGTGTTGTCTATTCTTGAAAGACACTATCTGGCCCAAGTATGTGTAGGTACTCATCGACATATTGAAACACATGTCTATCTACCTCGACCAGCCCTACATTTTGTGCTGTTGGTTCCTTGAAAGTTTTGATTAGTTAAGAAAACAATATTTTGAAAGAGAGCCGTTTTAAGAATCTTCGCCGCCTTGACTACATAATTTTCGTAGAAGTTTTTGAAATGGATTTCTGCAGTCGATTTTATAAATAAAACCATACTTTCAAACGAAAATAGTCTGAACAAAATGAAGGGACACATTCATACCTAGACCTATGTTTAGATCAGTTATGTTTAAATAATAATAACACTCCGCTTTCTGATTTAACTTTTGTTGTTTTAAACATAGCATTAAAAACGGTTTTGGACAGTTAATCGGTCTGAGAATAGTTTGGTCATGTTTTGTAGCACTACATTAATTGTTTATTCTGTTAATTTAGTTAAGCCAATGTTGGTTTGTTCAATAGAGTGTTGTGAGGACACGTCTCTTTCTCATCTTCTAGAAGATTATCCGTAGAAAGCAATCTGAGCGACTAGGAGAAGGAAGGAAATGTGAATCGGCCGTAAACCGTTTTTCGAGCCTCGTGTCTCGGATTTAGGGTAAAATACATATACAAAATATATTGTACACGGTGTGAAAAACTTGTGCCGATTCACAGCAATCCCACTTACTAATAACAAACCATAATCTGCGTAAATCTTAAAAGTTCTTCATACTTTTCAATACTACAGAAAATAGACACTGTTGCAACATCAAGTTGTGTAACGATCGAGAAAACTTTCCAACTTTAAACTAGGTACAAACAAATTATTTAGATCTATCATAATATATTTTGTTCCTGAACACATACTAACTGAAGAGAAGTGGGCGCTAAGTGTTTGGTTACTTATATGTGCAGTTTGAACGAGAAATGAAAACTTGCGGGGACGAAAATCCGTGTTTGCGCACAACTTTGGTGTCCTCTCAAGTCTTGCGTTTATTTACTTAGTGTCGGGATAGTCGCATATTCATTGAATGAGGTGTCTTAAATATTGAGGGACCCGTCGGTTTAATAAGATGCAAATAGATCTAAAGATAAATCTATGAAGTTGTGGCCCAGTGGTAACGGCCGCGACTTAAGAGTTGTAGGTCGTAGGTTCGAACCCAGACAGGCGCTGTACTTTCTGTAAATTATTTGATCACCACTGTTCTCAAAACGGTGAAGGAAAACATAGTGAGGAAACCAGCATGTTCTAGAACTAAAAATTCGAAGCGGGTGGTACATGTGACATGTGACCAACCCACACTGGGCCCACGTGGCGTATTACGTCCCACTCCCTCCCACAGAGAGAAGTCCTGTGTCCCAGCACTGGGAACATTAAGGGCTGATTATGTAGATCCGAAAATATATTTTTACTTGGTGCGACTGGCATCTGACCTTGACATCCCAATAACTTAATTGGCAATAGGTAGGTACATACTTACTTATTATTACTTACTTACTTATTCGTCTTATTACGGTTAATGTAACAAGAAGAGTCTTCTCTATAAAAAAAATGATAGAACTTTGCCCCTGTCTCCTAGTCTCAAATTGCGAGAGATATCGTCAACATTTCGCATTGTGTTTTGACTAATTCAGAACTCTCTTCATTTCGTCATCAGACAACATATCCTGAAATTGAGTCACAAACTACCCCACATTTGTCAGTTTGCGAACATCAGTTTGAAATTAACATTTGAAAATTTCAACTGTTATTATACTGCATGTGGATCCTGCACTCAGCTGCAAGAGCACGAACTTACGTAATAATTATACCTACAGTGTAAAGGAATGTCACTTTGTTCTGGAACATTTGCAAGCGTTAGCTCTGTAGCTCCGAGATTTACGGACCTTATCTATAAGAAGAAAGTTGTTCTTATTTTGTCCTTTATCTCGGCAACCTACTTTTATGTTTGTCTTGTATTAGGATTTAGTTATAGGATTGGTGTAACAATATCATTCCACTGCGTACTTATATGTTAGATGAAAATGTCCTTGTAACAAAACAACATTGTTTTCGGCTTTCTGATTCAGAAGGAAATGTTGGAGATAAGCGCTAATCATTGTTTTTTTACGCTAACGAGCCCACTGGAAGTTATCCCAGTCACCAAATAATAATATGAATGTGTGTACTTACTTAGTCGATGCGACCACAATTGCTATTTGTCTTCATAATAATATGGTGCTAACTAAAGGGTGCTAAAAGATTGGTATACTGTTAAAAAGTGCCAAGCTACGTGTTTTAGTTACAACAATAGCACATTGCATACACCGGACATATTCCTATGCAACGCTAAGTTGGAATCTGTCAAATGTTTCACATATTTCGGCCATACACTGACTGAGAAACTTAAAGATAACGCTGACGTTGAAAGACAAAGACGTTCGCTCGCTGCCAAGAGGAATATGCTGGCACGACGATTTGCGAAATGTTCAAATAAAGCGATAATCACGCTGTTTAATGCATACTGTCGGAACCTTTACACCACAGGTGCCTTATGGTACAAATGCACGCAGCGTGCTCACGTACTCTACGTGTCCTTGCGTGTTCAATATAATAATGCATTCAGTTGGCGGTGTAGTGCGCCCGGCATATTTGCCAAAAGCAGGGTACATGACTTTTACGCAGTCTTGAGAAAGGCAGGCCTCCTTTATGAACGCAATACATAAATCTGACAATGGAATATTTTGAGGGTCATAGACGAGGTAAACTATTGCTTCGTATATGGCCATTATTATACCTTATTGTTTTAATAATACTTATCTCTTGCTTTATTGTAATGTTATATTCATTATTTTGTAATATTTATTAATTAATAATCTAGTATAAATTCTAAATTGTTCACATATGGGTTTATTCCTAAAATAAAAATTATTGGATATGATTAAATTCATTTCGAAGATTCATGATGCATAATGTGATAATTCAGAGTCCAGAAAGTCAATATCCATTCCTACTTTACTAATATTAAACGAGATCGTCTTTTAAAACGATAACTTCGGGTTTGACTTGAAAACATTTTCGGTTTTACGAGTGTGACTATCGTTCAACTTGGAGCCATATTTGAGCTCACTTTACCAAAGATGAAGCCGAGCGAAGTTCAATATTTTCTCAGAAACAATAGCGATTAAAAAGGCGTTCATCGTAAATTATCATCGCCCTTTTTCTCAAATAAATTTGTCGTGGTCGGCTGAATATTTCCACAGCCCAGTTACTGAGAACGTAACGCGTAACGCGATACCCCTTGGTAAGACTGTTTGTCAGACTATCATACTGGAATAATCTAATCATACTGGATCTATCTATAAAAATTTCATCGTAAATACCTACTCATCATATTTTCTTAAATAAATCTGACGCATAGGGGTATGTAGAATGGTTTGTCTTAAACAAGAATGTTGGACAGAATGTAAACGCTGCACACGCCTCCGTCTACCTCAACATTCCCTGTGCATCGGCACGAACACTGCATAGCTAAATTCCCCGAGAGAAATTCTTAAAATAAAATCAAAATTTGTCACAGACTATATTAAAATGTAGTTTCATTGTTTTATCTCATACATTCGAGTTATCTCTAGAAAGTTTGCTGATAATTTAGTGAACGAAAACTTACCTACTTCTTAACGAAACGACGCTTCTTCGTTTAAAACGATGGCTTGTTAACTCCAATTGTTATTTGAAACAGGCTTTGAAGAATGAAACCACCAGTCTTACTGCCGAAATTGGAGGATTACACGTTTTTTTAAATAAAAAAAAATTGGTTACAGTAACAACACAGCAATAAATGGGTTTCAGCTGAGATATTTTCATCACAAAACCGGTAAGAAGGAACGTTGCCAGTTTTTCTTGAATCATACCAGTCTGTCCATCAAACTAAAGAAAGTTATTAGATTATGGTAGCTGCTTAACTTCAGCCAAAAGTAAAAGTCAAGGTATAAGTATCCGTTTTGCTCCCTCAATATCCGTTCTTTCTACACTTAAGTTTTCAGTTCCTCCTCCAATATTTTAGTAAAAACATGTAGAAAGCTAATATTTGTATGGTTTCTAGTGCAAGTACTCGTATTAAACTTGCTAAGAGCTAGAATGATTAGCTTAACTTATTACTCAATGTTCTGAACAAAAATCACATCGCTATAATAACTTCCTTACAAGATTGCTTCTCCTAGTGATTTCTCTAGCTTTTTCCTCTGCTCCTTTGAGTATTTTTTGTTTAATAGCTTCGTATTCTCATGGGACGATATCTTTTCCACGGACTAGGCGTTTAACTTGTGTGGACTTATCTGACGTCACATTACGGAACTGATTCCAACTTCAGAGGATTTTATTTTATAGTTAAACATACGTATATAAACTTACGTTTTCCCCCTTGTGGGTAGGCAGAAACTACAGAACACCTGCTACGATCCGCACAAACTCCTTTTGCTTCGTTTACGTTGATCTTTACTGATCTTTCTGAAGAACATCACCAACAAGGTCACTGTGATGTCTTTCTAAGGTTAGTTAGTTTGTAATTTAACTCCTAGACATATTTTTTAAGCAATCGGGTATGGATATCAATCTATGAAAAGGTATCAAAGTAAAAAAACGGGCATGTTTTTTTAAATAAAAACGATATGTAGGTAACAACAGAAGATAATTCGTTTTATTTCGAGGCCAAACATTGCCATGATACAGAATTTAAGTGTACTTAGAGAGGGCAAGTCTAACAAAACCAATTGTGTAATTCTATGCAATATCATTTCCCTGAAAGGGTTATTGGGCCCCACTTCAGCTCGTGAAGTGTATAAATTTCCTCGGTGAGCCCACTGCCGAAATTACATTTTGTGGATCGCCATGCATTTATCATTAAAACCAAATGCTTTTTTAAATACATATTCGGTAATGGAATATTTTTTTATATTCATGTGCCACAATCATGTGGAATTTTCTAAGCTCCGAAGATATGATGGAAGTACATTGAGTACTGCGTTTAGGTCGTTTTATTTCGTCGTTAAAAATGAATTGGCACCACTTGATACAATAAAATTTTATCTAAAGTTTTACGTCCTCTGTATGATAGGAGAAAAGTGGTATGTCGGGATTGTAATCAAGTTTTTAATCGTAGCCATAATTTGCTAAGACTAAATCCAAAAATAAGTAAACTTATTAATATTGGAGTGAACAGAGCGTCTCACCCGCTCTAATACTCCAATATTTATAAAGTTGATGGTGGAGACGGCGACAACGGGCGCTCGGCCCCAATAACACGGGAATCAGAAGCGTATCACAGACTACTGGGGATTACGTACAACCGGCGCCGATAAAATACCGAACCCACAGGATATATTATATAAAATATGGGCTTCTAATTTACAGAACTGTCCCTGGACACAGCACCTCGGTAAATCTTTATTTAGCTTGCCGTAAACGTAATTTGAAGTCCTCGAAATAAGGCAACAATTTAAAGAAAAAAAAAACTATCTACAACTAAGCAATTTTGCAAGCTTTTACATATTTATTTGTAGTTGCTTTGCCGTTTTACAACGGTCACCGTAATACAATTCTTTTCAAGGAAATAGCTGAGCTTTGCAAGTTTATTCTGAGTTTAAAATAATAAAACAGGGAAACAGTTTCCTCTTATATTTATTTATTTAGTGGCTATGTTGCCAATCTTCTGGACCCGTTTCCGGATGACAACAATGTGGTGTACTTACTCGTACTTCGACGCCTCAGTGTCCTTTTGTTTGTGTTTTTGTATAGTTAGTTGTGTAAAAAATGTACACAATGTGGAGACGACATTACGACAATAAATTAAACTGCGTTTATCTAATACCCTGGCTGCACGGCTGGCGCAGTGGTTAAGCGATTGACTGCTGCGCTGCGTGTCGCGGGTTCGATTCCCGCACGGAACTAATATTTGTATTGCCTACAGGTAGTTGTTCCGGGTCTGGCTGTTTGTGTATGTGAGTTTAAATGTTTGTGAACGCACCCACGGTACAGGAGTAATTCCAAGTGTGGGGCAACGTTTTATAAAAAAAAAATACAATTCCAGTCAGCCTACGTTTAATTAATTATATCAAATCGTCTTTAGAGCTAGTCAAAGATTAGCCCAAAGAAAACCCTTATAGGAAACCCATAGTCGGCCTATTAAGTGCTACTATTTAGGAGTCCGCGTATTACTGATCAGTTTCCCTCAGTCTTCGTCGTTAATTTAATTCGCCAGTTTCGTTGTTTGTGTGAAAAAATATTTTTTTTTAATTTCGTTGCTAGGATTTATTTGATAGTTCCAAAATAGTAGTAGTCTTATGCTGTCTCAAATGAGTAGTACCTACTGCCAATGTTTTCGTTTATTGTCGTGTTGTCATCTCCATATTGTATAGTTACCTATTTAATGTTAATAAAAAATCAAGTTAAGGACCGCATTACATATTTAATTTCCCCAACTTTATCTGGTCATAACAGTCTATTGGTATTATAAATATAAACATAAGCATTAAAGGTTAAGATTGCATACATAGTCATGTCTATATACACTAACTAATCCAAGATAAACACTATCGCGGTTACTACAAATTACGTATAGAGAAACTTCACCGTCTCAAGTGAAATATAAGAAAATATTTATACAAGCTAGCTATTTCAGGCTTAAATTCCAAACCCACTTATTCAGAGTTCTCTTATACTTATTTCTGATTGTCAAAGACATTATCAGAGCTTCGCAGTGTAATACAGCTGTCGAGGAAGCAAGGAATTCCAATTAAGCAAGTCAAGCAATATATTTTATAATAAGTTTACAAAATCATGTTTGTCAAATGATTGGCTTGCGGTTTCTTATTATATTTGCCAATTGTTGTTCGGGTATCAGTACGTAACCACGGTTTCATAGATTTTGAATAGATCCTATAAGCACATATTTTATCACTTTTAATAAGAGAAGTATCGAGCAGAAAACATGTTGCGCCGACCTCAAATACATTAGGATCTAAGCGAGAGAATGATGATGATTTTTTTTTAAATTACTTCTACAGTTAATTTTATTACGATTTAGGTCTCGGTTAGTATGTACTTAGTATACCCAAATTAGCTTTATTTCTTGAATAAAACGAACTTGCCACAGATATTATATACAGTATTTATATACAGTCAGGAAAATTAATTGATAAGCTTTTCACCCTACACCAATTTGCCATTTCATACAACTGCCAGAGAATATCAGTTGTGATTTGTACACACGGACAATTTTACTTGGTAGACAATTTGCTAAACCATATATTTCCCAGACCTTACCTAAATAGGTCCGAGATTTTATTTTTTTATGTCGCGACTGTGTCAACTAAAATTAAATCTTAATCACCTAATAAACTTCATAATTATAACAAACGACGCAAAATTAAAATAAGCACTAATTGTATTAAAAACGTTGTGGAACAGTTAGCTCCACGAATAAATTAACGGAAGAGAGGAAAGTTGGACAGCGACCGGAGCCAAGACCGGACAGTATTATTCGATATTATTATTTTAGAAATTAATCTTATGATGCTCGACAGTGCTTCTCTTTTTTAAGGGAATGACGACACTTCACGTGCCCCGAAGGCTGGGTCGTTCTTTGCTGAAAGAATTAGCATTACCATTCAACCTGGCATTCCTGCCAGTCCTCTGGGAACGTTTTCGGTTGACAACGATGCGGACGAATACTTCGACGCCTGTGTTCTTTTGTTTTTGTATTTACATATTTGTAGTATAGTCATTTAATTTAGTACCGTAAAATGGGGTGAATAGGGATGCAGGGGTGAATAGGAACGAAACTTTAAAATGGATTTTAACGATGAAATAATATGGTTTGATGCCAGAAAAGGCTCTAATGTGTTTACTGTTTTTTAATTAAAGATTAAGTGTCCTTGTTAGCAAAAAACTATTTTATTTTAAAGCTAAATCCAATTTAAAGTTTCGTCCCGATTCACCCCTGCATTCCTATTCACCCCGTTTTACCGTACCTAGTGTAAATATGTAGTTAGTTGTGTTATATATTGTATACTAGCTGATCCGCGGAATTTCGTACCGCCTTTGAATTTTTCTCATGTTTTAATAGTTATTCTGCTATTCGGGGCTAAGACAAATCCAACAAATCAAAGATCATAAAAATCGGCCCAGACGTTCTTGAGTTATAAATGGTGTAACTAACCCGACTTTGCTTTTAACCCCCGACAAAAACAGAGGGGTGTTATAAGTTTGAAGTGTATATTTGTGTATCTGCGCCATCGTAGCACCCAGACGGTTGAATCGATTTTGATTATTATTTTTTTATTTATAGATATAGATAAGCATTTTAACGTATGTGGAATAAAGTATATTATGTGGGTTAATGGAATAAACCCACATACCAGTAGTCAATCACAAGATTTTTACAAGAATCTTACTAATGTAGCCGAAAGGAGACCACAGAGTAATCCAGCTACTAAATGTCTATAAATAGCCAGGCCAGCGAGAAAAATAGGTCATCACGGTATTACCCATCCTTTTCGGAGCTGAATGCCTGCGAGATAAAAGACGGCTCAGCAGCTGAAAAGAGTTTCTTCAACTCACCACCAATAGGGTCACATCCTTTTGAGATCACTCAATGTCGCTCTTGTGATTTATTACTGGCTAAGCAGTTCTAGACTTTCAGAGAACGTATTAAAGCCTTAAACTCTGTAAATGTGATCTTCTAGAAACAGAATATTGTAAGTTTGGTAACTGTAAACCTTAAAGAAACCTAGTAATCTACGCATACTGTAGGCACCTACCCAGTATTTAAATAAATAAGTATAGGAAAAGGGAATTGATGAAAAACGTGTTTCTTTGGGTAAAAATGAAAAAAATATTGGCTGAGGAGCCACAGATAAAATCAATTCCGAGTACTCATAGTCTGTTCAATGAAACCTCAAAACGGCTGGATGACACTTCCCGTGACCCAAGGGTTGGCTTTTACCAAACTTATCATGCCTTTGCCATACAACGTGGCAATGCCAAGTCTCCTGGGTACATTTACAGCGATACGGAGGAATTTTTCAACGCCGTATTTTAGTTTGTGAAGTAATTTAGGATATTATATTTTTGTGATATAAGAGATTATTATTTACATTATTTATGCTAACATTAAAATAATGATATGTAGGTACATGGGAAAAAATAAGCAAAATAATCATAGGGCATCAAAAAATTCGTCCGCATCGCTGTCAACAGGAACAGTGCCTAACAGGCTGGCAGCATTGCCACGTTGTATGGCGATACTAATTCTTTGGCCAAGAAACAGGCCAGCCCTCTGGTCATGTGAAGAGTCGACTAACCGCTTGGCGATATCTCGAAAAACCAAGCGGGCACTCGGACCCCATGGCCCTAGTGTTTCAGTGTTTGTGTGTGTTGTGGATATTATATAGTTAATTATTTCGTTATAATTACAATTATTTAGTACCAACTACATTATAACAACATAGTCAATTCAATTTAATTCGGTTCAGTTGTTCAGTACAAACTACCATTTCAGTAGAGACAACCCTCCAATTGCAGCTTCTAATTCCACAGTTCCAAGGAGTGCTGAACTTTAGATACGTAACAGCTAAAATATACTACCGTAAGGTGTTAGTTTACCAACAGTTAATATGAAAACTTTTGTTTACATAGACCTTGCCCGCGCTTGCGCGTGTATTTACATGCAATCATTTTTAATTTAAACGTGACTTTGAACCGAGTATCCACACTTATTAAAAGTTGTTTATTTTACATTTTGTTTGCGGTTTTATTAGTCTTTTCCAGTCAGTTGGTTCCAGGAAGTCGATCTCGTTAAAGCCGTCGGGACTTGTTATACAATCAGCCTATAATATTCCCACAGCTGGGACACAGGCCTCCTCTCGGTGAGAGGGAGTGGCCCGTAATCCACCACGCAGGCCCAGTGTGGATGTCACATGTCTTCGAATGTTTGGTTTTTTCACGATGTTTTCCCTCACCGGTTTGAGAGCCGTGGTGATGACACAATTGACACAAAGTAGAGCGCCTGGTTTTGAACCTACGACCTAAACCTCTTAAGTCGCGACCACTGGGCCACCACTGCTCACTTCTTAATGAGGCTTCCTAATTTCCGCAATAACGTCTTGACCGAACTACCTTCTAAGATACATAACAATACCTGCCTATATGTGAGCCTGAATAAAACATTATTCTCGTCCCAAAAGGTGTTTGCTGGAACTAAAATATGTGGCCATCGACTTACGCAGGACCCGGCTTATTAATAAGTAACTCGCTGTATATTACATTATGGTGGCATAAACGTTTTCATAAATACCTTATAGAGAGAAAGTGCGGCAAAATAGTCGAGTGATAAAGTGCGCAGGAATTATGAAGCTGGGGAAGATGCCCTAGTATTCACACGGAGACTTAACGGTGGCCGATCAATGTTGCTGACGAGATGTTGCACGTTCTCTCTGGCTAAAGTTACAAGTAGTAGGTCTAATAATACTTATACCACTTTTGAAATTACAATTAATAAAGGTTCCTGTTGACAGCGATGCGGACGAATTTTTTGATGCCCTATGATTATTTTGCTTATTTTTTCCCATGTACATATCATTATTTTAAAATAGTAATTAATCAGTGTATTCAGTGTGTGTTAAATAAATAGGTACTTATTGTTACCTATAAAGGTGACCGTTTTTTTGTGGGATTATCATGATTACACAATGCTTTAGAAGTAAAAATAGCTTTCGAATGCACTTCGCAGCTGTACATTGTAACCAAGATGTAAGGTTTGTAGAGTTAGGCCTTGTAGTGTTAGGGGCTTTGCTCTACATTCGATCTGATAACGTTTTATCAGTGAAAGCGTTATGTAAGTCTTAGCAACGTACTTTACATGAAACGTTTTTGGTGGGATAAATATTTCTAATTAAGCAAATTGTTGTCTTTAACCACTTTATTCTAGGGTTACCCGGTGGAATTTTCATAATTTTTATAAAGTAATTTATTTTCATATTTCAAACGCTTAAATTATTATTCAACTGACTTGAATGAAGCAACCAAAATGTACCAAAAAAACATAAGAGTTAATCATTTAATGTCAGCCATACCTTACATTGCTGCCACTCTCAAACAGCTCTTGATTGGACCATGTAGTCATTGGTCACATAATTTCTTTGTGGCTTTTGAGAAAATTTATTACAATATTAAAACTATATCAGCTTGTTTTTTTTTATTTTTATGTTAGCCTTCGCTGTCCTGGGACAGCGAAGGCCTTTGCCCAGGACTGGTCCTGGGCAAAGGCCTCCCTCCACTCCTTCCACCTTCCGCGAGCCCGCGCGTCCTCCTTCCAGTTTTGACGGAACCTATCCATCTCGTCCCGCCGTGGTCTGGTCTACCAGCTTGTTAAACAACTTATAATATTCAATTAAGGAACGATCTTCACTGCTCAAACTCGTTAGAATTGCAGCGTAAAGTTCAACTACGACACAGGTATTAATGTTTTAGAAAATTATAACAACTTCGAGGCAAAATGGATGACGGAAATTCACTGAGCTCTCGCTAATCAACGGCTAACGATATAACCCGGTAGCAAATTATTGCCTTCGGTAAAGACGAATTGTGCAGTCTTCCTGCGCACAGACACTCATTTACATTGAAGTACAAGAACGCGACTAAAACGCAGATGAGCACTCAGGAGTTTCTTGACGAGGAATGAGATTCAAAATTCAAAATAAACTTTAGTTATTCCCATCCACGTGCTCCGCTTCTAATTAACACAAATGACTCGAAGACCAAGATAACGCGCACAATTAATTAATGATTAAAAAGTTCGTCGTCGCTCTAATGTACTGTAACTGATCTGTATTTATGTGACAAGTATAATAAATAAGCGTCATCGAATCCAGTCTCTGAATAATATCGAAAAATTTCACTCGGCTTGATATTTATACAAGTATTTTATAATGTTCAGTGTTTCGTGCCTTTCTACGGACGGATATTGAATTTTTTGATTATGACCACTTAGAAATTTCAATCGATTTCCCTTGTGATCGCTCGCTGCGGGTGCAAGGAAAAGCATTTTGATGGAGCACTCCAGTTACTTATTTTTACTGACTTGAAGTTTACGTCTTGATGCTTCGTTTCGCTCGTGTAAATAACTTATTAACTGCAGCTATTAAGTAAATACAAAAATGAAGTTTAGTTAATAATTATTATAACCATTATCCCTGAATGCACCGTTCCCGTCGAGGGCTACGAAACGCTCTGCGGTTATTTATCAATGGAATGAATGTATTAAATTGAATGAGCGGCCTGATCGCCGGTTGGCATGATATTATAACGATATAGACGGGGGAATTAATGGCCGTTCTTGTTTATGTTACCGCGCACGCATACCTTTCTGTGTGTCACACCTCTATTTTACAATTACCAACGAGCCCATATTGACAGGTGGAAAAACAATTAATAACGCTCACTGGGAGCCAATGCCGGGAAAGTTTTATCATATTTTTTGCTAAAAATCGTTTCGATTTAGCCAGTTGGCTTAGCGAGTGAATTATTGTCGATTCATTGTGTAGGTAAATTTTATTAGATGAGATTTTTTTATGTTAATTGGTTTAAAAAAAACCCTTTTACTCATCGAAAATAACTTATGTTTTTGGATTATATGAGTTCCGTGCTTCCTAACTAACTACTCTGAGAAGTAAGACCGAAGAACGAACTCAGAGGTCACAGTCTCTTTTAAAGTCCAGACATAATCTTGGTCAGGCCATATGAGGACCATGCAGGTTAATGTCTGAGATGGTCTTTTGAGGAAATAACCATACAGATTTGAGTGAGTCTGTCCTGTCAGTTCACGCATTTGTCAGTAATCGTGTAGATCAACTCAGAACTTAAGGAGCTCAATGCCTTGACGAAAAATACCAAATAAAGGACATCTAACATTAAAAAGAAATAAAGAATGACCCAAATAGTTCTCACAGTTACAATAATTAAACTAATAACCCCACCGCCATATGTCTACGTTAACTTCGTGGTGGGGCTTGCGCACTACCTATACATTCTAGGCATGTGCCGGTAGAAGGAAACCCGCAGGACAGCATGTGGCGAGCTGTTGGGCAGTAGCAACTCCACGGACCCCATCTACCGGGAGAAGTCTTGTTTCTCACATCTTTCTTGCTTGGCCGTTTTGAGTGGAGATTCGCCAGAGCAGACGTGCTAAGAGGAACGAAGTACTCTAGTAAGATGCTGACCCTGACCATACTTCCGGGACTGCCCTGATAGCCGTGGAATACCTCTCCACTCCTCACGCACCTCAGGACCTATTGCCCCTTGTCTCTACGTCGTATGTGCTAGCTAAAGAGAGGTAGTTCCAGAGACTAGCGTTCAAACGAAAAAAAAAACAGAAAAACTCTTCCGCTTTATTATTTATAAATAGAATATAAATATAGAAACTAGAAATAGTATTAAGCCACCAACGGCCTTTACAATCTCTTAACATACAGTTAAGAATAACTCGGTATTGAACATTTAAATAAATACTTTTATTATTATTATTGTATTACAATCTCATCAGACAGTTCCATTTATTCTTAAATCCCAACTACTTTACTTACCGCACCGCTAGAATAGAAATAGTTTTCAATGTTCAATAAAATCGACAAAGCCGCAACTAGCTTTATCAAAGACAGAAGAGGAAATGAATGTCTCTATTGAAGTCGATGTGAACAAGTCAACTACAGATTATTGAAAATAAGTACTCTTATTGACAAAGAGGTTGACTCAAGAGCTGAATGCTTTGAGAGATGCTTGTACTCTGATAAAACAAGCTTACAACGCTTATTTTGACATAGAATGTCAAATGAATGTCAAATGTCGTAAGGTTAGGGTATGTGGAAGTGAGATCAAAAATCAATAATATAATAAACAATTTTCGATTTATGATAAGCTGTAAGCAGATGTCTCTATATAATCATCGGTGAAAGTGTGGAAGTCTCTGCCAGCGACTGTGTTTCCTTCCACGTATAGCCCGTCAGCCTTCAATGCAAGAGTGAGTAGGCATCTTCTGCCTGGGGCTTGCTCGTTTCATCATACCTCATGCCTTCCACCAGGCGAGATCGAGGTCAAGGTCTGGCCCATTTTGCAATAGAAATGCTAGAGTTCCAGTGGTGGTGGTATTTAAACCACATCATGTTTTTGGGACCCTTTCTGAGCACCATAAGTGCGATTCTAACCATCTATCTCCCCGTGAAAACTTAGGTGAAGTGAGCGTGGAGTGGGCTGTCATTCCAACTAAATGCTATGGATTGACACTATTGACAGCTCACTCTTAGCTCACTTCACCTAACTTTTCACGGTGTGATTTTTACAGAATCGATCGGCTGGTCATGCTGAATCACAATGAAAAAAACATCAAAATTTTAATTTGTAGACCCCAAACCTGGTAGCAGCTAAAAGCCCGTCTAGTTAGAGCTAGAAATAATTTCTCTTGATTAGATTACTAAACTGTCTGACATAGTTAAAATTGCCAGCTCGCATTCCCACTGGATGCCATGTACGGGACTCGTATTCACATGTATTCACAACTAGTTACAGATTCACCTAATGATTGCTCGTCACAACCTCAATAGATACTGTATAACACCTCAAGTGAGAACAATATGCTGTGGTAGAAACTTGGTCTTCTTCGGATGGGATTATCTAAATACATGTACATTTTGATTGAGATAAAAACAGCAAAGGAGCTCGGTATAGTAGACAAGCTAAAACATAATCTATATCTATAGTTATAACAAGCTTCTGCCCGTAACTTCGTCCCTTCTACCCGGAAAGCCTTGGGATTAGAAAAATATTTTTTTTATCTCGTAGCCCAATTCTTGAGGAAGGCTATATAGGCTACTTAATACCCCTTGATACCCTAGGAGCCTTAAAAGTCGAGCAAAATGAAAAAAAATCATATAGTACGCTAAGCGAAAATGTAGTAGTATATAGGAGGTGTAAGTAATAAATAGTTCGGGCAGACGATACGATGCGACGGGGTGGGTCTGGGTCTGGGGAACAAGTAATTACAAATTAATTTATCTATAAATCGATTTAGAAATTAATACGTGTTTTGATTTTCTTAAGCTTTATAGGAAATCTTCAGAAAGATTGGAGTTTAACTGTGGCGTTTTTGGTTTAAAAAACCTAGTGTCTTAATCTGAAATAGACACGATATTTAGATACACCCAACTAATTGCCTTTACCAATCCTATAAATGGCTGCCATCCGATTGCCTTATAATATTTTTGTTAATTTTATCATCTAGAATTCAGCACGAACCATATTCAACTCATACGTATCTTTATTTCTGTTACTAACTTGTTTTATTTCCGTGTATTTGTCAAACTTATATGATTTCTTCTTATGGTCTTTTACATTCGCATCGGAAACTATCTATATTCTATCTCGTTTCATCACCAACTATCAGAACGTTTTGTTTCAGCATGAAAACCGATTCATACCAGTCGGGTGCAATCGGCTGCAGTCGGCGATCCGCCTCCGCGACGGGAGGACCACGCTACTTTGGCAGCCGATGCACGTTAAAATGATCGTAAAAATGAATAACTTTTAACATAGGAAACCATCTCATGTTGGCCTGCTTGAGGGGATGAAGTTAAACGGGTAATAATACACTGCTCTCAAAACGGCGAAGGGAAACATCGTGAGAAAACCGGCATGTCCTAGAATCCAAAATTCTAAGACATGAGATGTTATCTGCTAACCCGCACTTTGCCAGTGTGGTAGATTATTAGCCCACTCCCTTTCGAAGAGAGGAGGCTTGTGTCCCAGCAGTGGGAATATTATAGGCTGATTATGTAATCACGATCTTGGTTAACTTAAACTTGCTCTAATGGTAAGCTACGTTTAACGTAAACCACTCGATGGACGAGGTCCAATTATTAAATGTAGCAGTTGCAGGCCGCTGCAATTTACTAGCCACCCATGATTATCCGACCTGAGGTTTCAAGTATACAGTATCTACTCTAGTTAATTGCAATAATTAACCCGTTTGAGACTTAAGCTTTGCGTAAGGGTTATTAGTATTGTGTCTGGGCTGGGTATTTTTGCATAAACGAACAACTGGATTTGGATAACAATTCAGCAGCGCTTGCAGTTTTACGTAAAAGTTACTCTTGTAATTATATTATTTAGCAGGATTTCGGTGTGGCGAGCGCATTATGTTTATTTTTATAGACACAATGACGCCCTCGTTAGTACATTTGACGTAATCCCTGAGTCCATTAGTCTACGGCCCACAAGCGCCGCGGAGTTATCCTAATTTTCACTGGAACCACACCAAAACTATTTGTGTTAGTATTTTGCCTGTATTTTCCTTTGTATGTTAAATTTATGCTCTAAATAAAAATGAGGGAAGTATTTAGCAAAACAATCCTATGAAAAGGCGTTGGCGGATCGCTAATTGTTTTTAAAAACCCCTCATTATAAAGTGAATGCTGAAGAACTAGTGAATGTCACTGACTTTCTTTGCTTCATATTTTACTCGACTCTCACCTCGCGATAATGACATCGCGAGGTGAGACTCGTTTGAATTAAAAATTCTTATGAAGTCTTGTAGATGGCACAAAACTTGAATAGTTGTTTTTACTTCTATTTACTTATGTGGCTTTTACTATTTGTAACGATACAAGTCATGGAACTTGGTTGACGACCAGACATAATGCACACTAGAAGATAGAAGGAAGGATTATTTGGAAGATGTGCTCACGCGTGCTAATCAATGTTAGTTTATTTATTTATTTTGATTGGTACACCAACGACCTATTCACTATAAACATTAACATAATAAAATAAAACATAAGCATTGAGTTATGGTGAATTAGACATTTACAGGCGTACACAGTACTTACATAAAAAATAAAGTTCCTTCTGTATACATAGAGGATAAACTATGTACCAAAAAAAGCGGCCAAGTGCGAGTCAGACTCGCACACGAAGGGTTCCGTACCACAAAATAAAAAACACTTATATGCAGACCCACTTTATTTTATTTTTGATATTACATCGGCAATAGAAATACACACTCAGTGAATGTTTCAACTGTGTATCTATTACGTTTCAAGGGATACAGCCCGCTGACAGACAGACGAACGGGCGGACGGACAGTAAGTAGAGGGTCAGTAATAGGGTTCCGTTGGCAGCCTTTGGGTACGAAACCCCAAAAAGAAAAGTGTAGCTGTACCTAAACATTTGTCATTGTGTAATATAGGTTCCCAATTTATTATAAAAAGTGGAAGCCAATTAAGTACGAAACGTCTGACAGTTTCAAGACGTTGATTTCGATTTAACTTATTTACGAAAAAAGGAATCAATATTTTTGTTGACGCTCCGTAAAGTTTTCTTTTAACAATAACCCATTGGAGGGTGGTCGGGAGGTGCCTTTTGTACTCGAGCCGCAACTTTAGGTGCCTGTCAGCTTCGGGACAAACAGCTATCTATTTTATGTTATAGGGAGGTACGTAGCTATTTCGTTTCAGTCTTTTTTCGCTTTTTGCAAGTTTCACTCACGCGGGGTAATTACGTAACTAACATTATCAATGGCTTTAATTTATCAACAAACATGTCGTTAATTGTGTTCGATAGTTCAGCAACATTTATTGCGTTATTTACGTTACAGAGTAGAGCAATTTTTCGAACATATGAAGCAATGGATTCTGATTTAAAGTGTGTAACGCAACTAGGGTGCTGGTCTCCATACTCTCTATTTAATGATAAAATCAAGGTGGAATTTACAAATAGACTGCTTCTACCGAACTGTATCATCATTACCAACATCATGATGAAGTAAATGATAAATGATTTTATTTTTGTAAGTAGGTTTGTACAAACACTTTTGCTTGGGAGAATCCCAAGCCTTTTTGTCCTCGATATAATCCTTAACTGTATAAAAGTAGTTACTGGAGAAGCATGTCTATTTCTTTCAAAGTATAAACAGTACAAAAGAAAGAGCACACGAGTAAATTGTGGTTCAGCTTTAGAAAGACACAAAAGTCTATGGGATAACTATGGAGTACCTAGCATAATGCTAAGTTAACTTACATAAAGTCTTACCCAAATAACGACACGCCTAACTAACAACGTCGGCAACACTTAGGAATCAAGGCTTCACATATCTATCTAGCCAACACGAATGCACGTCACATCTTCCGAATCCTCGCATTTGCCTGGCTGGATGCCAGGGTCGACTTGCCTTGCTTCACGAAGCTGGGTTGGCTGCTTGTTAGCTAACCTACGTAACGTTTTTCCATCTTTCCTAACAGTTATTATGACCATTCCGACTTCTAGAATCTAATACAGGTCCATAAAGATTACGTAGGTAGTTAGCCACCAGGAGGTCTAAACCCTATGCTAAAATCAGTAATTTCGGACGAAGTTACGGGCTATCCCTATTCACTTGCGTAATCAACCTATAACGTTCCCACTGGTGGGACACAGGCCTCTTCTCCGTGAGAGGGAGTGGGCCGCAATCCACCACGCTAGCCCAGTGCTAGTTGGTAGATGTCAGATGTTTTTGAATGTTTGGTTCTAGGACATGCCGGTTTCCTCACGATGTTTTCCTTCACCGTTTTGAAAGCAGTAGTGATGAAATAATTTACACAAAGTAAAGCGCCTGTGTGGGTTCGAACCTACGGTCTATAATTAGTAAGACGCGGCCGGTACCACTGGGGCACCACTGCTCCTATTCACTAGTGGACTTATAATTAGTTCGGGACCCGAACTAAGAATAAATGACACCCCGATTTAAGAGCTGTCCCTACCACCTATGTGTTATTATCGGTCCGAAAAAGTTAATTAATCGGGTGTAGGTATGCCGTATCTTCTTTGACGGACTTAGAGATTATGGCCCCAGAATCGGCCAAAAAGGCTAATATAGTCCACAGAAAACAAATCTAAAAGGGGTTTCGTTTGTCATTTAATGGTATAATGCGGATTTTGAACTGGCGAGGGTTATTTTATAAAATATCATGCAGGGAAATAAAAGTGGCGAGACTGATAAATGGCTGAATTTTTAATTGAAGAGTAGAGTGGTTACGGCCGACAAACAATCCGGTTTTATTTTTTTTTAATCGTCCGCATTTTATTCTCGAAATAAATGCGGTGAAAGTGTTTATTTATAACAAGCTGTGCTCGTGACTTCGTTCGCGTGCATAACGGAAAACAATTGGATTTCATGGGTTCTTTCTAAAATAGAAGTAGCCCATGTTATGCCTTATACCATCAGCTATCGTTTCAGCCGTTTCAGAGATTAGCCGGAACAATCAGACAGACAGGCAAAAAATGTTAAAATTGTTTTTTTTTGTAAGTACCCTATATACTTTTATATGTATTTTGTAAAAAGCTAGTTATTTTGACATTAACAATTTAATTTATTTGTATGGATTTCCAAAACAAACTGACAAATAGAGTAACGATAACCAACAATAAACGTTCTGATGGAAACTGCTACCTAACCACACTTAACTGACTTCCCTTTAAAAAGAGATTTACCCATAAAAGCCGGCTTTTACTCTACTCAGTACTTCTACAGTTTCCGTAGAGCTTCCAGTGAGGTAGGTACCGTGCTTTTTAACTATGACTGCTGGTTATAAAGGCAGCTATTGAAGCGAACTACTATAAGAAAAAGAAATAGCTGAAGCTGTTGTTTTACTTCGTCAAAGTATTATTTCCTTTTCTATGATCAATCTGCCTAGCCATTTCCCAACTATGTATGTTGGGATCGGCTTCCAGTCCACCAGAACCAGCTGAATACCCCTTTACCCCTTGGTAAGACTGGTTGCGTAACGACTGTCAAAATCTATCCGTGCATACTGAGAATCTGAGAAACATAGCGCAGCTTCGGAGTCTAACTTATAACAAACTGGCAACAACATGAACTGTCTGCCACATTCAACGTAATATTGAATTTTCAAAGCATTTGAATATTTGTGATGTTATGTTGAATATTCTTGTCAAAGAACAAAGCAGTGCTTTCAGAGCTTCGGATTATACTACGTAGATCCACTATAACTACAATTGATAAAATAACTTTCAACTGTCACTGGAATAGCCATGTGGCAATCGGCTTACCTACGAGATCCGGAGCCGGAGCCAGTTTCGCACCCGAAGTGCGCAGTGGCTGCAGCCGTTAAAACCACAAAGGACCCATTAAAGCCTGACATTCAATACACACCTTTCAGTAAAGCACGTTAAGGTTCAGGCAATGATTACTTAGTCAGGGGGTGGCGATGCGTGGGTGGACCTTAGCGATTACTTCAACTTCATAATGACAGAAGACCTTTTGTTTTTGCCTTTTAATACACTCGCGAGCACTGAAAAAGTTGCAGTGACATAGCACCAAATTACTCCTAAACGGGAAAGGCTTGCTTAATGACGCCGTCTGCAATATTGAAGTACATTTAACAGCGCATCAGAATATTACCAACTAAAAACGTAAATATTGTGTTCAAATTTTAAATTACGGCAAAGGCATCGGCATCGTCTTTTATCGGCATTTTGTGGGTGAACTTTTTCATTGCTCGGCAGTGTAATTTCAAAATCTCATCACGGTCAAAGGTTTCCAACATTTTACTTGGGTAAATAAAATATTACTTTATTATTAATTTGGAATAGTGTTATTTAAATTGCTAGTTGTTCATAAATGTTTTTTACGCATCTCGAATTACAATTTAAAAAAAACTTTTTTACAAAAAAAAAACAACCGACTTCCATAAAAACACTACAAAGTGACTGAAAGTCGGTGGCGAAAAACGTAATAAAAAAACCAAAGACACCGACTTCCGAAATTAAAGTTATTGTTCACTTTGTAGTGTTTTTATGGAAGTCGGTTGTTTTTTTTTTGTAAAAAAGTTTTTATTTTTCACTTTTTTGTTGTGATCAGTTTTTTGATTTTTGTTGATTTTTCAAAAACCGCTTGTCCGATTTCGATAAAATTTTCATGGGACCATTTGGGAAGTGTACCCTATCCAACAAAAAAAGAATTTTTCAAATCGGTTGCCAAGCGACGGAGTTATGCGCGAACAAACATAAAAAAAAAATTAAAAAAAAATACAAACATCCGAATTGAGAACCTCCTCCTTTTTTAGAAGTCGGTTAAAAATAAACTTACGTGGAAACATTGCATAGTCTTTAAAAACGTATAACATTTTTTCGCACAAATAAACTAGATAGGGAGGAATATCAATTTTGAAAACTATGCTAGGCGAGAAAAGTCAAGATAGATAATAACATTTTATTTTCTGAAAATGAGAGGTGGAAATATGGCGCCTAGAATAAATACGCTATCAGTCAACTCAACGTCAACGCTATCAGTATATATGGCGACACTGCGAAAACCACTGACTGACACAAACAGGCTTTATACGCCATTTTATTTGGCACTGTAGTGTATTTTGCGTATTTGAAAAAATGAATGTACACTGCTTGCCGTACGCAAATAGCCAGCCGTGTAAACTGCCACCCGTTTTTTTGAATTTGGGTTTGAATACATAGTCCGCCGATTTGCGTTTTATTCCATTCGCTCTGTCATTCGATTAATGCTTTATAAATAAATACAGTTTTATAGATAACACAGTATAGGAGCTGACGCGAATAGGATTGAGTATTAAAACATGAACCGACCGCTTATCGCCCAGTTTTCATATTGTGCTTCCTTTGAGTCAATTTAAACGAATGAAATATTAGCTGTTGTAATCTAGCAAAATGTTAACATAGTGAAGTAGACGGTTAAAAACACAAATTGTTTTAATGTTCTAGAACGCAAAACAATTGTAGGTAATGAATATATATTCGACAGATTTCCTATTAAGTAGAAAGCCGCTGATCCCGACTAGGACTGATTAATTAACCAAACACATTCCCGTATCCACATTCTAATGAACCAGCTAACATTAAATCTCGGAATACATTTCATCCCTTAAGGGTGGAGGACATTTGGCCGTAGGTACAATTGTGAGATAAAATTGTCGACACCCCTCTCAAAGTTGCCGTTTATATGTTAATTCCGAACGTTTTATTGTTTTCCCGGTACCAACGTGGAAATAAAATGAGAAGCGTGCGCGTATTCTGATTTTCGCTTAGAGAGAATTCAATGGTCATTACGAGAATTTTTTGCCCTGACTTGTAGCTAGGATGATATAGAGTATTGCTATCCATTTTGAAGGTAGTTTTAATAACGCAGCGTCTTAGGCCTGTGTCTATTCTGGGGTTCTACTCCATTACCTTGAAATCCGTAGTTTTTGCTGAAGTAACGGGAGTTTCCAATCCCGTATCAGTTACGGACTTATGATTAGTTCGGGACCCGAACTAAGAATGAATGACAGCAGGAATTCACAGTTTGCCCTACCGATATGTATGTATTTGCCCGTCCGAAAAATTGAATTTGACACTAGTTTTGACGGATCAACTATTTTTGGACGGGTCCGATGACGGACCCCCTGAAACGAAGCTCAAAGAACATGAATGGCGCTTCAGGCAGATATAGTACTGCACAAATATTTACTCCAATCTATAGTAAGTTTAAAAAACAAGATTCGTGCTTGACCATCTTGCTAGAATATGTATGAGCCTCACAAAAAGAGGAGGTTCTCAACAAATCTAGTTTTAAATCGAGGCACACTTGAGCATCGATATTTCAAATTGAAATTCTAAAGGGCTACTTCAGTATTGGACTCGTGTCCTCGCGGGGAGGGTCGTAAACCTTTCAAATGGAGGACTTTCACTTCATATTTGTGGTGGTAGGTACCTACTGTATGAGTAAAATAATGACCTACCGTTTTTATTTCTCTTTTCATATGAGTATTTTTAGCCTAAAAATACATTATGCTGGGGCCACAGCGTAGGAACTAAAAAAATTGTGTACTAAGAGCAACATAAAATTAACGAAAGTAGGTACTTGTTAAAACAAATTATGAATATTATTTTGGGTTTGGTCACAAACCCAAAATAATATTCATAATGTCTTCATAATTTTTATATTCATAATTTGATTTACATATTTACCTACATATTTTAAAATAATAAACCATAAACGTGGGTCGTTCGCATTGAAATAAACTTTATTTCTAGTGTGCATCGTCCTTTGCTTATGTCCAGCAGTGCGATTCTGTAACCATCTCACCTTGAAAACTTAGGTGAAGTGTGCGTGACGTGAGCTGTCATTTCATCTAATGCCCCTAGCATTTGACACTATTGACAGCTCACTCTAAGATCACTTCACCTCACTTTTCACGGTGAGATCTTTACAAAATCGATCGGCTGTGGTGAACTTTCACGGACCAAGTCTACTAAATTACGAACTTTGCAATGGTCTCTCCATGGTGATCTTTTGACAATCTGTCAGAAACTCAGTAGGGCAATACCATTGCAACATTTCTAAATTAATAGACTCAGATCCCTGTTGCGGCATACCTATTCTGTAGCTAAACAGTAAGAAGCCAATCCAACACGCAAGCTAGTGGCACAAGGAAATAAGCAGTTATGTTTGAAAACTTTTTTCTTAGAAGTCCTTTCATAGATATAAATCATGGAAAGGTTTAAATTAGTTTTAAATGTCATGTTGTCGTGGTATGTTGAACTTGAACGTTAAAAGACCGTTTCTAGGACGTTATCTACTCTCCGTTCGTCTACTTGCTTAGCTAGTTAAATACACCGCCTGAGTGCAATGTCAACATTTTCCATAGCAACCTAGTCTGTCTCCCAATACTTGCAACACAAATGATGTATAGAAACTGACGGGAGTGAAGGCATTTCGAGAAACAAACTTCAACGCACTTTCTGCGCTACTAATTTTAAAAGTATTACTTTTGCTGGACGCTGCCAGCACTGCGATTCCGTGCTCTGTGGGGTAAACCGACGACCGACGAGGTAGATCGACGACCTTGGAAGGCCGTGGAATCGCGGTCATTGTAGCTACGCTTGAGGAAGACCTAGCAGTAGATGAGTTGAAGACTTTTGCCTGAGTTGATAATTACCACTAACGTACAAATAACAGAGTTCAGGATAGAAATAAACGCAGATAGAGTATGGTATAAATTTGCTGTCAGCATATACCTTATAGGATAGCAATAGTCTTTGACACCACCACTAATATAATTTGTACTACCTAATTTATTCGGGCAAGACCATTTTTGTTGGACTCCAGTAGCTAACAACCGGGGTCAGACAAAAAGTTTGCATACGCGAAGTAGCTACAGATAATACTTATATTCGTTTACTCTTGCCACAGGATCTAATAAGTGTCCTTGTCTCATTATTTTATTTAATGACTTGTCGGTTACTGTACTCTCTGAAATACCCGAGTTATGAAAACGGTCGAAAAGCCAACAACGCCTTTATCATGCGGTGGAAGAATGATTCGCTCGTATGCCTATAAAATTAAGGTCATGTATAACATCCCGACATACGATCAAAAAGCTCTAAGTTTACACAACAACGCTTAACCACATTATTGGAAATTCTTGTTATAGCGAAAGGTACCCGGCCTACCTCGGTTGGATAACGGTACACAATTAATGGAGGCTTAAAATAATTATAACATGATCGTCAGTAATGTGATCCTAAGTGTTACATAGTTACATATACTGGGTTATTTATAAAACACCAACAACCTCTTAGGAGGTCATTGTACTCATCATTATGAACAAAAGTTGTTCATAATGATGAGTACAATGACCTCTTAAGAGGTTGCTGGTGTTTTACAAATAACCCTGTATAGTCGTTCGCTCACCGGTGAATGGTGTTAGGGATCAGTGTAATTTGTTGCCTTTGGTTTCAAATTAGAATTAGGTACCTACTGTACGTTTAAATTCTTAAGCGGAGCTAGAGAAAGCCATGTTTTCATCATCTGCCTTGCCGTTTCCCAACTAGTTGTGGTTCGCTACCAATCTGTCTGGATTCCCGTGTTAGACTTATTAAAAAACAAAAAAGAAAAACACCTTAAAACAAAAACCAATCATTGGTAACAGTATCATTTGAAATATCTGAAAAGTTCAATTATTCACCCTCATCAAAGTTAGTTGAGTAAATAATCTAAAAACTCGTCGCTAACCTCTTAATTCGTTTTATTCAGGACTCTTTCAATAAACTTTGACTACTGTGTTAACACTAAATTTAATCGTTGACCACTAACAACCCGATCTCGCCTTAAGCGGCAGTCACTTTCATGAAATCCGATTTTCAGTTACCCGTAAATTTCCCTACTGACACGATTTATCTGTAATAGGTGTGCGAAATTCCGGGAACCAGGCTGAATCCTGAATGAAATCGGTATTCGGAATGTCTAGGTACCTAAATCGAATTATTCAAGGCTTTACAAACAATTAGAAACCAAGATCTCAATGTCCTAATCTACATTACATTGCGCAGTCTAAAGTTGTCAAAAAATAAAAGGCCCGTTTTGACATTTGAGAATGCGTTCTTGACACCTGTCAGTTTCATACAAACGAATACGTGTTTTGCGCATTTGATCTTTATTAACTACTAGAACTGTCAATGTCAAAACGGGCCTTTTATTTTTTGACAACTTTAGTGTCTGTATGCATAAGTCGGAAATAAACCAATCTAAAGTTATGTTATAACTTTGGTGTGTGTATGTGGAGATTATCCCATTTTATGCATGTAGGTAGTTACTTCAAAATCGCATCGAAAAGATAATCCTGAAGTTCACATTTTATGTAAGTCCGTGTACTCATGGTTTGTTCAACGATATCTCCAAACAGATGGTTAACACTTCCCGTGACTAAAGGGCTGGCTTGTATCATGGCCAGAGGCTAAGCATTGCCATACAATGTGGCAATGCCGCCAGGCTCTTGGGTACACTACCGGTCCACAGCGATGCGGAGAAAATTGTCGACGCCCTATTTTAGTTTGTTAATACTAAGTTTTAGTTAGACTAGGTTATTTTTATTTTAATGGTTTGTAAGTTACCTAATTTAGTATAAGATGTTTATCCAGTATAAATATTTGTATGTTATTCAAATAATAAGTTGTATGTAGGTACTTCAACAACGATATTAACAGAAAGTTAGCATAGATACGTATGTATGCTAAGCTACGAAATGAGATTAGGGATTTCGTGAAATCATTAATTGCTTATCTAAGTAGAGATATTCTATATAATCTCCTCCCTACTGAAGCTAGGCTGTCTGTGACTAAACTTGTGTTGTTCTTTGTTAATCTTAACACTAATCCAACTATTTGTGGACTTTTTGAATTGGAATGTAGCATCATCAGCCTACAACGTTCCCACTACTGGGACACAGGCCTCCTCTCTGTAAGAAGGAGTGGGCCGAAATCCACCACGCGGGCCCAGTGCTGGTTGGTGGTTGTCACATGTCTTTGAATTTTTAGTTCTAGGACATGCCGGTTTCATTACGATGGTTTCCTTTAACGTTACGAGTGGTGATGAAATAATTGACAGTAAAGCGCCTATCAGGGTTGGAACCTACGACTTAGAACTCGTACGTCGATGTGTTTTCCCTAATAATTAAAACGAAAAGTTGTCACTCGATGGTTACATGTTTCAAACCAACACAAATTCGGCGGCAATAATCTTATTAAATTACGGATCCGGCTCAGTCACCAAGGTGTCTTAAAATTTTATACCTGCAGAATTTTCACGCTCGAATGCTAGTGAATTTTCCGCCTCAGACCACGGATAAAACGCCCTTCACTACCCTACCATGGGATAATAGCACTTTTTATGGTTCTGCGCTGTAATCAGAAGGAAGAATGATTGTGTATGTTATGGCAAAGTGTATAAACACAATGCGGATATTTTCTCGAGGTTCCTTTTCGCTTTTCCTTGTAAGCCATCGATTCCTTTCTTCGTCATTTTTGTAGCTGCATTAATGTCGGTATTCATCTCACAGCGAAGGGTGAATAGGTTTCAATGCGCCTAGTTTTCTTTGCCGGTCAACTTTCAGGGTGAGCAGCATTCGTGTCAACTGATGGAAAATTCTACACACTTTGTTCACGTTCCGACTTTCCGAACTTTTATATTTGTTTCGACACCCCGCTAAACGAAAGTTTGCAACAGGGACATATTTTTTTAAGTTTACCTGAGTTTGTAGAGGTGAGAGCTGTGCCGGTGGCATTTTTTGAAAAACATTGTTTTAACACTAGCAGCAAGTTTACCACGAAACTAAACGAAAAAGTTCTGAACGTCCACTCTATTTATCCAACATAAAATATCTAAAATAGTAGATATACAGAAAATTGAGAAAAATATTGTTATTCAAGGAGCACGGCTTTGTAATAACAATATATTTAGCTTTTTGGTTCATAAAATACGCGAATTTTAACGAAATAGGTAATAAATTTTCTTTTTAAGATAATATTTTTGCTTTACCTGCGCCTGAAAGAGGCACCGGGGTCATGTCTAAGATATCTTCGAGCATCTCCTTCAAGGAAAAAATTACCCGAGCACAAAGGTTTTAAGTTTGATGTACTTTTTATGATTTTTAATAAAAATATAAAACGCCATGGTTCTTAATGTGGCAGGAGAGTAGAAAATTTTTGTTTGTATATTTTTTAAATATCGCAGCATTATGCTGGGTGAGAGGAGCTATTTTGGCCTGGCACAGGTCTTTTTTTTTGGTTTATTTAAGTATTTGGTTGTTTTTAATGTAATAACTTTGTTAGTTTTAAATGCTTTTTAACCGACTTCTAAAAAAGCAGGAGGTTCTCAATTCGGATGTTTGTTTTTTTTATGTTTGTTCGCGTATAACTCCGTCGCTTGCCAACCAATTTGAAAAATTATTTTTTCGTTGGAAAGGGTATACATCCCAAGTAGCCCCATAAAAGTTTTATCGAAATCGGACAAGCAGTTTTTGAAAAATCAACAAAAATCCAAAAAAATATCACAACAAGAAAGTGAAAAATAAAAACTTTTTTTCCAAAAAAAAAACAACCGACTTCCATAAAAACACAAATAGGTGGCGGAAAACAAAATACAAAAACCAAAGACACCGACTTCCGAAATTAAAGTTATTTTTCACTTTGTAGTGTTTTTATGGAAGTCGGTTGTTTTTTTTTTGTAAAAAAAGTTTTTATTTTACTATTTGTCTTTCCTGTGTGTGTCCCAAATAAAATATGTTTCTTTCTATTTTGAGCCCTAGGTGATTTTATTTTAAGTATAATATGTATTTGTTTAAAGCTAGGTGCAAATGCCATTTAGTTTTTATAACATCGCTATAATACTACAGCTCCGCGCAGGTGCGTTGTTACTTTATTTTTACAATCGCCACCGTGATTAAGAGTCAGCGATTAAATATTTCACGTTCATTTTAAAACGTTTGCTGCATATTAAAATCGCTCGAAAAGCCGAGATAAAATATACAAGATATGTGGTCACACCGTAAAAAATAATTAATGCCGGCGACAAACTTAGCAATTTACGGAGTGGCTCGTAAAGCCTGAAGTTTTGCCCGTCAGGGCACTGAGTGCCACACAACTTTGGACAATTCCAACGTAACGTCGCCGCGTCAAATGACGTCAAGGGAGTGACGCCGGCCTAATGGAATATCCTACATTAAATGAACATTTCTAGCTACAATACTCCCCCCGCGCTCCAATTACCTTCTGATGTTGACCCAGCCGACGTTTCCATCGATTGTGCTGGCTGATTATGTGTTTCATAGACGATAGCTTTATAGCATGGCCTTTTCCTTCATGTCCTTTATTAATAAGCAAAAGGTAACGTCATGGTGGAACTAAGTTAAACTGCCAATGCCAAGCGCAACGAATGACTCAACACAAATGGGACTTTAAACGGTTACTGAGTAATATATTATATAGTACCTATGGTTCGTTATAATAACGCCTCCGTTTAGTTTACATGGTTTTCAACTTTGAAGCGAAGCTCAGCCATCACCGGTTTCCACCCTCGGGGAAATACGTTATGGTTTCGGCCAATTTACGCTTATGTTTTCTGTAGGTACTAACACAAGTTTCGTTCCGACGTGGCTTTTTAGTACATCCACTACCGGTTTAGTTGCGTCCATTTCAGAGTGAATAACGCTTACGGTAGATTTAACCCATTCAAGAGTAACTTGAAGATAATTCAACGGATCAAAAGGTAACAAGTTTTCGAAGCTAAAAGGACGTATAAAAACCCTGAATGAATAATGAACATCCTTGATAATAACTCGAACGATAAGGGGAATCGTGACGAAATTGAGGCTTCGCTCCGTAATCTTCTTATCGAGTAAAATTCAGGGGGAGCGGATCGTAGGCTCACATGTCCCTATATAACTCGTCAGCAGAATCACACTACCCAAGCCGTGACGTCATGACTTACGTCACTTCGGCTCAAAACTACCGCCTATTATACTTCTAGTAACGTAACTATATGAAAACTAGTGGTTTACTAATTAAATATTCGTGATAATTACGCGAATAATTCTTACGTTACTAAGTAATCAACTTGTGAAATTGTAAAATATTTGGCAAAGTAATCAATATTGCGACACTTACCATTGATTTGGTGATCAGCGAATTCGAATAATGTACCTATATCTACCACCTACGTCATCATCTGCCTAGCCTTTTCCCAACTATGTTGGGTTCGGCTTCCAGTCTAACTGGATGCAGCTGAATACCAATATTTTACAAGGAGCGACTGCCTATCTGACCTCCACAACCCAGTTACTGGGTAATACGATGCGATACCCCTTGATAAGACTGGTTGACGAGTTTCGGGCTAGATATTATTAGATCCGCTATGGTTGTTGACTTGTCTGATATTGCTTAACAACTTTTTTTTTAATGAAAACCGGACTTAAAAACCTTTTCAGTAGATATTCAGCAGTGTCAGTTTATAATTATAACTGCCTATAAATGGATAAGGAAAAAGTTTAAATGTGTTTTCAACCCCATCGCGGGGACCGAATGCGGGATAGGTAGGTACCTAACTTTCCGTTGTATAGGTACTCGCCTAAATAAAAATGCTTTTTATAATGCCTACATATTTCCTCCTTTTGTGAAACAGTCTGATTGTTAGCTCTGAATAATTGTATTGAACCAAGTTTTGTAACTTTGTTGACATTTAAATTAGAGTGTACACATGTACTTTATTTGTTTTGTGACAGGTCGAGTTAAATGGTAGGTAAGTACTATGAATATGAGGGTTTATTTTCCAAGGTCTTCATTGAAGCCAGTTCTTTTAACAAAGAGGATAAATAATAGCTAAGTGAGTTGAATCGGAGAAGAAAGCGTTTGAGAGTAGCATCGTCGAGCGTAAAGTCACGTTCTAAAGCGGACGCGGCACAGCGTTGGACCAGACGGGGGACCTCGATGATTTGCTATAACAATGTACCATTCACGTATCGAGTAATTGGATAAACTCCGGATCGTCTCACAGTTTCTTTAATCAGAACGTCTATTTTTATAATTGTTATCTATATCTGTTGTATATTTTAAACTAAAGTCGTTTTTGTTGCTGGCTGTATGACCGCGTTGTTCTACTAAACTACGAAACAGATTTAGATGCAGTTTTGAATATTATTTAGAGAATTTATCCGAAAGGTGCGAGCAGTGGTGGCCAAGTGGTAACGGCCCCGATTTACGAGTTGTGAGTCGTGGGTTCAAATCCAGACAGGCGCTTTACCTTTTGTAAATTATTTCATCACCACTGCTCTCAAAACGGTGAAGGAAAACATCGCGAGGAAACCCCAAACCAAAAATTCGAAGACATGTGACATCTTCCATCCCGCGTGGTGTTTTATGGCCCACTCCCTCTCACAGAGAGGAGGCCTGTGTAGCAGCAGTGGAAACATGATAGGCTGATTATGCTATCCGAAAGGTGATATATACATTTTATTATGCACACATATTTATTTTATTGAGTATTGTGTTACAATAATATTGAAAGGCTAAACCATCTTGAAATTTTGATGTTTTGTCAAGTCGTTAAAACCGTACGAAGCCGGGGCGGGTTGCTAGTTTTTAATATTATCGTTTCATATAGTAAAAAGTCGTAGTAAAGCCCGTAGAACTGAAAGTAACAAACAATTGAGTAATAACTATAAGATTAGGTAATTTGCGGGTGCCTCGGTTACCTCGGCTCATAACAGCTCTCTTGAATTTAATTACCAGTTTATTACTACGGAGCATTCCGCTAATTACGTGACATGTTCTTATGCGGCGGGATTTTATAGGCATTGTTAATAAACGCGACAGGCAGAGCCAGTGAATATGAAAATCTTTGATATACCACACGAACAGAATGTATGGGTATATAATGTTCACCTATGTTCTGAAAACAGAAATGGCCATGGGCAAAAGCACCTTTACTCAATTTTCATCGGAAATGCAAACGTTAAATTGTTCAATTTGATGGAATTATGAATGCACATCGTGGACTGAGCGGGCAAGCTCGGGGGCGGACGACGACTGAAAGCTAATTGCTCTAACTGGCCATGACTTGTGACTCGTAACTTTCAATGCCTTCCCTAGAAAATGCAATGCGCGTAGCGCGATCGTCGGCATCGAAAGCGCAGCCAATATCCCATCAAAGGTTTCTGCGTTATTGCCTTAAATTAGCTTCATATATTATGTATTGCTAATTAATGTGTTGCATAGTAGTTTCTCTAGTTAAAATTGCTACTGAATAGGTGCTCTAAAGGTTGTGCGCAAACGACCTATGTGGTGCAGGCTGGCAGGAAAATAACTCTAGTTGTATTCGAACATCATCATCATCGTCTTGCCTTTTCCAACTATGTTGGGGTCGGCTTCCAGTCTAACCGGATGCAGCTGAGTACCATTATTTTACATGGACCGACTGCCTAACTGACCTCCACAGCCCAGTTACTGGGTAATACGAAACCCCTTGGTTGTCAGACTTTCGGGCTTCTGACGACCCCTAACGACTGTCAAAGATCCACGAATGTCAGCCGGGACCAACGGTTTAACGTGCAAAAGGTTTTTTTGTTTCTAACAAAACAGATATACAAGTACCTATCTAGGTGCGTAGATGTAAATACGTTCGCATGGAATAAACGTAATAAATAAAATATGTATCATTTAATAGTCCCTAGAGTAATATTACCCTTCCAACTATTATGACTACACGTTGGCATCGCAAATTGCTTTCTATTTCCCACAATTGAGCAATTTTAGAAAATCGTATAAGCATTTAACTCGTAACTGGAGATTAAAAGGATGCTATGAATGTAGGTACCTAGGTATAGATGGCCACCGCCAGATGTCTTATTACGATCACTAGTCGAAAGGTTAATGGAAGCCACCCCAATTGCGTAACACACTTAGTCCATTCAGAGGATTTTGAAGGAAAATCATTACCCATTTCTTGGTCCTTTGAAGATTTTGTCAGCTCGATAGCGTAAATAATGGTTGACGACAATCGTTATCGTGTCATAAGTGCACAGGCATCGCACAGCATCTTTATTTAAAACAAAAATATATCATTGAAGTAGAATCATAATTTTCAATTTTCATAATATTTTTCTTGAAAATATTATCCAATGCCTGAAAAACAATTTGTAAGGTATCTTCATTGTTGTATATTATGGAAATATCGTATCCAAAAAAAAAATCGTGTAATAATAAGACATTTAAAAATATACAATTTCGCTTCATATTATTGCCAAAACAAAGTAAATAATGATAACTGAAAATAGTAACTCGTGTAGGTATTCCTGGGTGGTGGGCTTTTGTATCCACCCACAGACATTTTGCAATAAATACAATATTCATGTTCTGTAAATAGCCGTATTTGGAACCGATAACTTTGAAAAGCACTAGTTTATTGCTATTTTTGGAATGATACTTTATTTACTCTAAAATAAACCGTGATTATTTTTTCTCAATACTTATATTGAAAAATTTTAAACCTCTCTCTCTTAAGTTTTAGTCGTTTTAGTTTTAAAGTCTATTACTGAAATACAAACTGCATCTGGTCGCTTAAAGGACCTATGGTCAATATGTAGTTATTTGTGAGCGTCACAAAATTATATTAAAGAGGTATTTAATTTATTTTATTTATTATTTATTATTATAATTTATTTTTTATTCAATTTTATTTTATTTATCATCATCATCAGCCTATAGCAGTCCACTGCTGGACATATTCCTCTCCTATTGCACGCCATTCAACTCAATTATTTAATTAAGTTATTAAAATTCATAAGGACTTGAGTTTTGCAATAAGCAAATTACATTCTGATTAATAATTTTAATAGATTCTTAGCGTATTGATAAAAGAACATGTACCTATAATTATGTATATTTCCCTTTTGTTTTCATTATCAGTTTTGTAAATCGAAATTGAGGAATTATTGGTTAATTGAAATGCGGTTATTATTTTAATTAAGGAAATCGTAATAGCTGAACAATATTTAATGCAAGTATCATTGTTTTAATCGGATTGGTACTACCTGTTCAGCTAACAGTTTTGTTTTTTTTTTGTTAGCTTAGTTAGATATTATATACCTATTATTAACTAACTAGGTGGGTACTTGAAACAAAATAAATGGTACGCTAATTGTTAAGTTTAAATAAATTAAAAGTAGGTACCTAATACAAAACGCGACTACAGAATCAATCCGCACTAACTAACTAAAATAAACTTTCGCTGAAACTCGAAATGATGAACAAATACTGAGCGACGGCCATCAATCACTCCTGATGCCACATAGCTCAGTAGTACAAAGGAAACACAATAAAAAGAGACTAAAATAACTTTTTTTTCGTGTTACGGGTTAAGGGCCATTTTGTTGCCACACTTAAATAAACAGGGGTGTTGTGTCCTTGGACGAATTTAGAGCGATCCAATAAGAAGGTACTGTAAACAACGTCCCTTCTGCAAACGATTTAAACGAGTAAATACTGTAGCGTCTGCATTCGCCTGACAGATGCCACCGACACTGTTACTACTAAAAGCAATTATATTTGTCAAGTGTAGCATTAATTACTGAGCATTCCTACAGACACTATTCTCGTGTCTAAATAACAGCTAGGTTACATAAGGCATATTCGAAGCAAGCAAACATCTACAGGGTTATTTTTGTTAGGGTGTAACGTAAGTAGGTGCTTAGGTAAGTATTTCTGCGGCCTTAAAAATGTAAAATAAATCTCAACCTTTCATAGTTCTAACCTTGACCGACTGTTTTGTGTTAAACTCGGTCACAGTTAAAAAGCCTTTTCGGAGGTTGCGTAAGTACAGGGGCCCGGGGGGATCGAAGATAAGCTTTATAAAAGACCAGCTTTTGCCCGCGACTTGGTTCGATACCTTAGTATCGAACCCCCATTTGACCCACTCAGAAAAGGGCCTTAGGAAAATTTGTAAAGGCTGCAATTATAGGTACATGGTCAGTATTATGTACCTTTACATTTGTCTGATCTGAACCAAAATCCGTAGCGCATGTGGCTGCTACAGCTTCAGGGAAAATCGTCAACGACTTCCAGAACGATTACTATAGAAACAAATTGAACCTGAAAAGTGCAATCATACGAGTATCTCTTAGATTCAGACCGGCGCGAATCTATTCAGCTTCATAAGTAGGTACAGTGTTCATAGTCTCAGATCATTTCCATTCCATCGACACATCATCAAATAACTACTTTAGTGAAAATGTTACAAGTTGATTTTTGAGTGACCATATGTAACAAAAAGGTTCTAATAAGTTTTTGGTTGCAATGGAATTTGAACTTTGTTAAGTATGACATTCAGTTTGTTGTTCCATAACTTGAAAATTATCTCAAATTGTTAATACGAATATAGTCAGTTTTATTTCTCCGTGGATATTGAGTATCTTTTAGTGCTCGTTTTATACAGCACTAGCGACCCGCCTCTGCTTCACACGGACGTGACATAACTTCAAGTATTTCTGAATTAAATATTAATGTACGATTCACCCGACAGCAGTGGTGGTAGGTCAAACAGAAAATTCGAAGACATGTGACATCCACCAAATCGCACTGGGCTCGCGTTGTTGATTACGCCCCACTCCCTCTCACAGAGAGGAGGCCTGTGTCCCAGCAGTGCGAACATTATAGGCTGATTATGCATTCACATAAGCCTTTCAGTATAAATGCTTTATATGATGGTGAAAACTGTCTAAAGATCCATTGTGTAGTTTAGAAGAACTACGCGGTCACACGAATGGGCAAGGAAAGCGACTTTGTTTTCCGGTTTATAGATAAATCTTCAAAGCAACATGTCAATTTAATAATGTATCGCTGTCTACTGTCGTAGAAACTACGCTCATAAATAATAATAAAGTCACTATCGACGCGTCCTTGTTCAAGAACTTCGTATAAACCAGGTTTGCATGTGCTGTCATGGTGCATTACGTGGCATGTGAAACACTGCACCATGCGAAACGTACATTTTATGCAATAATTTCTTAGGTCAGTTACGTCCGGCGGAAATTATATACCGGTTAAAATGCCAATAGATGGTACGCTCGGCACCGTGAGTTGGAGGTATTCGAAAACAATATCTGAACTTCGAATAGGAGCCAATACGTTCCTCTACTGTAATCACACATTTCTTATATTCGTTTTTTACTTTTAGTGCATATTTTCTTCTATGTAAAACATCAATTTTCTTAAAAGGATTTTTTAACTGAAAAACAATGAAAAATTACTTTTTATGCTGACCCTACATTGCGAAAAAACAGTTTTTGCTAATAATACAGGAACTGGTTGCATGTCAATCTTGTTCCAGGTAATAGCTTAGTCAATATTGACACAACACACAATTACTGTCCAGGCTACATGGCTGAAATTTATTCAACCGCCCTTAATATCGGCCTTTGCTATTAGTCACGCCCTAAGCCTTTGCATAATTTTGCTAATAGGTATGTTCCCACTAAAATTGAATAAACTAGAACGGCTAATAATTAACAAATTAACATAACATAACACCATACGCTAATACACGGAAATACCTGCGCTTATATACCTCCAATTTGCATTGAAATTGAACCGCATATTACAACGCATTTTGGTTCATTTTGGTTGATGGTTGATGCGTGTACAAAGTGTAAAATGGCATGACACAAAAACAATACTGCAATGTGACATTACCTATTTCAATAATGAAAATAGAAGCTGACATTCAGCGGATTTAAATTAATATAATCATGTCAACTATTCGTCGCTTACCCGTAATAAGGTTTATCCAATTAGAGTTGAAGTATCGATTTGAATCACTGTCTATAATAATTGTACCAAATACTGTGGTTAATGGTGGCTCTTTTATGTACTTAGTTGTTTTGCATTCAACCCTTTGACCACTCGCGAGAACAAGAGACGGCGGAAAACTATAGTTGCGAACAGACCTTGCCGATGACATCTCTGTCTCTAACTTGCTCAGTAATTTGCACGCCAACTCGGGATTCGAAGCCGACTGTCGGTACGTATCGACTATCTATACAATTCGGTTATACAATTAGGAATGCAGTTTGTTTGTTGCTTATTACATTACTGCTGTTGCCTGCTGCTACATGCAGACCCGGTGAAATAAATAAATCTGAGAAAATGAATTATGTTAATTTCTTTTTGTGTTTTATTTCTGGTTCTGCTATTCGAGGCGGAGACAAAACCACCAAATCAAACATCATAAAAATCGGTCCAGCCGTTCTTGAGTTATAAATGGTGTAACTAACCTGACTTTGTTTTATTTATATAGATTTTTGTTGATCATTCCAAAAAATATTATTTGTTTTCCTTTTAAGTTTCTCCAAACACTTTCTCCTTCATTTTGCTGGACAATATTTGTCGTGAGCTTTTCTTTGTTAAAGTTGTTCTTAAAATGTTTACAATAGCTCGGTCACGTTAAAAATAGGATGTCGGTGAGGCGTGGCGGGTCACTGCCGGTTACCCCCACAGTGGCAATTTAGGGTTGAACGCCACCCGTCACGACTATTGCAAGCCTATAAGCCTAGCCGACATTATCTCATAAAACTTTATGATAGGTCATGTTAGGGTAATCTTGTTTTATTTATTTTGATTTATGGCAATTTTAGCAGTGACCTCTCGTTCCATGCGGCCGCTGGCATCGCTGAACTTTGTATCGGCCTACACTTTGATCTGGGTAAAATTTGACCCGTTTACCCTGTCTGCGGTAAACTTGGCCTTGTCAATCATGTTCCTCGAAATAGAACGTGCATCCCGATAGTACTGAGTGTGCCAATATTGAATTCACGCCCTCACCAAAACCAAGCCCTTTTAATGGAATTACCCGGAAGAGTGCGTAAGTTAGTGATTTGATACAAGCAGGAGCTTATGTTGTTATGCCGTATACGTGACGCTTATTACGTTTAACCTAAATTATTCAATGCGTCAATGTACCTATATATTGTGCCGAGCTATTGTAGCTATTCCGGTCGGATCCCCTGATCTGATCCCCTGCTGGTTGTTATTATGTTTTAATTCCTGTCTGATCCACTATAAACTTTGGCATACTGGTCTGATCCCTTTACTCTTTTTGACAGGTAAGTACAGTCAAGAGAAAAATAGCGTTTCGTGTAAAAATCATTATATCTACATCTATTGTTTCTATATTTCATCTTGGTAAAATGTGAGTGACACAATGCGTGTAGGTGGGTATTTACGGTAGTCGGTTTATCATATTTTTTATGCCACCAGAGTTGCGCGCATTTATTATCGACTTCTATTTTACGGGATACCTAAGCACGTCTTCAGGCACGCAGCCCGAAATTTCGGGAAACGGGAGAGTTACGCAACAAATCCTGATCATTCATCCTACGACAATGTTGTATTAAATTTGTTTCAAGAGATTTCGCCGGATCATCCGAACATAGTGTCTGTTATATATTTAATTTAAATTTCGCCTCTGTTTGTAATACCGACATAAGGAATCATCCACACCCGAATAATTAGACGTGTTTATGGCATTGAGTAATTAAATCCAGTTTCACTCCCCTTTTAACAGCTAAGTCACATGAACAAACTGTTAAGGTCACGACACGACACAATGCAAGTTTTGTTTCGAATGAGGTCATAAGTCTAGTATGAAACATAATAATAGATATGAACTACGTGACCAGTCACAGATGCTTAGTAGAATTCGCACTGGTCAAAGTCAAAGCATTTATTTCAAATAGGCACATAAAAGGCACTTTTTATCGTCAAAATTTACAATAAAATACAATTAAGTGTAATCGCCCCTTCCAAAAGGTAGTTTCCTTTGGAGAAAACATAAAAATAGGCAATAAACTCCGTCGTTTCTCTTTTTAAAGGTTTTACAAAATTATTTATATATATATTAATTATATTGTGAAGACGATGCACCTAGAATAAAATTACCGTACCACAATAGGCATAATAATTAAAAATACATGGTGTTCACATATTTACAATCATTGCAAAAGTAGACGATTTTCCTATAAAAAATAACAAGTAATAATAATGCTGGTTTATGCGAACCTTCATCCGGTGTTAAGAGTTAAAGCTTTACCCAAGTTGTAGGTTAGACAACGTATGGTTTTCACCAGTTACGATCGAAGTAGATGAAAATTGCATTGCATTGCACCGTGGTTTGGGAATTGTTTCACTACATTGACGTAAAGGAAGCTCTGCTACACTACAATAACTCTGACTTTCCATACCGGCTTAAGGTTCAGGTTATTTATTCAGGTGAAAAGAGACTATTTCACTATGCATGCGACGCGAATGTTCCTCAGAGAGACACTAGTTTCCAGCCATAAAACTACTATCCGATCAACGTATAGTATGGATGGGCCGAAGATATAACGTTCCCATTTCCTCTAACACGTGAAGCTGCAAAGGTGAATGGAATCATATGTTCTCCTTCCATTTGAACGAACGTGTTTCTTTGGAAATGAATACTCGTATGAATTTTCTTTGAACTTTTCCTGACTACTGCAATGACCGCACAGCAGCTAGTCTGTGACATTTACCGTAGGTATCTTCCTTTCTATATGAATACTAGCTTGCGCCCGCGGCTTGCCCTGGTATGTTGATAATTAATTAATTGTACCTAAATAATGCAAATAAGAAAAAGCGAATAAGCATATGAATATAAAAAGTAGCCTATGTCCTTTCACAGGGCTTATAATATCCTCAAACCAAAATTCATCAAAATCGGTTCTGCCGCTTCGGGGATTAAAAAATAATAATAATAAATAAATAATATATTGAAGTGACATTACAAATAATGTCACTTCAATTTTATTTATTTGTATAGGAGATAAAAATATGTTAGAAAGACGTTTTAACTCTGAATAAAAACATACACTGTTGCTCAACTTTTAAAGTTACAATTTAAATTTTACAACAATTCTGTAGAATTTGACTTACGACTACTTACTTTACTCTGCCCGTGCTCTGTCTCGTTAATGTGCATTTTATTTCGTTAAATTATGAACAGATATAAATCTACCTTTAGACAGGCTTCGGAGCGGTAGGTATGCAAACAAAAGGAAATGAAACAAAGATAATAATTTGATAGAAATACGAAAATCCCGCCTTGGATACCGTAGCTTTTAATGTTTACAAGAATCACGAGTCTGTCTGACTCTCCATCGACATAATCATTTTACAATATTAAATATTTACAAAATTATCTGGATACGATGAAAAACTATTAATTATGGTAATGGATTTAAATTAAGCTATCATCAGGCAGTTGCCAAATAATTTCGATATTTTCGCTAAGAGAAATATGTTCAGAAAGGTACTGGCAATAATTGAAATGATGATAGCTCGGTTTATCAACGCTAACTAATATAAGTGAACAGTAAACAAGCGAAATTATCGGATATTTCAAAACTATTAGTTGTTTATGAATACGTAGCTAAAGCTTTGGATTTCGAGGATAGCGCTTGCGACACATAATAACGGTTGTCATGAAAATCTGTCATTTTCATATATCATTTGACATTAGGGGGTCAAAAAACGCTCTATATTTGGGTATTTGTGTGACCTTTCAGCGCTTCCTTACGCTTAAAAATATAATGAAACAGACGTATCGAAATGAATTATAGCAAAAACACATTGAAATACTTAATATTCTCCGTCTCCAATATTTAGAGATAATGGAAACCATTTAGTCTACCCAGTTCAGATTCCTTATGTGTTCGCTCGTATGGAAACTTATATTATTTTCACAGACGCATTTCCACCATTGCGCGATATTTTCCGGCTTTTTACGGCGTCTACGTTCGATTACGAACGCCAATTTGAATTTATGTTTGTATTACAGTCTATGAAATATTATTAGAAGTGCCATATATAATTTGACAGAAAACCCTGTTTGGGTATAAAAATTAGCATAACTTGTGTGCAGTAAAAATTAGGGGAATTGAAAGGAAGAAAAATTGGGACACGATCAACTTTATAATAGAACATAGCGCCTTGAACCATTTGTTTTTGCTTTGTAAACTTTTCATTTAAAATCTATTTCCTTCACAGTGAAGATGTGGGAAAGTGTCATGAAAATCCAATAGGATTACAATATTTCCTCTTCGCTCCAGCGCAAAGAGAAGGATATCGACTGTAATCCGGAATATTAAATGGATAATCCGAACCGCGACACGCCCACGACAAGTTTCCACACACTACCGGTTTTACGACCCACGTATCTGGCACATTCCGGAGGTGCGATAATATGCAGTGCCAGGTATCTTCTTCCTATAGTTGGGCAACGTGACCGACAGGACCATATAACTTCGGCGCGACATAGATGGAAGTCGAGGGACTTCCTTTAAGCAACGATATATTTAATTCGTGTTGCATTAATAATTAATTAGTATTATCCATGTATGCGGATGTGGAGGGTGGAGGAGAGGGTGTAGTGGCGCAGCCTGGGAGAGGCCTATGTGCAGCGGTGGACTGCGTGCGATAGGCTGAGTTGATTGATTGATCAATGAACGATAATTTGGGCCAGGTATCTTACCGTATCGGCCCTGATATGTTACCAGCTACTTAGATAGCAGAAACCAAAGCACAGAGTTTGACTTTTTTTCATCAATAACATAAGTCGCGTTGTGGATTTATCGCTCGGAATAAGGAATGAAATATTTATTTACTTACTTATTTTTTTTTTACTTTAAGAGAGTTCAGTAATAAAAAATAATTTCAAACACACTCAAACTTTTCCAGTTCCTTGTATCTGTCTATGTAATGAGGCAAGGATTAAGATTAAGACAAGGTTTTTGCGCCCACCGTACGTACCTTATCCAAAATACTGTCCGTCCGGATCGTCACTGTCATTTATGCTCATCATTATTTCGAAATATGTAAAATAAAAATAAAGTTGCCTCCTACAAGGTGGCCCGATGACCTTGGAATCCAATGGATGCGAGAAGCACAGGATAGTCTAGCAATGGACGTCTTTCCACTGAAATGATAATGTTGACGACCCCATTTTTTCACAAATTAAGGTATGTTATAAAAGCCAGCTTATTAGAAATATGATCTACTTCCCTGTGTAGACCTGGGTCGCATTCCGGTACACTGTAGACAGATGATTACCAGACCTTGCTTTTACCGCCAGCATAAGGGACGTGATTTTTCGATAAACGACTAGAGATAGAAAACTGTAGAGTTTGCGATTACAATAGAGCTTCTGACTAGCTGGGTAAACTACTTTAATGGATTGACTTTTAACATTATAAGAATAATATTTACCATAGATAAGTCGGCTAGTATTGAAATCATAATAATTAAAAGCTCGGAAGAGTCTAGTGGTACTACTACCTACGGTCGCAAGCATTTTGAAAACCATCAAACTTGCCTAAAATAAACGCTGAAAAGAAATTCTGATAAAATGGGCTTCTGACATTGACGAGCTGACAATGACCGTCAGTCCTAAGTATTATAGTTTCAAATGTTGATATTTTTTTTTCAATAGTTTATATTAAAGAACAAAATAAATATGGAAAATAACTACATCATTCTGCTTTGTGAAGGGATGTAATATAATGTGATGTGTATTAAATGTTTGCTGTATATTTATCTCCTGTTTCAGTTTCCAAATAACAAAAACAGTCAAATTAAATAACTCATTTGTTACACGTTAAGTGACTCATTGTTACGAAGGGTAAGCGCAAAAAATAAACACCGTAAAATATTGCTTCCATTCTCTACGTTTGGGGAAATGCCCCGAAAATATCTTATGATTTCGGTTGACATTAATATTTCGGTGCCCTAGAACAAGCGCGGTGTAATATAATACTGTTGTTAGGTTTATGATGATAACATAAGTCATAAGTCAAGTATTCATTTGTTTAAGTAAACTGGTATACATTCGTGTACAAAGGAGTATTACAACAATATATCAATGCAGTGTGTGCAAGCATGACATACTAGTTTTGTCGCCACAAAGCCAACTAGCTGCGGCTTAGGTACACAAAGTCACCGATCATAGATTCTCCACGCAGATTGCCTTCCGGTCGAGGTAGGTACACGACGATAGTTACTATAGGTCTGTAGCCAGGATAGCCGCAGACATCGAACAGCATCCGTTATCCGTTTATCATCAGTAGCAACAGCCGCAAGACCGCATAATGCGACTCCGAACTGGCAAGATCGCAGCGAGTCCCGGAACTTTGCGAGTACTTACAATTACACAAGTGTCTTGTCTGTCGTGTTAAAAACTTAAAATGTCGGAACTGCGGCTTTTGACGGCAACTTTATTCTCATTATTTGAACATTAATATTTTAATATTGCTGACTTTTACTATGACCCCGATTTAGAGGCGATTTCACAAAACATAAAAGCAGATTTAATTTCAGATTTGCATTTTACGACTTATTCTTGATTAAAAATATAAGAAACGTCCCAGGTCGGGCAGACACTGTCTCGACTTTACATATCAGATGTGGCTCAATGCTGTATTTTACATACCTCATCATCATCTGCCTAGCCTTTTCCCAACTATGTTGGGGTCGGCTTCCAGTCTAACCGGATGCAGCTGAATACCAGTATTTTACATGAAGCGACTGCCTATCTGACCTCCACAACCCAGTTACTGGGTAATACGATACCCCTTGGTAAGACTGGTTGTCAGACTTTCGGGCTACTGACGACCCGTAACGACTGTCAAAGATCCATGTATTTTACATACCTACGTGAGCAAAAGGTATGCATGTCAATCCTCGGTACCAAAATATTTTTACGTACGCTAAGACAACATACGTACGCTAAGACAACATTCTTAGCAATCTTAAGATACAAACTATTTTTTTTGTATAACAGAGGGAGAGAACCTCACGCGTCAGCCGCCGCGGGAGACGCTCCGGGCGTCGGGAGCCACGCGATGACTCCCGAGTCCCGGCCACCGTAGGCGCGGGCCTGCGGGCGGAGAGTAATGGGTAGCTCACCGTCGGATCAGGACCAGGCCCGTGCCGGACGGCGCGTATGTGTTCCACGCGCGCCTCAAAGAGATGTCAGCAAATGAAGGGGCCCGATAGGGCCGAAGCCTGACAGGGTAGCGGGATCGTCCGAAAGGGCTACCGCTGCCCTGGAACAGAAAGGGCTAAGGAAGGAACACGGGTGGGTTTTAGTCAGTAAGAGTCTGACACTCCCTTCCGCTCCAACCAGAGCGGGAGGGGTCATTTGATGATTTCCCATCCGCAAAAAAAAAGACAACATTCTTAGCAAAATAATTTTACACAGACCCCAAGTTCATAAATACTATTCAATTAAACAAATTAAAGGATCATTGGCCTTATCTCTATTTATAGGTATCGTATCACTAAAACTCCAAATCGATTCAGTAATTATCTGTAAGGTGCACTGACCTACACGAAAGCGCTTAAGTCATTAGGGACAACGCTTTTTTTAAGCTGCTTTGTTTTTATCTCGAAGATTAAGCTACGCTTGTCGAGGTCGATCCGTGGACGGGACCATCCTTTACATATGGAGACCCCTTCGTGCCTCGGAAAGCCATTAAGCCCTTGGTTAGCTGACATTTGCAGATTTATGACAGTCGTTACGGATAGTCAGAAGCCCAAATGTCCGACAACCAGTCTTACCAAGGGGTATCGTATTACCCAGTAACTGGGTTGTGAAGGTTAGTTAGGCAGTCGCTCAATGTAAAATACTGGTACTAAGCTGCATCCGGTATGACTAGAAGCCGACCGCAACATTGTTAGTGGAAAGCTAGGCATTCGATGAGTGAGAAATCTCGTTCATACCTGAGACATGTTACAAAACTGATTTTAGTTTTATAAACAAGAGTAACAGTTAAATTAATGCAGTTCATTAAACGATGTTCGTGTTTGTGTGTGTTCTAGATGGACGGACGACCTCAAGAAGGTGGCTGGGGTAGGCTGGATACGGAAGGCGGAGGACAGGGTGTTGTGGCGCAGTCTGGGAGAGGCCTATGTCCAGCTGTAGACTGCGATAGGCTGAGTTGATTGATCGATAAAACAAAACGACCGTTACTTGTTATGTTACTAAGCGCGAATCTGTTGCAAAAAAAAAGAGTTCAGAGAGGATTGGAAAAACAATTCTATCCATTAGTCCAAAGCTTTTCGAGCTATACAAACCATTTCAGAAATACAATTTTATGTTACGGAGAATTGAATATTAGTTTTCCTGTATTCAAACGGTTTTATGGCAGTCGTTTTTTTTCGTACTGCTGAAACGATCTATAATTGAATATTCACTGGAATTTTTAATGGAATGGAAATTCTACATTGAATAACAATAAATTCTCATTACTTAGCAAATCTCTCCCTAAGCCATGACTGAATGTAGTTTCAAAGATTTTTAATAATTTATTTATACTCAGGAAGATTAATTAACTATAAAAGTTTTTATTAAATAAAATGAAAATTTTAAATTTAAAAGTAATTTATGGCCTTACGCAAAACCCACCACTCATTGGATCCCAAATAACAGAAAACGACTACGCGGCAGGCCCAAAAACACATAGCGGGATGAACTGGACTCATTCTTAAAGGATTGGCCCACAATCGCAGTAGACCGGGAAAAGTGGAAAGAGGGAACGGAGGTTTTTACCCTGCCGTGGGTTAATACAGATTTATAATATATATAATCTATGTACTTCTAAAGGTACAAGGTACCTCTTGAAACCTATCTGAGACAGTAGTTCATCCAGCTGTAAAAACTTGGCATACATACAGACCGGAGTTACAACATGAGTTTATATTTCTATGATTAAAATAGCTTTCAAAGCATTAATACTCGTACAAGCAAAGTCTGCCTCGGTTATAGTTCACTGCACTGCCGTTTTGATTAACATGTTTCCGAGTTATGCTGCAATTTTACTGCTACGAGAATATACTCCCTGCGAATTAGGCTAAAACAACTTAGTCTAAATTAATCTGGGGCACCGCTAAGCCGGTCAATGATCCGACTATTTTAAAATGGCCAAATATTTGGCCGCATTATATCCAGTCCCTGGTGCGCAGAGTACGGGCCAGCTCCAACAATATCCTAAAAATGAACGCTAACAGGCTCGATTGCATACCTACATCAATCACTGCAGTGTCATCTCCCATTGTGAAATAAATTAAAATACAATAAATTAACATAGTGCTTAAGTTTACTAACACAATAAGTCCTTGTTACTTGAATTAAAAAAAAATATTATTAGTAATAAAACTTACTTAAAAATGCTAAGCCATGGTGTCTGAAGCATGGCCTACGGCGTAGCGCTACGCCGGCTACGAAAAATTATATCTTCCAATCGGCAGCATCGAAGTGGCTTGGATCTAAGCAAGGCAGTCTCCTGAGTACTGCGCATATTGAAGTGAACAGCAACCATTATTGACCGAGTATACTCAATGCTCCACACTCATTCACCTCTCCGGTCAAGTACCTCGATATGTGTAGAGTCTGCAAACAGGTGACGAGCGCGCTGTTTGTCGTTACTTACTGCTATGGCTATATATACTTCTGTGTTTTCAATCCATGCCGCTCAAGGCAGATAGGGAAAACAGCAAAATAAAAAAAAAATACTCCGTCGAAACTAAAATTACATTCCATAAAAACAATGACGCTGCTACCACGTTAATAGCTATACTTAATCACCAAAGAATTCCCATTAAAAAGTTTATTCGCGTTTGTGGACGTACGTGTTTTATTTCAAAAGTAATATTTTAATATTTACCTCGTCTTCACTAGCTTTTATTGTTGAGAGTGCTTTAACTAACTATTGGAAATTAATAAAAACAATAGCGGCCTGTTGATAATTCTGTTGTGCGTTATTTTAACGTGTTAGTAAGGCTTAGCGAAAGCCGGATCTAGGTATATCAGTTCCACAAAATGGAAGGTAAAAAGTGTGCATTTTTATCGGGTGCCTGTTTGTTACCCATCTTTTTACTAAGTACATACAGGATGGCAGAGATATCGACGCGCAAACTGATACCATGTATTCAGCACATGATTCCAGACATAACGCAAACTTTTTATCAAAATTTTAAAAACAAACAGCTGTTACATAGAAAAGTGCAATACCTACGCGGTCAAAATGTTTGGAACATCTTTATTTTTTTAAATAACCGTCGAAAAATTTCAACGGTCCAGAATCATGAACTGATTCCATGGTAACAGGCTATGTATTAAGCTTCGGGCATAACACGTTTATGGAAAGGATACAAGGCTGCTAGGCTCAAATGGAATTGGGTGGATCACGTTAGCCACATGCACAGTTACCATAAAAGTCGCCGCACAATGGGTTTCTGAATATAGGCCCAAAAAGAGGTGGCGAGATGACTTGGACGCGTACATGAGGGCTGGTTTGAGACGGCGCGAGAGAAGAGTATCTGCAAGGACTTGAGGGAAGCTTTTCCACAGAACTGGGACGGAAATAGGAACCTAAAAAAAAAATGTGAGACTAAATGGGACCGAGAACTTTATTCTTATTACTCTAACGCATGACTCAACTAGACGAAGCGCTACGGAGTATATCGGAGCGGCCAGAAGCGTATCCCCTTGTGACGGTGCTCGTTCTACCACAGCCTTGCAGCTTCTCATGAATGACCCAAGGGAAAGTGACGATAGTGGTATATTCGATACATGCAAATGACAAACATACATTCACGCTAATTTGCGCTTAGTCGAGCTTTGTCAGGATCGTTGATTTCTCCCTCCAGCTCTCATTCGGAATAACAAACAAAGAAATAGCAGCGATAATCATAAACAAATTCACATGAATTATTAACAACGAGATGTGTGAAGTTCATAAAATAAATTGAAAACATACTAAGATATGCATAGGGTACGCTTTAGTAAAAAAACTTCGCTCGCTCCTGGGTAACGTGTTCCTAAATAGGTCTTCTAAAAACTTTGGGTTGTTCATTACAAGCCAGCCAGTAAAAGGCCCGTTTGTTTCCTCGACATACAAAAAGAATAGGTACGGTTTTTACCACAAGCATTGCTATTACTGGTATTAGAAAGGATTAAATCGCAACTTACGTAAACCTTTTGTTTTGTTTCCACTGTTTTGTTATTAAATCAGTACAGTTACTAAAAGCTACCTAATCACATCATTGCACAACTGATAATATTATCAGTAAATTATTTCAACGCCGCGATAAGATATGGAAGTTACCTAACTCGGCTACCTACACCATTCATATTCGAAAAAGAATTGACTGCTTGATGAGATGCGGCATGATCCCGCAGATAAGATCTATCCACCGCTATTATAGTCTCGGAGCCCTATTGTCAATAACTTTTGTTCTTCAACTACCCTTTTACGGCGAAAACATGTCAGGCACAGCACAGATTGGGGGCGTTGGTCGCTCGCAAAATAAAAGAGATGACATATCTGTTCTCTCCATTACTTATAGTATATGCTCCGAGAACACGATTAAGTAAGTACCTACATTATTTCCAATACTTCAGTAAGTGCACGCTGATATACAATCTAGGAAACAGCACTGAGCTACACAAGCTTTGCGGCTTTTTGTCTTTTTGTTCTCTGGACTGCTCGACCGATTCGAAGGCATTAATAAATACCTAAGTATTGTGTTTACGTTTTCAATGTTGTAATGCTGTTGTTTTACAGCATTGTTGGACGGTTAGGAATTTGCGCCATTTTGTTTTTTAATTTTTCGTCTGTTTTCTATAATCTAGACGGTATTGAAAACATGGCCTCAGATCAGAAAAAAAAACTCACTACATAAATTATCCACTATACAGAATCCTATTGATTGATTTGAACACAACTTACACTTGAACGTCAGAGTGTCACTTGAGCGATCCACATTTCTCAGTGCTGAAAGCAAACTAGGAATCGCTCTTTGTGAAACAATGTGCTGTAAAAGGGGAATTAATGCATGAAGTACGTAGGTCAAAGAGGAGGAGCCTATGGGAACATAGTGACATATACGACAGACATATAGAACAGGAACACTTGGGAATACTCCAGATGCGATTCAATCTGAGAATCACGCAGTCAGCCCTTTGTGTTCGAGGCTGAGCCTGTCACCACTCCGTGATTGACGACACTGCCGAGTACCTACCCACTGACTGACCCTCCGTTACATAATGAATGTAAAAAAACTATATTTCCTTGGACTTGATGTAACTTTGTTACAACATTAAGGGAGAAGTTTTATAGCTACTTTATTCTCCTAAAAGTCAGAGTTGGTTTTATGGGGGATATAAATACCTATAAATATTTGGCGAAATTAATTATGTAAAATAATATTTTTCTGGGTGTATTTCTAAGCTGAAACATCATAAACTAAGGTCATGACCAAGTAAAGTTTGTAACAAAAAAATATTTATTTATTCAGTAGTACACATACGTTTTATACATTCAAGTAGGTGCCACCATAAACTCATTAGCGTTTATCGTGCACACAAAATTCTCGACAGTTTACAGAATTAAAACCACTTTAGTAGGTACGTAGCTAAAAATAAATAACAAATTAAATTACGACGGGTATAAGCGAAATATGATCTTATACTAAAGAGTAAACATCGGTGACCATTCTGGCCGAGAATCCTTCAAACAAAAGTGGTGGAGGAATGTTTTTGAATTGATACATCGAGTAGTGCTGTCCCAGTGATACCGGCGTTGACTTACGAGTTGTAGGTCGTGGGTTCGAACCCAAGCAGGCGCTTTACTTCGAGTAAATAATTTCATTACCATTGTTCTCAGACCGGTGAAGATGTCCTAGAACAAAAAATTCGTAGACTATGTGACATCTACTAACCCGCAGTGAGCCTGCGTTGTAAGTTACAGCCCAATCCCTCTCGAAGAGAGTAGGCCGGTGTCCAGGTGGCAGTGGTAACATTATAGGCTGATTATGCTGTTCCACATATACATACATACAAACAATGTGGATCTACAACCAATGTGGTTTGCCTGTAAAAATCATAATTTGCTAAATCTGGCGAAGGACCCATCAGGCCCAGGTGACAATATTACAAACAAGTGTTCTTATTTTTTATTTTATTGCACGAATATTAATGCAGCGTCATTATAAGTGTGTGCTCTGGCTCTGGCTAAAGTAATGACGTTCTGTTTTATTATAAAACGTACCGTGACCTAGAAATTGTAATGTTGGATTCTATATTCCATTATTGAATGCAGGTGCACCATGTTTATAAGTAAAGTAGGTAAGTACATGTCACGTCACTTGTCGATACTGCCAATAACATTTTTTATGACGTAATAGAAGCTCATTTCTGGAAGGCACCTACAAGCGACAGATATGGAGACCCATTGCCATTCTGGGTAATGTCCGCACTTAAGTGGGACGACGGTTTTATTGTTATTTAATGAAGTTATTAACCTACAGAAATAAGACACAGTTTAGGCTAACGTCTTACAATCTTGTCTTTTATGTTTTCCTGCCTATGTTCAACCAGAATTTTACCGCGCAATGTTTCGTGTTAGCATCGATTTGAGGCTCCAGTCTAGACACATAAAACTTCCAAATTAATCTATTAAATTATGAATATTTTATCGAAGTTTTTATTTGAACAGAGAGGACAAATAGTCTGAAACGGAGAACAAATATTCCAATAAAGCGAGTGATAGCCAAATATATTTTTTTTGTAATAGTTCGGTATTACTAGAATACGAGTACCTATATTTTACGTATCGTTTAGTATTATACATTTATTATTCCCCATTGGAATATTTACCCAACTTATAGCACAGCTAACCGCATTGCCTAATAAAAATAAATTTATTCCATTTACTTATGTATTATAATAAAATTCCAGGTTAAATTCTCATGAAATTGTCGTAAACACGTATATCGATGAAACCGTCGTCCATGCCGTCCAAATGTATTTACGATGCATAGTATTATACGTACCAACCTACTTATAATATAGTAAAACAGAAGCTTTATTTAGCTGGAATGGATGTACGTGTTACTGGCGCAAGTATACGGGTGCTGTCGAGCTGAATGTGTCAAGACATAAATGGCACAGTAAGGGCACCGCCAAACTAGGACGCTTGTAGGGGTTCAAACATTGCAACTGTAGGTACCCGCTTTAGTGCATTTGTTTACTTGGCACGCAGTCAGGTCATTACGCGAGTAGCATCGATTTTTCAGACATTAAAAGATATGGATGCTTTAAAGAGCACGTCATCTTGCGATCTTACTATTCTTTATACCAAGTTGTGATTTTTCTTATTACTTTTACTTTATACTTAAGAATAAGGCACCTGCTCCCAGCGAAAGGTCGGATTAATGTTACTTGTTTCTCTTCTAGCAATGACAATAAATGGCCCACCCACCTAAGTATATAATTAATGACATTCGGGGTCCTAGCGGTGTAAAATTTGTTCTAAATAAAATCAGAACAGGCAAAATAATTATTATATATAAAACTATTTGGTGTTATAAAACTGTATTTCCATCTGTATACCATGTCATGTTTCTAAATATATATTCAATGTACATGAGAATAAATCTGCCTAAAAACTATTTGATGACATTTTTCAATAGTATCTACATAAAGGAGTTTATATAACTTTAACAAAAGAGTACAACAATAGATTTCCTCGCGTGTATTACGAAGATCTGTTCAGCAAATTTTAAAAAGCTGTTGTTTAAAAAAACGCTATACACGCGGTGTTTCCACGAGCTTCTATTGAAATGTCTGCCATACATCAACAGTACGAGACTGGTATGAGAATGGCTCGAGTATTGTTGTTATCAATAACCACTGAATCGGTTGGCGTTGATTGCCCCGCACGAACAGGGCCCAGCTTATTTTTTGCATGATCACGCAATGTTATAATTCCGTGATAAACAATGTGAGTACTTGTATACAAACATTTCGTATACATGTGGCTTCTGTAGCGTGCAATAATTAACAGCAGCAAACTCTATTGCCGTTCATATTGGATAATGTCAACATTGCCGGGATACATCGACGTCTGTGTGCTTGCGACACAATCATGATATTTCTGAACCAACTACCGACCTATAGAATTATGGTAAAGCGAATTAACACTTACTGTGTTAATTTAATATTAGCATAAATCTGGGATTGAAGAGAGAGAAACATTTTAAACCGAGTAAAACTGGAGTTTAATTTAAACATTGGCTTTCGTTCACAGTGTTGATTTTTACAAGCGATCTTGTAGCGTGGAAACACGGAACTAGTTGGTTGCTGAACAAACTGAGCCACAACTGCGACTCTGAACTATTCATTTAGATCGACGAGCGATAAAATACCCCTCCTCAATAGTAGAGAATAATATACTTGTTAGAAACTGCAGACTCAATGTTGAAATTATTTTATGAAACTGCTTCAATTTTCCTCCAGACTCATGTAACAATATCTTTTAAAATAAATGAAATGCAACGTCCAACTGTACAGTTTTATCTTAAAATGTAACTTCCGTTAGAAGACACTTTAAGCGGCTTGCAATATAACTTAGTATTGGTCGTTTATTGAGAAAGACGTTTGGAAAACCTACCAATTTCTACGACTTCGAAGCTGGGTAGAATTCGTTAATAAATAATGGAACATCTAGCCTTTGACATTCCGAAGGCAAGGAAAAGTTAAACTGGCAGCCAAAAATTTTATTTTCTTACGGTGAAGAAATTTCTAATAAAAATACAGCAAATAATCGCAGACTGAAGCCAGAAAACTTCTCTATGACGCGTAGATGGGTAAAACATTTTTGGTCAACTGTACGGTACATACACGTTTTTTTATGTAGGAAGTTAATGGTGGTGTTCTCTTTCCAGCCTATAGCATTGCTTTTGCTATTTTTACACCCTCCTCTACAATATTAACGCTGAGTGTATAACGGATTGAACGACCGAGTTCTGTGCGGTCATCCATTGGATCCGAGGGTATGTTTGCTTTCCTAGTGATTATTCAAAAGTTATTATCGTTTCCTAAATTTTATTCCATTCTTTCCTTAATAGGCAGTGTTCCCAAAAATAAACGAATTACCTTCCGATTGTCAGCGTGGAGCCTGGGACCGGATTTTCGTATTTCTTGTAGCTTGTTTTTCAGTAGAGTTGATATACTACCAGTTAGCCGTATATTACCATTTTTTATAATTTTGATCAAACTGTAATTTAAATTATTATCTCGCTTCCTAATAACGAATTGACTTGGTGCCGATTACCCACTTAAGACGTCCTTGTGCTTATCTAGTTACGTAAGTTTGGGAACTTTGCAAACGTATCTTAATCGACGCGTAACAAGAATACATTAAATTTGAATTGAATGAATTTATATCAAATACTCAAGTCTACTGATCCTTGCAGCTGTGAAAAAATTAAACTTCTAAGCCAACGCATTAAAAAAATACAGCCGTTTATGCCGCAAATTTTCGACACTCGCAAGGGAATCAAATCCTACAGAGTACTTCCCGTGAACTCTGAATCTTGAAATTTGGTACGATCAATGTCTTATAGCACAGATAAAGGAAAAATTGCGAAAACCGTTAATTGTTAGTTATATCATATAATAAAAATATTTTTAATAATTTTAAATTGTACGGAACCCTCGGTGCGCGAGTCCGACTCGCATTTGGCCGGTTTTTTTTATTTCGCTACCACAATGTTTAGTAATATATTAGCCGATTCTGAAGGCCCGATCCTGGAATTTGTAGTAAAACCCTTGAATAGTTACAGGAGTTCTAAGGTGGCTCTTCAATTCAGAAATCTGAATTAAGGAGAAACTTAGAAATCGAAACTAGCCGAATGATATTTTTGAAAATTTGGTAAGAAGAGTTTATGCGTAATCTGTACAAAAATGGAGAATTTGAGATATGACAAATGAAATCATTGCTACAATGCAGCAATGATTTCATTTGTCAGAAAAATTTAATATCTGCGTTTAATAAGACATGGCTCCTTAATCCAAACAAACACACTTAATCTAGGTACATACAGTCAAAGCTGGAAATCGTACAAAAGGTACTTGAATTGCATTTGCTAACTTTGGACGTTCTATTGTTAGTCTTTTTAATTGACTAAATATATCCGAGTCGAGGATTGCTGTACAGTCACGACCAAAAGTATGTATACACTCGGCTTTATTCAAAAGTGATTTACTCATTTTTTTTTTAAATGAAATTTTATGTTGTTACGAACATAGCATTTTCGAAGCCTTAGGTTTATGTAATGTGTCGTATTTCAACGTTGCATTCTTTATTACACGAAAAAATCGCAATTGAAAGTTGCCAAGTGTTGACATATTGGTGCTCGTGACTGTACACTATTGTGTTACTAACATAACAATACGCGGTTGAAATAATCGGAGTGGTTCGCCGGAATCCTTCAATTCTGCACTGGTTGCGTTTGACTAATTGGAGACAACACGCTTTTGTTCTGCGAAGGGGACAATTCAGACTAGAACTTTGAACATTCTATCCGATAACCTTTTGTTAATCATTAGCTGAATAGGTTTCATGTGATGAACCTGCTTCCATTTCAAGGGTTTCGCACATAAAGGGAGCTACCCAGGATTATGAATGAGCAATGTCTATGTGTATATCCGTCGGTCACAAAGCTCTTGCTCACCATCACTAAAGGCATCCAACTTTTTAATTTGTACTGCGTGTCTTGTAACATTTAAATTACCTAGGTACTATTCATGAAAAAAAAATACAACCTTAAAAGTTGTAAGCACAAAATTAAGCCTGATTATAATTTACTGTCCTAGTTAGAGTACAGAAACGCGACACGCAAATATGAGTCGGAATTATTTTAATTACATCGTCTCATTTCAGAGATAAACAGTCAGGAAATAAACTGGGATTAAAGGTATAAAACTTAAACGAGAATGATGTGTACAGATGGATCCGCTTAATGTTTTAACTTGCACGAGCTAATGTGGCGACCAGCCGGGGGGGGAAACATGGGTGACTACTCCCTTTGTGTCACGAAGATGAAAAAACCCGCCTTGTGGCAGAAGTAGCTACGGGATTTCAATTAAACGTGATTACAACCTCCTTCGCTCCAACTCAGATCTAGAGGCAATAAAAACAACGTCTATGAAAGCTCTGAGGAACCGCTCGCCAATAATTAAAAACGATAATGTCAATAGCTTAAATACAACTTTTAATATCATTGATGTTGGACAACAGTCAATGATATTAAACTGTTCATCGTGAGGAAACCGGCACCCTAATTGCATAACACACGATCAATCGGAATCGGTTTCTTTTTGACAGTTCAACAACATTCATTGCGTTATTTATGTTGTTGAGCAGACACATGACACATTTTTTGAGCATATGAAGGAATGGATTAGCAATATCTTTCAAAATGATTCAGATTGAGATTGATTGTGTTACGCAATTAGGGTGCTGCATACCCTACAACCTACAATTCGAAGACATGTGATATCAACCAACCCGCACAGGGCCTGCGTGGTGCATGGATTACGGCCCACTCCCTCTCACCGAGAGGAAGTCTGTGTCCCAGCTGTGGGAACATTATAGGCTGATTAAGTATGTTATATTAAACTGTTTATTATTTACTACGAGTTATGCAAACAGACATTTTTATTAACGAACTTAAATGTAATTAGTATTCTTATAATTAGCGCTTACTGCCGTTCCGATGTACACGAGTAAACGATAAATAAAGATAACCATCCACAACATTACAGAGTGTATGGAACATTTTATTGAGTTAGAATTGATTGCGTTACGGTCAAGCATTAGAGGTTTTTTTAGGACCTGAGCAGGTGTAATTCACTTACAGGTCTAATCCGGCGCGCCCTGTTTGCTCTACTGCCACTCCTGTTTAGCGGAACACCTAAATACGCGAGTGACTGTGTCAGGTTGGACGGTAAGAACTGTTTTATCTAGCTAAGGGAATGCCGTCAAGGCTAACAGACTCGATTAAGGTATTTTATCTTCAACGTTTTTTATTCCGAATAAGATATTGCGCTATTAACCTATTTTAAAGCTTGCCAAGTTTAATGCCATTTACTAGAATGACTCCGTTCTATTCGACTAAAATGATAAATGCACCCTTTGATTATACAGGTGTTTATTTTAAGCATTTACTTACCTTGGATGGACTTAAATATTCATAGTAGAACATGATTAGCAGAATCAGTTTACAATGTTCCCACTGCTGGGACACAGGCCTCCTCTCTGTGAGAGGGAATGGCCCATAATCCAGGACACGGGCCCAGTGCTGGTCAGTAGAGGTCACATGTCTTAATGTCTTAGAATGTTTGGTTGTAGGACATGCCGGTTTCCTGACGATGTTTTCCTTCAAAGTTTTGAGACCAGTGGTGATGAAATAAATTACACAAAGTAAAGCGCCTGCCTGGGTTCGAACCCATGACCTACTACTCGTAAGTCAGGGCCGTTACCACTGGGCTACCACAGCTCTCTCTACAAAATTATTACTAGACAAAAACAAAATGTGCAAGTGTATTGCACATTTTCAAGCAAAAATGCTATTTGAGAACTCAGTGACCCATATCGTCTCTTCTCTCTTTTATTTACTTTCGTATAACATTACCGACATTTCAAGATCATACAGTTACGAGTATTTTGTCTATAAATTCTGGAAATGAAAAATGTTACGTCCAAAGTTTGCAGTTTGATTCGTAATATCTCGTTTGCAACTTTTGTTACTGTGATGTCAGCATTTCGATGACAGTATACTATGGAGTTCGTTCTTCAAGTGACACATGTGTTGTAGAAATACCGCTATTTGTACAGATATCTATGTCTCATTTATCATTATTTCTTTGTTTTATTTTTTTATGGGCTGATTTTTCCAACGCCAGATAATTTTTTCGGAGGAATAATTTTGAATTTTTAACAGTTCTTCCATAAAAAACTGGCAGACGTCAATTTTATTCAACGAATGAAAATTATCTGTCGATTGAAAAATCAGTCCATAATGTGTTATTTTGATACCGAAATCCACTATGGCAAACACACAGCACACTGTCAAAGTAGAAATTATTATTAATATTATAACAATTTTTTAATACCTATATTTTCAGTATGGCAACTGAATGTAATATTCTACTTTGGCAACACTTAGAAATACCGGTATTGATATTATTATTATTTCTGGATGGGGCAAAAGTAATTTCAAAATGGTAAAATGTACAAGTGGAGAGCCAGTCGTTGTTGGATTGTGAAAGAGTACAGCTGTGCGATTAAAAAGTATTATCAAGAAAATTGAATTTTAAACTCTTTACCGGTCAAAAATACTTTTGCCGACAAAAATCAGACACATTCACCGGTAAAACATCCAAGTACTTCATAACTTAGTTTTTCTTTTTTGTGATTATGAATTAAACTAAGGTGTTTCACAAAAGCTGGTTTCATTAGAGAAAATGTGTTCTAATTTATGTCTTAGTTTTGACTAAAAACTGTCAAAAGTAGTTTTGAACCGTTTAGGGTTGATTTCAGCGAAGTCGAACGGGCAATTCTCGTAATTTTAAGAACGTTCACATTCTGATCTTAGTCACAATCTGTCAAAAATAGCTCTAAAATCTCTACATTTTGAAAAGTGTTTGACATTGATTGACGCTGAGTTGAGATTGCGACTAGATTTTGAAAGTTTTTAATTACGTGATTGGCCTTCAGCCTTCATCTTTTACCTGATAAGATATATTTTATTCTACATACAATTGACGTCTGGCAGTTCTATTACAGTTCCAGAGCAGAGTATGGAAGATAGACATCACAGAGTATGGAAAAACTGCCAAACATTCAAAATTTATTCTCAGGATCAGACTAGGCTTAGTGGAGCCCTAAGAGTTTTGACTATAACCGATTATATCTGTATAACAAAGTATAGCGGGTAGGTATGTCATTATATATACCGCTGGTTAGCAACCCAGATGTGTAGTCCTACAAAGAGGACACGCCGGGCCACATAACGACATTATGTCCTCATGAGTGAGTCCGAGCAGCTACGTCACAGATTAATATCATTTCACAAGGACTTTGCCGAGAGACAGACAGCGTTTGGCATAATATACAGACGGTTTTGTGTAGCGGTGAACTGAAGTACTCCAAGTCAGCTAAATTTGGAATCTCCCTTACAATAAACTTTTGACTATTCCGAAATTATTAGTAGGTAAGTACAGCCGGAGAATTAACGACAGGTATGACATCTCTTTATCACATCGCATCGTTAAGTCTTTGGGTGCCAATAAAATGAATTTTCTCTTCAATTCTAAATACCTTCAGTATAGATTAATTTCATCGTATGAAACCTGCAGTATAAAAGCAAATCAACGAAACGATCACACTGTAATATGTAATGTGATGTAATTATTTGTGTTAAGCACCTTTACATTGTTCATTGGCTTGAAAATATTGTTCAGGGAGACGTAGACAAACCCTGTGAACTCAATTTGTATTCTATTCTATTCTATTCTAAATTTGTATCTCAATCACGACAGCGCCTGTACGAGATCAAAACATTTCTATAAACCAGCAGTTGATATCAAAGAGAACTTCGCCGCTAATTATTTAATTAACGCGAAAAATATCGTAGATGAGGAATAAAGGATGGAACGGAGCGGGATAAATTAATTAATTCAACACGCAGTCACTGACTACGTGTTGAATCTTTATGAATTGAATGTGAATGCGACTTTCTGATAAATATGACTATATAAAAGAGTAACTGGGTGCCGTTCTCACGGAAATGGGAGCTGTATATCAAGAAAGCTATGTATGTGTAGAGATGAGTCTGCCGGCAGAGTGGCAAGTAGGGGAACGTTTCTATGCTATTTGTCCCAAACGAGTATAAGCCGTTGCAAGCCGTCTCGCGAGCAAAAAGGATTGTTGCTCTAATTGGCACCTGTCCTTAACTATGCCTCTGTGGAACTAACGAGACGTTCTCTCTTCAGACGTCTTTTTGCTGTCAGCAAAAGCTGCTTTTAACCTACCTGCAGCCAATAAACAGAACTTTTGGCCTCTATTTATGCGCGGGACTCAATATTCATAAATAATACAACGGCGTAACTGGCGAGTTTGCAGCAATTTAAAGTTTATTCGTTTATTTGAACGACGGCATTTACATTTGTCAAAGCATTAACTGCAACAGATACGCTGATATTTTCGCAGAAAAAATATGTGGAATTATTTTATGGAGTCACAAGGTTTTCAGCATGAAAAGGAAGTTAAAGATAATACAAACTGTTCTTGAGCATATGACTGTTGAGCACATGACTTTAGCTGGCAAACTTTTTAGAGATCGAGTTTCTTCCTAAAAATTATATAGCAAGAACGTGGTCATAGCTTGAATAAGATGGCCTTTACGAGTTGCTCTCTCATATTTCATGTGTCTACAAGATACACATCAAAGGCTATTTCCGACGGACCTACAGTGCTGCAGAATATATATTGTATATCGGCAAACAAGGAACATCAATACTATCTGACGAGCCAAAATATAGGATGCTGCATCGGTTTCAAAAATATGTGCCATCACTTAGAATGTAACATTATGGGACACGAGGTATCACATTCTTCAGATATTCGAAATAAGAATGTGATACCTAGTTGTGATCAAAAATATTAGACATCTGCAGTATCAGCCGACTGTCTATAGTAATATATTCATGATCGTGACTGTACTTTCATTTTATGGTATTACAATGTTCTTTATATTATATTCTTTCTTTTCTGGGTATCGTATTACCCAGTAACTGGGTTGTGGAGGTCAGATAGGCAGTCGCTTCATGTAAAATACTGGTATTCAGCTGCATCCGGTTAGACTGGAAGCCGACCACAACATAGTTGGGAAAAGGCTAGGCAGATGATGAATGTTCTTTATATATATATATAAAATTCAATTATATATATAAAATTCAAAGTCCTGACTGACTGACTGACTGACTGAGACATCAACGCACAGCCCAAACCGCTGGTCCTAGAGACATGAAATTTGGAGGGTGTATTCTTCGTGAAGAGTAGGTATCCAATAAGAAAGGGTTTTTCGAAATTCCACCCCTAAGAGGGTGAAATGGGGGGATTTTGTGTGTATGAAAAATCTTATTTCTTGAGTTAATAAACTTGAAACTTGGCACGAATACTTATCTAAGTAAATTATGAAGTTGGGCATTTTTTGTTTTTTTAAACTACCCCCTAAAAGGGGATCGGGAGGTTACAAAGTTTGTATGGAAGAATTTTAGCGCGCGGTCCGATTTAATCGAAACTCAGTATTTATACCTAAAATTGAAAGGAAATAATAATGTGTATCAGGGTTTTTCGACAATCTACCCCTGACGGCCTGAAAAGGGGTAGTCAATTTTACAGGGGATGATTTTACAGCGTGGCTTGATTAACTCGAAAATTTGTATAAATAATCTTTGAGTCAAGTTATGAACACATCCCAAATGATTTTTTAAAATTCCACCCCTGTGGGGGTGAACAGCGGGGATACAGTTTATATGAAAAATCTTATTCGTTAGGTTAATAATCTTGAAAATTGGCATGAATACTCGCCTAAGTTAGCAATAAAGTTTATCATTATTAGTTTTTCAAAACTACCCCTCAAAGGGGATATAGGGGTGTTAAAGTTTGTGTGGAAGAATTTGAACGCGCGCGCGGTCCGATTAACTCGTTACTCAGTGTTTATACTTAAGACCAAAAATAAAGAATAACATGTATTAGGATTTTTTGAAAATCTACCCCTAACGGGTTGAAAAGGAGTAGTCAATTTTACAGGGGATGATTTTACAGCGTGGCTTGATTAACTCGAAAATTGGTATAAATAATCTTTGAGTCAAGTTATGAATACACCCCAAACGATTTTTTTAAATTCCACCCCGGTGGGGGTGAAAAGCTGGGATATAGTTTATATGAAACATCTAATTAATTTAGTTAATAAACTTGAAACTTGGCAACAATACTTGCCTAAGTAAGTAATAAAGTTTATCATTAGAATTTTTTCAAAACTACCCCTCAAAGGGGGATATAGGGGTGTTGAAGTTTGTGTGGAAGAAATTGAATGCGCGGTCCGATTAACTCGAAACTCAGTATTGATACTTTTGTCAGAAAATAATTAATAATAAGTATGTAAAGTTGTCGAAAATTGTCCCCTGACGGGGCAAAAAGGGGTAATTCGGTTTTCAGGGGAGGATTTGAACTTGAAACTGTATGTTACATTTTCACGCCTAAACCACTGAACTGCTGATTTTGCAAAGAGATAGATGGCATCCTGGGGAAGCACATACTTTTTATCCTGGTAGCACGTTCCCGTGCGATAACTTCCGACATCCACGCGGGCGAAGCCGCGGGCAGAAGCTTGTACTTACATATGAAAGGAAACAGAAATAGAAAATATCGGATCTTTAATCATCGGAGGTGACCATATCATCAAACCTAATTACTCTCCTTTTGGGCTTCGTCCCAGTCGGGTAAAAAGTAACTCGCATTGTTTTAACATGAGAGAGAAGTGGTGGCCCAGTGCTAACGGCCTGTCCTACGTTCAAACCCAGGCAGGTGCTTTACTGTGTGTAAATAATTTCATCATCACTGCTCTCAAAACGGTGAAGGAAAACATCATGAGGAAACCGGCATATACTAGAACCAAACATTCGAAGACATGTGTCATCCACCAACCTGCCCTGGGCCCGCGTGGTAGCTTACAGCCCACCCCCTCTCGAAGAAAAGAGGCCAGTGTCCCAGCAGTGGGAACATTATATGCAGACGGATAAAAAGTAACTCGAACTGTTTTAACAAAATCATGAAAGTATAGATTAACTCGCTTTCCTTCAGTGAATACTTAGGTACATACTTATATTTCTGGCGCGCGATCCATTCGACTTTATAAATGTCATATTTCTACAAATGGGTTTTCATTTGACATTGTGAACCTTGAATGAATACTGTCTGCGTTAGTTATGTCAGATTGTATCGTGTAAATCTTACTTTTGTTGGTATGACGGTTGCGTAATATGTCGTGAGGTAGAACTTACTTTATTTAAGTATGGACATCTATTTAGGAACGCAGAAAATACGACAAAAACAAAGAAAATCTCGTTGGTATTAATTATTTTGTGAAAACCTTATAAAGGCATTCAAGTGTAATTAATATGAATTTATGCGCGGGGAGACAATTTGAACTAATTAAACCATATTAGTGCCCATCTATGGATTCAGTTCCGAAAACTTCCTAGGATACAAGGAAATAATAATCAAGTAATTAGCACTTGTAATTAATTAATTAATAACCTCCGCAAATTAATTTACATTCCAGCAATTCCGGTAGATGTTAGGCTTTTTGGGATGAAAATTCTTCCTTTACTTAATTGTATGAAGTTTCAGGCATAAGTTCATGCCCCGTTTGCTGTAGTGCCCTGAGTGCCCGTTCACCTGCACCTTGGATGATCTAATGAATGCCACTGATGCCGCAATCAACGTGGCCACCTACTGGGCTCAAAAAATATAAGCGACCGTTCCAGGCTGCTCGTTTAGTCTATTTTAGTTATTTTCACAGCGTTATGTCCTACGGTATTCTGCTGTGGGGCAAAGCCGCTGATATACAAAATATATTTGTCCTTCAAAAGCGAGCTGTTCGAGCAATTTACCAGTTAGGTGCCAGAGTTTCTCTAAGAGATTTCTTTAAAGATATTGGTATTCTCACGGTTGCATCACAATTCATCCTTGCCAACATTTTATATATTAGGCAAAATTTACACTTGTACACTAAAAATAGTGATATTCACAGTGTTAACACTAGAAATAAGGACAAACTACGTGCCCCCTTTCACCGGCTTCATAAGGTTCATAACTCATTTGTTGGGCTTGGTATAACCTTTTATAACAAGATACCCTCTTCTTTTCTAGACTTGCCTTTTAATGCGTTTAAAGCTCAACTAAAATCCAACCTTTGTTCAAAGGCATACTATTCCATCAACGACTACTTAGACGATAAGAATAGTTGGTCACCCTAGTTTAACGCAAGACAATGTTTATGTTCCTTCTCCAGAATTAGCTTACTGCCAGGTCTTAGAACCCAGCAATGCATAAATGTGTAAGCTGTCACGCCCTTTATGCCTGGAGGCTTTTATTTGGCTAGTAAGTTTTTTTTATGCACATTTTAATTAATTATTTTTTAGCTTGAGTACGTATAGTTTTTATTATATTTGTTGGTATATTGGCGTGGCTAGCTGACATATTATGGCAAATAATTAAATTTTATGTTCTGGCTTTGTAATGTTAATTACCGAACATAAGCACCTAGTATTGTATAGAAGCAAGTATTTTTTTTAAATTGAACAGACAGCTGTGCTGCTGGGGAGTTTGTTGCGCCACTTCTTCTTCCCAGCGATAGCACTAGGAAGTGGTGAAGGGTGGGCGTTTTTGGGGGACTGTCTTTTGTAATTTTGACGTTCAAAAAGTGCTGATTCTCAGCCTAATTTGAATAAATGACTTTTGATTTTGATTTTGCCCGGTTGAATTTCAATTTAAACATATAAACCCTATGATAGTTATAAAAGCTTATCGACAAATCAAAATCAAATTGACCGAAGATCTATGGGGAATGTCTATCAAAGTTTGTACATCCATAATCGAGACTATATCACCATACTTAGCTTTAGCTTTTACTGGGTACGTCTTTCATTGACTTAAATGTGCCTTGGTGGCTGAGAGTATGTCATGCTCACTCTAATTTCTCGCTGATGGTGGCGCATGTGTTGGATCATTTAGCTCCCTTCAAAATGGTTGAGCTGAATGGTGCTAATCTATGCATCATGTTCGTGAACGGGCGCCGTCAGTAGGGAAGTGATGTAACCAATACTTTGTAACCATATTATTGTGATTTAAAAGAGTGTCCATGGAGTTTCTTGCCCGTTCTTCTCCATAGGTACCTACGCTACGCTTACTACGCTTTGGAATGGGCTAGCTTCATCTTTTTGACTGACGGACCCTTGACAATTCAAAAGTGCCCGTAAATTGGTTTAGTTGAAATAAATAGTTTTGAATATGAGTTGAGTTTATAAAATATCGGAGAAGAGTCCCATCGACACGAAAGGAAGAGGAAGACTTAGATGTTAAAAACCCGATTTTGTTAAAAAAAACAGCTTTATGTGTTTTTCACACCGAGATTTGTATTTGATATATCGAGGACATACCTTTTCAAATGCCATAATTTGAAGGACCCATGCATCAATTTCACATTCATGAAAACTTAATCGATTTATAAATTAATAGTTAGCTAGCGTATTAGCTAGTTTCTTCGAATTGTTCACGTTCAATAGCTAAAGACATGTTGTAAGACCTATAACTATAGTTTTACCGTACTAACGGTATGCGATGAGTGCAACAACAGCCTTCGCGAGTGTCGCTGCTTAAATGTAGGTACAGTCGCCAAAGGAGAAAGTAACCACGGTCGTCGGATATAGTTGAAGTTTAGTAAGAAGCCGATGGATTTTTTGTAATGAAATTTAATTTGATAAATGAACAGTTGTTTTGCTATTAATTCAATTAAAACTTGTTCGAAAACATCCATCGGTTTCTTATAAAACTTCAACTATATCCGACGGCCCTGGTTACTTATCTCCTTTAGTGACTGTACGTCGGAGCCTTGGGCAGTCAGCCTTGCTACCATCTTGCTGATTGGCTAATATTTTACCACGTCATGTGCTAGGTCTTAAATAGTCCGAAACATCAGAAGTTGTAGCAAGTGAAGGTTGACCCGTTCATTCTTGGATAATTTAGTACGTTTTGTTAACCCAGCAAGTAGGTACTTCAAGGTTTTACACGTAGAGATCCAAGTACCTTCAAAGTATCACATCCTCCCTGCCAAAATCGGGACAATAGGAAATCTTTCAAATTTCCGCTCGCACGCAGACCACAATAGAAGTCGATATCAGCCAAGTGTTGCCAAGTTAAACAAAATCTCGGTGACCTACATGCCATTCTTATAAACTGTCTCTTCTTACTTTAACATTTGAAAAACAAACTATGCTTTAGAAATCTGAGTAATCACGCTCCATTATAAACTAATCTCCATTAGAAAGTAAGAATAATACTTTATTTGTCTACTTATATAAAATAAGCAACTCAGACCACCGAGGACTAATAACAAGGACAACAAGAACAAGGACTATAATAACTGTGATAATACACAGGAAATGAGCCTGTTTTGAATAGGCCTACGAAAGGCCTACGGCGTAGCCGCGTAGCGTCTACGGGAATCTGGCTGACACTACGGGAAGGTCTACGACATAATTGTCAATTTACGACGTACAGTATATACAAAAACAATAGGTTTCGTGGCGAAGATAATGTTTCGTAAAATTGTATAAGGGAGAATCACTTTTCGGTGTGCAGCCCAGTTAACGGCCGTCAAACGCCTCATGTCAAAAAAGAGTGGGCGTCCTATGTATTTAATGGAAGCTTCTAGAATGTTCTAGAAGCTTCGACTCGCCCTCATTTGCCTGTAAGGTCTTTTTACGTTTTACATACCTACTGTACTGTTTAAAGGTCCACGATTTTAAGATGTTATACAATTTATATTTTCTGTACATTTCTAAGACGAACATTATACACGACACGTATTTATTCTTCAAGGAGGGTTATTTTGAAACGGTGAACGCTGACTAGCGCATTTCATATAATGCAAGATATTGCTTTGAGAAACCATTATAAGTTAAGCAAATACCTTACCGTGGGAAACCATTCAGTTTCAACTTGAATTTGCTTAACTAAGAGCTTATATCTAGCAAGTGAGCAGCCTCACGAATTATACCCAGAACTGGGAAGCCAGGTCTACTAATTTTAGTAAAATTACACATATTCATCACATCACATCTCTGCATCTATTGTCCTGGAAGAGATTTCTTGTGAAATCACCTCTGTACCTATTTTTTCTGTTCCGTTTTTCTTGTCTGTTTATAACTATATGTGTGTACATAAATGGAAAATAAATAAATCATTTTCACCCTAATATACTTTTGAGATTCAATCACCATTGTGGTGGTATTCCGCAAAAATAAGGTAACCACCAGATACTGAGAAGGTTTGTGATCCATCAAAGTATTTTTTTTATTTTAATGTTGCAAATTAAACGGTGAAAACCTGGGAAAATTGATATTCAAGTGAGGTTATTCCTTCTTGACTCATTTGCCAGCTCACTTCACCTAAGTTTTCATGGTGAGATTTTTACAGAATACGTCAGCATTTCTATGAAAAGTCAGTGGAAATCCATATTATGTTAAAAAAAAATTACAGTTATTTTTCTGTTGAAAAGTAAGTACACTCGAGAGCAATGAATCCGGGTCACTTAAAGAATGTTAAAAATCTCGGAAACTAAAAATGATAGGTTAATGCAATAAATTGTATTTAATAGACAATGTAATACTCCTTAAATGAAAGTAAAAAAAATATGAGTCACCATACATTTTATTAACACAAAATTACATAAAGAAAAAAACTGCTGATCTCTCCTTAAAACAAAAATAGGAAACATGAAATTTTTGAACTTTATTACGATTGTCTTGAATTTTAATACTTCGTATTGCCTCCTCGTGCTTCCATTACTGCGTTTACGCGGTTTGGCATGCTGTACACCAAGTTCCTTATACGATTTTGGGGAATATTCTCCCATTCCTCTGTGAGAGCAATTTTGAGCTCACGAAGCGTGATTGGGGGAGGGTTTCGTTGTTTTACGCATCTGCCTAGCTCGTCCCAAGCATGCTCGATCGGGTTGATATCCGGGCTGCGCGCTGGCCACTCCATACGAGTAATGTTCATCTCTTGAAGGTAGTCATTCACAATCCTACCTGTATGAGGTCGGGCATTGTCATGCATAAATATAGCATCCTCACCTAAATTGACCATAAATGGACCAACGTGATCATTGAGGATTTCTTCCACATATCTTACGCTAGTTAAAGAGCCGTTTTCTATGATCACCAGCTCTGTGCGACTTTCAGAAGAAATTCCGGCCCACACAAGTACAGACCCACCACCGTAGGCTACTTTTTCTTCGATGCATGCTTGCTTGAATCTTTCCCCTGGTCTTCGATACACTCTGTGTCTTCCATCGTGCTTGTAGAGCATAAATTTTGATTCGTCGGAGAACATAACTTTTGACCAATCTTCAATACTCCAATTTACGTGGCTCTGGGCATATCTTAGTCTTGAAATACGATGCCCACGCTCCAGTTTAGGGCCGTTTGCAGGTCTAAGGGGTTTTAAGTTAGATTCAGCAAGCCGACGTCTTACTGTCCATGCACTTGGGTTACTTCCTCCGAGGCGTCGAAACTGATTTGTGAGTTCAGTTCCTGTGAGAAAGCGATTTCGAAGCATGGTGTTCACCAAGTATCGGTCTTCTCGTGCTGTGGTACACCTGGTTCTGCCCGTTCCTGGTCTGCGTAGGTTAGAACCAGTTTCTTCGTAACGTCGGAGAACTCTTTGTACTGTTGACAGCGACACACCGACAGTCCTGGCTGTATCGCGCTGACTCCGGCCGGTTTCCAGCATTGTAAGTATTCTGGTGCATTCTTCAGGCGTAAGCGACATAATTTCAGCTTGAATAATGAATATAGAGCACTATCAACATGGTTTATGTACCCACATAAATGACAGATTATAAACAAAAGCAAAACCAAATGCTGTAATTTCGTAGTTCCATCTTCGAAAGTGGCCCTTTTTCAAATTTGATTTTTTTATGATATAACTTTACAATAACTAAGAAGTTTTAATAACTTCATTTAAGGAGTATTACATTGTCTATTAAATACAATTTATTGCATTAACCTAGCATTTTTAGTTTCCGAGATTTTTAGGATTCTTCAAGTGACCCGGATTCATTGCTCTCGAGTGTATATTCGCAGGTTTATAATTAAGAAGAATCGGGTACCTGCCTAGTACCTACGGACCGAAGACACTAACAAATCTGGACTCCTTGAAGGGTTTAAAGGTGACAGCCGTGAACTCATTAGTAAGCGCAGATCCTTTGAGCGAAGCGGATATCGGCAAAACTGCGAAAATCACTTGGGGGTTCACGGAAAATTTCTTCTTTCCAAAACGGCTTAAGCAAACGTTCGGAAAGTTGAATGTTTCATATTATTTTAAAAGAGATTTTTATTACAAACTAGCTGATCCCGGCGAACGTCGTACCGCCATATTTTTTTTCGGCTTTTTCTTTTAATTATCTTCTATACAAACCTTGTCCTGACAATAACAATCACAAAAGAAAAAAAAAAAGAGAAATTTGGTGCAGTCGATCATAGAAAGAAGAATCATTCAAGAAGGATCTTACTCGATTTGACTCTTCGTCGAAAATAGAAAGAAGAAAGAAGATAATCAACAATTGTTTGTGACATCCTTATAATATGATAATATCGTACCACGCAGAATAAAAAAGAATGCAGAATTAAATCATAGGGGTACCAGTGTATCCCATACACGATCTATGAATAACATACGGATGGCAAGAGCACTTGAACAAAATTAACAGGACGAAAGTATTCCAAAGGGTAGGGAAGGGTCTCTTGCCTCGAATACATCGGAGCAAGTTGACCGTGACCAAAATCGTATAGGATGTTATTTTTAGTGCTGGGAAAAGGCAAAACACTCCTTAGTGATTTTGATTAAAAAAGCCCATTATATGAAATATTTGGACATGAAATGACGAATAAAAACAGACAAAGTTAAAGGTAGAACTAACCTTTAACTTTGTCTGTTTTCATTCGTGGGAATGCCATCTCGTTCTCGCGAGATCTTGGACGTATTTACCGAGATTAATCTCGGCCGAAAATCGAACGAGACCTCGCGAGATTGCACCGGAGCAAATACATGTGTTTTTCGAAACAGAGGATTTTTTTTTTTCGCGGGTTCAAAGGGAGAACTCTTACAGTTTGCAGACATTGTTTGCGCTCTGTAGTCCCTACTACAGTTAAGTAGACGATGAGAGAGCGTTTTCTGCAGCTGGTTATTTAGTCTGCTAAATTAGAATCCGTCTGTCGGACAACTCATTAGATACTGTATGCTTTTTACGAAGCTACTGACAACATTTTTGAGGGTTCATTTTTATTACTATTTTCCTATTAGTTATTCTATTATTTAATATTTATTGCATCCATAATGTACACATACAGGTGATAAGTATAAATCAATAGAATAAATTATGGACACCGTGACATTAAAAAAAAAAAACAAACAGATCCTCCAATCTCGTCGAGATCTCGTTAATGGCTAGATCTCGCGAGATTGCATTCCTTAGCTAGTTCGGTCACCACCACTCCATAGAAATAATGACGGTTTATAAATGACTATTATTCTTTCACGTAAATTAAAATTGTATGAAAAACTACACAAATTGATTCTACTACTATTTCTTTACAAACAAAATCAAGATTTTCATTACACTTAAAATAACGTATACAACGTTATTTTAAGTGTAATGATGAAAATCTTGTCAAGTGTAGGTACCTACCTAGTAAGCTGACCATTTGTGGGAATGTCTGTTTCTTTATTACGGACGAAGGTTATGGGAAACTATGGCGAAGTCTACGCTCAGTGGACGCACAGGGGCCTCCGTTATGGGAATATATGAGGATACTTGCAAATGTTTGTTACTGCTATGGGTAGGACATGTCTGTCTTTATAAACTAAAAGGTAAGATGAAATGATTTTTTTTTTCCTGTAAATAGAGTATCGGAATAACTTTTACAAGTCATAATATTATAAAAAATAAATAATCTAAATGAGGTCGGTGTTTCCTATCTCTCTACTCTGAGAAGAAAGGCCGAAACAAACTCAGAGGTCACAGTCTCTTTTAAAGTCCAGACATAATCTTGGTTAGATCATGTGAAGAACATGTAGATTGATGTCTGAAATGGTCTTTTGAGTAAAGTACCACACAGATTTGAGTGAACCAGTGGAAAGCATTTGTCAGTAATCGTGTGACTCAACTCAGAACTTGAGGAGCTTAACACCTGTAAGTAGGTGATTAAGTACCTACTTACTTTATTTTAACAAACCATGACCATGTAACACAGCAGTTTAAAATATATAGATAAGTTTTGTAGAACAACACCAGATTATCTTTATTAATAGTGTAGGTACTGTTTATTTTTATTATGTTGTTGAAAGTAAGGCGAATTGAACGGGAAGTGGATAAATGCCAATTGGCAATCCATTGCAAATTATTCTAATCACATGAAGTAGGTATAAGAGGTACTGCAAGTACACCACAACACATGTGTCATAAATCTTTATTTACGTTAGTAGGCCATTTTATGTGTAGCTTTATATTCAAGAGGGGCACGCGTAGGTACTAAAACTCCTCCTAAAATATTAAGGGGACTGCTCGTATTGAATTTTATACTTTCAGCGGAATTACATCTCTTTTAGGGGTTCAAGTTGGTTGAGAAAAATGTGGAATGCGAGCTCATGTCAATGAAGGCACTTTTCCAAGTTTCCTTATCAACATAATAATTACTCGCAGGTACGCAAAATTCTTAGAATTGAACGTGCAATAATAAATGTAATACATCAATTGTGTGTCCTTTAACAATTCTGCGTTTTTTCGTCTCTTTATTATATCACTGTTCAAATTAATTCCAAAAATTTAACCCAAATTCATGGTATCGGATACAATTGGTAGTATCAATAAATCTACGAGAGAGACACGTAGGAAATATAAAAATAATGTGATAAAATCGAGGTCGAACCTTCGATACGATTCCATTCGAATCAACAACCCTTTTTTATTTCTATTTCAACTAAAGCGACGAACGGTGAGCCTCCGATATTCTCCCTATAACAATTTGCATGTGCCGGAAGATACCTCGACAATTGACGACCACGTGTAATATTATGGCGGACTGTGTACTGGTATATTTCTGCCCAATTTACGTGAAACAATTTGTACTCGCCCGGAGTTCAGGTTCAGTGAAAATGTTTGCCTTTTCACGTGACAGAACAGATTTCACGATCGTAATTTAATTTCGGTGATTCTGGATGAGTTAATGAGAAGCTTTATTAAATTTATTTTAACTGCTCATTAAGAGTTCAATGAAAACAGGTAAATCTATTAACTTATTAATCTATAACTATTAGCAATATTCCAACCTTTTAACGCGTCTTTTTTACAATTTGCGGAAATGTATAGAAGAATACGAATAAATTACAATATTGCTCATCCTCATAGCAAATAGCGTGATAATTTATAGCCTTCAGACTGATCAAACTTATAGGGAATATATGTGCAAAATTAGAATAAAATCTATCCGGTAGTTTTTGCGTGATGCTAGTACAGACGCCAGCAGGTCAAGGCTACCCGAAACTGTAAAATTTTCCCAATCAACCTTGAACCTTAATACTTTAGCGATAAAGTTGAAAATCTATTAAATAAATTTGACAGATTGTAGTAGCTTGATGTGGTGGCGTCTGTACATACATTCAGGCAAACAGACAAAAAATAAAAATAAAATATATTCGGTAAAACATCAATGTATGAACTGCTACGATTTTATTATGTGTAGGTATACTCGTAGATAACATTATAAGTCGTGGTAAATCAATTGGTATGTACCCAAATCACCACCAATACTTTAAAGCAATATTAAATTCTTCTGACTATCCTATATATATTATAAAAAACTTATTTACATATCAATGAACTTCCAAAAAAACCGGCCAAGTGCGAGTCCGTACAATTTAAAATTATTAAAAATATTTTTATTATATGATGAAACAAAAAATTTGCGGTTTACGTAAATTTTCCTTTATCTGTGCTATAAGACGTTGCTTCATACCAAATTTCAAGATTCTGAGTTCACGGGAAGTACCCTGTAGGTTTTGATTCCCTTGCGAGTGTCGAAAATTTGCGGAAATTTGCGACATAAACGGCTGTATCTTTTGATTGCGTTGGCTTAGAAGTTTGATTTTTTCACAGCTCTAAGGGTCAGTAGACCTGAGTATTTGATTTAAATTCCAGCTTGATACCTCTACGCGTTCCTGAGAAAAAGGGTCTTGCCAGACAGACGGACGGACAAGAAAGTGATCCTATAAGGGTTACATTTTTTCCTTTCGAGGTACGGAACCCTAAAAACACTACAGCGTGAATAATTATTTTAATTTAGGAAGTCGGTGTCTTTAAATGCTATAATTTAGGTTTTTGCCCCCGACTTCCTAAATTAAAGTAATTTTTCACGTTGTAGTGTTATTTTTTAATTCGGTTGCTTTTTTTTGTAAAAGATTTTGTTTTTCACATTTTACTTGTAATCAAACCAAAAAAAAAACAAATCGCTATAGGTGTGCCTATAATATTTAAAGAAGTTCTTCGATTTCTCCATGATCCCATCATGAGATCCTGACCTGCCGATCGATTCTGTAAAAATCTCACCGAGAAAAGTTAGGTGAAGTGAGCTTAGAGTGAGCTGTCAATAGTGTCAATCCCTTGCATTAGTTGGAATGACAGCTCACTCCACGCTCACTTCACCTGAGTTTTCACGATGCGATGGTTACAGAGTCGCACTGCTGATGATATGGTTAGTATATATCCTTTCAAACAAAAAAATATTTTTCCAAATCGGTCCAGCCGTTTTCGAGTAATCGGGGAAAATACATTTATTTATTTATTTATCACATGGAAAACCAACAGCTTTACATAAGTACAATAAGTATACATGAATAAGAAACATGAAGCCAATTATAGAAATTAAATTTAAAAAAATTATATTCCGGCGAACTGAGTACCTTTTTTTGAAGTCAGTTAAAAAGTCACACCTTTCAGTATTATCTAAAGAAGGAGTGTAAATGGAAAGAAAAATATTCAATACACAAAAAATCGGATACAAAGACGTATTGTTGAGCAAGATAAGAGGATAATTCCCACCACACATGTCCTGCTTACATGTCTGAAAGATTTTATTTACTTTGTAAGGATTGTGTGCAGAAGATATATATTTTACACACGAAGAAAAGATACTTAAGCGCACCCGGGAGAAGGGTGCGTCCACATATTGGGACGCACGGGCGACTCGGCTGTCTCGTAGGCGTACCGCGCGATTATTGCGCGTTTTTAGGGTTCCGTACCCAAAGGGTAAAAACGGGACCCTATTACCCTATTACTAAGACTTCGCTGTCTGTCCGTCCGTCTGTCTGTCACCAGGCTATATCTCAAGAACCGCGATAGCTAGACAGTTGAAATTTTCACAAATTATGTATTTCTGTTGTCGCTATAACAAAAATACTAAAAACAAAATAAAATAAATATTTAAGTGATTTTTATAGATAATGGTACGGAACCCTTCGTGCGCGAGTCTGACTCGCACTTGGCCGGTTTTTTTAATCTGTTCGCGCACTAATGGGAAACGTACGTTATGTTACTGTGATTCTGGATAAGTTACAAAGCAGCCAATGTAGCTCCAATAGTTAATATAGGATACGTAAATCAATGGTAAGCAATCAAACCAAATGGTCGTTGATAATAATGAAAACCCGGAGTTAACATCAGTCTGCTTCTCCAGAGACTCTGCTAGGGTATTTACCACCATAAAGGTGAGTTATTGTAGGTATTCATTCTTATAGGCTTCCCTTTGGGAAGGTGAACAGAAAATTCATATTATAATCTGTAGTCGAAAATGTCGTGTGGAACTTCAAAGCCCAAAACGACAAAACTAGGAAAATCATTTTTTAACGAACTAATTACCTTTATTCTAAATCCAGCATGTTTTGCTGCTTTTGAAACAGAAAAAAAGTATTATCTATCTTAAAGATCTATCTATCTACATTAAAGATCTACGTTACGTTTTGGAATTAGGTATATTTTGGGGAAATTCCACAGAGAGGTTAACTGTGTTCAAAGCTCAAAAGAGATGTGTGCGTTCTGTATTTAAACTTAAACCTACTGACAGCTGTATCCCATATTTAAAAAAAAATTGAACTCCTAACGTTTCCTTGTATTTTTGAAACAGCAGTATTTGTCAAATCCAACTTTCATTTATTTAAAACACTTAAGTCTAAACGTCGGAACAGAGAGATATGTACCATTCCACACAAAACTGCATTATTTTCGAAAAGTCTTCTTGTAATGGTAGCGGAAATTGCAGAGTTATTTTCAAAACAAATTTAAAAAATAGTCATCTTAACACCTCTCTTCCTTGATTTTGTATACATATATATATATATATATATATATTATAAGTATATATTATAGTAATAGTATGTATGTGTATATAACCTATTTATATACATAGTTTTAAGTTTTTTATCATTGTCCCTCTCAACCAAAGCACCTGCCATCTAATCTCTTCACCACCCTTGGTTGACTGGTAGAGAATGCCTAAGGCATTAAGTTCGCCTTTGTACCTTTTTTGTGCGAAAAGTTTAAATAAATAAATAAATGGTACCTAAAATCTAAAATAAGCTTCCTATTGAAATCAAAGAATTAAATGAAATACTTGATTTCAAAAAAGCTTTATTGAAACTATTATATGTATAAGAAGGTATATTACTCTGTTAATGAGTACCTAGATGACAGATTTTAATTTATTGAATTCATTCCATAATCGTTATTAGTTCCAACTTTTTTTTTATATATATTTTTTTTTTTAGTTTAATATCTTTTAGTAATCAGTAATCACTATATTAAATATTATTAAATAATTGCCTTTTGTTTTAAATATTAACAAATTATTGACTACTATAATATCAATTACTATTAAATTATTGACTCTTTTTAAATGATTGATTATTATTATTATTTATTATTATTGACTAATATATTAATTAACACTAAATTATTGACTACTGTAATGCTTTGCAAAAGTCTTTAAATTATTGTATGCCTAAAGGCGGGTCATAGATGTAATGTTACAGTTTATAATGTCACTTTATAAACTGTAACACCATATTTTTACCTGTGTAACCTGTGTACCAATAAACAAGGAAAATAAAGATTTTGTTTAATTGCTTTAAAATGAGCCTCCCACAATCCAATCGATTTGTTGTTAAGCGCCTCTACATCTACGAAATAACAAAGACAAGCTCTGACTAAAGCACCAGAATATTACGTAAAGAATATAGGTAATATTCGCTCGACAAAGGCAGAAGATCGTTGCATAAAGGATTCACAGAACAATGTTATGCTGTGGCTTTGTTAGGGAAAACAAAAGCACGGCCGCGGCGCGGGGAGGACACGGTAGGCGCTAACTCGGGTCATTTCCGAACAATCTCCGCCTCTGAAGTGTTAGAGTCCAACGATCATTCCATATGAGAACCAGCCGAATTAACAGACTATTCTGTTCGCAAACTTGATTTCGTAAATACGAATCAATTTATGTAAATGTGTGACCTTGAGCTCTATGATAAATGAGGGTGTTGTCTTGCAAAATAGCTTCCAGATTGTAATGATGGTCGTTTGTTATTATACGCGGTGTGTACACAGGGACATGGCGATGGATAGCCGGTGAAGAGATTATGTCAAGAGGGTGAGCACGTACTATAGAGGACTGGAAGAGTCCTCTAGGGATCGGGAGGAATCAAACCACTTATATGACTCCTTTAGATTATATTGGGCGAACGTCTTTACATATTTCTAACTAAACTACCACTGACAGATCTAAGCAAAAATCCGGTGATATTTTAATTAGGATATTTGACACTAGCTTGAACGTTCGAATGGAACCCGCGCTAAAATATAGCCGGCCTGCATCATATAAGGTTGCCTTCGGCAGACAAGCCTCTACAGTACCGTGATATAATAAGAGCTAAGACTTTGCATAGAAGTCTAAGAGCAGTGGTGACCCAGTGGTAAAAGCCGTGACTTACAACGTGTTGTAGGTCGTGGGTTCGAACACAAACAGACCCTTTACTTTGTGTAAATTATTTCATTACCACTGCTCTCAAAACGATGAAGGAAAACATCGTGAGGAAACTGGCATGTCTTAGAACCATAAGGCCGTGACATCCACAAACCCGCACTGAGCTCGCGTGGTGGATTATGACCCACCCTCACTTACAGCGAGGAGGCCTGTGTCCTTTAGTGGAACATTGTAGGATGATTATGCTAAAGGTTTGTAAACAACATTTTCAAGCCACGCATGGCGATAATGGATATATAACATCCTGGATCCCAAGTCACAGACTGACAGTTTTGGTCACAGTGGCAAAGTAGTGCGTGGTTGCACTGTATCTGTAAGAGTGAGAAGGTAATCTTCTATGTTCTCCTGTATTAACGCACTAAAACAAAACTATTCCAATATTCTCTCGCGGGTTAACCTTTGCATATACGATGTCGGATGACGCTCACATTTTTAAACTTTTCAACTTCATATTATAATACATTCCCCCAGTTTTCCTACGCTCAATTGGCCACTCCACTACGTTAAGGGTTGTAAGTGGGAGCTTAAGAATTATATCAAGTGGCTGTGGAGTATTCGCTGATATTTCTACAGGCCGCCCACTCACATGCTTGACATTATTCTACAAGATTTTTATCGGTTTGAAAACAGATGTGCTTATTGTTATGTAGGTAATCCTTTAGAGAGGCGGTTGAAAGAGGCAAATATATGGTTTACAGAACTTTTGCCACATCATATCGTCGCTTTTCTACTTTAAAGTTCAAATATTTTATTAATTATTTGATTTGGACATTTTTGCTCTCTTCAATGCGATACTATATTTTCGTCGGAACTCAAATTTTATAAATTCCAGACTTAAATAAAATTTTAATTACGAATCTTTTACATTCAGATACTACCTTTCCACGTTTATAATAGAACGAGGCTGGTGTAATGAATAAAGGGAAGAGACAAACGAATTAATTGTGTCCCTAGACGACTTTTTCGTGACCCAAGTTACTAGCTATTGTAATTGTAAACGTGGAAGATAGGTGAATGCTGCAATAATTTATTGATGTAAAAAATCAACAATATGTAGCTATTGTCGGGTTCACCGATATAATGCCAGATTTATTGCGGGCGTGTAGTAAACACGGTCGAGAACCCTTGTCACAACTTAGTTACAACGATGTTCAGTTTGCAGCGATTGGAACAGGGAACTATGTCCTACCACGTATTAACTATTAATTGATACGACAAATCGCACACAGAAATAGTTGTCCTTACCTCGGGGTGCGTTTGGAATGTGTTAGGTCAACGACTTGTCGTCAAAGAGCCCGGGACATGCTAACATTCTACAAAATCAAGTATTTTGATCAAACAAACATTTTGACCTTACAAATATTACTGACAGCTTTTCACGATAAATGCTCGCACAAATATTTGTAATGAAGATTTATATCCTAAATGTAGGCGATAAACGCCCGTATTTATTAGCCTCTGCAAACTATGGACGAGCAAACATGGCACTCAACATAATTGTGCTAATAAAACTGGTTTCCTTAGAAAAGTATGTTAGGCAAAAATACATAATCCTTATCAGTATACTGTACTGTACCAGTACGCAGTCTTTATTGTCACAAGACATACGACTAATACTGCTTTCCTTTTATACATATTCCTTTTTGTTTCATGAGCATGAATCTTTAAACTGCAAACAATGTTTGAACTAAAATCTTCAACGTACATAAAAGTAAAAGTCTTTCACAAAATGGCCTCCTAACTCGCGTCCCAGTGATAAAATATGAAACGCATTTAAAAATGTACATTTCACGGCGATGCAGTTAAACGGGCAGCCCTCACGCGCCGTGGAGCGCCGCAAGTTGAAGCTCAATGTCAAGTTGTTTTAAAAACGATGCTTTCATTCGTTAAGCTTCGTTATTTTAAATATAAGAACGTAGGCCTCTGCAGATAATGAATTGGACTCTCAACCATGTTTCTTAATTAAATACTATTTTTTTTTATGATTTAGATGCTTTGTTTTGTTTTGTAGACCCTCTAAGGGATACCTTTAATTAAGAAATCGTGAAACGTTCCGCGTATCTTGGAGGCAGTTTGGTTCTGTGTTTCTAATAAAATTTAGATATGTATATTGTTTTAGATCTGGTACAAAAGGGCATGATAAAAGCATAGAAGATTTAGATAACGATAGGGTAGGCCTTCGGGGATATACAGGGAACAAGGGAGCATCGGAGGCGTGATGGTCCGTGTAATTAGGCCGTGACTTGCCCGACCTTTACCCATCTGCGCAGCCGGGCCCTTATTCCACTTTTATTTCAACTTTCAATCTCTTTTCATCATTCACCCTTTGCCTACGCAAACCTTATGACTTCCAAATTGAATGGGCTATATTTCAGCCGTATTTAAATAAGAACGGTTAGCCTTTAAAAGTTTGTGCAGCAACTTTGTTTCTTGAGTTAAGTGCGAACTATAAAAAGCACTTTAACTCATCTGTACTATTTATAAATCGAAAGAGGTTAGACAATTTTATATATGTGTGTAGTGGAATAAAGCTGTTGCATTTGACTTCAAATAAAACATACTCCACACATCGCATCGTGCATTATTGCAATAGTTTCGTAACCGCACGTGAGTTGACTACAACTTGCGCTTTCCATGTAACCTGCTCAATTAATAATTAATCTCTGGAGGACTGACTCAATAATGACAGACTCAAACGTCTACAAGAACACGTAGATTTTCTAATCAGAAATATTGAATATGTTCAATATGCAAAAGATAGTCCATGTCTGTACCAAGGCAGAATTTAATTTTCCGGTGATGCTACTAAAAAAAAAACGGAACCCTTATAAAATCACTTCGTTGTCCGTCTGTCAAGACCCTTTTTCTCAGGAACGCGTGGAGTTATCAAGTTGAAATTAATATCAAATAGGTACCTACCTACTCAAGGCTGCAATCCCTTGAAGCAGTGAAACTGGCCATTATTATATGTTTGCCAGTAATGATCACGATCATAACCGGTTAATATATATATATATTTATTTTATTACTTGTTATTACTGATGATTCACTTATCCCCCGGAGCTGGGTTTTTTTCTATGGAGCCTGAGCATTCTCCTTTGTACGGAACCCTCAGTGCGTGAGTCCAACTCGCACTTGACCTGTTTTTTTTTATTTTATTCAGGTAGCAAACGTATTAAGCATCAATAAATAATCTAAGTGAAGGTTGCTGCTCCGACGTCACTTGAGTTTTTGAAAATGTAGGTACCCCCAATTATGCGTTTACCTACTGTTGTTTTAAGAAATCAGTTTAATTCTAACTAGATTGATGTGAGAGATTTCGCAAAGATTTGGCAGTCGGCAACTCAAGGAGGACTGTTTGTGTAACTCAAACACGCAATATTTAATGTGATTAGAATATTTATTAAAGCAAAAACCTAGTTTTTCTGAGCAAAGAATAATAATATAACGAAAAACTTGCACATAGGTAACTAATACCGAAAGATATAATATTTCCCTGACGAGTTTGAAAGTCACGCGATCGAAGACGCGGGCCTAAGCCAGTAGTCAAATAAAAAGCTTAACGCTTCAATATTGAGAGAATGGATTACGGAATTTATAAAATACAGTTTTATGAAAGTAGGTAGGTATTGTAAAAATGAAAACCTGGAGGGGTGGGGAGGGGTAATCATTGCAGTTTTATAGCTGCGGCCATGTGCCGCCCGGTGCCTGTGATTTACTAGTATATCATGCCCTAGCGAGGCTGCACGTCTCGGATGAGAGCAGGTTTATCGTATACACGAAACGAAGCATTTCAAAGCAACATTACATAAAGATACTCCACATTATTTATAAGCACAGATGACAAAGTATCCTTTTATTCAACTACCTCCAGATTAAATTAAAACTTTGATCACAACTTTAGACATTCCTTGTGCAACTTTACATCAACATTTCTACTTCAGGTCCAAAAGTTGAAATTGAATAGGAACGTTCATATTTTAGAAATTTGTGTGTATAAAGTGTCTTGGCAAAGTTTCTGTTTTTGTAGGTATTACCGATGTCTACATATTTCACGTGTTTCATCGAGGAGGAGGAACTTGTAGTTATCAATGTCAACGTCTTGATACGATGTCGAAATTTCCATGTTCATGGTATTCATGTTCGGTTTTATGTCATGTGTGTCAGCGGGATGAGCTGTACGGTTGTTTAGCTTAGCATGAGCCGCATATGTAGGCAGTATTTAGGTTTTATTGCCCGCGATAGGTTACTATCTATACCTACTGACGAATACAGAGGCTGATTTCACTTTATGGTAGCAACTGATAATCAGCCGGTTTAAGAATTCAAACTGAATCTAAAAATGCATTAATTACAATATATATATATAATGCCGTCCAACATGGCAATGCTGCCAGCCTTTTGGGCACTTATCCCATTGACAGCGATGCGGACGAATTCCTTGATGCCCAATGAGCTCTTCCCTTTGAACGTTTACTATGATTTATCGCTACATAGAAATAATACACATTATAAATGTTTACAGAACCCTGAACAACAGATTACAGGAACTTTATTCGCTAAATCGATCCGAGGGAATGTGGTTTTCGTTGTCGTTCCACCACGGCGCTTATGAGAACTATCACTGCTGTTTCTCTCACGTAATAGACGATAACAACCTATTTAACACAGCCTCCCAGTCCTCCCACTCGTTTAAATCGAATGTCATTTTCATTCATTCATTTTCTTTATTTTACAAAAATGAAATGCTGAGAGCATCACTTGAGAACGACCGACTGGCTATATTTTGTTTTTAAATGTTAAACCAGAAAAAACTTTGGGATTTTTGTATTGTACAGGACGATGGCAGTCGTCGTGGGTCAGCTAATTTATAATAAATGGACGTAGGTGGACACCTACGTCTATTGTTTCTAGAAAGTGTGGACTTCATTGAGTCCATTATTTTGGGATGATGCTGCATGCAGATCGGGTTAATTTGTGAAATGAAATGTGAATAACTTCTATAATTAGTAATAGAAGTCATAGTAAAGAAGTAATAGTTAATAATAAATACAGACAAGACAGTGTTTGTTTAGATGTTACTTAAAAGAAAGCAGGAACAATGTATCTATCATTTATTTGAAATAGTCTCGGTTAAGTAAGCCACGGAGAAACTCAAATACCAAGATTGACTAACAAAAAATCTCATTCAAACGTTGCTAGTAGCTCGTCCACGAAAAATACGCGTGACGTCGACAGGTCGGCTTCAATACGTGTCGGAGGCGAGCGCGGCCGTCTCCGACCTAATGCGGTGATTTGTATGCAAGCCTGTTTGTTTTCCTAGACCTCCCCATAAGCCGTCCCCCGAGTCTACTGCCCCCGTTGCGTACAAGAAACAAAATAACTTACTGCCTCGCTGAAACTACTAATTTGATTTCAAACTGCTAAGAACCTCGTTCTGTAAACGGCATACATTTTCATTATATTCTCGACACTACTTTTTCCACCCCGCCGAACTTTTATCACAGGATTAAGGAATAAGTTACTACCCGTTCCGCGTGCGTGACGCTAACATTATTTATGGTTAATTCTGGAATCGCGAAAAACAACTTTCTTTTGTTATTACTCCAACACACAATAAAACTATGGGTTTTCATTGTCGACTTATGTAACCTTATATTCTTATTACCACGTCATTCTCCGATACTATTTTTGGAACTAACTACGTACCTACTTACACTTTCAATAGTATCGGGGTACCTTTCAGCGGTGTTGTATCTACTTAGTGTCTTACCCGGGGGAAAGCCTCGGCTTGCTAAAGCTTTTCTACGAATAATACTTTACACGCGCTGAAGTGGCTGCCTTCATTAAATAAAGCTGCTTATACTACAAAATGTAAGTAGGTATATGTTGCCCACATTTAGGTTAAGTTGGATTTAGGTTTAGGTACGTTAGTTAGAAAATAAGGACCAACGCAGCGGGCCATCCTAAACGGATCCAAACTTATGCGACTCTCGGAGCTATACTCCTCAAGATTATCGTGCCTCTGTACGAGTAAGTCCTCAGACAATGCAAGCCCTTCTTCCCTTTCCATTACTTAATTGACTGTTTGAGTACCCTTTTGCAGGCGAACTAAGCTAGAGCTACCTTGAAGCGGTGTGCACACAAGTTTAGTGTGCAAACTACTTCAATGTGTATCTTTTGATCTTGTACAGTAGTACAACATTAAAATTATTGGTTATAAAGCTAGTATACATTATACGGATTGCTTAAATTAAGTTTTTGTACATGAACATATTATGAATATTAATATTCAACGTGATTAGTAGCCTAAATGCATATTTATGCATAAATTTCGCATTTCCCTTCAGTGAGCATACGGATGGGTAATAGACGCGATATTTATACTGGAATAACGTTTGCATAACGCTTGCTCAGTTAATATATTAGATGGTTACTATACTGTAGGCATAATTACAGGCAGTACATACTTGTAGGCATAATATCAACACGAAAATATATCAAGTATAATAATACTGATGCCGAGGTAAAAGTATCAGCTAGTCAGTAAGGTAGCGGAGTTGACTGCTCAGGGTGTGCCGGACGAACAGAGTATCGCCCACGTGGTGGATATTTTAAATTTTTAATACTTCATAAACCCAACAGGTACCATCCGGAACCAACACATATGAAATACTTATATTATTACAATCAAACATTTCAATCGTTAGATTTACTCTCCCCGTACGTATGTACGTTTCCATGTTAATCAAGTCAAGGCACTACGTAATTGTGTGTGTCAGAGATGTCAAAACGAAGGCGAAACGCGGCCATCTTTTGACGCTGTAGGACGAATCTAACGATTTAAATCTGACAGTTTTGTCGAACAGTGGATGTGTTTTGGCAGAAATGACAAATATGTCATTATGGTTGTAACATATGTGTCGTATGCAGAACCACTCAGTTCCTCCCAAGCATGCCGTTGATTTACTGTTTCTAATTCTCAAGCGCGTTAGTGATAGTGATAATTCAATGCCGGCAATAAACGTCACTGGTGACCATTGGTTTCGCCATAGACTGACACAATGGCTGAATAGCTCTTGAAGGCATTATGCCTTCATCGGGAAGAGACGGTAGACTAATAGACTTTAAGATAAGACCTATTTCATAATAGTAGTTCCAAAATAGTACGTTCGTAACAATATAATCGATACAGTACTGTATCGTACTCTCGTACTGTTAAAAGTTGCTAAGTAAGACGGGGCTGAGACAGTACGAGTTCACGCCAGGCCACGTAGGAGATGTTGGGACGAATTGGTTGAGTTTTTCACTTTTTGATGAACATCGGTAGTTTATAATCTATCTCGCAAGATTATAAACCATTGAAAAATTGTGATCCACTTTTGACAAACCGACAAATTGTGAACTGCTATCAAATTGTCAAAGTTAACACTTCAATATTAAATACCTCTTCCTGATTGGTAGTATTTTTTTTTCTCTTCTCTTAAATAAATTGCAAACTATAGTTTTGTATAATTTAGAAGCATTTTTTAAATTTTGTAAATGTAAGAACCATGGATACGTTTTTTTATGATATTTTGATGTTGACTTGAAAGAGCATTGCAGCTGAGAATATGTCATGCTCACTTAAATGTCTCACTGGTGGTGGCGCGTGTGTTGGATCATTCGGTTCCCTACAAAATGGTTGAGCTGGGTGGTGCTGATCCACGCGTCATGTTCGTGAACGGGCGCCGTCGGTTGAGCCTGGTCATCTCTTACCTGCCAGGGCTTATTTTTAATTTTATATTTTAAATTGTTTCTTTTTTACATTGTTCTCACATATAGAAGCAATAAGAATAATGTATACCCAGGATTTTGTAATAATACCTTGATTTAAAAGAGTGTCTTTGGAGTTTCTTGCCCATTCTTCTCCATAGAGATCTACGTTTTGGAATGGGCAACTAGCTTCAACTTTCTGACTAACTGACCGACTATTTAATTTTGACAATTCAGAAGTGCCTGTAAATGGTTTAATTGAAATAAAAGGGTTTTGAGTTTGAGTTTGAATGCAGGCCACTGCCGCGGCACCGCTTGCTTCTGTCGCTCGGCTCGCGCGCGGTTTGTCACAGTTCTAACTTATTTGTTCTGGGTGCTCTGGCTTAGTTATTGCGACCAATTCTGCTACCGCCAAGAGCTACCAATCAAGGACGGTTTACAAACTTACAGGTGATGAAGTTGGTTACATTGTGAACCCTGTCGGTATGTAAGTACAGTTTACAAACTATCGAAAACTAAGGGTCAGCGCAGACCGAACTGCAAAATGCTCGCGCATGGTCGACCAAAATTTTTACTGCTAGAGCATGCAGGCGGCATGCTCGACCATGCGCGAGCCATCTCTGTTAAATATGGTCTGGGTTGCCCGGCGGGTGTGCTTGATCCGTTCCGTAGGTTGATAGTCATAAGTCCGAACAGTTTTCTCGCTACGGCAACACTGACTGACAGGCGCGAGCGGCGCGCCGCTGCTCGAGCATGTGGAATGCATACTCGAACACGCAGTCGGCTTGCTCGAGCATGGTCGAGCATCAAATTTGGGCGTGTATTCAATTTTGCGAAGTATGATAATAATCATAAGATATTTTTTTCAATAATCTCAAAAAATGCTCTGCTCTGCTCTGCTCTTGGTGTGCGCTGACCCTAATACGTTATATTGTAAGCAGCATGGTACAGTACACAACTTATAGACAGTTTACAATCTCGCGAGAAAGATCATAAACTAACGGTGCTTACAATCGTACGGGGACGTATAGGACATATTACTGCTCGAGGATATTATGTCCAGTGAATAGATCGTAATGTCTATTTAGGTATAGAAGTGGTTTTAGATTAATTGAGAAATTAATGTTAGATGAAATGAAAAATAAGGCATTACGGAGTAATTGGTCAAAATCAACAGGCAAAATACGGAACAGGAGAAAAAGGAGATTCTTATATTCCTTTCATATCCTGAACTTCTCTCTGCCCGGTAAGTATGTTTATGAAATTTTAAAGCTAAAATCCATTATCCATAATATGGGATTTTTTTGTATTTTAGTTTTCCCATCTAGGTAGTCTTACACACATTGTCTACATCTCTTTCTACCTACTCTCCTATCGCAGGTATGCTTGAAGTGATTTTAGAGAGAAGCTTCACCATTGTACTTACGTATTTTTGTGTTCCTTTCTTCTTGTCTGTAATAATATGTGTGCAATTGTTTTTTCATAATTTTTTTATTGCTTTTTTTTAGGTACATATAAGATATTCATAGGTTTTCAGGATGCCTTCTTAAAAAAACGTGGGTGGAGTTTCAAACGAACTGTGCCCAGTATTAACTGTTTGACGTTCTTTGCATGCAAAAAATACGTTTAAAAGTCCGCCTACATTCTCTTTACCAGTGTAGAGTTGAAATCCCAGAACTGCGCTTGCTCCCCTGGCATCACTATTTGGGATCACTATTGTTCTCCAGTGACAGGTTTATCGAAAACAAACAAAATAAATTCACGTTTCAAGAATGCCTTTTGTTTTTAGTTTTTCAGCAAAATTATACAATCAGTTGAAACAAGCTAGCTAAAGCCTCGTGCTTGTGACTCGACACAATTACTTACAACTAGCAGCCCACCCCTGCTTTGTACGGTTTTTACGACTTGACAAAACGTCAAAATTTCTTTATTATACTCGTATATTAGTTTGTTCATGTATTATATACATAAACATTACAGAAAAAAATCTCTAAATGATGGTAAAAGCCACATCAAAATCCGTTGCGTAGTACCTACCTATAGCTGAACAACGCGCTTACACAGAGATATATATACTTATTGACCTTTCACAGTTATTTTCCCTCTGATTTTTAATCACTGTCCTAATCAAAGTGATAAGTTAACGAATTCAGCCGTTTATAGGCATCTTACTTAAATATAGATGTTGATAGTGGCTAGCTGAATCGCATTGTATCCGGCAAATACAATGACAGAATTGTGAATGCATAATGCGATCACACTGCTACTGTCCATTAGTGGCTCCATAATTAATAATAGCGTTCTATATTGAAATTCAGAATCTCAGATATTTTTTAAGTTTCTGAACAATAAACTTGATGTCAAACAAAACAAAGTTCAAATTCCATTGCAACCAAAATTATTATACTTAGGACCTTTTTAAAAAATCAACTTTATCATTCACAATCCTAAAATAGATTGTTGAGTTAACGGCAATGGACGTAAATTGTCTGAGATTATGTAGTGAAGTATAAATTCTAAAAATACTTCAGTCAAAATTCATTCATTTTTATTGCAAGTTTGGCAAACTTGAAGCGTATTTAGCCTGTGGTCTTAAATTAACATCTAAGAAACCTATTTTGTAAAGTTACTGGTTTTAATTTCAAAATTTTAATTAATTTTGCTGTTTGTTTTACATTCACTTTAACTAAAAGTTAACAAGCAGTCTTTACTAAACTTTATTAATTAAGAACTTACCAATAATGTTATTTTTAATAAAAATATTTTATAAATAAAAAGCTAGTAAAGTCCTCCAGACCGAATTTCGGTCATGGCGATCACTCTCATCAGCATCATAGTGCACAAGTGTGTGCGCAGACACAGGTGCACTCTCTCTTCCCTCATTCTCATTTTCCGATGGGATGGCAATCCAACCCGACCGGAGAGTGATCAGGCACAAGGCCAACGGCTTAACGTGCTTTCCGAGCTCAACTTCCAAACTCCGGAAACTAAGAAATTTCTATTGGAAAAATCCAATATCACTTGGCTCGACGCGGGAATCGACCACGAGACCAATGTGGCAAGCAAAAAGCTAGTACATACATACCAACAGGCACAAATAATATAATACGTAGGTAAGTAGTAGTAGATATGACTGTAATTGTCTTAAGTGCCTAAGTGCTCCAAAGACGCAGATCAATTACGAGTTAATTAGATCATCTCATGAGTCAGCAAATCATTAGCACTAATAATAACTAACACCCACAGTGTAAGTAGGTACTGGACCGAACTAATTGGTAATACAAGACTTGTAATCTATTTGTCGCTAGTCACACTGACGTGACCTTTCATGTTCATTGTGTGAACTAAACCGACGGACAACGCCACAACACGTCACGAAGTTATATGAAGTTATAAGAAGTTATCTCAAGAACAGACTCAAGTAGCATATAACTTCATGCTTATAATCAGTAACGACATTACCCATAGATGTAAGATATTTCTTTGACATTATCTAACTTTTTTACAGATTTTGTATGGAAGAATTGTCAAAAATTCAAAATTATTCCTCGTATGAAATTATCTACCGTTGGAAAAATCAACCCTTGGATAAATAAAAATGAAATTATGTTCGTTGGTAATGGTAAGCGCAACACTTGAGAACAGCTGGACCTTTTTGGCTAATTTTCATTTGAAAATGTTCGTAATAGTCCGAATAGGTTTATAGGGAGAAAAATAATGGAAAAGTTGCCAGGAAATTGGAAAATTCCGAGAGATGTGAAAGTTCTTTGACCGTCGAGGTGGCAATTCTGAATTATCCAGTATTTTCAATAAAATCAATTGAGCATGTATAATTTACACATATCTTCGAATATCACATGTCTTCGAAGTTTTGGTTCCAGGACATACCGGTTTCCTCACGATGTTTTCCTTCACGGTTTTGAGAGCAGTGGTGATGAAATAATTTACACAGAGTAAAGCGCCTGGTTTCGAACCTACAACTCGCACGTCATGGTCATTACCTCTGGACCACCAGTGCCCCCCGTGCTGGTGTACCTTGTATATATTACATTAACATGAACCTAATGAAAAAGTAAAGTATCACACAACATTACACCTGCCTACAGGTTTCAGACACGCTTGTTCACTGGAGAACACCTGTCACTTTCACACCTGTAAATAATCTGCTACGTGCTCACGCTCATCAGAACGAACCTTTAATTATATATTCCCCTTCAACATGTCTTCGATTTGTCCTCTTGTCCTCGCTTAATACATTACCTATGCACTTTTTCTTTGAAAATTCTGCGAAATACGTGTATAATCCTGTTCGTATAAAATGTAAGTAGGCAGCTACCTTCTAATTATAAGGGGGTACTTGGGCAGCGCTTTCAATTCTATCACTGCTGTATAACAAGTTGACGATGACTGTTTGAATGCCCCGTTGGTCTGAGCGTGGGGTCCTGGGTTCGATTACCGGGTTGGGCAAAGTTTTAATTGGTTTTTCCATTGGGAATTTCTTAGTAACACTCCGGAGGTTTGAAGTTGGTGGTGTGATACCCCCGTGCCTCGGAAAGCAGTTGGCCCTGCGCCTGACCTCGCAGCGGTCGTGTCGGATTGCCGTCCCATCGGACCATAAGTGAGGGAAGAGAAAGTGCACCCGTGTCTGTGCACATCATCGTCATCGCCCTGGCCGTAATTCGGTCTGGAGGACTTTATTTATTTATATGACAAGTCTGGTCAGGCAGAAATCTTTAATAGAAGAAAACTCAAAGGAATGAAATAATCATTTAGTGTTTTTTATGTAAGAAATAGGTTGACGCCGACGGCCTATCTAAGGTACCTACTAACTCTAGTAATAAGTTATTTTATTGTTTACTAACACGCTGGATCATTGTTGTCCGAGAATAAAGAAATAATTATAATAATAAGGTTATGTAGGCGTCGCCGAAAATGGAAAACTGCTATACCAGAGGCATCACGGACGACGAGAGACGGAGACAGAGCTGACCGAGCATATATGTCATATAGTTCTGTCCCTATATTACACCAGCACCCATAGCTACCTTCCAAACCGGAAAACAGGAACAACAATAGCTGGTAGCCGGTACATCCCTGAACGAGCTTTCCCAGAAGGTTAATACTCGTTACTACCACATAACTACAAATTGTCCATACATTCACAACGTCAACATTAAATACAGTTGCATTGATTAAATAATTCATTAACGAGTATCAAATGAATAAGCAGTGCAGAATAATTAATTAATATTTGGAATCGAAGGTAATGCGTCAGTAAATGCCCAGGTAGGTAACTGGAGACCGCGATGATTAATTAATAATGATTACTTCTAAGTGTAGAGCAGTGTCGCCCACAGTTAACGGCCCGTGGGTTCGAACATAGGCAGACGCTTTACTTTGTATAATTTATTTCATCACCATTGCTCTTAAAAACGGTGAAGGAAAACATCGTGAGGAAACCGGCATGCCCTAGGAAATTCTTAGATAAATGTGACATCTACCATCCCGTGCTGAACCCGCGTGGTGGATCACGGCCCATTCCCTCTCACAGAGAGGACGCCTGTGTTCCAGCAGTGGGAACAATATAGACTGATAATGCTTACTTCAAAGTACGGAAGATTGACTGGAAAATAAGGTTAAGAATCTTAAGAATGAAAGAAACTTTTGAAATAAGACCAAATATTTATTATTTATAAATGTTTTTATTTATTACTGTGATTTTCCGTGACATCACAGCGGGCCCTATCAGCAAACCAGCGCTGCGACATTTATTTTTTAAATGTCGAAACATCATGCTGATATAGGAGCCTTTTGGCCTCGTATAGGATTTTCTGTTACTTTTTTCCTTTTGTTACTTTTTGTATATAATTTGTTTTATTTTTAACTGTGTTTAGTTTAGTTTATGATCCTGTACGAGTCGCAATAAATACTTTTTCTTTATTTCTTTCAAATAAATATAAATAATAAGTAAGTACCTACAAAACCTGACGGCACGGTTGGTGGTGGTGGTTAAGCGATTGACTGCTGCGCTGCGTGTCGTGGGTTCGATTCCCGCACGGAACAAATATTTGTATGGCCTACAAGTACTTGTTTCGGGTCTGGCTGTTTGTGTATGTGAGTTTAAATGTTTGTGAACGCACCCACGATACAGGAGTAATTCCTAGTGACGGGCAACGTTTTAAAAAAAAAACCTACAGAAGTTAATGAAAAAATCGGTATGTAAAATATCTTAGTTCCACTATTTGAATATTTGGTTCGGATAACCTGAGAGGTTATCAGTCCCTTTGAATACAGCATTGAATTCTCATTTCTAGATTGAACCCGGGGACAAAGGCTAGCAGAGCGGCCAGAGATAAGTACCCAGTAAGTACCCAGCAAACTTTAACTGGAATTGACTCTGAAAATACGTGAGCACTAAGATAATTTGGCTAAAAAGATTTCCGTTTCTACTTTGAATTTAATTAAAATTTTGTTGATTCAAAGAAAATTTTGGTGATTTGAAGTTAAATGCAACATGCAGAATCAAACATTCATAGAAACTAGAGTACATAAACATGTGGGAAATAACATATGTTAGTAAACTGGGTCAAAGATACACAACATCTGTAATGTATAGTTTAAAGACAGTATTCCCAGTCACCTATAATAAATAAAATCTGGCTGCGGCAACACATTCTGGCTCCCATCCAGAGTATGTGCTGATCACGAGAATTAAAACGAGCTCCAACTTGAAGTTCATCATAGACCTCATCCATCGCTTTCCACCAGGCGTGATTGAAGACAAGATCGGCCTGCTCTTGTTTTCAATCACGCCTGCCATACAGCAAAAAAAAAATATGTTACTCAATTTATACTAAGTTATTGTTATGTTCTAGTCTAGGTACGTCATCAATTAACCCAGACTAGACCATATCAACAGCACACAAGTGTACCTCAGTAAAACAAATCAATCCGGATATGGATGAGTGGTTAAAACCAGACAAGCAATGATCGACAGGCGAGGAACAACAATGCCTGCAAAAATAAATCGAAATTGATCGAAACCAGCCGATGTCAGTCCAGAAGAACGACAACGTTATTTTTGTTTTCTATTTTAAAAACGCCAGAAAGTTTCGCTACACATTTTATTGAATGTATTTTTGAAGCACGAGTGACTTTTGAATGACTCTCCTTGTTTCACCCCGCACCCCTGTTTGTTGTAATTTGCATAATCAATATGCAAAAACAAGCTATCTAAGGATTTATGACATCCTGAGCAATGTTGCCTGTTATAAATTAGATGCTATTCATATCGAACGCCCATTATCACGATGAATGGCTACCGGACAACGTAACTAGCCCATAAAAATACCGAGGAGCCATGTCGTTTACAAAAGACGGCACCACTACGAGTCGTTGAAGAATACTACTCTGTGACTAAAACTAAACTGATTATGCTTGTAATATAAATTATTTTTTATCTCTTTTTTAAAAAGAAGTATGTTAGAATCGTCGCCTGTGGCGTTCTGTAGTTTCTGCCTACCCTCACGGGAAGAAGCAGTAACTTTATGTGTTAAAATTCCAAGTAAGGAGAGAAAAACACCGACAGTTACAAGACGTAGATTACAAGAACTTACGTTCAAACAGCTCGATAAAAATAATATTTTGATTGCATAATTTACTATCGATTAAACCGTTTTCCAATAGGCAGGCACTTAATTATGTTGCGATCAGCTTCAAGAGAATCAGCGGCGAAATCCGTATTTACACAAACTGCCTTCAAGCTGTCAACCGCATTCCAACCCACCTATCGCGCTTCGTCATCCATACCCCACCTCCACATTATACACACCAGTGCCATTCCATCCTCATCCTTATCTTGTAAATGAAACTTTAATTGACTTCAACTTCCCTTTCTTTACTTCCTTAATTTAAAGCTAAAGTTAGATTTTCTTGTCGCTACACGACATATTTTTTTTCTTTGGTGTTGTTGTTCAATGTTGGAGCAAGCAAAGATAAGCACATAGGATTCATACCGTATTCTATATAAGTATACTGTACCCTATATTAAATTAAAGACTTTGTGAATCCTTAGCTAATATAAGTTCCGTATTAGGGCGAAAGCGGCATTCCCAGTGGGTGCGTTGCACTAGGTAACATTCCTGTTCAGCAAAGCGTTCCTCCATATCCAGAGTACATTTTACAGTCCACGACTCCACATGCATTTTTTTTTTGAAGCAAACAACGTAATACTAACATCTAAATATTACGTACTATATTCCATCCGCGGTAATATTTCACGGAAATACAATATTAATTTGAGAAATCAACCGTGAAACTAACATCTCTAATTGTCTAGTGCTGCGGTTCTGACGGTCTGACCTCAGCGGTCAAGGTTAGCTGTCCAATTAATATCGAATGGGAAGACAAATTGTTCAACCGATTAACGATGCATTCTTGATTGTTAGCTCTCCTTCATATTCAGTCAGTTTCGAAAACTTCACTCGCTTAAAATTCAGTTTATTCCAATTCAATAGCTTTCACTTTTCGAATTCATTTTAACTGGTGTTTAAATCAAGTTTTTGTGCGATAGAAGTGTGAATGGGCGTAAAACATCAAACGCTCCGAATTTAAAGCAAAAACACGCAGTAAGTAATCCATCGGCAAATTGAAATCATATATTGAAGTATTGATACGTTGACCGTGAATCCCGACCGCAATAAACGATATTAATGTAACATTTCTACATCCGCGATTTATTTACCAAAATCGAATGACTGCGTTATTAATGGCTACTGTAATTATCAAAATGAATCTCAAATATTCAATACAGTGTCAATTACCAAAGGTAAACGTTTAAACTGTACCAGTAAATCGAAACTAGCTGACCCTTGGGTGATTTTAATGCGATTTGCTGGTTCGGATAAAGTTTAGTCGCCGCTAAATTGCAGAAAGCAAACCATCGACGTAAATTAAATTGGAATCTTGCATCGGAATTCAATTTATAAAAAAGAATTTAGAAGCACCGCTCGTAGGTTAAGCAATCATGAAGAGACCTAAACTAACAGAGGCTGCCGCAGCGCGAGCGATACTTCCACGCGAGTCTTCCCAAGCTCAGACCTCTCCCGGCAACCCGCATTAACCAATCCACACAGTTTAATTTCTCTACTCATATAGTTAATGTATTTCTACAACTTTAACCTTATTCTCGGAGGCTATCGCGACCCCAAATCACAATATTATGTTACTGTATTAGCACCGCAACCCTCGGTTTTAGTTAGAATATATTCATACGTGTGCGCGGTTTAAGGATGGCGCCAACGGGAATGCAATTTACTGCCCTCTGCGGAGACGTGGCGAACTTCTTACAACAAATATTCATTACTAAATTTACTGTGGGATGTTATTCACACACACATAGGTAATATATGTGTTACTCTGTCGCCACTAAACATCTACCTCCGTTTGCTGACTCGTAAATTGCGTAGGTAAATTCATGCCAGCATCTTCAAGTACAAGCCCGACACTACGCATCTACAATATAACGAGGCCTACATCCTTACATGATGCTAAACTTAATCTACTAACATAATTGCGACAAGCAATTCACGAAAACTGAATAAAAAACTGGTGCAAATGTAATAATTTTATTGTTTGAAATGAAAACTCAAAAATATTTTCCTTTTAGAATTTTCATGCGTAGGTAAATTTTCGTACGAGCACTTTCCAATTTAGAAATTCATGTAGCCCGTAATTACTTTAGGCGAATCTGCGGGGATGCTGAATTTCCGAATTTGAATCATTTAACTTTGATTCAAAGCCGGTTGAAATAATCAGTTAATTGAAGCTTCGACGTCAGTGTGTGACTGCGGCACGCAAGTTCCGCAACAGCAAAACACGACTTATAAGATTTTATCAAAAAGGATTTTTAACTAATTCAATCATTTGATTCTCCCAAAACATCAAGTTAATGTTCACCGAAAAGTGAAATTTATATTTATAAACTTCGACGTGGGCGGCAGTGGTCTGCCTGTGGTTACTAGCGGCCCAAAGCCGAACCAAGCCATCGGCTACCCTCAAATCTCTGTAAGCTCGTTGTGGTGCCGTTTTGAGTGATACGATTAGTTTTCAAAAAAATGTCGCGGCAATAAACGAAATTCTGTTTTGAGTTTCAGAAGTGGTTGGAGTCAAGCCTAAATATCAAGGCTTTTGACAAAACGGAATGAAACAGGAAGTTCCTGAGAAATATATCAACAATGTATAGCGCACGGTGGAGACAGACAAAATATAAAAATATTTCTTTGAAATGGAACCTATTTGGGACGATAAATGTTTCCGTGCGTTTTCACAAATGTCCCGAAACTGCTGGTAATTCACACGGTATTTTATTTTTTACGTTTATATAAATTTTCTTTAGAGCTGTTTAACAAAAGTTGAACTTAACAGTGACTTTAGTATAAGAAATGTTTATATCTGGTGAAAATGTTAAAGAAAATAAAAGTTGAGGTGCTTTACATAAAATGCAGTGTCTGGGGGGACTGAAGCGCATAACGGCCACTCTGCATCGCGTGTTATCTCACTGTTTCTCATTCCAGCGTAAACAAAAGAACAAAGAACTGTTAATTCAATAAACTGTAATCCACAAAAGTGAATACCTACGCGTTTGATGTTCGTGATAAAGATAAACAGGCATCGATGTGCTGCACTTACGATTACTGATCAGATATCATTCGATAACTAAAAGCATGTTTATCAGAGCAGCACAATTTGTTCACGGAGTTATTTTTATATATACGTAAACAAAAATACATATGGATATCCCCACGATATCCCCATGTTCATGTTTGATGGATTATCCTGACTTAAGACCAAACTGTAGTTCCAAAGCCTTACACTACATAACCATTTGAAGATAGTCTTTTCCTCTAAAAGGGGTTTTGTTCCGTCGTGCACACAAAGCTTTAAACCTACATTAAATAATACCTAATGCCCAAAGAATATAAAAGCTAATGCGCAAGGCTAATCTACATTCCATACGACAGACGAAAAAGAATTCTTTAGGGTCTAGATTAACAATTCCTTTTAGTAAATTATCACTAATTCTGAATAAGGTCGGTTTAAAAGTTTACACTAGCAGCTCGAAAAAAGAATGCACAAGTAGCATTGTTACCTTAACATAGAGGAACGGTATTGAAATGGAACGCAACTCCTCTCGGATCAGCATTGAATGTATGCAAGCGCTATGCGGGCATTCAATTCTACTCGCGACTTTCTTCCTGTAAAGAGAACATCTGTGCTCTGAATGAAAATTATTTGCCTATTGCAAATAAAATACGGCACAGTCGGATTGTTTCAAAGTTTACCATAAAGATTTATAAAATGTATACGCCTGAATGAAAATGATTTCAGTTTATTTAATTTCAGGAGGCAAAATACGACTTAAATATGTATTTATTTTTCGTTCACATTTTAGTCAGTGAACGTAACGAAATATGAAGCATTTCTCTTCGGTTTCACTTTGTTGGTGTCGTTTTTCCCTAAGAATTCCTTGGTGGCCGGGAAATTTTAAAAGACTTTCATGAAAAAACATTTTTCTGTTACTAAAATACATTTCCACCGACGGGCTTGCTTCGTTTTAATAAAACAGAAACCCATTTATGATTCCTTATTTTGTTAGTATATAAAGATAATAACTAATATAAAATACTAATTTCCTTGGACATTAGGATAACAATGGTCGTAACGCCCACATAGTTACAAGGCTATACAAAGAGCCGTGTATCTAACAGACAATAACTGTTGCCTTTACGAGACAATATGTCGTAGATAGATCAGTGAGCAGTCGACAGGTTCGCAGCGGAGCATTCATCACGGTCGGCCTCCACAGCCGAGCCTCGCAAAAATGATAGCCGCTTTATTAGACCTCTACGAATTCACTACGGAGCTACGAAACTCCGTAGGCCGCGAGTTTCATAAACTTTTTCAAATATTTACACGATTTTTCAGTTTTTCTTCCCTTTTGGAAAACGTGCTGCTGCTAAATCATTTAAAATTCATAAAGTTTTTTACGAAAAAGTACATTATCTATTTCAGGATTTTGGAGTAAAATACAGTAGTAAAACTTAAGGCGCCAAATTGTTTTCGCCAGGCTTCTTACTAATATTTTTTTTCAATCCGATGAAAAATAAATTTGTTGATTTATTTTATGATAATATTAAACATAGTGGAAATCTAATTAGAAAAATCAAAAAAAATGAGGCGCGTAATAAAAAAAAATATCACTGAAAAGTACACTTTTTTAAAGAAAATATTTTTTTAATAAATGTAAAAATATATTTTGCAATTTAATCTATCCGTTCGCCGCCAGCTGTAAATTCTAAATAAGATGAAACAAAGATGAGAGCAACAAAAGCGATGTCAAAATGTTATATAACGTAAGATGATGCAGAGCTGATGAGAAAACAAAACAGTAACAAATTATTAAAAGTAAACAAATGGCTTACCGCCTTAGCTGGGAAGTTTGGAGTCAACAGCCGACTATTAAAGTTTAGAATCTAGACTTGGAATGTGTTGAGAACAAAGATAGCGAAGTCGGAGGAGGTCGCTAGCGCGGGAGGTACCACTCGGCGGTACAGCGGTACTACGCGACACGCGCTCGCTCGGGGTGAGTGGTGCGAGTGCGACGAGGGTGCGAGTTCGTGTGAGGCTCGCAACTACGGCAGGTCCGCTCTCCAGGGCGGCTCAACTTGGAATCGGCGTCGCCCTCCACCACGGTTATGTAACACGCGCGGCGTAGCGCAGCGCGGCCCGGACCCCGCTCACCCCGCTTTTAGGGAAAAGATGAATGAGTAAAGTTTCCTAACGGACGTTAGTCCATGGATCGCGCTCGGTTTCAGATCGGCCCGCGGTTACATAAAGCCTCCCGGCACATGCGCGCTGGCTGCTGAGCGCCGCATCATGACCACGCGTGACTAACATCGCGCGCGCCGGTGTTCCTGCCGTTCTGATGCCTACGTTTTATGGGCAACACATACATCACGCGCCCACCTACCTACCCTCGCTGGGAAATAACGTATCCTTCCTTTTATTCTATGCACAGTTTTATAACGTACTACGACCGTACCGTCATATTTCTCGACGGCAACGTAACTATGACTGTTCATTCGAATTCGTACGTAACGATATTTTATGGCCGCTAGGGGACATACAGAAAGGACTCTTTACCCACAGCGTCATAATAAAAGTATTATTAAATGTCAATTTACCGGTGAAGCTACACACACACTTTATACACACACACACACTTTACACACACTTACACTGACACTTTATATGGATCCCGTAGGTTTTTAGTTTATGGGACTTATGCAAATCTGCTATTAGACCCTAAAACATTAAATAGATAAAACGCGGCTTTATATTTACGAGGAATTAATGGATTTTTTAATGAATTACGTTGACTATAATCCAGCGAATTATTCCCTTTCCCAATAGGTTCCATATTGATATGTCCACTGATTTGGTTGCTGGGACGAACGGGAATAATTTATTTATTTTATTCCCATTGGTTCTACCAAAATAATTTGAGTCTGGTTGTTCAATGGTAAAAAACACTTATTCATCCTAACTAATATTATAAATGCGAAAGTAAGTTTGTTTGTTAATGTGTTACGCTTTCACTCTAAAACGGCTGAATGGATTAAGATGAAATTTGACACATAGATAGTTTATAACCTGGATTGTGTTAATCCAGGTTAGGAAATTATGATGATGATATTTATTATTGTTTCATTTAACCGTATAGTTCGGAAGCGCCCCCGGTTGGACCCGAACACACGAACCTCCGCTGGCTCGGTACCGGGTCCCATTGGACCTTGGAATGACGACTTACGACACTCTTAACTGATAATGTAAATATTGATTATGCTACCCATCAAATCTTATGAATGTTCGTTAGTTAAGAGAGTTGGATAAAAAACTCATACGTTATCGCCATTCAATCTTCCATATTTAGCGCGCAAGTTTATTCATTTACCTTTTATAAATTCAAGTCTGTAAATGTGATAATCGCCATTTTGATGACAGTGGTGGTCAAGGCTAAAAAACATAAAAAATGGAGATTTCGAAAATCCAAACTCCACCACAGGGGCAATGAATAATACATAATTTCATTATTTGACGAATTCATCCATTGTTCATGTTAAATAAGTACTTAGTGGTAATGTAGTTTTTTGATAGCTAAAGTCGAAGTTTCGCGCCAATGTTTACATTTTTACTTTTCACAAAAGTCTTACACACACGTGTAGGTAGATAAGATTTAAAATGTGAAAAATATTATTGCAAATATTATAAACAACACGAAAATGCCTAAATCCTTACATAATATTGAAACACAAGTCCAATAACACGTATTATTCATTACCACTACACAATTTGTGTTCACAATCGCCGACCATTATTGTTTTTTTTTATCGTAATGATGTGCGAAAGCGATTATGCCAAACGATTTTTTTTTAATTTCGATTGACCCGAGTAATTAACATGTCGAATGTTAGAAACTCAGAATACAGAACAAACCAGAAGGAGCCTACAGCCGATAACGTATGCCGCTCACTGTGTCCAAAAACAATTCGCACCCCCCGCTTTCCTCATACTTCCCACCCATACAGTGTTGCTAGCTTAGGGAGAGTTCGCTTATTGTAGGGTAAATTATTAAAATTCATGTTTCAAAATAATGCCATCCGAAAAATGTCAGTTAGTATTAAAATAAAATAATATATATTCTATTGAAAAACCACATAGGTATTACAATGCTATTAAACCTATATACTTATCTACCTTATTTGGAAAAGATCCTTTCCGTAATTTTGTAAAACCACATTTTGTGTCATAAAAACAATCATCTTGAAAATGTTTCGAATAAATAACACTGCTTTTAGAAGGTTTCCAGATTTCATCTAACCGAGCTCGTCTTATAATTTTCATCCACTTTGCTCTTATAGTTTCATTACCGGGGAACCTGAATTTAAGTCTCTATATTAACACTAAAATATCTCAATAGGCTATTTTACACCATGTAAGAAGAAATATAAAAATGCATTTGTATGATAGATTTTGTAAGAAGTAAATATTTTGACACTAAATTAATGAATATTTATTTATATATTTTATAAAAAAATCAAACGTTAAATTATTTATACGCATTTACTTTTTTTATCAACCTTCTAAAAAATAAACCAGTGAAATTAGGGAAAAAAATCCAGCAAAACTGGCAACATTCACTAAATGAACTCGCCCAAATTGTTTACATTTTGAACAAGTAAAAATACTTAATTATTTAAATAAAATGAAATGTATATGCGCTACTTACACATGAAAATTTCATGTGTAAGTAGCGCATATAAAAATAAAAAAAAACAAGACGGGATCACATTTAATGTGATCCTATCTTATTTTATTTTTTATTTTTCCAACTGCATTCTTGCAGGTGGGAACCGCACAAGACGGCATTATTAAATAAAAACTGAAATCATTTTTCGCGCGTAAGTCACACGGTGGTCACAGATAGACTAGTCACCCAAATGTCAAACTAAACTGTTCGATAGTAGTTTGTGTAGCTTCAGTCTATGGCGCGTTCGCGGTTTCTGGTTTGTTCTGTATTCTGAGGTCAGAAAACGATTCTGAGAAATTGAAATAAAATTATTTTATTCAATATTTTTTTTTATAAGTAGCTTATGTATGAAAAATGGTAAAAGTAAGAATGCGGATAGAATGATAATTCTCTTTTTTTTTTGCATATTTTTAGCAAGAGAATAGGTTGTTTATGTAAATATTTCCAGCGAGTTTAAGGTGCCTACCTTTTGGATAGGTGTAGTAATACCTATTTTATACAAATTTCGTAGTAGATTAACGAAGTTTGACCGACCTCAACATAATAATTAAAGATATTTGCTACAAATAAGCGCGGAAACATATTTTTCTTAATAAATTTGAATGCTGAAAGTTGATGTAATTTCCTGAATTTCATGACGTAATTCGCAATATCCCGTCGAGTCAGTTGATCAGCCGATCGATTCTTTAAAAATCTCACCGTGAAAAGTTAGGTGAAGTGAGCTTAGAGAGTGAGTTGTCAATAGAGTCAATCCCTAGCATTAGTTGGAATGACAGCTCACTCCACGCTCACTTCACCCTAAGTTTTCACGGTGAGATGGTTACAGAATCGCAGTGCTGATGACACCCTGCTCGACTAGATTTTGACATATGACATATATGTCAAAATCTAGTCGAGCAGGGTGTTTAAAATGTTAACCTAAATTACATATCACCAGGCTCGGGCGGGAAGCGCCGGCAATTTTGCTATTGTTTTATTCGCCCCCTCTAGGCCTTAAATATGGTCATAGTCATAGTCATTTATTCATAAACAAGTAAAATTTCATAAATTATATTAGCAACTTAAAAATAATAAATTCATACACTGTTTTTTTTTATCATAAAAAGCAGTTATATTTCAAAAGAAAACAACTGAATGGTATAATTCAGTTTATCGTGTGTCTTTTGTTCAATTGTGATAATTATAGAGACTTGTTTTAATTATCCGCTCTGCACACTGCTTTTTCATTATAATGAAAAACCTTTTTTGCTTTAGGGAGAACAAAAAGAAATTGTATTGTCATGTTTAGATAATGTGTATTTTGATACATAATTATGTAAAGTTGATTTTAATTGTATTTTTTTTCTCCTATAAATAATTATAGATATTGTAGCCTTGTAATTTTAGAACGAAATTAAACCGTTTTTTAAATTATTTTGTTCTTAATAAATTACCGATTCTTATATTTTAAAACTAAAATATTAATTACTAGCTTTTTCCCGCGGCCTGGAGTACGGAAATTATTCCACGGAAACGTGCTACCGGGATAAAAAAGTATCCTATGTGTTAATCCAGGTTATAGGGAACCCAATAACATACTGTAGTCAGTATTTCCAGATACGTCACCCAAAAACCAATTAAACACCACCACTAAAAATGAAATGTTTTTAAATTACTGTCTCGGTCGTTGATCTGGTCGCGAGTGCGACTGCTGACTATAGGAGTCAGGGGTTCGATACCCAGGCCAGGCAATTTGTCATTAGCAACCCAGTCTAGATTTGTGAAAGAAAGAAAAAGTATTTATTGCGACTCGTATAGGAAGATCACACACTAAACCAAACACAGTCAAAACTGAAAAATCGTCAAAAATCGGTGCGCGGTCTGTGGCAAAAGCTCGCAAACTCACAACTGGCAAAACGTCGGTGTAAACTTATAGTGCCTACTCCTTCGGGGAGTACAGTCATAATGTTATGTCAAGCTATATTCTTCGGCTGCATAGCCTCGTGAGCACAGCGCATTTCACGTGAGCTGGAGTTGTTAAGAAAATAGCGTGGGTGGGTTACATGAGTATTTTCGCGTTACCATTGAGTATAAAGGAATTGGAGTGGCAACATGTGTGTATTTGGAAGTGAGCGTCGTGGAAATAAAATATTATTATGGAACCCATTAAACTTAATAATTAAACCATTTACAGGCACTTTTGAATTGTCAAGGAGTCAGTCAGATAGAAAATATGAAGCTAGTTCTAGCTAGCCCATTCTAAACCATGGTAGGTACCTATGAAGAAGAACGGGCGAGAAACTCCATGGACACTCTTTTAAATTATGTTACATTATTACAATTTTATGTGAGAACGATGTTAAAAAGACGTACATGTTAAAAGCGTCCAGAGTACAGCAAATACAAACATAAAAACAATTCAAAAGTTAAATTATTAAAAATAAGCCGTGGCAGCTAAGAGATGACCAGTCCCAACTGACGGCGCCCGTTCACGAACATGACGCATGGATCATCATTTTGAAGGGAGCTAAGTGATCCAACACACGCGCCATCGTCAGCGAGACATTTGAGTGAGCATGAATACTATCAGCCGCCGGTGCACATTCAAGTCAATGATAGACATATCACCCGGTAAATGGTAGCTGTATAGTACATAGCACGTAAGTGCTATGTACTAATTGCATAGCACAGGAGTAATCCTGTGCTATGCAATTATATAATACAAAGGAGATTGAGTTTACACAATGCAAAGATAGTCTTGCAATCTTCAGCTGCTCCAACAGTATTTTCAAGTGTTAATCAATAAGTTGTGGTTGTGGAGCAGGACCCGCATTAAGCCAGGCATGTAATCAGCGATGTAACACCCAACTTTTTTTTACGTTTGCTCGGTATGTAGGTAGAAATCTACCTACAACGGATCACACTCAGCACACGAAGTTCATATACATTTTAGATATTATTATAATTCTGTCAAAGTACCTAAGTTTTATTTTATCAATGTTACTTGTTACAATCTTTTATTAATTAGGTTAGTAAAAGAGTGTAACAAGTATTAAATAGTTAATAAGTTTATGTATAATCATTGCGCTGTACAGTACCTACAATATTTATTTAACGTAAGTAATAGGATAATTCTGATTCACAACAACAAATAAGTTTCATATATTACATTATTGATGTGTATTGTATTTGTCTGCTCAACAACGTAAATAACGCAATTAATGTTGTTGAACAGTCAAAATGAAACCGATTCCGATTAATCGTGTGATAATTTTTATGTGAGGAATAAATATAATAGCTTGACATATCTCCCATGCCAAAACTGTCAAACAGTCATATTTATTCTGCAGTTAAAAGTTATCTGAGTATTAAAAAATCAGCCCTTAGAATAAGATCTAAATTTCATTTATCTTAAAATAAAGAAAATGTTTGTTAAAATAAAGAAATTTTAAAATTTAATAATCAATCAATCAATCCCCTAACTACAATATGCCTGCCTGCATGGTGTGCGTTTTATACAAGATTTGAAATTTGTCTCATGCAGCTGAAGTATGTGGGCAGGTATTTTATTTTAACATTTTATACAGAACCCATAAAGGATGAGTCTACTTTAGCCAGTCTGAAACCTGGTTGAACTAATAGGTCCCTAATTCTAGTACTACAATTATGTAATTCACATCTGACATCTTTTACTGAAAAGATGTAAATGTTTTCTTACGTACGAGTACAACATGTTTTCATAGAATATATTGACAAGGTACCGTCATGATGTTAATATCCTTCACCTGCGGAGACTTTATATGACTATGATGGCTCTTTTCTGCAGAATAAAAATAGACTTGATGTCTGCAGACCCCAAAGTGAAATACCGTAAGACATGATACTATGAAAGCAACTAAAATACGAATAGCCTAACCTCACGGTATCTATCTACTTCAGTAAATTGACGGAATTTTCTGACAGCATAAGCTGCTGAACATAGCCGTCCTGCAAGATATGTTAAATGAGGTCGGGGAGATGTTCAAAAAATCTTATGAATTTAGTTTTTTTTTTCATTTAATAATAAATTATTACCACCAGTGCACCATTTTTGAACCCGCAGTAAGGCGTTATTTACATCGTCACGTCTATGTACCTTAAAAATTAAGGACGTATCGTCAGCTAGACACTGTTGACAGGAACACTGTGTGTGGTTGATTTTAATAAATGGAATAAATTATTAATAAGCACGAAAAAGAGGAATGGACCCAATGTCTAACCTTGTGGCACACCCATTTTTACTTTTAGATCAAGCGAATTGACACCATTTATTGGTAATTGCTGTTGTGTAACATTTAAATAAGATTTTATTAAATTGAGCGCCAGTTTTCCATGTCGATAATGCTCAAATTTCAAGAGTAAGGTTTCGTGAACGACGCAATCAAATGCCTTGGAAAGGTCACAATAGATTCCTATGGCATCTTGAGCCTCTTCCCACGCGTTAATAATGTGTTTTAATAATGTTAAACCGGCGTCTGTCGTAAAACGTCCTATGGTGAAACCATACTGATGAACGTGAAGGAATTTATTTGTGTTAAAATAATTTAGCATTTAATTAAGCATTATCTTTTCAAGCACCTTGCTGAAAATTGGCAACACGGTTACGCTCGATAATTATTGGTGTATCTTACTGTATTTCATGAAATCCGAGAAGACTCTTTGATGCACACACAAATTAAATATTAAGGCTAAGTCTTACTTGTCCTGCACTCCAAACGGTGAAGGAAAATATGATGAGGAAACCGGTATGACCTAGAACCATAAATTCGAAGACATATGAAATCCAACAACCCGCACTGGGCGGCCCGCGTGGTGGATTACGGCCTACTCCCTCTCACAGAGAGGAGGCCTGTGTCCCAGCAGTGGGAACATTATAGGCTGATTATGAAGTCCTTACTAAGCCTATAGTCTCAATTGTGGAGGTACAGACTTTAACGGACATTCCCCAAAGATCTTCGGTCAATTTGATCTTCAATCGGACAGGCCGAAAAGTTCGTCCTTACTAGATCAAAAGCCAGCGAGGTCGAGGAACTAATTAATAAAATAATAATAATAATTAATTAATTAATTTAATTAATTCAGTTGTTTAGAGTTCTTTACCAGTATCCCACTGGTAAAGAAATTTACAAATAATTGAGCAACTTCTTTGGTATCGCGTCTCCAGTTTGTAATCAGAATTATGCTTTTTGTTTGTTCGTTTCATTATTAATAATTTTACCAAACCGTTTATATTTATAAAAAATTGGATTATTAATAATTTTACCAAACCGTTTATATTTATAAAAAATTGGATAAATTGGAGCTGTGTTCTCGACAGTAACTAGTAAACTGCCTAAACCATGAACATTTTATTCACGTTATTGGTAGAAAGTAACACTTCATTTCCTCGCCAATACAGAAGCGTAGTTTTTTTATAGCCGAACATAGCCTTATGGGACCCATTGGAAAAAATTGCCGCCCGAAGCTTTTCGTGGTTCGATCGAAAATTCGTGTCAGCAGTACGGAGATTTCTTGGTAGGTTATATAGAACCATGAACGCGGTACTGGATGCGTATCCTTAAGATAGGCCTTAATATGCAGGCAGATCTGACAAATTTGACTTTAGTTACAGCTGCATCTACATCGCATAGCGAGGATCGCTGCGCCGGCTGCGTCGAGACTGCAGTACTCTACAATTAAAATACGTCGCACTGATTGCGTTGAGCGGATAACTGCTATCACGGACCGGCTTAAAAGCGGTCAGTTTCTATGCTATTCTTTTTTTTCGTAGTTTTAGTAAACGGTGAAATACTTGGTGTGTATGGGAAGTGTTGATAATGCCACTTATAGAAGCGGCCACATCTACAAGTGTCCGGAGCGCATATGTTAGTTGACTTGTGTAGGTATCTAATCAGGCTGCCACGTTCAAAAACACAAATTATATTTTTGTCTGCATACCATACGTTCCATACTGGAGCAAACTGGGAGATTAAAGCGCAGGCAACACTACGAGCTAAGCTAACTCAGCTTAGCTCACGTAGCTACGACATAATTTCAAAGTAGGTATGGAGCTATTTTAGCTTAGCTCGCGGTGTGGCTTGCGCTTACTGGGTGACCAGCACCTCCATTGCGTAACACACTTTCAAACACAAATCACCTTCAAACCTACGAAATTCAATCATTTGAAAGGGATATGGGTTGCAGAATGTTAGTACAGTCAACAGCAAAAGTAGATGATCAAAATCTTCAAAATTTTGAATCACTTCGACGCCACACAGTTCTGACGCGAACTCCGTTAATTAGTATTGAATTTTTGATTTTGATCATCTACTTTTGCTGTTGACTGTACCTATTTTTCTTAATCAACTTCTAGGAGACTTACAAAACATAGACAAAACGAGTTCAAAAAGTTATATGTACAAATCAAAAGGTTTCCTTACTCAACATTTCTCCTAATGTACGTGTGTATTAATGTAGTAAATTATTATCGACAATATAAAAGTATTTCATGTATCATTGTAGTTATAATTTTTTTGTTAAAGTTTGGTTAATGGCTCGCCAGCACACAGATAAACCCTGAGAGGTTTTCGTTGTGTGGCTAAAATTAAATATAAAATAAAGTGTTTTAGAAATAAATAAATAATAAAAAAAACCTAAACAATTTAAAAGGAATTGACTATCCATTGATTTTTATTTGAAAAATTCGTCTGCTCAAACGAAAGAAAGAAGAAAGCGGTGGACTGCCACACGATAAAGGCAGTTCAAGTCCAAGACATTTTTTACCACCTTAATGTCAAAATCTGATGAATTGACAGATTTTCATGACAGCCATTCTATTATGACGACACCGCTTTCCTACGAAACCAAAGATCGTAGCATGTGTAGGGACATACGCTACGGCGTAGCATGTGTAGGGACATGTGCTACGGCGTAGCACGTCCCAACGGGTGGCAGCGTCAGGTGACGCGGTTTTTTGTTTTCTTACTAGCTTTGTCTAGTCGAAAAACTGAACACCGACAAGACTTTACTTCGACGGGACTCTTCGCCGACAGGACACTTCTCCGACAGGACTCTTCGCCGACAGGGCTCATCAGCGACGCAATTTATCTCCGATAATCAGATGCTTACTTTGGAAATCGATTACTTATGCTTTTCTTGTAAGTATCAATTCATAAAAAATAAATATTTTGCATTGGTTATTAGTGTAGGTACATCTCTTCTTATACATAATTATATACAATTCTCGTGTCACAATGTTAGTTTTTCATACCCCTAAGTGATAAGGGGGTAGGTAGGTAGGGTAGGGTAAAAAAAAGGTGCATTGCAACGTATGCCGGGCACAACTAGTATATGTATAATATCATTATGTAAAGATACCCATAAAAATGCATAGAAAAAAAACAAACAAAATTATATTTTTTTTTAAAAACCTTTTAGTAACAATAAACCTATCACAAAAATCACAAATCATTCTAATAACAACTCCTTTTTAATTAAATATTACTTTATGTTTTAAAATGAATAATATAGGATAAACCTTTTAAAAATTCGATCACATCTAAATTGTTTTTATTATTCAAATGTACCATCAACCTTTCGTTGATTTTATTTATTTTTATCGTCATTTATTTTGTATGAATTGTATAATTACAAGAAATGCATAAGTAATCGATTTCCAAAGTAAGTATCTGACTATCGGAGATAAATTGCGTCGCTGATGAGCCCTGTCGGCGAAGAGTCCTGTCGGAGAAGTGTCCTGTCGGCGAAGAGTCCCGTCGAAGTAAAGTCTTGTCGGTGTTCAGTCTGTCGGCGTAGTGTCTGTCGGCGTTTAGTCGTACACTCATTTTGACTCGCCGGACGGTTGTATACGGCAGTATTGTAAACTATACTAACTAACTACTAAACTAACTACTCCAATGGCCCTCTAGACACATGTGAAAGCATTAGCACTCACAAAATTAATCTGTTGGAAAATTATTCTCAACGACAACAGTGAGTCAGAAGAGTCATAAGAAATATTATTTCAAAAACAAAACGGGCATTATTTTTTCTAGCTTGCGCTGTCCCACTCCTGGGTAAAGTAATATAAGAAATTTGCGACATTAACATACTGCATATGACATTGAAAGTTTTAGAGACTTATACCTACACACCAATTAACAAAATAATAGATTTTGAGACAACAAGTGAACAAAAACTTAAACGAGCATAAATATTACTACTATGGACAGCTTGGTAATATTATCTGATCATTAATATCTGTCGTTAAGATGACAGCAAATATATGTGATTATTTGTGAAAGGCATATACAAGTGGCAGCACATCGAAGGAACATCAAAACTATCTGACGAGACAAGCGACGCCAAAATATAGAATGCTGCATCGACTTCAAAGAGATGTGTCATCTCAAAACAAGTGTAGTGTTACGTACCCAGATCTACATGTTTATAAAGGAACGGTATTTTGAAACAGATCGAGCTCTGTTGGAGTAGACCGTTCGATGGCATGAAAATCGCCTAAACATAGAAAGGGCCTAGTAGAACAATCGTTGCTAAAGTTTTGTTTCTTTCTTCACTTTTGCTTGAACTCTACCGAAAATCTATAGATACTTGATTTCTAGATGCACCAGCACCCTAATGGCGTAACATACTATTACTCTCGTTTTGAAGCATATTGCCAATCCATTGCTCCATACGTTCGAAAAATGTGTCTGCTCAACTACGTATATAACGCAATGAATGTTGTTGGATCGTCAAAATGGAAAGCATTGCATTCGTAAGCGTGCTACGCAACAGTGAGTACAGCCGGTCTATCCTGTATAACCTCACCGTGGAAACATAGGTGAAGAGAGCTCAAAGTGAGCTGTCATTGCAGCTGATGCTAGGGACTGACACTATTGACAGCTCACTTCACCTGAGTTATCACGGTGAGATTTTTACGGAATAGATCAGCTGGTAATCTTTTAAACACGAATGAATAGGGTAGTTCTGGGCATACAGGCAACATCCTTAATACTAATACTCTACAAGCTACGGCATAGCATAACTTTTTCTCCAGATATTAAATCGGTGAGTGATGAATCGAAGACACACATGAATATCTTCAACAATATGTCTATGCTTAATAAAGTATAGTAGACCGCATGTGGAAGAAGATATTGGAATGTATGAATTTAATTAAGAGAAGCTTATGTCCAGCAGATGGACATTACCTGAGCTTCTCTAACTACCGGCGGCCCACAGCTGCTGTGCGCCACCTACCTCGTAGTTATACCTATTCATACTTATTAAGGCTCCCGCAGACAAGCGCAACACGACGGTACAACGAGATTCTAATAGAACAATGTCCATGAAGTTTTCATAGAAATTGTTCTACTAGAGTCGCATCGTACATGTTTACGGGAGCCTTAATAGTATGAAAACTCGAACAACAAATAAAAAGCGAACAATTAATTGATGGTACCTAATTCATACGTATAATGTGTTTACGTTGCAGAAAGCTTGACAAAGTTATGAGGTCCCGGTTATGGCATTAGTCTAGACATAAGGTCGAATTATTTTACCAAGTTACAAGAATGTACTTAATAAAATTCTTAAATTCACTGACAGACAGCGCACAGCAAGGAATTCTTGTGCAAGAAATCTTGCACAAGAATTCCTTATATAACGAAACTGAGCGCTAAGGAAGGAAAAGCGCTAAGGAGGAGGGATTTTTTGAAAATTCCTCCCCTAAAGGAGTCAAATAGGAGACGAAAGTTGGTATGGAAATTCGTGTTTTTACCAATGCGAAATCCCATCGAGCACATGACTTATTTTATAATAAGCTTCCATTTTACTTTCAGTTTATTTTAGGTAGATTTAAATACTACTATACAATTGAATTTGTTTATCCGCATGCAGATTACTCCGCAATGCGGACCAGCCCTTAATTCATACAAATTCTGTTTCATTTTTGACTTTAGCTAGTGAGTACCTAATGCCTTAGTCCGTTCCTTTTTTTTACTTTAGCTAGTGAGTAATGCCTTATTCCGTTCTTTTATAGTGAAATAGCCTTTATTTAAACGTCTATTTACCATAGAGTGTGCGGTTAAACGTGTTCTTTTTCAATGCGAATGTATTTTAAACTAATTGTGCAAGCTTTGTGACATCTTGCACTTTGTCGGTTATTTCCACGTACGAGTAGGTCGCTCGACCAACTTGTATTAAGACAGCATTATACATATATTTTTTGGTTTGCTTATTTTGTTTCCCACTACTGGTCCTCCACTTTTTCCTCCCAAACCTCTTTTTTGTGCGCTCCCCCAAGCATCCAGTGAGTGTATCTTTACTTATTATCTTTCGAAGTGCATTCGTGTGACGCGGGCAGCCTGGCTATTTTTTCTCCAACATCCGCTACTTATTGATGTAGCGAAATAATAAATGAGTGAAAGAAAAATCTGAAATGAGTTGAAACATTAACTAATTGCACAAGCCAGCCAGTTGGTACGTCAACTCGCACGTGGTTGGTTTTTCTATAAAAGGCGCTCTATTAACTCGGATAATGCCAAAGTATTACATACATATAATCGATCAAAAGTAGGTTCCTAACAACAAACACAAAAAACATATCGAAGAAGTTAATCTATATCTATACTTATAATAAGAATGTAAAAAAGTTGTGTCTGTACATTGAATATATTTAAAAAAGAATAATTGAGGGGGGTTAACACGTTGAACGCCAAGGAAAAAAATGCATCTGCCCGTTCAGGCCGCGTCGGTCAGTGATGGTCGACAACTAGACTTTCCGTTCGGGCCGCGTCGGTCAGTGCTGACCGCGTTTTACAAGTGTTTTCGATTCATTCATTCAGGCCGTAGGACAGTGTTATCAAACTAAATCCTATATTCATTGACCCGCGTGGCCCTCTAGTTACTCCAAATAAGATGGTTTTTGAAAAACGTAAAGGACTTAGAAAAAAAACAACAATTACCAAAGAGTGAAAATTTGTGTGGCGCGAAGTTGGAAAGGCCTTTGTCACAGTGGATTTCTCGGGGCTTATGATGATGATAAAGATGTAAATTTTGTCGGATTGTGAGTTTGGATGTAGAAAGTACCTAATATCTAAAACTACTCATCGGATTTCAAAAATTATTTCAGTAATGGAAAGCTACATTATCGACGAGTGCTAATACTAATATTATAAATCCACAAGTTTTGTGTGTTTGCGTGTGCGTGTGTAGGGGTGAGTATGTGTGTGCGTGAATGTGTGGGGGTGTGTTTGTAAAATATTTAGCGAAAACTACCCATTATACAAAAAAAAAAACTCTCATTTTATACCAAAAAGTTTATTGGAGTAAATATAAGTTGTTCAATGTAAAGGCATCTCAGATCAAGATATATTATGGGCGTCAACTGCGTAAGCGCGGGTGAGATTACAAACTCGGGAGCCGCAGGAGGAGACCTGACACCGCGACCCGCGCGGCCCCCTTTAACGGAAAGTCGATTTTTCGTTTCTAGGAGCCGCGTCGGTCAGTGCTGCCCGACGTTTAATATCTCCATAAATAATATCTCAAGTTGACTTTTGTTAATAAAAACATACATTTGGACATTAGATATAAGTATCTAATTAAAAAAACATTTGCTCTAATTTTGGATAGAACTGTGATTTTTGCTTGGCCTAAAGGGAAAGTTCACTGTCGGTCAGCACTGACCGCGTTGGCGTTCAACGTGTTAAGAAACAGTAATAGAACACGAATCTAATAAAAAAAGTCTGTCTGTTTGTCTGTTTGTCTGTTTATCTGTTTATCTGTTTGTCTGTTTGTCTGTTTATACACGCTAATCTCCGGAACTACTGGACAGATTTGAATGAAACTTTTTTTGTTATGTAGCTACTAAACCTGGGCAACATATAGGCTATAATTGATTTTGGAAACTGGAACACCTGATGCAGAACCGCAACAGACCAGCTAAACTATAAGAGTTACAAAAATGGCGCCTTAAAAAATTTTTTGCGTCTTATGAGCATTTTCTGCTGCAAGAATAACATTGAAGATCCGGAACACCTGATGTGGAACTCTTAGAGCACAGCTAAACTATAATATATATAGGTTTGACATCTTAGCAAAAGTTATTCAGTCTGATGAGCATTTTCTGCTGCGAGAATAAAACTCGACGATTGGAACATCTGATGTGGAACTCTAAGAGCACAGCTAAACTATGGCATATACAGACATGACATTATAGCAAAATTTGTTTGGTCTGATGAGTATTTTGCGCCGAGATAATAAAAATCAAGGATCAGGAACATTTGATGTGGAAATCACTTTATACTAATATAACTAGGGCAGATGAGATTAACGCCTCATCAAAACATTCGTATCTATGGCCTTACTTTTTTAACAATAAATATGAGAGCCCAGCTTGGTGGTAATTCACATGCCCAAGAGTTTTCAGAAATATTATTAAAAGTTGGAGAAGGTCTCCTTCCTGCACAGGTCTGGTGACTGTTCCTGATATACTTGGAAAAGTGGTTGCCTCCGAAGAGGAACTTATACAATCAGTATTTGGGGACATTCAGAGCATAAGAAACCAGAAAAATCGTGGTTATGTGAACGCGCCATATCGACCCTTAAAAAACGAACAAGTTGCATCAATAAATGAAAAAAAATTGGGGGAAATTATTGGAGATGAAGTCGTTTACACTTCTTTTGATAACGTAGACAATCAGGACGACGTCACCAATTACCCAGTTGAGTTCCTCAATTCACTCACAGCGATGAGTGGTCTCCCTGTTCATAAAATAAGACTCAAAGTTGGTGTTGCTCAAATACGGATAAACCAACAATATAGTTTATAAAGATTTAAAAAAAAATAGCAATGTTAACTAATTGATATTAATTTCGCTTTATAATTTCGGAATGAAAATAATTCTACCTTTATATTTTAATGCATTTATAACCTAGCCAGTCTACAACACTCAATCTAAGTTATACCAAACTTAATCGAAATCCTCCATCGGTTTTGATTGATTTATTGGCTGACATATCAACGCACAGTTCAAACTCTTACCGAAATTCCTATCGGAATGAGAAAGGGGCTGGATTCGCGTACGAAGTCGCGGGCAGAAGCTAGTACAATAATAAAAATGAGGTAAATTTTGCTCATTGTTTTTAACTTGTTCGATATGTTTCTGGCTTACTTGCACTATTAATTATGGGTAGGTATACCTATAATTAATTGCGCTAGTAGGCCAGTAGTTACGACTTATGACTAACTTGCACTTAATCAGTGCTCCTGCACCACAAACTTAGGTGAAGCCATACTATGTAGGTTCTGTAATAGGATGCGCAAATACCTAATTAGGTACAGAATAAAGCTCAAGGCTTATAGGTCCAAAACACCTATCATTGAAGCAAACAGATGACAAAAGGCTTGCACATGCGGCATGGCACCTCGACTTTGGTAACTAAATTGAAATCGTCCATTGCGTTACCAGTTTCACGCCTGAAAATGTCCCATGCGACGTGTAGCGCCATCCAGTATCAGGAATAGTAAACAATACCACCATCTACTGCTGATTATAGTTCGAACAATAGATACAACTCGCTTGTAAGTGATAGCTTCAACTGAAAGATGGCGCTTTCTGAAACCTGAATGTCTATATTACTTTACTCTTTGCCTGAATGATTTAAACAGTTGGATGCGCCATATGCTAATTTATCTTGAAATAATTTTCATTCCGTCATAAGCCGAGTGCTCGATGGGATTTCCCATCGGCATAAATGATGAACTTCCATCAAAACTTAGGGATGTATGTTCAAAAATCCATCCTTGGTGCACACCTTCGTTATATAAGGCACTGCAAAAGATCATGCTTCTAGGCTCAACGGTTTAGGCTGTGCCTTGTCTGTCAGGGAATTTAAGATTTTTTAAGAACATTTCTATATTTTCATATTAAACTAATAATAGCTAATTAGTAGCAAATACAAATCAAAGATTTAACCCTGCTCCGACAACAGTAGGTAGGTATGGGTTATTGTAGATAAAACTAGAGCAAAAGGGTAGGTATATCCTACTAATATTATAAATGCGAAAATTTGTATGGACGGATGGGTGTATTGATGTTTGTTACTCTTTTACGCAAAAACTACTGAACGGATTATGATGAAATTTGGCACACAGATAGTTTATAACCAGGATTAACACATAGGATACTTTTTATCCCGATATTCCCACGGGATCGAAACGTATGCGGGTGAAACCGCGGGGCGCAGCTAGTAGATAGCACCTAGTATTGTATAGAAGCAAGTATTTTTTTTAAATTGAACAGACAGCTGTGCTGCTGGGGAGTTTGTTGCGCCACTTCTTCTTCCCAGCGATAGCACTAGGAAGTGGTGAAGGGCGGGCGTTTTTGGGGGACTGTCTTTTGTAATTTTGACGTTCAAAAAGTGCTGATTCTCAGCCTAATTTGAATAAATGACTTTTGATACATATATAAGTATTTACTAGAGTTTATACTCACGCATTCTTCCCATAGAGGTAGGCAGAAACTACAAAACGCCACCAGCTACGATCCTTACATAGGTACTGCTTTTGCTGCGGGTGTACCTACATAGGGTCAAACATGCACGCCGTAAAAGGGTAGTTTAAAGTTATACCTAAAATAACTATGAAAGATCTAGACCAATCTATTCTGTAAAAATCTCACCGTATCTATTCGCAGTTAGATTAATTAATAATGTTCATTATTCGCAGAAAGTGGAACAAACGATTTTAAATTACAAAGGAATTTAACGCGACCGTGAAATCACGCACTAACTTATCCACGGAGATCTATAAAATGCAAACAGATACACTGAACAGATGGTATCAGCTGTGCTGATAGGGAGTTTGCTGTGCCACTTTTTCTTCCCAGCTAAATAGTAGGTTTAATATCGGTCAACAGGACCTTATCAAATACACAAAATATAATAGCCTTTTTTGCTTCTAACCGTTTTAAGAACAGGCCTGCTCCTGACAACTATCTTACTGTATGTACCTATAGATACGGACTCCCTGAAGCACTAAGAAGTGGTCAAGAGCCAGCGTTTTGGCCAACTGTCTTATGTAATTTTGACAGTGCTGATTCTCAGCCTAATTTAAATAAATGACTTTTGGTTTGATTTTATAACGCCCACAAACGTAAATGATACGAGACTTGCCTTTATTTTATAACGCCCACAAACGTAAATGATACGAGACTTACCTTTATTTTTCTGTTAACCTATATTGTCCCACTGCTGGGCAAAGGCCTGCCCCATATTCTTCCACCTTTCTTCGTGCTGTGCCTTCTCCGTCCAATCGGTTATGAACGAGTCCAAATCGTCACGCCAGCGTTTCTTAGGCCTGGCACGGTGACGACGCAGGATTCAGGCACTTACCTTTTTTTTCGAAATTTACGTACCTGCCTATTTTATTAGAGTTAGCTAAAAGATTTAAAACATAACTCTAGAACTCCTAGAGTACTTACCTACCTCTATATACTCGAACAATATAAAGGAACAATGGGGGTCAATTTATGTGGTTTATGTACCGAATCGTAATTTGCGTGTCCACTAGTAACTTAACAGCCGAAATAGGACAATGAACGACCTGGGATCGCTACGAGCACACGAGCGGACCGAACTGGGCCAAGGGAAAAACCCTTATTTGTTTTTCTACAGATTCGAGCTGAATAATTTGAACGGTTTAATTAAAGCCAGGGTGATCTAGTGGCAAGACTACCTAGGTATGGCTTCGGTCCCTTAGGTAGGCAAGTAGATATTGTTGCGTTGCGTTAACTTTATTGTCTCGTCTTTCAGAATAAAGAGATTTTAGGTTCCACGGTAGCACTCGTTATTTTAAGTACAAAACGTATTTAAACAATGCTAATTATCTCGGCAAACCTCATTGTGGGTAACGTCGGATAATCTAAACCATCGATGTATGAGAACAAAGGAATATGTATTTAGGTAATTAACTGTCTTCTGGAAACCATATAACAACATTAAACTACAGTTATATTACCTCTGAATTTGCATCACACTGATCTCTTCCCGTCGTTGCAATAAAGCTGCTGTTAAAGGATCTGCGAAAGGATTGCACACCAACCTTGACAACGCCTCAGAAGTTGCCAAGTTTTGGGCCCGCAAAGTTCAAAATTCCTCGAAGAAGACCATGATTTAGTCCGACACATAGGTAGATAATTGCTGCACTAATAACTTCACGAACTAGAAGCACAGCGAGCGTGCAACACTCCGCATCACTTGCGACTAATCACTATCACTAACGCGTTACGGACCGATTAGGTACCTACGCAATGAACTGTATTCAAATATTAGTGCCGGGAATTGGGGCTAAACGGCTATAAAGGGACTTTGTTGATACTCGTATTATTGTAGGTATTGTTTATCCATCATTAAAATATGCAGTTAGTAAATCTCTTTTAATTCCTTAAGATTTAAAAAAAGTGGGGGTTGACGTGTTTTCGAACGAACGCGTCGCCCGACGTCATCATTTCACTTTGGACCAACTAGCCACTCAGCTCGTAGTAAAGCAGATAAAGCAGTGCCTTATACCGGGCATGAGTTTAGAAAGCACATAATTAGGAATTCCCCGGTTATTTAACAGTTTCATAAAGACTACCACGAGGTAATACAAACCAATTCGAGTTAGTAGCTTATGAATCATAAGCTACTAACTCGAATTGGTTTGTATTACCTCGTAGTAGTCTTCGTCTTGGGCGAGTTAATTAGTAGATAATTACATAATTATATCTGAAAATATTTAGTATAGATGTAGGATCAAGTTTTTTTTTAATTCTTAAATTTTATTAGAGGCACACACAGTGGCATGTCAGCCTCATCATAACTTAAACTATTCTAAACTACATCTACAAAAATAATATAAAAATGTCCAAACAAATCAGCAAGTAGGTTTGCTATCTCAGATGACCCCTAGGATATAAAGAGAGAACTACGAAACGGATCTTCCTTCTTTATAGTTTTCAATAACTTCCTGAAGCCTGTCCTAGAAGAAATTTGTTTTAGTAAATAGCTCATTTCTACATTATTATTACATGTCAGTTTTTATATTCAGGAGGAACAGTTTGTAAAATCAACAGTATTCTTGTCATAACCAACCTATAACCTTCCCACTGCTGGGACGGCTTCCTCTCTGTGTCTGTGAGAGGGAATGGGCCGTAATCCGTAAACGCGGGCCCAGTGCGGATTGGTAGATGTCACATGTCTTAGAACTTTTAGTTCTAGGACATGCCGATTCCTCACGATGTTTTCCTTCATAATTTTTGAGAGCAGTCGAGGCCGTTACCACTGGACCACCACTGCTCTACATGGCCACCACTGCTCTACATGGCCACCACTGCTCTACATGGCCACCACTGCTCTACATGGCCACCACTGCTCTACATGTCCACCACTGCTCTACAGTATACTTTTTTTTTTTTCTTTTTGTGGATGGGAAATCATCAAATGACCCCTCCCGCTCTGGGTGGAGCGGAAGGGAGTGTCAGTCTTTTACTGACTAAAACCCACCCGTGTTCCTTCCTTAGCCCTTTCTGTTCCTGGGCAGCGGTTAACCTTTCGGAAAATCCCGCCGCCCTGGCAGGCTTCGGCCCTGTCGGGCCCCGTCCTTTGCTGACATCTCTTTGAGGCGCGCGTGGAACACAACGCGCCGTCCGGCACGGGCCTGGTCCTGATCGGACGGTGAGCTACCCATTACTCACCGCCCGCAGGCCCGCGCCTACGGTGGCCGGGAGTCGTCACGCGGCTCCCGACGCCCGGAGCGTCTCCCGCGGCGGCTGAGGCGTGAGGTTATTTCCCTCAGCCTCCCCGCCACCTCCTTCGCTAGCATGACTGCTTCGCAGAAGGAGGTGACTGCCTCCCACTCCCTCTCGCCTCGGACCATGGCTTGCACCAGGGCCGGACGCGAGAGGTCGCCGCCGTTGCCGATCGCCTCTACGAGGACACGGCGGGGCTCCGCCCAAGCAGGGCAGACCTCCACCGTGTGCTCCACCGTGTCCTCTGGGCGATCCTGGCAGTGGTGACACCCGGGCGTCTCCTCCCGCCTGATGATGTGCAGGAACCTCCCGAAACATCCGTGTCCGGAGAGGACCTGCGTCAGGCGGTACGTGAGAACGCCGTGACGCCTCTCTAGCCACTCCTCAAAGAGGGGTCTTATCGCCACTATCGTGGCGTGCCCTGCGCTGGGTTGCGATAGTCGCGCCTTCCATTCCGCCATGAGATCGCGCCGGAGGTCCGTCCGCTCCGCAGCGATTTGCCGCGGGTGCAGAGTTTCCCCCCGGCGTAGTGCCTCCGCGCGCCAGTCATGCAGGCGCGCGAGGACTATCGCCTCCAGATCTCATGGCGGCAGTCCGGCAAGGAGGCTTGCCGCCTCGCGCGAGATCGTGCGGTAGCCCCGGATTAGCCTTGTGGCTACCACCTTCTGGGGCGCGTTCAGGTAGTGTGCGGCTCGAAGCCGCAGTTAACGCGCCCACACCGGGGCCCCATATAGGGCCATGGACCGCACGATCCTCTACAGTATACTTGGGTAATAAATTGTGCATAAATAAAATAAATACATTTTAATCGTGCGCCAAAGCATTGATTGCGCCCGGGCGCTACATGTGCTAGAGCCAGAGCTAGCTAAAGTATAAAGTAAACGACTCCGATTTTGATCTAGTTATTTTATAAAATGATTATTTTTATACATTAAAAACCATCACGTTTGCTAAGTCAAAAGTCAGAAAGAAAACTGTTACCGGAATTTGAATCTCCAATCATATCCACTTCAAGCAATCTTAAACCTCCGATTTAAACAGATGCTATGTTCTTCTGTATCGTTGATTGTCAATTTGTCGCAGTAAGATGGTTCAACTCATGATACACTAATATTCCAGGGGATATATAGCTATATACCGTAATATAGTTATATGAAAGCGGTTCATAAGTTTCTTCCCGTAATTTAAAACGTTCAAAATCTAGTCGCAGTCTCATCTCGGCGACAAACTAATGTCAAAAACTTGTCAAAATGTAGGGAAATTAGACGTATTTGTGACAGATTGAGACAGATCAGACTGTAAACGTTCTTAAAATTACGAGAATTACCCCTCTGTTCTGCAAATATTTCGTATTTGAACTTGTGTCTTCTGCTGTGGTCAACCTACCTACTGTTACCAGGAGGAGAAGAATGTACTACCCTTGCCGTCCTTCATTCTCTTGTCTTCATCCTGCATGTCGACAGCTTTCGAGCGAGGAAGTGATGGAGCGTCAGGCCCGCGGCTGCACTTTCAAAAGTCGTCATATGTATATGGGTACCTACGACATTTGAAGAACTAATAAACGTTCGCAGCGACGCTGTGCTGGCCAATGTAGCATTGATAACACGGACCTATAAAACAGCAGCGGGATAATTGCGTAACACACTTACAGTAAGAATGGCTTTCATTTCGACAGTTCAACAGCATTCATTGAGTTAGTTACGTTGACGAGCTGGCAATTTTTTCGAACACATGAAACAATGAATTAGCAATATCCTTCAAAATGATTGATTGAAAGTGTGCTATGCAATTAAGGTGGGGCCCACGAGCTACTTTTGTCTCCGCAACTAATTTGTCTCCCACATCATGGCTCCGGGTTTCTATGAAAGTGCGTGCATGAAGCGGCGGCGCGACAGCTGGGAGACTGTTTTGTCCGCGGGTTTGGACGCAACTGTCACCCGTCTACTGGTTCCAATGCAAGTGCGTGCACGGCGACAAAAAAGTTGTCGGCTAGCCAGTTGCCGCTCCACCGAAAATGTAACAAAAAAGTAGCGTTGCTGTCGCTCCCGTGTGCGCATCGTCCAAATCTCAGCGAGGAGACAGCGACGGACAAAAGTTGCTGGGCAACTAAGTTTCTTGTCCTTTAGGGTGCTGGCTGGCTATTAAATATATCAGTAAATAAAAGGACACACATTTGATAGTTAAGGAATTTATTTAATAGTGATCATTCACATACATTTGCTAATAATTGCATGAAGCAAATAACTCATACTTAAACCATAGTTTCTAAAAATAATTAATATTAAATAAACAAAATGTAATCAGAAAAATTTACAGAATATTAATTAATGTGAGCCTTTTAATAGTTTGTACATAACGAAAAATCAAGGAAAGAAATATTAACACAATGGTATTTAGAATTTAAAATATATTCACAATAAAGCTACAGCGTGCTTTACATAGTGAAATAGCTCTTTTGGCATCAAGTAAAGTAATAATTGAGTTAGATAAGTTAAAAAAGAAGTGTAACTGACTTTGGTTCTAATGGGCGGAAAATATTATGAATATGCATTATAAACACGAGAGTGGAGTGCACATTGAAATCAGAAACTAAACCTGCACTATTTTAAATCTTGGAAAATATCCTGGTTGAATTAGGAACCCATAGCAGATTTTTCATTTTATCGATTTGCATAACGTAGTTTTTTATTTGGTTATATGCCAAATGTTCACGTATATACCTAAAATTGTGCATAATATATAATATTGAATAAAACATGAATAGTTCCTAAGCCTAACACTATATTAGACACCGATCAATATTTTAGAAATACATAACTTTTAATATATTTATATATAATATACGTAACAATATATTATTATAAAATACTGTATATACATATTATATATATTATGCTACCTGCTGCTTACTATAAAGTGTGGAGAGACCTCCACGTCACACGCTTATAATTAGGTGTGTTTTTACGTTTTTGTCGCTGTATCGTGTCAGTAGGCCGACTGCTGAGTAGACTTAGGTACCTTTGACAGTAGAATAGCATAATCAGCCTATGTTCCCACTGCTGGGACACAGGCACAGGGTCCTCTCTTCGAAAGGGTGACAGTGGAATATAGAATTTAAGTTTATTTAAGTACTTCCATCATGGTCCACCGCACACATCTTCGCAGAGACTTGTGTTCTGTCGAATATCCACCCTCCAATCCAGATCTCTGTGCGACCCATTGCCAGACCCTTTAGAGGTCGTAACATCATTTGAAGTGACATAGATATAATTTCAGTTTTTTTTTTGTAACTTATTAATCTAAGAAATATAGCAGGCAACAGATATAAATAACCATATTATATATGTGTTAATTAACTACAATATACGTATCCAAAAGTCAGGCCACACACCAGTCCATACTTTTCTTAACGACGTCTCTGACAGTCCTTTAGATATATAATTTTTTATATCGTATACATAACGTATATATAATTACATGATATATATATTTATATTGATTTATATTTTAAATATATCGATAATCAGTTATTATTTATAGATATGAGACCTACTACTGGTTAATATATATTTAATATTACAAAATTTTCTTACTTTAATAATCGACACAGAATAGACAATACGCCTTATCTAATTTTAAGCCTTGAAAAAAAAGAGGGTTGTCACAAATAAGTCAGTACTACATAAGAATCATTTGATGATACATTTTAGTTAATGACATTGCTATAATGTCATGGCAAGTGTTCTAAAAAAATAAGCTTAAAGTAGTTTTTCTAACATGAACCAAAGCACTATACCCTGTCCATTAGGTAAACCGTTTTTTAACAGATGGAACTAGTGATAGCAGCAACACACGATACATTGATTGATACACGTACGGTATTATAATGTCAGTAAGAAGCCAGAAATAAGATAATGCAGCTTATATATTTATTTTATTACGCATTTTAAAGTTAACTTTGACGTAATCTGGAATATGTATGTTCTAAGACAGCTGTCAAAAAACGGTTAACCTAATGGACAGGGTATAGTGACTGTTATTTGACGTCATTTCAAAAAGTTAACCTGACATAGATATATTTATATATAACATTACATGTACTAATGAATCATTAATCTAATACATTCAATATATTATAAGTTCCTAAAGAACAATACAGCTAGAAAGATGTTATTAAGAACTATTTAATACTGGTCTAACTAAGTTGTCTTCTTGGTCAATCAATGGTGAAAAATAATCATAACAATGGTATAGACATTTACTTACGATTTAATCATGATGAGCTCAAAAACGGTTGATGCCAGCTGTTCCATTAAATAGAAGGGGACAAGAAATTCTATTTTAACAGACCTTTTATTACCCCGTTTACCTAATAGATAATCTGGAGTAATATACTACTCAATGGCAAAAGTAATTATCAAATTTTCAGGTTGAATGAGCATGACGTTATGTTAAAAAAATACTTGATACCATTTATGTCATCTAGTGACGACAGAAAGAATTTTGCTACTAACTACAATTCTTCTACTGACGATTTTTGTATTTTTATATAAACACTTATATTTTAAATTCTCTTAAGTTTACACGATAAGACATTTATTTAAATGCTAAGTATGGTTTTTATATTGTGAGTAATACGGTCAAAGCTCCACTGTTGTGTGAGCGAAATACGTGCAGGAAAGAAACTATGACTAGTGTTTTTGAAAGGTGGAGCAACATTATTTAAAACGCACAAGAGTAATGTTAAGCCCCATTGTATGTTTCAATTGTCTTCGAGGTACTCATCTGTACCTTTGCAAGGACGAAAAAAATATCGTGGCGGGACTTTTTCGCGCACGGGATCTTGAACTTTTGGTGTTGAGCCAAGCATTGACAACTGTCAACTGTGTGTTGAACTCAACAGAGCGCGTCAATAAACCACTCTGTTGGATTTTTAACTCTCGGCGCTAAGCAGAGCGTTGGAAATCCAATGCGCCAAAAATCCCGCCGCGATATTTTTAAGCCCGTGCAAACGTCGGTTATGTGCTTCAATAAATTGTCAATTTGCTTAAAACTTATTTACAACATCGATTCATAAAGCATGAATGCTTTCTAATAACATCAATATTATTTTTAACTAATAACATAGTGGTAACATCCTCTAAATAATATACACTAGGAAGTAGCTATGTCATTCAATATAAAGCGAAACTAATCATAATTTAATGCTATTAAGTACACAAATACAATACTTAATATAAATAATTACATTTTCGTCTATTAATAAATATATCGATCAGATAAACTGCAAACAAATCCAGTTTGTGACAGCGTTATCTAATGTTATACATGAATGGGAGAAATTATATTTACACAAACATTTAAGAACTACTCAACTACGCCTATTATAATAGAATATTGTATTTAAATTTCTTTAGAGCAATGAATCCATGAAGATGAAGCTACACATTCACGCTCCGCTAAATAGCTAATCTATATAAAATGCTGGCGGCAACAAAACACCTTCTCAGGTTTATTCAGCACAAAAAAATGTCAGATTATTTCTGAATTCAAAGCATAAAACGACGATAAGAATACTGTTCTTATTGCTATTAATAAATTGTTAAATAATACTATGAAATTCGCCGTCGTCTCCGACAGCGGGGTTCGTTTACAACACGGAACAACTAAACCCTAACAGCCATATTACAGAACAACATTTATCTTTAGAGCATTTAAACCATCGAACCATTTTTTTAATTTCAAACTTAATTTCGACGATGTTAAAGTTTGAAATACAAAAACGATATACTAGTTTACGTTGCCAACTTTGTATTTAGAACTTTACCTCATTCTGAATAAGGTTCGAAATAGAAAAACAGGCCGAAAGGTTCAAGCTTGACCCAAAGTTAGAACTCGTTTTATAATAACATAACATATTACATTGTTAAAGCTTTGTTAAAGTCTTTAAAAAGTCTTTCGCTTCACATTTTTAAATGCTGTTTTCACTGGATATGTGTGTCTTTCACTTGTCATTGGGTGCCGAGGTTATGCGGAACTGGGATTTTTTTTCATTCATTGACATCAGTGATGAAGCACGCTTGAAGCAATCAAGCTTCCTGAACAAGGAGTTCAGCGGGGAGAAGAACCCACTCCTTGTTGACGGTTGCTGCTAGTATTGGAAGCTCCGAGAAGCCTCGGCATCCTGCCGGGTAATATTGAACGCCTCCGTCTTCAGGAAATCAACCGTCTTGTAAGCATCTGTGTCAACATTTGACATTGATTTGCCGTGAGCGATCTCGACCTTCTTGCGGGGTTTGTTGGGTTCTGGGCCCTGAAGTAATAAAAATACATGCTAATATTAAAGCTACCCGTTATACAAAATTAAAAATATTTTTAAGACCCTTATGACCATCATCATCATCTGCTTAGCTTTTTCCTAACTATGTTGGGGTCGGCTTCCAGTCTAACCTTCCCAAGTTTACCAACTATGTTGGGGTCGGCTTCCAGTCTGGCCGGATGCAGCTGAATACCAGCATTTTACATGGAGCAACTGCCTATCAGACCTCCACAACCCAGTTACTGGATAATACGATACCCCTTGGTACGACTGGTTGTCAGACTTTCGGGCTCCTGACTACCCCTAAGACCCTTATCCATATCCCTTACCATTCAACATAAAGTCATGACCAGTTTAAAATAGCTCAAACGTGAAACAATACCTTTGCTGGTGGCGGTTTTGCGGTATGCAGATCTAAATCCAAATACTGCAGCACATCAGGTTTTTCATCACTGTGGCCGAGTTTTAAACCACCCTGAAAAGTTAACACATAAATATAGTACACAATCACATGGCCCGCGCTCACCAGCAGAAAGGCAAAGCGAATAATAATATAACATAATTCTATGATATTATAGTTGAAATTCCAACAGCAGTTTTGTAGCTTTTGAATTTTCAAATAGAGTCCTTTCACAGTTATTTTACCTCTGATTTGGCACTGTCCAAATCACAGTGATCTTTATTCTAATTTTAATAAGGTTGCTGTTGAGCTGCTGCACTAACAAGTTTGTCAAAATCATTGTGATCTTTATTCTCGTTACTGGTTGGTGTTAGGTTGCTGCTGTCGGACTGTATAATATCATTATGTTGCATAATTATTCGCAGCCTAAAAATCCTTGATTTTCTGTCCTGTTGGTGATTGCCGCGGATCACACGCACTCAGGCCAGCTTTTCACATCATATTCATGCTATCGGGTAGCCAGTGTAGCTCAGCAGTCGGTTAACTAGTATATTTTAGCCACCGGGTACCCGCTGCCATAACGTATAAACGGCAGACCGTCAGGGTTAAAGTGACCAAACATTTGAACATAACTGGATAACTTTAAATACTGCAACTTATTTGAATCTCTTCATATTAGTGTGTATACACACGAGCGGCTCGCGTTAGCGTCAGAGGCAACTGCAGCCCTCGAAACCCATGGGCGCCCGTCGTCGAAAACATGTATTTGAGTAGGGTGCTCAAATACACGAGCAGCATGATGTCGTCGGCTATCGCCACCAGGCGTCGACGGCATCCGTAGACACTCGTCGAAGTCTGCAGTTGCCTCTGCCGTTGATGCGTGTCGCTCATGTGTATGAGCACTTAGTAGTCAAACTTCACTTAATATATATTTTTTTTGCTTGTCTCAGCCTAGACAGTGCACTCTTAGGGCTGATTTCTCCAACGCCAAATAATTTTATCCGAGGAACAACTTTGAATTTTTGACAGTTCTTCCATACAAAATATCAGACGTCAATTTTATTCTACTAATAAATATTATCTGTCGATTGAAAAATCAGCCCTTAGATTAGTTAAGTTACTTGTTTTATTATCATGTACAAGTTTAGTAACGTTTTTATATAAAAAAATAAGCTATTTGTAAATTATACGTTCGCTTTGGATGAGGCACTTTTTCTCTGACGGTGTCTAAAAACATATAATCTACCATACATTCATAATCAATAATCAATATAGAAACAAATTACGGTAAAATAAAGGAAACTGAAAATTAAAAAAAAAACTTCAAATAAAATATAAAATAAACATTCAGAAAACTTTCGTTCAACGCATACGATGGCCATGTGAAAATATTTCAAATTAAAATGGAATGTGTCCATGAAAACGAAGAATACTTCCTTCGGCGAAAAATTACCAAAATAAATAACCAAATAAATGGTGTGAAATAAGCGATGTGCGATTATGATTATAATAACGGAAATTAAAAAAAAATTGCGCGTGCAGTACCGTATACGTGAAAGAAGTGAAACTTCTTAAAAATAAGCGAGTTTTAGTCTTAGAGACACAGAGAGAGTTATATACCCCTTCTCTCTCATGTAACGAAATGTGCCTAAACGTGACGCGTCCTTGAAATTTCACTCTCAATTCTCGTCCAGTTATCGAACCGCCGCCGCCTAAGAAGTTTCACTTCAAAAACCAGATACGCCACAGTTTTAATTTTAATTCATGCTGATAACATTTTTATTCATGCTGTCTGCCTGTTTACAACGTGTCCAAGTCCCGTATTACAGAACCTCACTCAAGACTCAAGCATTACTTAATACGTTTCAACCAATCAAATGGCACTTAAGTAATGCTAGTATTCTTGAGTGAGGTTCTGTAATACGGGCCTCAAATTAACGTTCATTTTGAAAGAGTGATTACAGACAGGAAATGGAATAGAATGAATCCGAATGGCGTTATAAAATGTAAAATAATAATTGCGCTGTAAAAGTAATATCCATTATTTATTGAAGTACCTCTTCATTGGGGTCTCTTGAACTGTCGAGAGACCCCAGTTTAACTGGAGCTGCAAGAATGTCTAAGCACGGAATCTAGTAGTACTAATAAAATTCGTGGCGCCAAAATTCCGTTGAGCGCAAGACTTCTAGTCACGGACCGCCTTAAAAACCTTCAGTTTCTATACGTACTTTGTGTCGTAGAGCGAGTAAACAGTAACACAATTGTTTGGAATTTGTATGGAAAGCGTTGACTGTCTTTATGCTCTGTGATCCAGTTTGTCCATTATTAAACCGGTAGCCTTTGTAGATTCAATTTAAAAAAAAAACAGTTATACCTATTAATGTAGGTCTACAAACAACATGATGTGATTAAAAAGTCTTTCTTTTCTACATAAAACATATCGGAAGTACAAATAACTATCATCCAGCTACTGAATAAAACTTTTACAATAGTCAATAAGCCTAATTTTATTAAATTTCCTGTAGTCAATCAATCTCTAAAAATCAACAGAAGGTACATCAAACATCTCGTTTTCTACCACGTTTACAATCGCCACGAACGAACATATAAACAAAATTAACCGCAAGTGCTTTTGCGTACCGACGTATTCGGGGCGAGTGACTCTGGCGCAGGTGGTTCTGTCGGTACTTGCGGCAGTGATTCATAAATTGGAGAGTCAACCAGCTCTGGATGCTCGTAAATTGGATCCAAACCAAACATTGTTGGCTCAATTGGCACTCGGATACTGTTATATTGCGGCAAAGGTGGCAGGGGCCGCTGTGCTAGCGATGATTGATATGATTGCAGATTCTCATTTTCTAATGTCATAGTGTCAGTTAAGTTTTGCTTGTGCCAAGTGCAAGATTCACACGTGCAGATATTATCGAGGTGACAGAAACGCACCTTGGTATAATAGAAACCCTATGAACAAGTGAAAAATGTATAATGTTAGTAAGATAGACACATGGAGCAAATACAAAGAGGAGACGGCCTAAGCAACAGTGCACTGTGAATCTCAACTACGTCCTGACGTCATTATGTAGGCGTGGCCTTATTCAGTGTATTGTTGGCGTTCGTACTGTACTCAACTTTGTAAACGTTCCCATTTTACAGCATTATTCGCGCTAGAGGAAAAAATAAAGAATTGTTGTGATTTATCTTTTAAAAAATACTTGGATAGACGTTCTGATGCTATAGATGGCATCACATTTCATTTGTAAGTAATTTTATGCGTAGTTTATCAAAATAGTTCTAGAAAAATCTCTTAGCGTCGGCGTTTCCAAACATAATTCTACCCGACACTAGATGGCGACACTTGGTGTCATGGAAACTAAAAATATTTAGGTACGTAGAGCTCAGAACTAACATATTTTAATAATCTTAATACTGAAGTTTGTTCAACATTCATTCCTAAAGACCCTTTAATGGCCAAAATATTATTTTTGTAGTTTTTATATCATTTTGTAAACAGGCCGCCATCTATCGTCAACTTGAACTACAAACATAAACCTAACAGAAGACAGGGCCGTAATTAGAAATAAATTATTTTACTGAATGTCCCGCGGCAGTCTCATAAATGGAAAGTACTTAATTAAATACGCTGGACATAAAAATACAATCTCCTATAAATTAAATATTCTATCTACAATAATCTTATTTATTTAAAGTATCTACCTACTTAAAGCCCACCTAATTTATTTATGTAGTTAAATTTTAAATGATTTATGTTTTACATTTCCATCCGAAAATAATCTAAGACAGCAATGGATTACAAAAATGAATAGACAAGGCTAGTCTCCGACTAAATATACAAAGATTTCTTGCCATTTTAATGATGAAAACTTCATAGTGACAAAAAAAGGCCTTAGAAAATTAAAGAAGGGAACTTTGCCTTGTTTAAAACTGGATTATATCGGTTCGTTTCTATGCAGTCTGTATTTCCCAGTTTCAATTAATTTGGGAAAATGAGTAAATTTCATATTTATTGTTTTATACTTTTTCACTATTTCAATAAAAAAATACGCAACAAGATGGTTCGCAAAATTAATTTAAAAAAAAACAGTATTCCCTGGTACGAAAATTCTGAGTACGACCCGACCCTGTTGCATCCTGAACTTAGTGACATCTAGTGTGAGATAGTTACGTAACTACAAAGTAAAATTGACAGAACGAGCGAATAGTTTTGCTATTGACCGGTAGATGGAAAATAAAGAAGTGTGCTGTATCTAACACCCCCTCACCCCGTAAAGTGTCACGCGTTGTTTCCTAAGGAAATCTATTTAGGACATCTCCTCTTTGTATTTGCTCCATGGATTGACAAGATAACCTATTTACAATACTATACTTATTTACAAGAACTATTTCACGCTATACAAGTAAAATAAAACGACTTATTTCTACGTATTATTTACAGTGCTCATGGACTCATAAAAAACCTGACCTAAAGACCAATCAGCCTAATCAAGAAAGGTAAAGTATAACTTAAGGATAAGCTAAATATTATGAAGATGGTATTTGTTCACGCATATAGCGAGATATTGTGAAGGACGCCTGATCCGAAGATGATGATCCTTAAAAAAATATGATTCCCAGCCTAATTTGATTTAATTCGTATTTATTTTTAAATTCTTAGATTCGCTGCTCAGGCGCAGCGCAGCCTGCAGTTGTTCCAGGCTTCCCTGTTCTAAGTAAGTAAATAAACGTATATACCTGTGCCATCATTGCTTTAATATGGCCGATGCTGTGGCTAGAATGGCGCGGCTTCAGATTCCGGTCCACCGCTGGCGGCAGAGACGGCAGGTTGCAGTACTGCATCGACTGCGAAAAAAACATCTATGAATCATAATTATGATAAGAATGTAGGTTTCGCGTGTCTGTACCAGGGACCATTTTGGTTACCCATTGAAAGGGTTTTTGATAGGGTTTTGACAAAGTGTTGTTTTAAAACCCATTTCATATTTGTTACACTCTTTTACGCAAACCCTCATCCAATGGATAACATCTTCCAAACCCTATCGATTTGATTACCTGTATATTCAAAAACCCTTTCTTGTTGGGTTATACTTTTTAATGGTAAGACGTTTTGAACGGGTTACCCATTCAACGACTGTAACAGAGTTACCCATTCGGACTACAAGTATTGTAATTTTATCTCTCGTGCCTTTACTTTAAAGTACTAAACTGCCTGCATTCGGCAGGTTTGTTCTTGTTTCTTGTTGATTTCAAATTCTGGTGTAATAATTCTGGCAGTAACGGCACCTACTATTTGATCCTCTTACTTTATCATTTTAAATAATGATGTCGTTATTGAATAAATAAAAATCTTTAAAAAACATGGTACATATTTATTTTTTAAAAACATAATTTTTCAGAATTACTGCTTTTGTTTTGATTGTTGTTCATGAACACTTTGCATGACCATATGAACTATTTGATGCATACATTTGTTACGTCGTCGTCCTTCTTCTAACTTGCTTAGATATTTTGCAATTAATAAAGAAAAATAATAACACGCATGAATATCATATTCCTTGCTATTGTCTGAGTTATCAGTATTTGTAGTCTTATCTTCCATTTCTTTAGAGTCATTTTCAAAAGCCAAATCGGGAGTAGACGCATTGTCTAATGTCGGTTGCAATGTCGGCATTGACACGCATGAAGCATCGGTTGTCCTTAATTCCTCAAAATATGTTGATTCACTTTCGTCTGAGCTTCTGTCGCTGTCTGAAATATATATGTGCTCTAAAAAAATAAGAATTATTATTATAAAACTAGTAGGTATTAAACAATTTAGTGGCGTATTGCTCCTATTAAGACCCTGTCCTCCTCCTAGACCTATAACAATTTTATTGACAAGACAGATTTTGTCTATATAATTAGACTAGCTAGAAGCCCGCGGCTTCGCCCGCGTGGATGTCGGAAATATTTTCATAAAAAATTCCACGGAAACGTGCTACCAGGATAAAAAGTATGTCCTTCCCCAGGATGCTATCTATCTCTTTACCAAATTTTATGAAAAACCCTTAAAATAATTATATACTTTTCATTTTCTGTTTTAAGTATTAGTACCGAGTTTCAAGTTAATCCGTCCGAGGGGTTTAAATTTTTTTCTAACCTATTAATTTTTTCACTCCCTAAATCCTCTGTGAGGGCTTTTTTAAAACTAAAAAGTCACCATATTCTGTATTAATTACTAAATTATTATTTATTGGCAAATATTGCCAAGTATCAAGTTTATTAACCAAAGGAAAAAGGTTTTTCATATTAATTGTATCCCGTCTTTTCACCCCACAGGGGTAGAATTCAAAAAACAAATATTGGGATGTTTCCATAATTTGACTCAAAGATTATTTATACCCATTTTCGAGTTAATCAAGCCACGCATTATAATCCTCTTCTGTAAAATTAACTACCCATTTTCACCCTATTAGGGGTAGATTTTCGAAAAACCCTCATACGTGTTATTATATATTTTTAGTCTTAAGTATAAACACTGATTTTCGAGTTAATCGGACCGCGAGTTCAAATTCTTCCACACAAAGTTTAACACATAGCCCATGTGAGGGGTAGTTTTGAAAAACGAATAATGACAAACTTTATTGCTTGCGAGTATTCATGCCAATTTTCAAGATTATTAACCTAACGAATAAGATTGTTCATATAAAGTGTATGGGGATACACTTTATATGAAAATTCTTTTCACCCCCACAGGGGTGGAATTTTGAAAAATCATTTGGGATGTGTTCATAACTTGTCTCAAAGATTATTTATACCAATTTTCGAGTTAATCAAGCCACGCTGTAAAATCCTCCCCTGTAAAATTGACTACCCCTTTTCAGGCCGTCAGGGGTAGATTTTCGAAAAACCCTGATACACATTATTCTTTCCTTTCAATTTTAGGTATAAATCCTGAGTTTAGAGTAAATCGGACCGCGCGCTAAAATTCTTCCTCATAAACTTTGAAACCCCTCAATCTCCTTTTAGGGGGTAGTTTATAAAAACAAAAAATGGCCTACTTCATAATTTACTTAGATAAGTATTCTTGCCAAGTTTCAAGTTTATTAACTCAAGGAATAAGATTTTTCATACAAACAAAATCCCCCCATTTCACCCTCTTAGGGGTGGAATTTCGAAAAACCCTTTATTAGTGGATACCTACTCTTTACGAAGAATACACCCTTCAAATTTCATGTCTCTAGGACCAGCGGTTTAGGCTGTGCGTTGATGTCTCAGTCAGTCAGTCAGTCAGTCAGGATTTTGAATTTTATATATACAGGGTGTTAGGAGAACGCTTCCGAAGCCAGAACGTAGATTATATACAACCTTTATGCAAACGGATACCAATAACCTTTCGCCTGAAATTGATTATTTTCGCGCGTCACGTGGACTTGGGGTCGTCAGCCGCACAGCTGTCGGCGAGCGCGCGCGCACTTTGAACTTGAGGTCACGCGCAAGCGTCAGATGATATTTATTTACGAATACATTGCTTGTTAGAGTTGTAAAGAAAAAAAATGTGTTTAATAGCAAATAATGGTTTAATTTAACTGTTCTCACAGCATAGTGTACGAAAAATGCTAAAAAAAATAGGTAAAATTGTTCATTTTTTTTTCTAATTTTTTGATGGTATCGTATCGAGAATCAGTAGCCCTATCACCTGTCTTCGTTTTCGGAAGCGTTCCCCTGCCACCCTGTATAGATAGTAGAATAGATAGATAGAATATACTTTATTTGTACTTAATAAAGTATATTCTATCTATCTATTCTTCTATTCCATAAAATTACATAAACTTAAAGTAGAACAAGATAGGGTGACACAATGGGTGGCCTTATCACTTACAGCGATATTTTCAAGACAACCTTAGGATGATTTAACGAAGAAGGAAAACAATACTGCAGATAGTCAGTCCCCGGTGTACATTAAAAGAAAAATATACATACATACCTGCACAAAACCATATTAAAGTATATATATAAAACATATATACAATCTAGGGCAAATAACCATATAAATTAACTAGCTTCTTCCCGCGGCTTCGCCCGCGTGGATGTCAGAAGTTATCCCACGGGAACGTGCTACCAGGATAAAAAGTATGTTCTTCCTCAGGATGTCATCTATCTCTTTGCCAAATCAGAAGTTCAGTGGTTTAGGCGTGAAAATGTAACATACAGTTTCAAGTTCAAATCCTCCCCTGAAAACCGAATTACCCCTTTTTGCCCCGTCAGGGGTCGTCAATTTTCGACAACTTTACATACTTATTATTATTTATTTTCTGTCGAAAGTATCAATACTGAGTTTCGAGTTAATCGGACCGCGCATTCAATTTCTTCCACACAAACTTCAACACCCCTATATCCCCCTTTGAGGGGTAGTTTTGAAAAACGTATAATCATAAACTTTATTACTTACTTAGGCAAGTATTGTTGCCAAGTTTCAAGTTTATTAACTAAATTAATAAGATGTTTCATATAAACTGTATCCCCGCTTTTCACCCCCACAGGGGTGGAATTTAAAAAAATCGTTTGGGGTACCTATATTCATAACTTGACTCAAAGATTATCATACCAATTTTCTAATTAATCAAGCCACTTATTATAATCCTCCCCTGTAAAATTAACTACCCCTTTTCAACCCGTTAGGGGTAGATTTTCGAAAAATCCTGATACATGTTATTCTTTATTTTTGGTCTTAAGTATAAACACTGAGTTTCGAGTTAATCGGACCGCGCGTTCAAATTCTTCCACACAAACTTTAACACCCCTATATCCCCTTTGAGGGGTAGTTTTGAAATACTAATAATGATAAACTCTATTGCTTACTTAAGCGAGTATTCATGCCAATTTCCAAGATTATTAACCTAACGAATAAGATTTTTCATATAAAGTGTATGGGGATACACTTTATATGAAAAATCTTTTCACCCCCACAGGGGTGGAATTTTGAAAAATCATTTGGGATGTGTTCATCATCAGTTAATCAAGCCACACTGTAAAATCCTCCCCTGTAAAATTGAATACCCCTTTTCAGGCCGTCAGGGGTAGATTTTCGAAATCCCCTGATACACATTATTCTTTCCTTTCAATTTTAGGTATAAATACTGAGTTTCGATTAAATCGGACTGCGCGCTAAAATTCTTCGATACAAACTTTGAAACCTCCCAATCCTCTTTTAGGGGGTAGTTTATAAAAACAAAAAATGCCCAACTTCATAATTTACTTAGATAAATATTCGTGCCAAGTTTCAAGTTTATTAACTCAAGGAATAAGATTTTTCATACAAACAAAATCCCCCCATTTCACCCTCTTAGGGGTGGAATTTCGAAAAACCCTTTCTTAGTGGATACCTACTCTTCACGAAAAATACACCCTCCAAATTTCATGTATCTAGGACCAGTGGTTTAAGCTGTGCGTTGATGTCTCATTCAGTCAGTCAGTCAGGACTTTGAATTTTATATATATAGATAGATTTAAAATAGTCACTTTTCGATGTCTCATATTATTAGACAAAATCTGTAACTAATCCACGTCGGTATAGATCTGATATTTAATATGATATTTATAGTCTTAATAAGAGTAATAAAAACAAAAATTTTGTTTAGAATGTTTGTCTGTCTGTCTCTATATTTATTAAAAAGTTACCTTAAATGTTCACCAGGATATTCAGCTATCACCATACCAAATTTAATCAAAATCCGTGGCGTACTTTTTGCGTGCACAAACAAACATACATACAGACAGACAAATTATTCAAAAATTGGTGATTTGGTATCTATATTGATTACTTATTACACCCCCATTAAAAGTTTAAAATATATTCAATGTACAGTCACAGGTTATTTACAGTTTTATTATATGTGATACTTAATTAAAATACACTTACTTACCTTTGTTCATCTTCAATATTCAGATATTATTTATAACTTAAAAAAGAAAGCACCGCCGTCCTGTCAAACCGAGTAAGTTGTAAGAAACACTAATGGAACGATTCTTATGATTCCAAACTTCCAAGGTCAATACCTACGACGAGTATTCCTCCACTCCAACGTAATTTAAAATGATTTGATTTAAAACCCTTTGATAACCCCGACAAACCCTTTTAAAGGGTTATCTTCTTCAATTGGAAATCATACACGAGCCGGTAACATCTTGTACTAGTTAACTTATTGATAGGGTTACCCTAACGTTAGTGTTATGAAAGGGCTACCACTACCAAGAGGTAACCCTTTCCGTTACTGTAGGCGCACAATCTGTAACACTTTCGAAAGAATTAACTTATATTCGGGGTTGTACGGTCCCTGGTCTGTACATTGCATATATTTGCAACAAAAAAAAGTTTGGGGGACTGAGTATGAATAATATAAGATTTTTCTATCGTCTTTAGAGCTTCTGTTTGTCTATGCGTTTAAACACGCATCAAATCTGCTGAAATGCTTTTAAGGACTTAGTAAGAAATTCATAAGCCTTGAACGCTAAGCGAAAACGAAGTAATAGCGCGGGCAATGCGATGCGACGGGGTGGATCAGGGGGACAAAAATTGTCATCAGATTTAGTGATTAGGAAACTTGGTCAGGTTTTCAGGAACTGTAGTTGAAAATTCCATTATTTTTATTGGTAAGCTTCCGATCGCTGAGAGCAGTTGTGGTCCAGTGGTAACGGCCGCGACTTAAGAGTTGTAGGTCGTAGGTTCGAACCCAAACAGACGCTTTACTTTGTGTAAATTTTTTTATCACCACTTTGATAAATGAACTGTTTGTTTTCTATTAATTAAATTAATTTTTTGGGACTTCCACTTATATAAACAGACAAAAAATAGGTACTAAGGTGATGCGTATTTCATAAGAAATCTCTTCCAGCTTACCTGCGATAGGACAATAGATAGAGACATGTAGACAGCGTGTAAAAGAGTAAAGGAGACGAAAAAAATACATAAAATCACAAAAAAAATCGCTTAATAAAAATAAACAAATAATATGAGAATATACTTAGGTACATACATGCAAATAAACATAAATACATACATACTTCTAAAATTAATATCACTAGAATGTTAATAATGATAACGTAATCAAGATAATCAATAAATACACAACTATGATAAGTGGAAAGATAGTGTTCTGTTACTCTTCTTTTAAAAACTGCAGTCCCTAATGTCAGGCGAAGTGAGAACCACACCGCGTGCACTGTGAAGGAGTTGGAGTAGAAGTCGGTGGAGTGGGGAGCGAACTTAAGAAAGTGTCTTGTTTATTACGTGTGAAGGTTGGTTCGTTTATTTTATAGAGTGAAGGTTGTGTACTCACCGCATGGCTGGGCGAGAACTCTTCCTCTTCTTCAGGGCAGCGCACGGCGGGTGTTAGAAGCTGCCGTGGCGATGAAGGCGCGCCCTGCGACATGCGACGCGGCACCCGCAGTCGCTGCTGAGTGTTCTGCGACTACAAATACAGTGCAAAAAAAATACATCAACATACACTACTACAAGGGTAACTGTTGGAAAAATGTAAACAACGCCTATGCTTTAAAAAAGGAACCCGTGTTATTGTGCCCGCTTATGATGCCATCTTTTTTAATCTTCTTCTCTTGTTTTTATTAGTCAGTGTGGTTACTTTTTCAATAAATAGTTATACTCTCTACATCGTATTGTTTCTACAGTAACTAAATCTTTGGCGCTCGATTGAAGTTGACAGGGGGGCGAGGTTGGTCAATTTGTACAATTGTTTTGAAATGAAATGTGACACGCGCCAAAAGAACACTGTCGGTCGCACACATGAGCTCCGAAAGCCAATAACAACGTGCCCCCCTGTCGTCAGAATACAACCATGTCAATATTAAAAATGGGATTAAAACGTGCATGTCGGACTTTCTTTTTCTTTTCTAAATACCCGTTATTCGGGCTTTACTAGTACTAATTTACTACTACTACTACTACGGAAAAATCTACTATCTAAATAGCAATTCGGTTAGGCCGTAGGAGACTAATCGGAAGTTCCAAAGTAGAGTAGGTTTCGACTTTTGTCGTGCGGCGACAAGTCGCATGAGGCGGTTGACTAAAATCGACCGTGAAAATGCTCAGTCGCAGGCGATCGCCTGCCGCATAAAGATTTTGATGCAAAATGAATCCGTCGTACTTGCGATTTTTATCGACCTGTGTAAATGGGCTAGCGATTTGGTATGCGACCAGCCGCACGGGAAAATCGACCTAGTGCAAATCAACCAATACTCATCGTTATTATGTATAAATACATATCAATTATTTGGCATTTCGAGCGGCTATTTTTTGCTTTCGCGTATTGACGTTCAAACACAGTTCTTGCGCCATGTAGTGGTCGAGCTACGTGATGAAAAATCAGAGTGAAGAGGAACCTACTCAAATATTAGGAGAGTCTATAATTTACTCTGCTTTTCCTTCGAGTAGGGTTTCCCAATTGATATAAGGAGGTAAACAATATGGGAGCTAACCACAAGGCATGTGTCACGCGTACTAATTAGGTGTGAATCTATAACCATTCATTCTGCTTTCAAAATAAAAATTCAACCAAAAGTAGTTTAAATCGAATCGTCTATATAAATAAAAATGAAATGCTGTTCGTTGGTAGCGCAGAACGGCTGGACCAATTTGGTTATTTTTTTTGTTTTGAAGAATCATTTTTTTTAAAACAAAAAAAATGCTACCCGGAAAAAAGGTAAATTGGGGAACAACTGAAAGTGATTTTTGCTTTGGGAATCGAATTTTGGACAGAACTCGTCTGTCGGGTCAGCTAGTAAAAAATAAACTAACACCTTTTCATTGACACTACATATAAAATAAATATGTACCTACCTAATGCAACGAAATACTAAATGCAAGAATAATGAATTGATTATAAAAACTTCAGCTATCAGCATCAACCGTGACCAGGGGCTTACTGGTTTGGTAACCTTCGTCGAGTTATTTTTTTATTGAAATACCTGCTACCTTTCTCTACCTGTAAGTACCTTATTACTACTGCTACCTTTTGCGTGAATATAAGGCATACTTTGCCCCAACTTGTTCTTGTATGTGTTCTTGGTTAGCTTTTTTTGCTGTGGTTTTCATGTTTACCGTAAATAAACGTATTTTCTTTCTTCCTAACCATTATAAAAAGTTGTAACAATCTCTGACCTTTCACGAATTCCCGGGGTACGCAGGTAGGCTTCACCGCGTGTGACTGTTCCTAAAATACCCTAGGCTGATAAAATTTTCATTTTTTCTTACTTATGTGAAATATCAGTATTTGGATCGGTTCCGCTTTCGGGGAAAGACTGCACGGTTGTATTTAATTTGGTTTACTTTGCAATGTTCTCGCAATTTCAATGTTTCGGTAATTTGGGACATCATTTTTAACTGTAAAGACAGATTACGTCAAAGAAATTTTTATTCATGTTTGAAATATTTTTAATTGTAATGTAACTCAAGTCTACGACACTTCACAACAAGCTGAAATGAAGAGGGGAGGCTGAAATGGGCTATTTTCATAAATATCTAAAGGACTAACCCTAGACTGCAGTTGACAGAGGTAGAAAAAATATAAAGTAGGCCTTGGACCTGCAGGAGATTATTCAAGGTAAATAATAATAACAAAACAACGGTAGGTACAATCAGAATAACTTTACATTACTCTCTTTGAAGCTCTTTTTCAAAAGAGCTTCGAAAAGTAATTAATTGACACGAGATAAAAAAACTAATTTTACAGGAAACGTATTGCCAAAGACATTATTGGTATCCAGCTGTGTTTATTATAAATGTATATCTCACTAACTCAAGACAAAAATACTAAATTGTAAACGATAGAAACCTTAGAAAAACTTTTCTTTGTGCCGCTCACGACAATGGAGCAACCCCCGCAACGACTCAATTTCTAATTATAGAGCATAGGAGGGTTGTTCTCTCTGTGAGATTACACTATAATCCAACATGCGACGCCAGCGCGGGTATATGGACTGACTTCGAGACATCAAGTCTTCGAATTTTTGGTTCTAGAACATAGTATAACTATTTTCTTTTTGTTAGTTTCCATTGCTTCTCACTGCTGGTTGAAGACCTCTTCCTTGAAATAAATTAAGTTGTTGCCTACCCCGGGACTGCCACTGTTCTTATACTTATTTCATCAAATAGAAAATTAATTGTTCAGTTTCTGACAAGAGTGTTGTCGCTCATGGTTTTCTACAGACCAAGCAGCTTAATCAAATTGTATTTGTTTTAACTCTATTATTTTTAACCGAATTCAAAGTAAGGAGGTTATGCAATCGCAGTTTTTTTATTAATAAGAGTCTACACACATTAAAAAAAACTCTTTTCCCTCCCCTTCCGTCCATACCCCTCTCTTCTCTTCTCTCTCTTTTAAAAACCTTTTTTTTTTATTGCATAATTGCTAAAATGCATTTGAGTGAATGAGCAATTTCAAGTAAGGACATTCATTACATGAAATTGCTCATTCACTCATCGCATGGTAGTATGATCTGTTACTTAAAGGAAGCTTATTTTGAAATGGCGTATTAAACAAGACACCATTTAAGTTTTTTTTTACCCGGCTGCGTTTAGCAAATAGGATGGTAATGTTTTTCTGGAAAAGCCTCATGTGAACGCAGGTATTCCTCGAAAGAGTCTTTTTCTTTCTATGACACGTAGAATTCTTGCGAACGACACTTACATTATCATGGACTTCCACAGGTTCTTGAATTTTCGGACCTTGGAATGGATCCTTTAGCGGAACTTCCCTGGTCCGCAGCGTAAACGTTTTTGGTGGCCGCGGTGGGACAGGTGGTCCTGAAATACATTTTTCATTTATATTTTTATCGTTAGTGAAAACTGTTTCTAAATATATTATTTTACGAATAAGACTTAACATAATATACAAAGACCCCATTTTTACATAATATAATATGCAATGCAAATAGCTTGTATGTAGGCAAGCAGAAATACCAAATCCACGTTTCATTATGTTTGTAGTGCCATATTGTATATAGGGAGCGACCCTATTGCAGCCAACCAACTGAGCGCCAATATAGACTGCTTCTAAGAAAGGCAAAACCAAAGGCAATAAGCGCGACCTGGGAATCGAAACCAGGTCACAACACACAATCAAACTTACAGAAACTTAAAGAAAGCTTACAAATCTTGTAAAGTAAAAGGCTCCGAAGTTCCCCTCTTTGTGGGTGGAGTTTAAAATTAAACTGCGCGGTATTTGCGTAACGCAACCACAATACCATTCATTTTCCCAGTACAACAACATTAATTGCCCCGATTAAGACACAGGAAAAACTAGCAAATGAGAACGACTAACGTCATTGAGGTAATTAGTCCATTACACATAACGTTACATACCATCTTCGACCCCGTGATTGTTAGGAGCCACTGATAACTTGGTAAATGACTTCGTCACTTCCCAGTCTGCTAAAACAAAAATAACATGTCATGATACCATTATCAAAGAGAAATTGCACTTTGTATTTCATTGAACCCTGGTTTCTGAAAGCCTGTCCAATGTTTTGCAGTTGTTATTTCGGGTAACCAATCACAACAGCCAACGTGAAGTTTGATAAACGCCTAATCATTTGCAGAGCGAGTCGAAGGTGGCTCATAAGTTGAAACGCGCAAGGCACAAAATCGCCTGACACTGCACTTTATACCTAATATTGACCTGGCATATAACACACCTTAATAGCAGATGGTAACCCCTCAGAGTATTGATCCGGCTTCCAGAAACAGGGTGTAAATATTAAAAATAAAACTCTTACGTAAATTTTGGTGACTAGCGTGGAGTGAGCCGTCGTCTTCATCGCTCAGGTTGGAGTCGTTCTCGGAGAGTTCCGAGTTGATCCGAATGTGGGGCTGGCTGGTGTACTGCTGGCCATCGTTTCGAGCACCCATCGCTATGGTTTTAGGTTCGAACGTGAAGTGCCGCTGTTCGTCCTGTAAAAAAGAATTAATTTAAACCAGTGGGTTCACATCTCTATAACAACGCCGCGCAAAACCGTAGAAGAAAAGATACATAATACAACCTCTGTGCCAAATTTCATCAAAATTGGTACAGCCGTTACAAACACACACACACTCACTCACTCGCAAACTTTCGCCTTTATAATATTAGTGTGATAGAACAAAAGTTGTTTATGATGTTACTAATATAGTCCTGTGACGTTAATAGTATTTTAATAATAGTCATGTGACATTATAAGTGTTTTAATAATAGTCCCGTGACGTTATTAGTGTTTTATTAATAGTCCTGTGACGTTATTAGTGTTTTAATAATAACCCTGTATAGTTACCAAGAACAACCCTCCTACGATACATCTTTATCTATTTAAGGAATCATGTTTCCCTTAGATATTCTTACTGCCGAAATTTGCGACTAGAATAGACTAGCAGACACCGGATGTCCGCTAGGCTATTCTAGTCGCAAATCTCGACATCTGAAATAACACATTTTATTTGCTCAAAGCGGCAGATTGCAAACAAACAGGAAATAAAAATATTCTTGCTGGCTTTTCATCCGGAGCACAAGCAAGGACTATAAATACGAGGGCGGAGTGATAAGTCTGGGAAAAATCTATTTTGGAATAAAATGATCGCACATGGAACCTCCTCCTTGTTCACCACTCTTTTAAAGGACTAAATTAAAATTTTCAGCCAGTACTGCAGGTTAGTTTTTATTTTGACAGCCATTAAAGAAAAACAACTGAACACGTTTTTGCAAAGATGGAGAAAAGTGAATTTCGTGTCGTGGTTAAACATTATTTTTTGTGCAATAAAACAATAACGGGAACGAAACAAAAACTTGATAAATATTATGGGGACTCTGCTCCGTCGATTGAAATGATTCATAAGTTGTTCAATAATTACGGTGTGGTCGTACAAGCACAAGTGATGATGTGCGTCCACGACGCCCAGTTGAGGTCGCTACTCCAGACATGATGATATAGTGTTGAACGACCCAAGAGTAAAAGTGAGGGAGATAGTCGAGATAGTATGCATCTCAGACGAACGTGTTCTCAATATCTTACACCAACATTTAGATATGAAGAAGCGATCCGCGCAATGGGTGCCGCGTTTACTGACTGTTGATCAAAAACGCATGCGTGTGACCACTTCGGAGGCAGGTTTGGCGTTGTTTTTTTGCGTCGGTTGATAACAGTAGACCAAACATGGATCCATCACCATACCCCAGAAACCAAGCAACAATCGAAACAGTGGATTGCTACCGGCGAACCAGCTCCAAAGGCCAAAGCAGTTTTATAGGCCAATAAAGTGATGGCTACAGTTTTTTGGGGTGCACGTCGGGTAATCCACATTGACTACCTAGAGAAGGGTAAAACGATTAATGGCGCATATTATGCCAATTTATTGGACCAATTTGACAAAATTTTACGTGAAACACGACCGCATTTGGCCAAGAAAAAAATCCTCTTCCACCAAGACAACGCATGAGTGCACACCTGCGCCATTGCCATGGGCAAACTTCATGAGTTGCGCTATGAGTTGCTTTTTCACCCACCGTTTTTCGCCAGATTTAGCCCCTTGGCCGAAAAAAGTGGCTTGGTGGGAAAATATTTGTCTCCAACGAATGATCATGCACTAAACCAATGCCTATTTCGAAGGGTTACCTAAATCGTACTTTATGGAAGAGATCGAAAAGCAAGAGAATCGCTGGATGAAGTGCATTAAGTTACAAGGAAACTACGTTGTAAAATAAATAATAATAATTAAATAAAATTAAATAAATAATAATAATTAAATAAAATTAACTCTTTGTTTAATTTTTACCAGGCTTATCACTCTGCCCTCGTAGATTATAGACTTTCATTGAGCTCAAGGTTACAACGAGAGGATTTGCAGCTAGGATAGCAAGCTAGTCACTCTGGCACTGATTTTACTATCATGTCTTGTGTACGACCCTCGTGTTGCCGGCGAAGCTAGTACCCAATCGGACCATTTTACTCCACAGACTAGACCGCTGGAATGATATTGGCTTAAAATTTACTAGCATCGTGTAAACAGCTCTAGCATGTACCAAGTAAGGATAGTTAGCCAAGATATTAGAAGAGATTAGAAAGCTAGCGTCGTGCAACCCGGACCGGAGCAAAGAGAAGTCTAGGTAATATGAATGTAGAAGGCACCCGGCGCCTTTGCAGGCATTGTATTTTATAATTAGAAATCAATATTGAAATGGCTCAATAAAAATGAGTTCAACAAGATCACAAAGTTTTTGACTTGACTGCAAAGTTGGAATTACATATTTATGTTTGCAACTTAAAGGTATATTAATTTTAATCTAATTGGAATAATGTTAAAAAAAACACTTGTTTGTTTTTGCTAACATAAGTTCAGGTTCAAATTAAAATGGCTAGCTATACTTCGCAGACGCGATGGATATCTAAATACTGTAAAATAAAAAAATAAAAGACGTCAACAACCGCTCTTAATATGGTACCTTGAAGTATGAGTTGAAAAAAACTGTTTGCTTATATTTATTCGTATTTAGAAAAAATAAAAGAAAAACCTTTTTTGACAGATATTTCAAGTGACTACAATACTACTACTGCTGTCCATGACCCCACAAAACATCATCAAGTCAATTTCATTTTTGTTTTATCATGTTTCTATATTCTTCGGAGTTTAGCTAGCTAATTAAATTTAACCCCGTATATCACTCTCTTGGCATTTTATTGCTTTCCTAATTTCGAGGGCAATTTGTGTGAAACACAAATAAAAAAATGACATAATGTTTATTACATTATGTTATTTTCTTTGAAGACTTTATAGCAACTTTTCATGGACTTGAAGATTTCCAGTTCCTTAGAACTATTGTCGCTGTAGAGTTTGTGTTCCTTAGAATTTATTTTACATGTTTACTTGCAATGGTGATTACTAGTACTTCTACTTTAGATTTCCTCTTAGGTAAATAAATACGAAGCATTCCTGCAAACATTTTCTATCAGTCTTGCTCAAGCACCCTTTAAAGATGGGTGGGGCCTATCTTTAAAGGGTGCTTGAGCAAGACGGTGTGCAGAATCTCGGAAAATCCCTGTTCGAAAAATACTGAGAATTCTCGATAAACAAGCTACCTGAGGATATAAATATAACACCTTACTTAATTATCATTTATGTTTCGCCCTCTGAAGTAAAAGCATCATCACATTTGCACTCGTCGTTACCAGTGACTCAATCATACTTGTTTGTGCAATTGTGATTTCTTAGAATTGTTTTGTTTGCGAGTGGTGTTTGTGACACGGATTTCCAAGTCAGGTATCACACTCAAGTGCTTTTACATAACTATTATTATCTTTCTGCCCTTATCCCATGTTACTTGGGGTCGGCGCAACAAGTTTTTTTCTTCCATTCTCCCCTATCCACCGTAACGCTATCATTCACTCCCTTCTCTTTCATATCATTCCTCACACAATCCATCCATCTTTTCTTCGGGCTTCCTCTCCCTCTCATATATTCATCACTCTTTTAGTCACATGCGTTTCGTCCCTTCTCATCACATGCCCATACCAAGCCAAATGATTCCTTTCAACTTAAGACAATAGAGGCAATCTCTAGCTATAATGTTCAGAATTGCAAAAATAACTCAATAAAAAGTTTAGAATCAGTAAATAGTATCAACCTGGTGCATCAAAATATTCAAGGATTTATGAACAAAGATTTAGAAGTAGAATTATTTATGAATTTTAATAGTATTGATATTCTTTGTTTAACAGAACATTGGCTGAAAAGTCACCAGTTCTTGTTCAATTTTAATAATCACCAGGTTGGTAGTTCGTTCAGCAGAATAAATGCTATACATGGTGGCTCTTTCATTTTAGTAAGTAACCAGCTCAAATTTAAATATTTAATTTAAATAAAATATTATAAATACGAAAGTAACTTTGTTTGATTGTTCCCTTTTCACGCCTAAACCACTAATAATAATAATAATTGTTTATTGAAATAAAACACACACAAAACACAAACCCCCACAATACACTAAACCGATCATCCTGTAATTTTGCATATACGTTGTCAGGTGTACAGAAACGGACATGGGTACCTTTTATCCCGAAAAAAAGTGCTGTTCCCGAGGAAAACAACAATAACGTTATTATGATAATATGTGGCGCCACGTGTCAAGCAGAGTACAACCCGAATTGATTGTCAAATTCTAAATTAACGCGAGCCAAGCCGCGGGCAAAAGCTAGAACTTTATAAACAACAATCAGACTCACAAGTCGCCAAGGCATTTGAAAATTTCTTTTCGGATGTTCCCGTTTCAACTACTAAATCCCTAAACTCATCACCTTCTGTTGCTGAGTCTTTGCTTAAGGAAAATGTTAATGGTTGAGATTCGGAATTTCATTTTGAACATATTATTACCTGTAGAGATATAATTAAAACCTTTCACACTTTAAATGTTAAAAAGACTGCAGATTTATGGGGTAATTCTGTAGAAGTTGCTAAGTCTATTATTGACATTGTGGCACCTGCTCTAGCTGTTATCTTTAATAGTTGTATAGACAATGGGGAGTTTCCTGACCTTATGAAAAATAGTAAAATAATACCTTTGTTTAAATCGGGTAGTACATCCGACCCCACGAATTATAGACCTATTTCTGTACTAATACTAATAATTAATTTCTCAAAAATTTTACTAAAGGTAGGTAACCTTTAGTAAAATTTTTGAGAAATTAATTTTAGAACAAATGCAAAGATTTTTTAATAAACACAAATTATTACATAGCAAACAGTTCGGTTTTACAAGGGGTCGTTCAACTACTGATGCCGGTGTTGAACTTTCAGGACATATTTATAATGCATGGGAAGATAAATGCGATGCCTTGGGCATCTTTTGTGATTTGTCCAAGGCATTCGATTGCGTTCTTCACGAAACGTTAATCAGGAAATTCCGCCACTACGGAATCCGGAACACTGCTCTGAATCTTCTTACTTCATGCTTGAGTAACAGGATTCAGAGCGTTGTCGTTAATGGAAAAAGATCTCCCGGATCTATAGTAACAATGGGAGTCCTACAGGGCTCAATTCTTGTTCTTTTCGTGTTTCTTATTTATATAAATGACTTGCCGTACCTCATAAAGGATAATCATGATATAGTGTTGTTTGCCGATGACACTTCACATTTATTTAAACTTAAATGTCAGCAGCTGGTTATTGACGATGTAAATAGCGCGATCTCTAAAGTAGTCCACTGGTTCAATGTTAATAATTTACTTTTAAACGAGAAAAAAACTAAATGCATTAAGTTTACGCTACCTCACGTTAGGCAGGTGAAAACGAATGTGTTGATAAAGGGCGAAGAATTGAATCCTGAAGATAGCACAGTATTCTTGGGCATAACTTTGGATGCTAAGCTTCAGTGGGGTCCACATATAGATAAATTGTCAAAAAAGCTAAGTTCCGCAGCATACGCTGTTAGAAAAATTCGTAATTTAACTGATATAGAGACAGCCCGCTTAATGTACTTTAGCTATTTTCATAGTGTAATGTCGTACGGTATTCTATTGTGGGGAAATGCCGCCGATATTCAGACTATCTTTGTTTTGCAGAAGCGAGCTGTTCGATCAATTTATAAATTAAGTCCGTGACACTCGCTCAGAGACAAATTTAAAGAGATTAATGTTATGACTGTGCCTTCTCAATATATTTATGAAAATCTTTTATATGCCCATAGAAACATAAAATTGTTTAAAAAATACAGTGATATCCATGATATAAATACTAGGAACAAACACAAATTTGTTGTACCTATAACAAGGCTCAAGAAAATAGGTGGCTCGTTCAGATGCCAATGTATACGCTTTTACAATAAAGTTCCAAGCCCCGTTCAAGATCCTTAATAAATTCAAATCATTCATTAAACGTAAGTTGTGCCAGAAAGCCTTTTATACCGTTAAGGATTATATCGAGAACAAAAAGGCTTGGGATTAAGGTGCTTCCAATTTTTACATATTTAATGTTTTTATTTTTATTTTTTTTGTCTTGTTGTTGTTTTTTTTATTTATTATATACACTTTGACATTAATGAATTTTGTACATACTATGACATTTGCTTACTTTGTAAAGTATTCTATTATTTTAATTATTGTGAATGTGAAGACTATGTGGGTCACTTTATTTTTATTATATTTTATTTTTCTCTCTGTTCTCTTAGTTTTGTCATGGTCTGGCAGTTTGAGTAATTAATGTGGCCTACCCAAATGTCCTTTCTTTGGTATTGTTCGTCGAATCGTCGAGCTCCTTTAGTTTTGAGTTGAGCTGCACGATTTCTGACAAATGCGTGCACTGACTGGACAGGTCCTCTCAATCTGTGTGGTTCTTTCCTCAAAAGACCATCTCAGACATCGACCTGCATGGTCTTCATATGATCTGACCAAGATTATGTCTGGACTTTAAAAGAGACTGTGACCTCTGAGTTTGTTTCGGCCTTTCTTCTCAGAGTAGTCAGATAGGAAACGCCGACCTCATCTAGTTTTAAAATATGATTGACGTGTAAAAGTGTTTGTACAAACCTACTTACAAAATAAAATCATTTATCATTTATCAACTTTTCTGTCACTAGCGCCACTTTCAAACTTCCTCTTATATACTCATTTCTTACTTTATCCATTCTCGTCACTCCACACATCCATCTCGACATTCTCATCTCCGCTGCATGCAATCTTTTTCATCCGTCTTCTTCACAGGCCAGCATTCAGACCCATATAGTACGACAGGCCTTATCACGGACTTATAAATTTTCCCCTTTTAACTTGAGGGGCATCCGTGAGTGAGTTGTTCCTGTGACCTGTCGCCATTTTATCTATCCCGACTTGATCCAGTGCGTTACGTCTCGTTTTGCGAAATTTCACTCTCTTCTCTCAGTCGCCTTTCAATAACTTTCTCCCAAGCCTTCATGTACTCCCAAGACTTCATACTTTATAATTTATTTGATTGATTAAATATTCATTTAAAATTAAACTTCGCATTTGGAACGAATACGAACCAATATTTTATTAGCTTAGAAAACAAAATACATATAATAATACCTAAGTACAATCCAAAACACGTCATTCTTATTTTCTTTCATAGAACTTTAACACCCCCTAAATCCCCGTTAGTAGGAAACCTAATAAGGTTAAGCTTTATTTTTACTTGGGTGTCAAATTTATTAACCCAGAAATTGCATCTAAACGAAGTTCCCCCTTTTCACCCCTTTAGGGGATAAAATTACAAAAACCCCTTCTTATCTCTCGTCTCTGTATGCAAAGAATCTACTGTGTGGGGTTTTGTAACTTCTGTAGTTTCAGTTAGCCATGATGAGTCAGTCAGGCACCACCGCCCGCTTACCTCTTTAAATATAATAGTATAATAATACTGGGTGGCGCAAAAGTAGTGGCACTAAAGAAAATACCTTTTTTTTTTTATATGACATTTTCTGTCATTCTGTTGTTGAAAATTGTGTAGTGAACAAATGTAAAATACACTGAAAATAAACATGGACCGTTTTACTCCCCAAGAACGTGGAATAATTGTGTCAATGTTCTTACGGAATAATTCATCAGTGATAAGAACACAACGTGAATTTCGTCGACGATTTCCCCACCGTCCGGCACCGATTGGTCGCACAATTCGACGCTTTGCCACACGCCTTGAACCAACTGGCTCAACATTGGATAGACCTAAGTCTGGGAGACCAAGAACAGGCCGTTCAGCTGAAAATATCGATGCTGTGCGCGAAGATGTGGAAGAGTGTCCAGAAACATCAACGAGGCGACGTGCCACGCAAACGAGAACGCTACAGAACCTTGTTACGTGAGTTTTTGATACCCAGTTTGGACGAATTGGGGCTGGAGCACATCTGGTTTCAACAAGACGGCGCTACGGCACACACAGCGCGCGACACTATGGACTTAGTGAGGGACGCTTTTCCAGGCCGAGTTATCTCTCGTTTTGGCGATTTGCCTTGGCCTGCAAGATCACCCGATCTGACCAGTCCAGACTTCTTTCTTTGGGGTTTTTTGAAATCTCGGGTGTATGTGAACAAGCCACAGACTCTCGCAGCTCTAAAAGAAAACATTCGTCAAGAAATAACGAACATATCGCAGGAAGTGTTACGGCAAGTTATGCAAAATGTCATAAATAGGGCTCAAATGTGTATCAACTCTGGAGGTCACCATTTAAAAGACATCATCTTTAAATCCTAATGGTACGAAATTTAATGGCACAAATATACATTTAAAAAAATCTAAATCTAGTTTTCTAATTTAGAAAAAATGTTATAGCTGAACCAAATAGGGTCTTTACTTTTGCGCCACCCAGTATAATACCAGCCTAATACTGTCCCACGGCTGGGCAAAGGCCTCTTCTCATACAGAAAAGGCACGAGCATTGATCATCACGCTTGCTCAAGACGTGTTGGCAATTTCAGTTTATAATAACTATAAGTCCAGGGGGTCTACTCCGAAGTGCAAAGTGCAAATGTTCGGATCGGACCGACACATGACTGAACCGAATATTATTGAAAAATGCGAAAAAAGTTCGGATCGGCTCAGTTGGGTAGGGACCATAGTCAATATTCGAAAGAGTGTAGAAGTGTAGGATCGGGACTGACCGAACCAAATAGTAATTTCGTAGCAGGAAACGGCCGAACATTCGGCCCATACTACTTTGGAGTAGACCCCCAGGTTTCCTCACGATGCCGATGATTACCGAAGTCAGTACTGTGCAAGATAAACACAGAAAGTACCTATGAATTAAAAAGTCACATTGGTACTTGCCTGGATTTGAACCCACAACCTCGTACAGACGCCAGCAGGTCAAGCTACCCGAAACTGTCAAATTTTCCCAATCAACCTTGAACCTTAACGCTTTAGCGATAAAGTTGAAAATCTATTAAAGAAATTTGACAGATTGTAGTAGCTTGATGTGCTGGCGTCTGTACATCAGATTCGATGCCTTAACCAAGCCATCACGACATATAGTCGTAAAATACCATAAATGTAGATCTAATCCAAGGCAATAGAAAAGTCACATTCGTACTTGCCTGGATTTGAACCCACAGTCTCGTCCATGAGAGGCGAGGCCTTAACCACTGGGCCATCACGACAAATAGTCGTAAAATATCACAAATGTTGATCTAATTCAATGTCCTGTCCTGATATTGAAGTGGGAAGATGATATATTTCTAGACTAATTTTCCTCGGATGACTGGAAGGGGAACTTCACTTCGTCGAGCGTTAATAAACCATTTGAGATACATCGAAGAAAGAAAGAAAGAAAATACGTTTATTCGCGGTAAACATGACGCACAAAAGAACTAAAGAACAATAATTACAGAAAATAAAACAATAAGAAATAGTTAACATGCGTCACATCCACGCAAAACACCACGCTAGAAGACGTCATATTACGTGGGACTTACCTGCGCTCGAACACCAGTGATGCACTCCGATATGGGAATGTATGGGCCGGTACCGTCAACGCACTCGTAGTGGTCGTTCATCGCTGCGATGGCGGCCAAGTTATTTTGATATATATCTGTAAGTCAATAAAACAATTTGTCAAATACAAACTGGGCTGTATATAATATGGACTGCCTTTTGACCGCATGTCGCTGCAAAATGTAGGTATAGCTGTAAATACACGTACATATACGAGTATGTTATATTATATGAATGTATTTACAACAAAAAAAAAATTGTATATAAGTACTTTATCAGCCATCTTGTTACCATAACACAAGCATTAGGTTGCTTAGCTTGGGACAAATGGTGCTGTGTGAAATGGCCAGGGATATTATATTATTATTATTATGTTAACTATCCCAAAAATGTTGTATAAATTTGAAGTTAGTTTAGAGTCGAAATGCAGTCCATCTTTCTTAACACACACGCTAAGAACTCACGGCGCGGTTTCGTTCCGGCCTGAGTTTATTTGCTTTATTTCATGTACAGTACAAACGAATAAACGTCTTTACAAGTGTGGTTTACTCTCGCAAGAAATCAAGTCACCCTTTCAAGCGCGAAAGTCGATGTGACCACAGCATTATATAAACGAATCATGACATCTAGTATAAAAAAGAAAGCAACCCTTTGACTTGAAGAGGGACAAAACGGGCTAAAAATAAATGTAAAACAATGAGACAAATAAAACAAAAAAAGCTGAAACCCCACAGTGTCAAAATTTAAAACAATGAGACAATTAGCAAGTAAAAAAACAAAGAAACTTCCCTTTTAAACCACATATTGTGATTAAAAATAAAATTCAAACACTGAAACCGTTCGCAAGTTTTAAAACGTAAAAGAATGCTGCTGATACCCTGTAGTGAGTTCTTGACTTTGGCACTGATTACAACACACATATCGCTAATAGCTTAACAAAAAAAACGATAGCAACTCAGTCGCTATTGCTATTTACGCAGCATTCATAAAGTATTTACATTGCAAATGAAACGATACACAAGAAGCACAGCTAACCAGAAAACAATTCGCCGATTGTAGCAGAACATAATATGTGACCAAGCTTAAATTTGTGCAAAGGCGTATTCGAACATCATGTGAGCTAAAATTGGGCACTCCACATTAAAAATGCATAACGCAACAGCTATACAAAAACCACGATAGAATTAATAAATCTTGCAGCGTATTTTCAGAAGAATGTTTGTTTAGACTAGTAAAAATAAACTACACTCTGTCCACTAGGTTATTAGTTTTTTGACAGATGCCTTAGAACGTAACTATTCCAGATTACGCAAAAGTTAACCTTAAAATGCGTAATAAAATAAATATATAAACTACCTTATCTTATTAAATTACTTTATATATGACATTTTACAGGCATTATGATACCGTAAGTGTATTACAATAGAATAATATGCAATAATACAACAATATCATGCGTTTTAAATATAGTTACATTCTATCGTACTAAGTGATGGGATCGAATGCATTCGCTTCAAATGAATAAATAGAAAATAATCAATTTATATTTTGGTTAAATTAGAAAACTCAAACTATTTATTTCAACTAAACCAATTACAGATACTTTTAAATTGTCCAGGGTCGGTCAGTCAAAAAGATGAAGCTAGTTGCCCATTCCAAAGCGTAGTTGGTACCTATGAAGAAGAACGGGCAAGAAACTCCATGGACACTCTTTTAAATCACAATAATATGGTTACAACGTATAGGTTACATCATTCATGTTAAAAAATTATGCATGTGAGAACGATGCAGAACGTTAAAAGTGTTCATAATGAAAATATTAAAAAAAAAAAACAAATATTTAATGAAATCAAAATAAGCCATGGCAGCAAAGAGTTGACCAGTCCCTACTGACGGCACCCATTCACGAACATGACGCATAGATTAGCACCATTCAGGTCAACCATTTTGAAGGGAGCTAAATGTTCCAACACATGCGCCAGCGACCAGCGAGACATTAGAGTGAGCATGATATACTCTCAGCCGCCAAGGTACATTCAAGTCAATGAAAGACGTACCCAGTAAATGTTAGCTTTATAGTATGTACATAGTACTCACATATGTGCTATACAATTATACAATACTAGGAGATTAAATTTATATAATGCAAAATAGTATTTTAAAATCTTCAGCAGCTCCAACAGTATGTAGGCAGGGTAGGCGTGTGTGAAGTATTTTCAAATGCTAATCAATTTATTTATGCGTCCTGTGGAACAGGACCAGCCTTTAGCCAAGCATTTTTGTCAGCGATGTAATCCCCCAACTTATAATATGCTTGGCTGCGTAGTGTGCGTTTTATGTAAGATTTGAATTTCGTTTCATTGAGTTGGAGTATGTGGGGAGGCATTTTATTGTAACATTTTACAGTACCCATGAAGGAAGTCTACTTTAGCCAGTCTGAAACCTGGTTGAACTAATTGATCCCTATTTCTAGTTCTATATATTGTGTATCTGTCACCTCTTTTACTAAAAAAGATTTAAATTTTTCCTTGCGTACATGATGTTTTCATAGATATATTGACAAGGTACCGTCATGATATTAATATCTTTAAACAGTTCCCTTAGAGAATCGCGCCTGCGGAGGCCATATATTGCTTTGATGGCTCTTTTCTGCAGAATAAAAATAGACTCGATATCTGCAGCCCGTCCCCATAGTAAAATACCGTAAGACATGATACTATGAAAGTATCTGAAATAGACTAGCCTCGCGGTATCTACATTAGTAAATTGACGGATTGTTCTTACAGCATATGCTGCTGAACTTTGCCGTACTGCAAGAGATATTAAATGAGAACCCCATTGCAGTCTTGAGTCGAGCGTTATCCCCAGGAAAACAGTTTTATAGACGAATTCTAGTTTCTCTTTATTCAATATATGTCACAATCACTACTTTTAACATTCGGTAAAGCAAATCTTATGCATTTAGTTTTTTTTCCATTTAATACTAAATTATTAGCAGTGAACCAATTTTGCACTTGCAGTAGGCCGTTATTTACGTCGTCAAGATTTGATGCACATCTATTTATTTTAAAAATGAAGGAAGTATCGTCAGGAAGTATTTGTGGTTGGTTTTTTTAATAAATGGGGTAGGTCATTTATATACAGGGTGGCATCCCACATCGACGCGCAAACTCCAGTCTGGGACGGGTCCTCCGTTGTCTCAGGCTGGACAGCAACAGGGTTTGAAACCTGATAAGTACACTGACAAATAGCTAACTCACTAGCAGTAAAAATATGTTCTTTAACTTGGTTCCGAGAACCCACATATTTAATGTAAAGGGAACTAAGTGTGCCCTCAAGTACCTGTATGTCAGACTAAAAGCGCTGTGTATAGAAAAACTTTGCATCTACTCAAATAATAATAAAATATATAAATTAAACAATCCTAAATACCTATATATTTTGAAAAGACTGCAATGGACTTAGCGGGTTAGGTAAATCGAAAATTATTAAATTATAATAAGCTTAAATTTAATAATAATAAGCACAGGCATATATATACCGCACCATTTTTAATTCGATAGCATAAAATCGATAATACTACATACAAATCAAAGCGTAAATAATCGCAATGTTACGTTGTTGCAATCACTAGTTCCATCTGTCAAAAAACGGATAACCTAGTGGGCAGAGTATAATTTTATTCAGTTTTAAGTTTAAGAACATCAACGTTAAGTCGCTACCAAAGTTCCTAAAGCTCTTGAGAATTTCATAAAACGATTAACAAGGTTTTTTTCATATTAAGTGGTTGATGTGTAGGTTACTAAACAAAAAACATAATAAAAAAAACGCATAAGTTTATAATATTTGCAAAAAAATATCGTTAAGTAGGTTTAATTCACTATCGAAAACAGAACATATATGTAGTATGTATAAGTATACTGTTTAATTTAAACTTCGCACAAAATAATACAGACATTTAACAATTGAATTAGTACCTTTTTCAGTGATATGTCCAGGATTAAGTCCTTTAAGTTCTATGGAATCTAGGACAAAACATTAAAAATAATTTTTTAAAAAGCAGACGAGAAAATCTAATTCAACAAGATGCAATTTCCGCTTTTTCCCGAAAAGGTCCTAAAAACCGGAAAACTAAGATTAATTAATATAAACTCCTTTAGAGTATACAGGGTGTTAAAGAAATTGCGTGCCATAGCTTCAGGGTTAGTTCAGTATCGATAAAGGAACCCGTAAAAAATAAAAAATAAATACTTAGCTTTAATAAAAGTTATAAAAAAAACGGAAATTACCTATTAATAATAGCAATCGTTTAGAATTGATAAAAAAATAGGTTAAAATAAATTTTTATTTTGTTTAAATGCTAATTAATCATTTTCTAGAGTTCCCTACCTACTATAGAACACAATGAAATGCCGACGCCAGAGCACTTCGATAACACCGGGTGCAGCATAGGTAACTAGGTACGTAAATTACAATTCCAAGTATTTCTTCTTCCTACCTTAGCGTGCTTATCTCCTTCAAAATTAAAACCTACAATAAAAAAAATCTTGTTTAACTAGTAGGTATTCAGCAGCAGTAGAAGAACGAGTGGGTATTTTAAAATGGAATCAAGTAAGTGGGTATTTACAATGAATTAAAATCAACTTATTTACTCACTTGTTGAAATTTATCACAACACAACCTTTTTCCCTTTCGTAAATTTATTTAGTAGGTACTAAATTAGGGTGATCTTGTAATAATTTTTATATGTTTTTAATTTATTTTTTTCCTGGTTTCGTTTATCGATACTGAACCTACCCCTAAGCTATGGCACGCAATTTCTTTAACACCATGTATATGTCGGAACGAATAATATAATCCTAAAATATTATAAAACACTATGCCATGCTTCTAAGATTAAAAATTTATTTTACCTCAGGAGAGAGTTAAGTGTTGTAATATGGCAGCACGACCAGGTATTGATGTGACTACCCGCGGCGCGAACAGGGCGCAGACTGAGAAGCTAGCGTGGTTTACACGGGTGGCGATATAATCTAGTTAGGTACCTACTCCCACGCGCAAAAGAATTACAATAAGTTCCGAATTTACTTTTGATGCAATTTCACATTCAAATTTATTTTCTACTTATCTATCTCTTTTTTGTTGACATTTTCTTTTTGATGTTTATAGCTACAGCAATATCGTTTTTATTTTTTTCATGTAATTAAGAGTTAATATTCTAGTTCTTTTTACAACCTATCAGAGCTTCTTATTTTGTATCGCAAATAGACATGACAAAGTTCATATTGCATTGCAACCAACATTTTTAGTAAGGGCCTTTTTTATTACGAATGGTCACTGACTAATCAAGTTAGGAATATCTTAGTTATGTATCTATGATAATGAATTGAAGTATAATTGTGTACTTCAACTAAATATAATTTTTACTAACCCTCATAAAGAAAAACCACGCAAGAGCGGCATAAATTAAGAAAATAACATACCTAGGACATTATGCCTTGTAGTTGTAGTAGGTGGTGTATCTTCCGTAGCGCGCAGACCACAAACTCGGCAAATGGCGTCTACCCATTTTTCCATCTCCGCCTCGCACTCAGCCTCCAGGTGATACGTTCTGCGCTGGGTCTGGATTGTGAAGACGGAGCCACGGAGGTTCGGGTTCAGAGGAGCCTGGCCATGGCGCTCCATGTGAAGACCCGCATCCACCTACAAAAATATATTTGACTGATGCACTTTTTTTTAACAATAGGGTACTCCATTTACGGGGTAAACGAGGCAAAAGGAATATGTAAGGATCGTAGGTGGTGGCGTTCTGTAGTTTCTGCCTACACCCATGGAAGTACGTAAGTTTATGTATGTACCTAAATATACTCCATTTATTATAGTAGTAAACAAAACTGGGGCCAGTTTTTTTTTTAATTTTTCATGTAGAATTTCAGATCGATGTTTGTTAAGGTTCAGCAAATCATTTCTTCCTGCTGGGAGGAAACAAGCAGTTTATTTCTACACATTTCCTTGCTAAAATGTATCTTTCGTGTGTAATGTCACTTCGTGTATACCTGTGTGACGGCTTAGACCTTCTAAGCTACACATTGAATTTTGGTATACATTGGACTGCCCCGTTTGTCACAAGCGCTACTGCTGAGCATGTGGTCCTGGGTTCGATTCTCAGGCTGGACTGTTATTGGGTTTCTCTATCAGAATTCCACAGTAGCAGAGAGAAGAGAAAGAGAGAAAGAGAGTCTGAATTTGGGAGTTAAACATAACTACACCTGTACACTTCTGCATAACCCTTCAGGAATGTCAAAAGAGCATTTTTTACTGAACTGACTTTTCCAGACTATTTTTATTAAAAAAGTTTTTACCCACACGACCCCTGTACCGTTGCATGCACCCATAAGCACAATGTTTTGCGCGTGTTACATTGCGCACTACAGCAAACAGCAAATTTTCACAACGAAAATAACAGTAGTTTTTTAGCAATTATTTTTGTGCAATGTTACTTAGTTTGATGTACAGAAAGCGTAGGCGACGGCGAAAAAAGTTTGTATATTAAAAATGACTAGTTGCTTGTCATTTGCCTTCATTCGTCGTTTTTAATCAATGTTTTTTTGAATGTACGTTTTTTTACAGTAAAATATATTTAGTTGAGAGAAATTTGTGTTACAAATTCGAGTTACACGGGTTGTGGTGGGTGTGTACACAATTTCGAGTGTAATTAGTTTAGTCCCGAGACACGTGTAGCATCGCCGTGTGTCCGAAAACTGTAGCTTTATTGCATAGAGCAAACAGATACCTATCCATAACTTTGCGCCTTTCATAGAGTGTTAGCATATTAGGCAACTATTAATATCTATACATAACACATAATCAGCCTTTAATGTTCCCACTGCTGGGACACAGGCCTCCTCTCCTCGAGAGGGAGTGGGCTGTAATCCACCACGCGGGCCCAGTGCGGGTTGGTAGATATCACATGTCTGCGAATTTTTGGTTCTAGGACATGCCGGTTTCCTCACGATGTTTTCCTTCACCGTTTTGAGAGCAGTGGTGATGAAATAATTTACACACAGTAAAGTGCCTGTCTGGGTTCGAACCTACGGCCTACACCGACCTAATATGTATAATATTTAATTATTTTTATATGCCATGGGAGGTTTACGGAGGCGATAGTTAAGGTGTTCAATACATTTTCTTTGAACCTGTTCTAGTTGATTTTATTATACAATACTAGCTTCCACCCGCGTGGTATATCGATAAAAACTTAAAAAGTCCTACCACAGGGTTCAAAATCGGTCCAGCCGTTTCGGAGAATAGCCGAAACAAACCGACAGTCAGACAAAAATATTTTTAATTGTTTTTTTTATAAGTTAAGTCCCACATATACGTTCATGTGCATTTAATAAAAATCTGTTATTTAGACATTACAAACAGACACTTACTTTTTTTATTTAAGAAATTTCATGCAGACGAAGTCGCGGGCAGAAGCTAGTGCTATAATAAATTGATTACAGTTCATTCAGCCATACAATATAATAAAGGGGTTTATTTATAAACGTTACTTAAAGTTAAGTAATGATTAGCGACTGTTTGATTATGAGAAACTGATTGCCAATGATATCTGAGAAATCTTTATTTGAATGACAAACGATTTAACAAAATAATACCATATATATGAGTTCTAGTAATTTATAATTATGAGTAGTGTGTTAGTTATGAAAAATGTCGATTGTTTGTTGAATCAGCGGGGTAATTGCGTAACAAACTATCAATAGCAATAGTTTCATTTTGACAGTTCAACAACGATCATTGCGGTATTTACGTTGTTGAGCAGACACATTGTTCGAACATAATATATGAAGCAATGGATTAAGAATATCCTTCAAAATGATTCAGATTGACATTGATAGTGTGTTACGCCATAATTAAGGTGCTGTAGTTACTTTTTAACAATTTTAAAGAAGACAATATGACTTTACAGGTTATTTCAAAAACTTTCAAACTTATTTAAATTTTGTACACAAGCCATTTAGCCAAGTTCATAGTTATTACAAGGTTGATTGTTGATAACATACGACTTCATGTTGCCGCAGTAGGCAAATGGCACTCATAAGTGCAATAATGTAAGTACTTGAAGTAATCTCACTTTCTTAAGTACCTACTGATTGTAATTTAACTTTTGTTAGGTGCAATCTGAAATTCAGTTTTATTCAATAATGTCGTGCCTAGATTGAATAAGTATTTTCAAATTCGTACCTACGAGTATCACATTATATTGGCAGCTCTGGACAGAGAGAGGTGGAAAGATAGTAGGGAGATATTTGCCCAGAAGTGGGACATTAACGGCTAAAAAATGAAATATATTATAAAGTAAGTAATGCATATTAGTACTACATGACGACTTCGTCTACACAAACAAAACCGGCCAAGTGCTTGTCGGACCACGCATAGCGAAGGGTTCCGTACTCAGGATGAATATTGACTCATGTACAATATTGATTATTTCTACAGGAAAAATAAGAATGTTTTTTCATAGTATTTAACAAAGACGACTGGAACCGTGTATACGCGATTCTTCAGCGTCTCTGACCGACTGGACACCGAGTATTTTATTTTATTTATCCATTTATTTCAGGCATCAATGCCCATATAAACACATACAATACAATATTAATATAACTTAAAATACTATAAATACATATGTACAACATTATAATTATACTAAAAAACTAACTAACGCACACGAAGTATCTGCGTCGTATACCTATGCCTACTTGATTCAGAGTTCCGCCCCCGCCGCCCCACCGACCCGACCACAATTATATACGAACTAGAAATAAGGACCAAAGTACGTGCGGGCTTTCACCGGCTTCATAAGGTTCATAACTCATTTGTTGGCTTGGTATAACTTCTTACAAAAAGTTTCCCTCTTCTTTGTTAGATTTTCCTTTGAATGCATTTAAAGCTAAAATAAAATCTAACCGTTATTGTAAGGCATACTATTCTTGGACGATAAGAAAAGTTGGTCGTTGTGATTAACTCAAGACACTGTTTATGTTCATGCTCCAGAATTAGCTTACCTATTGAAAGGTTATATGAGTTGTAATTATTTATTTAACTGTATTAATCAATCTATTTTAATTTATTATTGACAGAATCTACTCATAACATAGCTTTTTTAATGAGTTGTATTGCAATTGCAATATGTGGTTACCTAGCGACGTCGTTAATTGATCATAATTATTATTCTTGCCTGAGCATCCAGCAGCAAGTTGGTCATGCTCCATTAGATATGGATCATACTCATTCCCTCAAATATGGCGAGGGAACGAAAGACGAAGGACGAGGGAGGAAACGCACACTATGTAGGCAGGCCTATTATGAGTTGGGTGATAACAACGCTCATAAAAATGCTTGGCTCAATGTCCTGTTTCACAACCACAACTAATTGATAGCTAAGCTAGATGGTGTCGACATTTCCTATCTGACTACCCCTGGGAATAAATGGCGACACAAACAAAGTCTCTTTTAAAGTCCAGACATAATCATGGATGACCAGATCATGTGAGGACCATGACTGTAGTCAACACCATTGTTTAGCGGTAATCGATATATAGTGATAAAAGTCGCCGAGTAAAATGGCATAAGGACGAACGAACATACGGACAGGACGAAATTACAAGTGTTCCGATTTGCCATTCGGCTACTAGAACTTTAAAACCCGCTAATATTAAGGATATTGTTATGTGACTCAATGAGAACAGGTAAAATGTTATTCAAAATGCGGTAAAACTTAACATAAATTGATGATACACAATTTAATAATAGACTTTTCAAACATTTTTGCAATTATTAATAATTTTAGCGCGCGATCCCATTTACTCGAAACTCAGCATTTTATACCTAGGATCGAAAGTAAAGAATTATGTGTACTTATCAGGGTTTTTCGAAAATCTACCCCTGACGGGTTGAAAAGGGGTAGTCAATTTTACAGGGGAGGATTTTACTGCATGGCTTGATTAACTCGAAAATTAGTATAAATAATATTTGAGTCAAGTTATGAATACATCTCAAACGATGTTTTTAAAATTCCACCCCTGTGGGGGTGAAAAGCGGGGGATACAGTTTATATGAAAAATCTTATAATTCAGTTAATAAACTTGAAACTTGGCAACAATACTTGCCTAAGTAAGTAATAAATCATTATAAGTTTTTCAAAACTACCCCTCAAAGGGGGATATAGGGGTGTTGAAGTTTGTGTGGAAGAAATTGAATGCGCGGTCCGATTAACTCGAAACTCAGTATTGATACTTTTGACAGAAAATAATTAATAATAAGTACGTAAAGTTGTCGAAAATTGACCCCTGACGGGGCAAAAAGGGGTAATTCGTTTTTAGGGGAGGATTTGAACTTGAAACTGTATGTTACATTTTCACGCCTAAACCACTGAACTTCTGATTTGGCAAAGAGATAGATGGTATCCTGGGGCAGCACATATTTTTTATCCTGGTAGCAAGTTCCCGTGGGATAACTTCCGACATCCACGCGGGCGAAGACGCGGGCAGAAGCTAGTTGCAATATAAAGCTAATAGTTAAAAATATAGTTATATTTGTGTGATGAAATTATTTAGCAACCAGATTGAGCTAGTCAGATAGTTAAAACCCATGTAATGACTCGAGATTGTTATGGCTATGCCACTGCACTCTTGATAATGATATATGCCTACTTTGCCATACTATTGCTCTGCTGCATGAACCTACTGACTTGCATTAATTTATATCAGCACATTAATATTATGAAGCATTCCATTTGACAATAACAACATTTATTTATGTACCTATTAGAAAACATTGAGTCTTTGATTTTATTATGGTGGACAGCTAATTAAGGAAACTCATACCAAATATTATGTAAGATGATCGTTTTAGGATGCATGTCTTTTACATATTAAAAGGGATTTGATTTGATGTTTTATAATAGTAGTAATATTTCTTAACTACACATACAATTCTTTTGACAAATTACTGTTAGTAAATATTGAATGCAAGGAAACTTTAAACATATCCTACGGTGCATATTATTTGGCTGTGGGGTAGTTGTCCAGCAGTGAAGTTGTATTCGCCAGGCAAATAGTCATACTAATAAAGTTTTTATTTATTTTTTGACCTCTTACAAGTATCTTTACAGATCTCGGACTTAATTCGATAGTGTGGCTATGAACTATATATTATATATGTATATCACTTATCGTCGCTCTAGATGTGACACCTCGTAAATACGAACCTGTCAATTTTCCAGGAGAGATAAAAAACTGTTTTGATAAATTGTATGTATATTGCATGCTTTTGGTTATTTTATTGAATATTAAATAAAATATCGTATGTTTTCTTATATGTACATACAAATTCACCTTGGCATGCTTGGTGTCTATTAAACTTACAAGGTCCCACCTTACAAAGTGCTTCAAAGTCTTGTTATGAGATGTCACCAAAAGTCAGTTTTTAAGTGAAGTAAACCTCCTGTACATACAAGGTATCACCAGAAAGATGGAAAATTGCGTAATGGACAATTTCGCATCAAACTGTAAAATTGACCAATAATTGCAGTTACGAGGTATCACATCTAGAGCGACGACATATTGAATGAAATAAGTATGTAAATTAAAATAAAAAATTATGTTTGAATTTAATTTCAGTTTTTGATAGTTGGTACCCTAAACAGTTAATTAATTCGATTATCACATCATTTTAAAATATTTCAACAATTTGCAAATGCGACCTTTGCCAACATTATCGACTGTTTCATCGGCACCTTTAAACATTTATGAAACTTTTGTACCTCGTTGCATAGCTGATTAAATGAAGATGTCTTCCCCGTAATTTGTACGCTTAGATTTTAATAAAATTTTGAGATATCTTTTTGAAAATAGTTAATAAACTTCTTACTGTAGGTAACTTTTAACTGTTTGATATTTTAGAAAATTTGGTTACATCAATAGACCAGGGTCGATAATTTTTAAAACTAAAAAAAATAATAGTAGGATGAAACCCATTAGAAAAGGAGGGGAATATTATAAAAATGAAAGGAAAAATAATTTACGGGCGATCTGAGGTCGGGAAGGGGATGGGGGTGAGCTTTTAAGGGTAAAAAACGGTTTTTCTCGATTTCCGGCAAAACTAAAAGTCCTATCGAAAAAAGTCAAATGGCAAAGTTGTAGGTAATAAAAAGATCTAAAACTTTTTTACTAACACTTTTTTCACATAACCTCAAAATTTATATGAAAAATTAAAAAAACCAAGTTATTGGTTTTTTATTTTTATCTTTTACAAAAATCTTTTTTTTTTAACGAAATTTAGTGAAAACTTACCTTTTTATGTCCCAAATACGCTGTAATTTATTTGATTAAAAATATTTATTATTTCACCTTATTTTGAATTAATATCGAAAAAGCACCCTAATTTTCAATCGAAAATTCACCCGTCAAAATATCAGCTTTTTTAAAAAAGTTGGTATGTTTTCTGTTCGTTGAAATCTCTATTTTCCGATGGTGAAAAAAAATATATATGTTACTGTAGTAAATCTTCTCAGAAAATGCAAAAAATCTAAAAAAACTCGAATTCGAAAACTGACAATCTGAAAAGACAAAATCGAATTATTAATGCCTTCACTATTTTATCGTGAGTATACCCCCATGAAAAAAAAATATTAAAGAAATAAATGTCAAAATGTATAAAAAATATATTAAAAATCTATAATAAATGTATAAATATATAAAAAATATGTATAGTAAATATATTTTTAATAACTAACTTTTGGCCGATTTTCATATATATTTTATACATTTCAAATATATTTCAGATATATTCAAAATATTTTTTTTTTATATTTTTAGTTATGTTTTTTATGTCTTTTAAGATATATTTTGAATGTATCTAAAATATATGAAATATACATGAAAATCGGCCAAAAGTTAGTTATTAAAAATATATTTACTATACATATTTTTTATATATTTATACATTTATTATAGATTTTTAATATATTTTTTATACATTTTGACATTTATTTCTTTAATATTTTTTTTTCATGGGGGTATACTCACGATAAAATAGTGAAGGCATTAATAATTCGATTTTGTCTTTCCAGATTATCAGTTTTCGAATTCGAGTTTTTTTCGATTTTTTGCATTTTCTGAGAAGATTTACTACAGTAACATATATATTTTTTTTCACCATCGGAAAATAGAGATTTCAACGAACAGAAAACATACCAACTTTTTGAAAAAAGCTGATATTTTGACGGGTGAATTTTCGATTGAAAATTAGGGTGCTTTTTCGATATTAATTCAAAATAAGGTGAAATAATAAATATTTTTAATCAAATAAATGACAGCGTATTTTGGACATAAAAAGGTAAGTTTTCACAAAATTTCGTTAAAAAAAAAAGATTTTTGTAAAAGATAAAAATAAAAAACCAAAAACTTGGTTTTTTTAATTTTTCATATAAATTTTGAGGTTATGTGAAAAAAGTGTTAATACAAAAGTTTTAGATCTTTTTATTACCTACAACTTTGCCATTTGACTTTTTTCGATAGGACTTTTAGTTTTGCCGGAAATCGAGAAAAACCGTTTTTTACCCTTAAAAGCTCACCCCCATCCCCTTCCCGACCTCAGATCGCCCGTAAATTATTTTTCCTTTCATTTTTATAATATTCCCCTCCTTTTCTAATGGGTTTCATCCTACTATTATTTTTTTTCACTTTTTATTATTTTTAAAGGCTTCTACCCTGGTCTACAATAGGTGTGTTAAAGTATTAGGTAGCCAATGGAATAGCTATGAAAGCCACTCAAATAGAGAATTTAGAGATAAGTGATATTTAGTGACGAATTCTGGGAAATTTTCAAAAATACAGGAAATCTGTTTTTCTCGGATTCCATGAATTTTCGCCTAGGCTTTATGGGGTGCTTAATTGCAAATCGGTCACACTATCACGCCCTGGAAGGAACACGTCGAGTTACCCTGTCACCCTATATGTATACATATATTAGTAAAACACACCTTCCAATACATAAAGAAAAGGATAATAAACTTATTACAGAAATCCTTAGAATGGTCTTCGTTTGGTGTGCCCTTTAACAGTAACAGAATGTATGTTGTCTCCTGTGTTATTAATATATACAGGCCAGCTCTAGCTAAATTGACCATTAGGCACTGGTATTTTTAAGATATTAGTCTACTAATATATCAACATTAACATAAGAATCAAATTCCTATGAATATAGATAATTTGAGACCGAGAACCAAAATCTTACTTATCTACCGTATGTATTCCACATTTTATGTTTTTTTTTTACAAAACACATATAGCTATCCCACTGTGGCATCGATAAAGTCATCTGAGTTGGATCCCCACAGGTCTGCGAGTATTCAACACAATTTTAAACAGAACAGAGATAGTGTGATTGCCTAAATTTGGCCCTTTGAAAGTGACCTATAATAAGTAGATGGACTGGATTAAAATAAATTACTTTGCAGCTAATAGGTAATAGGTAGAACGGGCTGGTGTCCGCAACTCCACGACAATGCGCGTATTTTGCGTACTAATACTTTGCAGCTATTAAAGGTACAGGTCCGCGTCGCCCAAATGCAATAACAGACCGCAATGACACTACTGGTTTCTACAAAACTACTTCCGTAGATGGAGACAGTGCCACCTGCTGCTGTGGTCGAGCGACTGCAGACCAAAGCGCTGTCAGTGGCTGTCATTATCGTCATGTCAGGATCGACATTACGTATTCATTTGTTTAACAAACAATTAAATACGTATTTTGGCGAAATTTAAGAGAAGTGCTGCTGCTGTCGTCATGTGCCTGCGGTTATTATCAACTGCAAAGCTGTTGCCAGCTGAGGTCTGACGTCGCATTCGGAATTGTACCTTTAGAGTTACTTAATAAGATTTCAGGATGACATTTCTTTCTGTGTTGTGAGTATTTTTATGTTTTTCATGTTTGTAAGATAAAACATTGGCATTTGAGTTCTGAGTCATTGAAAGGTAGACAGATTAGTCAGATAGACTCTGCATTACTGAGTGCTAGTGATAAGAATCGTAAGATAAAACATTGGCATTTGAGTTCCGAGTCATTTAAAGGTAGACAGATTAGTCAGATAGACTCTGCATTACTGAGTGCTAGTGATAAGAATCGTAAGATAAAACATTGCCATTTGAGTTCCGAGTCATTGAAAGGTAGACAGATTAGTCAGATAGACTCTGCATTACTGAGTGCTAGTGATAAGAATCTAAATATGTTATTTCTAACGCCACTCTATGAGGCTCATTTCAAGCACCAGGAATCCAGGATTTAAACAAAGTCAATGATAGAGCTGTTGAGATGGCATAATACTGATTTAAGTCAAATTGACACTGTCACTGATGTGCGTTTTCGTTGATTCATGAAAAAGACCATTTCAGACATCAATCTACAAGGTCTTAACATGATCTGACAAAGATTATGTCTGGATTTTAAATGAGACTGTGACCTCTATGTTTGTTTCTGCCTTCTTTCTCAAAGTAGGAAACTCTGACCTCATCTAGCTTAATTTTTATAATGTGACGTGTAGAAGTGATTCTGATATCCTATTTACAGAATAAATACATATCATTTTAGATGTTGAAGCATTTTGATGGACTCTTTCTAAGTACAATACAATACAAACAAGTACAATAAAATGAGACATCTTATAACCCCTGTGTCGTCTGAATTCTTCCGTCAACTAAACCCGTTTCCATGGTAGCCATGCTACAAGTACAGGCGAGAAAATGAAGAAAGAATCGTAAAACTGGCTATTATGTTTGTACAAGTAGCCAAACTGATAGCTTGCCAGCCCAAGCTATAGTATGTAGTAATTGAAAAGGTATGGTTAAGTGAAATTATTACTATTTGTTCAAAACTAAGCTACAAAGTCAAGCTATTCCTGACATTCAGCCAAGTGCAAGGTGAGTTAGTTTAATGTCAGGAATAGGGTTTCACACATTTTACTGGGTTTATATCAAGGTAAAGTGCTGCATCCCTTCCCATCTGGTTACAACACACTGCAAATCAATTCACTTGGAGTGGTGTGTGGTAACAACAACAATCTTGACAGTTCATTGTAGATACATATTTGTCATTAGCAGGCCCAATAGTTTGAGCAGGGGATTTATAACTTTTTAACCTACCACAGAAAATAAGCAAGTATAAGTGAAAATTAATTAATGTTGTCACATAATCTATTATTATTATTTATTTATTTCTGCTGCTAAAGATTGTAGTGTAAACATTCTTATAAATATATAGATCGAGCATTCACTTTTATGCACTTACTTGCTCACAAAGGTCCAGATCTATAGTGCCCTTGAGACGACGGCAGTTGCGATCAGCATAATAATCTAAAAAATACTGGCCCGGGAGCTCGCCCGACTGCCGCAAGGCAAACCAGCGCCTGCGCCATCTCTGTAGTAAAAAAAGAAAACACTACACAAATTCGTCAAGTACGTGTAACAAAATATAGCTATCAAAGCTGCTAGGATCTGAACATGTTTAGAGCCAATTTTGTTTTAAACCCGATATTCACTTACTCTGTCAACAAAGGTAAAATGCCAAGCTAAAGTTGAGCTCACCGTTCGCCAAATACGCCTGTTCGGTGGAGATTTTGTTAACCACCCTTCGAAAACAATATTCCTTGACATTGTTTATAATAAATTATACCTTTACTATCAAATTGTAATGAGTCACATACATAGATTACAACTAAAAGTCACATATTAGTAGTGTTTTGCGATTGTGAAGTACATTCACAAACGTTGAACGTTCACCTCGCCACCAATATTTTTCTATTTTTTTCGATAATGAATACAGTGCGTAAGTGTGTCAAAGCGCTACTCCTACCACAGATGTTGTATTAATCTTATAATCGCCTAAATGTAGACTCTAAAAATGTACTTATGCGGTCTTACGGTATCCAATGGTATGTAGCTTAGTGTGAGGTAAAAAAATTCAATATAAAATGAAGTTCTAATGTATAAAACTGCAAATAGACTGTCTGTGCCAGGATCATGTGTTTTTATTTTTAACCGAAGGAAGAAAGTCTAATTTCTATGTTTGTGTAATGGGAATAAAAACTTTCACTTGCTCACTTCAGATGTCGCTGCTATTCAACATCCAATACTTTGACAGCGAGCTGTCACTATCCATACATTTTTTGTAAACGTAAAACTAATTTAAGCTTAATTAAATAATATTCCCAGTTGCGAAGCTGTTGACTGCAAAAATACGTAGACTCATGTATTTGCCAAAGATGTTAAAACTCTAAAATAGTGGGAAAAAGCTCTTCGAGAAAAAATTGGGAACCCGATATTTCGTCGAGATTATGTGCTATCTTTTTAATATATCTTTTTTAAACCTGAAGACTTTCAGGATAGAATTTTGTATAAAGGTGACGCTCCCCAAGAGAACTAAGATTATAGTAAATGAGTGCTAGAATTAACATCTTTGAAGTTTTTCAGTCAGGAAGATCATATTCGGGTTAATTTTCAACTCCGATCAGGAAAGCTGCTTTTTTGGTAGTGGTAGACGTCCCCTTTTCCATAGCTCGTCTTCTAGTAGTGTTACACTTCAATTCTCTACTATATTTATCTAGTTTACGTTTAATTTGTGATCGACAATAAAGTAAACAAAACAACTAAGGCGGTTTGTAGACCTTGACCTTCTGCTGACGAGCTCTCAGTTTTTAACCCCATCATAAATAAGGGTTTCTCAATTCAAAAAAAAATATCAAATCACCTTTCTATGTCATTCAGGTGTCGAAAGGTCTTCGTAGCAGTGTTTATGTACATAATACGCTCTGATCTATCAATATCACGCGAAAATTCACTTAATTGTAATTAATTTAAGTGAGATACTACTAGTCACTTTGAAATGTTAAAAAGGATTCCTTTTTCCGTAAATATCCTGTTTTTTTTTAAATATTTATAGGGCATGAAACGTGTCCTACCACCCTTTCACGGATCAAGTAACCCACTACCTATACATTAATACTAAAATCTTGTGAAACTCAAAAATCTGTAAGAATAGCAAACGGTGTCTTTATTACAGTTCAGCTTTGACGTTAGTTGTTTATATTAATTTATGCAATTGGAATATCCATGGCCTCGACAGCAGTCGACAGTGTTTCTTTGGCTTCACTCGGCGCGATAACTTTTTTCAGGAACACTCTGTGAATGATTCTACAAAACGTGTGGCAGAAGCTCCTCTTGTTTATGCTGCCATATTTTGATTAGGCAACCATTATGTGTGATTGTGATGGATATTGGTAGCCGTCTGCAGTCTCCGTGTGAGCGCAGCAGCACTATCACCATCTACGGAAGCGTCTTCAAAGAAATTCCTAGAAACCAATAGGGCACGATCACACATACCAACAACACTACGTGTACGGCCGCTAATTTGTATGAAAATGAATAGTCTATTCACACGGCCCACATTTGGCCGTCAAAATCAACCGTGTGTTGTGAATGATACCAACCGCATCAAGGTGACGTCGCAGTCATAACACAACTCAATCACAACGTAACTGCATGAAGTTACAGCGACACTATTCACACGTCACCACTGCTTACCCACATTTTGTCGCAGCTATGTGGTGTGGTTGCGGTACGTGTGAACGGGCCCTTAGTTGGGTGGCACTGCCGGTGCCAGTCTGCGGTCTAACGTTGCCTTCAAAATTATACAGACGCCAGCACATCAACCTACTACAATTTGTCAAATTTCTTTAATAGATTTTCAACTTTATCGCTAAAGCATTAAGGTTCAAGGTTGATTGGGAAAATTTGACAGTTTCGGGTAGCTTGACCTGCTGGCGTCCGTAGGTACTATCATTTCCGCAGACTTTAACACATATTTTTTCAATAATGAAAAAATAAAACCTGTACTAGTCAACAGAACAATAATTATTATCATCATGAATATCCTACTAATATTATAAATGCGAAAGTTTGTATGTATGGATGTATGGATGTTTGTTACTCTTTCACGCAAAAACTACTGAACAGATTTTGACGAAATTTAGCACACAGATAGTTTATAACCAGGATTAACATATAGGATACTTTTTATCCCGACATTCCCACGGGATCGAAACTTATGCGGGTGAAACCGCGGGGTGCAGCTAGTAATGTATAATAAATAAATTTTAGAATTAACGTGCCGGTAACTTGCCCGTATCTCAGACTTCCAGAAAATATGAAGTGGTTAAAAACGGACTGTAATGCTATTGCACTAATTTTATTTTGTAGCAAAGGAAATAATTAAATTGAAATCGAGCTCACCGTTAGCCAGCGACTTTGATTAGGGTTTCTTATTTTGATCAGCCAGCCTTGCATGAGGATTTTCCTCATTTTTATGGATGTGTTCTTATATATTACTTCTTTTAGAAATCACTTTTAAGTCAGTTTTCGTCTAAAGGATAGTAATATTTTTAGCATTGTTTACCGGGCCACTTAGTTTTTAAATTGCGCACCGTGTATGCGAATGTTGTTTATGAACTGTTTTCACCGGTTTTCCCCACTACAGAGTATTCTGTGCCCACTACAATGCGCACAGCGCACTTCAACCTGACATTTCCGATCATCAGTGTTGCAAGTTATGCAAGTGCCAATGATCGCACAGATATTTTATAGTTTTATAATCGACTAAGTTCTTTCGTACGTCTCTATACTTATGACTTGGGTGAACTACCATTTGACCAAAACAATGGGTAAGAAATCTAACTTTTGGGCCCCGAGTGTTACTAATATATTTTGATAAACGATAAAATGTCAAATAACAAACAAAACTTGGTTACAAAAAACATTGGCATCTCACAAAAAAATGCGGCATTGTGTTGTGATACTTGTGATACAATCATTATTTTACTCTTACTTTTTTTTTTTTTTTTAATTATTACAACACATAAATTTACTAATAAGATAACACTAAAATAACAAAAATATATCCTAAATTAACTAAAACTATTTACAAACTAAAATATAGCGTCGAAAAATTCATCCGCATCGCTGTCGACTGGTAATGTACCCAAGACACTGGCGGCATTACCACGTTGTATGGCAATGCTTAGCCTCTGGCCAAGGTAAAAGCCAGCCCTTGGGTCATGGGAAGTGTCAACCAGTCTTTTCGAAATTTCCTTAAAAAGACCATGCGCACTCGGACCCCACGGCCCGAGGGTTTCAACCCCAAACGGCTCGAAAATATAATTATTAATTAGGTTATTATATTTACGCCGCTTGAGGTTTTCCGCAGCCGCAGCAGCAGCACCAGCACAGCACGCTGACCCTGGAAGATGGGATGGCGCAAGAGTATCGACACAAGTTGCATCCCACACTAAAGGCCTACCTACCTTCCATGGAAATAAAGACATGCCGTCCGGTCTCTTGCCATCGTCGCGTGCCAAACCATTGGGTTCTAATACAGCTGGAACGCCGACGGTGACAAGAGCTCGTCGAATGATGTCGTTAATATTTGCGTGCCGCGCTAAGCGACCCGCACTTCGGCTGCAAGACAGGCCGTGGTGTCCGAGGCTGTTGACAACTTCGCCACAGTGACAGCGATGGGGAGAACAACACGGTGCTCCTAGTCGTAAGGAAGCAGCGAGGCGGAAAGTATTGTCGTCGAACAAAGTGCCTATGTTCGACGACGGTAGTGCATGAAGCCACAGACCCGACTCCCATTTACCCACAGCCAGCAGGCGCGCACGCTCCGCAGTAGTAACAGACGTGTTAAGTAAATTATCCTGAACTACTCTGCAGAGCGGCTCATCCCACCGTCTCTGGGAAAATGGTTTATCGGGTAGATTTGAGCTCGGGCAAGCGAGTCTCCAGGCATCCATAGCCTCGGTGAAGCAGGGCACATCAAAATTAATCAGTGTGGAGGCTAGGATTTTCCTGATTAATTTCTCAGTGCCGTGGACCGAGGATATGAAAGCCGGTAAACTAATACTAGAAATTTTGCGGACGCCGAGGCCTCCCATACGAATGGGAAGAGTGGCTTGTGCCCAAGCTCGGTCGTCCAAGGCCACATTTAAAATCGAAGTTAATGTTTGCCTGATAATTTGGTCCATTTTGTCTAAAAGGTGAATATGATTCCATAAATGAGAAGCGCGAAGAAAATAAGTTAATTTAGGGCCGAAACAGCAGTAACGAATTAAGGTGATGGCCGAATGCATATTAATTTGGAACAATCTTTCCGAAACGTTGTTGAAATTTTGTATTTTTTCCTCAATAAATTCGGAAAAGGAATTTTCAAAAATTGGAGACCCAAGGAGGCGAAGAGAGCTTTTTCCAACAATTTTAATATTTGGAGCTATTGCGGTAAATTTGGGAAGTGTCAGTTGTCTGTCAGTACTGTCCGCTACAAATAGTTCACATTTCGAAAGGTTGAGATCAAGGCCAATGGAATGAAGTTCATTTTTTAAGAATCTTAGGTCGTTTAAAACAGTATCTACTTCGCCAGCCAAGGTGCCATCGTCTAGATACCAAACATTAAATTTGGAATTTAGCTGTCGAATAATTGGGTGAATGGCTAAACTAAAAATCACAGGCCCGAGGGGGTCACCTTGTTGACAGCCAACAGCAGAAGCCAGAAGGTTGTCCCGATACAGTAATTTAGATGGGTGTCTGTAACATTGCCAAAGGAAACTATAAATTTGAGGTATTTCTTTTTTAGTTTCTGCCAGCAAGGTGTCCCTATTAACGGAATTGAAGGCATTCTTTATGTCAACCTTCAGGATAACTTCTCCTTTCCCAGAATTTAGGTAGGTCGACAAGGCGTGTACGGCAGCCTCACAGCCCCCTTTGGAGCCGTTACCTAGCTGCAGGGGCTGAAATTTTTCCGAAACAAACTCACCATAAAATTTACAACAAATTTTGGCTGCCATACGACGGTAAGTAGTGCCCACGGCAATGGGACGAATACCGCCATCTTTCTTACGCAGGGCGCATAAATTGGCCCCGTACAGAACGTCGATGACGGCCTCGTTCACCTTGCCGGAGAGCATAAGGTTGATCAAAGCCGTAAGCTCCTTCAAGAGCAACTCACCAGCTGCCCCGGCGCCTGAACAGATAAGGTCTTTAAGGTGCTGAGGACTCAGACCATCGAGGCCACCGGCGGAGCCGCTCCGGAAGGAACCAATGGCTGTGACCAACTCTCGACCTGTAATGGTGAGGGAGTGGTTAACCGGATCAGGGGGGTCGGGAAAAGAAAGGCCATCCGCTGCGGCAGGGTGTTTGCTCTCCAGAGCTGCAAGTGTTTCTGGAGAACGCGGTGCCACCACATCACTGCTAAAAAGTATCCTGGCTGCTCCGCTAATGTCACCTTCCCCTAACTTAGATTCCACCAGATGGGATATACTTCTTGAAGATGTATATCTCTGTGTCGGTAATTTTGAATCCAAATTATGAGCCGAAATATTACAGTTTTCTTTAATTTGTGCAGTCAATGTCTTTTTGGTAGCCAAATTCTTTTGTACATGTAGGATTCTGTAAGGAAAGGTGAGCAGCTGTTCCCAAGCACTTTGCGAGTTCTCCCGGGCGGCAAGACGAATGCAACCTGCTAGGTGTTGTGCCACTAGAGGTCTAGCGCCGCGGGGAATTCGCTTCAAAACAGGAACAGAGTTTTTGAATTTTGAAAGGGTTTTCCAAAACGGGTCAAGAATGGATATAGTTGGTGTTGTAGGTGTAGAAGTTAAGACAGGGTCTGAGGTGAGTGCATTCTGTGGTCTGTGTACCTTACCAATACGCACATTCAGACCCCGCTTACCTTTAAAAAACCGTGCCTGGGTACACAGCGGACATCTCTCCAGGATGCTCAGCGATGTTGAAGGTTGACAAGCACTATTATCCACCACATCGCTGCTGCCACTAAGCATTTATTTTCTTATACCTATATTAAAATTAATAAAAATTATAACAATAAAATACTAAATCACTAAAAAAAACACTAAAACGTCTATGTGACACCGATGACAACGACGGGAGATGACGTGACGGGAGCGACGCAGTCACGCAGGCGGCCTAGGGCGCCGCGCCGCCGCGCCGATGCATTTCATGCAGCAGGAAAACATTATATTATATGATATTTAGTTTGAGGCAAAGGACAATGTTTAAATGTTATTACACAGAGACCCCAAAAAGCTACCAAGTCTTGATTTTAGGTATTTTGTGAAGCACTATACTCAAATATTTTGTTTTATTATTTTATTTATTTGTCTTCTTTTCTTGCTTGAGCAAATACTTGTCAGTCAAATATTTTTCTTCCTTGAGCAAATACTTGTCAGTGGGATTAGAAGCTCGTCGATGGCTGACTAATGACTGTGTCTCCATATTACGGCCGGATTTGACCGTTTACCATTTCAGTTATTCTTCAGAATCTTTATTGTTCATAACTAAATAAATTAATCATTTGACGCGTAGCAATGGCGTCATCAGTTAACTCCTCCTCTTACTTTGACTTACGATTAAAAACTTATGGCAAGGAGCGACTAAAATAATCAGTTTTACAGCTTCCAAAAATTTGAGTACCTATATTAATAATTATGTGGTAACTTACTCTTATGAGGTGTTTTAGACATCTTGGTTTCACTATTTCATGCTGCTAAGGTATCTCATAGTTTAAATTACGATCAAAGTAAATGATTCGATTTTGGGTTAAGTTTTAACAAGTTCCACCTGCATCTGAACTTCTTAAAACTTAACCCTACCAAATCGACTATTAGTTGCTATTAGTATATTTATTTTTATTGTCTTGGCAACACTGCTTTTTTTTAATCAATTTCACGTTTTTCCTATCTCAATTATTTCACTTGACTACTACCATGTTACCACGGAATAATTAGTAGGTAAGTACTAGTCTTTTCACGGTTATTTTACTTCGGACAGCTGCAGCAAGCCCTACATCGGGGTCTGTCAACTTTGTTCTACGAACTGCTGTATGTAGGTGGGCGTGAAAACAAGAGAGAGACAACGACATTAGAGTAAAAGAGAAATAGAGAATATATAATGTGGCCACCAAAAATACAATTTCGTATACTCGATAATATCATTAATATGGAGTATACGAAATTGTATTTTTAATTGCCTAAATGCTTATTAATTGATTTTTATTTTTTATTCTGCAGAAAAGAGCCATCAGAGCAATATATGGCCTCCGCAGGCGCGATTCTCTAAGGGACCTGTTTAAAGATATTAATATCAAGACGGTACCTTGTCAATATATCTATGAAAACATCATGTACGTAAGGAAAAATTTAAATCTTTTCAGTAAAAGAGGTGACAGACACACATATAGAACTAGAAATAGGGACCAATTAGTTTAACCAGGTTTCAGACTGGCTAAAGTAGACTCTTCCTTCATGGGGTACTGTTTAAAATGTTACAAAAAAATACCTCCCCACATACTCCAACTCAATGAAACGAAATTCAAATCTTACATAAAACGCACACTATGTAGCCAAGCATATTATAAGTTGGGGGATTACATCGCTGACAAAATGCTTGGTTAAACGCTGCTCCACAGGACGCTTAAATAAAAACAAGAAACTTGAAAACAAGTGAAAAAACTAAAATGAGTGATTCTAGCGACGAGGAAGTTTGCTTGACGCCAACAGAATTGACTGAAACTGTTAATAATGCGCAAATGAGCTTTCTCCCTCAACAATCACGCGAGAAGTATTTAAAACAGTACGATATGTTCAACACGTGGCGACTAGCAAAAGGAGCCAAAACTTTCTCAGAAAACATTTTGCTGGCATATTTTATAGAATTATCCGTGAACAAGAAAGCAAGCACTCTGCACTCAGTACGTATTCGATGCTAAAAGCAACAATAAAGATGAAAAAAGACAAACATATCGATACCTATCCTAAATTAGTGGCATTTTAAAAAGAGCCTCATCTGCAGTGCGATTCTGTAACCATCTCACCGTGAAAACTTAGGTGAAGTGAGCGTGAAGTGAGCTGTCATTCCAAATAATGCTAGGGATTGACACTACTGACAACTCACATCAAGCTCACTTCACTTGAGTTTTCACGGTGAGATTTTAACGGAATCGACCGGCTGGTCATCTACCAAAAAAATCGAAGGTTTTCACAGTATCTGATATTGAAAAGTTTCTTAACGAAGCACCCGATTCCGTATATTTGGCGGCAAAAGTAAGTCAGTTGCACATTCAGTATTTACTTAAGTATATTAATCTCAATTAAATAGTATAGTACTTAGTAGATGTTGATAGGCATAAATTATGCGTTCATATTAATTTTATTCATTTATCTACTACAATACTCTTTACGTTACAGGTTGTTCTTATTATTGGAATAAACGGAGCATGTCGAACTAATGAACTAACACAACTTAATGTCAAAAACATTGAGAAACATTCAGATGACTTACTATTAATTAATTTACCTAATACAAAGACAAAAAGAGACCGCAACTTCGTCATTAGCAAGGAATACGTAACGATTGTTGAGAAATATCAAGCCTTACGCCCGCCTAACACTCCAATCAATCGATTTTTTCTACAGTATCGCAATGGAAAGTGTGTTAGACAGCCTATGGGTACTAATAAAATTGGCAGTATCCCACGAGAAATAGCAACATTTCTTGAACTTCCAGAACCCCTGTTGTACACGGGTCATTGTTTCCGACGAACTTCAGCCACACTTTTGGCTGATTCCGGAGCTGATCTCCTGTCCACGGAGGCTGGAAGTCCAATGCAGTTGTAGAGGGATACATAGAGGATTCCATCCAAAATAAGTCTAAAATATGTGAAGGCATCGTAGGAGCCATTACACTGAAAGAGCCTCAATCGGATCCTTGGACTGGCCCTTCTACATCAAAAATAAGCCGTTATGAAACACCTAACCATCTCCCTCTCTCTCCAACATTCACGCCAAGGGAATCGGATGAATCGGTACAACTATTAAGTATGACAGATAGTTTACCGAAAAACAGTACACAAGTGACTAACACCAATATTACAGTACCTACCTAATCTTTAAAGAACAAGAAGAGTTATGGATATGACGGTATTTCAACAAACGTTATAAAATTTGTCTGTTCTACTATAGCTCACCCTCTAAGCCACATTATTAACACAAGCATATCCGCTGGAACATTCCCCGATAGTCTAAAAACCACAATAGTTAAACCACTTCATAAAAAGAACAATAAAGAAGACATGGCTAACTATAGACCAATAGCTTTAATCCCTGTATTTTCCAAAATAATTGAAAAAGTAATTTATGAGTCATTTTATTCATTTCTGTCCAAATATTCTATATTATGTGAGGAACAAAAAGGTTTTCGTAAAAATAAAAATATAAACATGGCCATATACGATCTAATAAATAAAATAATGGTTAATGTGGATAAAAAAATACCAATTTGTGCCATTTTTACCGATATGACCAAAGCTTTTGACTACGTGAACCATGAAACGCTTTTGGTCAAACTTGACGCTTACGGTATACGAGGGAATGCTCTATGTCTAATAAAATCGTATCTAAGTGGACGTTTTCAATATACAGAAATCTCTAAAATATGCGTCAAATCAAAACGTGAGGTTAAATATTTATCTGGCCATAGGGAAATTAAATATGGCGTTCCGCAGGGCAGCGTTCTAGGACCATTATTATTCTTGCTGTATATAAATGATCTACCCCGACAAATCCCATACCCTTGTGTGTTATTTGCCGATGACAGTACAATCCTAATAGACTGCCTCAACAAAGAGCTTTATGAAGACGAAATAAATAATTCTCTCAAATTAATAATAAACTGGCTTAACGACAATAATCTTATCATAAACCTCAATAAAACAAATATAATGCATTTCTACCAAAAAATTCTTCCTTTAAATCTAAAAATTAAATATAAAGGACAAACTATTGATAGCGTTAACGTGGCAAAGTTCTTGGGTATATTGATTGACAGTCAATTGACTTGGAAACCGCAGGCTGAAGAAGTTTGCAAAAGATTAAGCACGTCTGCGTATGCTCTCTACAATCTATCCAAGAAAGTTAATGTTGATACGTTAATGGTTGCATATCACGGTTTGGTGGTCTCTGTTCTAAGGTTTGGTGTAGTATTCTGGGGTAATTGTTCCGAAAGAGAGTCTATATTTAAAGCCCAAAAACGGTGTATAAGATCCATTTTTGATCTCAAGGTTACAGATAGTTGCATTCCTTTTTTCAAGAAACACAAAATACTAACTTTTCCTAGTATATACATTCTCGAAGTAGCTATGTTCGTTAAAACTAACAAGCATCTATTTCCTGCATTGAATGACACGAGGATGCGAACTGCTGCCATGAGATCAAAATATCAGAGTCTATTGTGTACTGGTAGATATAACACTGCTTTGCTTAAAAAAAACATTATTGGTATGGCACCTATCATATTTAATAAATTGCCAAATTGTATTAAGGATCAGCCCTTAATTAAATTCAAGAAACTCCTATCGTCGTTGCTGACAGAGAAATGTTATTACTCTGTTATCGATTTTATAAATGATAAATTGTAATATTTGCCTCACTTTATCTCATTTATTATGTTGTAAATAATTTTAGACTTAGCTGATTCATGGTCTCATTTTGAATTTAAGTACCTAGATTCTAAATTATCTGTAAGCTAACCACTGTATTTTTGTATGCCAACAGGCAGAATGTACTGGGAATATATTATATGAAACTAACACCATTATTGTAACACCTGCATTCTATACAAATAAATAAATTATTATTATTATTATTATTATTACTACCAAACAAAAATATTACACTCAATTTAAATAACTGTAGCAACGTTACTTTAAAATTTTCTTAATTATACCTTAGTATTATTTTGTTATAATTTAAAGATTATTCTGTAATACTTACCTGTCATAATGTAGTAATTAATACCTAAACTGAAATAAAAGGGTACCTATCTTGTGATTGTAAACTTTTTTTTTTTTGCATTTAGTCATTTCCTCGCTGAGGTGGAATGAAAAGTTACGTGTTGCACTCGAGTGCAAAGATTTTTCACCTCGTGCTCTTTTGATTACCTCGCTAACGCTCAGGATTCTAATTTTGAATCACTCGCTGCGCTCGTGATTCAATTTTAGAATCCTTCGCTTGCTCGGTCATCAAAATTGAACACGCGGTTAAAAAGCAACTTTGCACTCTTGTATAACAAATAACTATTAATTACGTAAATGGCATGTTCAGTGCTAGTGTTAGTGTCGTCTACATCATCGATGCCAAAATACAACTGTCCTCTACACATGGAATATAAGCTGGAGCGATTTTTGAGAAAAAGTGGTAACCGATCTCTCTTCATTGAGGTTGTTCGAGGAGGCAGGTGTTGAACTGCAGTGCGATTCTGTAACCATCTCACCGTGAAAACGTAGGTGAAGTGAGCGTGGAGTGAGCTGTCATTCCAAATAATGCTAGGGATTGACACTACTGACAAAGACATCAAACTCACTTCACTTGAGTTTTCACGGTGAGATTTTCACAGAATCACCGGCAGGTCCTAAAACGCTTTACTTTTCACCACACGACCGAAACCGGGTAGATAAACTCGGTGAACTGCAATATTTTGATCAATCTTTTCGTTTCTTTTTTTAAATACTTTCCTGGACTTAGCTAATAATATCCGCTTAAAGGCGATGAGGTTATCCAGGTTCATATAGCAATTAACAGTTTCTGCATGAGACTGCAGAAACTGTGCCTGTGCTTCTTGGCCTGGGTTTTTTGGAAGGTTTATCAGTCATCTGCTGTAGAAGAGACGGTGGAAGAAAAGGACAGAAACATTCCTGGACATTACACCCGTCAACTTTTGGAAGAGAAGATACTCTTAAATCTAAAATATTTGAATTTAATCTTCATCTGCTGAGTTTAGTAGGTGTTTTAAGATCGGTTGTAGCACGTTGCTTGAAGTCTGATCATCGTAAAGGGAAACATGGACAATACACGGTGGATTATCTCTGGCTGTATGTCTGCCGATTATGTTTTTCGGTATCTTGGGTGGACCCTTGGGAGTTGCAGGGACACACCTACCCTTTTCCGACTTGTATTCTCCGTATATTTAGTGGTCTTGCGTATGTGTTGGGTGTCATGGACGTCCAAGACAGGGGAAAGATCAAAAGGCTCATCAGGGGGTCAGGGTTTCATTTTGAAAAAGGACGAAGCGAGACAAAAGCAAAAAAAACTAACCTTACACAAAAAACCAAAACACTAGGAATAGTCTCGATCAAGTTTCACACAAAGATTCACTAGAAATCGAAAAAAATCGTAGCAAAGGCTTCACCACGTGTTTAGCCTTCACCAAGCACTACCAACAACTATTATAATTTTAACAGACTTGTCAATGGCAGTCAACCAGTTAGCAACTTTATTAACCAGTAGCCCGTCTCCTTGACCATTGTTTTCGAAGAATTTAGATTTTTAAGTATTTCTTCTAAAAAGTCATGCTTGCTTCAAACTTTAATTATTTCAATTTACATATACCATCCTTCCAATACCATCCTTTGCAGATCATGTTTTTTCTTCACGAATCAATATGGTGAACAATTATGCCAAAATGGTAAAGTATTCTTATTCCAGAAGAATTTTAGCCTAGGTATATAATGTTCCTCTCTGTGAGACGGAGTGGGCAGTATCTAACCCACAGCGCGAGCCCAGGTGAAGGTTGGTTTTGGGTTCTCATACAGGTTGTAGGTATATTGTCAGTATTTGTGATGTCACATGTCTTCAAATTTTCGGTTCTAGGCCGGATTCACGATGTTTTACTTCATCACTTTGCTCAGTTTTGCTATCAATACGGTGATGGGAATAAGTGTCTTCAAATCAAATTATTCTCTCTCTGTATCATCAATAGATAGGGTTAGATGTATGCTCTTTTTTAATTTCTATGGATGTATCATTATCTGAACTACTCTCTTAAAAAGCTGGATTGTATTTAAAAAAAAAACCGACAACTTAACCGTTCTATATCAAAATGTAAATCATAGATGCTATGTAAATCACAACTTAAGTACTCTAAGTGGGTACTTACTACAATTCCCCCAAAATGAAATATCATCGCTAGTTTATAATTAAAAAAAAGGGTCTGTCATAATTTTAAACATCAAAGTCTGTCAAATCTTGAATCAAATCAATAAATAAACCAAAAATCAAGTTTGCAGTTGTAAATATTTCTAAATTCCAAATTCTACCAGTGCCTAAACATGGAAAAAGTACGTCATCCCCTCACTCCTGGAAGTAATGTCGCCAAATTCGGTGATTACGATCCAGCCAAGTAAATAAAAGCCTAGATCATTAATATTTTTCTAGATTAATATTAAGACGTTGAAGCTGATGAAAGTATTGCACCGGCTATCCTAGCTTTGGAATACTATTCTTGAGTCACCCGGGCATTACTCTAGGGCTTCTGGCGCCGATTTTTAGTAAGTTCACTACCTGGCAGCTGGGGAGGTGGCATAGTAGCTCAATGATACTGTTTACTATCTAATAGCATGCATTCAATTTATCAAAATGATACTGTTTACTATCTAGCATGCATTTAATTTATCAATAGTACCTAGATACATTAGTCCGCACATCAGTGCAGTTATAATAGCACTGACCTTGTACTGGCCTAGCGTTTTATGAAGTTTCAAAAGAATACGAGGCAAAAAATACAACTTTAAATTTGTTATTTAAAACAAAAATACTGTAAGTCTGTAAAAAAAAATGTTGTGGAGGGTTCAGAAGACCCTGTAGAACCCCCAAATAGTCTCACATTATTTCTAGCGAGGCGGCACTTTTCTAAACCCAACCCGCTCACTGATTATTTAGTGCATTAGAATTTTGAAAAACTTCAAAGTTCTGAGGAGAAGTTTAATCACAAATAGATTAGGTCGTTAACCACGAGACTTATAATAGATCCCGTATATTTGCGAGTCAATTTTATTCAGTAGGTACCTAGTTTAAAAGAAATCAGACTATCATTTTTTGTTCACGAATGACAAATATTATTTACAGTTATACTATTACCGATGTATCGCGCACAGTGACTACCAATGAAGCCTTGAACCCTGGCTGCCCCCCCCGCCTGACGCAGCAAAGCATTGCCATGTGTCTGGCACCACTCACCAGAGAACTCACTGAAGTACCAGCAAGGTTCATAGCTCGTGTTTATAAATTATTTTACATCATTTTAATTTATTTTAAACATACCTTCCTACGTGAAACTGGCTCCTCCCAAGCAAACGACGCGCGGCGGTGGTATAGAGAACAAGAACGTCCACTTAATACACATCTACCGACTTAGTCCAAGACTAACCTTTTCTTGACTAGAGACTATCCATAAAAGGGCAAATTAAATTAGCTAGCGAAACTGCACAAACGTGATGGGATGAGAGGAAACAACAAAATAAATTGTTTGTTTTACCTTTTATAGATATCGATAATACTAATCACGTCTGTAGAATTTCGCCAGTTAATTTAATTTTATACTGTAGAGCGTAGGCTGCACATCTATTACAGCCTACGCACTGCGCAAGCGAGAGTGCTGAGGGTGGGGTTCGGGTCGAGTTCGATTCCCGGGTCGGGCAAATTGTGTTTTTCCATTGGGAATTTCTTAATAACAGCCCAGAGTTTGGAAGTTGGCGGTGTGGTACCCCCTTGACTCGGATGGTCCTGCACCTGATCTCTCACCGGTCGTGTCAAATTGCCGTCCCATCGGATTATGAGAGTGAGGGAAGAGAGAGTGCACCTGTCTGCGCATACACTTGCAGTTGAAATTGGTCGCCACAAATTTTGTCTGGAAGACTTTATTATGAATAATGAACCATATGAACTTGGCCTTACATTACGTTACTGCTTCTGCTACTGCAGATGACGTGACAATGTTCATTTTCAACGGCCACAAACAGAGTTAAGAGACAGAAGATGCGACCAACGCCTCCCTGTCCTCAGATCGCAAGCATTTCCGAATCTGAATATGCGGAATGTGTGACTCTGAACTATGCGGCATCCACGTATAGGTATAAAACTTAGTGTTTTGTACCTACAGGATACAATGCTATGGAACTAAGGTTGTTGATATTATTGATTCTTGTTCGTGTATTTCTTCTTTTTGGTCTATAGAGACATAAGCAACCAGGGTCGTCTGGTATAGTTGAAATTTTGTAGGAAACCAATGGATGTATTCTAATGAAATTTCATTTGATTAGTGATTTGTTTGTTTTGTATTAATTAAATTAAATTTTATTCGAAAGCATCCATTGGTTTCTTACTAAACTTCAACTATATTCGACGACTCTGGTTACTTATCTCCTTTGTTAGCCTTACATGGTTTTAACTGTTTTAAATGTAGGCCAACAATCGACGAACTGCCTGATGCAGTCATTGACCATATGGTGCAACGAGACAAGGCGTTCTGGGTAGATAAACCAGGCGTCAACGACTACACTATTCACGATTCCTATCATGACTACGGGTTAAGCACAGAGGTTATTAAACCTGGTAAGTTATTAACTTTGTTGCTTTATTTATCCACCTAACGGATGTGAAAGACCCAACACCAAGCTGAGAGCTAAATGTTCTTCTCGTTATTGCCATTTATACTTTTTTATACTGGGCGCTTACGACCAGCTCTTATAGCAGGGCAGAAGTTGAACTGCACTGCTTTTTTGTACTGAGTCATAGAACAAAAAAGCAGTTCAGTTCAACTTCTGCCCTGCTATAAGAGCTGGTGGTAAGCCCCCTGCATCATACTTGGAGACCGACTGGAACCGCACCCTAATTGCGTAACACACGATTAATCGGAATCGGTTTCATTTTGACAGTTCAACAACATTCATTGCGTTATTTGCGTGTTGAGCAGACAAGTTTTTCGAACTTAGGAAACAATGGATTAGCAATTTGCGTCAAAATGATTCAGATTCCGATTGATTGTGTGTTACGCAATTGGGGTGCTGGTTTTTTTTACGAAAGCAATTCCTCATTTTTATATTGACACGTACAATGTGAGTACCTACAGTTTTCGGGAGTTTCAGTTTTCATACCGAATAAAGTACTTTCCTGGCAATAATTTCTGCTCATGTTACATTCAGACTGCGTAGATGTCGGCTTATAATTAACTTATTATAAGACGCTGTAATTGATTTCGAACTTTTTAACAGTTCATCAGGATCCATTTCCTCGTTCGTACCAGTACGACCTGGACTGTGTCCGGTACAGACGAACTCATGCCTGTGACGGTCTGGTGCAAAAGGAAGGAGAAAAGAAGGTGGGAAATAGATACATTTTAACCAATAAAGCGAAAAAAGTACGGTAACGTCATGCGGGCTTTGCACAGGTAAACACGTCTAAATGGCAATTCGGCTAGGCTGTAGGTGACTAAAATCGCAAGTTCCAAAGTAGAGTAGGTTTCGACTTTTGTCGTGCGGCAACAGGTCGCATGCGGCGGGTGACTAAAACCGACCGTAAAAATGCTCAGTCCCAGGCGATCGCCTGCCGGATGAAGATTATTGATGCAAAATGAACCAGTCGTACCTGCGATTTTTATCGACCTGTGTTGGTGGCGATTCTTCTTATTAGGCGAAAAGCCGCAAAGTCGACCTAGTGTAAATCCCCCATAAGGCTAGGGTTAATTTTTTTTTAATATAAAATCGTTGCCCCACACTTGGAATTAATTACTCCTGTATCGTGGGTGCGTTCACAAACATTTAAACTCACATACACAAACAGCCAGACCCGGAACAACTACCTGTAGGCAATACAAATATTTGTTCCGTGCGGGAATCGAACCCGCGACACGCAGCGCAGCAGTCAATCGCTTAACCACTGCGCCAACCGAGCCGTCATTCCTGCCGTTTTATTACTTACTAGCTTCTGCCCGCGGCTTCGCCCGCGTGGATGTCGGAAATTATTCCACGGGAATGTGCTACCAGGATAAAAAGTATTTCCTTCCCCAGGTGTGAAAATGCAACATACAGACAGAATTTATAATAATATATAGTATAGCACTCTGCCCGCGACTTCGTCCGCGTGTACTTTACTCTAAAAATATCGAAGATGTATGTTTACAATCTTTATCATTTATCTATTTAATTTGGGTTAATTTTGAAGTTTATAGATCAAATGAATCCGATTTTTAAATAAACCTTGTCGTCCCGTTTTAACACGACAGGCTTTGTTTATAAAAAGCGTTTGGTACGTTCCCATTGTATGCCTCAAAGATTATTTCGACGCTCCCAAGCAATAACCCGGTAATCGAAAAACCAAAATTTTACAGGAGAAAAGATTTACTGATTTTATCAAATATCTTTTCAACAAGTGGGACTATTGAAGTCATTGATGTAAAAAAATACCTTTCATTTAATACATCAATGACTTCAATAGTCCCACTTGTTGAAAAGATATTTGATAAAATCAGTAAATCTTTTCTCCTGTAAAATTTTGATTTTTCGATTACTGGGTTATTGCTTGGGAGCGTCGATTTATACTATATCCGAGTTAATCAAGCCACGCATTATAATCCTCTTCTGTAAAATTAACTACCCCTTTTCACCCCGTTAGGGGTAGATTTTCGAAAAACCCACATACGTGTTATTATTTATTTTTAGTCTTAAGTACACACACTGAGTTTCGAGTTAATCGGACTGCGTGTTCAAATTCTTCCACACAAACTTTAGCACCCCTATATCCCCTTTGAGGCGTAGTTTTGAAAAACTAATACTGATAAACTTTATTGCTTACTTAGGCGAGTATTCATGCCAATTTTCAAGATTATTAACCTAACGAATAAGATTGTTTATATAAACTTTATCCCCGCTTTTCACCCCCACAGGAGTGGAATTTTGAAAAATCATTTGGGACGTGTTCATAACTTGACTCAAAGATTATTTATACCAATTTTCGAGTTAATCAAGTCACGCTGTAAAATCCTCCCCTGTAAAATTGACTACCCCTTTTCAGGCCGTCAGGGGTAGATTTTCGAAAAATCCTGATACACATTATTGTTTCCTTTCAATTTTAGGTATAAATACCGAGTTTCGATTAAATCTGAACGCGCGCTAAAATTCTTCCATACAAACTTTGAAACCCTCCAATCCCCTTTTAGGGGGTAGTTTATAAAAACAAAAAATGCCCAACTTCATAATTAATTTACTTAGATAAGTATTCGTGCCAAGTTTAAAGTTTATTAGGTAACTCAAAGAATAAGATTTTTCATACAAACAAAATCCCCCCATTTCACCCTCTGAGGGGTCGAATTTCGAAAAACCCTTTCTTAGTGGATACCAACTCTTCACGAAGAATACACCCTCCAAATTTCATGTCTCTAGGACCAGCGGTTTAGGCTGTGCGTTGATGTCTCAGTCAGTCAGTCAGTCAGGACTTTGAATTTTATATATATAGATTAGTATACGTATTATTATTTAAGTTTTTCCGCTCTCGTAAGTTTATTGTATGGCGTTTCGACATGAAGTATAGGTACTTAGGTAGGTATGATAATAATATTGCATAATAATTTTTTCCTAGTCAAATAATCAGAGCTTGCGACAGTAGCAGTCTATGAAAGAAAAATCGTGTCGTGGCATTGTGTAGTGTAGGACAGGTAGGTTGGACTCCTAAAATGCCAGCGTTTCGATTTTTCTTTTCACAATAGAACAGAGGATCATCCATAAGTCACTGTTATAGTGAACATAAGTGTCTTATGATGCATGGTACTCGTATAACCATATTTCTACATAAGTAGGTATATATATTTACGATGTATAAAATATGGTTAGGTATATAAGGTTTTTTTTGGTCCATTTGCGTAGCACTCGCAAACAGTGTGCGTGTACGACGATGTATGAACGTAAACGAATATGGAGTATGTAAGGATCGCAGCAGGTAGCGTTCTGTAGTGTATGCCTACCCCCATGGGAGTAAGGCGTGAGGTCTTCTAAGCTAACAGACGCCTGTCTATAAATAATTTTTCATTGGTAAAAACAGAAACCTCTCAGCGCCCATTGTCGCGACTGTCAAGACATGAACACACCAGCCCTGACTCCCTTTCAACTGGCTTGGGCCAAAGATCCGGGACAAAAGAGGTGGAAGTATTATCCTGATCTGACTGCCACATTGACGCGTGAAGAAATACGAGCCTCCATGGATAAGTAAGTTCACTAATGATGATTACATCTACAGGGTCAAATTAAATTAGCTAGTGAAACTCCGCAGACGTGATTAGTATCGTTATCTAAGCACGACAAAATAAAAAGATTAGATGATTTTTTGGGGTCAATACCCGCTATCAGTGTTGTTATATGAAGTGTGAGTTGATAAAATCTGTTTTAACGTGTTGAGACTTGAGATATTAAAAACAAACCCGATTTTTAATTCAAACCTTGCCAGAGGCGCTCGTGACCCTAGCTCCGACGCTGCCAACGTCTAACATGTACATCAAACTAAGTAACGTTGCATAGACGCCAGCAGGTCAAGCTACCCGAAACTGTCAAATTTTCCCAATCAACCTTGAACCTAATGCTTTAGCGATAAAGTTGAAAATCGATGAAAGAAATTTGACAGATTGTAGGAGCTTGATATGCTGGCGGCTGCACAAAAAATACTGGGAAACTACTTTTAATTTTTGTGTGAAAAATCGCTGTTGACGGAAGGGCGCAATGTAACGCAAGCAAAACAATGTGGTTACGGGTCGTGGGGGTAGTTACAGATTTAGAACTTGGTTTCTTAAAATAACATTGACGTCTCTTTTGTGCAGGGGGCCTAAAAAGGCCACTTTAAGCAATATACCTCTAAAAGCTATTCATTTCCTGAATTCCCAGCAGATCAGTAGCAATTCCTCTAATTTTCGTTATATGTTTACACATAATAGTTTAATCACCTAAAATTCATTTCATATCAATCATATTTGGTGTAAACATTGGTGGACCATTTTACGAATTTCCATACAAAACTGTCAACCAGGTAAATTGCGTGATATGAATTGCACACATACCATATAATGAATTGTCAGTTGGTGACCATTTTACGATTTTCAATATGATTCATATTGTTATCCTATTATGATTCTGCCAAAGTGGCCTTTTTAGGCTCCCAGATACTACTATACTTTCCGGTTTTTACTGCATGACTGCATGTGTTGTTGCTTAGAGCAGAAGTCTGGATAACACCCATAAAAAGTCTAAAGAAGAATCACACTAATATTATACCTATAGGCGAAAATTTGTGAGTTTGTATGTTTGTTACTTCTTCACGCTCAATCGGCTGAAGGGATTTGGATGTTTGGCACACAGATAGTTTATAATCAGGATTAACACATAGGATACTTTTTATCCCGATATTCCCAAGGGATCGAAACTTGTGCGTGTGAAACCGCGGGGCGTAGCTAGTTGACTAAAAATATTATGAATTTAGAGAAAATTAATTACTTAGCGTCGGATGGGCGTCCGCTACACCTTGGCGTGAGAAGCACCGAACTCTGAAAAGTCTAGTCAGATGATACACGCGTATCATCTGACTAGACTTTTCCCAATTATGTTGGGGTCGGCTTCCGGTCTAACCGGATGCAGCTGAATACCAGTATTTTACATTTATATTTTTCACGAATGACAGCCGGGACCAACGGCTTAAAAAGTGCTATCCGAGGCAAGGAGGGGTCTTGGTGTGTGAAAGCAAAGTGATAAGCTACGCTTAACCTGCCGGTCGATTCTGTAAAAAACTCACCGTGAAAAGTTAAGTGAAGTGAACTTAGAGTGAGCTGCCAATAGTGTCAATCCCTAGCTAGCATTAGTTGGAATGACCGCTCACTCCACGCTCACTTCACCTCAGTTTTCACGGTGATATGGTTACAGAATCGCACTGCTAATCGGTCGACCCGTGCAACTGTTATTACTTAGTCACAAGCCTCTGCGAACTCTGGCGTATATAATCACTAATCAGTACCTAATGCGAATGTCAATTAGCGGGAAGGCTAATCGGTAAAAAAAAATTAAGTTATTTTCTAAACACTGGTAATTTTATAACAGCAAATTTTAGTAATAATAGCAAATAATAGTTCATGAATATTCCTGAAGGTTTACTAAGGTACAGACGCCAGCTCATCAAGCTACTACAATCTGTCAAATTTCTTTAGTAGATTTTCAACTTTATCGCTGAAACATTAAGGTTTAAGGTTGATTGGGAAAATTTGACAGTTTCGGGTAGCTTGACCTGCTGGCGTCTGTACTTACCTCCTGTTCTGGTTTAACCTAACACATTTTTTCCTCTATAACCTACCTAGATAAATACATGTATTGTTTATTATAGTTTCCTGAATGATCTATAAAAGTTAGTCAATGTAGTTATATTAGTGGGCTACCTAACATCACCAACTTTATTTTGTTTCAGTGTTGGCCGACCATTTCAAAACGAAGCATGCAATTGGTACTACCAGAACTACACTCCTGTTAAATACGATTGCATAGTTCGCAAATTCTCACAGTGAATTTATTTACAGTGAAACCAAAAAATTGTTTAGGTACTTTTGCTATTGAACAAAAATAACTTATAAGTAGGGATCTAACAACACGCCATACTTTTAGTATCTATCTGTAAAATATTTTGGTACATTCGACTATACGTCGACCTTGAGCTGGACTAGAGTATTACAGAGTTACAATATTAGTTATAAGAGGCCAGCTTATACTACACCCTAATTGCGTAACACACTATCAATCTCAATCTGAATCATTTTGAAGGATATTGCTAATCCATTGCTTCATATGTTCGAGAAATGTGTCCGCTCAACAACGTAAATAATGCAATGAATGTTGTTGAACTATCAAAATGAAACCCGTTGCTACTGATCTGAGTGTGTTACGCAATAACCCCGCTGCTTTTGTTACCAGTGGCGTGCGGCCTACTGTACTTGCCTCTTGCCTGTAAATAAAATTTTAACATTTATTACGTGGATTTTATTCTAAGTAGGTAAGTAAATTCTATGCATTATTAACAATATAATTTATGAATGGCCCCTTAGTTTATTTACCTTTTGCATCAGCAGCCCGCCACGGCTTCACTCGGGTAGTCTCGGACTATTAGTATCAGATCAGGGATAGCCGTACCTTAGACTGATTCAGTATTGGATGGGTGTAGGGCTCTCCTTTTATGTTAATTTCTAAATATCGGCGGAAGAGGAAGAAGTGATACTATCTAGAATGTGGCGGCGTTTAGAATTGCGTACCTACCTACCTATCATCTGATTACATCTATTCATAGTGTTGTCATCAGTTCGATCCCTTATAAATTTACGGAACGTGCGGTCCCCACCCATCGCATTGCTTGTTATCCATGGTGCAGGTGGGCGTATCTTACTCGACTCGATAAGATGGAGGATCTTAAATGATCCAGGGGAGTTGCGGGCAAGGAGGTTTGTGTTGAAATCACCCATGATGATATGATATGCATTCTCCAAACCCAAAAGATAACTACTGATTCGAACTCAGTGAAGTAATCAACAGCAACAACTGTCCGTCCTCCCAGGACTACTTAACAGTCCTGGGTCACTGTTTTGACACACTTCAAGGAAAATAAACTCAGTAAAAGCAGAATAGTGTGAAGAGGAAGCAGCAAGTATTTTATAAGGAAAGTCACTGCGAAGGTAGCTAGGTATATATGGCCACACCACCCCCCCGTCCTTTACCAATCCGATCCTTCCGTATAAGAACGAAACCAATAAGAGGGTAAGTGGTGGACAGGAGATGAGGTTTTAGCCAAGTTTTGGAGATCAGCATCCTTCAAGGCATGAACATTGCTGTTATTAAACAAAAAAAAATGTCATTTTAATTTTTGTATTTTTTTATACAATTATGTTCTACGAAATTTGAATCGTCTCGTTTGACTAACGTCTGCAATGATGGACCCTCCACCCCCTCAGATACCACCTGTGGATAGTGGAATCCTTCACTAGAGTTTGTGGTCATGTGATTCGTTTTGATGAGTCCTATAATAGGTAATGTACTTTGGTATCGAGGGTCTGATGATGAAGCCAGGAGGTGAATAGTGGAATTATTTAGTGGCTACTAGTAAACCCCTCGAGTTTGGGGTCATAATCATATGAGCCCAAACTCGAGGGGTAATAACTCAAACAAGTGCTGAGTTACTCATCAAAACGAACTTGGTGTCGAAGCACTTGGTGTCGAAGGTCTGATGATGGAGCCAGGAGGTGAATAGTGGAACTCTTTAGTGGATATTAGTAAACCTGTCAAGTCATAACTTCGTTGACTTATTAACTAAATGAAGAATATACTAGACTAAAACATAACGTGCACTTATGCTCGCTGCGTGAGCGTGCGTGATCCATCGTCACTCGTTCGATGTCCCGCGCACAGGATGGATGGAAAGCAGCACATGAAGTGATTTTTTGCTCTATTGGTGTAATTGCCGTATGGCGTTCCGGTGTGAGGATAAATAAATAAAAATATGTTGTTTAAAAAACACACTTTTATTATAGTACTAGCTTCTGCCCGCGACTTCGTACGCGAATCCAGCCCCTTCCTCGTTCCGATAGGAATTTCGGTAAGAGTTTGAACTGTGCGTTGATATGTCAGCCAAAACCGATCAATCAAAACCGATGGAGGATTTCGATTAAGTTTGGTATAACTTAGATTGAGTGTTGTAGACTGGGTAGGTTATAACTTCATTAAAATATACCTAAAGGTAGAATTATTTTCATTCCGAAATTATAAAGCGAAATTAATATCAATTAGTTAACATTACTATTTTTTTTTTAATCTTTATAAACTATATTGTTGGTTTTTCCGTATTTGAGGAACACCAACTTTGAGTCTTATTTTATGAGCAGGGAGACCACTCATCGCTGTGAGTGAATTGAGGAACTCAACTGGGTAATTGGTGACGTCGTCCTGATCGTCTACGTTATCAAAAGAAGTGTAAACGACTTCATCTCCAATAATTTCCCCCAATTTTTTTTCATTTATTGATGCAACTTGTTCGTTTTTTGGGGTCGATATGGCGCGTTCACATAACCACGATTTTTTCTGGTTTCTTATGCTCTGAATGTCCCCAAATACTGATTGTATAAGTTCCTCTTCGGAGGCAACAACTTCTCCAAGTATATCAGGAACAGTCACCAGACCTGTGCAGGAAGGAGACCTTCTCCAACTTTTAATAATGTTTCTGAAAACTCTTGGGCATGTGAATTACCACCAAGCTGGGCTCTCATATTTATTGTTAAAAAAAGTAACGCCATAGATACGAATGTTTTAATGAGGCGTTAATCTCATCTGCCCTAGTTATATTAGTATAAAGTGATTTCCACATCAAATGTTCCTGATCCTTGATTTTTATTATCTCGTCGGAAAATACTCATCAGACCAAACAAATTTTGCTAAAATTTCATGTCTGTATATGGCATAGTTTAACTGTGCTCTCCGAGTTCCACATCAGATGTTTCAATCTTCGAATTTTATTCTCTCAGCAGAAAATACTCATCAGACTGAACAACTTTTGCAAAGATGTCAATCTTATTTATTTATTTATAATAAGCACACCTACGGCACAGTCACTTACAATTCAAATTAAATATCATCTAAAATTAGCATTACAGTAACCATGCAAATAACAGGTATGCATGACATTTAACTTAATAAATATTAGAGACAAAGGAGAACAATAAAAAGTGTGTCTAGTAGATCTTAATTTAGAACACTACAAATCTACAAAACAAAACAAAACAAACAAATTTGAGCTACATAGACGTGCACTCTTCACACTGTCTAAATAGGGAACGTCTGTATGAAGGAAAACTCATGGAGAAGATATCAATAGGAAAATCTGTCAAGTTGGACCTTTCATTATATTGCCTTGCCATACGTGTTAGTGGGCTATTAAATGTGGTATTTAAGGTGGATGTAGGCAGTTCAAAAATACGATGATGACGCTTACTACGTTGGCTAGCCCTAAAGTTAAAATAACCTACCAATTGTGCATCGATGGAACCGTTTATAATTTTATGGAGTATTAGTAAGTCAGAATGGCTACGTCTTTCTTTTAAGCTAATCATTTTAAAGTGCCTTAACCTGTCATTATAATCTGGTGGTCATATATGTTATGGTTTAGCTGTGCTCTTAGAGTTCCACATCAGATGTTCCAATCCTCGAGTTTTATTCTCGCAGCAGAAAATGCTCATCAGACTGAATAACTTTTTCTAAGATGTCAAACCTATATATATTATAGTTTAGCTGTGCTCTAAGAGTTCCACATCAGGTGTTCCGGATCTTCAATGTTATTCTTGCAGCAGAAAATGCTCATCAGACGCAACATTTTTTTTAAGGCGCCATTTTTGTAACTCTTATAGTTTAGCTGGTCTGTTGCGGTTCTGCACCAGGTGTTCCAGTTTCCAAAATCAATTATAGCCTATATGTTGCCCAGGTTTAGTAGCTACATAACAAAAAAAGTTTCATTCAAATCTGTCCAGTAGTTCCGGAGATTAGCGTGTATAAACAGACAAACAGATAAACAGACAAACAGACAGACTTTTTTTATTAGACTCGTGTTCTATTACTGTTTCTTAACCCCCCTCAATTATTCTTTTTTAAATATATTCAATGTACAGACACAACTTTTTTACATTCTTATTATAAGTATAGATACGAATTATCTTAGTTACGCGTTATAGGTAAGTACTTGATGTTAAATACCGAATACCTGGAATGGTACTCAGTACTTAAATGTTGACCTTATGTGACTAGTAGGGTTGAAGGTCTGAATAAAACAACCAAACTGTATACTTACTGTTCTATAGCTGATAATATATACTGATAATTTATATACTGCAGTGCAATTCAGCCGGTCGATTCTGTAAAAATCTCACCGTGAAAACTCAAGTGAAGTGAGGGTGATGTGAGTTGTCAGTAGTGTCAATCCCTAGCATTATTTGGAATGACAGCTCACTCCACGCTCACTTCACCTAAATTTTCACGGTGAGATGGTTACAGAATCGCACTGCTGTCAGTTTCAGTTGTTTTTTTTATTCAGCTTAGACCAGAAAGATGAATACTTCGAAAATTCGAGTTATTTTGGAATACGAGTTCCGACGCGGAACTAACGCGACAGAAACAGCTCGCAATATCATTGTTGCGTTTGGAGATGCTAATGAACGCACCGTGCAATTTTGTTTTAAACGCTTTCGTGATGGAAACTTTGATTTGAAGAACGAACCACGTGGAAGACCGCCCACACAGGTGAATAACAATAAATTGAAAGAGATGGTGGAAGCCGATCCGAGCCAAACTACCCAGGAATTAGCGGCATGGTTTAATGTTACCTTACCAACAATATTGACTCATTTGCGTCAAATCAATAACATAAAAAAATATGAGAAATGGGTGCCTCATAATTTGACTGATCTGCAGAAAGAAACGCGTGTTGAAACTTGTGTTGCCTTGTTGAATCGATACAGAAATGAAGGAATATTGGATCGAATTGTGACATGTGATGAAAAGTGGATTCTTTACGATAACCGTAAGCGAAAAATGCAATGGCTGACCCCAGGTCAAACGTCGCAACAGTGTCCTAAAGCAAAGCTTACCAATAAAAAGGTAATGGTAACTGTTTGGTGGTCTCAGCATGGTGTTATTCACTTTAGCTTTCTCCGATCTGGTCAAGCAATAACGGCAGATGTCTACTGTGCCGAACTCCGAACAATGATAGCAAAACTAGCAGTGAAACAGCCCGAACTCATGAATCGATCTTCACCATTATTGCTCCATGATAACGCGAGGCCTCATACAGCACGAGAAGCCGTTTTAACTCTACAAGAACTGCAATTAGAAACCATTCGTCACCCTCCGTATTCGCCAGACCTTGCTCCAATGGACTACCATTTTTTTTCGTGATTTGGACAATTTTCTACGTGATAAAAAGTTTTCTTCTCAGGAGGCAGTACAAAATGCTTTCACACAGTTTGTCGAATCTAGATCACGAGAGTTCTATCGCAAAGGCATAAATGACCTTCCTATTAGATGGCAGCAATCTATCGATAATAATGGTAATTTCATATTTTGATTAAATAAATATGTTAAATTAAAAAAAAAAACGAATTTCAATTTTTCGTTACAAATCTGCAATTTCACACTTTAACTTTAAACCCCTAATAAATATCGACTAGTGTTGCTGCGTTACATGAAATAAGAAAGAAAAACTGATAAACAAAATACAACGTTCTTAAAAACAGAATTAAAATATCTATTCCCATTGCATTTCATATTCCGAACTCTTATTCGTTTCCACAGAGTATATTAAAGAAGCTGAAAATTCATTATTACACATATCGAAGAACACACTTTCCAAATTTCATGTCTTTAGGACCAGCGGTTTTGGCTATGCGTTGATGTATCAGTCAGTCAGGACTTTGCATTTTATATAATTATATAGATAACTAATTCAAAAAGCGTGGAGAGCTTTTTTTGTTTGTGTGTATTTTTAATTAATTTAAACAAAGCGCTCCACACTTTTTTCCGTTAAAAAACCTACCTTAAGCAGGCTAATACACGCTAGAGTGTACCTGACAGGTTTGCCTGTACAGGGGGCTTACCATGAGCTCTTATAGCAGGGCAGAAGTTAAACTAAACTGTTTTTTTGTACTACGACGTCTTATTAGCAGGCCTGTTGCAGGCCTGCTACGTTGACGTTTACAAAAACTGTTCACCTTCTTTTTTGTATAGAATTTCATACCATGACCAGCAAATTGACAGCAACAAAACGAATATTGAACGTCTGTAACGTCAAAATAAACCATCTTGAATAAGTTACTATTAAACGAGCTTTTTCAACATTGTTTTGTAATGTAGTGCCCATACAACACTTTATTTTTATTGATTCTCTGTGTGACGAGTACGTAATATTTGTTTGGAGTGAATATCGAATAGAGAAAAGAAACCAACGGCGTCGCACTATGGAAATAAATAAGCCTTTTGAAATGAATACAGGGAATTATTAATATTTTTCTTATTTTGATCTAGTACCTACTCAAAATCAATATCCTATGTTGCGCATACTGCACATCAATGCTCTAGGATTGAAAGGTAAATTTCTCTAGCTACATAACTTATAATCTATTATATAGGAAAATAAATACTTAACCCTTTTTAAATGAATAAAGGAAATTTGTAAATCAACCTTTTTTTTATTTTGTCCTACCTTCTAAAAATAAAATAATAGTTATCCCACATAGTAAATAAGTACCTAATGCCTATAAGTCCGCGCGGAACTAGTTGGCCGCGCCTTGCGGTGGGACGGCGGGGCCCCGCGCACTACGTACGTTGCATGCAACCCGCCGCCTCACCCCCGCTGTCCCTCCCGTCCCACCGCTCACATACCTAAAGGGCTATTACACTATCCAATTTTAAGCAATGCTAACTAGGAAATCGGCAGATGTAATCGCAGTAAGAACAGTTCTAACTGGACTGTTCTGTTACAGTGTTCCTAGTTAGCATTGCTTAAATTCGATAGTGTAATAAGCGCTTTAGGCGCCGCCAACTAGTTCCGCGCGGCCTAGTGCAATCTTATGCTCAAACAAGGATTCAATGGCCAATATATTTTATGAAATCAAACTCATAACCCTTGCTTCTTATTAGCCTTTTCTATCATGCATTGCTCTGATCTAGGTACTTTTAATGTAAGCAGAAAAACTACACTATGAGAACATTGTAGTGATATGGTAAAAATACCTTTGACCATTTGCATGCAGACTTAATCTGCTCCTTTGCCAGCAGAATGTAAAAGGAGTTTTTTTTTTGTTCAGCGATTAGGTATTAGGTCCTCCAAAAATGTTGGCAACTATTAATGAAACGCATGTTTATTTGTTCCCTAAGATGTCTAGATTACAATGGTATAAATTAACCTAACGGGAATACTGAGAAATACGATAGTTAAGTGAGTTGTTTGGCCTCGGTTTTATAATTAAGTAAAATAGTGGACTGTTTATTAAATAGTAGACGTAAACGTTCATGAAATCAAAAATCACATAATTAGCTGAATATTTTTATTACTATAAGTAGTATAGGATCAATTTAAACGTCAGACGACTTAGAAGTAAATACATAGTATTTCATCTCAAATTATGCAGGTCGTTCCACTTCTCATCTTGATAACGTGTCCAAGATAAAAACAATAATATGTGTGTGTACAACAGCCAACAATGTCTTCGCACATTACGTTGAAATCTTACTAAACAATTTACACATCATCTTTCTGAAGTAAATGCTGTAGGTACCGTCTTGAATATTCCATATTCATTAACATCCTTCAATTACACACAGGAAAACAGAAATATTAATTTTATGCAATTCGAAAGAAACGGACTAAATGTATTGAATGAAGTGTTGTTGTCACAGTAATTGTCACTCACTTGTCTTTCCGACTGTGTCAGATAGTGCTGCAGTTTGATTTTATGTAACTCGATAATCATAATAAAATAAAAGCTTGAGTTAATTTTCTCTCAATGTGCCAGTTGATGTAGTCGCGATTAGATAAATATCACCAACATGACCAACACTGCCTGTGATTCTTAATTCTATTATTAAATACGTAGGTAGGTAATAAACTACTGCTAATAATAGGTAAATATTACCTACACTACACCAACAGCTTCTTTGTCTAATACATATATTTTTAAGTACTATAGATCACAATAGTCTCAGTCTTACACAATCGCCTTATTCGTGATGGTGATATTAACCGACATAATACTATGATGAAAATACAGTTCTGTGGGTTAGTGCTGTCAGTTGATAACGTGTAGGTTGTTATAATCAGGATCTTGCTATGATGATTCTTTCCTTTAAGTTTTTTTTGTGTGTGTTTCAAACGTAAGAAGCTGCTAGGTTCAATGGAATAAATTAGATTCAACTTGAATTGAATTTTCGAACTATGTAATCGAGACAATCGAGTGCCTGACCGTTAATAACTGAGTAACAACACTAGAGCCAAACTGACAAAAGACCTACAACTACAATCCGTTTCACGATGATTTTTACGCAACAGTAAGCAAACTTAAAAAATAGATTAAACACAGGAGGACCTGCTGCAGCGTCAATAGTAAATTGTTTTACTTAATAAAAATAGATTTGGTTACCACCTCAAACTGTAATTAGGTATATACTTAATTCGTTTTTTTTTTTTTAATTTCAATCGTTAAATACGCTTCAATATACGTATTTATATTACAATAACCACCATGTCGGGAATGAGTACATTATCAATACATTTTATTTCGATTTCGTGATCCCCGGTTATGGTATAATTAAAAAAAGACCATTTAAAAAAGATAAATTGGTTACTTTTTTTAAGGCATAAGTAATACGATTAGACTTTACAATACAAGGGGGAGCAAAAATACTATTTTCTCTCTGCAGCCCTTTTCCACATTATCTTGCTATGTTCCCGTGCTTGGGTGGATTTGGTAGACCTAACTGCAATTTCTCTATGATTATTTAAGAACTCCCGGCGAAGCAGTTGGGTCATACTAACACGACGACTTGTTCGTGTTTCACTAAAAATAAATTCACCACATTCATCAGTAATCTCTGAAGCGACATTCCTATTATAAATGCGTGAAGTACACCATTATGATATTTTCATGTAAGTAAACAAAGTTACGACATTGTGAAGAGGTATACAAACTTATAACATTTTATTTGGCGCGCAAAATTATATTTTTTTAAATTGTTGCCTGACTTAGCACACACGTTCAAAATCACGTTGAAACCTTCAAAGTTACAAAGTTGTTTTGAACGGGAAATTGAGCTTTGTAGTGCTTTTAGATAATGTATCAAGGTAACTTGTTATACATAATAATATTTAAAAAATGTATATACCCTAGAAACTCATGTTTCTATTATTTTCAAAAAACCGGTAAAGTGAAAATAGAATTAGATTTAAGTTTTTGAACGATGCCTTTTAAAAAGGCAATGGCATTACAGCAGGCCACAGACAAGCATTACCACTCAACTTCGGTGAACTTCGTTCAATAGTCGTTCACTTTTATTACTCTCATAGTACGATTATTAGCAGAACTAAATTAGGCCTGCTTCTGAACTGAATGAAAATTGAACGTTTTCTTAAAAGGTCATAGTAAGCCCCCAGTTCAATCGTACAGGTCAACTTGAGCTGGGTAGAGACCATACACGTAGCGGTAAACCTGTACAAAAACTCAGTTGAAACCATGGCCCCGCCAGCGGCGCTTGATCTCGACACAATAGCGTTGATAGGTTTATTGTTTGTTTTATTAAAGAAAAGGAAATACAAACGAAAACACCGTGAACAATGTTGCAAAGCATCCTGACTTTGTGGACTCAATACATTTTTTCTTTTCTTTTCTCACATTACTCCGCAGACTGTTAATTTTTTTTATTACATCGTCCTTTGTGGCATGGGGCTCCAATCCCTTTAATTTTTCTGTCAGTTTTTCATAGGCTGCCGCTTTTTTATTTTTATCGTGATACTCTTTAGATTTTACACGCCAAAGACAATACTCCGATTTATATATTTCTATAAACTCCTGCATGACCGAGTTCCGCTTACGAGACGCCATATTGTACCTATACAGTAGAGCGTCGCGTGTCCTTCCCCTCTAGCAATCACCAAACACCTGACGTCTGCACCGGCGATCGCCACACACGTTCAGTTTTACTTGCAAAAAGCGGCAGCCTATGAAAAACCTCAAAGGACGATGTAATAAAAAAAATCAACAGTCTGCGGAGTAATGTGAGCAAAGACAAGAAAAAATGTAATGAGTCCACAAAGTCAGGATGCTTTGCAACATTGTTCACGGTGTTTTCGTTTGTATTTCCTTTTCTTTAATAAAACAAACAATAAACCTAATAGACCCTAGCGTGTATGGCCTGCTTTACCTACATATCTACCACCTTTACCTACCTTACCGCACCTTTGTTGTAAAACATGTGCCATATTACAATACCCTATTGTACTATATTAATTATATAGTACGGGGGTAGCTCTGGTCTACGTAAAACACCTCTCTGGACCTTACGACTGGACTCGTTGCATTAAGCGTCAAATCTAGAAGAAAACTTTCACTTTGATGTCAAATTTAATATATCATCTTCTTTTGTTTGTACAAAATGTCAAAATTATAAATATGAAAATCTGTTGAAAAAAAATTTAAAACTTAAAATACCCATCCCCTAACAAAACTCACGATGACGGAGATGCACGACGGTGGCCTCTTCCTCTTGGAGGTACTCATCGACAAGATATCATTTCTGAAGAGTCCCTGTTTTTCCGACAAGGACTTCAGGACCTGTGTAACTATAGCAGCCCCATCAGTGGAGCCGCTTCAAATATGTGACGATGACCCTGGGTCATGTGTGGCTAAAAGTGGGGGACCCTTTGTGAAAACATTCAACAGCGGCAAGTCATGTCTGTTTTCCCTTAAAGAAGGAGATATTACAAAAGCCATGAGTAGCTTTCCCATAAAGGTAACAGTCCACAAGTCTCTTCCGTGTGGTTGTCTGCCAACCAAAATAGTAATGGGGGAAGCGATAATAGATATGACGAAGGAATTTGTCCAATCACGTAATAGGTTTTTGGAAGACCCCACGAGTGTTAGCTGCCAAGCCTTGAAGGATTCATTTCAAATCGTTGACCCAGACGGCCAGCCGACTGGAGAAATTATCATGTTTTTACGCATCTCATGCTTTGGAAAATTAATCATTACAAGATTCCAAGGTGCAGGCCCACCTAATTTAGGAGCTGGTCGAGGGCCTTCTATCGTAGACCGATCGTGCAATCCTCAGAGGGATTTTCAAACTTCTGAAGACCCATGTGTTTGTGGCGCCGCCATAGCACCTGGCAGAGGCCCACCAGGCAGTGGTCCTCCCTGTCAGTCACATGGAGGCGGGCGCAGTGGCGGTCCTTGTCCGATAGGTATGACTTTACAACATTTTAATCTTGTTTAAGTACTGTCGTTATAAAGTCTTACGCAAATAAATCCTTTCAGCTCCAGATCCTTATAACTCTACGCCATGTGAAGATCCTGACGACATTTGCTACTGTTCTGGCCCTAGGCCACCTCCTAAGCAACCCATGGTCTGCAGGAATATGGATCAGTATTGTTTGCACGTTCCCAAAGGTGAGAAAGAGAGCTGAAATAATCATTCTTTATAATTATTATTGGACCAAAATATCATTCTGATCCAATAATTATTTACATTAAATATTATCGTACTCCCAGTATAAAGTAGGCCCCTTTAGTAGTAGGCTAAATTTAGTCAGGGTAAATATAATGTTCAGGACGAGATGTTTTAAACGTATGTATACTACTTAAGCGAGTTTACGATAGCTGAATGCATGAGAATCAATTTGTTGATGGCCAGGTCCCAGTAAAGCATTTGAGGAGATGGGATCGAATTTGGGTGGCAACGAACTAAAGATAAAAGTACCAGCCAGCACATCTGTCATAAAGAAGATCAGTCAGACCCATTGTGCAATGCAAAGTCCATATATGAAAACGAAAACTGAAGGAACCTGTGTACCACCTTGCGGAAAAAATAATATCAGTTTAGCATTACCGAGCGAGGCTACATGCTGTGGCGGCGTGCGGCCGCAAGGCACGCAGTTCACTTGCACCACTGAAGGCTGCATCCAGGCACAAAAACACGGCCAGCAAGCCATGCTTGCGCGCGGCGATACTAAAAACGAGTTTCCCAATAAAGAAGTTTTCGTACTGAAAGTTGCAAAAACTGCTATGGAGGGTGATAGAAAGTGTAAACTGGAATTGGAACTTGTAACACCTAAGGGTCCAGACAAGATGCAACCAGTCCGTAAAGTAAACATGAGAATCGCAACCGATCCAGAGTGCAATTGTTGTTGTCCAAGGATGAAAGCGTGTAAAGCCTGTAAAGGGAAAAAGAAACGATAAATTTAATAAGACTAAAACCTGTTACATTATAACAGTTATTTTATTATTGTTTCCAAATTCATTATAACTTTGTATTTTTTATGTATATTTTTACTGCAATTTCATAACGATTATTCCCCTGATAAATCACGAAATTGTGCAGATTGCTGCCCGACGGGGAACAAGGTCATATTCCAAATGCCTTCGGACACCTGCGGTATGAACCACAAGCAACGAGCTCACTTTCACTTCACATCTGACGGAGTGGGAGACGTAGCCCGAGACGAACCCGGCCAGCTAATGCCAACTACGGCAGAGGAGTACCCTGGGGTTGTGTATGACTATCCACAGCAAGTGATTAAACTGCGCATTGGAAAAGTGATAGAGATGCCAGGTCGAAAATCTAAACTTGAATACCAATTCGTCACACCAGCTGCAACTCGAGAAAAAGTTGTACCCGTGAAAGACACTCGCACTGCGCAATGTTTACCCACCTGCCCAGATTGTTGTCTATCTAAATCTCCTAAACGTAAACTTTAACATATCAAATTTACGTCATGTAACCATCTATTGATTAAATGTTTATGCAAGTGAAGAGGGTTTGTTTTTTTCTATTACGATCTAGAAATAATCTATAGGTACCTATACTGAAATATTGAGGCCGGTGCCTATAACTGCTTTTTCTATAATTCATTGCTAACATAAATAAAATGTAGTCAACTCGTCCTAGGTGTCCTGCCGAGCTTGCCGATTTATCAAGATTTGACGGAAGAGCAAATAATGGAAATTAAATCAACACACAAGGAATTGAGACTACTTCATGTAGAAGACAATTTCATCAACTTTTCCATAGCCGGATCATCGATACCGTGTTCTGAAACGGCAACTATAGTCAATGAGTATTCACAATCATTTACCGATAAAATAGAATTCTCATCGGAATCAATTCAAGCTAAGTTAGATCATTCAGCAACGTCATTTTGTGCCATCAGGTCTAAAAGGCGCAGCGTATCATTTTCTGACAAAGTAGATTACGCTTCTAAGTCTTACAGCCATTTCCCAAATTACCAAAAAAAATATTCGAATGATATGCCTAAGAGTATATTTGGCAAAAAGGAAACGGCCGTTTATGTGACGCTGTTTGATGATCTCTGCCGTCGTCGCACATCTGGAACACAGGCGACAGCTTCCGTAAACAAATGCTTACAAGCATCTCAAAGTAAAGTCGACAATACTAGTGTTTACGATACTAGTAAAATTTCTGTAAGCGATGCATCATCGACATTAGACACTACAAGACTATTTTTCATGGATAACCCAGTAAGATACTCCGACGTTTTTAATATTGAAACTAAAAGGGACGAAAAGGGGATGGGTCCTAAAAAACCTGGACATGTGACCATAAAAAGCAATTTCTCTGTTCAAACGACGCCCGCTCAAACAAGTGCCGCATCAATACAATCTCAAACGCTGAGAAGCACATCATGTTATAGACAATGTAAGGGGAAGACCGTTTCAATTAAGGAAAAGCCCTGCCCAGGTGCAGTTGCCATCACCAAAGGCGACATGGTTGCGTCTGTGTCGCATATTAAAATTGGTCCTAGAGAACCATGTCCCGTGCACGGAAGGGATCCATGTCAAGGGCCTAAATGTATTGTTGCTGCATCAGGAGCAAATGCCGATGATCAAGCAGCTGTTAAGGTTTCTACGGTGACAAATCCCCGACGGGGTGTATTTGAATTAGTAATTCGTAGAATGAACGGAGCTCCGCTGGCAAAAAATGAACTAATGCTAGAGTGGACACCGCCGCCAAGCCGTCCACCTACCTGCGGATCGCCATGTGCGACGCCTTGTATGCTTTCCGGCCCTAGCTGTCGACCATCTAGGTGCAAGATGATAGTTTGCCGTCCGTCTCCGTGCAGGCCTGCCAAATGCTATAGACGGCCATGTGGGTCGCCATGTAGGAAGTGCAGTCGGACAACATGTTGCGGTAAGCCCTGTCGACCTTGCAAGCCTTGTAGACCTTGCGTTCCAGCATCGTCGCTGTGCAGGCCATGCCCGCCATCACCGCGATGCAGGCCATGCCCGCCCCCGCGATGCAGGCCATGCCCCCCACCGCGATGCAGGCCATGCCCCCCACCGCGATGCGGGCCATGTTCGCCCCCGCGATGTAGGCCATGCCCGCCACCTCGATGCAGGCCGTGCCCGCCACCGCGATGCAGGCCATGCCCACCTCCGCGATGCAGGCCATGCCCGCCCCCGCGATGCAGGCCATGCCCGCCCCCGCGATGTAGGCCATGCCCGCCCCCGCGATGCAGGCCATGCCCGCCACCGCGATGCAGGCCATGCTCGCCACCGCGATGCAGGCCATGCTCGCCACCGCGATGCAGGCCATGCTCGCCATCGCCATGCTCGCCATGTCCACCATCGGTGCAATGCATAACATACAGTCCATGCCCACCGTCGCCACGATGCAGGCCATGTCCACCAACGCCACTATGCGGAACATGCTGCTCACCACCACCTAGGTGCCGACCGTGCCCTAGATGCAAGCCCTGCCCTCCGCTGCCTAGATGCAGGCCATGCCCGCCACCGCGATGCAGGCCTTGCCGTCCACCACCGCGATGCAGACCATGCCCTCCACCACCGCGATGCAGACCATGTCCTCCACCACCGCGATGCAGGCCTTGTCCTCCAAAACCGTGCAATGCTCCCTGTAGGCGAACTTGCGGGTCACCCTGCACTAGTTCACCTTGCTCTACACCTTGCAAAAGTTCACCATGCTTAAGACCTTGCCCCGTTGGATATAGGAAACGTCGTAAGATTCGCAGCCAACCGAAAATACGGGCGCATCGCAAGTTAAAATCTCCCTGCTTAAATCGCTTAAAAACTTGCCCTATGGTACGCTGTCGTAGCGTTCCCGGTCCGTGTGTTGGATGCTGCAGTGCGTCTGCCTGTTCACCGAAAAAGTGCTGCTCAACCTTTCCCTGGCGGCCTCGCAAATGCCCGTTGTATGTATGTACACCACGAAAATGCGGTATGTCACCTTGCTCGCCTGGGCCCTGCCTGCCGTTGCCCTGCCAGTCTGTGCTCTGCCCGCCTGCACCCTGCCCACCACAAAAGTGCTGCTCAGCGTCCCGCTATAAACTTACAAATTGTTGCAGATTAAGCTGTACAAATTGCTGTACCTAAGTGAAAAACTGCAGGAGTAGTTCTATTTAATAAGATAATTTATACAATCAGTACTATTAAAATAAACACATATTATCCAGGCATGGTGTTGTTTCAAGTATCATGGCGTTGAGTTCGGATTATCCTTACCCCCTGGGCCCTGGCCACGAGCTAAAAGCTCAAGCGACACGCGTCATGCACCGCGAGCGACGAATGGATACACTAGACGCGTACGGCAAGTCCCATCGCTCGTGGCCGTTCACGGATGTACGTTTGCCCCGCACGGCCCCCCAGAAATTGCGTTTTATGTGTGTACTAATGCAATGTACTCGCCTCTAGGAGTATATGTACCTGTTTCTTTTTCAATGTACCTCTGTACTTTTGAAGATATTTGCAAAAAAAGGGGGCCGTGCCAGCCAAACGTTTTCAGCACGGCCCCCGTGTAACTTGAAAAATATATAGCGTATTGAAAAGTTTCTTAAACTCAAGCAATGTACTCTATTAGCACGTTATATGTACCGCATCAGATATTGTGAATTCGTAATAACAAATAATATATAGATGCGGATAGGGGGCCGTGCTGGAAAAAAAATTATAAGAAAATATCTAAAAAAGACAAAACAATCTTAGCCAAAAACGATTAAAAAATAATTGATGTTTGGCAAGTAACATATGTAACGCATTGGTTTCTCATACAACTTGCTAAATTTGAAAAATAAACCAATTTTAGTTCATTCAGCACGGCCCTCTATAGTTGCCTATATCTTTTTAAATATGACATGTTTGTGTACAAAATTCGGTTTTCTGAATTATGTATAGGAGTACATTCGTTCCAAATAAATTGCGATTCTGCTGTATTAGTACTTTAAAAAATAAATCGGATCTAAAATATCATACATTACAACTTATGGGGTGACCATGATTCCACGTGAAAATGGATAAAAAAAATACTGCATAGATTCAGTAAATCTTTAATAAAATAAACAAATCAACAACAACGTACTATGTGTCAACTATGTGTCACTAACACTACAGAGCTTAAAAGGCTTAAAAAGTCGCAGATACGTTTCCAACAAATCACATTGATTGAACCTTACGTTACCATTAATTACATTAATTATTTGGAATAATCACAGGCAACTAATTTAATATTAATATTGTATTGTATGTGTTTTATATGGGCCTTGATGCCTGAAATAAATGGATAAATAAATAAATAAATAAATTAACCCACGTAATCACAGATGGTTTTTCAAGCAACTATAATAATTAGAAAATTGTTCGTTTCATGCTTGAACTTACGTTATCATAAAATCAGATTATTTTTTTAATAAAGTTAAAAAATCATAAAACTGAAATATTATGTTGCATGTGGAATAATCATAGAAAAACTAGTATTATCCATAAATTAACTTGTTAAAAGTAATCACAGATTATGTTACAACGGTATTGATTTCTTATTAAACATTTCATGGTTTCATGAGTAGATTTTTAGCAACTAGTCTTTACTAGATTCTAAATACTGTTTATTTAACTATAGTTATTATTACAAAATAAACGTATTTAAAACACCATGATCCAAAGTTAAAGTCTGGTTCCGGCTTGATCCTGAAGGTGAGATGGCAATCGCTTCACTGTAATTACCAGAGCCGCCACTCATAGAATCATATAGTCATCGAACCCCGACGTGAAAGCGGGATATTTGTAAAGGTTATTATTTTTAGATGTATTTAAAACATCAAAGATCACTCTCTAAAACGTAAGTAAGGGTGTGTACGAATATCGAATCTACTGTACTGTTGTTAATTTTCAAAGCTAAATCATCGTAGCAAAGCCACTGATTATAGCTAAGCGTATGGCACTTATAATGGCCCAGAGTCTCCATTGAATTCCCTACATATTCAATGGCACCAATGACTTCATAAATTTGGTTTTTTAAATTAATAGTGACCGGGATATTACACAAAACCATTGCGTCTGTTCCATTTCAATTACAAAGGAATTAACAACAGTACAGTAGATTTTTTAAGCCTTTTGAGCTATGCTTAGCGACATTTGTTGATTTGTTCGATTAGCGACCTACTATAAATACATCGTGAATATAGATTAGGTACGTTATTGTTGATTTGTTTATTTTATTAAAGATTTACTGAATCTATGTAGTATTTTTTTTATCCATTTTCACGTGGAATCATGGTCACCCCATAAGTTGTAATGTATGATATTTTAGATCCGATTTATTTTTTAAAGTACTAATACAGTAGAATCGCAATTTATTTGGAACGAATGTACTCCTATACATAATTCAGAAAACCGAATTTTGTACACAAACATGTCATATTTAAAAAGATATAGGCAACTATAGAGGGCCGTGCTGAATGAACTAAAATTGGTTTATTTTTCAAATTTAGCAAGTTGTATGAGAAACCAATGCGTTACATATGTTACTTGCCAAACATCAATTATTTTTTAATCGTTTTTGGCTAAGATTGTTTTGTCTTTTTTAGATATTTTCTTATAATTTTTTTTCCAGCACGGCCCCCTATCCGCATCTATATATTATTTGTTATTACGAATTCACAATATCTGTTGCGGTACATATAACGTGCTAATAGAGTACATTGCTTGAGTTTAAGAAACTTTTCAATACGCTATATATTTTTCAAGTTACACGGGGGCCGTGCTGAAAACGTTTGGCTGGCACGGCCCCCTTTTTTTGCAAATATCTTCAAAAGTACAGAGGTACATTGAAAAAGAAACAGGTACATATACTCCTAGAGGCGAGTACATTGCATTAGTGCACACATAAAACGCAATTTCTGGGGGGCCGTGCGGGGCAAACGTACATGTTCACGGAGCCTTAATCTATTGCAAAGCATGCATAAATAAGCTACTTATTCTAAGCAAATAGTTCATTCTATTATATGAAACAACAGTGAGTTGGCACACGGTGGCTTGCTTAGCGCCTAGAGTCTAGTGACTTAACATCCTTCGATACAACATGCTAGGAGACTAGCGAAGGCGCCAAGCGCGTAGTGCAGTCAAAATTATCATGGTTGGAAACGACTATTTGTTGACTATTTTTCGATACCAAATTCAAATGAAAAAACGTAAGCGTTCCGCGGTAATCAAGAGAGGATTGTGGCGAGTAAGGCTCGTCACGTAATTCTCACCAAGGCACCTTTATATCTGTGGAATCACTTAATGACTATTTTCAAGATTTGGTATAGCGTTACGACTATTTCTTGACATTTTTTTGGAATTGAAACCAAGTTGATACTCCTAGCCATTTGGTTGCACAGAGGTGAGGGTTGTTTGGAGACGTTAACTACAGAATCCTCGCCAACCTATAGCTATAAGTTCAGAATCATAATACGACTATTTTTTTTTAATTTGGTGACTGACTATTTCTTGACAATTTTTTGGTGTTCTCAAAATTGATTTTCATGAAGTTTTCAAAGGTGAGGATTGTGTGTGAACGACACATTTTTGTTCGATCAATGAAAAGAATAGTTGGTTGTTTACGGTTAAACAATTTGGTCAATTTCGAACATCTAAATTAAAACGACGTTTCATTGTGTTTTCATCACATCACTATTAGAGATAGTGTGGCAACATTTTTTAACGTAACAAGACAGACAATAAGAAGTGTAATTTTACTGCAGCTAATAAGTCGAACTCATATCCCTTTATTCATAAACGTTGCTTAAAGTTAAGTAGTGATTAGCGACGGTTTAACCATACATATTTGACATTTGAACATCATCTTTAAAATCAATTACTGTACGTTTGTCTCGCTAAACCTCGAGAACGGCTGGGCCGATTTAGCTGATTTTGGATTTGAAATGTTTGTCGTAGTCCAGGGAAGGTTTAAACGGTCAGAAAATATGGAAAAAGGAGTAGGGTAGGAGTAGTGTAGGAGTAGGATAGGAGTAGTGTAGGAGTAGGGTAGAAGTAGGTTAGGAATAGGGTAGAAGTAGGTTAGGAGTAGGGTAGGAGTAGAGTAGGAGCAGGGTAGGAGTAGTGTAGGAGTAGGGTTGAGTAGGGTAGGAGTAGGGTAGGAGTAGTGTAGGAGTAGGGTAGGAGCAGTGTAGGAGTAGTGTAGGAGTAGTGTAGGAGTAGTGTAGGAGTAGGGTAGGAGTAGGGTAGGAGTAGGGTAGGAGTCGGGTAGGAGTAGGGTAACCACCATACCATTAGCCATACATATTTGACATTTGAACATCATCTTTAAAATCAATTACTGTACGTTTGTCTCGCTAAACCTCGAGAACAGCTGGGCCGATTTAGCTGATTTTGGATTTGAAATGTTTGTCGTAGTCCAGGGAAGGTTTAAACGGTCAGAAAATATGGAAAAAGGAGTAGGGTAGGAGTAGTGTAGGAGTAGGTTAGGGTGTAGGAGTAGGTTAGAAGTAGGTTAGGAGTAGGGTAGAAGTAGGTTAGGAGTAGGGTAGGAGTAGAGTATGAGTAGGGTAGGAGTAGTGTAGGAGTAGGGTTGAGTACGGTAGGAGTGGTAGGAGTAGCGTAGGAGTAGAGTAGGAGTAGTGTAGGAGTAGGGTAGGAATAGGGTAGGGGGTAGGACAGGAGGTAGGACACCACACGAATGAAGTAGAGCCGGGCAGCTAGAAATAATTTATATGGCAAAACAACGTTTGGCGGGTCAGCTAGTCGTCTATAAATAAACCCCATAATAGTGACTTATATCTGGTTACTTGCTCGATGGCGGCACTGATAGATGGTTTGAGTGTTGCGTCGCTAGAAACCTGTGGTCATTTGTTTGGTGGCACGTGACACTTTCAAAAATTGTAACTCAGAGAATACATATTGTAAATATACCATTTTACGACCTTATCACGTTGGGTTAATAACATAAATACATCAAGATAACTCATGGGAAGTTTAATTTTCTATATCAGGGCTGTCCAAACCAGATACGATCCCGGATCAATATTCTAAATAGATTTGAGGGGCGCAGAAACAAATTTTGTTCCTTTTTTCAATCGTCCAACTTTCCAAAAAATTGGTACCTAGTTGGAGCGAGGTCTGACGAGTATGGCGGGTGACGAAAAACTTCCAGTTGAAGCATCTGTGATTTGGACGAGGTTCTTTGTGCGGTGTTTGACAAGCATAGGTACCTACCTAATCTTTGGAGTGGACTAAACTAAAACCATTGACTTGATTGGTTTTCTTTGTCACCCGTCGTATTTGCCAGACCTTACATCAAGTTTCTTTAAAAAAACAATCGGGAGTTTCCATTCGTATTGGAGGCCTCGGCGTCCGCAAAATTTCTAGTATTAGTTTAGTTTACTGGCTTTCAATATCCTCAGTCTACGGAACGAGAGAAATTGATCAGGAAAATCCTAGCCTCCACACTGATTAATTTTGTTGATGCTTCACCGAGGCTATGGATGCCTGGAGACTCGCTTGCCCACCAACAATCCACCCAACAATCTGTCTTCCCAGAGATGGTGGGATGAGCCGCTCTGCAGAGTAGTACAGAACAATTTACTTGACACGACTGCTACTACTGCTGAAGGAGCGCGCCTGCTGTATGTGGGTAAGTGGGAGTCGGGTCTTCGGCTTCATGCACTACCGTCGTCGAACATAGGCACTGTGTTCGACACTACTTTCCGCCTCGCTGCCTTTAGTGAAGGAAGCAACGTGCGTCATACTCTTGCGTCACCCCATCTTCCTGGCTCAGCGTGCTGCGCTGGTGCTGCTGCTGCGGCTGCGGAAAACCTCAAGCGGCGAAAGTAAAAGTAACCTTATCAGAAATTATATTTTGGAGCCGTTTGGGGTTAAAATCTTGTATACCTAATACACACGTCAAGACTGTCTAGGGAAAAAGTATCAATTGGATACAAAAAATATAATTAAAAAACCAGATTTTTAAAATACAATATCTAGTGAATCAGTAATTGAATTCTATGTAAAAATTTAGTCATAAAGTTGTACAAAAATTAATCGTAGTTTGTGTAAATCAATACGAAACAGGTAGTTTCCTATACTTATGTATTTAAATGGATCACTCGGTTCAAAATGGTGTCTGTACTGAGTGATCCAATGATACTGTCATAGATACCTGGAATTAGCTTTAAATGGAATTACCCTTGATGGGGGTGGGATACTCAACTTCAAAAATCAAAACATCAACAATCAAGTCAAACATAGTTGCTATAATGACCTCTACTATAACCCCTTTCAAGGAATACGTCGAGTTCCTGTCACCCCATATATTTGGATCTTGTTTATAAGTTGCGCAGACATCACATGAATGAGCTTCCTGATCCTTTTCAAGAGGATTTTAATGTGAGGGTGCCATGACAGTCAACAAAGTGTGTATTTTGTGGAAACTGCTTACTTGTTAAATGGTTTGGCAGTCACAGTTACACTTGAGGGCATTATTTTGGTAAACATAAATCGTAATTCCAAAGTCAATTCCAGACCTTAAGTTTGGGGAAAAACAAATAAAATTAGTCATTTAAAAAAAAAAACGTTGCCCTACCCTAGGAATTACTCCTGTATCATGGGTGCGTTCATAATCATTTAAACCACATACACAATTAGCTTGTAAGCTTGTCTTGTAAGTAGCAAAAAGTTTTCTTTAAGCCAGCCAGCTATCTCAGTCAAACCGTCTTCAGCGGCAGTTTTTACATGTTTCCATGACCTTCCTGAGAAAGTAACCGCAGAGTGAAAGGAAAATTCAAATAAGAAAAAATGCCATCCACTGGTCTGCACCCAAATTGCGTAACACACTATCAATCTCAATCTGAATCATTTTGAAGGATATTGCTAATCCATTGCTTCATATGTTCGATAAATGTGTCTGCTTAACAACGTAAATAACGCAATGAATGTGGTTGAACTGTCAAACTGAAACCCATTGTTACTGATAGTGTGTTACGCAATTACCTCGCTTTATTGATCAGCAGTGCGATTCTGTAACCATCTCACCGTGAAAACTTAGGTGAAGTGAGCGTAGAGTGAGCTGTCTCTCCAAATAATAGGTAAAACGGGCTGGTGTCCGCAACTCCACGACAATGCGCGTATTTTGCGTACAAATAATGCTAGGGATTGACACTACTGACAACTCACATCAAGCTCACTTCACTTGAGTTTTCACGGTGAGATTTTTACAGAATCGACCGGCAGCAGTGCGATTCTGTAAACATCTCACCGTGAAAACTTAGGTGAAGTGAGCGTGGAGCGAACTGTCATTCCAACTAATGCTAGGGACCAACTAATCCAATTGACACTATTGACAGCTCACTCTAAGCTCACTTCACCTAACTTTTCACGGTGAGATTTTTACAGAATCTATCGGCTGCTGTTAATATAGATTAAAAAGAGTGGCGGCCTCAAAACCTAAAATGTGGGACACGGTAGTAGACGGCCTCTTCGACACTACATTATTTACTGATTCTTTAAGAAGATCTGCAGTGCAATTATTTTTAACCATCTCAACGTGAAAACTTTAAGTAAAGTGAGCGTGGAGCTGTCATTCCCAACTAATGCTACGGATTGACACTATTGACAGCTCACTCTAAGCTCACTTCACCTAACTTTTCACTGTGAGATTTTTACAGAATCGATCGGCTGGTGAGCCGTACCTTTTATGCCTATGATGCTTTCTAGCCTGTGCAGAAGAATCGGGACGGTATCAAAATCTTTCTTGATAATTAATATCTAATTTATGTTCCTTAGCCATTTTATTAACTACTAGCAGGTACCCGGCGTGTTCCTGTCGTAGAAGTAATTGTACAGACGCCAGCAGGTCAAGCTACCCGAAACTGTCAAATTTTCCCAGTCAACCTTGAACCTTAATGCTTTAACGATAAAGTTGAAAATCTATTAAAGAATTTTGACAGATTGTAGTAGGTTGATGTGCTGGCGTCTGTACTATGCCTACCTTCGCGCAAGTGCAAGCAATAAGTTGACAAAGTTTTATCGCAATCGGATTAACGGTATGGCAGTGCATAACATACGAACAAACAAGCATTGATTTTTATAAATTAAACTAGCTGTCTGCGGCTCCGCTCGCGCGCCCGCTTCTCCAAATTTGTTCATCGTAACTCGATCATAAGTCCTCTGCAATCTGGGTTTAGGCCTGGGCACAACACTGTGTCCGCCCTCCTTAAAGTGACTGGCGATATAAGGGCAGGACTGGAAGACATCAATGTTACTGCTCTAGTGTTGATTGATTTCTCGAATGTCTTTAATACACGCGCGGCGGTGGAACAGGTGACTAAAGTCAAGACCACCGGTGAGAACTCTGTCAACAACTCGCTAATCACCTACGGTAGGACAGCCGATCGATTCTGACGGCACGGTTGGCGCAGTGGTTAAGCGATTGACTGCTGCGCTGCGTGTCGCGGGTTCGATTCCCGCACGGAACAAACAGTTGTATGACCTACATGTATTTGTTCCGAGTCTGGGTGTTTTTCTATCTATAATATGTATGTATTTACAAAAAAAAAATTGTATATAAGTAGTTTATCAGCCATCTTGTTACCATAACACAAGCATTAGGTTGCTTAGCTTGGGACAAATGGTGCTGTGTGAAATGTCCAGGGATATTATTATGTCGTTTATTTATTTAAAGGTCTTATTTTATTACATTTTTAAATATTAGTATAAAAAAAAATAACATTTAAAAATATAAAAAAATAGTGATCCACCGGTGGCGGGAGCAGGGTCCAAGCTACCGGTGGTTAGGGCTCCAGAGACAGAAACCTCCTCACAATGCGAGCCGTATCAAGGAGTACTGCCTTCTGAATCAGGCCCTTGATCCAACCGCCTAACGAGAGCCTCGATAGATGTTGATCGAGGCTTTCGGCCATCAGGCCATTGGCCGATACGACAATCGGCACAATGATAGTCGAGCTCACATTCCACATGTCAACAACCTCGTGTGCTAAGTCAAGATATTTGATTTGTTTATCTTTCTCAGCTTTCACGAGGTTCCCGTCATGTGGAATGGTAACATCGACAATCATTGCGCGGCGCACTAATCGATCTATCACCACTATATCAGGTTTGTTGGCGACAACAGTCCTGTCAGTGATGATAGACCGATCCCAGTACAACGTGACATGGTCATTTTCGAGAACTGGGTCGGGCACATACTTGTAATATGGTACCTCAGAGTCGACAAGTTTATATTTCAAAGCAAGTTGCTGGTGAATAATCCTGGCGACTTGGTTATGCCTGTGTAAGTACTCGCTGTTAGCCAGACGAGAACAACCAGAGATAATATGTCTGATGGACTCACCCGGACGGTGGCATGCCCGACACACGTCAACCGTCCCGTCCTTCATAATATATCTCCGGTAGTTATTCGTCAAGATAACTTCGTCCATAATTGCACAGACAAAACCTTCAGTTTCCCCGAAGAGGTCACCAAAACGTAGCCAGGATACGGACGCTAAGAAATCTACATCGGGCTCATGAAGAGCCCGATAGAAGCGCCCGTGAAGCTCCTTGCTTTGCCATACCTCCTTGCGGTCATCGGTAGTAAGTACTACAGGTTTGCGCCAGTTCTCTTTCGCCATGGAGAGCGGGGTGAGTCCCTTGTCCACTGCGACCACATCACGGTGCATACCCACTTCGGTTTTTAGAAAGTATTCCCTGAGACTGCACACCTCGCGGTTGTGGAGGGTCTTCGCATTTAAAAAGCCTCGACCCCCACATTTTCGCGGGATATACAGTCTCATCACCGATGATCGTGGGTGATGCATCCGGTTTGCGGTCAGCAGTGTACGGACCCTTCTATCCAGGGCATCGAGTTCAGTCTGAGTCCATTTGAGTATGCCGAAAGAGTACATCAAAACCGGCATGACCCAACCATTGAAGGCGCGCACCTTATTTCCGCCCGAAAGAAGACTAATTAATACCTTCTTCAGGCGACAAAAGAAGCGCTCCTTCAATGATTGCTTCATGTCAGCATCGTTGATGCCTAACGCTTCCGACATACCCAAATACTTATAGCTTTCGGATGAGGAAAGGGATCTAAGGTGTATGGAATCCGAAAGTGGAATTCCCTCGGATTCCATAATCTCCCCCCCCTTTACATGCATGACTGCACATTTCTCCACACCAAATTCCATCCTGATGGCACTACTGAAAGTTTCAGTTACCTTCAGTAGCTCCATCAGATGCAATTTGTTGGAGGCAAAGAGTTTCAAATCATCCATGTAGAGGAGGTGAGATATGACCTGACCACCTCTCCTCAACCGGTAGCCTAGACCTGAGTCCTCCAGCAGTGTGCTTAGAGGATTCAGGGCTAAGCAGAACCAAAGTGGACTCAAACTGTCGCCCTGAAATATTCCCCGCTTAATCCATACAGGCTCATCATTCCCCTGGATCTGTCGACACCCTGGATAGCGAAGGACCGTCTTCCATTGCCCCATACACGACTCAAGGAAGGTGCGTAGAGTTGCATCTATCTTGTACAACTCCAGCACCCTCATGAGCCATGTATGTGGTACCGAGTCGTAGGCCTTCTTATAATCTATCCAACATGTCGACATATCCTTGCGGGATCGGCGAACCTGTTGGCTAATGGCCATGTCTATGAGGAGAAGCTCCTTAGTACCGCGGGACCCATTCCTACATCCATTTTGAGAGGCAGACATAATCGAGTTACTGTCAATGTGCAAGTTAATTTTCGCTCTCAAAATGGATGTAAGAAGTTTGTAAACCGTCGACAAACACGTGATCGGTCTATAATTCTTGGGTTCCGCGGGACTACCTGACTTATGGAGCAGGTGGGTAACGCCAGTTGTTAGAAACTGTGGTAGCGACCCAGACTCTAAGGATGACTGGAACTGAGATGCCAGGCAAGTGTGTGAACTAATTAGCCATTTTAACCAAAAGTTATGCAGTCCGTCCGGTCCCGGTGATTTCCAATTCGGTAACGGACGGACTGCTCTGGCTACGTCTAATGGCGTATTAATATTATTATTATTATTATTCTGTAAAAATCTCACCGTGAAAAGTTACGTGAAGTGAGCTGTCAATGGTGTCAATCCCTTAGCATTCGTTGGAATGACAGCTCACTCCACGCTCACTTCACCAGAGTTTTCACGGTGAGATGGTTACAGAATCGCACTGCTGGTGCCTCAGTATGAACGTGTGCATCTTAGTCGGAGCATGCGAGGCCAAGATTGTAGTGGAGGGTCTCTTACTGCGCCACAGTCACGCAACGTATGGATTCGTGATTTATTGACAATAACAACATACGGGTGATGCGATTGGCCTTCTTTATCCCACACTCTCCACATCCCATAGATTGTTGTCTATTACGGAGGATAACAAAAAGTTTCCTTACCAGTCATATAAGAAAACAAGATTTTGACCATAGTTAAGCCTAGTGACATTCTGGCATATGTTGTTGTACTAAAGTTGTATTGTCACATCTCTAAGTAACAGTGCCCTAAGGCACATCCATAATTTTAAAATAAATTCTTGTGAACAGAAAAATGACTGAGAAAACTACACAAAGTACACAAGTACGAGATAAACCATGCCCGTGGCTGTGCAACTTTATACCGAAAAACGTGCCTCACCCGGGACCAGCCCAGAATGTCTTGCATCCTAGAAAAGATGTTTTTGTTCTAAAGGTAAGATAATACCGTATAATTGTAATAACAGGATTGCATTTACTGACTGAAACGAAAAGTAGTATCCTACAATTACAGATTTACGTTCCCATTGAACTTAGTTACATTGTCCAGTGCAGGACTGCATTGAAAGACTTTATTCGTTTTTTTTTAAATTATCATTAGTCTCCCTTCTTTATGTGTTTTTAATAATTAGCAATTTGATTAGCAAAAAAACAGTCACCAGTTTTTACTTATTAAAAAAATCCTGCTGTGTGGTCACCTCTATCTTAGTATTTCTTCCCAGGAATTCGATTATTATTTGAAATAAAACGGTAAATATTTTGTTACTGTTTAGTAAAGTACCTAATCGTTAGTTAAAAAAATTACTAAAGGATAGACTGAAGCATTCGTCAATTTAACTGAATGACCGAATGCTACGTAAATTTATTTTTCTTTTAATAAACATTTCAATTGAGGGACCACCCTATATCGATTGTAACTTTTGAATGGCTTCTTTTACAAACTAGAGGTTGAATTCACAATGGTTCAAGTACTTTTAATAACGCTAGACCCAAGTAAATTTCAAATTCCATTGTGGTCTCCACTCAAGGTGAACTTTATGGTTATCGGTTGAGGGACCACCTTCCGCATGCTAGTTCTTTATTTATTTATTTATTTAAACTTTTCGCACAAAAAAGGTACAAAGGCGGACTTAATGCCTTAGGCATTCTCTACCAGTCAACCAAGGGTGGTGAAGAGATTAGATGGCAGGTGCTTTGGTTGAGAGGGACAATGATAAAAAACTTAAAACTATGTATATAAATAGGTTATATACACATACATACTATTACTATAATATATACTTATAATGTATATATATATATACAAAATCAAGGAAGATAGGTGTTAAGATGACTATTTTTTAAATTTGTTTTGAAAATAACTCTGCATTTTCCGCTTAAATGCATACCGACTGGTGGCCGTCCTGATATCAAGAGGAAGCGCATTCCAAAGAAGAATGGACTGAATATGAAAAGAAGTATGAACAAAGTCAGACGTATGAGAAGGACAGAGTAAGAGGAGATTGTTAGAAGCACGCAGATTCTTAGTGTGTGAAGAACATAGATATTGGAAGTGAGATATTAGATAAGAAGGAGGATTGGGAGAGTTGAGAAGGGGGAACAGCGTGGTCAAAGCGCGCAAACTTCTTCTTTGGCGAATGGACATCCATTTGAGCTCAGACCTATAGCTCGACACATGGTCATATTTCCTGAGGTTGAATATGAACCGGATCCCATTGTTAAGCAATCTGTCGAGCTTATCCAGCAACACCGCATTCAAATCAAAGTAGCACACGTCACCATAGTCGATTATAGGGAAAATCAAAGTCTGCGCAAGCATGGTCTTCGTCTTAGCGGGCAAAAAGTTTCTCAAACGGTACAGCGATCGCAAAGTCCCGTTGACCCTTTGACTAACATTAGAGACCTGGCGTTGCCAACTAAGCGTTGAGTCAATATGCAAACCGAGATCTTTCACAGTGGGTGTAATGGGTATGACGGTACCATTAAAAATAAGAGGTGGAAGAGAGCTAAGCGTCACTCTACCCATCATGCGTGAGCTTCCAATTACAATGGCCTGACACTTCGAGGGGTTTACTTACACCCTGAAACTATCAGACCACTTTTTGATAGCATCTAAGTCACGGTTTACATCTGCTATATAGTTAGTTATAGTTCTTTCTATTCTGTGAAAAGGAAGGGTTGATATTCATTAAATTAGTTTTACAAATCTTTTACTAAGAGTAGTCATTTATAGCAGTTATAAATTTTAACTAGATTTTGAGATATGGATGCCTGTCATGTCACGACTGAGGGACCACCTTTAACCGATTGTATCTTTTGAGTGGCTACTTTTACAAACTAGAGGCTGAATTTACAATTGTTTGAGAACTTTTACTAAGCTGACGCATTCAAAAGCTCAAAATTAAAATGTAGTCCCTCAATGGGAACGCAAATTACTTACAGACTACAGATTGGAGGCTGAACCATTATTATGTCCCGAATGTTTTACAATGTGGTCTTTACTTCTGTATTACGTAACGTTCAACATATTTAAGAAACTAGCAAAAAAAAAGTATAGATGAAGCTAAAATTAGTCATCGTTAACTATTTTCTTTTCTACACAATTCTCAGATTGCCAAAGTTGGCCCAACTGGAGACCGGCGCTGTAAGATGGAACTTGAGCTAGTCACACCGAAGTACCCCGAGAAAAAACCACTGTGTCGCATAGATACTAGAGAAACACAATGTGAACCAGACCCCCCACCATGCACCTGTTGTAAGCCAAGAAGAGGAAAAACTAAACACAGTAAAAATACGCAACAATAATTATATAAAAGTATTCTCTAGTATTGCTATCTTATTCTCTCCTTCTAACTTATCATATTTTTTTTTTTATTGTTTTCTTTTTTTAGTATGTTTCAATTATTTATTTAATTTAAATATAAAAGCAACTGGAAACAGTTTTTCCCACCCCTGCTGAGTGTACCTTATTGTAGATGTGAGTATGTATGTAGTAATGATAGAAGTCATCATCATCATTATTTCAGCTGAAAGACGTCCACTGCTGGACATAGGTCACCCCCAAGCACCTCCACCCGACCGGTTCTGTGCTCATAGACTATACACTATATTTAGGAATCTGTGCTTCCCACATCCAGCGGATTCCTACGGCCTTCGGCTGCGGCGTTTTTATTCAGCCGGGCGCGGCGGCGCGACTTATAGGCAGCCAGTCTTTATTCAAACAATATTTTTGTTCGACTTCTTTGGCGCTGATCACTAAAATGTTCCAAATTCAAAAAGTGCGCGGCCGGCTCACATAAAGAGGATTAAAAACTTATTACTGCCCGCTAAAAGTTTCTTATAGAAAACACCACCTTTGGGTGCACTAAAAGCCGAACCAAGTCGTTATTTTCGAATAGATGGGATGAAAATATTATTTGCTTATTATGGACCGTGCTCTTCACGTTATCCATAAACTTTGGCAAACGCTTCTATAGCTTTTACAAATCAAATCTAACAAAGGAAGAATTACTTAAAAGGCTTCGTTACAAAGATATTTGTAAATTCAATTAATGAAATTCATTTGAGTTATGCAGTAAGCAATGGTCTTAATTTGTATTGCCGCTTAGTGCAATTAAAATGATAAATGTATCAAATGCTTCGGATAAAAAGATAAATAGGCATGCATATCGGGTGATTTAGGTACGTCAAGGTGTTTGTATGAAAATTAACAAAAAATAAAAAATAAGAATCCATTAATGTGTCCATAATGAAAAATGCTTATTCCGTCCGGAACACGGCGTAATCCGGTGTACGAGTATATGTACCTATGTTACTTGCTTAGATCTTGTTGCATAGATGATTTAAATAATCACTCTGAAAGTTTAAAGTAATCAAACTTCTAAGCAATAAAATCTAAGCAAATTAAAAAAAAACTGGCAAATTTTCCTAATCAACCTTGAACCTTAAAGCTTTAGCGATAAAGTTAAAAATCTATTAAAAAAATTGACAGATTGTACTAGCTTGATGTGCTGGCGTCTGTACAAACGACGGAACAGATAATAAGGTATCTGTTCCGTGGTACAAACCATAACCAACACACGACAACCAAACGTAACACACGATCAATCGGCATCGGTTTCATTTTGACAGTTCAACAACATTCATTGCGTTATTTACGTGTTGAGCAGACTAATTTTTCGAACTTATGGAGCAATGGATTAGCTATTTGCTTCAAAATGATTCAGATTCCGATTGATTGTGTGTTACGCAATTGGGGAGCTGGACCCTACTTAGGTACCTACCTACTTAACCAATTGACATAGTCTATTGCCGAGTACCGATCTATTCGAGACAATGAATTGTTATCGATTGGTATCGACGCATCTAAAACAAGAACCTATTCAAACTGCAGGACTATCGCTCAATTGATTAGTTACAATCTCTCTTGTTAGCGTTAAGAATATTCGCAAGGAAGATATCATTCATTTTGCCCCTATATTCATAAACGTTCCTTAAAGTGAAGAGACGCGTTTAAACGTCAAAAATGTATTTGGGCCAGTCATTTAACATTTAAATTGCACTGTGCTGATTTCGGGATGCTGAGGTTTTTGTTTTTTTTTTTTATAAATCCTAAGTATTAAAAAACCCAAAAACCTCAAAATGTTTGAATCACTTTCAGTTTTTGACTTAGTAGACTTGTATATATAGATGCGTCCTTCGGAAATATCTACAGTTTGAGTGCAGCCGCAGCTCTGTCGCTCCAATAGAACTAGAGATACAGCACTTCAAATTTTGACCATTTTTCACAAAAAGATATTGTTTTTAAAGCAACTGTGAAAGGATTGTACAGTCCATAACGGCCCCTTTCACAGTTATTTTAGATCGGTGTCAAAATCAGTGACCTTTATTGTCGATCTAATAAGGCTGCTGTTGCTGCCACTGAAAAGTCTGTCATAATCGCAGTGATCTTTATGGTCCGTAATAGGGTTGGAGCTAGCAGAGGCAAAATAACTGGGGGCTTACCACCAGCTCTTATAGCGGGGCAGAAGTTGAACTGCACTGCTTTTTGTACTTAGTCATAGAAAAAAAACCGGTCAAGTGCGTGTCGGGCCACGCGCAATGTAGGGTTCCGTAGTTTTTATAACAGCCAAGTGCGGGTCGTATTCGCTGACTGATAGTTTCGTACCATGCTCTAACTACAACACAAGGACGACAAAACCTCTACTCAACTAATACTAACTACTAATAACTAATAGTCGACTACGATGCAACTTACGCTTAGCGCCATCTCATTCGACATTTCTATGGAGTTGTTCGAAATTTTCGACTCAAATACAATTGGTCAACTATTACTCGTAAACTTGTAGGTAAAGCCCACTTAAGTGTGATAGCTTTCCTTTAAACTTCGTTATATATAGGTACTACTGCCGTGACATTTGAATTTCTAACTACAACCGTTTAGTTGGTAGAGGGGGGGGGGGACACTTGACTCTAACGAAAATTGGTACCTACTTTAAAGCTTGATAAGTCACGAACGGTTTACTTAATCAAAAGACGGTCTTCCCAAACCCCTAATATTTTTGAAAGACCTATCCAATAATATCCCACAATACGGGAAGGACGAAAAAAAAAATTATCATCCCCACTTTACATGTACGGGAGGTACCTTAGATAATTGTTTTTTTCAAAATTTTATTTTACCACTTTTTTGGCGTCATTAACGTGTATACTCATGCAGGAAAAAACTAAAATAAAACTATTGGTACTAACCAATAGTTTTTGAGCTAAACCGCGGACGGACAGTCAGACAAACGAACATTGTTGACTACGGAACCCTAAAAAAGCAATGCAGTTCAACTTCTATATGAGCTGGTGATAAGCCCCTGCGGTTTGATGCTGTGATTGCCTTCAGACGAGCGCCTTAATATTGCGTAGGGCAAACCTTTACATAAACTCTCCTTCCACTTATCTCTATCTAATACTATTTGGGACCAGTATTTGTGTACTTACCATATATTTAAACTTATGAAGCTACTTAATTCCTTTCGAATCGTTCAAGGCAATTCGCGGCAGTCCGTCCCCTTACTTTGCTGACTGGCTAATGCTTTCAGCACGTCATAAGCCGTTAATCTTGTAAACTATACACCGATACTTGACACGAAAAAGACTTTGTGAAAGGCCGGATTACTCTATAGGTATGTCTTACTTTAGTCTTCCAGTTACAAGTCGTTACTTTGGTTACCGAATTTGATATCTTTGTCTATTGAATCGGACATCGGATCATCCCTGATTCGAGTCCAAGGATAGGGAGCTATGTTTGTACTATCTCCATGGCTCTATGTTCAGTTAGTATCGGTTCTTGGTTCTTGTAAGATGTTTTGTTGACTAAGTTCTAAGATATGACTATTTTGGTAACGTGTACTTACATAGTTATTAGTTTATTGTGTCTACGTTTCCTGCTAAGCCCAAGATATACTTTGATCTATGACTTATTATCTGATTACTCGCATACGCGTGACGAAATAGTCGTGTGATTACGTATTCTATTCCTACCGTGTAGAATATACTATAAACTTTGTAGCTACTTGTCATAAAATATATAATATGACTATGTCAGTCCGCTTATAACATAAAATAATATCACGCCTGTTACGATAAACTTAGTTAGAGGTGTACCTTAGTTCCCGCCAGATTTGTTAAGCCCCTTGTAATAGAGACTGCCATCAACCACCACGCACAGATCCAGACTCCGGGCGGTTTCTGATAAATTCTCCTGATGGAAAAAGTGCAACTGGGACTTTGCCTGACCTGGAAATGGAACCCAGGACCTCATGCTCAGCAGTAGGTAACGCGTGCAACCACTAGACCATCGAGGCAGTCGAAGCTAAATGATTAGGTATACCTTTGCAAATCTATACTAATATTATAAAGAGGTAAAATTTGTTTGTTTGTTTGTATGTATGTAGGGGATAATCTCCGGAACTAACAGTCAGATTTTAAAAAAACCTCATTGCATTTGATAGCCCCATTTTTGAGGAAGGTTCTAGGCAATCTAACATCTCGTTACGACCCAGAGCCGTGCAAAATGAAAAAAAGTCAGAAATAACACTAAGCGAAAACGAAGTAGTGGCACGGGGGAGCGATGGGATGCGACGCGATGGGTCGGGGGCCGTAATTCACGCGGACGAAGTCGCGGGCAGAAGCTAGTCGTATCATAATTTGGGACACTGATATCACACGTTGCGCTACATGAGTACACATGGCACTTGTATTACCCAACGGAGAAGGTAGCGGTGTGCCTATGTATTCATACCCATATTTCACCAGATGTTAGGTATGTATATCTATACAGGCTGTGCCTAGTTTGGGACCAACAATTAAATGTAACCGTCTTCTGTTACTTAGAATTTCATACCATATCACTTAAGCATATAAATCAATTTAAATTTTGAATATGGAACGAGCCAGTGCCTCAACCGGGCACAAATCTGCAGTCTGACTTGCTACCGAGAACTTAAAAAAAAAATAGGTAGGTACTTCAGCCCAATATTGTTAGGGTTTGAGTTCGATCTCCGATATGGAACGTGTAGGTACCCAGACAGGTACCTACGTGTTGCCGCTGATACGGACGGCGAGTATCTGTCGACTTCTTCTGGGAATCACGACGATGGCACGGTTGGCGCAGTGGTTAAGCGATTGACTGCTGTGCTGCGTGTCTCGGGTTCGATTCCCGTACGGAACAAGTATTTGTATGACCTAGAAGTAGTTGTTCCGGGTCTGCCTGTTTGTGTATGTGAGTTTTTTTTTACATATTACTATATCTTGGACTTTGGAATTAGTGTGACGAGAGGCAAAGCTTGGCCCTTCCACAAGGTGAACATAATGACCTGGGGAAGGTCGCAAGAATCCGCTGCATGCTCATCCAGGATGCTGGAAACATTGAATCAGTTTAGGCGTAGCTTTAGAGATGAGGAAGACGTTCTAGTGGATATGGTCCACTAGAGAACGTCTTTTGGCTGAATGTTGATGATGTTCATCCCACAATATCACCGAATATCTAAGGCTACGTACGCACTGACGGGTGGCTTGCTTAGCGCCTAGACTCCTAGAGCTTAGCGAGTCACTTTGCGAGTAGCAAAATGAAACAAACGCTCTCGAATTTTCCCAACCAACCGCACTACGCGTTTGGCGCCTTCGCTAGTCGCCTAGCGTGTATCGAAGGATGTTAAGTCACCAAGCTTTACGCGCTAAGCAAGCCACCTGCTAGTATGTACGTATCCTAAAAATTATTTAGACTACTAGACCATAGTACACAATACTTAAGATATCTATTATAAGTTTCTAAGTAATAGCTTCTTTCTTTCACTGATGTCACTTGGAAAGTTGCCACGCTAAAATGGAATTAGGCTGGACACATCTACCGCATGTCAGACGACCAATGGGCCAAAGTTACAACCAGTTACAACCTAATCTTCTTAATGGCAAGAGACATCGCGGCAGGCCGAGCCGGAGATGGCGCGATGAGCTGGACTCCTTTGACAAGAACTGCCGATCGATTCTGTAAAAAACTCACCGTGAAAAGTTAGGTGAAGTGAGCTTAGAGTGAGCTGTTAATATAGTGTCAATCCCTAGCATGAGTTGGAATGACAGCTCACTCTAAGCTCACTTCTCTAACTTTTCACTTTCTTCTTCTAACTTTTCACGGTGGGATTTTTACAGAATCGATCAACAGGTCTGTCCGTCCAATCCTATAAGTCGGTTAAAAACACAACCTATGTCGATCCTGTTGAGTCACATGCGTGGTATAGTAATAATATTTTTCTATGACTAATTCCCAAGACTAGACTAGGGGCCTACCACTCATTAAATATGTGTAGACATTTTTATTGGGATACGCAGTTTATGAGAGTCTTATGAATGAGTCGACGACTCCGAAAGTGTATTCACGGTCAATTAGTTACATAATGATGTCTCGGCACGTGGAGATAAATCTATTTAAAAAATGTCAACAATGTCGAGGTGATGAATAAATAGAATGGACTTTCGCGATTTTTTACCGAGTTTTAATGCGCTTTCATTCGAATCTTAAAGCTCTGAAGCCCTAAAGGCTGCCTGGTCTGGATGCATGATCAGTTCTACGTTCAGTTTCATCTTTAGGTAGGTACTTCTTAAACATCCCATGCGCATGAAAAGATTTTAAGATAAATCTAGGTTAAACGGCCTAAGGGTAAATCCTAGAAAAGGATCTATGTCCAAATATAAATCGATGGAGCCTTGTGCTAAATCAAAGAGAAATGAAAAAAAGATAGAAAAAAGACATCAGTGACACTTATCAAAGCAGACAAGACAAGCAGTCTTTCAAACGGGCATTCAAAATTACCCATGAATTTACTGGTTCTAAATTTTTGGTGATATAGTAGGCAAATAGTATTCTGCCATCTACTATGGCAGCTACCGCGGCCCCAGCTCCTGTACATAAGGCGAAAAAGCCTTATGAAGAAATAAGTGCTATTTTTAATGGCAATGAGGTAAGTCATGTACACCACGGTTTCCTTGTGTATAAAATAGATGTAGATATTATTATAATATATATATGTATATATATAATAGTCCTCCAGGCCCTATTTCGGCAATGGTGGCCAATCTCAATAGAGAATAGCCCGTTACTAAGAAATTCCTTTCGGAAAAACCTAATAACACTTTGCCCGACCTGGGAATCGAACCAAGGACCCCACGCTCAGCAGTCGCGCTTGCGACCACAATACCAACGGGCAGTCTATATAATCTAATAAATATATGTATATAAATACTAGCTGACCCGGCAAACGTTGTTTTGGCATTTAAACCCTACTCCAGCGCCACCTACCGGGTCCAATTGTATACAAACCTTGTCCTAACAATAAAGAATACATAAAACCAAGAATCATCCAATTTGGTGCAGTCGTTTGAAAGTTATGGGCGTAGAAGAAGATCCATTTTTATTCAAATAGATTATAATATTTTTTTTACTTATCTAATCCATGTATAGTATATACTATACTTACATAAGAATGTGTCTATAACCTTTAACACTGCTTCAATAATAAATCATGAAAATATTTCATGCATAAACCTTTATACAAATAATCTCTACGCTGTCGTTCGAGGATCAGCAGACAAGGGGTCTTTAAATTCCATTCGGTGTTGTCATCGTTCAGCCGATAGACGTCCACTGCTCATGCGCGACTACAGGTGCTAAATCTAAATTAGACATACGTTTTATAACCTATATTTTTACTTTGTATACAGTACATTACTACGATATATATTAGTCGTAGTCATTCGCAAATATATGTCTCTGGGAGGACAGGGGGGCACATTGTGAGGGTACAGAATATAGGTGCCGATGAGGGCTTTCACGGCTTGAGAAATTCCCCCCTGTCCTCCCAGAGACATATATTTGTGAGCGAAAATATAGATTCGCGCATGCCACTGCTGACACTTGGCCTTCTACCAAGCATCATCACGACAACCGTTCTTGTGAATCCGCATCCATCGGATTCCCGCAACCTTCACCAGGTCGTCGTTTCACTTTGTCATGCCTAGCCAGCCTTTTAACTATGTTGGGGTCGGCTTCTATTAAAACTGGATGCAGCTGAATATCAGCATTTCATATGGAGCGACTGCCTATCTGATCTCTAGAACAGAGCTACTTTGTAATACCTCTTGGTAAGACTGGCTGTCAGGTTTTCGGGCAGCTGACTACCAGTAACAAACTGTCAAAGATCTACAAATGACAGCCGGGACCACAAGCTTACCGTGTTTTCCAAGGCACGGAGGGATCTCGATATGTTACCCGTAGTTCCACTTTTATCTTTTTATTAAAATAACTGTGAACATCAGGTAAAAATACGAGTGCCGAAGAGTACAGCAAAGCCACCTAGGCTAACCCCGTCGCAGCTGAAGTTGCAGCAGAGCTGTACCTGTGATGACGATGCGTCCATCTGCTCGGAGACTTGTGGCATATTATGTGGAGAGAACACATGCCCTTCAAACAGGCTGGACTTCCAGGTGTGTTCTATTGTGCCTAGCGTTATTCTTGCGTTGCCAACCACTCTGATTTCGTGACAAACTCGATAACTATCACAATTCCTTTCAGTTTGACGATTCACACATATTCTTGAGTCGGTATAGATATAGGAAATTTAAGGATAGAGTATAGGAAGTTATATAGCATAATAATTTTCTCTCTGCTGGAACAAAGGCCCCCACTCTATATGAGAGGGAGTAGGCCATAATCCACCACGCGGGGCCAGTGCGGGTGATGTCACATGTCTTCGAATTTTTGGTTCCAAGACATGTCTTTTCCCCATGATGTTTTACTTCTACGTTTAGAGAGCAGTGGTGATGAAATTAAATACACACAAGTAAGGTGCCTGCATGGGTTCGAACTCACGCCCTACATCTCGTAACTCAGGGTCCATACCACTGGACCACCACTACTCTCATGGGACTTTTACACTTAGGTTTAAAAAGGATTTTGTCATATGGTTAAAATGTATGGCATCACAATTTCGAGTCCGTTTAGTTTCATAAGTATTTAGGGTGCAGACGATAGGTAATAATTAAGTTAAAATAATTGTGATGTTAATTGATTGTTTTCATTTAGATAACAAAGGGGCAGTGGCTTACAAACCATGCCTACATAAAATTACATCGCAGTCACTTTGCGACCAATAGACCAACAGTTCTTATTTTCATACAAAACAACAAATAATTATTAATTTTAGATACCTGACGACATTTGCGAGTCACTCACACACAGGACAGCTCTTAACTCAGAGATGGTGTACGCGATGAACCCGGCCCACCCGACGATGTGCAATACATGCAATGTTACGCCTAAAGACGCCCCCAAGGGTGTGCAAGCGCAAAAAGTTTTACATCCAGACAAAGATGTATTCATCCTCAAGATTGGGAAGCAAACTGATGAACCAAACCGTACTGGAAACATTGAGGTGAGATTATTGTTTGTTGTTTTTCGTGTCAGTATTTTTAAATATGACAATCGAATAAAAAGTACCTAAGTCTATAATTTCTCCCACTGCAAGACAAAGGTTTCTTCTAATACAGAGAACGCACTACTTTAACCGTTATATTAACTGTCTGTATTGACATCCTTGCCCCGATGGTTTATAAACCCTATTAAACATTATTCACCGGTAACAAACTAACAGGTACCTAGTTACAAAAAATCTCGCCGCGCCAATGGAATGTATTTTACTCCTTCCAGAATCAATTGTCTAAATAATGGTGAATGAAAATTGTAAAAATCCATTGTTTAGGTAAGAAGAACTGAACGGTCAGATAGACACTAGGATCAATAGCAGCCCGGAATCTGGACTTGTGGTCCGCCCCCTATTACATGGGACTTAAAAATAACCGGTTAAATATGGATGTACTATAGTGCCACCTTTGTTAACCCTTCAGTAAATACAGGCGTGTTGTTATGTTATGTGTTGTGCATAAGTTTAGGTTACTCGCGACCCGGCCACAATACTGTGACCCGGCCATGCTTAGCACGGTTTTTGCAACTTGACAAAACATTGAGATGTCTTTATTATATGTACCTAAGTTTAATACTGATATATTAAATCTTCCGGGATAAATGATGAGTGAAAACCGCATCAAAATCCATGGGCGTAGCCACGGTGGCCACACCCTGCCAGAGCTCAAACGACTGAAGTTAGAGACACATTTTTGGATGGAAGATTTCGTGGTGTGGGTAGGTGAGCAATAAGAAAGTGTTTTGGATAATTCGAATTATACAATCATACAGATACAGGGTGCTATAGGGTGTAACCTTTTTGTATGAAAAAATTAACCAGGGTAAGACCGCGGGTATAGTTTGCTAGTTGCATATTATTTTAGACTGCTGCCCCACCCTGAGCCCATGGCTGGCTACGCCCATGTCAAAATCCATTGCGTATTGTAGAAAAACAACGTGGTCATACAGACAGACACGAAAAGCGACTAGGTTTGCCACAGGGCTGTGGAACGGGGCATTCTGGGTATCGAAACTAACAGACCGGGGTAGGAATGTGACCATCCGTTCGATCACAAAGATAACTCTTGTCACTTGGAAAGCTGCCACGCGAAAATGGAACTGGGCTGGACACATCTGCCGCATGTCAGACGAACAATGGGCCAAACTTACGACACAATGGGTCCCTCATAATGGCAAGCGACATCGTGGCAGGCCCAGACGGAGATGGTGGGATGAGCTGAGAACTGGTCCTTAGCAGCTTTGAACACAGAGAAGTGGAAAGAGAGTTGGGAGGCCTTTGCCCTTCAGCGAGACATCACAGGCTAATAATATAAGTATAGATATTGATATGCTTGAGAAATGACCCGCTTAACTGCCGGGATCATCGCGACCCTTTCAGATAGCTGGTAAACATGGGTTTTTCTTTATTGATAGCTGTAATCAGTACTTAATAGCCAGCTGCCAGGGTTTTCACTGACCCCAGTAAATGTAACAGATAGGACTGACCCCTGACATTTAGATTGTATCTAATGTGTAAAACAATAACACAATTATCGACGAAATGTGATTTTTTAAATATAGACATTGCATTAAAAATTTGCATGCCTATAATGTTCAATGTTCCCACTTCTGGGAGATGGGTCTCCTATCGGTGAAAGGGGGATTGGGCCGTAATCTACCACGCGGGCCCAGTGCGGGTTGGTAGATGTCACATGTCTTCAAATTTTTGGTTCTAGGATATGCCGGTTTCCTTACGATGTTTTGCTTCACCGTTTTGGAAGGAGCATTAAAAAACATACTTTTTTGTTTTGATTTGCGTAAGTACACAATTACAGCCATTGCGGGTGATTTGCTGATGAGCATTGAAGAATTCCTTCCTCTATCTGTCATAGAAGAACTTCAGACGTTGTGTGGAGTTCTTCACCCGAATATGATAAAATCAATATGCGACCATGTCATGAGACAATCAGCAAAATCTCTGAACCTAAGTTCCTGCAAATAAAACCCGCCTGTCATTTTAAATACTTGTGAAGATCAAATCATTATAACATGGTTTATTCGGTTATGTCGTGTATTATTTATTATTTACGCGAGGTAGCTTCTCAGGCTTTTTTTGATTCCCACAAATCGCAAGCATGCAGTCAAACCAGTCATGCCATATTAAAAGTTGCAATTATGTACGTGTTACCTTGTATGAACGCCGAACCCCAAGGAATGGTATGTAAGCTTTGCCTAAATGGACACAATGTTATGGCTGACGTAAATGAAAATTGAGCTAAACACAGACCGCGTGTTGTGTTACAGAAAGACATGTCATGGCTAAACGGGATATTGTAATAACTAGTGTAATTAATGCTTTACATTGTTGTTGTGTTGTGCCATATTAATATACATATACATGTGCAAGTTGCACATATTTTATAAGTGTAATGCTAACTAAGGGGTATTTTTCACCCCGCGCGTTACTAAAGCTTAACCCCGAGCCCATCGTTTGCCCCACTCGGGGGTGTTTAGTACACATGTTCCTTTCAAATAAGGTGTCCTTGTTTCTATTGAGTTAGTAAAGAAAGCGTGATCCTTAGTACGTACTTACCTTACCTATATCATAAACGTCTGATTAAAAATGTGATTTTTAACCAAAGCCTACCTCGTAATTAACGGCTCTTGCTGGCTCCTTGCGTACTACCAGCAGACGGCAGAGCTTACCCAATGACTGTTTGTTATTTGACGAAGCTAGAGGGTGTCCCAAAGTTGGTGCAAACAAATTAAGGCTTGTGCCCAGCAGAGGCTGAAGTCGCGCTGTAGATGATGATCATGAGTGAGTTAGTCCCATCCCCAGTCAAGTCAAAACTCATCGTTTCGTTGCAGGTGGAACTAGTGACACCTCGCGCGCCGGCCAAAGCAAAGCCAGCGACGCACGCATGTATGCAGATCCAATGCGAGGAGGAAGACATACCCTGCTGCCTTCCTTGCAGGACCTGCCATGGAATGCCGCCGAAGAAGCGGAAAGGAAAAAGACCCAGGTGCTGCCCTTACTAAGAGAAAACCTCACCCATTCAAGTCGTTTTTACACTCACTTTTGTGACGAAAACATTTTAACCTAGGTTTAATTTTCATCAAAGCTGTCTCAAAATAACTAAGAATCGCAATAGGTAGCGGAAGCGGTATTTAATAAAAATTGTATAAAATAATAGGGCTTTTATTGCTGTTCTAAACCTTGGACTTCACAGGGAAGTTCTGATGAGAGATGGTCACAGTTCGTTGTTAAGGTAAGGATGCTGGTGCATGTCATCTTTAAGGCGAAAGCGTCCGGGTAGCCCGCGAAATTCAAATTTTCTTACCTACGTTTTATTGGAATTTGCAGGTTAGTATTAGGTTGTATGTTGATCTAAATTTATAATCATAAAAATCATCAACACATATCTCTAAGCTATTACCATAATGAATGATGTATTTCATGAAATCATCACATTTGAGGCCAGTTCTAACTTAGGAGTTGTATTGCTGATTCTATTTCTGTAAAGCCATATTTGTTAAATTATTATAATTATATAAAGCCATATTTGTTACGGCAAAAAACGTGAGTAAAGGATTTCGCGGGCTACCTTAGCCCATACGCATCAATAACGCTCTAATAGTTCCAACCTACAACTGTGAAAAAGGGCTATACCCTGTCCATTAGGTAAATCGTTTTTTTTATAGATAGAACTAGTGATTGCAGCAACACATAATGTCTGTAAGAAGCCATAAATAAGATAATTCAATAAGATAAGGTGAGTTTACTTATTTATTTTATTACGCATTTTAAAATTAACTTATACGTAATCTGCAGGAATATGTACGTTTTAAGACAGCTGTCAAAAAACGGTTACCCTATGGACAAGTTATAATAGGTCCAACCATAAAAAAGAAGGTTCCTACCTAATACTGTGAAAAAATATGTAGGTACTTACTTAAGTAAAATTTCCAGCTCATTAAAAGATTTGGCATTTCGCTTGCCACGCGGGCTTCTTCAAGTGATTTTAATTAATTGTAATTGCTAGTACCTATCTAGCTAATTTGTTAAACGAGCGGCCTTATTGGTCCCAGACCCAGTTTCGTCTAAAATGATTTAGGACATAGATTGTCTTTATCAGGCGGGCTCCGTTTCTATTGTAATTATCTCGTGAGATTTGACGACTGTCGACTGAGCAGCTGTTCTAATCCATAGAAGGAATACAGATATAGACGAGAATCAGCACTGTTTTTCAATATGGATTGTGTTGAGTGCTGAAGCCATCACGTTCTTAGCTTGCAGCGATGTACTTATACGCACATGTTGGAGTCATCTTTCTTCCAACAGATGCATCACATTTCAGTTAAACGAAACTTATAGCACCTAGGTACCCACCCAACCTACACAAGAAAAGAAAAAAAAAAAGGAATATATAAGAACGTCACTTACTGAATGCCTGAGGGAGGACTTCGCCGTCGAGGTAGACAGCGTAGGTGGTGTGACGATCTGGTAACGTTTGCAGGGCCAGCATGGCCAGAGATCAGATAAGACAAGGAGGTTTGGAAGGAAAAAGGTGTGCCCATGGGGCCGAGGGGGGGGGGAGGGGTTGCCCAGCAGTGGGACATATCAAAGGCTAACAAAAAAAAAAGATTATCTATTTCAACTTTAATTTTACTGTTTTGTTTAAAATTACAAAAATGTTGTACCTATTTAATGGTGAACAAGATACAGGCTGTGCCTAGTTTTAGGACCAACGATACCTCCATATTGTAATAATTTTGAATGTTGAATTAACCGATTTTACTTTACTTTAAGAAGACAGATTCTTTTTTTTCTTTTCTTTTAGCAATGTGCGTAATTTCAATGTAAACTATTCCCGTCGCGAATAAGTCACACATAACAAATTCTGTAGCAAGTAAAAGTGTGCATTTATCGCAGTTCGTGCGTTTGCATCTCTAACATGTTGCGTGCTCTGTGTACTTGATTATTAAACCAGCAATGTTCAGCGCTCATGTCAACAGCCAGTGAATATTGCATCAGACGCACTCGGGTGGCGCCCGCGCAGAAATGCGGATTGCAATGAACTTGCCCAAACGTGCCCTTCGCACTAGACCCACTCACTTACGATAGTAGCTGCACAGTTAGACCGTGATATTATTAATGTTAGACCAGTTTTGGTGAGCCTGAGACCGGTGTACCTACATGCAACCTTCGATGTTTACCTTTGATTGATTCATGAATCTGTAACATACTTTATGTTAGACATTTTGGCTAACTAGATAATTATGAATAATCAGCCTACAATGTTCCCACTGCAGGGACACAGGCCTCCTCTCTTCGAGAGGGAGTGGGCCGTAATCCACCACGCGGGCCCAGTGCGACTTGGTAGATGTCACGTCTTCGAATTTTTGGTTCCAGGACAAGGTGGTTTCCACCTGATATTTCCTTCACCGTTTTGAGAGCAGCGGTGATGAAATAATTTACACAAAGTAAAGCTCCTATCTAGGTTCGATACGACCTTCAAATCATTACAGACCACTGGGCCACCACTGCTCTGACATGAACAATTATCATTACCTGCCACTGGGCCACCATCTGCTCTGACATGAACAATTATCATTACCTGCCACTGGGCCACCACTACTCTGACATGAACAATTATCATTACCTGCCACTGGGCCACCACTGCTCTGACATGAACAATTATCATTACCTGCCACTGGGCCACCACGGCTCTGACATGAACAATTATCATTACCTACCACTGGGCCACCACTGCTCTGACATGAACAATTATTTATATTTAATCTTCTGAAATATCTATTAAAGAAGAGTTTCAGCTTCAGCTCTTCTGATTGTCGTTAAAGTTCATAAAAGCGTTAATTGTGGTGAACCCTGCAGGAAGGAAACACGTTGTTTATTCACACATTCCTGGCTCAAAGATAATTATGTAGTATTTCAATGGAGTATACCTAAGTAGTTCAGTATGTGAAACCTAACTATGTCTGTTTCAAAAGTTGAAACCCAATTAAAGCGTTAGTGAGTTCGTGATGAATGGTAAGTATGCCGTAATCGTAGTGTAGGTGTCCACTGTTCTACTGTATATCTTTTAAACCTACTGCTGATCAGTCTACAAATTACATCGATACCTGAGAAGAGCGATACTTATGGTTATTCCGTTTATCCACCCCAAAAAATCCCCCCTTAAACCCTTTAAGAGGGATACGCTGATACGCATGTCCGAGAATCCATCCTAGGCCTAGTTGGTTTAGGGTGTCATTCTATGTCTATCATATTCAAAGATTGATAGAATTAGAAACGATGTTTTAAATTTTTAACGCTAAACACATGCAGTGATTTGTGGTGGAAGTGTGTATCATTGTCATGTTCTTTGGACCATAAGTAGGTATACTGTCAATTTCCAGATATACCACCATGATGTGGCTTGCTAACACACACACACCACATGCCACATGGTTGTATGTCTGGGAATTGCCATTGGTTTATTTAAATAATAGGAAATTCGTACACGGTATTTTCCTGTTTAGTTAGGTACTTCCATTGCTACCTAATATGGTAAATATTTAAAAACAGGAGTTGTACTTAGTTTTTGTACTTTGTCTCCTATGGTCATTTAACTATATACACTACAAGTGGGTATTTACTAACCAACCTAATAAAATCTTCGATTTAAAAAAAAAATCGTCTTATAAATAAAAGGCATGAACATGCACAAAGCGTTTGCGCGTGTTAGGAATGACAGTGTGTAGTTTGATCTCCTTTTCCTATTATGTATAAGTACCTATGTATGTAGTTTCGGAAATGTAAACACCACGTTTACACGTGCTACTAAACAAGTCACCGAAGCGCTCACCAAGCACAACTAAAATAATTGGACTTAAAAGCTGCTCCATAATCCTCCTGCGCAACGCTGCAGCGCTGGTGCAGGAAATATTGATAGGCTCGACTTAATAAAATAAAATAAAAAGATTTTTTTGAAGTAACCCAAAAGCACCGATACAGCAACCAGAATACATAAATACACATACACACATATAAGATAAATAATATCGGACACATTGATTAATCAATCCACTCAGTCTATCGCGTTCCACTGCTGCAACTGACGGTTCTGCGTCTTCCACGTCAAGTCTGCTCCTACCACCTTTCTAAGTTCTTCGGTCCATATGCTCGAGTGCGACTGCTCGAGGCTCAAGTCAACACATTATATAAAAAGAAGAGTCCTGTCTCAATCGCTCATCAACCTAGCCCAAATCCTTGAAGCTAGAAAACCGAAATTTTGGACAGAAGTTCCCTTTATGATGTAGGACAAGAACGATGTCGCTGGTACAGTGCAAGTAAAATCTAAATAGCCTTGGAAAGTACTTTCTTCCAGAAGAATGGTTTTAATCTAATCTATCTAACTTGCCTGTAGTGTCCCTCTGCAAGGCAAAGGCCTCCGTCAGCCTTTTCCACATAATTCGGTCTTTTGCAAGTGCCGGCCAGTCCCTACGGTAGGAGTCAAGCTCGTCCCGCCATCTCCGTCTTGGCCTGCCGCGATGGCGAAGAATGGTTAGTCACGAAATATTCTTTGGGTAAATCCTATGAAGTCTAAAGTGGTTCATTTATATGCGTAGTTGTGCAGCTTTTCTATAAGCTTCAATCACTAGCAGTGCTTTACATAGGAATGTAAGACCCACTAATATTGGCTCCTAGTGTATTTCTTTGCATTTTTAAATTGGTATTAGGTAAATGTATGTAGCTCGTGCAACGCACTTTGCCCTGCTTGGATAAGTAATTTCTAGTGCTAAACATGAAGAAACCCTTAGGCAGGAACTTCGTTTTCTTAATAACTATTCCAAACTAGCGGACCCGGCAGACGTCGTCGTGCCCGAAAAAGCAGCGCCACCTATCGGGTCCAATTGTGTATACAAACCTTGTCCTGACAATAACAAACACAAAAAAAAAGAATTATCCAATTTATTGCAGTCGATCGGAAGTTATGCGCGTACATACATTTCGGTGATTCTATTTATATAAATAGATAGATTTATATAGATGAAAACTGTAATTTTGAGTCGGCGCCAAACAATCAATACCTACCTAAACAAAGATCACTAACTTGCCTTAAATTTAAACGGCGCCGACTCAAAATTATTTAGGTATACACATTAGTTTAAGAACTTAGTTATTAAGGTTAAATAAAAAAGGTTTATTATTTTTTTCTTTTCAGTTTTTTCGGCGGTTTAATTTTTTTGATAAAAAGTTTTTATTTTATATTTTTTTGTGGATATAATCTACTAATTATTTGCCAAAGGGCAGGCAGGCGTATGTGACACTGAGTAGAGTAATAATACACAACTCAGCATTCAAATCTGTGAGTGAACAATGAATCACCCCTATTTTCCTTAGGGTTGGATTTTTTTTTCATTTTATATGGGACCAACTTTAGGGGTATACCCTTTCCAATAAAAAAAATATTATCAAAATCGGGCTACTCTGTAAAAAGTTATGCGTGGTTATACAAATAAAAAAAATATACTTACGTGCATCGACTTGTTTTCGTTGGTTAAAGAGGCAATCGCGGAGAATTGGATCCAATACGCGCATGTGAAAGGGAATAGCAGTGGTGGCTCAGTGATAACGGCACCGAGTTGTAGGTTGTGGGTTTGAACCCAGGCAGGCTTTACTTTGTGTAAATAATTTCATCACCATTGCTCTCAAAACGGTGAAGGAGAACATTGTGAGGAAACCGGCATGTCCTTGAAACAAATATTCGAAGTGACATCTACCAACACGCACTGGGTCCGCGTGGTGGATTACTGCTCACTCCCTCTCGAAGAGAGGAGGCCTGTGTCCCTGCAGTGGGAACATTATGATTATCCTAAAGAGAATATATTAATAAATAAATATTATAATAAAACTTAAATGATTCATGACATCTATAATTTACTTCATTAATACTTATTCCATGCAGAGCTAAATATACATACCTACCAATTCATTCAGGAAGGACAATACTAAACTACGTTTCGTAATATCCTTAGGTAAACCTACGGCACATTACAAAGCTATGAATACCTGTATTATTATTTAAAATAAGTGTGAAAGTTCGATCTAGTAACATAGTTATCAGCATTGATTATAAAAAAATAAAGAAAAAAAACCCGTCAAATGCGCGTCGGACCCGCGCACCAGGGGTTCCGTACAAATTCGTAGACATGTAACTTAAAATTTACGGTTTTCGGATTTTTTCCTTTACTTGTGTTACATGACATAGCTTCTTGCCAAATTTCATGATTCTAGATCAACGGGATACAGACGGGTTATAGATTTTGATTCCGGAACATAAACGCCCGTATCTTTTTATTGCGTTGACTTAGAAGTTTGATTTATTCACTGCTTCAAGGGATTGCAGCCCTGAGTATTTGATATTAATTTCAATTTGACATCAACTCCACGCATTTCTGAGAAAAAAGCTCTTGACAGACGGACAACGCAGTGACCTTATAAGGGTTCTGTTTTTCCTTTTGAGGGACGGTACCTTAAAAAAATTGGGTAGGTAGTCACTTAATTGCGAAGTCCAGCAGTGGACGTCTTTCGGCAGAAATGATGGATGACTATGATGCTGATAATTGGTTAAAATAAGAATTATTACAACACCTTTCTCGTGTAACTTTTAAATATGGATTTGTTCCTCAAACCTTGTCCGTTCAGAACCTTTCAAGCAAAATTAATTACAAAACAGTTACGAAGAAGCCAAAAACAAAATTGTTAAGTGAAATGATCCAGGAATAGGATCACCGTGACGCAAAAGCTCTTTTAAACAATGAAGGGTTTTGCTCAATAGCAACCGCCCCTTCCTGTTGCATCATGCCAGCGTAAGCTATAAAATAGGTATTATTAAACACAAAAACCTTTATTAAGGATTTATTTTAGGATTGATGACGTAATTCATCTGTTTTTATTCATAAGCAATTCATAAGTAAATTTGTTTGAGCCCGTGAAGACGTCATCATTTCGTTAAGTAACTTGTTTATTAAAATAAACTCCTAAAGATGGATACAAAAAGAATGGAAGCCGTGGAAGACTTATAGGTACTGATTGAACTTACATCATCATGCTATAATAATAATAATTCATTTATTTATCAAGTAACAAGGACTCATTAATACACAGAAATTAAATAATAGCACAAACCTTACACTAGAACACACTGAATACATTATACATAACATTACAATAGGTACAACACAAAACAATAACCACACAAAACATTTCATATTGACAGCCGACGACTGTAGGTGACGTGCAAGTCACTGCAGCGTCTGATATATGGACAGTCGAGCCTGCCGGCTATCATCACCAGCACGCTGTTGGAGCTGCCGCGAACTCTGCGTACCAGGGACGCGCTTCGCTTACGCATCGTTGCATAGAAGCAATCGACGCTAGCGACAGCGAACATGCCCGAAGCACTACAATGTCGCGGCAGCCCCATCAGCGCTCTGAATGCGTTGTTATATTGGATGCGGAGGGCTTCGTATGCTTTTTGAGTGTGATTTACCCACAGGCTGCACGCGTACAGAGAGGTACAATAAGCCCTGAAAAGGGTCTGCTTGACCGACCCTGAACAACGCGCAAACCTGCGAGCTATCATGTTACCTCTTACAGCCAAGGCCCTCCGCTCCCTCTCGATATCAGCTATCATGTTACCTCTTACAGCCAAGGCCCTCCGCTCCCTCTCGATATCAGCTATCATGTTACCTCTTACAGCCAAGACCCTCCGCTCCCTCTCGATATCAGCTGTCATGTTACCTCTTACAGCCAAGGCCCTCCGCTCCCTCTCGATATCAGCTATCATGTTACCTCTTACAGCCAAGGCCCTCCGCTCCCTCTCGATATCAGCTGTCATGTTACCTCTTACAGCCAAGGCCCTCCGCTCCCTCTCGATATCAGCTATCATGTTACCTCTTACAGCCAAGGCCCTCCGCTCCCTCTCGATATCAGCTGTCATGTTACCTCTTACAGCCAAGGCCCTCCGCTCCCTCTCGATATCAGCATCATCTCTGAGACCGGATGTTACTACATGCCCCAAGTATTTGAAATGGTCCACTCTGACCAAGGGAACCCCGTATAGTTTGATGGGAGGTACTGCTATAGGACATTTAGTGCCGGCCTCAAAAACCATGAACTGACTTTTCGCCACATTATATTTAAGACCATGTTCTCGTGCATATGCCTCACAAATCTGTAACAATGTTCTCGTGCCACAAACCGATGCGCTCAGCAGCACCATGTCGTCCGCATAGCTAAGATTATTTAAGCAAACTCCATCAATATGACAGCCGACATGATGACTGCTGAGAGCAACAATCAGAGCGTTCACATATGTACGCTCTGATTGTTGCTGTATAGGTTAGAAAGTGCGGGGGAGCTCAACCCCCCCTGCCTCACCCCGTACTCCAACCCATAAGGTTCCGACAGCGACCCGGCCCACTTAACACTATTTATCTGGCCTCCATACCAACATTTAAATAAGTTTATAAGTTCTTTGGGAAAGTTAATCTCCTTCAACTTCTTCCAAAGAATGTCATAATCGACACATGACATCTCTATCATTTTGAAGGATATTGCTAATCCACTACTTCGTATATTCGAAAAAGGTGTCTGGGTACATACGCAATAAATGTTGTTGAACTGTCAAAATGAAAGTCATTGCAACTGACAGTGTTTGTGTACGCAATTACTCCGCTGGTGGTGGCACAAAAAATAAAAACTTTTTTACAAAAAGAAAAAACAACCGAGTTCCATAAAAACACTACAAAGTGAAAAATAACTTTAATTTCGGAAGTCGGTGGCGAAAAACGAAATACAAAAACCAAAGACACCGAATTCACTTTGTAGTGTTTTTATGGAACTCGGTTGTTTTTTTTATTTGTAAAAAAAAAATATTTTTTACTTTTTTGTTGTGATATTTTTTTTTGATTTTTGTTGATTTTTAAAAAAGCGCTTGTGTAATTTTGATAAAAAATTTATGGGACCATTTGGGAAGTATAAATACCCTTTCCAACGAAAAAATAACTTTTCAAAGTGGTTGGCAAAGGACGTCGACGAGTCATGCGCGAACAAACATAAAAAAAAATACAAACATCCGAATTGAGAACCTCCTCCTTTTTTTAGAAGTCGGTTAAAAAGTTCGACGGCAAACCGGTTAGTACTATGGATTCAGTACATGATTCTGAACCCTGTTTTATAATAGAATAGACATTTATTTTGCAAATATGGGTAATACATAATAGATGTTATAAATGTGTAATACATGAAGGTCAGCCATAATATATCACCAGTCGGCATGCAACATTTATACTTATATAAGGTGATGAAGTCCGTTTGAAAATAATTATATTTTTTATTCTTTTATGAACAGTTTTTAAATATACTGCCATCTTTCGAGGTACATTTTTATCTTTTATAAATTGAATCAATCACGAAATAATCACAGATAAATCAATCCAGAGCGATTCAGTCAATTATTCTCTCTGATAAAAACTCAGTCAGACGAAACTCAGTGGTGAAATTTTTCGTCGGTTATTAAAAACTAAAATAGCTGTTCCATACATTTTGACCGCGTAGGTATTGCACTTATCTATGAAATAGCAGATTTTTTTTTATATCCGGTGGGAAATGTATACGTTACGTAGTTTGCACGACGATGTCCCTGCCACCCAGTATAATAATGTGATTCCTAATAAACCTGTGAATTCTAAAGATTGTCTAATTTGGTTCTATGATTGATTAGATAAAGGTGAGTTAACTACCGCCGACCAGCTGATTTACTTAATATCTGGAGAGATGTCCAGACTTAAGCCAGTAAATATAAAAAGGCATAATCACCAGGCTTCTCAAAAACACTGTTAATTATATACCTATTCATACATATATTCTCCAGACCGAATTTCGATCACTGTGGGCAATCTCAACGGAGATTATCCAAGTACGCAGGAGATAATCTAGTGCTCAAGTGTATGGGCAAACGCAGGTTCACACCCTCTTTGCTCACTCTCATAGTACGATAGGTCGGCATCCAACACGACCGGAGGAGATCAGGCGCAGGACCAACGGCTTTACGTGCTTGCTTATAAATAACATACGTTCACAAAGTCAACCCTTTTCCTCAGTGGATTAGGCAGAAACTATGGAACCAACTGCTGCGAGTCTCACTTACTCCTTTGCTTTAAATACGTTCATACAAACTGGTAAAAAAATTGCTTAGAAAAAATAACGTTATCGCGTTTTACGCCTTAGTCGTGTTTTATATACAATTTATTACATAATCTTACTTTACACTACATTCTACGGTTTCGCAGCAACTGTTACGTCACGATCCTGAAACATGTGTCAAACAATTTGAGAGTGAAATCGTACATTTTTCTTAACGCCCGTAGCAAAAACGTGACCGAGAAATTGTGAGAAATAGTTATAAATACTTTCTTTAATTACTGTTTTCAGTAGAGATTTTCATGTACAAAGTGTGAAGTTGAATGAAAGAAAAAGTCAAATCTTAATGTGAAATATAATTAAATACAAAGTAAACTCAAAGTCCCCATATTACTAGGGTTGATTTTTCAATCGACAGATAATTTTTATTCGTGGAATAAAATTGACGTCTGACAGATTTTATATGGAAGAAATGTCAAAAATTCTAAATTATTCCTCCGATAAAGTTATCTGGCGTTGGAAAAATAAGCCCAAAAGAAAGTAAGTAACTTTTCAATCATCATAACTTTATTTTTTGAAATTTTGACAGTTATTTCATACAAGAACTGCCTAACGTCAATTTTATTCCTCGAATAAAAGTTATCTGCCGATGGAAAAATCAGCCCTTAGGATACTATTATTTATCTGAGTATGTAGGAGTTTCCCTGTAACCCGCTTCTGACAAATATAAATTAACACGTTGAACGCCAAGGAAAAAAATGCATCTGCCCGTTCAGGCCGCGTCGGTCAGTGATGGTCGACAACTAGACTTTCCGTTCGGGCCGCGTCGGTCAGTGCTGACCGCGTTTTACAAGTGTTTTCGATTCATTCATTCAGGCCGTAGGACAGTGTTATCAAACTAAATCCTATATTCATTGACCCGCGTGGCCCAAATAAACTTAAAGTTACTCCAAATAAGATGGTTTTTGAAAAACGTAAAGGACTTAGAAAAAAAACAACCATTACCAAAGAGTGAAAATTTGTGTGGCGCGAAGTTGGAAAGGCCTTTGTCACAGTGGATTTCTCGGGGCTTATGATGATGATAAAGATGTAAATTTTGTCGGATTGTGAGTTTGGATGTAGAAAGTACCTAATATCTAAAACTACTCATCGGATTTCAAAAATTATTTCAGTAATGGAAAGCTACGTTATCGACGAGTGCTAATACTAATATTATAAATCCACAAGTTTTGTGTGTTTGCGTGTGCGTGTGTAGGGGTGAGTATGTGTGTGCGTGAATGTGTGGGGGTGTGTTTGTAAAATATTTAGCGAAAACTACCCATTAAACAAAAAAAAAAACTCTCATTTTATACCAAAAAGTTTATTGGAGTAAATATAAGTTGTTCAATGTAGAGGCATCTCAGATCAAGATATATTATGGGCGTCAACTGCGTAAGCGCGGGTGAGATTACAAACTCGGGAGCCGCAGGAGGAGACCTGACACCGCGACCCGCGCGGCCCCCTTTAACGGAAAGTCGATTTTTCGTTTCTAGGAGCCGCGTCGGTCAGTGCTGCCCGACGTTTAATATCTCCATAAATAATATCTCAAGTTGACTTTTGTTAATAAAAACATACATTTGGACATTAGATATAAGTATCTAATTAAAAAAACATTTGCTCTAATTTTGGATAGAACTGTGATTTTTGCTTGGCCTAAAGGGAAAGTTCACTGTCGGTCAGCACTGACCGCGTTGGCGTTCAACGTGTTAACTAGCTTTTGCCCGCGGCTTCGCTTGCGTTAAGAAGTATCCAGCCCGATCGGTTTAAAATTGACAAAGTTTCATACAAACTTTCATCCCTTATTTTATCCCCTTAGGGGTAGAATTGATCAAAATCCTTTCTTAGCGGATGCTTACGTCATAACATCTACCTGCATGCCAAATTTCAGCCCGATCCGTCCAGTGGTTTGGGCTGTGCGTTGATAGATCACTATGTCAGTCAGTCAGTCACCTTTGAGTTATATATATTTAGATATTAAAAAAGAATTAATTGGATAGTCAGCAACAAAAGTAGAATTTAAATTTTAATTCATTTTTGTTTTGTTTTGTTCAATTGCCTAGCCTTTTCCCAACTATGTTGGGGTCGGCTTCCAGTCTAACCGGATCAAAATATAAAAATCTAAATACCTGTATTTTACATGAGGTGACTGCCTATCTGATCTCCACAACCCAGTAACTGACTTTTGGGCTTCTAACTTCCACGTGTCACTATGTTTGTACACGCTAATCTCCGAAACCACCTAACCGATTTCAATGAAATTTTGTGAATGTGTATGGTAGTATTGCAACTGCTATTTTATTTATATTTTAGTTTATTAAGGGATCCTTACGAACTCTTCTTCACGCGAACGAAATCGCGGGCAGAAAAGGGTCTAATAAATAAAAACCACGTGTCACTATGTTCGTGCACGCTAATCACCGAAACCACCCAACCGATTTCAATGAAATTTTGTGAATGCGTATGGTAGTTTTGAACCTGCCATTTTATTTAAGTATATTTTTTTATAGCTGACCGTACTATCAAGCTTTTCGCCACCATAGGATTAGCAAAGCGCCTGGTGAAAGTGATTACTACAAACGCTGCGTTTTAGGGCCGATCACGATAAGGCGTCAATAAAAGACAATACATACTATATACATTATTGTTTCATGTACTCTTGCGCAGGTAAACTACGTAGGTATTACGGTACATGGTACCTAAGTAATTAGATACATACCTTTTAACTTCGGTAAGATTGCAATTTGTAATGGCTTCAGATGCTATCCAAGATAAAACACAGATTTTTTTCAGTGGACACAATCGATTAAAATCAATGTGTTAATTTAATTATAAATACTACGGTAGCACTAATTACAGTTCTGATTTATAAAAATGCAAGCTTTTCTTTTTATTATCAGAAAGGACAAGAGGAATAAAATTTCAAGATACACATCCACACTACACATATTATTATATTATTACTAGCTGACCCGGCAAACGTTGTTTTGCCATATATAAATTATTTCTAGCTGCCCGGCGCTACTTCGTTCGCGTGGTGTCCTACCCCCTCCCCTACTCCTACACTACTCCTACCCTACTCCCACCCTACTCCTACACTACTCCTACCCTACTCCTACCCTACTCCTACACTACTCCTACCCTACTCCTACCCTACTCCTACACTACTCCTACCCTACTCCTACACTACTCCTACCCTACTCCCACCCTACTCCTACACTACTCCTACCCTACTCCTACCCTACTCCTACACTACTCCTACCCTAGGGGGGACATCCCTTATCAATAAAGGGTTTGAAAAAAAAAAAAATAGATAGTAGCCGATTCTCAGACTTACTGAATATGCACAAAAAATTTCATCAAAATCGGTCAAGCCGTTTCGGAGGAGTATGGCAACGAAAACTGTGACACGAGAATTTTATATATTTCATCAAAATCGGTCAAGCCGTTTCGGAGGAGTATGGCAACGAAAACTATGACACGAGAATTTTATATATTAGATTATTATTAAAAAAAATGAAGACCCCTCCGTGCCTCGGAGAGCACGTTAAGCTGTTGGTCCCGGCTGTCATTCGTGGATCTTTGACAGTCGTTACGGGTCGTCAGAAGCCCGAAGGAAGTCAATCAACTCAGCCTATCGCAGTCCACTGCTGGACATAGGCCTCTCCCAGGCTGCGCCACAACACCCTGTCCTCCGCCTTCCGCATCCAGGCGTCCCAGCAACCTTACCGGAACCGGAGTTACCGACATAGCGTGCAGAGTAAGCAAACTGAAGTGGCAGTGGGCTGGCCATGTTTGTCGAAGGGCTATCGTATTACCCAGTAATTGGGTTGTGGAGGTCAGATAGGCAATCGGACCACCACTGCTCACAAAAAATAACAAATTAGGTACTATTGAATCTTGTGAAATATTATCCCATTCTCTAGAACTAGATATTATTACCACACATTCGTTATTAATAATTATTTATACAATACCGCCCACACTTTTACAACAAGGATGATTGTAACAAATATTTATAACAAATCCCTTGAAGCTGATGCAACATAGCTCACAGATTTCAAGGTCCCTCTCGAGGCAACTCGAATGCACTTACCTAAACTACTTTAGTTTGCGTACTTACCGTTACCACTACAGTAAAATTCCGATAGGTTATCATTATAATATATTATGTATAAATATACCTTAACATCTATTTATATTTTATTTTAATTGTGTATTTCTAACAGGTAATTAGTTAATTTTGCTTCGAGTCTGATGGCATTTTTATATTTTTCTTTTAAACTTAGTAATAGGTACAGACGCCAGCAGGTCAAGCTACCCGAAACTGTCAAATTTTCCCAATCAACCTTGAACCTTAATGCACTAACGATAAAGTTGAAAATGTATTAAAAACATTTGACAGATTGTAGTAGCTTGATGTGGTGGCGTCTGTACAATGGCGCGCAACATCTGAAGGCAAATTCTCGTACCTAATTTAAAACGTTCAAAATCTAGTCGCAGTCTCATCTCGGCAACAAACAAATGTCAAAAACTTGTTTAAATATAGGTAAATTAGACGTATTTTTGACAGATTGAGACTGAGATCAGACTGTGAACGTTCTTAAAATTACGAGAATTAGGTACCCCTCTGTAGTGTATATAGTATTTATGCACATAGCATTTGCTTTTCTCAGAGAACTTGCTTTTTATTATTTTAAATATTTGAGGACTTGTATTATTTGTATCTTTTATAGATGCTTTTATTCATTTAGCTACCTACGCTACACGTTTTGTTATAAGGCTGACAAGTTATTATTTAAATAACAATTACAGCTTGGCACACGGCACATATGTAAATATTTCTCGTATTTTATTTTAATTTTACATTGTTTTGTTTTTTTAGCTTTAATTAACCAGGAGGAGGGGCCAAAATTTTATTTAGTATATTTTTATTTGTCATTTAGCATAAGCAAAATCGGCCTATAACGTTATAACTGCCGGGACACAGGCCTTCTCTCTGCGGAAGGGAGTGGGCCGTAATCCACCACGCGGGCTCAGAGTGTGTTGGCAAATGTCACATGTTTGAATATTTTGTTCTAGGAGTGGTAAAATAAATTAGACAAATAAAGCGCCTGGCAGGGTTCGAACCCATCACGTACAACTGTTACCACTGGACCACCACTGCTCACAAAAATAACAAATTAGGTACTATTGAATCTTGTGAAATATTATCCCATTCTCTAGAACTAGATATTACCACACATTCGTTATTAATAATTATTTATACACTCCCGCCCACACTTTTACAACAAGGATGATTGTAACAAATATTTATAACAAATCCCTTGAAGCTGATGCAACATAGCTCACAGATTTCAAGGTCCCTCTCGAGGCAACTCGAATGCACTTACCTAAACTACTTTAGTTTGCGGACTTACCGTTACCACTACAGTAAAATTCCGATAGGTTATCATTATAATACTTATATTATGTATAAATACACCTTAACATCTATTTATATTTTATTTTAATTGTGTACCTATTTCTAACAGGTAAGCCGGCAAATAGTTAATTTTGCTTCGAGTCTGATTGCATTTTTTTATTTTTCTTTTAAAGTAAGTTATATTTTTTAATAAGATGGTTATTTTATGACCATTATTTAGTAGAAAATATTATGCAGGGTGTCTACATCACTTATAATAACTTTTACCGTTTTTTTTTGTAATTTCTATGATCGCATTATCGAATTTTAATAAACTGTGCCAGCTAAATTAACACCTATGAATCATAACCCAAAAATGAATGGTTTCTATAACAACTCGGTGTCAACAAACAAACCGTTCTTTATAGTAAAAAACGGGGCTATTATTACATCTTTGACGATAAAAATCATATACGATTTTTACGTGGCTAGAAGCTAAGCCAAATTTCTTTTAGCAATACGTCACGGTGAAACAGAATTTGTACGTAAAAGTCGAATTTCGCACCCGATACGTAAATGTTGGCGGTAACAGGCGAAAATGAAATAGGATAGAGCATAGTAGAGCGCCACGTAGGCAACCGGGACGCCACCATTCGGCCGGGTAGCCTCGCTCGGGCGGTTTGACATTACTAGCTCGCACATGAAGACGCCGCCGACAGTCCCGGTGCGCTATGACGCAACAATCCGCCTCGCTTGCTTGTACGGTGAACTGCCATGCGTATTGCGTACGTTTGCTCTGGCATCGTTCATCGGTTCATTCTGATTTTAACTCGCGAGTCGGCCGGTCGCGTTCCGCTCGCTAAATATAAAGCACGTGGCCCAGTGCTTCAATCGTTTCGCTATAACCTATAACCCGTTGCTCGGCAGCCGGCACAGACATAGACAGAGGTGAGTGCCGTGTATACTTTGTATTATTTAATAAACCGTAACTTGATGCTTTGATTGTGTTGACGCATTTTTAGATTCCAAGTATTCGAGTGAAATATACGAGAGCTTTTTTATCGTCACATATGGACGTTTTTGAATTACACTTAATTTTTTCTTAAGAATTTCAATGCTGTATAATTTTAGCCATCGTTTTCGTGTTATTTTATGCGTTAAGTACTTACCTGTAAGAGAATTCGCGGGGACGCATCGTGTACGCGTTCAATGTGTAGCATCTGGTTGCAACCTAATTTACCGTTGCATTATCCTGGTATTAAACCATCGAAAAAAAAGCGTCAACAAAAAAAAATGCAAATTGAACGCGTGTCAAATAGTGTAAATAAAAGTATATTGTTCTCGTATTATCTTATCTGTACTTATCTGTACTAAATTCTTATCTCGTGTTAAATCACTTTGTCAATATTCGTGGACAAAACGCTTATAAAAGGCGCGAATGAGCATTGTTGATGAACATCAAACAAACTTCATTCAGTTTATCTTGACATTCAAAGTAGAGTGCAGCCAACCGGTTGCCAGCGTGTAGCAGCGCGCCTGGCAGCACACGGGGCCGAGCCCACATCTGTCTGCAGTTCCGCGGCCACATAAAAATGCACGTTTACGAGCTTACTTGCAGCTGGCTGTTCCTTGACATTAATACGATAAACCTATTTAATCTGTTATATAACTGTTGCACCCGTCACCTGTATGTTTTCATTCACGATACTTTTCTTACTTACATTAGAAAAGACAATTTGGATATTTTACTACCCAGATTTATGTTAGTTTGCAAACTTAAACAGAACTGGATATAATTAAAAAATACTGCTATAATTTTTGCATTTTAAATGTAGCCGCGAATTTTTTTTTTAAAGGTAAACTAAGTTCATTGTATTTGATAAGTAAACAAAATTACTTTGTGTAGGCCAACGTCTGAGCTGCTCGTAACAATTATAATGTCGTCCAATGTCGTAGGTACAACACTTAAGAAAGGCGTTTATCCAACTGTTAACAGCGACCTGCTGACACCATCCGTTTTAGTAAAATTTACAATAGCTTTACGAACTTTTGTTATTATTATTAGTTTTCACTAACACACGTAGGCAGGCATTGCATTGCCAAAAAATACAGATCGACTAAAAATGTATTAATAATTCACCCTGTATTTTGTAGTATTTGTAATCCATTTACTAATAACACACTATTATTTTTTGCACGTATAATACATAATGATTACGCGTACCTTCATCGTACCTAATTAGCTTTTACTTATTTATTTTGTAACAAATTATAATATTGGTAAAGTTCGCAAAATGCAATCTAACAGTAGGTACCTAGTTAGGTAACTAAGTAACATTATGGGCATAATATTTTGTATGGTATCTGGTCACCAATAAAAATCACCACAAAACCTGGCAACACTACTTGTTGCAATGTTGCAATGCTGCAATATTTACTTTTACTCCTTAACTTTCTAAACACAACAAATTCAATACTTCGACAAAATTAATTAATGTAGGTATGTACTATATATACCTACCTACTTGCCTAAAGTTTGCTCCGTAGCTAGAGTGAGGTCGTTGGTCTTGGCACAGTACCTACTCGGTCAACTGATTACCTGTCATGGCGTATATACTTTCATTTGTCTACTTTTCACTGTACTAACAAACCAGATTGAACCGGACAAAACCGGCGCGGCGTTATCAAAAAAATAAACGCTATTTTACTATGTAGATGTAACGGTGTATACATTTTTTTTACTTTTTATAAGCGGCAATTAATCCTCGCTGTAAGTAATGTTAGTTGTATACAGAATGTATTATAACATTAACTTACAGATAACATTACAGTATTTTCTTAGTCTTTGTGTTTACGAGTACCTAGGCCATCGTCATCATCATCTTCCTCTCCTGCTTTCTGCTTTTATCCCAATTTATTCGGGGCCGGTGAAGCGTGTCTTTTTCTTTCATACTTCTTTCTAGTTGACATTTCAGGAGTCACCCCTATCTAGCCAAATCAGCTTTCACATAGTCCATTCATCGTTTCTTTGGTTTTCCGCTACTCTTATAGCCATCTACATTCAAACTAATAAAACTCCCCACGACATAGTGCACATTCATAGTCACATGCCCACACCATGAGTCCATGACAACCGATTTCCACGAGACCACGAGTAGGGTGTTTATGTAATTTATAATATTCGCATCACAAAAGTGGTATTCTTTTTAATATTATGCCGCCACAATTATAAAATACCACGTGTCTTTTAAGAAATTGTTAACTCCATTTCTTATTGAAGTCTAAGCTACGTTCGTTTGAACTCTCGAAACTAAACATCATCCTTTATAATGCTTTTTGCAATCTGACTAAGCAGTCCCGTTATATGTATTCTCGTGCTAGGTAACATAGAAAAAAAGTATTATACAAGTTATTGCTATTCCGCTCATTTTTTGCTTAGCTACAAAAATTGAACAGCAGACCGGTATTAGTAACCTAGTCTGTGGCTTGTAAGTATGTAATAATTATTATATCATTTTACAATGGAATATTTAATACTATGGGAAACTAAACATCTTTTGAACATAGATACCTATTTCATAATCATTCTTCTGCCGTTATCCCATGTATTTGGGGTCGGCTTCCATACTTCCCTATTTAGTAATTATTATATCATCACCATAATTATCATCCTTTACACCGTCCATCCATCGTTTGTTTGCTCTGTCTATTAATTATTTTAGAGCTACTAGCGAGCTAACTTCGTTGACTTAGTTTATTTCCAATTAAAAGCTGTTAAAGGTGTGAAAACCAGCTATTATAACAATCACAAATCACATCTCACTAATATGATAAACGCGAAAGTTTGTATGTGTGTTTGTATGTTTGTTACTTCTTCACGCTCCATTGGCTGGACCAATTTTGATGAAATTTGGTATGGACGTAGCTGACACCTCGGATTAACACATAGGAAACGTAACGGGTTTTTATCCCGATATTCCCACAGGATCGAAACTTATGCGGGTGAAACCGCGGGGCGCAGCTAGTCTTTTAATAAATCTTTCAAATAACCTTTAATAACTTTGTACTTCTAAAGTAAGCGGTACCTACCCCGCACCCCTTTTCCTCCGCGCACACACAATAATTATATGTGCGTTCCCATTGAGGGACCTCGTTGGAATTTCGATGCTCCTGGGCCATAATTTACTACTTAACGATTCCTTACTCGAAACCACGTCAATTCCTTAGCTCTTCCCGCCAATATCGCGTTAATTTCGCGCGGTTTCGTTCATTGTGTCATATAGAATAAGGCCCCAGATTGGATCTTGAGTACGATTCTACTAAGTTCAGATCAGTCAAACATTTTAGCACCAGTAAAGTGCTCAGATGATTCGCGGCCGTAACAAATATTTATTTATAGAATTGTAATCACAAAAATTATCAATACATCTCCCTAAATTCATATTAAGTAAGTACCTACCCTATTTCATGAAACCATGACATTTGAGGCCAATTCTAACTTAAGCAGTTGTATTGCTGATTGTAATGATTATAATTCTGTAAAGCCATATTTGTTACGGTCGCGAATCAACATTCAACCTGACACTAACCTACAAATTGCAAAAAAACTTAAGTAAATTAGAATTTCGCGGGCCACCTTAGCGCATTCCCCTTTTTTTGTATGGGAAATCATCAAATGACCCCTCCCGCTCTGGGTGGAGCGGAAGGGAGTGTCAGACTCTTACTGACTAAAACCCGCCTGTGTTCCTTCCTTAGCCCTTTCTGTTCCAGGGCAGCGGTAACCCTTTCGGAGCGCATCCCCCTTAAGTATTTATTGACTGCATTTCTAAATTAAACTTTAGACTATACTATATTATAGGCAACATACGCTGCTACGGACCACCCGCGTGGGCTGTGTAAGATGAGATCAAAACACCTTAGTATGCAGAACGATCGATTGCTAAGTGCCTACCAGAATCCATTTTGGGACATAAGTGCATACACAGTACTGCCTCGTTGGTCTAAGATCGGAAACTCGTCTGCTGGGCCTGGAATCGATCCCCAGGCCGAGGAAATTGTTTTGAATATTTTTATTAGGAATTTCTTAGTACAATAACCCTAGGTCCGATTAACCCTAGTCCTTGAAACCTTGGGGTACACCTATGCCGTCAACTTCGTCGAATAGAGGGATAATGTAATTTTATAATTACAAACATAGTTTGTCCATATACGTTTTGATAGCTACTGCAACTCCATGTTTAGTAGCGGATATGTACGGACTAATATGATTGATTGATATGTCCCAAATAAGTAGACAGTTTGCATGCGGTTGGCGCGCGTTATCTCACCACCTAGTATCAGGAATTTGCATCTAATCATTCTATATTTACAACCATGATAATGTATTATGTGATAAGATATGGTATCTTGGAAGAAATCTTTCAAGCGAAATCTTATAGCTGTTCACTAAATGCCGACGAAAGTAAGCTTCTCAAAATCTATAAGTATACCTAAGCATTTGTTTTAAAGATAATTCTTACAAAAAAAAAGTTAAAAAAAAAGTGGTTGGTGGTGTGGGACCACTTTTTTTTACCTTTTTTATTGTCCTTTTTTTCCATGAATGTATTATGATCCAGACCAGATCCCACAATTTTAACTAAAGTAACAAAAGTTAGGTTAAAAAATTACAATATAAGTGCACTCAACAACCCTGTAATCATGCTTGCCTCGCTGTTCGACCCTACACAGCTACCTGCATTCTTTACAATAAAATGTAATGCAGTAGCAGTTACATGCTGTTAAGATAAATCATTACAGTTCCAAGAAAGTTGCACACAAAAACTTTAAATTATTGTTATTAAGCTAGTTTTGAAAAACATGATTTATCATACCAGCACCCCAATTGCGTAAAACACAATCAATCGGAATCTGAATCATTTTGAAGCAAATTGCTAATCCATTGCTTCATAAGTTCGAAAAATTTGTCTGCTCAACACGTAAATAACGCAATGAATGTTGTTGAACTGTCAAAATGAAACCGATTCCGATTGATCGTGTGTTACGCAATTAGGGTGCAGTTTAGACACTTGATTTCTCTGCATATATTTATAGCTCGTAGTGCCTTTTCTGGTAATTAAAAGACAACTACTCGAACCTAGATTTATGTGAAACGTATGTAATTATTACATATTTCCGTGTAGTAAAGCTAAGTTATCCGTAACCAATCGTAGGCCTATACTTAATAACACAATTATTATTTTCTTGCGTTATTAACTTCGAGAAATGCCGAACATTGCGAAATACACTCGTTCGTCAGTTAGTTTTCGTGATGACCGCTCTAAAGTGAGCGGTACTTAAGAGCCCCCAAGCCTTTGCTCCCGCGCACGCACAATATTTCTCCTGAATCTCCTAATTCATAGGTTCTCAACCTTATTTTGCACACTTTGAGAATATTTTATCTAGAGTACACACGCACAGACACACACAGTACATTTTTCTGAAACATCTACTGCCTTGATTATAATTATTTAAACGTGTACGTGTGATTTTACGTGTTTGTATAGTCGTAAGATACAATTTTCTCTGTGTCTCCTATTACCCCGCTGAAAGTCCTAAACGATCCCGATGGGGCCGTATGTCTTGATCAGTTCTTGTGCACGGTACATCTAAGTTCAGATCATCGGTCAAAATTTCAGCGTGACTTTCAGTCGCTTGGTCTGCTATGTGTGTTAAAGTTTGATAATGGCAAAATCTTATCTACATACATATAATCATTAGCCATTTCTTTTAATGTCGTTGCTAATTGATATCATTTATCGAATCGGAAGCCAATTGATTGAATGAGTTGGTGAAAACCCGTAAATTGTGAATTTATGATAAAAGGAGAAACATATAGCCCTGAAATACAGATGATAATCGCGAATTGTTATTCTTTAGTAGATAGTCTTTACTGGAATGATAATAAATGTATCTCATAACAGAGAGGCGTACGCAAAAAAATATCTCTCCGCGAGCCATATTAATATATTCCTTTTGCTAATTGCTCACAGAGCTATACAAAGACAGACAGAGCTGACCTACTTAGCAAATCGTAGGCTGACATCACGTATTTAAAATATACCTGGTGGGCGTGAAATACTTCATTAGTGCTTCAGAATAACATTCTGATGGTTTTGCAATTTGTTTAATGATCTTTAGTTGTAAAACAAAACGGAAATGTTTTTGGCGTAGCGTCTGGCGTAGCGTTCGGCATTGCGCCCGGCCTAGCGTTCGGCATTGTGCCCGGCGTAGCGATCGGCGTAGCGTTCGGCATAGCGATCGGCGTAGCGTTCAGCGTTACGTTAGCGTTCGCCGTAGCTATCTCAATCACTGCATTTACACGCCAATCAAAACAAAAATATCTCTCTCAGATAAAGAATCTATCTCAATCTGAAGAATAAACAAATGTGTGACATATTTTCTACTACAAAATCTGTCAAAATATACCCTATTTTACCCTTCAGTTAACCAGCTACTCAAAATGAAAACAAAAGAGGCTTTCGTGCTACAGAACATTTGAAAGAATTTTATGAATTCTATGGATCGATACACAAATTGCTGTGCTAGTAAACACTAGCCTGAATTGCTAGCTGAGTCATGCACCTGCAAGTTGACCTAGTAATTTTCCAACTGAATCGCCATAAATATTAAAGGGAATAACTGAATAGGGGAAGGTTGACCTATAATGACGAGAAAGCATCAAATTACCATTGTTTGAACTAGCTAAGTTATTAGTTTACTTGGGTTGGGGAAGCTTATGCTAACACTGGTTCGATCGACAAGTAACTCTATCCATACGTCTATGATTAATATTTTCTTCTGGTGATAGGTAGATAGCTGCTAAAAACTCACCATAATTCAGCCAATCTGAAGACATTCTTGGGTACATTACCAGTCGACAGCGATGCGGAGGAATATTTTCAATATTTAATTTTTTTTATAGTTTTAGTTCGTTTTATCTGAAGACCAATTCCCTTAACAACATTCAAAAACTACGTAGTCGTAATATTATCTCAGCGACAATCAATGTAAAAAGCTTGTCCAAAAAGTAGGTAAATTAGGGGTATTTTTGAAAGATTGAGAATGAGATCAGACTGAACGCTCTTAAAATTACTGGAATTGGTGGGAATCTGATGGTTTCAGTCAAAAGTTTAAGGTACGGTAAGAAGCAAAAGTTGAATCGAATGACAACCAAAATAAAAGTAATTTTGCAGTTTTATTAAAACTAAAACTAAAAAAAAAATGTCGATTGAATTCCCTTTATAAAAATATGATAGTTTACGCTCCAAATTTTGAAAATTACTTATGCGACGAAATATTTTTTGAGCTCTGTTTTACGATTGTTATAACATGATACTATGTATTTTATTTTTATGAAATCTTTTTGAATTTTTCTTTGAAAATTTGACAGTACACTCAATTTTTTTTTGGCTTGTAATATGTACCAATACGCAAAACTATGCGACAAAAAATTTCCGCTTGTGTCACTGTCACCTTCACTTGTCACCATCAATTCTTATGCTTTCCTAAATTTAATTTTTCAAACAATGTTTGTCATCCATCATAAATATTTCAATTTAAAATGGTTGATAATTAAATATTGTGTTATGTATGACAGTAAACATTCGATTTTGCTTGCTGATGTCATGCAATGCCTTGTTGCGTTTTGTATTTATCTCGTTTATTTACTCATAAACTTTGTCGTGAGGAAAGTTTTGAGTATGAATGTAGATGGCTGTAAGGGAAGACCAAAGAAACGATGGAAGGACTTAAAGATGATATGGTGAAAAAGGGGGTGACTGCTGAATGAAAAGAAGTATGGATGAAGAAGACATGCTGCGTCAACCCCAAGATTATGGGCATGAGAGTGATGACGTTTGCTAACTTTCTTTCTTTGATAGTGATTATGTATGGTAGCTAACTACTACACAGGATTAGTAAAACAATTGGCAGCTCAAGTGTTGCACTCCAAACTAGATCCTTACACAAGTGGTAACAAACGGTACAAAGGTCCTTTAAACGGTCAATCCTCCGCAAAAGCACACACATCTTATCTCAAGTTTATTTAAGTTTGTATTATGTATTTAACTGACAATATTAATTTCTACGAGTTCAATATCTATATGTAATTGATAAGAATTATTTGAGTGGAAATAAAATAACTACAATAAATTTTAATTACCTAACTTTGTTGTAGTAGAAGAATAATTTCGTACATTTTTATTACCTAGTGATAGATTTATAAGTAATTGTATAAAAACATGTTTGATTAGCTTTCGATCGTGATCGTCTTATGGTCAATTCCTATAAATTACTGATAATGATGGTGATGATTGGTTAAAGTTAAGACTCTTGTGTCTTTACCAATAATGAAACAACGACCTCATAGATTTGCATAATAGAACCTCCCATATGGAAGTAGCTACCAGAGATAAAATTATTTGTATGCCCAGTTTGGCAATAAAAAGTGGTTCCTATAAAGGAACCGAGCATAAGTCAATAAGTCAGTAAGTGAGGTGCTACAAATTATCGACTTAGGGATAATAAGGAAGTTTAGAAATATGTCGTTAATAAGTAATTGTTCTATAATCTATACTTAACTGCTAAATTGGAGAAGTGTCCAATTTGTGCGGAAGCCCTTTAGACCACCTAAAATCTGTGGGTGGTCGATTAAATCGATCATCATTCAGGGACCCTATAAGTTGGTTCACTTGCATTATCTGAGGGCATTTTATAATCGAATGCTGTTTTGACTGCGTCGATGGTCTTGTGGTCAGGGAAAAGAGTGCTTATTGAGTTTTTATCCCGACAATTAATGTCAAATGAACCACCGACTGTTCATAAGAAAATACACTCGAAATGACACTAAATTAATCGTGAAGACTAACTACGAGAGGACTAAAACTAACCATGAGCGCTTACGTACAAACTGCTGTTCGTATGCGATCGTTTGATGGGTTAAATTTAGATTTTCTACGTAACAAACTGGAGTCTTGCTTGATTCATATCCGAATGATGACAATTATCGACTTACCCTATATGGGACGTAAACATTACTGACGAAATGTGGGTTTACTATTCACTTCTGCCTAACCCTTCGGTGAAAATAGGCGTGATATTAGGTATGTTAAATACTGTGTGATCGAACAATAAATTCTCGAACACGTTTACTTGATGTCCATGAAATCGTCAAATCATGCATAGACGCATCCATTTGAAAGAACACAATCCTGATGACGCGACTTTGTGAAGGTTGAATCTTGAAACATTACTTCGCGAAAATTCGAATTTAGTTACAGTAATACCTACAAGATAATATATTTTTATCGAATCTCCATTTGCAATGAAGTGAGTGAGTTGACGCAATTGGATGAGTGGTTTCCCAACTACGCAGAATGGAAACAGAAATATAATTTACTAGCCTTCTCCTGCTTCGCATGGATTTTAAGCCTTGACAAAACAGAGATTTATCTATATGCGTATTATAAAACAAAGTCTTTTCGTGTCTGTCTGTATAACCTCTAAAAAGTCTGTAAATGACAGTGAAAACCGTAGCAAAATCAGTGGTGTACAACGGATCATGAACACTGTTAGACCCGAAAACTCACTTAATTTTTGAATAATATCTATAGATGATATAGATTTCGTAGACCGTACCTACTTGAACTATAATTCATTACCTACCGAGAAAAACCGAAAGTTACTCTGAATAATGCTCTCAATGCTGAGCATATTCTTGCAGTCAAGCTACTCATTCTTTGTTCATAACAGCTGTCTTAAACAAATTACGAGTACACAACAGCTGATGACATTATTATGCACCTTCTTTTGTTTAACATTAATTTATTTAGTTTTCCGATTACCATAAATACAATCCCTTGTCATTACTGTCCACAAAATGTGTTAGTAGATAAACGTGTATTTCTTTGCATAACCATATTATTATGAGGTTATTTACTCATTCTCTTGAATAATTACCTAAGTGAAATCATTATAAATGTTTTGTTTGTCTGTATCTATCGCTTAGTTAAAGCTCAGAGGGATAATGCTGATAAAAAAACTATTTACTATCGAATGGAAAATCCAAGTCCGTTTCTGTTTTATTTATTAAATTACTTTAACCTACGTTTGTTTGCCTCGATTGTGTGTTTAGCTAAAGTGTTCGTCTGTTTTTAAGTATTTGTATAATTATGTAGGTGTTTTCAATAACATCATTTATAAAATTATATTATATTACTTCATCTTGTCAAATGTAGGTCACAGTTTTATTAATCGCATGACTTGTAGGACACTGGTAAGTTGCATTGACGTGTACAGAAATACATTCATAATAAAAATTCAAAAATGTCATGGTAATAGGTACCGGTAAACTGATAACTGATAAGAATTTCCATATGTTCCGGTATGTATGTCATGTGGTTTTCATTATCTTTTCCCGATAAATTGTAGGTATATTTTTTTCAAAGTCATTTATATTCAGTGAACCTAACCTATTTCAAAATAAGTACCTAGTATTTTAGTTTGGTAGCCTATGTTGTGTCCTACTGCAGGCCTTTTTTATCCTTCCAAACCTCCTTGTCTTGTGCGATCTCTCGCCATGTTGGCCCTGAAATTTCAGACTTCCTCATACATAATAAACCAATCTATGTTCCTAATTTAGGAAGTATCCAAATATTAAAAGATGTCACACAAAGGTTATTCGAATTAATTTTAAATCGTTATTTGTTTATTTATTGCTATTAGATACCTTAACATCTAAACATTACTAGATACTTACTGCCGCACTCGGAGATGGAATCCAACTGTAATTGATCAGGGCCGTAATCCTCTATGACACAATTAACGAAACTGGGCGAAATCAACGCTAGATTGGCGGGATTAGTTAAGGGATCGTAATGAATTAGGGCCCTGCATATTTCACTGCGTATAAAACTGCTGCCTATTAGGCGCATCTATTAGCATAGCTTACGTTAATTGTCTCATTTTAGGTAAATGCTAGACAGTAAGTAGCTAAAAGGTACTCATACCGAACTTAAAATAAAAGCAATCAAAATGCAAAAAGAGATTACATTCTGTTCTATAAATAAAGGAATGCACCTCAAACAAAAGAGGTATTTTCCTCAAGGATCGTTTTAAGTCCTTTGTTACAACTGTGATACATATGCTCATAATAACTCGCTTGTACGGCCGTATGTACACAAATGACATACATATTATATTATAATATATATTATTGTTATATTTATAAGTAACAAACGCACAGGTCAATGATAATCATCATCATCACAATCAACCTATAATGTTCCCACTGCTGGCCTTCTCTCTGTAAGACGGGGTGGGCCATAATTCATCACACGGGCCAAGTGCGGGTTGGTAGATATCACAGCTCTTCGAATTGTTGGTTCTAGGACATGCCGGTTTCCTCACGATGTTTTCCTCCACCGTTTTGAGAGCAATGGTGACGAAATATTTTACACAAAGTAAAGTGCCCGCTTGGGCTCGAACCTACGACCAACAAGACGTAATCGCGGCCGTTACCACTGGCACACCACTGCTCTCAAGGATAAAGATTGTGTTCAAATAAGGACTGTCTAAGTAATTAGGGGTTCAAAATAATTTCTCAGATCGAGATTCGGGTTGATCTTCCGAATGTTATCAAAATAAGGTTGATTCCCAGTCCGTCAAACTTAACAATAATTACCTACCAACACCTACCTATGATTACATTGCTACTATCCACCAATGTCAAAAATGTATAAATACCAGTAGGAATATGGCGAAGGGACGAGCTGGACTCCTACCGAAAGGACTGGCAAAAGGGAGACGGAGGCCTGTGCCCCGCAGTGGGACCATAGCTAGTGAGTTAGTTAGTAGGAATAACAAAAATTCGATTTTTTTTTTAATAATCAACCCTGCTACATTTTGCATTTGGTACAGGAATGATATAAAACGCGGCGAATTAGAAGAATGTAGTAGTTGTAGCACCTACGTTAGTCCACACATCGTAACATGTTATACCGGCGTGCTGAATGTCATACGTATGCATTCGGTTGTTTTGGCATAGCGCCCGATACGATATTAATTTCAAAAACAAACTTTCTTTGTCTTATCTTGCACATATAACATTGTCTATGCGCCATTCATGCCCTCGCACTAAGGTACGAGTCGCTTGACGCCTTATTGTGAAAATATTAAAAATTCTTGAGGAATCCATAGATATGTGTCATTTTTCGTAGCAGCATAAACTGCGTAGCGCCTGCGTATTGAAGTAGAATGTCTCCCTTTTTATTTGGCAACAGCAGATTGCTTTATTCAGAGACAATTAAATTCTCATGGGTCTGATGTACCATCTGGGTAATTCTCCTGAACATATAAATAACTAACAATAGATAATAAAATTGCAAACCTGTAGAGTAGGTCTCTACATACGTCAACATATTTTTGAAATCATCATCGTCTGCCTAATCGTCTGCATAGTGCCAGTATCTTACATGGAACGACTGTCTATCTGACCACTATAACCAAGTAACTGGGTAACACGATACTTCTTGGTAAGACTTGTTGCCAGATTTTCGGACTTCAGACACCTTAATCTATACCAGACTAAGACAGGCCAGGATACCTAGACCTAGTAATGTAAGGTTGGCCCCGCTACAAACTTCCGGTGTACACCGAAAGTTCCGCGAGAACGTCACTGTGTTGACAAGTTGCCGACGTTGCCGTCAACGAGCACGCGTGCAAGGAATAATATTTATTTTAGTGGTCGGTTGATTGTCACTGAGATTTCAATGGCTAAGAGGAACGAGAGGTACAGATAATGTAGGACGTAAGTGCCTCAGTGATACCACACAGCCACAGGGACTGACATACTGTCTGCCAAAACGACACCATCATCAGCAAGCCTTTCACAAATTGTTAGGAAAGGTAACGAACGATACGGTACCGTTAAGTACCTACGTACCGAGTTTTGATCATCATTTCAGCCGAAAGACGTCCACAACTGGACATAGGCCTCCACCAAGCACCCCCAATCCAACCGGTTCTGTGCCTATAAAGGTTCGCTTACTTACCTATCATATAATTAGATAAGAATTCAGAGCAACGAGGCGATATGGAACCATAAGACCAGTATATTTTTTTCAAATAGCATTTTCATGTTTCCCCTTTTGGGATACAAGATACTTCACATAGGTAATGTGAAGTATCTTGCATCATAACATTGGAAGATAAACTTTTAAAACCTTTAGTTTTCTTATTAACATGAGTTAAGATGTGAGATGAAGTCGATTCAAGGAACCAAGGATACGTTTACCTTAAGTAGTTGGAGAAGAGAGAGTAGGTGAAGAAGCACCGCCAACTTTCATCAAGTTCGCAGTCTTCGTAGGTATAACGTTTCATGTACCGCAAAAGCAAACCTGGGATTATGTTTTTCTCTAAAAAAACTCAAACTATTCTATCTCCAGAATTGTCTGATGTGACCATAATCCGCAAGATAGTCATAGTCATAGCCATTTATTAATTAACAATCGTGTGTATTACAAAATGAATACAAACAACATTGATTTTACAAAATTAATTCTATTACATAAATCATATATAAGATAGGAACTACACATTTACAATGGCATATAGCCATTTGTTCATATTTTTTTTCATGTTGTTTTAAAAGAACTATAGACCGGGTTTTTCTGAACTAAAGGCAACCTGTTAAATGATTTTACTGATTGGTATTGTGAACTGTGTTTCACAACCAAGTGAAAATGCTTCTACATCTATCGCCTTCGACGACGCGACGGCTAGAACAATTACAAGAAGTAAATCGTTGAAACCAAACAGACTGATTGTTTCGTCTATGTTGCACGCATCCGCATCCGGTCTTCCTGCAGATCTGTCTTGTCACAATGACATTGGTCTTCATACGTAAAAAATCAAAGTAACTCAACGCAAAGGTACACAACCTTGTTAGGCTTCTAGACTTTCAGTAGATAGTTGAGTGGGTTATTTATTTGTTGAAAAAGGATAGCAAACATTTGCTTTCTTTATCTTAAATACTTCATTAACCTGTGTATATCTTCCATTAGCTTAACTGAAAGAAAAGATCGTCGGCAGCTCCTTCACACTTGTCGACAACTGTTTACATTTCATGGTCATCTTTGTTATCAACAGTCACACTTAGTTGTCATCCAAATCTTTTATCAACATTATTTTTGTTATGTTTTAGATAACCCTGTTTTCTTGCCTTGATGAGTACATTTTAGGCTGCCATCAGACGGACTGCAACGCAGTAACCGCGCGCAATCGATATATTCAATTGCATGCAGTTGTAGGTTCGACTTGATTCAGTCATGATATGAACTTCACGCAGTCGGCTGCAGTCGTGTGAAGTCAATATTAACTGCATACAGTCGTGATTTCAACTTTACGCGGTCGGCTACAGTCGTGTAGTGTCGACGACCGCTGTCCATCGCTAACCGCATACAGTAAGAGAAGTAACGTCTGTGCTTCCATCTCGACGTCAAATTTACATTGAGCTCCTGGGCTAGATGCGTGGCGTCTACTGCGCAAAGTCAGATCAGACTGCAGATAACTGCATGCAGTTGAATAAATCGACTGCGCGTGGTTGCTGCGATGCAGTCCGTCTGATGGCAGCCTTAATCAATCTAATCAAATTCCTATGAAAATACGCACTTAGATGGTTTTTCATGATAAATTGCTATGGATTTTGGAGTACGAAAAAGAATATTGCTGTACCGGTGTATAACACAGCGCGTTCGTCTCGCACTATCAACTGTAAGAGGTGATATTTAGCCCCCAGTTTTGCCTATAGATGATGAGAGATGATTATGACCAGCTCAGACCCATTTAGCCGTATGGCCGTAGGTACACGGGATATAATAATTATTATTGATATGCTCATGGACTATGTTATCGCAATATTTCTAAAAGAAATTGCAAAGTAGACCGTAAAGTGTTATAACACCGTTGGCGTTGAAGCGCAGTTTGTAATCATTAGTAAATCTAAACTACTAGCGAGTAGCCCTTTGCATGGTTTTTACAACTTGACAAAATATGAAGATGCCAGAAAGTTTTATAATAATGTATTAAACATAAACAACAAATTATGATGAAAACCGCATCATAATCTGTTGTGTAGTTTAGAAGAACGACGCGATTACACAGACAGACAGGGAAAGTGACTTTAATTTATAATATGCTTGGATATAGATCCGATATAGATTTCGGGTGGGTGGTATCGCCAAGGGGATGTAGCCCTCATCTTGACTTACCTTATCTTGACAATTGACATCATTATTTTGAAACGAAGTTTCTGTCTTTTTCTTGCGCATAAAACTAGAGAACCCCTTTTCACATTTTTTGTACATTGTACTTTTGCCATTTATTGTACATGTATGTAGCGACGGTGGCCCAGTGGTAACGACTCCGCCAAACGAGTTGTATTGTAGGTCGTGGGTTTGAGCTCAGACAGGCGCTTTACTTTGTGTAAATAATTTCATCACCAATGCTCTCAATACGGTGAAGAATATTTAGAGGAAACCGGCATAATCCTAGAAAAAAATCGAAGACATGTGACATCTGTCAATCCACACTCCCCGCGCCCGCGTGGGCCCGAGTAGTAGTGGTGGTGGACACAGCCCACTCCCTATGGCCTATATCCAACGACCATAAAACCCGCTTCTGGGTGTTACTACGTACCTAAATAACTGTTGTGTTGTCAAGTTGTGAACTTGTGAATGACGGTAACGTAACGATAACACTGTCTGTTGTAAATACTACATCAGCCTCACACTAACACAATTATTCTTGTACATAATCAGTTATCTTAATAATATTATCATTCATTGAGTCTTTTTCTGGACCCAGCCTACCTATACCTACCTATCTACCTATCAATTCTCAAAGAATTCGCGTGCTCATTAATGAATGATAATGTAAGTTATTAATCATCAAAGATTTAATTACATCCAACTCTTTGCACTCACTCACTGCTGGGACACAGGCCTCCTCTCTGTGAGAGGGAGTGGGCCATAATCCACCACGCGGCCCCCATTGCGTGTTGGTAGATGTAGCATGTCTTCTAAATTTTTGGTTCTAGGGCATGCCGGTTTCCTCACGATGTTTTCCTTCACCGTTTTGAGAGCAATGGTATGAAATAAATTACACAAAGTAAATCGCCTGCCTGTTGTCGAACCCACGACCTACAACTCGTAAGTCAGGGTCGTTACCACTGAGCCACCACTGCTCCCAGTATGAGTAATTGTATGAGTAATTTATCAAAATTAGAATCGCGACATATTTGCCAAAAATGTAAACAAATATGAGTTTATGGAATAATAACTTTAATTCCTACACAATAAAGTTCAGTTTACACTACAACTTCAAACATTTTTATGACTTTTTCATTAGTGCTAGTCACTCTGAAATCAACTTAATTGCCATTAAAATAAAGTTGATATTTGTCTAACTTGAAATAACGTCAATTTAAAACATAAATAAAATTTGAATTATAATTACAGTGAGGTGTATAAAACGGTACCCTGGCACACGTGCAAAATTCACGATCTACTGACCGATATTTTTGTTAATGGGTTCAATAAACTTTAACGCTCCTGGTAATGATTGATATTCGTAGCACGGTTCGTTTAGGTCGCACCTAATACCGTGTCATGCGATAGTAACGTAAGTAGCGGTATCTCGTGGTACTTGCATGGCTTCCCTTCGTTGCAGGGTATAGGCGTCGCCCAGTGTCGGATTTCACTGCCTCGGTGAGTGAATGGTAGCACGTTTCTACGTCACTGGCCAGAAATACGATATTTATTCGGTGGATGTACAGACGCCCGCACATCAAGCTACTACAATCTGTCCAATTTCCTTTAGATTTTCAACTTTATTGTTAAAGCATTAGGTTCAAGGTTGTTTGGGAAAATTTGACAGTTTCGGGTAGCTTGATGTGCTGGCGTCTGTTCAGTCAGCGAAATAAATTGATTAATACTACACCACATCTTTCTAAGACAGTTTTTCGAAGAGTCCAAAACACTTTGCGTCTTTAAAACAATAATTATGTTCTGTGATATTAAAAATCATATGTATAGGTAATATAATCAATAAAATAAATATTGAAAACTGCGAAATGTTTAGCGACTTATTGCGTTGGCTGATGGTACTTGATCACACGACAGTCAACTTGATTAATTTGTAGAAGTAGGTAGGTACACCTGTCTTTAATGTTTCAGTTATCCTTATCAGTCAAGTTTCGGGTCTCTATTCAATAAAACTTGTTTAGTTATCTTTCATGTTTTGGCTTCTTAATTAACTAAAGGTTGTTGCTACCTCGTATTTCACTTAATGAATTATTAGATATTATATTAGATTTTCTGTCGAAATTCTTGAATAGGTACTTAAGCAAGTACCTAATTAGTCTTCTGTTACAAATATTACTGATATGATTTTGATACTATAAAGTATATTTTTGGATTGAGATTTTTAGATATCTTCAAGAATATCTTCGTATTGTTCAATAAATACTTATAAACTAATTGTTGATAATAAAATCAAACATAAAAAACTTATTAAATTCACGATAGATTGATTATGAAAAAAAATGTGGGGATTTCCTGAGTACCCGATAAAGGCAAACCTAATGTAACACATTTAGAACCTAGCACGGTATCATTTTAAAGCTAACAATCGTTTCAATAATTTTGTAGGTTTTCCTGTAAGAATTACAATGAAATGCCAATATAGAAGGAAATGTATATTTAATATAAGCATAATTTCTAATAATATGAAAAATAAATTTCGACTCTAGGCGGATCCGGAATATATTATGTTCCCCTCGTAGTCGTTTGAGACTTTCAGGGGAGCAGTAGAAGACCCCGAGAAAATTATATATCCTATCTTAGGACTATACAAATATTACACGTTTAAATACAATCGTGGCAATAACTGTTTCAGATTCGCGACAGAATATTATACGTAATATAACAATATAATAAATTTATTGAACCAATTTTGAAACGATTACCTTATAAGTAATGACCTTAACGTCTGCGTCGGTCTGTAACTGTTTATAACGATCATCATTGGGATTTTTACAGCGGTCCCCAAACTAAGCGGTGCCTGTATCTTGGGGACCAGAGTTATGGTTATGAAACATAATGCTATTTACCACTGGAGTTTATGTAATAATAGGTAAGTAATAGCAAAAGATTATATAAAATTAAATTAAATATTGAGATCAAATTATGGTACTAACTTAAGTAAAAAAAATGCTCTAGAAAAAAAAAAATTTTTAAGGCTAAGAGCAATTTTAGACTCCAGAGTCCAGACCATAGATTCTCAGAGTGGGCTATCACCCACGCTGAGAATGAAGTTTGAGCGTTTCAGGATGACAGTAAAAGACCCAGCTAAAATTATACAGGGTGACAGGGAAACTCGACGTGTTCCTTCCAGGGCGTGATAGTGTGACCCATTTGCAACAATTAAGCACCCCATAAAGCCTAGGCGAAAATTCATGTTTTTTTTGAAAATTTCCCAGAATTCGTCACTAAATATCACTTATCTCTAAATTCTCTAATTGAGTGGCTTTCATAGCTATTCCATTGGCTACCTAATACTTTAACACACCTATTGTTGATACCAAATTTTCTAAAATATCAAACAGTTAAAAGTTAAAGTAAGAAGTTTATTAACTATTTTCAAAAATCATCTACGTACACGAACTTTGACACCAGTTATCTCAAAATTTTACTAAAACACTAAGCGTACAAAATAATTACGGGGAAGACATCTTCATTTAATCAGCTATGTATCGTATTACCCAGCAACTGGGTTGTAGAGATCATATCAATTCGCTCCATATAAAATACTCGTATTCAGCTCCATGTAAAAGACTGGAAGCCGACCCGAAAAGGCTAGGCAGATGATGATGATGGTAAAGGAAATTAAAATCAAGCTGCATAATCAAACAGATGACAGCATTCAGCTGAGGGTTGGACATAAGCATAACCAGAAGAAGAATTCCCGCTGCGACACAGGCCTTCTCTCTTTGAGAGGGCAGTGGTCCGTAATCCACCACGCGGACCCAGTGCGGGTTGGTGGAAGTCACATGTATTCGTATTTTTAGTTCTAGAACAGCCGGTTTCCTCACGACATAAACGTCTCAATTTAGGCAGAATTACATAGTTAGTAGTAGCACAAATGGGGGTCTAGAGTGCCTGAGCAGGAACCTACGCGATTCATTCAGACATTTGTTCAGGGTGCTATAGGCAGTGAACATACTGAAGTTAAGTGTACCTAACTACGTAAGTGCACTTAATTTTTTTCATAGGTCTTAAATTTTTAGGGGACTGGGTTTTATGCATGCGAAAGTAACTCTGTCTGTATATTACCTTTTCACGTTTCAACGGCTGACGGATTTCGATGAAATTTGGCACACAAGTAGATCATGACGGGCGAAGCCGCGGACATAACCTAGTCATATATAAACGAAAAAATAATTAATTTAATTCACCAAAATAAGAACACGTATTATAAAATTTAATGATGACAATATAAACTAAATAATGGCTTAAAGTTTGTAATATACAAAGTTTTGGACTATGTGCATCTAGACTAGGTGGTAGGTAAACCTGCGGGGCGTAACACACTAACAGTAGAAATGGCTTTCAATTTTGACAGTTCAACAACATTCATTGCGTTATTTACTTCGTTGAGCAGATACATTTTTCGAACACATGAAGCAATGTATTATCAATATCCTTCAAAAAGATTCAGATTGTGCTTCATAGTGCATTACGCAATTAGGGTGCTGTATCTCGGATTATAATTATGTGATCCCCATGAATAAATTGTGAACATTTAGTATGTAGCCATAATGTTTAAAGTTGCTAACATTATAAAAAGGAAATTACTTATTGCTGATTAATGATCGTAAATTAATCGTTAAGAGGTGAGAGGTCAGCGTTCTAATACTTCTTACCTGCGTCTAACCAACTGTTATTATTATCAATAGGAGATTATAATACATTATAACATGACTAGTAATTAACAAAGACATGACTATAGGCTTATATTCCTGATCTGCACTTTCAGTCCCCGACACACGTCACACAGGCTGAATTTCAAACTTTCAATTAATTGGAAGTCTGTAGTCTTTTTTTTAAATCAGTACCTATAATATGAGTAGAATTCATTAGATCCATACCCAATAACTAGATTTGAATTTAGAACCTGCTTCACTTTTGAAAAGGAGATGAGTAAGTGACCTTTAATATCAATGTTGTTTACTGCGTAAAAGTCTTCAATGCGTTCAAGTTTTATTATCGTCTAGCTTTTGCCTGCGGCTTCGCCCGCGTTTATGTCGGAAATATCCCACGGAAACATGTAACCGGGATTAAAAGTACCCTGTGTTAATCCGGGCTATAATAACTATCTGTGTGTCAAATTACATCCAAATCTATTCAGCCGTTTTTGCGCCAATCTACCTATTTGTAAGCAAAATAAAAGATGAAAAGCATATAAGAAGCGATGTCGTTTTTCAGGATTTTACTTTTTGCTCGCAGTTTCTACGCCCCACTTGAAACGTTTTCCAACATGTGACCGACCAGAAAGTACCTGAACATTTTCTGAAGGGATGCCCTTGAAGTTATATAGGTACTTTTTTTCTGGAAACTGGCTTTCAAACAGTTACACAAACAAACCAAAACTTTGATGGAATTGAAGCCGCAAAAATGTTGCCGTGGTTTCTAAATGAAAACTTGAACAATATTTCTCTCAATGTCACCCACGGGTACTTAATTGCTGGCAACAATTATATTAATTGTTCTGTAACTAGTCTACCTTTTAATATTTGTTCAGTACGAAGTGCTAACGTAATGTACCTACTTGTACTTTCACTTTAATCTTTTGTAAAAATAAAATCCTATCCTATCTATCGTATCGCGTTACCCAGTCAGGTATTGGGGAACACGAAAGTCAAGACAACCAGTCTTAATACCAAGGAGTATCCTGTTACCCAGTAACTGGGTTGTGGAAGTCAGATAGGCAGTCGTTCATTGTAAAATACCGGTATTTAGCTGCATCGGGTTAGACTGGAAGCCGATCCCAACATATTTGGGAAAAGGCTAGGTACATTCTTTGAACATCCTATCGTACCTAGATTAGCCTGGCTGACCTGCCTGTCTGGCTGAGGAGAAGAAACATCCTTCATCAGGCAACTCCCTTTATATGAAGTTGAGATAAATAACGATTGATGATTAGGTATACATGTTGTACAGTCAGGGAATGAATATGTTAAGCAGGGTTTATTTTTACTTGCACCTTTATTTTTTTCCGATTATGTCATTGACAAAATTTTGAATAAAAATGACAGTTCGAAAAAGTGACATGCGCACGCTACGTGGGAACTGGTAAAGGAGTTTGTTTGAAAATTGCCGTTTCCACACAATTTCCGATGTACCTACATGTACTGACTTATCATCATATTACAGTACGACTGTAAAATAGGGAAACCGCAAACCGCTTTTATTTCCTAATATCAAGGATACCTGTCATTGTAACAATAAACAGATTATGTTACCAATCATACCAATGCAGGTTTTACTTACATGAATAATAAGCAATTACTTCAGTGTCCAGTCGGCGGGAATAAGTTTATTGATTCCACATGTTTAACTCTAAGGTTAAGAGTAACATTACAGCTCAGATAATAATTATAGATTGTTCTATCAATAGCATAGATAATATCGAGTAGACAGTTGTAAAACGATACACATGAATAAATAAACTGTTCAAGCGAACCTTTTAATAGGGCCGGCTTCTCGATACGAGGAAGCTCGGTCTTCCTTCAGAACTTCAGACGATATTGTAGATTCAAAAAAGCGTCCGATACCTACGGAAAATAAAAAGCAGTAGGTACGTTATTATTATACTGAAACAATTATCGATTTAATGTAATGGTTGGTAATATAATAGTAGGTAAAGAATGTAGCCTTCTGTAGGTAAACTACACCGAAATTCACATCCATTTTCACCTAATTGCTAGTGACTGACAACGACAACACCACTTCAGATTCCACGAACACTTCACCCAGTCGCAAACGCGACAAATCACCCTTCAGAATAACACTTGTGAACTTCACATAATGTCCATTCAGTAACGTTGCGTCAGGACAGTCTTGTCAAACTGCATAAGGCTTCTTCAAATTACAACATGGTGACCCTACACCTATCAACTGTTTGTTGCCAAGAGTTAATTGATTGCTTCCTTTGTTTACACAAGATGAGACAGCCGATGCTCTGTGGGTCACCGAGATAGCAGACCAGATCATTATTATCACTAAACACGTTATCATCCAAACAATGATAATGATCGTGTCAGTCAGACGAAGCATTGAAGTTTCAGACAATGGGCCGTGTGCCAATTTCCTTTGCGACGGTTGATGTGGCGAGCTTATCGGAGAAATTAAACGCTGTTTCACTTCTTCAACAATTAAAAAAAACTTGTTGAGCTAAATAAACGAGTTCTTTGTTACCTAAGTACACAAATTTCATCGAGAGAGTCAAAATTGTGAAATCTAAAGTCATTTCTTATTGCTCTTTGAGATAGTAGATGTAGGGAGAATATTTCTAGCTTCTACTTACTTCTTAATGTGTCGATGGCAAACTAAATGGACCCGGCGCATGAATTCGGATAAGTGTTTGGCGCCATCACTAGCGTCCATCAGTTCCTGTAACGTGCAGCTGACAGAACACGCAGGACATGATATTAGGAGTCCCATCTTTTGTGGAACAGCACCACATTTACACTTCAAGGTGGAGTCGTCTATGAATCTAGTTGAACAGTGAACCATGGAAAAGTAATAAACTAGATTTAGAAGCAACAGTAATTAACAAATTAATAGAAATCAAGTTAGATCGTTACGCTTGTGGCTCGAATCATTATTATTCAGTTTAAATATGCTATTTCTATAACGCTTAACTGCTTGTTTATGCTTTACATAATAAAGAAGTAATTACTACCTAACTCATTACTATCAGGAATGCGTTAAACGTGTACATTTATGGATTTAGCTAAGCACGAGTAGGTCTCTTTACCTAAGTCATCACAACAATACTATACTGGATGACTGGCGCCTCTGGGGAACTGCCACCACGGACGGCAGTTCCCCAGAGGCGCCAGTCGCTAGGAGTCCTCAGAAGCGCCAGTGATGGCCCATCACTGTCCAATTCAAGGTTAAAGCAGGGAATGACTGCTCAACTTTAGCCAGCCAGCACCAACCTAAGTCAAGTTATTGCTACTTCTTAGCAGCCAAAGTCATAAATTCGGATAGGTTGGTGACTGCTTCCACTGCTGCCAAGTGCCCATCATGAAGTCATCCATCAGTTGCCCAGTGGGTAAACTTCAATCAGAATTCCAATGACGTGCACCGTCCAACAATGCCCCGTTGTTTGATAACGTTGTAGTAATACTATGACATAACTTTGTTGTTCAATTTTAACTTTCATTCACACAATCGAACTACGATTAATTCGTAGTGGACATTGATCGATTGAAATGAAATAGGTACCAAAAACATGCATTATGTATTAATTGTATCATTGTAGATTGTAGAATATCCTATATGTTGTACTGTTTTATACATAGGTACAGCGGGGTAATAGCGTAACACACTATGAGTAGCAATTGATTGAATTTTGACAGTTCAACAACCTTCATTGCGTTATTTACGTTGTTAGCAGACACTTTCTTCGAGCTGATGAAGCAATGAATTGGAAATACCCTTCAAAATTATTCAGATTGTGATTGAGAGTGTGTTACGCAATTAGGGTGCTGGACCCTTTAAAATTAATTGGCAAAACTTCACAGACGTAGAGCATATAGCTAAATAAAAAATACTTTCTATATCTATTTGTTCGAAAAGTTTTAGCAGTTAATTTAAATCGGCCCGGTAAGGAGTGTAACGCTTGGCTAGCGCCTTAGATGAATCTCTTGAATATTATAAAACACCCTGTAAACTAGCTATTTGCCAATCTTAATGGTCTATTGTAAAAGAATGTTGCCATTACCGAGTTTGCTATGTAAACGTGAGTTCGTTTCGGCACGAACCCACGACTCTATACCCTTTATAGGCCACTTTTCACACCAAGAAGCCAACGCGTTCGAAATCAGGTAACAGAGCGTAAAATCTTTTGTGACAAATATCTAAACTTCGTGTAATCGATAAAAACTGACCACTATTTCAGAATGACTGTCTCGTAAATATTTTTTCTGTAAAACCAAAACGAATCATCAATTTCGGTTCGAATTCTCTTCTTATTATAGGTATAGCATTTTTGTACATAATCATAGAAATAATGATAGGTACTTGACTCAAGCACGCAAAATAGTTAAATGCAACAAACGACTTCCCGAGTAAAGGAAAATGCACTTGCAAGTTTATAGTGAGTACCTACCTAATTAAACTACATCAGAGTAAGTGCCAACGTAATTAGTTTTATTTTCCCTAATTAACTGCAGACAATTCCCATGATTTTTGTATATACGAATATAAGCATTTTTTTTTAATTTTTTTTTTTGATAATCATACTGTTTACGTACACCTAACTAATTTACGTATTTTTTTGAAAATTTATTGAAAAATACTTACACTTACATAAACTTTTCAATAGGTACTATCGCCAAAACCTATATCTGATCATTTTGAAAACAAAATCCCTTGCACATGATGACCACAGCTGCGTCCGTAAGTAAAACAAAAGAGGATCCTTTTTAGGTCGATTAATAATATGCGGTGCAAGCAGGAATAGTCCTTACGGTGGTCAGATATACATTTTGGCGATAGTATGTACCTCCCTACTACCTAGCGTCAATAATATAACTATAAGTCTTTCGTCCACGAACGAAAACTACACGATTTTTTAGAAGAATTTAGATTTCGGAAATGACAATTTAAAATGATTATGTAACAGTTACTGCACACAGTTGCCAGTTTCAATTTGAAGTTTTCAAGTTTTCAATTACAAATTTTCAATGGTATAAGACGTACTTACATTGTGAGTTAAACCACCTAGACCTAAGGGTTACACGAGCAAAGAATCCTCGCAAACACTTGACCCGAACTAAAATTAAGTTAGTAAGTAAGAAAAGGAGCCTGTCTCGCTCACAGCCTCATTACCCATTTACCCATATTCTAACCAGACAATATTTTAGCATGTGCAAGCAGGTATCTATTGAATGGCCTAGTATCGCAGCAGCCGATCGCGACCGAGTGTTTTGAATGACAAAACATGAAGGTTCAATCGAGGTGAGAACTCATTACGCGATTGTCGATCAACTTCACAACACCACCACACCATAGGTTGGTAACACCATAGGTTTTGTGCTCTGACGCAGTTGCTTTTTCAACAGCGCGCTAATTGTGTAACACACTAGAAATGACTTTCATTTTGACAGTTCAACAACATTCATTACGTTATATGTACGTTGTTGACAGACAATTTATCCGAACATATGAAGTAATGGATTAGCAATATCCTATAATATAATGATTCAGATTGTAGTGTGTTGCACAATTAGGGTCTGACATATTATAAGCTGAAAACGTGTGACTTAACTTTAATTAAACATAAACAAGTGATCTTACAATCCATATAATGTCATGGAAAAACAATATTTCGATATTATTATCCAATTTATAATACATTCATAAATTATCAGTTCAGTTATTATAAATATTACAGCATTAGTTAAATTGCGATAGGTACCCTCTAACGTGAACATATTAGTTATCTACGTCATTACAATTACAGGAAATCATTGATATCGTATAATTCGATCATATTCAAAATAACTCGATTAGTAAAATTTAATGAATAACCAAACAAAACCCTCCCAGACAAAACAAAAAAGCGAGTCATGCATACAATAGATATTTGAATGAGAATTATGTACGCTGCTGACAAATAGTGCTGCTATTTTAAACTTTAACAGAACGTTACGCTAATAATTAGAGCGGTCCCCCGACGGGACAACATTTAATCAAAAAATTTCATACGTAGTTACTTACGTAGGGTCATAATTTCAAGGTTATTTTTTTCTTTTTATAGGGTTTCTCGTTTATAACTCTTTTGTTCTATTTGTGGCTATTTTTGCAATAGTTTTTTTAATTGTTTTAGGCTTTTTAAATTCATACTATTTTTATTATTATTTATTGTCGGGGGTTTTTTAAATTTTTAATTTATGTCGGACGTAATCTGAGCAATGTCGACAAGGCAGCCATCAAGCCCCGCCCCAGCCATGCCGAATATTAAATGATGTAACCCGGTAACTCCATTTAAATTAAAAATAGAAATATCTGCGTGACTTTGACAGGTGGGATATATTCGTCTCACTCAGTGTCGATAAATATTCAGTCTCAAGTGTTTACCTGCCTGTTATTATCAAGTTCAAAAAGTATCTAACATAATATATTCTATAGCTATACTAATAATAAAGCAGAAGAGTTTGTTTGTTTGAACGCGCTAATCTCAGAAACTGCCAGTTGGATTTCAAAAAATATTTTTGCCTTTGATAGTAAAATTCTTGAGGAAGGCTATTTAACATCACACTAGGACTCTTAGGAACCAGCAAAAAGAAAGTCAGAAGTAACACTAAGCGAAAATGTAGTAATAGTTCAGGCAGGCGATGCGAGTATGCGACGCGACGAATTGGTCGGTGGAACAAGAAATTTCACGCGGATGAAGTCGTGGGCTGAAGCTAGTTTAACAATAAATGGTATAATGTAACGAGCAAAAGGCATTGCCTCCAGTCTAATGCCAATGACCGGCCCGTAACAGGTTTTATATGTAGCAATTATTCACACAATCATACGTTATTATTCATATTACCTTACTTCATGCAAATATTTTCATAACATTATTGATATGTTTAAATTTTTTGCAATGTAGACTCAATAATTGCTGGCGTTCGACGCGAGGCATCTATAGTGCCAATCAAATTTGAATATTAGACGTTAAGAATCAGCAAATTAAAAGTTTTTCTTATACAATATAGGTAACTAGCTGACCTGGCAAACGTTGTTTTGCCATATATAAATTATTTCTAGCTGCCCGCCGCTACTTCGTTCGCGTGGTGTCCTACCCCCTACCCTACTCCTACCCTACCCCCTACCCTACCCTACTCCTACCCTACTCCTACCCTACTCCTACATTACTCCTACCCTACTCCTACCCTCCTCCTACACTACTCCTACCCTACTTCTAAACTACTCCTACCCTACTCCTAAACTACTCCTACACTACTCCTACCCTACTTCTTTTTCCATATTTTCTGACCGTTTAAACCTTCCCTAGATTACGAACAACATTTCAAAACCAAAGTCAGCTAAATCGGCCCAGCCGTTCTTGAGTTATAAGATTACAACGAAAAGTGGCATTGATTTTTATATATATAGATATAGCCCTGTAAACCTACATAGCTATTAAAAGCAGCAACGACTGCATTTATTCATTTTTTATTAGAATCCCTATATGGCCCTATATATATGTACATCCCTAAAAAAAATAAGATTTTTGTAGGCGAACCGACATAATTATGATAAAGAGTAAACAGGTACTTACTTAATTACTGTCTAATTGAATTATGAGTTTAATCAAGCTTTAGATTCTTCTAGAACATTATATAAAATAATAAAAATTTGATTTCATAAACCGTATTTTTAGGTACTTATGTATTCAAACTGCTATGCAATTTCGTTTTCTCTAATCTTTCTCGGCATGAGCGAGTCTGCTTTTTTCACTCTGACACGACAATTCTTACTACTGACTTACCTAACTATAAAGGAGTTTTTGTCAGATAAACGAATAAAAACGCATTTCTGTACCTAGCGTAATTTCTTTTCCTGCACACGAAAGTAGAAGTGCACTAAAGAGCCCCGAAATGTAGCCAAATTGGGGCATTGTGTAAAAGCTGGTGATAGTTTAACGCAAGCTTTGTATATGTACTTGACATAAAGTTGATAGTCGGCACCAAAGTGCAAACGAGGTGCCGTTATTATCACGAGGTCCCTGATGGCCGTGCTGATAGGTACTCGTAAATCTAGTCGATATTGGAGGCTACACGGATCGTGTTATCAGTCGTGACCAAACTATTGGGAAGGCAACACGTTTATCGAGAGCACAGTTACGTTAAACTCTCGAGTTCAAGTAAGTCATTCGAATATGGAGATTCATCCCATTTGTTTTTAATACGTATATATTTAAATTATCAATATTTTGTGTTCGTGTCAACTCATAAAAGCAAACTGCTATACAGTGTGATTAAGTGATAATATGATAAGTAACAGTTTTTTTAGTAATCACTTTTGGAATGATTTGTATAGCCATCTTGCACCAATTTATTTTTCTGTTGTATTTTAGTAGTAGGTACTTTATAGTAGGATTTTCATAGCATGAAAATTTTTAGAATAGGATATAATATTACGTACATAAATATTACATAAAATGAAAAGTTGATGTCACTGTGTTAGCTTGTGGACGATAACAGGACAATCGATAACATTATTTAAATTAAATAATGTGAGGTTTACGCGCTCTGTTACATAGTTTTTTTTCTATAACAAAATTATAAAAGAGAAAATATTACTATGACAAGAATTACGTCTGAAAGCTTATAAAACAAACAGACGTCGTTAAATTAAAAATCTAAAAGGCCCTTCGTACACGGCGCGCCGTAGAAAAAACATGTCCGCCAAGGGCCCGATTAAAACAAAAAATAAACGTCACAATACTATAACGGAATAGACTATTAATATTGTATTAGGAGCCTGGCTGACAAATTTCGTACTATTCATAGAGTACAGATTCGCCCACGCACACAAGCAACCTTGATTCGCGTAAACTCGTAGATACAGTATTTGTATTTTAGCATGACTCGAGATATTTACTCATACATTTATCCACTTCTGGACCAACTTACGCAATAATATTATCGACAAAAATATAAATAAGCATTACGTAAACCATCTTGTCATTCTTATTTATAATTAAACTATGCATAATTATGTATAAGCCCCAGAAAATTCAGCTTGGTAAATTATTATTTTTTTCCTTATAAAAAGTTAATTTCACAATGGCCAGGTACTTAGTAGCGTTAACGTATGAAGACCGGCAATTGTTTTTCCCGGCCATTGATAATGTGCATGAAACCATTAAATTATTTTTATAGCGCATTGTAACGGAGTTATTTATTCTTTTATATCGCCTGCGGGCGAAAACGTGTTGTTGGAGTTGTCGAAAAGACAGTGGTGTGTAAAGAGTAGGTACATTATAGTAGGTAGATAGAACCTTGGACAAAATACTTAGTGGGCAGCTTAGGATAATCCATTGAATAACCACTAACGTCAGCCATGTAGTATATTCATTATTAAGTCATAAAAATAATAAAGTAAGTAGGTACCTAATACTATTTTACCTAGGAACCACATAAAAATAGTTTATAAATCAGCCTCGGATCGTATACCTATCACGTTACAAAACAATGACGCTTTTCCTTTGAAATAACTTTTTGATAATAACTTCTATGACTTAGGGCTGATTTTTCACTCGAATCGATCGAATAAAGTTATCTGGCGATGGAAAAATCAGCCTTAAGGAGAAATTTTTCCAACGCCTGAACGCCAGATAATTTTAGCCGAGGAATAATTTTAAATTTTTGACAGTCTGTTCTTCCATACAAAATCTGTCAGACGTCAACTTTTTTCCACGAATAAAAATTATCTGGCGATGAAAAAATCAGCCCTTAAGAGCGTTGACAACGTACGGCATTTCATACAAACTGTCAAGTCCTTGTTTTTCGAAATGCATGAACCGATTTTAATGAAACTTCCTACGCATAAGCAGGATATATAGATCTAAAAAGTTAATTGAGAACATTTATGAAAAATAGTGTTACAGCTAAATTAGACCGATTTTAAATTTCCATAGAAACAGAGATTTCCAATCATCTTATTTTAAATAAGACATTTCGAAAATGTTGTTAACTAACTTTTTAGACCTATGTATTCTGCTTATGCTTATGAAGTTTCATTAAAATCGGTTCATGCATTTCGAAAAACAAGGACTTGAAAGTTTGTATGAAATGCCGTACGTTGTAAACGCTCTTAATGACATGACTACACGAGTGATTTCTGTAGTTAGATAGGTATGTAGACCGCCGTTATTTATAAATGACAAATTATTAAAATAAAACATTTTTCATTAACTTTTTTTTTAATCAAAGGCCGATCTTCTTGGTTTACCGAACATTAAATACAATTTAGTTAAATGATTAGTAAATAAGTAATCGTTAATAATTAGCTAAGCAGCTTGTGATAATGTGATAACTAATGTTGTTTGTTTTGTTGACAGGCACTGACGAGGAAATATCGCTATCAATTGACGGCTAACAACACATCAAAATGGTGAATGTGAGTATAATAATCATTAATACATATATATTCTTTTCATCTAGCTAGTAGCTTGGACACCATTCCAAAATTACTGAACTGAATTTAGCTAATGTATGAGATATAATTATCGCTATTACTTTACTAGCTAAATTCATGATAACTGATATAATAAACATTATTTCTTTCAGTTTCCCCAACTTTCTGGCTCTTGAAGTTTTATTATATAAAATTCATAGAATACAGCAATTTTGAAAATGTAACAATTTACATCTGCACGATGATTTTTACTACCTAGGCAATCGCCCATAATTCATTGTCTATATTCTTTTATTATTTTCAAAAGTTAAAAAACGAAATAATACTGTTTTAAAAATAATAATGAGGAAACGATTCAAGTAACTAACTTAATGAAATGGTGTCAGACCAACAATATTATACTTAACTAACATGACGTTGGCAACACTTTATTGAAGCGTCAAGTGACCAACCCATAAGTCACAGTGTCAACTGTCCTAATTAGGGAATGTCGTCCATGAATATAGGTTACTTAAGGTTTTTGACATCATTATTTATGTCTCAAAGAGAATACAAATCGACAAAGTAAAGATGAACGGGATTCTGTCATAAAGTAAGTGTAGGTATTCATCAAAAACAATAGGTAAATATATAAGTAATTAGCATCTTTATGTTGATGTTAGTAATAACCAAATAAGATAGACGACCAAATTTAATCTCGAGTGAAAATTTTTCACACGTTACAAGTATTATACGTATCTTATCGTATTTCACGCGACTCGGCGCTCAATCCGCATTCGTAAGTCAAACAACTAAACAAATAATTATCTTTTTCAAGGTTCACTTAGTGTTCCATTCAAAACAAACTTGAAAAGGTTAAAGCCACAGACACATTACTATGTCGTGTCTCGGGATGTACCAATCAAACGTCTACGTTTAGGACTACGTCTTAACAAAACGAATTTTGATTGGCTAACACTGCATCAGGAGCCGTCACCACACGACACAACACAATACATTGTTGTAATATGCATCCGGCTTAAGATGAATACGTATCGAAGCGATTTTCCTTAGATATTATGCTATTAGAAACTGAATTTAGTATTCTCATTATCTTATTTCATTTCATATACGTAGGTACTTATTTGTTATTCGTAAAGTGCGAGGTTTTATACCTATTCGATGGCGTTAGTTTACTTACGTGATTTTTTTATGGAACCATTGTTTTGTTTTACCTATAGTTGTCACTAGAGTATAAAAAGGCACACTAAGATCGGTGTTGAATTTTGAATTCGGAATTCAATCCGAATTCAAGATCGTAATTCAAGATCCGAGTTCAATCCTAATTAGGAATATTCTAAATTCGACGGACAGAGTTCGGATTTAATGTGCAACCCCTCAAACTACAAACAGTACTATTGCTACGCCGGACCGACGTTTCTCGGGTTCGAATCGAGTGCAGCGGGCAGACCCGCTCTAACAGTGGGAAATTATTTGTGTAAAAATTAATATCGTACTTATAAAAATGCACGTATATTTTATCTCTCTTTATCTTATTTGCTAGTAAACTTATAATTTTATTTAAGTATATCTACAACACAGTTTTCTAATCAACTAATTTAATTGAAAAACGATACCCTGTGATTTGCTTTTGATTTGTTACGACTATTAGTAGGTATTATCTGCAATCTGAGAATCTCTGATTGTCCATCGCGACAATATCTTATCCGTTTTTTTTCAGATTGCAGAAACTGTTAAGGTCAACCAAACCAATGAAATATTTTTTAGTACCTACAAATAGTTAACCCAGTTTAAATTTACTCTTCTTTAATACCTATCTAATTTAAGTGCCGTTTTTTGTATTACCTAGTTTCTACATATTTATAAAAAAATAAGTAAAAACAATATTTAGAAGCATTGAAAGTCAAACTTTATTTTCCTTTTCTTCGTGTCTATAACTACATTTTTTGTATGCGGACGATCACTAGACTGTGATTTTAATGTAGTGGCACCATAGACAGCTATGTATCTATACTAAGTGGATATCTAAGACTAAATCTAAAGAATGTACCATTTTCTCAAGCATAGCCTAAAACGATTTCCATGAAAATGAACAAAACTTTGGGAGTTACTAAAAATGGAAGCTTGACTCCCCAGAAACTGGATTATCCTGTCCCCTAGTGTAATCAGATCACACGCAAGTAGGTATGTATGTCATCTAAAAATATAATATCTTGTTCTAGGAAGCAAATGGCAACGCGCCGGCGCCGCAGGAGCTGGAGACGTTCCTGAATCAGGATGACAAGAAAAAGGAGAAAGTCGTCAACAAGTTAGTATGACAAAATAATATCTTCTTCCTTGAGATTCCAACCGGTCCAGTAAAAGATTACCCTCCGGGACCACATAATTATACAGGGCCAAATTAAATTACCTAGCGAAACTTCGCAAACGCGATATCTGACAATAAAAAATCCACACTTTCAATTTCAAGTACTTATAGATAATTTAATATGACACTGTATTTAGAGTAGAGGAAGACCAAAGAAACGATGGATGGACTGTATGAAAGACGAAATAGCTAGATTGGGGGTGACTACCGAGATGACGACCATTAGAGAAGTATGGAAGAAAAAAACACGTTGCGCCGACCCCAAATTAATTGGGATAAGGGCGGGAGAATGATGTCTGTATTTTCACCTACGGGTATTTTCAGTTGACACAGAATTTCTTATAAATTTCAGTGGTGTCTATCTATCATAGTTTCCATGCTATTTATCATATGATATTTGACCTGCAACTAAGTTTGGGTAACTAGATAGAGCTTAATCGGTACCGTACCTAAAACATTCGATTCTGTTCCTTATTTACGTTATATTGATATTCCTTTTAGATTTTAGCCTAAGTTCCTACGAATAATAAAAGCACTAAGTTCCTATAGTTCGAGATAATATTTGCAACGTCATCACCGCTAATTAGTGTTATTAAATGACTAATTTTATCAATTTTCTGCTTAGATACAACATGTCAAAAGATCCGGAGTTAGCCGATTTCGACCCGTTCGCCGAACGAAAGTTGGAGAATCCCACTTCGTAAGTATTACTTATTTACTTTTTATCACGCCTTAGCAACTCTTTGGCTTAAATGTTCGACCGAGCAGAAAGTAAAACAAGTTCCATCCAATTTCCTTTTCTCCCTTTTACAAATGATTCTGGTTATAGATTTTTATGAGCTAGTGTGACACCCCATAATAGGGCACGCAGAATATCTAAGTGCCCTAATGTTATGAGAAGATTGCCGATCGGAGATTAGTTCCTAAATTCTTCAGACCCAGATACTGGGCAACCTCCCCTAGCATGCATCATATTCTTCGACGTATTTCATTTCTTCTTCCTCAGAACTTCGTAGGGCGATCAATAAAACCTAACAACTAACAAGCTTGTAGGTATTAATATACCTGTACCTATATCTAATGTAGAAGCTACCTATAAAATAATGGTATTTCAATAGGTTGGTATTTGTAGAAGGTATGCACCATATTATATCTACGTGGTGGCCTAGAAACCTATAAAAATGTAGGCAACTATTACCGTTAATGCCTAAAAAATAGTTTAAATTTCTGCCACGCGAAATATTTACACATTGTTCACTGCTAATGCGAATTGCTAATAAAGCTTAGCTCATTTAACACAGGAGCCAGTTCACACGAAAAATAAGTACCTACTTAGGTACCTGCAGTGTGATTCTGTAACCATCTCACCGTGAAAAGTTAGGTGAAGTGAGCGTGGAGTGAGCTGTCATTCCAACTAATGCTAGGGACTGACACTATTGCCAGCTCACTCTAAACTCACTTCACCTAACTTTTCACGGTGAGATTTTTACAGAATCGATCGGCTGATTACAATGTAGGATAACGAGTGGTGGCGTTTTTTTATTAATTTCTCTCCCTAGTGGGCTCTTTAGTCAAGAGTGTGGGATTAAGTCTATACCTCCATAAAACATCCAATTAATCCTATGCCGCTTTTGAATTTCCAGCTAACTTATTTATTTCCTCGGACATCATAATATTTATCTTAGAGCTGATTATTCAATCGACAGATAATTTTTATTCGTGGAATAAAATTGACGTCTGACAGTTTTTGTATGGAATATTCAACTAACTATATATGGAATATTCAAAATTATTCCTCGGATGAATTAAGTATCTGGCGTTGGAAAAATCAGCCCTAAGAAAAATATTATGAACACCAGCCAATGTCTGAGCAAATACCTAAGTCCTTAGTCAGCCCTTAGTGTATTTTAACGAAAATGGTACTTACCTAATCCCATAGTCGCTTTTCACAACTAGCTTCAACTTTCTGACTAACTGATCGACTCTTTGACAGTGCAAAAGTGCCTGTAAATGGTTTAATTGAAATAAATGCTTTTACTTTGTGTTTGTACAAATCCCTTCATTATCTCATAAAAAAAACCCACTTCTACTATAAAAGGTTTGTAAACTTGTGCAACCTTTCCCCGTTATACTCGTAGCATCTGATCAATTCGAGACACAATGGAATTTATGTTGAGTCTATGATTGTGGCTTACGAGAGCATCCCTGCAGTGAAACAGTTATATAATTACATAGTACCTGTGTAGTCACGTCAGGTACCTACGTGTCTTTGAACATCACATGCCTACTTTCCAATGATCTTTAGCGTCTGCCCACTCGACGCTGTCCTGTAGGTACGATATTTTGCGGTAAATAGTTTGTGCACACGTTAACATACCACTGTTCAAATGGATAAAAACAAATCAGTATGAAACTGCCACGTAATCCGAAAATACAACAATAAACGTACTGATCAACTCCTCCTCATAGAAGTCTCAAAAGCATAATCAGCCTATAAATTTCCTATTGCTGGGACAGAAGTCACGTGGGCCTCCTCTTTATGAGATAGAGCGAGTTGTATTCACCACGCGGGTCCAGTGCGGGTTGGTAGTCTCATGGTAATCATGAACCAAAATGTACCAGCATCACTAAACACTAATATGTACCTAGATACCTTGGGAAGTCCTTGCCCAGGACAGGGACAGCACAGACTCAAAAAAAAAAAATTTATAGATACAGTGGCTGGCCGATTTCCTTCCCGCTTGCCCAGTTAATTTTATTGCTAAGCGTTATTCTATGGTTGCGTAAGCGTCAATAATACAAGCAAGTTGATGTCCTAAAGATAGACTATGTAGATATTACATAGTTTAAAAGATTTGCTTATTCAAGCAGCTTTACCTATAATGAACAAAAAATCTTCGGACCTCTCCCAGACTGTCAAGAAGAATATATACGAATAAATATATTTATTATCTGACGAGGTACTAGAAGAGGACTACCTATATTTTTGTTAGGTTATTAGTTGCTAGGTTTTTACTATGCCACTAATATTTAAAGCGTTTTCCCACTAGGAACCCTAGACACAAAACCTTGACTCTCTGAAATCAGCAATTGTAATGAAAGAATTGAATTAGGTAGGTACGTCGAAAGGGACTTGTAAAATTTTTACCTCTTCCATAATGTAACATGAATAAGGCGAACAAAAAGAGCATGTTTTTTCTTGAATTTTATTAACCTGATGGTAATCAGGTATCAAGTCAAGGTTTACACTACTTTCTCAAAAGCGCATCTTCCTTTCCTAGCTACTTTTATAAATCTTGCTATGATTGTGACATTGATTGCTTATATGTTTAATGTTTATTATAATATATAGGTATCTTCGGCAATATTTAATTTATTTTACCGCTTATATTATACACCTAAATATTCTAGCACGTGTAGGTATAATATGTCATGCCTGGTTTAGATTTGAATAGATAGGTACATATATAGTTCTACTCTTTGACATAACGAAACAATTCCCGCCTCTTAAGTAAAGACACCTTTAGAAATATAAATATTGGAGCAATCGTCTCGATGTTACCGAGAGCTTCTGGTGATGTTTCAGAAACATGGACACCCTGACGCATCTACTGAAAGCGTCCCTGGGTACGGGTATCCTGGCCATGCCCAAGGCCTTCAAGTGCGCTGGGCTGGTCTCCGGAATCTTCTTCACAATGCTGGTCGCGCTCGTCTGCACTCACTGCTCTTACATCCTCGTAAGTATACTTCAAAGTCACTGCCATGCAATTTTTTACTATATTTTCCTCTTATGCGACAGTCTTTTGCGTGCTTACCATGTATTCCCTAACTTGGGATTTGCATTGCGATATTGTGTGTTTAAAAAAAAATTGTATTGCAAATTTTACGAATTAGGCAATAACCGCAGTATAGATGCTCGTGTCTCAATTGGAGCATCTATTCTCAACACCCAGAACCAGAACTCTATACCTACCTACTTAACTCCCAAATATTTTTGCTCGAACAAACAAATGCTTGCTTAGAAAAGCCGGTCACTGGTGGACGGACAATTTGGCCTCCCCCAGGCAGCGCCATAACTCCTGTTTACCGTGACCTTCACCCGGTTATCGGTTCTTCTATTGGCAAGGCTGCGCCTTCAACATGTTTGTACAACCTTTGTTCATAAAACAAAATATTTGTCAACAGATCAAGTGCTCGCACGTGTTATACAAGAAAACTAGAAAAACTCACATGACTTTCCCAGAGGTGGGCCAGGCAGCGTTTGAAAATGGACCGCAGCGGCTTCGACCGTGGGGCAATGCTTTCAGGTAAACTGAAATTTTCACAAAAGAATACATTTTTTATACGGCCTCGGCCACTCTATAGGCCTGTTTCCTGTTGGAACTGACAGAGGAGCGTAGAGATTGGCACAAACAAACAATGCCTATGCCCAGTGTTGGTTAATGTTGGGTTGTGGATGATGGTGATCGGCCTGGTTCACCACGTCCGAGTAAATTCTCGTTAAACTAAGTAGGTTAATCGCAGATAATTTCATACACATCCGTTCTTATTTTGTCATTTATTCGGTGTTTATGTTTGTCTCTACAACTAAAATTATTGACATCCAATCCTCACCTAAATCATTGGCAGCGAAGCATTAACTGAATTTGTTTATTTTCAGAATCTTCATACTAGTGAGCCTCTTCCTGACTTACTTCGGAACCTGCTCAGTGTACACCGTCATCGTCGCTAAGAACATTCTGCAGGTGAGATCGTATTACCTATAGGTAACTTGAAATTGAACTGCAGTACCTAATATTTTTTATGGATTAAAACGTACGACTACTAAAAACTATTCAGAAACCAATTTGTTCCCCTATAAGACATTGAATTCACCAATAAGACCATTTTTTATGTCATTGTCTTAGGTCGTGGCGTACCACATGAACGAAAAAGAAGAAAATGTAGAAATAAGAATATTTATCATCGCCCTATTACTGCCGCTCATCTTCATGGCATGGATCCGCAATCTCAAGTACCTCGCACCGGTGTCTATGATCGCTAACGTGTTCATGGGTCTCGGACTTGGAATCACCTTCTACTACCTGGTTGGAACTGGAGAACTTCAGACTGAAAACATTCAATCAATGCTTTTTAAAAGACCTGTAGAATGGCCTGAATTCTTTTCTCTGAGTATATTCGCGATGGAAGCCATCGGGGTCGTAATGCCTCTGGAAAACGCTATGAAGACGCCTCGTTCTATGCTCGGCACATGCGGCGTCCTGAACAAGGGCATGAGCGGCGTCACCTTAGTGTACATCCTCCTTGGTTTCCTCGGATACCTTCGCTATGGGGAGGGAGTCAGTGACTCCATCACTTTGAACTTGGAAAATTCTGAAATGTAAGTATGCAACAGATGTATATTATGTAGGTCTTTCTTTGCTCATCGTCGTAGCATAAGCATAGCATAATCAACCTATAATGTTCCCACTGCTAGATCACAGGCCTTCTCACTGTGAGGGAGGGGGCCATTTTCCACCTCCCAGTGTGGTGGTGGATGTCATGTGTCTTCGAACTTTTTGGTTCTAGGATATGCAGGTTTCCTCACGATGTTTTCCTTCACGGTTTTAAGAGCATTAGTGAAGATATAAATTGCACAAAGTCAAGTGCCTGGCTGGGTTCGATCCCACGACCTACGACTGGTGAGTCGAGGCCGTTACCACTGGGCCACCACTGCTCTCATCGTCGTGCGTGCCTTATAGAAATTCTCAGGCTAAACATAGTAAAATTATTTCACCAAACGCAACAGCATTGGGGTCTACCTTGTCATAGTTTCAAAGCACTCATTAGTGGTCGTTTGAGTAGCAAGAAGCGACTCGAATAGCACCGTTACTTCCTCGTGGTCTAACTTTGTAGTCAAACTGATTTGACCACGAGGAATTTTAACATTCTTCGTGGTCAAACTGTAACTATATATCCTCTTTGAACATACTGTATACGATGTAGTCGCACCATATTGCAAGATTTTTTTTGTACCTACCGCTGAAATTAATTCGAACATATCTTATTGTTTACAGTCCTGCCCAAATTGTCAAGATCTCTATCGCTATTGCCGTATACTGCACATATGGACTGCAGTTCTTCGTGTGCGTCGAAATCATGTGGAACAGCATCAAAGACAAGTTCACCAAGCGCCCTGACCTCGCCGACTACATCATGAGGACCATCATGGTCACTGCTTGCGTATTGCTGGCTGTGGCCGTCCCCACCATTGGACCATTCATGGGCGTCATTGGAGCTTTCTGCTTCTCAATCCTCGGACTAATTGCGCCTGCCTTCATCGAAGTTATCACCTACTGGGACATCGGTTTTGGACCTTACAAATTCCTCATCTGGAAGAACGTAATCGTTCTGATCTTTGGTCTATTCGCACTCATATTCGGCACTAAAGATGCCATTAAAGATATTATACGCGTGTACAGTAATTAAGGCAACACTTTTGTGCACAGCCTTTCATTCAAAGATTCTGTGTTAATGTGTGATAGATATTAGCGTACAGCTTAGTAATTAGAATAGATTATTTTATACCAGTTTTGCGCGTGATACTTTGAGTCGTTTAAAATAGTCAAGTGTCGAGGTCGTTATTTTATTTCGTTACCCAGGTACTTGTATAATTATACTATTTCGACCAAATGTCTTGTGAAACGGACCTGAAAATTCTGTTGTATTGGTAACTATGGGTCACGCTGCTAAACAAATGGTGCTACTTATTGCATGATGTCAATATTTGCTCCACGTCATTAATTGGAAATTGTTACTTTATACTATAGATATTGATGTTGCCTTTTATGCTGCGTATTTTATAAAATATATTTTATAGGTACAAATTATAATTGGGGCAAGTTAAAATTATATAAAATCGCTATTACATTCCCAAATCAGAACTGAATACTGTTGAATGGTGTACTTAGAAATAGGTATTTGAGTCAACATGTATTTTGTAGGTATGTGTGATGTAACCTAGACACGATAATTGTAACAATAATTGTTGGTCCCAAACAAAATGAGCTACCATGTACACGATAGATAAGTATTTTGTAAATTAAACAAAGACCAAATAGCGAGCGAACATATTTGTCATAAGCATAGTGTTGTCAGTACTTAATATCATTTCATTGATATCGTTTTCAGTATATATGAACAAAAACGCTTTCATTAGTCTCCTTTCCATTAAAACTAAACATTTTTATCTTATATTGGTGACTGGGATCTTGCATTTAGTGTTTGTAAGCTTAAATGTTTTATACATAATTACTGTAACATTACTTACTTATAAATATGTGTGTATTTTATAAGTGCATTGTACGAATTTCAATTTTAAAACTGCACTTAATTATAATTTGTAAAGATTATATACCGAAGAACTGAAATAACAATAAGTACATGCAGTCGTTTGTGATAATCAGACGAGAAATATCAGGTACGAGGCCTTTCGTAGTATGATCACAACAGTGATCGAGATATCAATTAAATAAGTCCATTTTGACTTTTTACAATTCGTCTCGAAGACTCGAGAAATATACAACGACCATCATTTGATAATGTATTTTTAAAATGAGATCTTTAATTAATATATTATAAATCAAGTTGCTTTTGTTATGAATTTTATGAGGGTATCTAATTAAATTTTATGAATCAACTGTAATATGTACTTATACACTTTTTACAAAATTTATAGGCGTAATGTCGCAACAAACCCAATGAAGTTCCTATTTGTTCTTAAATTATGTAGAAAAATTAATTTTAGGTACTTAAACTAAATTTTGTTTTGTTCATAACCACAGCGCACCAAACATTGATAACAATTTATTTGAAATATTATCAGTTATATGATATTATTTTGTAATTTAATTATAATCTTAAATTACGCGAATAAACCATTTATACGCTCTGTATGTTTACTCATTTTATTTAAATATATACCTTCAAGCAAACAAACCTATCTGGGTAGGCAGGTAGGTACTAATGAAATACTGAAAATAAAACAACAATATCGAAAATTATTATATTTATTATGAACAGTGTCTATTCCCGCTAATATTTCAAGAGAGCTCACTGCTAGCTTAATTACTTTATAATTTTATAGACGAAGTCTCCTTCCAAAGTCAGCTTAACGATTTATCAGCAATCAACTAAAGAGTTCTATGAACATGCATCAAGTTTGTATGAAATAATATAATACACGAATGACTTACTTAGTTTTGGAGGCGGTAACCTTATGTTGACGATACAGAGTCAAAAGATTCACAAAAATGGCGAATACACGCACTATGCGCAGGATTCACTACTATCGAGAGAATACTGTCAGACTCCAAGATAGCCACGAACAAAAATACATAATTAGATATAAATTAATCGTGTCTCGTTGTCATTACTGTGAAATCTGTACCTACGTACAGATCAGCGTTTTCCTGTATATATGTCCCTGTCTATCGCTCAGACTTGCAATTCAGTAGAATGAGATGCCCGCACTGATGATATTCGCACGTAAAAGCTCTTTCGATGCGACTGCGTGCGTGTGGCTGCTTGCGAGCGGATTTCTCACTCTAGTAATTGACCCTTCTAAGTGACAGAAAGATACAGAGATACTGAAATGCTCATTCCCGCGTATAAGAATGATTTCACCCTTAGTCTGGGCTCGATAGGTTTATACGTGAACATTTATCAAACAGTTATATAATATTAAAATCTGAAATATAATTTCACTTGCTATGATTCCGTTCCTTTGAAATACGACTTCGATTTAGTAATTGAAATTGACTGTTTTATCTAACTAGATAACTATTGCCATGACAGGCTAAACCTTTCACAATTTTATAGACCTAAAAATTAATTTATCGTAATAATATCTAACACTTAATAAGTAAAATCGTGATGGCCCGGATTTTCAGTGTCAAGCGTCTCAAGCACGAACGATCGGTTACATCGAATCTGGTAAGAGTGGTAAGTACCTAGCAATGAGAATTTTCAATATGAAGGAAAACTTCATGCAAGAACTGTAAAATTATGTAGAGTATTAATGCTGGTACTTTCAATGTATGAGAAGTGATCTTTACCTAGTAGTGGGACAGTAAGTTATAGATTGGTAGTATCACCCATAGATTTTATAGTTTTACCACTTTTATTGGGTACCTTATTATAAGGATGTTAACTGAACAATGCCTATCCTGAGGATTCGCTCGGCTGCTACTAGTCCAAGGTCAGTAGCCAATTTTAAGCGTACTTTAATCCAAAAACAAAAAGCACCCACTGGACGAGCAAAAGTCTTGAGCAATTATGAAGGATCATAGGGGAATATTTTTTATTCGAAATAGCATGTGAAATTATATTAATAGTCATTTCACAGTAGAATCTGGTAAAAATACTGTTCACATTGTTTACAAGACAGGTTAACATGAGATTATTGACGAACGATTCTAGGAAAAATCACATTAACTCGCACATAATTATCAGCATTTTTCTGTTCCTAGCTCTATCCTTTTCTTTTCTTGCGAGAATTCCATACGCACATAATCGCGCTTTTAATGTGAACAAGTGTAGAAGCTCACGGTCGAAATTCTCCATCTAACGAATGACGCCTCTAAGTGACATTAAGAGTTACGGATACATAAAAATGCTGATATGTGCGTGTATATGCTTTCACCCTCTTACAACCTTGATATCTTGAACATTGCGTACTAATAAGCGTGCTGGGCGTGTCTCCAACCAACATTGACATACTGTATACAAACGCAACGTGACCTTGCACAAACATTACACTATATTGACTCTCCGTAAAGTCGTATTGCGAAACAAATACACGATAAATGCACATAGGTACATAAACAGCACTCATTTTAAAGACCATTGCATAGTCCCACATTCAAATCTAAACTAGCTCCAAACTTGGTTACACGACACTCTACATCAACACCTTCTCTATGTGCACTTTCAAACAAAAGCTTTCAGCACCTCTTATAAATTAAAATTATACAGGCCTTCCATTTCAATCAATAAACTAACTCTATCTACGTGTTTAAATTAAAAACATGAACTTACAAGCTAAAGCCAAAAAAATACAATATTAAATAAATAAGATACGAAAATAATACTTATATTACACGTTCTTTTGTTATTATACCAAATGACAAGCATTCCTGGTGTTTAACAATAGGCAATATTGCAAATGCTGACCACATAAAGTCTAATAACTATTTTATACGATATTTCAGGTAAAATGTTAACAACTTTATCATAAATTTTCATTAAAACACGATAAGTCATGAGCTAAGTATGTAGAGTAACAACGTAATTCGTGCAGGCACTATTCTCACTGTAGTTCTAATAACAGACGTAGTTACAGAGGATGTAACGTTTGAAAGTCGGTAAATAGAAGGCATGAGGTCACTCCATTGTAGTGACAGACTATCGAACTAACGTTGTGGCAGGTGATTGAGAAACTATTGCTTTTAGTAGAAGAAGGGAACTCATTGCAGCTCGAAAGGTCCTCCAAACGTTACAGCGTCTTCTATGTAAGTGACAGCTATGCATACAACGATAGTGTGCTAATTGTCACAGACGGACTCTAATTTATTTAATATTAATTTCTTAGATTAACACAATTCCTGATTTCATCTCTTTAGTATATTACAGATTACGTTCGATGGGTAAGTTTTTAGCGATTAGTTCGGTCTTAACGACAGCTATCCTAAAGTTACGACCTTACCTAAAACATCTAATAAGTAACTCAACGAGTGCTCGCAAATTATCAAGATTTCACCTAAAACCACTAATTTCCTCCATTATCTTCCAAGACTAATATAATTTTGTGTAATGAAGGGTAAAACTGAAAGATCTGGCTGATCTTACTACAATAAAGTAAGGTGTTTAATTCAGCCTATAGTTACAATACCGTAACTTTTAAGAATCCGATAATATACCCCAAGCACCTAAAACATAAATGGGTAATTCCACGGAAAATTTTAATATATTTTAATTTTCCACTTTAATGTTTCGGAATCACGATCTAGGAAACAGTAGTTTGTTTATTATCATGTTGCTTGATGGCAGCGATATCGTATAGTTTAATTTTAATAATAATTTAACGTGTGCCATAAACGTAACTTTAGGACTACATAAATATTCTTAATTTTTATAAATATTTTCAATAGAGTGATCGAATGATACAAAATGTCTTTTAATTAAAAAGTAGGATAAAACGTCCCAATACAACTAATAATTTGAGTGAGTAAAAAGGTACTAAGCAAGAGATATATAAATAATATCGTAATATAATGAAAATATCTAATATTAATTTAATAAATACGTACAGCTGTATTGTTTGTACCCAGAATTACGCGAATAAATAACACGCAAAACAGCACAATATCAAATTATTCACATCAGACATGATATAAATAATGACTTTATTCCTTTTCCAATAAAGCTATTCATAAACATATATCATATAAATAAATTAGACTTTACTAAATCACGCGCTAAATTATGAAATTTTCAAATTATAAACGAAGCTTATTAAGTTTTAATAATATACAGAATAATTTTGGACGGACATCTAATTTGAGGTTCCCAATTCCAATGCACCAGAAAACAATTCACAGTACTATAGCACGGAGAGTATGTTCGAGTTTTTGAAGCTCTCCCCGTACCGTACCCCGTACCGAGGTTCATTCGAATGTAAATATAATTTTAACGTGTGTTGTTTTACTCGATTGCTTGATTTTTATCAAGTCTTTTCAGAAGCTTCAATATTATAGTAATTTGAAAAAAAAAAACAAACAGGTACGTTCAGGTTTAAAAAACAAATGAAAGTTAAAGTGATGTGAGATGTGTTTGTGTCTCGCGTAGATCCACGTTCCGTACGAAGAGTTAAATCGCAACCCACCAGGCAAAAGGGACGTGTACAAAGCAGAACGTTTTTAAGTTTCTATTCGCTGTCTATTGTATTAAATATTCCTATCAATAACGATATCAAAATAAACCTTACAATGACGATGCTATACTACAATACCGAACATTGCAAAATTATTTAAATAATAAGAAAATATACAAAAACGTAGTGACTATTATAATAAAAGGAATACTTAGTATCCTAAATTTAAAAATGGCACATGTTTTGTTGATCTTAAATTTGGACGCCTGTGTTTCCTAATTGCGCAGATTTTAATGAGAATTATCAAAATTGTCTAACTATGCAAGTAACTTGTAACATTATAAAGTGCCAGATAATATTCGTTTATCACAGGATACCTAAGATCTTATCAAGGTAACGTTGTAAGTTAGTGTCTTATTGATTTTTCTGGATTCTTGAAATAAGTAATATTTCAAGAATCCAGAAAAATATATTATTAACTTTATACAAGACCCTAAGCGGCCACTTTGAGATTCGTCTCTAAATTGAAGAATTGCTACAAGACAATAAATTTTTGTCTCAATTTACACCTAAGTAACGGTTTATGGAAGATCCTTAATATCAGTTATTGCGTATGAGTTATTTTAAATTCAATTTCTATGGAATAATAAGAAAAATGTCCCACTACAAGGCTGGCGCGAATACATAGCTATTATTAAACTTTTATCTGCAATATAGTTATTTTTTTCGTTTAACGAGCCACACAGCACTTTTTTAAATAACTCGCGATAGGTAGCTTAGTTAAAATATTTCAGCAGCAATGGAACATGTATTTTGCGCAAGCCTTCAAAGAACATCATTCTTTAAAAATAATACTATACTAGCTAGACTAAAGTATAAAAAATTTAAATCTGAAAATTAAAGTAATGAAAACCTATCAATTTAAAACGTTAGCAACAGTGCTATCTTCAAAGCGTGTACGTTATTGCTAATTTACATGTACATATATTGACCAAAAACTTATGTTACTTTACACAGACATAGGTATTATCTTAAAACTATTTATATTAAAAATTCTCAAGTAACAATTGAACATTATTGCGTTTCTCACTTAGTTATTTGAAAGGAATCTAAACCCTATCGTATCATTAAAACTGTCTTTACACCTAAGTTTTAGATTACGGCGTTTAAAATAAAAATGGATGAATAGTTGAAATACAAAATATTCACATATACTATGAAAAACTTTGAACGACAGAAGCAAGAAGGAAAGTTAGGAGTCAAGCTACGATATAATTTCATAAATAAACAAAAGAGTTTCATAAATAGAAAAAGTTTCTAATCTAAGTGCCGTTTATTAATTCAATATTTGCCATTTACTTTTAATTATCTTGTTAGCAAAAACGTTCCTTTTAAAATCCGTCTATTGCAACACCAGCAAAGCTATTCACCACCGTCTGATACGCTTCCGGGGCGAATCGAACATCAATCAGTGTTATCAAGAGAGTCCTGTAAAGGCTGTTCCCAAATCAAAAACTTGAAAATGTCAGTTTAAATAAAAACGACCCCATTCTTCTGACAGCTATTTGTTGTCGCCAAAAGGCAAATTAATAATTGAAAACGTGCCATTTTCGATTCGACAACCTGTCGTATGTTTGAATAGCTGTGCTGCACTAGCTAAACATTACGGCACTGATTCATAGAGATTCTCTCATTATCACTAACATTAAAGTATCCCTAGCCGATTCTATCCGTCGCTGCATTACTTTGAACTAATGTTTTCAACACATCCACAACATTTCCTACGAATTCCAAATACATACTGCAAACTATTACGATTTCAACTTCAATAATATTTGTACATACATAATAATATTACAATTATGGCAGTTTAGATACACGAATTATTTTTATTATAATTAATTATAATTTACACAACGAGGTTGTAAAATGGAACATGGATATAACAGGATGTTTATTAAGTACGTAAAAGGCAGCAGAATATATGCACAACAAGTTAACAAGCACGACATCAAAAGTCTTATTTGATATGGGCGCCGCTTCATAAGTTTACATACGAAATAAAGGCTTGTCAATATATAATCCTTGTATATTAAGAAAAACTGAATTATAGTATGGAGCTTCTTATGTGTTGTCAATGCATATTTCTTATTGTTATGTGCATGGGATAAAAACATGGGAGTAAGTACAACCTGATTATTGCTGCGTTTATAGTAAATTAATCCATTTCACCCCCAGAGACCCCCTCTGATTCGCCTAAAAATACTTTTAAAAAAAATACTGTGTAAGCGTAAACTGGCTTTTTCAACGTGTTGCCAAATTAATTTGTTTTCTAATAAATGATAATTCGTTTGATGACAATGGCGTGCATGGTATCAATACTTGCCATAATAATAGTGAAGTTCTGTTGAGCCAAACCTCAAGCTTGAGAAAAATAATTATAGTTGCTATTAACAATCCCTAACCTACAACTTTAAGACTGAAGATTCTACATTAATACAGATTAGTGATCAGAAATAAAATGCGAAGATACTGAAGAAGTTAAGCAAGTTAATACACCAGCAAGCACGTTATTGCTTCCATGTCTTTTAATATTTAAATAAAATTAAACCCTAATACAGAACTCTACTTTGTACAAAAAGTTTGTGTTAAATAATAGCGAGAATCACTGACTTTAATTACAATAATTTAAAGTTAAGTTACAAATTAAAGTTAATGTTAAAAATAACTGGCCATTACGTATGACAAAGAAATATTAAAGTAAAAGAAAAAAGAAATTCTATTTAAGATCGTACATTTCCGAATGAGATTCGATGAACCGTGGCGTGATAATTCTCCCGGAGTCAACGACCGGCGTGAGGAGTTCCTCGGATGGCACTTGGATACGGATTCTATTGTCTGACGGTAGATTGGTAGAGCCGTTGCTGGCGTAGAATCCGAGGGAGACGGGTTTGTGGTGTTCCTCATTGTTGTAGGCTTTGTACTTGTTAGGGCTAATGGGGTGGAGGTGCGGGCTGCCGGCGAGCGGATTGTAGGTGACGTGGATACGCACCACGTCATCCGACATGGGCGACACGGAGGGAGGGTGCGGCGTCGCGCGCGGCGTCGAGTGCGCCGTCGATGGCGCCCTCTGTATACTCAACCCGCATATCCCCGAACTGAAATCAACAAAACAAACTATTAAACGTGACTAATCAATTGGTTTTGGATCAAGGAAATTGATGCATTTCTACAAAGAGGAAAACATTTTATGAGGTCATTAACTACATTATTATACCGTGTATGTGCAAACTAAGTGAAAATTAGCATAGCCCGCATTAAAAGAGTATTATAATAGCTATCAAGATTATTGAAAATGAATTCGATATTTTGATTCCGCCAAGGATAATACTTGAATCAATTTACTGAAATTAACTTGGGTAGCGCTAGCGTAGCTCAAAACCAGGCTTAAGCAGAATCATTAGAGAAAGGATCACGGTACATACAAGATATGCCTTGCTTCAACATTAGTTGAAAGAATGACAGGGCGCCGCCGATGTCCGGGTGTGCTACTTATAAATCAAACAAAGTATGATATTTTTTGACTTTTCTCATTATTTCTCATTTAATGCTTGGAAAAACTACAAGCGAGTGGTAGCTCAGTGAGCAGTGGTGGCCCAGTGGCAACGGCAGCGGGCGACGAGTTGTAGGTCGTAGGTTCGAACCCAGACAGGCGCTTTACTTTGTGTAAATTATTTCATCACCACTGCTCTCAAAACGGTGAAAGAAAACATCGTGGGGAAACCGGCATGTCCTAGAACCAAAAAATCGAAGATTTGTGACATCTACCAAGAAGTGGGAACATTATAGGCTGATTATCTATAAAACTACAAGTATTTATTTTAAACAAGATTTTGCTCGGAAATTATTTCACGGGAACGTACTACCGGAATCAAAAGTATCCTATGTCATAACCCAGGCCATGGTCTACCTGTGTGTCAAATTTCATCGAAATCCGTTCAGCCGTTACGGCGTGAAAACAGACAGACGGACGACATGAACTACTTTCCCATTTATAATATTATAAGTACTTAATATAGTATGGATTCTAATTTGAATTTGTTCATTTTTGTAACTTTATTCTACTGGAGAAAATTTTCCTGATTTATGTTGGACTGCAATCTTTACAAGTTAACACGAATAAAGCCTTGATACTTGTGAAATACTTGACTCAGATAGTACTTCGATAAACCCACTCCAAGCCCAGCAACAATGTATCGAGTACCATCACCTTATGAAAACGTTGATCACTAAAGGACTTTGTCACATTAGACTCGTTGTTCAATTCACCTTTGCGTCGTATAATGTGACATGGTTCTTAGTGTGTCAGTCAGTGTCAAAATAAAAGGGACAAATTAAACTTTATCCCTATTTGATAAAATTCATGTCAGACTGACAGTGGTCGCGTGCTTTGTTCGTTCTGACACACCTCAGAAGGTCAATTCTCGTAATTTAAAATGTTCAAAATCTGGTCGCAGTGTCATCGCGGCGACCAACAAATGTCAAAAACTTGTTAAAATGTAGGGAAATTAGAGGTTTTTTGACAGGTTGACACTGAGATCAGAAGGCGTAGGTATTCTCGTAATTTAAAACGTTCAAAATCTAGTCGCAGTCTCATCTCGGCGACAAAACAAATGTCAAAAATTTGTCAAAATGTAGGGAAATTAGAGTAATTTTTGACAGATTGAGCCTGTGATCCGACTGGAAAAAAAAAATTACGGGAACTGCCCCTCTAATCCATGAAGTATAGTTTTACTTTGTTTTAGAGCAGTATGTTCGTGCCCATTATTTTGACGCTGACTACGTTGAACATTTGAAAGGTGCAACTAGATTGCGTTTGATCAACGTCGAACCGTTGAGGTACAAGGTGAGATGTAAGTACGTGTCAAATATGATACGACGTCATCGATGAACCGGTCCACCATTTATGATATCAAGCTTTCTAAGTGATCTATACGACACTGGTGACCGTGTCGATACACGGCCAACGTAATTCTATGGCAAAAATCAAAATATGTGAACAAGGGGCCTTCTCTCTTTGGAGCGTTATTTGTGTAATGAGTGCAAGCTACTGCTACAAAGCATCTCACCCATCTGACCCAGTGGCGTCGTCGCTGACGTTCGAATGCGTGTCGAGCGAGTTGTCCATGGCATGCGAGCGCCCGCTCGAGAAAACGCTCAGGTCAGCCGTGCTCGTCACGCTCGTGTCGGCCAGCGAACGTCGCGACCCGAGAGCAGACACCGAGTCGTCGCACCGGATGCCCCCCGCTACCCCGCTGTGCTCTAAACAAACATAATTATGCCGATTGTATAAAAACATCAACCTTAATTCCGTCCGCTGCGTTATGCAGACTTCATATTACTTCTACGACGGACGGCCCGCGCCAAGTAGCGATGGTCTTTGACTTTACTACAAACATAACCGCACGCGGACCGTCCGACGCGGACGTCCGCCATCCGCAGCGGACGGTCTAACACATCATAATATATTAATATAATACAGTCATACACACCGCGAAAAATGCTCGATGCCAGATATTTGCTTCCATAAAACTGGTACAGTTACGAATTTTTTAACCCCGTTACTTCCTATCATGGCGATATGACACGTGTTTACTAAATTCCCAGGTTCTGAGCTAAATCGGTAATATGACTGATGAAAAATGTGGTAAATCTTTCATAACCACTAGCTTTATACGCATAGCGCACAGAAAACACAAAGCAAAACTTCCATGCAAAATATAAATAATTTAGTTCTTACCTTATTGGGCACACAACGTCAAGCAATGTATGTAGTATAACACAAAACGCACATGCAATATTTCGAGCTTCAAGGTCAAATCTCTGCTCGTAGCTCTATCAATAAAATCAGAAATACATTATGAATCTCCCTTATTTATTTCAGGAACTATCTATTATACTATTACATAAGTACATATTTACATCAAAATAATAAAAAAGGAAGGGATTAACGTCTTCGTGTTCTCATTTTCTTACAACTCTTATTATTTACAAGGTAGCTGTGGTGAGGTTCGCTCCGTTGCATATTAAACGCGGACAGGACGGGGGAATTGAGGTGAATGTCCATTGACGCATGAGACGTACGGAGAGGGACGCCGATTTGAGAAATATGATCTGAAGAAAAACGTATAATACTGTTATCTATGTATTAACAAGGAAAGTCACGGGCTTAATTACGTACGATTCATAATGATAGCTTAATAAATTCTTTAAAACGTTGCAGATATGAAGTGGTAAGTTGCCAAGTTATAAATCTTATCAATTGGCAGTCCGAGAAGTAAACTTTTACAAAATCCAATCCAGTTACATTCTTACCTAAAGGGCCAAAGACAGGGTGAAAGCTAATAAAAAATAACTTGGTTGCACTGGTAGCGTGTTGATATGCAGTAGCTTTACATGAATATGAATAGAATGACTATACCTACTGTCCCCTTTGCGGGCTAATAGTGTGTACCTACAGAAAGAAATCGAGCGTACCACAAATCTATAAAAAATATCCATATTCGTAGTTTTAATCAACTGTGAGATCATTACAACAGAGTTTTTAATTATAAATTAATAAGTAGGTACATAAAAACGTGAAACATTGAATAAAATAACGAAAAGAAGTACCAGAATCATAGTTTCGTGATATTTGTATTTGGTGTCGTTTATCTACTGTAATAACATACTGAGAACCAAATCATTTTAAATGTGATAATTTGAAAAACAACTAAAAGCGACACTGATAAGATATACAATGTGTGCTGTGTCTACGTAATGCACAGTATGTGATGTCTAAATATACGACAAAAACGTACCATTCATTACAGTTTTTTATGTGTTTTGATTGTTTTTTATTTATTGGCGTTCCTCATACCACCACGGGCGGCAAAACTAAAAATAAAACGATATAGTTATGTTTTCTCGGGATATTCAATATGTTGCCCATCATCAATTACATTAATTATCAAACTTCAATCACGTTCTTTCCTCGCTCTTCGAGGGAAGTTACCCCAAAAACATCGACATGAATTCGTAACGAATTTGATACGAAGTATGTTTGGTTCGCTCAATGCAAAAAAGAAAAACAAACAATGAGGGGTCAATTCAGCATATCGAATCGTATAAACTAAAATACTCAGTAGTTTTGAATCAGTTTATTAATTAATTTAACGTTTTGTTCCCATGGGTTAAATTCAGGTCATATTGTGGAGGTTTCTCGATCTTAACTTAAAACTAAAGATTATTAAATAAGTTTTACTACTGTACCCAATAATCAATTGAAAACATCGGATGATAGGGGTGGGTTTATGCAAGAACTTAAACCAAACTCATCGATAAACACTATTGAGCAGAGATTCGTTTGAAGCAGATATATCGTAGGAAAATACGTCATTTAAGGCACATCAAAATGTTGCATTAAGTGCGTTTTGGGCGGTAACGCAAACCCGACGTTTTGGTGTTATAGTAAAAATAAAGGTTAATAAGTTTGTAAGTAGTATTAAACAGAATACATAGTGGACGTAGCGTTATCTTATGAGAAGTAGCACAAACAATGCAGGAAGCCGGGGATCGGTCTTAAGATCTGAGGAGTTAGTAGCCTAATCAAATCACATTTAAGTATTTTATTATTACATTACCTGCACACAGAATAACTAAAATTAAGGTACTCGGTCCAAAGATTAACTCAAGCTCCTCAAATCTTAAGAAATGCCATGTTAAATGCGTGTCGTTTTATTCGTGTTAATCATGACATAAACCCACCTCCATACCACCAATTAACATGCTAGTGCACGGGTTCCAATTACATACTCTATGTCTAAATCTAAAACAAAATATGATTAATGGCTAAAATGCCATTATTCTGGATAATCGTGAAATGAAGTACATAAAAACCTGCAAGTCAGTGCAGTGTCAAACTCGTCTATAGTAGACGCTGTGTGTTTATAGATCACCGGACCTAACATAATACGGAGATTGAATTTAAAAAAAATGAGTTTGCCTTTGATAAGACCATAGACGTTGTAATCTAAACTATCGACAAGTTCGACACTAACAACAACAATGGATGCAATAAGGTCCACATTCGTGCGCTGTCATCTTCAACTTTCAATGCATGCCTTAGTTGTAAAGTTAGATTAAATTAGCCGACGATGCATCGCATCAGAGGTAGACGCCAGATGGAGATGAAACTGCACGAGTGTGGACATAAACTTATAACAGGACATCAAACTACTAAATAAAATTTCAAAATATCCCGAATCTAGTATAAAAAATCGGTTTTAAATAGATATTTATCTACAATTATGAATTGCAAACATAGCAATCTTTATGTTATAATATAATTGATTGACTAACTGAAAGGGATACTTTTACAAATAACTGTGAAAGGTGACAAAAATGGAACTACGGAATTAAATGAGGAAAAAATTATGATGCTTTCCTGGTATTAAACAGGGATGTAGCCCAAATAACTTTATGGTTTTATGTCTTGCGTCAACTGTCTAATAAGTACAATAAATAATATCCATTTATTCAAATTATAAAACTACAAACTGGAAATAACATGAAATACCAACGTTAACACAGGACATACCATCTCTTGCCTTCACAACTACATATCACATTCTATCAAGAAAGGGCGATGGACAAAATAACAAGCAAATACTTCAACCGTTTCCTGGCTAAGAATGGCATAAAATACCGATAATCATGATGCATCATAAACGATAAGAACGATATAAAATAACAACATAAACAGGCGAACCTGTGTCACCAAATGAGACAATCTCATTTTAGAAAGATTTGCTCCAAGTAGTATTCTCTCCAGGCGCCGCCATGCGCATAATACTACCGTAGCATTTGCAAGCGGTGCGGAGTTTAAAGAGGTAAGGCGAATCGGAAGTTGGTTCTAATCATGTCTGTTTAGGGTAACGAAAAACGCACAGGTGTCAAATGATATAAATATGCAGGCATTATATATGATATAATATACAATTTCAAAAATTCAAACATATTGCCATAATTTTTACTTACGTGACGTTTTTTATTTTTACTTCGACTCAAAGTATAAAAAATATCGTCCATTGCCCTTTCATCTCATCCTGCTTTCAAAAAACTACTAGCTATCTAAAAAATCATTCGATAAAATAAATTAAACTATAATCTAAAAATACGTGCGAAAAATGAAAGGGAATCGCCACACAAATTTTAATTTCAGTAAGTACTAATTTAACTACTACATTTGACCTTTAAAATAAACCATGTTTTTTATAATGTTGTTTAATACTTTGTATTATAATTTAGGTCGTTTACGAAACAAATAATTAGAACCAGAGACTTATTTAAATCAAATAGTGTGGCACAGTTATTAAAATTATTGTAAATATTTCTGTTTGTATCAAACAAACTATTTTATAAGTAACTCCTGCGTGGAGCAAGTGTGGTTGTTAACATTGTTTGATGATTTAGTTTACCACTCACATACCTGTCAGTCTTCATCAAATAACCTGCATAATTATTAATGTAAAGGGCATATTTTAATTAATTTGTACTTATTAGGTCAAAATACTACATCTTGATTTACCGAGAAAACCTAAGAGTAGTAAGTCCAACCTAAAGCTATGCCAAACACACACTACTTTAAAAGCATTTGGCCAGTACCTGTCTGAGAAAACATACTGGACAACTACAAAAGGGCACACCAGTGAAATCAAGCAGAACACATTGGTGTAACTAAACAACAGTTTGTGACATAGGAGGCATAGAATCCACATTTTGTGGGCTTTCTGTGCCATTCTCACAGTAATATAACCGCAGACTATACCTACTGAAAACATACATTTATTGCTACAACGATACATATTTCGCCATAAATTTTGATTCCAGGCAGTCATGGACCACGACTCTTCACGATTGTGCAAAATCAGTCAAGAACATGCATCGATGATTACCATAAATACAATGTGAATATCATGCAAATGTGTTTTATGTGAGGCTCCAAGAGCATGCCGAAAAAAATTACAGCTACAGAAAAGTAGCTCTAAACAATCTGGTTCATCTCGAAGGAAATTCTGAATGACAAAAGCGAATGAAGAAACGAATATAATTAAACTTGCCTAAATGCGATAAAACACTTGCTTATTTTACACTGGCACATAATATTTAAGTACAGTTTGTGAATAAATTCAACGATATGTCTTCTATACTAAAATAAAGCTGAAGAGTTTGTTTGTTTGAATACGCTAATCTCTGGAACTACCAGTCGGATTTTTTTTTGAAAAATCTTATTGGATTTGATAGCTCAATTCTTGAGAAAGGTTATAGGTTATTTAACATCAAGCTACGACCCTTAGGGGCCCAGCAAAAAGAAAAAAGATAAATAGGCTTAAGAGTGCGAGCGGGCGATGCGATGGGACATGGTGGGTCGTAGTAAGAAATTTCTCGCGGACAAAGTCTCAGACAGACGTTAGTTATCAAAAATAGATTTTTATTTCTCTATCTCTAAGCTCTCAAGTATTCATGTTTGTGCTTCAATAAAGTGTGCCAATGTAAATGAGCAAGTCTTATAAATGCGTGAAGTGGTCGGAACCAAGGCTCTCGTCGGAGGTGGTACGCGAAGTGGGTAGAGATGCTTCCAAATTACCTGACACTGTGTCACTCTGTGAGACCCGAAGCTCCTGCAATTCCATTGCAGCCTTTTCACGTCTGAAACAATACAAGTGCTACTGAAGTACAACAAAATCTAAAAAACTATCTTAGACAATGTGACATAAAATAATGCAATTAAGTATTATGTTTTACCATAATAGGTACCTAATCAGAAACGTTGTCTAGTTTCTGAATGTGTAGCTCTTAACCAACATAAAACCATAGAACTCTACTATAATTTTAAGCCATTCTATTCAATACTATTTTGAGTTTGGATGCAGATTAAACCTGCAAGGCAAGGTCTTCGCTTATACAATGAATACTTTGAACCCTTACCTCAATATCACAGTTGCTCTGGCCTGTTTTTCAGTCTCAGAAAAATTTTCTGCCCGCTGTCCAATCTTCGATTTTTTGTCAGGCTCCACGAACATGCCAAGCTGTCGCTTCGGAAGCTCGTTGGGTGGCGGCGGGCCAGGATAGTCAAGCTTAGCTCGCTTCAATTCTTCCATTGATCGTTCCAAGTGATAAATTACTATGTCGTCCTCAAACCCAAAGTCTTTATGTAGCTTAACCTAAAAATTTAATATCTTATTCACTTACAAAATACAATCTTGTATTAATATCCAAACCGGATATTAATACAAGATTGTACAAGCTTAGTTAAAGTTTACACAGAAAATCAGCAGACCTGAATATAGTTAACAATAAGATCCATATCATTTAACTTCATGATTGCTTTCTTGTGCAGCTTGAGTATTGTATAAGCCATTGCAGTGACGACTCTTTCTCCGTCTAGCAGATATATATCCCAGACCCTGAGGCATAGGCTAAATGGCACCCTCTCCACAAAACAAACAAAGAACCATTTGAGGGAATACAGAATGGCGTCTAAACCGAACTTGTCAAAATGGTGTTTCAATTTTGGCATAAATTTTGTGAGTATTTTGTCATGGTGCCCCAGGAACCTTGTTAACTTCGGAAATCCTTCTATGTATAATCCATGCATAGCATACTTTTTATCCGAAAGTAGCACAACCAAGGCCCAGAATGCATCTTCTTCATCCATATACATGAGCAGTACTCCGGCCAGGCCAGACATACCTTGACAGTAACCTACTTCAGAGTTATACATGCTATAAGCACAAAGGACATTAAATAATGAGCATTGTTTTTCTGAATATCTTTCTCTATAAAATTGATGTTCTCGAAACTGTCTGTTCACATCTGAATCTATTTGCCTTACATCTGTGGACCACAGTTTAGCTAGTTTCAACATTTCTTGGAATTTTCCTGGATTTGCTGATTTAATTCTGTTAACATCCATCAACTTGCACCAAACTTTTATTCGAAGTGAATTTGGAATGCCTTTGTATATTCGCCTATGGAGTTTTTCTTTGGTAGTTGGTGAGTCCCAATTACTAAGCATTTTGACCCATTTTTTCTCCCTCTCCACTTCAATGTTGACTTTATGGCCCTGATGCCCTGTTTTCTGCGGCAAGCGCTCATCATGTATGAATCCATATCTGAAAGTATGACCATCTTTATACATAAATGGAACATTATCACACAATTTCTGATGGAAACAAATAGCTCTAGCTAGAAAAACGATAGTTTAGTCCGACATACAAGAAAAAAAAATGACAATATTCGCCATGCAGCTTTATCAACTAAACAAGCAGGCCTGGAGTTGCTCAGCAATATAAATAAGTTTGCAATAGTCAACATTGGTAAAGTTCCAGTATTTTTACCATAACAATCTGTCTAAATGATAACTATGGTTTCAATCTTAAAACTGGGCCAGCTAGTACACAATGAGTACACAATACAGTATCGATAATAATAACATTGCCATAACAATGTTTACCACATTTGACTAACAGATTGTTTGATTGTTTTGATCATATCAAGATGTAAATAATAAACATTGGGGAATGCTTTTTGCAGAGAGTGGCAGCCATTTCTAGACTGGAGAGCACAGTTAGTGTGTAATAAAGTCATTCTACTTCATGCACAAGATTTCTTTTTTTTTTCAACTAATTTTAATTACAGCTCAGCTTTTTTCAAAATGTTATTGTATATCTTTGCTTTAGAAATTCCAATAACAATACATGTATGTTTGAGTATAAATAAATAAAAATCAATCTTTGAGTCATAAACTTAAATGACTAATTACGGAAAACTACTTTCTTTTATGGGCATTGGTTACTTTTAATAAATAATAAGAGCCATAAAAAATACTGTTTATTGCAAGTAGCAGATATTACTAAGCCGCACAGCAGCAGTAGCACAGCCTTATATTTATAATAAATAATAATACCAGGGGTTGTGCTGTAACTTGAACAAAGCTTATGAACAATATCAATTTCATAATAGCAGAGCTAACATCTAAACTTATATAAAAAACTGGATGCATGATTCCAACTCTTGACCATTATCAAATCCATAGCATGATAATAGATGGATTTGTTGATGTTTAGGATCATTATAGTTGGATTCAAGCATACAAATATGTAGGGAAATGTTATTGATATAAAGGCATTTATTTATAAATGATGATTGAAGTTAAGTAACTTTCAAATATCAAAAATGTATGGTTAAACAGTCGCTAATCACTACTTAACTTTAAGCAACATTTATAAACAAGGAGGTTTATCACTTTAGTCACAAACCCCCATACTCGTAAATGTTGTTACCAAAGCAGGAAGTTTGTAGACTAACTCAGTATTTAGTATAAAATAAGTATATTAGGTATTGTATTAATCACTAAAAAGGCCAGTTTAGGCAATTTGTCATATTATGGATAACTTCACAAGCAACTGACTCAAACAGAAATCCTTATTATCCGTCAAATAAAATCCAACCTCGCATCATTGTAACAGAGGACCAAATCAGAATGACAAAGTTAGCTAATCTGTATTGGTATTGTATGTATTTAAAAATAAATTAATAAAATAATGATCCATAACTAATATTATAAATGTGATAGCTTGGATGTTTGTTACTAGGCCACACTTAAATTGATTAAATCGATTGGCGATTTGAATGAAATCAAGGATACAGGTAGACTGTGACTCAATCAATTTAAGGTACTATTATTTAGCTGGGTATATGGACTCCCACATACCCAGCTAAATAATAGTACCTTAAATTGATTGAGGAAACTCTTCCTTAAGGTGAAATTGAAACCACAGGCAGCAGCTAGTTTACCAGAGATAAGATAAGATGACAGAGTTAAGTGACTTTCATAAGAGTCAAAAACAGTAATCACAAGCACTTTGCTCAATAGCTGAAGCTGTTCAAATATCCATAAATCTACTGCCCATACATATAACATTATTAGAAATTGAGTTTCATTTGGAACAATATAAGAAACATGTATACTGAAGCATATTGTTTACTAATATAACATACACAAGCGGCTTGTTATAATAATTAACATTAATATAAATAATAACAGAATCACTTGTAATTAAATGAGGTACAATTGATTCTTATTTCAATAATCAGTAAAATTGTTTATTACAATGAAATCAATCAAGCTTTTAAATCAGTTACAACCTGATTTAATCTGGACAAAAGAAAATGTAAAAAAACATAGCTCTCCAAGAATCATTTCAGGTAAAATAGATCCATCTTGCTATTCACAAACAAAGTATTGTTTGTGAATAGCAAGAAGATCTAACAAGCAAAGGCCAAATAATAATTGAATAAGTGTACATTAGATCATCAAACAATATGCAAATTCGCAACATACGAAATAGTTTCATACCGATCTGTTTTATGGTACTCCTCAAACTCCGGGTCTTCCCAAGGGTCTATTTGTCCGACGAGGTTCTCCCGACCTCTCTCGTATCGCTGGAAGATGCGCTCCCGCTCCTCGGAAGCCCGTGCCAACAGTGCCTCCTCATTCATAACACAGCCTGCCCGTACCACATACCGAAACACCTACACGACGTCAGATCTTTTCACCGACCTACAAAATACTTCGCTAACTTATGACTAAGACTAACCCGTCTACAGGGCAGCCCTCAAATCATTAACTACTATTAAAATCATTACGCCCTTTTCAATTGAAAATTCTTGGACGCTAGATTATTTGACGTGCTCAGTGCTGTCATGTCATAATTGCTACCAGAGACCCAAGTTATCGGTCGGAGCTAACACAATTCACACTGAGAAAATAGTTTTACATATATTTCAACAACGAAATAAAACCAACGGAAAGTATTAAACATTAGGCCTTCGTAATTTTAGGGTTTTAATTATTTAAATTAGAAAAATACGCCCTCTTTTTCAATTAGAACAGGAAAATTACGAAACGAAACTATTAACAGAGATTCCTACTAATCCTACTCGTCGCTACTCGCGTATAGTTTTTACTCCAACTTTGTCTTGTCTACAACATAGCGAACGAACGGAAGACCGAAGCAAATTCTGATACAAAAACTAAACGTAACTACTGGTTTTTCTCTTTTCCACGACTGTGAAACTAAGTTTCAACTTTTTATACTTACGAATAAATAAAAATAAAATAAAAAAACCTCGTCCCAAATATTTCTATCCTAAGTCTGAGTTCTAATGCATTGTTCAGACAGAGGCGGTAGCAGTGCTGTCTCTCCCTCTCCACCGCGCGCCTTTGTATGCCTTTGTACCGGCAAATAACAAATTGGGATGACAAATTAATACAAAAGAGTTCAATTAAAACCATTTATTATTTTTCACAAAATTTAATACATCAGGTTCTCAAAATGTCCACCTCGTTGATGTAGGCACAAAGTCGCGAGAATTAAAATTTGGTGTGTCGCTCTCCTTATGATTTCGGGATCATTGCGAATATCATTCGCACAGTTTATTATGCGGTCACGCAAATCGGCCTCTCTGTTGATGGGGACACTGTAGACGCGTTGCTACATGGTCCGTCCATAGGAAATAATCAAGGGGCATCAAAATCGGATAAACGCGCAGGCCACGCTACAGGTCCTTGCCGGCCGATCTATTTATCCCGATAATTATCGTTTAAAAAGGATCTTACTTTTGTAGTGTATTGGGCAGGGCATCCGTCCATCTGCAGAAACATCCTTCGGCGCAAAGCCAGTGCCAGTATATCCTCCAATAACTCAGGTAGTTCATTTATCAATAAACTTAAAAATCTTTCTCCGGTCAACGTTCTCGGCAATATGACTGGTCCAATCAACATGTCATCGATAATACAGCCCAAATATTTATTGAACATCTTACTTGAAAAGTCTATGAACTTATAATTAAGTCGATGGGTTTTCACCTGTACGGCACCATCTGTGTAAATTTTGACAGTTAGTTATACCGTCTCTAGTGAATGTCGCTTCGTAAATCCATAGTATGGTTCTCGGAAAGTTTTGGTTTGCTCTGGATTTTCTTTGAATCCAAGTGGACATCACACACATTGGACGCCAGTCTACGTCTTCATGTAGATGTTGCACCCTTTGGTAGTGATAAGGATGCAATCCTCCTTTCTTTAAAATGCACCTCGCTGATTTTTGGGATATTCCGTGACGAAGAGCCAGTCGTCTAGTACTTATGGATGGATCAGCCAACAAATCACTCAGTACTGCTTGTTCAATAGCCACATCAATAACTATATAATATATAATAGCGACGATCTCTACTTGATCCAAACCCAGTGATCGACAACCTTCTGTGAACTTCCTGGAAGTTGCGGGCACAGAGCATGTAACCTTTTGCGGGCAGATGGCACTGGTTGCCTGTTAGGAAACGCAGCTATGTAAGTACTAAGTAAGCTAGCTGCGCGCGCGGCTCTGGCACTTCCTCGTCCCACTCCATAGTAAAACACAGGATTTTCCTAGCATCGGGGTCATTATTCACAAAAATTGAGCACAATTGTATTAACATAATAATGTAACACGCATTGTATTTCTTCTTTTTGCCAAATAAAAAAATATTATTATTATTATAAAAATGAATGTCGGCAATGTGTGCCGGGGAGGATTCACTTAAAAATTCACACTCTAACAGAACAGTTCAGTTAGAACTGTTCTTACTGCGATTACATCTGCCGATTTCTTAGTTAACATCGCTTAAATTGGATAGTGTAATAAGCCCTTAACTAGCTACACTCTAACTAGGAAATCGGAAGCTAGTGATTACACTACACTAAATTGGATACTAAATTGGATTCTAAATCGGTCAAACGACGCATGCAGACGCATTCGTGAAGAACGATTGTATTACTCAATTTAGGAAGTAGTGCGATTGACCTCCAATTTACACTAAATTAGATCCAATCTGTTCTAACTGCGATTACATCTGCCGATTTCCTAGTTAGCATTGCTTAAAATTGGATAGTGTAATAAGCCCTTTAGGGCCACGCGACCACAAAGCCTGGTTTCTAGTAATGTGGAAAGTTCTTATAATGGGGACGCGTTGCAAACAACAGCAAAAGCCTTTGGCTCTGAAGCCGCGCCGACCCACTCCCCAGTGGCCAGTGGGGACGCGCTTTTAGGAGACACGGCCGCGCGGCTTGGGCTCACGGAGCCGCGCGGCTCTAGTGGGAGTAGTGGGGACGCGCCTTTATATTGCCGTTTGCCGCGCCGCGCCGGCCGGCCGTGGTGGGTATTTAAATGTCAAAATGTTGTTATCATAAATTGAATTATTGTTTGAGCACTTATCTATCAAATTGTAAATTAGCATCGATTACGTAAACATAGTGACTTGAAGAATTTTGTACAATACTTGGAGTTTGATTCTTGGACAGACAGCCGCTGACTTGTTGAGTTGTGTGGAGTTCAAACTGATAACATTAGAAGATAACCTAAAAAAAGAGTATTTTTGCATTTAAAAATGTTTAAAGTAAGTTAGGTGATAATTATTACTATAATCAGTAAAGGCTAGTACAAGATAGGAATAGTAAATAGGAATACCAATTTAAAAATACGCGCTCTTCCAAAAAGTGCATGACACAAATCAAGGCTGAATGATTTCCGAATGAACGTTGAAATCGGTTCTCGAACGATATAATTTTTTTTTACAGTACCTAGCCCAGAAAATCAATAAGTCGGACTCTGACTTGCACATTGCACTTCGTATGGCGTCGTATTTTATCATTGTGCTTGTATAATGTAATTTTGAAAGTCCATTTTGTAATTGGTTTCTAATTTCGATAGTCCAACAAATTGCCTAATAATTACCTATGCCAGGGTCTAGTTGGTTTGGTGACCGGAGGGGCATCTGGCCTGGGCCGAGCGACCGTCGAACAATTACTGAAGCCTGCCTACAAGTACTGGACAAGAGACTGCAAAGCAGCTAAAAGAAAATGTTGCATTTGTACCAATTGATGTGAGTATTAGCACTTGTACAGTAGTTTCCATAGATCTATTAAATCTATCTATTTAAAATAGTTATGGCAGACTGCTTAATGGGCTGTAAAAATGTTTATTAACCTAAGACTTGGTTCTTCAAATCACCATCCTCATCATTCTTCAGGGATCGGCGCAAATCGGCACGTGTCTTCTTCCATGCTTCTCTAGTAATCATTGTCTCGCTAGTCACCCCCTCACAAACACATTATCTCCGGGTGTACTTATTTAGCTAATATAGAGCACTTGCATAGACACACCCTTGTAGCCAAGATTGTCTATCAGCAACTTTCTACCTTGTAGCCAAGATTATCCATCAGCAACTTGCTCTGAAATACAGCCATGTGAAACCGGAAGTTCTGTACTACAATGGCACTTCCGGTTTCACATGGCTGTATTTATATATACATGGGTATGTGCCCAACAATATATTTTCTATTGTGTCTGTTAACTGGCAGTCAACGTGTTAACGTCTTGAGTAATTGCTACATGAATTCTCAGATTTTGGAAAAATTGTACATTCAGCTAGAAAAACGTTAAATCTTACATTTTATTTATATTTGATTTGATTTGTCGATGCAGTTTCGTAAAACGATTCAAAAGTCACTTGATCCACCCAGGTAATAAGAAAAATCACAAATTGCATACAACTTTTCCCATACCTACATTTTACACGACGACTTAACCACGATCTTTTACGACGTTTATCATAATTAAAACAGAAAGGCGTTATGGTATGTACCTGTGTGCTACACTGGCTCAAAAGGCCAGTGAATTAAGACATATTATCTAAAAAAAAACTTATTTATGATTTGTAAAACGATGTTTGGTACAATTTAACTCTGAACGGACAAGGATTTCAAATTAGGCGTAATCGTAACTTCTATTCAATTTAAAAAGAGCTATCCATCGGTGTATTGCACGCTATTGGAATAGGGGTACTGTCAGTATATTATAATGTACTCTGTGGGGGTACTAAAATAAGCATCATCTTTTAGGAAACAAACTTAATTAAGCGTTTTAAGAATCTTTATTTCTCATAGGAACAAGATACAGTTCACATAATGAGATTTAAATTTGAACATAAAAATAATCGTCATAATGATGAAGCATGCAGATGTCATGATCAGTAGCAAACAAAGCAATAAAGTAGGTAGGTAGTTAAACAGTATTTTAAAAAACAAGTTAATACAGCTGGCCAATTTGACACCATTGTTTTAAATAATTTTTATTCTACAAAGAAAAATAAATTATGCAGGTATAATGCAGCTTTTCAGTTTCACCCTATGTTAGGTATAGAAGCTAAGTGATCACATTCTGTTTGCATTTTTTTTCGTCACAATGTTTGTAATGGTTTATTTGCAATGTTGAATAGTCTTGAACCTCGGAACATGTTGAATTTTTATCATAATATCTTCTACAGGGTACAGATTTTAATAGATTGAAACGTCTTCTCTTTGTAATTTATTGTTTATTCAGAGTGCTTGACACAGGAATGCAGCCTCATAATTAAGGCTTGTTCAAAGACTTTACATACAGTTACAATCTTATCATATAGTAACTAGTAGTAGTACTTAGTAGAAAGTAATAGTAAGTTACCTTAACAAGGCTCTTTCAGCATTTAAATATGCGTTTTGGTGGACCGCCCTAACCATTAATACTATTGTATTCATTGTTGGGGCAGTAATAACCTCTTGACACCTGGAATAATAAATCATTTTCGTCAGCATTGGCCAAGTGCTTTATTTGTTTGAATACATAATTATATACGTTTTCTTATTTCTGTTTGAGAAATTAAGAGTGGAAAGACATGTTAAAACTTATTCTACATTAATGTACAAACCGGCAATCACTGTTTCACATTTATAATTTAGTGGGATTATTATATTCACTCATTGTTAGTCTATAAGTACATATAACTTCAATTTTTGTACCAATAATTTAAGTATGCTATGAATATATTTGAACAGGTCACTTCAGAAAAGGATGTTAAGAATGCACTGCAGACCACCATAGATAAGTTTGGCCGTTTAGACGTGGTTGTGAACTGCGCTGGAGTGGCTACTGCTTCAAGGGTCTACAATTTCAAAAAAGATCAGCCCTTTGATCTGAAAGCCTTTCAAAAGACTATTGAGGTATGTATATTTTTACCATCAATTCAATAACTGTGCCACAAATCACTAAATATGTTTAGCGCTAAACAAATTTAAAATATCATTTGTTTCTGCCAATTGTGTGAAGATGTCACAAACATATTGATTATTTATTTATATATATACTTTATTGTACCCCACAAAAATACATAACAAAAAAAAAATATCTAACAATAAAAATATACAATGGGTGGCCTTATCGCTTTCTGCGATCATGCAACCATGGAATGGACAGTGATTTGCCCGGACATAAAATGGGCTTAATAGGTAATAGGTAAAACGGGCTGGTGTCCGCAACTCCACGACAATGCGCGTATTTTGCGTACGGGTGGGAACATCGACTATTCGATCCACCCCAGCTCCTCAAGGAAGGCCAGCAACGCCTTGATGTTACTGACCGTCTCACGTAGGGTACCTGGGTTACCGAAGTACTTTGCCCTGTACGTAGCGACCACCGGGCAGTTTAGCAGCACATGCGCCGCTGTCTCGTCATCCTCCATGCAGGCCCTGCACAGCGGACTGTCTGTTACTCCTATGACATAGAGGTGTTTGTTAAATGACCCATGGCCAGTTAAAGCTGCAGTAACTGTACGCAGCTTTAGTTTATTTAGACGGAGAACCTGTTTCGTGAGGCGGCCATCAATTGTGGGAAGTGCTTCCTTGGCCTGCCTGCATTCGCCTAGCTCCGTCCAAAGTTTGTCATGTTGGTCTCTGGTGCGTTTCCTTACCAGAGTACGTATGTATCCGAAGGGGAGTGGCACTATGGGCTCAGGTCCCACTGGTGCCATGCTCGAGCCCCTTCTGGCAAGTTCATCGGCTGCATCGTTACCTAGCGAACCGCTGTGTCCTTTGATCCATTGAATGGTTATGTTATTGAGGCTACCCACCTGGTTGAGGCGCTGGTGGCACTCGTATATTAGCCCAGAATCTGCTGTATAGCTGTTCAGCGCTTGGAGAACAGCCATGCTGTCTGAGAGTATGCGGATGGAGTGTTCCTTTACTTCCCTGGCCATAATGGCTGAAGCAGCCAGGGAAATGCCCATGCATTCGGCCTGGAACACTGTGTTGTGGACCCCCAATGGTGTGGCTATGTGTATGTTGAAGTCCTCGGAGAAGATTCCAGCACCCGTACCACTACCTGTTTTGGATCCATCCGTGAAGATACGCAGTTCTGCAGGGCACAGCCCCTCGCATCGGCGATCCTCATGAAGTTGGATCTTGTATTTTTTATCAAAGATAAATTGTTTGGGCACCCTATCGTTTATTGCCTTCGTAATGGGGAACTCCTTGTGGAGCCCCTCTAGCAACGTGGTGTGTGGTGTTTCACTCTTACCCCAGAGATTAAGTGTGTTTAGACGTACTGCCGCCATTGTCGCTTCCTGTTGTATGAATAGGTGGAGCGGTGGTAAACCTAGTATGGCTTCAACCGCTGCAGTCGGAGTAGTCCTCATGCAGCCCGTGGTCGCCATGCAGGCTAGTCTTTGCATGCGTTGCAGTTTGTTGGAGGCTGTAACCAGCTTGGTGCGGGGCCACCAGACCACGGCCCCGTAGGTGATCATGGGGCGGATCACTGCGGTGTATAGCCAAAGTATAATTTTAGGGGATAGGCCCCACTTCTTACCTATCATTCTTCTGCACTGCCAAAAGGTCATGCAGGCCCTGTTTAGTTTGTTGTCCAGATGACTACTCCAGTTTAACTTACTGTCTAGTATGACTCCGAGGTACTTGACTTCGCTGGTCAGCTGGAGTTCAGTATCGAACAGTTTTGGCAGGCGATAAGGGCCTAGTGCTCGTTTCTGGGTGAACATGACTAATTCAGTTTTAGTGGGGTTTACTGATAGGTCAAATTCCCTGCACCATCTTTCTACAATACGTAGCGCTTGCTGAGTCAGGTTGCAAATCGTACCCGTCACCTTCCCCGAAACAAGGATTGCGAGGTCGTCGGCATAACCTACTGTGTAGTAGCGGCTGGCGTTGAGTTTGGTGATGAGGTCATTAATCACCAGGTTCCACAGGAGGGGAGACAGCACCCCCCCCTGGGGGCAGCCTCTGGCTATCATGGCCGACTGCTGTTCATCCTCAAGGCGAACCACTCGTTTGCTTAACATGTTCGTAATCCAGTCCGTTAGTACCTGTTCTACTCCATGTCTGGAGAGGGCGCTGTTGATGCTGGAGAAGTTAGTTTTGTCGAAGGCTCCCTCGATGTCTATGAAAGTGCCCAGGCAGGTGCCCTTCTGATGGATCGCTTCCTCTATCTGGCTGACTACCAGATGGAGGGCGGATTCGGTCGACTTACCTGAGCTGTATGCATGTTGATTACCGTGTAGCGGTAAAGTTTTGAGAGCGCCATCCCTCAGTTCCCTATCACATAGCCTTTCCAGGGTCTTTAGTAAGAAAGAAGTTAGGCTGATTGGTCGGTGGGATTTGGCGTTTGTGTAATCACCCTTACCTGGCTTCGGGATGAATATAACTTTCACTTCCCTCCATCCTTTAGGAACGTATCTAAAAGCCAGGCACGCTCTCATTAAAGGCATCAGTCTTGATGCGACAGGGGTGCCACCCCACTGCAAAAGGGCGGGGAACACCCCGTCAGGACCAGCTGCCTTAAACGGGTGGAAGCTTCGGATGGCCCATTGGAGTTTCTCCAGCGTGACCACCCTGCTAGCATAGTGCCAGTCGTTAACAGATGGTGTTTGAATTACATCCTGCCAGTCGATCACCTGTGCGAAGGTACATCCCGGGAAGTGAGTTTCGATGAGGACGCGTCTCGTTTCTTCTGGCGAGGATGTTAGTGTGTTGTCAGGTTTCCGGAGGGTAGCGGGCCCAGACGTATGCTGTTGCGCTAGTATTTTCCTTACCCTGTTCGCTTGCTGACAAGATTCAATGTTACCGCAGAATTTGCGCCATCCCATGGTGCTCCTGAATCTGATGCATTTCTTGTAACTGGATTTGGCTGCGTAGTAGTTGTCCCAGTCCAAATCCGCACATGTATTCATGGCTCTATTTAAAGCTTTCCGTACCTTGCCGCGCTTACGCTCCAGCTCAGCGCCCCACCAGGGTTGTTTGCCCGGTGTACTGCGCGGGGTAGTCTCTGGGCAGGCGGTTTGGTAGCTGTCTATCATTGATTTGGTGAGGTGGCTTACCTGTACCTCAATCTGTGTCGTATCCGGAAATGTTGATCGGATCGGAACGTTTGATGTCGCCAGCTTTGATTCGAGGCTGCGTGTATATGTGGCGCGGTCCGTTTGACGCGGATTGCGCCGTGGTTGCATAGGCGGAATACAGACCTGGATGTCGAAACGGATCCACCTATGGTCAGAGCAGGAGGCCTCCTCGGAGACCCGCCACCCAGTGATAGTTTCCGCCACTCCCTCTGTTGCCAGAGTGAGGTCTATGATTGTACGGCTTCGCCTGGTTACAAAGGTCGGTTCAGAGCCCGTGTTTAGTAGGGATAGGTTAGTCGAGAATAAGTAGTCAACCAAGGCCTTACCCCTTTCGTTTTGCGTGTCCATACCCCACAGTTGATGGTGAGCGTTGGCATCGGTTCCGACTATGACCTCGAACCCGCAGCTCTCGCAATGGCTCACAAGACGGGCGAGGTCATGCGGGGGCGGCGCCTCCGCCTCAGGCATGTAGACCGAGGTGAGAACGATCACCATCTCCATGGCGTCTGCACGCTGTATAAGCAGCCTTGCTGCAGAGACATCTCTGCAACAGAAGTCGGTTAAGAGCTGTGTTTTGAGGTTACCTGTGACATAGATACACGATCTGGGATGATCGTGACCTGTGGTGACCAGGAGCTTACCGCCAAGATTGGAGAGTCCTTGTATGCGGCCCGCCCTAATCCACGGCTCCTGGATCAGGGCAATGGCCGTGTGTTGAGCCTCCAACCACTTGCGAAGCTGAGCCGTCGCGGTCTGACTGTGGTGGAGGTTTGCCTGGAGGACTTTACAGGCCGACGAAAGGGACGCCATCGCTGGCTGAACCCTCCTCGTCCCCCAGTTTGAGCCCGGCAAACAGGTCGCCCTCGTCGAAGCCGTCCCCACCCTGGTCAGAAGCCGGGGACAGGATCATGTCGTCCAGCTCCCCACCCGATGAAGGGACGGCTCCCACGGTGGCGGCAGCAGGGGCGGCCGACTCTGCCAGAGCAGGTTCCCATCCCTGAGGAGTGTCGGTGAACCTACCGTTCCGTCCCTGGAACTTAACGTACACCGCCCCCAACCCAATTGAGAGGCGGCGTCCGGCCTCCATCAACGTCGGGATTTGGTCCACAGGAACACCGACCACCACGAACCATTGCGCGTTTTGCTTGTCGGCAAAAAGAAGTACCCACCTCTTGATGTCGACCCAGGGGTTCTGGTAGCTGAGAGCCCGCCCGATGTTGGTCGACTCCCCAAATACCCCCTGTTCGTCTGGGATCACGATTCCGCACCGTGATCGTTTTTGAATCTCCGACTGACTCTTGACCACCAGCGAGGTGCCGTCAGGAAGAGAAAGGTCGGAGACTGTTTTCTTCAGCCATGCTAAAGTGTGGTCGTTACCACACCACAGTTTGACGACTCCACCGGCGACCAGCGGCTTGGCGTTGAAGGTCGGTCCCGGAGTGTCTGGTTTGGGGGAGCAGGCCTCGAGTATGATCTGCCTCTGGATGGCAGCGAGTACCTGGTCCGATACTTCCCTGCTGAGTATACCCGTGCGGTCGCAGGTGATCGCGACGTCCAGGGTCGCACTGGCAGCTTGGGCGTAGCTTCGTTGTGGGACCCGTTTGGATTGGTCAAGACACGGCCGCTTATGCTCTCCCCGAGGTGACAAGGTCTCGTTGAGAGCTCGCTTGGCCGCGGCCTGACCCTTCCAATCGGGTCCCGGTGTTTTGACGGTACCTGTTGCCGGTTTCTCCCCGCTGGTGGGCGGTCGGCTGGGCGTTGGTCGGCTTGTGCCGGCCTCCGCCTGCGAACGTTTGCCGGCGGCGAAGTTCAGCTGGCCACTCGTCGATTTGGCCGACCTAGCGGCAGGCACCTGCTTGTGACGGCTGCCTTTACCCAGCAGCCTGCGTTCTTGTCGCCGCTCCTTCCTTGTCTCTCTCGCCCTCTGCTTGCCTTTTGCTGAGGCAGCTGGTGGACCTGAAGGGTCAGTGCCGGGGCATCGGGCTAATTGAGTGCCTTTACCCTTGCCCTTGCGTTTCTGCACTTGCCAGGCGCGTGAGAACGCGTCCTCAGTGCAGTCGACCGTCTCCGTTTGACCGGTGACGGTCGCCTGATGGGAGGAGGCTTGAGGAGCCATAGGAGAAGGAGGGTGTTTATTTGAGCCCCCAGTGCCGGTGTTAGCCAGCGCCGGGGTCTGTGTGGAGAGGGTCTGACCGGCAGTGGTATTAATCGTCGCCTTGGTCTTTCCCTGAGTTTTAGAAGGGTCGGTACTGGTCCCAGTCAGCGCCGACGTCCTTTGTATGTCTTGGGACTTTATTTTGGTCTTAGCTGCGGTTCTCGCCACAGCCGGACCGGCACCCGCGCTGGTACCCGCAGCGTTAGCTGCAAGGCCACCAGGGACAAGGGAGGTGCAAGCACCTTCCTTTGGAGTCTCATTGGCTTTCGCCTCCACTCCGGTGTGTGGTTTTTTAACAGGCCTTGAATTATCCATGTTAAATTGGTTTAATACTTCATCTCTCTGGCTCCCACCCTCCATGGAGCCCGCACCTGGGAACGTCTTGCTACGAAAAAGCTCGAACGTTAGGACTACCAGAGAGATATAGGGGCGCAAGGCTGGTTTACAGTGCGACATCGGGCGCTCGATCGGGTTGGCGTGGAAGGTTCATAGGGCCACCCCCAACGAACTGATCAACCCTCACTTACACCGTCAGCATGACCTTTACCTACCGCTTTGGCCGTCCGAGAACGACCTCAGCGGACCTCACGCACCTCGCCTGTGGCCCTCTGACGGGACACAATGGCCGTTTCCCTACCCCCGGCTATTGGGTAGGGCCACCGTTTCGCTTGAAATCCAGACCAAAGGGGGCGTGTTGCCTTACGGACACATTACAGCCAGAGCCGCTCGGCTCAACCCCCCAGGACTCCTTCATCCCCGCTTACGGCGCTCAACTGCGCAGGTCCTAGCGCAGGTGACTGTTTACTCCTACCCGCCACCAGCTGATTTTAGTGATTGGCGGGCCCGCTACCACCCAGTCACAGGGGATCTCGGTTAGGAGTGGAGTTTGGGACGGTGGAGGTGGAAGGAATGTGGATGTGGGTAGGATGGAGTGTGGAGGGATCGTGGTATTTGGGGAAGGAGGTGGTAAGACAGGATGAAATGAGGTTATGGGAACTGGGCTAAGGATGCCAAGGATACGCTGGCGCCTGGTGGTTTTTGTTGCGTCTATTTCATAGGGAATTAGACCAAAAACGGGGTGGCAACCTCGGGAAGGTGTATCCACCAGACTTGCCTTGAGGATCTACACGACTGTGGCGCTCTCCCTCAAGACCCCGCCACCCTGCCGCCTCTGAAGGAGGCGGTAGGGTAGGCCTGCATCTATACTACCAAGCAAAGCGAAGCAAAGCATGTCGTTGTGCAACCGCAAAAGCATAAATTCAGACCCTCCCCTAAAATGGGCTTTTCGTTGATGCAATAATTTACTAAAATAGATACAGAGATATACATATCCTAAATAATGGATATAGTTATATAGTTATTTAAATATATTTAACACTAAACATATTTAGTGATCTGTTGCGTAAGAAGATTTTGGATATTTTTATTTTCAGTCAAATGTTTCCATTCTCCTGTTGAATAGTTGTATTCAGCTAAAGTTAGGCATATGATGTTCTCCTGTTGAATGAATGATTTCTTATCAAAATCATAAAAAATAATTTTGTTAAGTACATACATAACTTTAGGTCACACATGATATATTATCACTTATCAGTATTCTTTAATAATGGGTAATAAATACATGTTCTAACCGGTTATCTTGAAGGTTCATTTAATGTATATTATACATTATTTATGATATCATTGCATCTATATATTATTTTTTAATGAATGCCAGCCTATGAACCAACAGATGTGGGCAAAGTCCAATTGTATGAGATTATTCAAGGATATAGTTTCAATTCTTTAAAATTTTCTGCCATTTGTACGTTCCTAATAAGGTATGCATGCAATGTCCATTCTACTTATTAATAATTAATTCTAAGTATTTCTTATTGTTAAATTGCAGGTAAACTTAATAGGAACTTTTAATGTGATCCGGTTAGCAGCTGGCTTGATTGGTAAGAATGCTCCGGATGCTGATGGACAGCGCGGAGTCATTGTGAATACAGCCAGTGTAGCAGCTTTTGATGGACAGGTAACTATGCTATAAATTTTTGTTATTTTAATTAAGTGAGCACTACTGTGGAGGACCGAGGTGATATCTAACAGCGCACTAGGAGGATTTTCACAAGCCACAGTGGTATTTGCAGTAAAGTAACCTGGACCCAGAGGGAGCAGCAAGCAGTTGTTCCATGTAAATGAAATGCCTATCTGAACCTCCACAAGCCAGTTATTGGGTTGCACGATACCCTATGGTAACACTGATGGTCAGTCGTATTAGTTTGTGACTTTCAAAGATCTGCGAATACGGAATGACGGCTTCACGTGCTTTCCGAGCTTCGGCATGAAATTCGGTCACTCATCCGCGAACTGACCGCGACAAACAGTGATCGATCCCTGCAGTTCTTACTTAGCCACGAGCCCCTCTAACACATTTGCACTACACAACAATGTTGAAATTGTATGAATCTAAAGATCTGAGCGGGTTTGCTAAGTAGCTTTAAAAAATATATATTTCAGATTGGCCAAGCCGCATATTCAGCTTCAAAAGCCGGAGTCGTGGGCATGACATTGCCCATAGCCAGAGATCTTGCCAAGCAGGGCATCAGAGTAGTTACTATTGCTCCAGGTTAGTAAAGTATTATTATCGTACAAGCCATGCGACCGGTGGGATTTTCCATTAGCAAAAATGACGAACTTCCATACAAACTTTCAACACTTAAACCCCTTTAGAGGATCAATTTTCAAAAACCCTTTAGTGCTCATTATTGGTAGAATTTAATGATTCTAGACCCGGCGGTTAAGGCGTGTGAGTGTTTCGATGAATTTAAAATCAACAAAGATAAACAAGAGAAAATTTAATACATATGACTTAGCTGTGATAATATCTATACAAACAAGTTATATTTTCTGTTCTTTCTTGTTCTCATACAGGGATTTCGGAACCAAAACTTAAATATTTAGATGAAACATGTTTCGTTAGTCGTTCATGGATGTGACCTTTTCGCTTCCAGGGTTATTCCGCACGCCAATGATGGAGATGCTCCCTGAACCAGCTATCAAGAGTCTGGAAGCCTCCGTGCCTTTTCCGCCTCGGCTGGGTCACCCTCAGGAGTTCGCTCTGCTTGTCCAAAGCATTATTCAGAACCCCATGCTCAACGGTGAGACCATACGTCTCGATGGCTCACTCAGGATGCAGCCCTAGGTACTGTACACTTACAAAACTGTCTGTAGAATTGTAGATATATACGTACGACACGAGAGGTATAGTAGTTTAGTCCTTATATATATTGTATTTTCTCCATAATTATAACATACTTAAATAAAAATTTTTTTTTAGAATTTGATTTTATTTGATTTTTGTTATTACTTACTTTATTAGTACCTTGGTTTTTTAAATGTGTTTATTATTTATATATTATATCTGTATTTGGTTACAGTTTATTTACTTTGACGTTTTATATGCGTTTTACTTTTAAGAACATTAACTACAAAGATTCAGATCAAGACGATGTTTTTTGAAATGTTAATCTTCAGTCTGTTTTAAATAACATTATTATCTTCTGAAAGACAAATAATACGCGTTCGTCTATGGTTCCCATATTTCAGTTAAAACAATCGAGATCTTGATGCGTGGACAAGTTGTAACGTACCTGCATGTTATTGGAGCATGCCCATAATAATAAGAAATGCATGTATTTTCTTTGAAAAAAAAAACTAAGTAAGTAAGTATATGTTTCTAAAAACGATTTTATAAAAAAAGGCTTGCGAAAATAAGAGTGCATAATAGTACCCATAGTAGTTGAAAATGTATCGGAACCAGTGTCTCCGGCTTGCCCCTACCACGCGCCATTACTACATGCAGTTCAGTAAAAGCAATACATACGAAGTCACGCACACACGTGCAATTCTTAAATGAGCATTTTGAACAAGACGCACGGACACGCCTCCTTGCCACTTCTCCTGTTTTTTTATATTTCTTTGATAGCACCGTTTAGTGGTTGTGTTCTAAAGCTTTTATTCACCGGCTACCAGAATTTTATAATTCAAAAAAAAAAAAAATCTTTCATGACCTGCTTTGCCTGAGATTTCCTACAATAGAAAGTTGTAGCTGTGTCTGAGAGTCTACTTGATCAATTGAAATATAATGTGCCTACACTAGCAAAGCTTATCTAGTAGATATAGTGGGTAATGCTTTCTTCGGCCGTTTTCACGCTATGAGGAACAAACAAAAAAAAAACAGAAGGACAGATAGACAGACATACGTATAATCATCAGCATTCATCTTTCTCCTGCCCTTATCCCAATTTATAAGGGGTGGGCGCAACATGTGTTTTTCTTCCATCCTTCTCTATTAGTCGTCATCTCGGTAGTTACTCTTTCTAACCATATCATCATTCACACAGTCCATCCATCGTATCTTTGGTCTTCCCCTACTATTATAGCCATCGACATTCATACTCAAAACTCTCCTCACGACAAAATCAAGTCATTTATTCAAATTTGGCTGAGAATCAGCAGTTTCAGAACGTCAAAATTACAAAAGACGGTTTTCCAAAACGCCCGCCCTTCACCACGTCCTAGTGCTTTCGCTGGGAAGAAGTGGCGCAACAAACTCCCCAGCCGCACAGCTGGCTGTAAGTTAAGAAATACTTGATTGTATAGGTACAATACTCTAGGTATGCAAAGTAATTGACATTACAAGACACAGAACATTAAATTAAATATTAAATTATTTGCCATAGTTTAGGTAGCCACGCCGATATACCAACAAATACAATAATAACTATACATACTCAACCAAAAAAAACAATAAATTAAAAATGTAAACAAAAACGTACTACCTAAATAAAAGCCTCAAGGCATAAAGGGCGTGACAGCTTACATATTTATGCAATGCTGGGTTCTGTTCACATAGCTGTCACTTGAAGTCACAATTTATAAACAAGGACCATCGAAGTAAAATAAATAAACAAGTTGTTACTAATAACAACATTAAAACCATGGTCAGGAAGACGACCAGTCACCACAAGCAGCACTCGTTCACGAGCATAACTCAAAGATCAGCCATTACCCCCTCGCCTTATTTAAGGAAAGGAGGCAACCCGACCCCCGACGCTACCAAAAGCAGTGACATCTAAGGGAGCAAGACAAACTTGCTGCGGTTGCTCAGGCAAGAATAATATGATCAATCGTCGATATCGCTAGCTTACAACATATTGCAATCAACTCATAAATAAATATTGAAATAGAGAGAGAGGAGATATTGAGAGATAGGGGGGGGGGGGGTGGATATTGAGTAGATTATGTCAATAATAAATTAAAATTAAATAAAACTGAATTGACTTATACAGTCAAATAAAATAAACAATTATATGAACTCATCTAACCTGTAATATTAAATAAATAATTTATTTTAGACCACACACTTGTACACATTTCATAAACTTTCCAAACTGCGTGATAGTTAGAATAGAATAGAATATTCTTTATTGTACACCATAAAAGTTACAGAACATAAATAAAATATATAAAATTTTACAAAGGGTGACACAATGGGCGGTCTTATCGCTAAGAGCGATCTTTTAAAGACAACCTTTGGATGGATTAAAAAAATTAAGGAGATGCAAATATAGTAGGTAGTACGTGGTGTACCGTGTACCATTTACACTATACTATTAATACATACATAAAGTATATTTTACTCATCTAAATAAATATATACATATAATAAACATGAACAAGAGCAAAGAAAAAAAATAAAAATAAATAGAATAATAATAAATAATAATGATGATGGTTAAGGAGACCGGAAGTGCTTTTTTATCATAATTTTGAAAGCGGACAGCGATTGAGCACGCCTTACCGACACGGGCAAGTCATTCCATAGCCGTACTGCTTGAACGGTAAAAGATTTGTCAAAGAAACTGGTGGAATGCATCGGCATCTCTAGTCTCAGGTTTTCCGATGACCTCAGATATCTATTATGTGTGTCATGAAGGAACTTGAAACGTTCTTTAAGATAAGAGGGGGTTTTAGGATTAAAATAGTTTGTGTTTGGATAGTTTGTCGGCACGATTAGCGCTCGCCTTAAAAAAATTTTGGTATCAACAATCTGATTAAACATCTAAGTAGGTATATAGAGATACTTTAAATGGACAGTAAGATTAGATTAGATTAGATTCTTTATTTGCCTGAAATATGGTATTTTACAGATTTTATAACACACACAATAGTTCTTCATATTCCGCCTACTAAATTCGGCATGCAAATATTGTGACAATAGTAATAATTCTAATTAAATAAATCGATTTAAACTAAATGATTGAATTCAAATGTCAAAAAAAAAAAATGTTTTAAATCAAGGATCGTCTACAAGTCAAATCAAAATGTCAAATAATAATAATTAAATTACAAAATAAGTGTATAAATAATAGCTTTCAAAAGACAACCAAAGAAACTAAGTTACAAATTGTTAAATAGCTTAAAATCAAAATGTCAATTTAATTTTATGTCACGCCACTTTACCATTTGTCCTAGAATTCATAAATTCCTTAATAGTATAAAAACAATGTTCGATAAGCCATGCTCTGAGATGCTTTTGAAATAGGCTAGTTCTCAGCTCTCTAATAACCTTTGGTATATTATTATATATGTCTATTGCCATTCGACTAGTGTTTTTATGGCAGTACGCTGTTCTACATCTTGACATTGCCAATTTTGTTGGATCCCTTGAGATTTTGCCCACTTTATAAACATTGACGCTATCGGCTGTACGAAATAGGTGAGGATGTTTTTTTACAAATACTCCCATTTCCAGTATGTATAAACAGGCTAATGTTAATAATTTATGTTTTATAAAAATAGGTCTGCAGGATTCTAATGGGTCTACACCAAACACAGCTCGTAAACACTTTTTTTGCACAATAAATGCCTTGTTGCTGTTAGTGGAATTGCCCCATATGATCAAGCCGTATCTTAGCACAGATGAGACATATCCATGATAAGCCAATAGAGCGGCATCACGTCCAACAGTTTTCCTGAGATTTCTTATTGCAAATGTAAAGCTATTTAGCCTATTACATATATTTTCGATATGTTGTTTCCAATTACAATTTTTGTCAATTACTATGCCTAAAAATTTCGTATAGTCAACTTCTTCAATTTCATTATCACCTCCAATAATTTTCATTGCTTCATTTGTCATTTTGTGATTAGAGAAATTAATATATTTTGTTTTGGAAACATTCACACATAAATTATTTTGTTCAAGCCATTCTATTATAGCTTCTACAGCAGCATTTATTTTATCCTCAAATTGATCATTTTTACTGTCATTATTTACTATCAATGAGATGTCGTCTGCAAACAACACGCACTCATTCTTCGTCACTGTTGGCAAATCATTGATGTATAGAAGAAAAAGCAATGGCCCCAAAATACTACCTTGAGGCACGCCATATCTATTCGTCCTGTATTGAGATTTATACTTTATTACTTCCCTGTCTTCATTAACGCCTAATATTTCAACCCGTTGTTGTCTATTAGTTAGGTAATCTTTTAGCCAATTCAACGCTTTTCCTCTTATCCCGTACCTCTCACATTTATCTAACAGTATATTATGTTTTACGAAGTCAAATGCTTTGGTCATGTCGAAAAATATTGCAGTGACCGGTATCTTCTTATCTATATTCTCAGTAATCGATTTTATTAGTTGATAACAAGCTAGTGCGGTTGACTTTCCTTTTTGAAAACCATTTTGTTCTGTACTTATTATATTGTATTTGGATATAAATGAGACAATTCGATTATACATTGCTTTTTCGTATATTTTTGAAATGATAGGTATCAAGGTCACTGGACGATAATTGTTTAAATCATGTTTATTTTTTTTTTATGTAATGGTTTTACAACCGAGAACGTTAGTTTATTCGGGTACTTTTCTTCATCGAAACTTAGATTAACAAGATGAGCTATTATAGGAGACAATATATCGGCACATGATTTTATTATGTGGGTGGAAATGTCATCATATCCCACTGCATTGGTATTGTTTAGTGATGCAATTATTTTGTTGATTTCATTGGGCGTGCAAGGTTCGAGAAATAAACTATTACACCCATTGCTAGTGTTCTTTGTGATATTGCTTTTATTTTTAGCTATGTCTATATTTGTAGTATCAATGAAGTGATTATTAAAAGCTTCCGTTATTTCTTCAGGTTTTTCTATCATAACGTCATTCAGTTGAATGGCCTCTATATATTGAGACTTTGTACATTTAGGTTTGTTTTTAATTAATTTCCATGTTGCGTAACATTTGTTTTTTGCTTTCAAAATATATTTGCTAGAAGATTGTTGTCTGGACAAGTTTATACACTGTTTTAATATTTTAGCGTATTTATTATAAACCAATTTATTTCCTTAGATTTATTTTCATGATATTTCGCTTTTAGATGTCTTTTTGAGAGGCAAGATTTTTTTATACCTTTGGTTATCCATCTTAAAGTAGGTGTTTGATATTTTACTTTTATTCTTTGCAGAGGGAAATTTAATTTATATAATAGGCAAAAAGCTTCATGAAAGTTGTTAAAAGCCGTAAGCAGATTATAATTACAGCAGCGCAACAAATTATTCTCGCATGTTGCAATAATTTCATTAAGCAGTTCAGTTTTTAACCCCCGACGTAAAAACGACGGGGTGTTAAAAGTTTGACGTGTCTGTGTGTGTGTATGTCTGTCTGTGGCATCGTAGCCCCCGAACGGATTAACCGATTTTGATTTTGTTTTTTTTTTTGTTTGAAAGGTGAATTTGTCGGGAGTGTTCTTATCTATGTTTCATGAAAATCGGTCCAAGATGGCCGCCGCCACAAAATGGCGGATCACATAATTTTATCACAACTCCCTCAATATGGATATCAAATGAAAGGGCTTGACTAGTAGAATACTCTATACACTATGATAAATTTCAAACCCAAGATGGCCACCACCACAAAATGGCGAATTAATTTTTTTTTTCACCATTCCCTCAATATAGGTACCAAATGAAAGGGCTTGACTAGTGTAGAATATTATACAATATGATTTTCAAATCCAAGATGGCCGCCACCACAAAATTGCGAATTACAAAAAATCTGATTAAACACCAAATTACCTGAATCTTAAAAGGCAAGAAAATAAAAGAAATGAAATAATAAGGAGTCCCTACAAAAAGCATGCAATAAAAAATTAAATTAAAAATTTTAAAAACCCCGACAAAAAATATAATAATAATACATAGTATGAATGTAAAAAGCCTAAAACAATTTAAAAAAAAAACTATTGAAAAAATTGCCACAAATAGAACAAAAAAGGTATAAACGTGAAACCCTATAAAAAGAAAAAAATAAATATATTATATTAAAAAAAAAAATATATATAAGTATAATAAATTATGATCCTACGTAAGTACGTATGAAATTTTTTGATTAAATGTTGTCCCGTCGGGGGACCGCTCTAATTATTAGCCTAACGTTCTGTTAAAGTTTAAAATAGCAGCGGTCCCCCGACGGGACAACATTTAATCAAAAAATTTCATACGTACTTACGTAGGGTCTTATCGTTTAAATAGTCGTTGATGGAAAAGTACTCGTGTGCCTTTGAACAAAGGTTGGATTTTACTTGAGCTTTAGACGCATTAAACATAGACATAGACGCATAGTCATATTCCACAAAAAATATTAGTGTGAAAAAGTTGTTGTGTTGCTTACTTCTAGTAATTTATCTAATGGTACAGTGGCGGTTAGAAGACGACTGGCCTTGTCACGAAGAAATAGATTGACACTTTTGTTTAACTTACGACCTTCTTCTAATGAGTGACTTCTATACTCTATCACACACACACACACTCTATTCACACACTATACACACACTCTCACATTCGTTTGCAATTACTTTGAATAATCACGCTATTGACTACAGTTCCTTGTCATGTTCACCTATTCGTAAAATTTTATGATTATACCCACAGAAATCTAAATAAACAAATTATAAGGTAGACGGATGCAGATAACTAAGGAGTCATTCACCGCGACTAAAATATCAGAACGTTATTAGTTAGTGACGTGTGTTTAATCTATTAGCGGTGTTGTAGTTCATTTTGAAATGCAAGGAAATTTAAGTATTGAGATGAAAGCAGGTATATTATCGCGCTGCGTAAAAGTGGACTTAAATTATATCACAGTTTGATGAAACCGGACTGAGTGTGAGTATTATGATTTAATTATTTTATCGATTGTTTTTCTAATTAAAGTATAACTGCTGATCCTATTATTTATTTTTTTAAACGTTTTATATTTATCAGCCTAAATAGAAGAAAAGAAAATTAATGATGAATATAAAATATAACATTAAGTATAATAATAATAGATATAATATGTAACATTTCTATTTTCAAAATAATTTGGTTTCAAATTGGTAATATTCTTATTTTGCTAGTAGCCTAACAGTACTCTTTTTTTGTTATAGAGAAATACCTACTGTGAGTCGGAGGGATAAAAGATATCAGGAAAAGCCTTGCCAGTCGAAAGCGCAGTGGATGTGGAAGGCCCCAGCTAGTCAGTGAATAGACAAGTGGCAAGACACAAGTGACAAGCTGCAAGTGGTTTCATACCAACAAGATATTTTGCCGAATTATTCGACACATCTTTACGAACCATTCGCCGTGCAAACCGTTCGCCCATATTTGATTGAAAAACATAAACAAGACGTTTTACATTTTGCGATACAGCGATGGGAAGCACGGAATGAGAGATCTGATGAGCAGTTGAAGTTGCATTGCATGGAAATATGGGAACATTTAAGAGGAACAGACATATATGTTTCAATATTGTTGGATTCATGAGCCAGCGTTTACTTGATAGCATTGACAATAATGGGGGTTATACAAAGTATTAAGTTATAAATTACAAATGGATTTTAGTAATTAAATTAAAATAATATTATGTCATATCCGTAATAAGGATTATTTTGAGGTTTAGCTTCAATCTTCTTTTCATAATGAAAATGAATACTTAACCCTTAGAAGCCTGATTTTCTAAATTAAATTAAAATAAATATCAATGTATTTATTGCAGTAGCCAGATAAAGGGAAAAAAAAAAAAAAAAATCATAATACATATTTTACATATTTATTTCGAAAAAAAAAACGGGTTTCAATTTTGATACTTTGGGCATTTAGGCCATAAATTATGTCGCATGTAGTTGTTAATGTATTTCATGAAATAATGCGAAACATTGGTTTTTTTTGTTGTCGCATAAAGAAATCTTACATTTCTTGCAAAACCAAGAGGTGAGCTTTCTACATTTATTATATTTACATTTATTTCTTGAATCCATAAACAATTTCTCATGTCCAACACGATCGTAACGTACGTCTGTTGAGGGTAGGACTTGTACACCCGACCGTGGTCTTTTGCAGGGTTCTGGGGTCTCTTCTCGTCGACTATTGTTACTTGGCCTTCCCCTTTTATTTTCAGAACGACTTTGATACCGGCATAAGGTGTCAGCAAGCTCAGTTCTGAAGTCAGCTAACTTCATAATGTCCTTCTGAGATTTCCCTTTCATTGTATGAACTTTTTTGTACAGTACCCAAGCATTTATCACAGTCATGTCCAGAAGGTGATAGAACAGCCTCGTTGTCCACTTTCTTGATTTTATGCGGATACGATATCGACCGATGAAGCTATCCATAAGATCAACGCCTCCCATGTGGGCATTATATTCTTTTATGACCCGAGGACATGATACTTGGATATTCATTTTCAGTTTCTTGTCGTAGCGGGTTATAGTCTCTGCTGGTTCAGAACCAACATAGGTGGAAAGCAATAAAACTTGCTTATTGTCTTTCCAGCTTGTTGCCGAGAATTCCAGACCTTCAAAAGTGGCAACATTTTCATGGTATGTCCCTCGAGGTATGTTAGACTTCAGGATTTCCTTTTTCTCTGGCAACTTGCAAGACTTTCCAAGTCGATTTCTCTGTACAGTGCCAAGACAATAAATGCCTTCTTTGGTTAAGTAATGTAGCAAAGGAATATTCGTATAAAAGTTGTCAAAATAAATTACATGATTGACATGTCTTGGTACTGGTCGTAACAATCGAATTACTGTATTTGATACTGCTCCTAGGTCTGGTTCACCAGGTAAACGATCAATATCCTTAGCTCCTGAGTAAACCTCAAAACTATATGCATACCCCGAAAGAGAGCATACAACATATAATTTGAACCCCCACTTGTGGGGTTTATTGGGCAAATATTGCTTCATGAAATGCCTAATTTTTGTGGCACACATTTGCTCGTCCAGTGACAGCCGATGGTCAAATGGTACAGTAATAAATCTCTTGTTCAAGTGGTCTATCACTGGTCTAATTTTGTGAAGTCTGTCGTGTTGCGGATGATCACAAGGCAAATGTTTAGTGTCGTCATTCATATGAAAAATTTGTCTGATTTTATCAAATCTGTTCCGATTCATGGTTTGTGCTATTGGGTCAAATTTTACTTTATTTGACCAGTACGACCTGACACTAGGATAATGGTAAACACTAGTAAAAATAAGAATCCCAAGAAACTTACGTAATTCCGAGACAGTAACAGGTTCTGTAAAGTTGGGGTTCTTTTGAAAAGCATACTTGTTTGACTCATCCACAAGAAATTTTAACATTTCTTCATCGAAAAAGTATGAAAAAAACTGAAAAGGCGTTTCCAAATCAAGAATTTCGGGAGAATACTCAGTATTTCCTTCGAACTTGAAAGCGTTTTGGACGATGTCCATATTTTTTACCCTCCATACCATGTTTCGAGGGTTGCAGGTGTAATTATTCGCCAAAGGAACTGAGCTTTGTTGAACGGTCTCTAAATGTTGAATATCAGAAGATTCATAAACTGAAGGCGGATCTGCATCTAAGTCAGGGGCAGCGGAAATATTTTCTGTATCATCTTCATCTTCTAGCTCCAGCTGAAGCTCTCTTTGACTCGAATAATAATCGATGTCATCTTCATTTTCGCTGGTCTCATCCTCTGAAATTTCACCATTTTCTAGCTGTCTCAAAACTGCCTCAATATCATCCGGCTTCATTTTTGATAAATATCTATAAAAATAGTCAAAAAAACTTAATTCTAACAGCAAACCAAGCAGAGAAACAATAAAAATGCAAAGATACAAGCAAAAATATTATTGACCAAAGCTTAGGTAAGTAGATTTCATACAGCCTGGAATGCCTGAAGTATCAAAGTTGATACTCACAAAAAAGCGGGATTTTCTTCAAACAAAACAGACCCCTACTAAAAATAATTATATTATAGTAAAAATAAGATACTCACCTAGCTCAAAAGTATTTTTATTTTTCGGAAAAATGAAATGCGTCACAGATTTATTCCGCTAAACTTTTTCTAAAATTAAGTCACTCTTTCAATGCGGCGGGAAAACAAAATGTCATATTATTTCAAAAATTTTGACAGGTGACGTTTATTTTTTTAACTTTTCTTCGAAAGAACACTGTGCAATGGTAACATACATTCAGCCAAATATTAAAAACAAACTAATTGCAAGTGTACAATTCGATTTAAAAGTCCGGTATCAAAATTGAAACTTTAGGTATTTAAGGGTTAAGCTATAACCGCAATAAGTCCTAATAAATTGTTGATTTGTTAACTTTGACGTTTGAGATAGGCAACTAAAGTTAAAACGAACGAACTGGCAGTAAAAGTAGTACTTCTGAGTAATTTAATTGTATTGTGACAAGGAGTCCACACTTTTTTTTTATTTGCGTGGGTAGATATCCTAGTTGTATTTGTTAAAGTGTTAGAATACCTGCTTTACTTCAATAAATTGTTCTTTATGAGAAAATAAACTGTTTTAACTAGAAGTTTATTTATTTCTAGTTTATAAAATTATAACGAATAAACAATTTGAAATCACTTATAAAACATTTTTATTTTTAACACCAATAACAATATTATAATAAAAATACAATAATTTATTATTCTCATTTATTAATCTATCGAATAATAAAAAAAACCGATAAAGATTATTGTTGGAAAAGAAAAATAAAAGTCACATGTCAGATTGGAACCCAGACCTATGCGTTCATTGATCCAACACGTAAGACTATTAGCTATCGGTACTTGATATAACGATTTGAATTTTAACAATGGTATGAACCAACCAAGGTCATGTCATGCGTAATTACGTATGATTTTGGTTTCGATCGACGCCAGCCAGTGTGCGAATTCTGAGGTGTGCGTTCTGTCACTGTGTTGATATATCACTCATACACACAGACGTAATGACCGTTGACTGTACCTAACCGGTAAAGGAAACGGTAGTTTGTACTAACTTCGAATTCGGTTTTATAAATAGATGATAATTATGCGAAAAAAACGTTTACGTCATGCTTAGAATGATGAAATATTAAATAACATGAGTTTCACAGCAAAAAATAAAAATGTAGGTACAGAAAACGAAAGAGCTCTGCGTAGTTAAACAATACGGTACAAGCTGCGATAGTACTATGACGGGTACTATTTACTTCAGAAATGCTTAACAAACAGGAAGTTTAAGGTTTAAATTACAAAATCAATTGATCAATCAACTCAGCCTATCGCAGTCTACTGCTGGACATAGGCCTCATCCGCATCCAGTCTGTACCACCCACCTTCTTAAGGTCGTCGGTACCTAGCTGGGGGGCTTCCCACACCACGCTTGCCGATACGCGGCAGGACTCGTCTGCTCCACTGGCCATCAGTGCACTCTGTAAGCTACATCGGTAACTCTAGTTCTTTTCTGGATAATTTCATTCTTGATTTAATTCTATATAAAACCTCCAAGCATAGCCCGCTACTAAAATGCAGTGAATAGCAGTTAGGAATATTCAATTTTATCAGTATTTCAAATTATAATATATCTAGTAAGATCTTAAATTGATGTAAGTACATATATGCAAACCAGTGGGAGTTAAAAGTCCATTAGCACTTTATAGTAAATGGTGGCTTAAGTTTGAACAAGTTATTTTATTCTGGCTGAAAATCTTAATAACAGTAGTTTGCCCTTAGTGCTTATGAGACCTGAGCGTCAGCTGCTAGTTATGGGGTAATCATGTCAAAGTTGTAAAAGTAACTTAAAAAACAATCAATTTTAAACCGAATCAAAACCTTATTGGGACGAATTTTGAGATCATCTTATACCCAAAAAAGAAATACTCATCTGCATATAAGTGGGAGGAAAATATTATATCATTTGTGTTAACGTATTAATGAACATGATTTTTCGACCAGAATTAAATTTGATACTATGACTAGTAAACGTAGATAAAGGAAATATGACCTCAATTTTACAGGAAAATAAAACTGCATATTTTGTATAATGAAAAAGTCTGAGCCAGGTATCGAACCCGATCCGTTTTGAGATTGAGATGTGACTTCAAGCAAGGCGAAATCCGCAACTGTGACTAGTAGAGCAAAGGGGTCATATAAGAACCATGATCTCGACTCCGGAGAAGAATAAAACTGAATTTTTGAAAAAGTTTTTGCCTGTGCCGGGAATCGAACCCGATTTTTTTACATAAACAGCACAACTGGTGTAGATCAAATGCTGTAAACAAATACAGCATGTATCAGAAAGGTTGTGGTGATATTTAAGGGTGTGGTAAAGACCATCAAATTGGTCAACTTTTCTTCATTGGACCAACAGTATTAACAAATTCAAATCATTTGAAACCAGCCTTGTTCTATACGATGTGTCTCAGCCATTTGTATTACATATACAGGTAGACTCAATCTAGATCGTAGTACCCATCGTAAAGAACAGGACAGGAGATATCTCGCAACTATACTCTGAATTCTCTTGCAATTGTTATGGTTAAGGTGTTGGACAGTATGCTTGACTCTTAATTGTCAGACTATGTAAAGCTACAAGCTACGGCACAGTTGGCGTTTTGCCCTGGTCTCCTGGACTATGAAGTGAATGTGCTATCCTAAGTGTCAAGCATACTGACAAATACTACACTGACCGTAAGACGTGTACGCCTGCTCCCTTACGCAGCTGCACATGGACTGCACCCTAATTGCGTAACGCACAATCAATCTCAATCTGAATCATTTTGAAGGATATTGCTAATCCATTATATTATATTATTTATATACTATGACATTTGCTTACTTTGTAAAGTATTCTATTATTTTAATTATTGTGAATGTGAAGACTATGTGGGTCACTTTATTTTTATTATATTCTATTTTTCTCTCTGTTCTCTTAGTTTTTGTCATGGTCTGGCAGTTTGAGTAATTAATGTGGCCTACCCAAATGTCCTTTCTTTGGTATTGTTCGTCGAATCGTCGAGCTCCTTAAATTTTGAGTTGAGCTGCACGATTTCTGACAAATGCGTGCACTGACTGGACAGGTCCTCTCAATCTGTGTGGTTCTTTCCTCAAAAGACCATCTCGGACATCGACCTGCATGGTCTTCATATGATCTGACCAAGATTATGTCTGGACTTTAAAAGAGAGAGTAAAAATTACGCTTTTTAAAGCTTATTGTCTGAGTTTTCCACCGGCAATTTTTGGGTCAACTACTTGAAAAGGTAGTTTTGAAGATGCTGTTGCAACTGCCTCGTTTTTCCAGTACTTACCTGAGTTAAGGCGCGGGCCCACCGCGGCGCATGCTGTGCACGGGCACGCGGCGCATTTTAGCTGCGTGTATTAATTTGTTTGACAACGTGGGTCTACGTTAGCGTGCCACGGCGCACGGAGGGGCTCTCGGGGTACGCACGAATTCATCGTCAGAAGAACTGTCTAGCAAATTCAGTGCTAGTGCCATTCTATGAGTACCTACCTCGATACGATATATACGAGAAATTCCGTTACACAAGGTGTATGACTGAAAACTGTGCTGCGATAAGCGAGCTGTACATAGTCGTGGGTCATATTCGTGTACTCCAGTGGAAACGTAGACCCACGTTGACAGCGTTGAGCTATGTTATCGCCTATTCGAGCAAGCCACGCATGTATCAATGAAGTCAATTCATGCGTAGCCTCTCCGTGGGTTGTAGTGGACACAACCACATACATTTTCTTACAAAGCGAAGCTTAATACACGTGCGTAGCCTCTCAGTACGCCGCGGTGGTAGCTCATACCGATGGGTTTCATGCCATCATCCGCAAAGAAACGGCCTCACTCCTGAGTAGAATAAGAGACAGTCACAATTGCATCTTGAAGGCTGTGGTGGCAGATACTTCCTCCGCTATAATAATTTTAATTTGTGCGAAGACTGATACCCTACGATTCCTTTACTTCTGTCTAGTTGTTGGGTGCTCTTTCCATGAATTTGTTTTAGTTTAAATTACCAACTAATAGTATTTGGCCAAAGAATACAACAACAACAACAACACAACAACAACAACAACAACAACACAACAACAACAACACAACAACAACAACATGGCAACAACAACAACAACAACGGCGGCGGCGGCGGCGGCGGCGTTGGCGTCATTCAACATGGCAATGTTGCCAGTCTTTTGGGCGTTTCCGGATGACAGCGATGCAGACGAGTTCTTCGACGCCTAAGTGTAGGTACTTTTGTTTATTTATTTGTATAGTTAGTTATTATTGAAGTATTTTAAGTTCAATCTTGTTTAAGTAAGTACCAACAACTTGTTAAAAAGAAAGAAATAAAAAAAACAGCAAAAAAAAAGAAATGAAAAAAAAAGCAAAAAAAAACGAAATGAAAAAAAAAATAGAAATATACAAAAGCAAAAAAAAAAAATGAAAAAAAGGCAAAAAAATAGCAAAAAAAAAAGCAAAAAAAAGAAATGGAAAAAAAAATATAAATAAACAAAAGCAAAAAAAAAAAATGAAAAAAAGGCAAAAAAATAGCAAAAAAAAGAAATTAAAAAAAAATGAAATGTCAAAGAAAAAGAAAAAGAAAAAAAAGAAATGAAAAAAAAAAAAAACAAAAAAAAGATCGATAAAAAAAAGTGAAACTGTAAAGTATTACTGTATATTATTTTAATTATGGTGAATGTGAGGACTGTGGGTGATTGTGTTTTTTTTCTCTGTTAGTTTTAGTGATAGTCTGGCAGTTTGAGTACTATATGCGACATGCGTGCACTAACTGGACAGGTCCACTCAAATCTGTGTGGTTCTTTCCTCAAAAGACCATTCCAGACATCAATCTACATGTTCCTCACATGATCTAACCAAGATTATGTCTGGACTTTATATACACAATGTGCGCTTTTATATTTTTCTAACGATATTATCGTGGATGAAAGTTTAGAGCGTCTTCATATCGTTACGTTAGAAATTATAAAAACGCCCATTGACATTGATGAATTGTATATAGGTACACAATTATATAAATATTTACTTTGTACAGTATTATATTATTGTGAATGTGAGGACTATGTGAGTCACAAATGTCCATTCTTTTGTATGGGTCGTCGAATCGTTGAGCTCGTTAAGTTCTGAGTTTAGCTCCACGATTACCGACACATGCGTGCACTCTGACTGGACAGGTCTACTCAAATCTGTGTGGTTCTTTCCTCAAAAGACCATTTGAGACACCAATCTACATGTTCCTTACATGATCTGACCAAGATTGTCTGGATTTTTATATAGATAGATAGATATATCCACAATGCGCGCTTTTGTAATTTTTAACGATATTATCGTGGACGTCCTCGCCCTTACAGTGTATGGAAATACGTGCACGTTATAACGTCATCATGGACAGAAAATTAAAAGTGTATCCATATCGTCCCGTTAGAAATTATAAAAACGCCCATTGACATTGATGAATTGCATATAGGTACACAATTATATGAATATTTACTTTGTAAAGTATTATATTATTGTGAATGTGAGGACTATGTGGGTCACAAATGTCCTTTCTTTTGTATTGTTCGTCAAATCGCTGAGCTCGTTAAATGCTGAGTTGAGCTTCACGATTACTGACACATGCATTCACTGACTGGACGCCCCCCCTTAAATTGGTGTTTTTTTCCTGAAAAGCCCATTTCAGACACCAACAACACCATCAACATGGTCCTCACATGATCTGACCAGATTATGTCTGGACTTTAAAAGAAACTGTGACCTCTGTTTTGGCCTTTGTTTTCAGAGTAGGATAAGAAATCTCATATAGTTTTTTAATTAGGATTGACGTATAAAAGTGTTTATAGAAACCTACTTACAGAAATAAACTCATTTATCATCGAGAAAAATCAACTGTTCCATACAAAACTTCAATACATACTCAACCCAAATGTATGGGACGGCTTATGTTTTTTCTCGATATCGATGTCGGTCTTGTAGAGAAAGTAGTTCAGTTTGATGGTCCGTACCACAACACACCACACCCTTAAGTATGACCACAAAAATGCATTTTTTTTTAAATTTTTCCTGTATTAAAAACAGGTTTCAAAAACTGGCACTTTCTTTGGTTTTACTCAGTATTCTTTTGCAGTATTTGATCCCATAGATATCTGCAAAAATAAATAATTCTGGATCCTTTTTTAGAAAAGGGATTCGATTACTACCTCAGGTGGAAGCTTTTTCAAAACAAGATATGCAGTTTTATTTTCCTGCAAAACTGAGGTCATCTCTTCTTTGACCACGTTGCCACCCATACCCAGTTTCGAATTTAGTCCTAATGTTCCATCAAAAATTCATAGTTATTTACGCATCTGACATACCGTACTTCCATGCAGCTGGCTGTTTCTTTTTTTAGATGATACCATAAATCGTCCTATAGAGTTTTGGAGCGGTACGAAATTACTTTTTACATTAGTAATTCTTACATAGTAATTTTTCGGTATTACGTGTTTCGAATAACAAAGCTAGATGGTGCTTATCGAAAATATTCCAAAGCATCAGTTAACAGACTGTATTTTTATATTATTATGAGTATTACATATAATTATTACTAACATGGAATGGCCTCTAGGATTTTTTAAATGTGTTTGTTTGTTTCAATCTAAGCTCGTAGATACATTACTGTAACGGTTGAATTGAAAATCGGCCGACAGTTTTCAAGTGATGAGTTATAGTATTTTTATCGCTCGAAGCGACGCGCGCTTCACTTGTGGTTACCAACACGCTGTGAATGTGTGCGTGTACATACACGAGTAAAGTCAGCTCATAACACATACACACACGCACACTCAAACAGGACTTTAAAGATTTCAAGTTACAAAATAAGTTATTGAAAATGCAGTGAATAAGAGTTAGGTGTATAAAATTGTATCAGTTTTCAGCAAGTTTTAAAATTAATTAAATTTTGGGAATTTAAAAAAAATATAAGCAACAAAATCAAGAGTAATTTTAATAATTTACAAAATATTTTCAACAAAATTATATGACACGATATCCTAAGTCGAAGTTCACGAGCGCACGTCTGTCAGCTAAAAGAGAGCGCGCGCCGGTTTCCGCTGGCTTATATAGAGCTGGTCACTCGTAACTCCCTCTAGTCTGAAGTTGCAGCTAACATGGCTTCTCCTGACGGAGCAGCGTCCTCGATGCTCTGATGATAACTGGTTTTGGCTCCGGCTCTGAAGCAGTCTCAACAACTGAATCTTCATAACCTGGGGAGGCAAACACATACATGTTAGATCTAACATACATCATTTTCACCAATAATTATTTACTTGAATGGACCAAGATGTTGCTATGCGTTTTTCATTTCAGCACGTTATGTTTCATGAGCGATGCATCCACCACACAAGGCATTATACGCCGCAAATAGGATACTACTCAAATGCCACACATCTCGATGCCACACAAGGCCTTACACGAGGGAAGCGGGACGCTATTTCGATGCCACACAAGGCCTTACACGAAAACAACACAGTGCAATGCCTTATGCCGAGGCTATCCAAGTCTTACATGAACATTACATCACTACCATACTTGTCTGTTCCCGGTCAACTCAATGCCACACAAGGCCTTACAAGAGTTTGATCCTGATCACCCTGATATCCACATAACGCACATAAGTAGGCAAAGATAATAAGTACTTAGATCACCATAGCAAACATCTTATAAGCATAAGCATACTGTACAGTCAACGATCATTATTTCATTAGCAGCTTAAGGACTATATTGCTGTGAACACGCGGTAAATGCCGTACCTACGTCTGTCTGTTTAAGTGATATATCAACACAGTGACAGAACGCACACCTGAGAATTCGCACACTGGCTGGCGTCGAACGAAACCAAAATCATACGTAATTACGCATGACATGACCTTGGTTGGTTCATACCATTGCTAAAATTCCAATCGTTATATCAAGTACCGATAGCTAATAGTCTTACGTGTTGGATCAATGAACGCATAGGTCTGGGTTCCAATCTCGAGATGTGACTTTTATTTTTCTTTTCCAACAATAATCTTTATCGGTTTTTTTAATTATTCGATAGATTAATAAATGAGAATAATAAATTATTGTATTTTTATTATTATATTGTTATTGGTGTTAAAAATAAAAATGTTTTATAAGTGATTTCAAATTGTTTATTCGTTATAATTTTATAAACTAGAAATAAATAAACTTCTAGTTAAAACAGTTTATTTTCTCATAAAGAACAATTTATTGAAGTAAAGCAGGTATTCTAACACTTTAACAAAATAAATACAACTAGGATATCTACCCACGCAAATAAAAAAAAAGTGTGGACTCCTTGTCACAATACAATTAAATTACTCAGAAGTACTACTTTTACTGCCAGTTCGTTCGTTTTAACTTTAGTTGCCTATCTCAAACGTCAAAGTTAACAAATCGTATTTATTAGGACTTATTGCGGTTATAGCTTAAGCTTAGCATTTTCATTATGAAAAGAAGATTGAAGCTAAACCTCAAAATAATCCTTATTACCGATATGACACAATATTATTTTAATTTAATTAAGTACTAAAATCCATTTGTAATTTATAACTTAATACTTTGTATAACCCCCATTATTGTCAATGCTATCAAGTAAACACTGGCGCAGGAATCCAACAATATTGATACATATATATCTGTTCCTCTTAAATTTTCTCATATTTCCATGCAATGCAACTTCAACTGCTCATCAGATCTCTCATTCCGTGCTTCCCATCGCTGTATCGCAAAATGTGAAACGTCTTGTTTATGTTTTTCAACCAAAGATGGGCGAACGGTTCGTAAAGATGTGTCGAATAATTCGGCAAAATATCTCGTTGGTATGAAACAACTTGTTTTATATTCACTGACTAGCTGGGGCCTTCCACATCCACTTCGGTTTCGACTGGCAAGGCTTTATCTGATATCTTTTGACCCTCCGACTCACAGTAGGTATTTCTCTATAACAAAAAAAGAGTACTGTTAGGCTACTAGCAAAATACGAATATTACCAATTTGAAACCAAATTATTTTGAAAATAGAAATGTTACATATTATATCTATTATAATTATACTTAATTTTATATTTTCTATTCATCATTTATTTTCTTTTCTTCTATTTAGGCTGATAGATATAAAACGTTTAGAAAAATAAATAAAAGGATCAGCAGTTATACTTTAATTAGAAAAACAATCGAAAAAATAATTAAATCATAATACTCACACTCAGTCCGGTTTCATCAAATTTCTGTGATAATAATTTAAGTCCACTTTTACGCAGCGCGATAATATATCTGCTTTCATCTCAATCGCGCGTCTAGGGCACACATAGTGCGAAGTGAACACTGCGAGCATCATTAAGACATAAACAAGTAATAGTGGATCGTTTCGATGCGATTGTCACATTGGAATGTAAATTTTCATGATTTATAAATGCAACCACATGGACCCAGGGTATATCTAGCAACACCAAATACCTACATACAGTGCACTTAAATATTCGATCGATTAGAAAAAACTTTAATGAAGTGCTGATTTTTATAAAAAGTTGCTCTAAAGAGATAGAAATGTTAGTGCTGACAGAGGTCAACATTAAGGGAGACGAGTTATCATTATACCAAATAGAGGGATACAATATATTTGCAAACACAAGGGAGAATACAAGAGGAGGTGGTGTGCTTATTTATGCTAAGGATTATCTTATTTTTAATGCTTATAAAACCCTGACGAGTTCTCTAGAGGGCCTTCATGGTAAACTCACTTTTAAGCACTCAACTATAAAGATTCTTGCAGTCTATAGACCACCTAAAACGAATAAGTTGTTATTCGTTGATGAAATCGAGCAGATAATCAGGAAGATCCCAGCGAGGGAGGACATCATCATATTAGGTGATGTCAACATAAATCTGTTAGGAGTGAATGAAAGTCATCAAATATCAAAATACAAGGACTGTCTGTGTGGACTAGGTTTACAGTGCGTAATACCACTTAGGGAGGTGACGCGAGAGGCTATCGTCGCGGGTGTAAGAGAAGTGTCGTGTATCGATCATGTTTGGGTGTGATCAAGACAGCTGCAGGACTGCCAGTCGTTTGTGATTGAGTGCTTCATGTCGGATCATCATGTTGTTGGAGTCTCGATACCGTTAGAGGCGCCGCAACTTTGCGCTGATAGTAAGAACTCGGACACTCGGTATGTGATTAATAATAAGATAGTAGCTAATAAAATCGCTGATTATGTTTGATCTCAACTGTTGCTTATTGATTGCCCGTTAATTATGTATGATAAGTTACAAAGTATTTTTAATGATATTTATAAAGATAGTAAGACTGTGATGCCAAGGACTAAAAAACGGGATACACAACCGTGGGTGGGAAGAGGCTTAAGTAATATGTTACTACGTAGGGATAGGTTATTTAGGGATGGGAAAGAGACACCTCAAAATAACACGAAAAGACTGGAATAGACACGATTTAGAAATAAAGTAAACAAATTGATATTTAAAGCAAAAAATAAATTTAGGCAGGAAGAAATAAAGAAGTGTAACGGAGACCCAAAAAAAATTAGGGACAAAATTAATAGTTGGACAGGTAGAAAAAAAGCAAATATAGACGATATTGTTAAAAGATATTTTGCAGGTAAAGACACAATGTATAATATATGCAGTAACTTTGCAGATACATTTACTGAAGAAGTAATTAGTATTAAACATAACTGTAATATTAAATTATTAGACAGAAGTAGGTATGTTTCCTCAAGTAATGTAACGTTTCTCTTTAGGCCAGTGTCCAGCAACACCGCGTGTAAAGTTATCGATCAGCTGAGCAGTGATAAGGCGCCGGGCATTGATTGCATTCGCGTCATATACTTAAAAATAATCAAGAATCAAATATCACCGGTCTTGTCGCACTTTGTCAACCTGTGTTTGTCGAAAGGGGTATATCCAAGCCGACTTAAAAAAGCTTTAATTAGGCCCATTTTTAAACATGCACTCAGATTACGCTAACTATAGGCCCATCGCTATCTTATCTGTCATTAATAAAATTGTGGAGAAGATGGTAGTCGGCCAGGTAAGTGAATTCTTAGAGAAGAATCGTATACTAGCAGATGCACAACACGGTTTTAGGCGCGGTCGTAGCACGGCATCGGCTCTCTCACAGTTTTCGGAAGACATGAATAGTAGTTTGGACCAGGGTCATCAGGTCCTGGCGCTGTTCATTGATTATAAAAAGGCGTTTGATACCTTGGTACATGAGGTGCTGTTGCAGGCCATGGATGAGTGTGGGATCAGGGGCCTACGAACAGGTGGTTCCGGAACTACTTGAGTGGCAGAACCTTACAGACCTGCATTTCTGGAGTGGTTGGTAAAGATTTAAAGAAGCTACGGTAAACCATGCCGTTCCGACTGGTTCCGTATATGGACCGGTTGGCTATATCATGCATGTCAATAGCGTCAGTAATGTAGTTGGGAAGTGTCGAGTTTATATGTATGCAGACGACATGTGCCTTATGTACTCCTCTAAGAATATTCAGGAGGTCAGAGCTGTACTGCAATCCGACTTTGACAATATAACCCGATGGGCGCACGATAACGGTATTATACTAAATCTAAATAAGACAAAAGTTATGCATGTGCACTCGCCGCACAACCTGGTGGCAAAAAATGTCGATAGTAAGGATATAGGTATCGTGGGCCACACGTACGATTGCATGCACGTGGGAAATGTCAACTGTGTCTGTAAACAGCTGGAGTATGTTAGTAAGTTTAGATATCTAGGTCTGTGGGTGGACCGGAACATGAATTGGAAGACACAGGTTGACACAGTGTGTACCAAGCTTAGGTCAGTGTTAAGTAAGTTCTATATCCTGAAGGCACCGTTGAGTAGGAAAACGCTGCGTGTAATTTATTTCGCGCTCGCCGAGTTTCTACTGAGCTATGGGCTAAATACTTATGGCCGTACATTCAAAACCTGAACAGTATAAAAGCACTGCAAATCCGATTTTTGAAATACCTTGTTAATCCAAAAGTAAAGCTTGAGTGTAAAGAAAATTATGAGAAACTTTTTGTTGTATGTAAGGTACTTCCCGTGCATGAGAAGGTCAAGTACTTAGTGGTTCTAGAGCAGTTCTATAACGATGATTTGAAAGTATATGTGCAAAACACTTACAATACTAGAAGCGTTAGAGAACGTAAATTCGTTCGAGCACAAGTGAAAAATTACTATGGCAAAAGAACCAATAAGTATGTGACCCCTACACTTTTGAATAATATCGACTGGCTAAGAAAAGATTATAATGGAATTAGTAAGCGAACACTAAAGATTAAATTAAAAACTGAACTGCTTAATGAAATTGTCGCGCCTTGCGGCTGTAATTAATAGCTAGCAACTAGTTGTTATTTGTTGTCGCGTGTTGCGGCGGTTTCATTGAGCGGTTCAGCTGCTGTAATTATAATGTTCTTACCGTCCAGTTCATGTATCTGTGTCTACCTACTTGGAGACGTTTGATCAGATTGTGTATACCAAATGTTTTAAGACAAGCGCTAATCCTGCCGACAAACTGTCACGCAGTTTGGCAGGTTTATGAAATGTGTATACGTATTTGGTTCAAAATAAATTATTTATTATTATTATTATTAATACTTAAATTTCCTTGCATTTCAAAATGAACTACAACACCGCTAGCGCTAATAGATTAGAAGAACACACATCACTAACTTTATTATACTCTTTGCTAACTGGGTAATAACGTTCTGATATTTTAGTCGCGGTGAATGACTCGTAAGTTATCGGCATCCGTCTACCTTATAATTTGTTTATTTAGATTTCTGTGGGTATAATTATAAAATTTTACGAATAAGTGAACATGACCAGGAACTGTTGTCAATAGCGTGATTATTCAAAGTAATTGCAAACGAATGTGAGAGTGTGTGTATAGAGTGTGTGTGTGACGTATACTATAGTAGAGTATAGAAATTACTCATTAGAAGAAGATCGTAAGTTAAACAAAAGTGTCGAATCTATTTCTTCGTGACAATGTCACTCGTCTTCTAACCGCCACTGTACATATGGGAAACAGAAACTTTATGATAAGAAAATTAAAAAATAAAAGTAATCTTACAATCAAAGAAAGCTGCACAGGTCTCGGGGGTCCACTCGCCTCGCCACGGTATCATATATAGCCTGCGTAGTTTTGCCGTAAGAGCCGGCCAGGAGCTGTAATTCATATCGACTATTTGGCAGAGCATTTATAATGCGATATGGACCCCGTATGCCACTGTCAAGTTTATTAGCAGTTTGAGATGATTTAATAACAAAAACCATATCGTTCACAGCGAAGGCCCTAGGTGCCTTTCTACTTCTATTGACACGCGCATCTTGGTTAGCCTGATTTTGAGCCAATAGATCCTCAGCCCTTTGTCGTCTCATTTCACGCCAAGCTTCTCGATTTGGCGTGGAACCGTCTACAGTTATATCTCGGATGAGAGCAGTTATAGCAGGAGTAGTCGTGTCACAACCGATAAGTAGATTTAATGCTGAACATTGAGTACTTTTCTGCTTATTAATGTTCAGTACCAGCTGAAGCCTCCAAAGTACATTGGACCAGGATTCGTGTCTATAATTTACATCTATCCTAACCATGTTCAGAACTGTTCGACAATACCGTTCCACTTGGCCATTCTCTTGGTGCATTTCGGGCGTTATGAAATGTATCTGAATACCAAAATCTGCTGCCCATTCGCCAAAGTCGGCACTGTCGACCATTCTGCCCCTATCGCATACGATTAATCGTGGAGTACCAAAAATCGACACAGCGTTGGTAAATGCTCGTTTTAGTTCGGCGCTTTCTTGTTTATACATAGGCAGAAAACAATATTTCGTGAAAGCGTCGATTAAAATAAGAATGTATTTGTACCCATTAGATTCGGGTAGAGGACCAAGTGCATCCGCGTGCACTGTATCAAAAGGTATTACGGGTTGCGTCCACGATACAATTGGTTGTAGAGGTGCACGAGGCACCTTTTTGTGTGTTATGCAAACAATACAATGACCTATGTATTTCTTGACGAATTGACGCATGTTAGGAAACCAAAAATGTTTTAATATTAAATCAAGCACTTTTTCAATATTAATATGTCCGTGTTCATCATGAAATACACGTAACAGACTTAGCCTAAAACCCTTTGGAACATATCATAGTAGTCGTGATTGCTCACCTATCGGGTTGTACTTATAGTAAAGTAAATTGTTTTTCTTTACATACCGTGAACTATCTAACTGGTCCTGATCAAGTTTTTCGAGTAAAGTAACAGTTTCATCGTCTGCGGCCTGTGCGACTTGAGCCCAGTTAACAGGTTTTTCTACGGCGCAAAGGTTAACTGGATTCCGGCTGAGATAGTCAGCATGTGGCATTAACTGACCTTTTCGATACTCGAGGCTAAAATCATAGTACTGTAGGAATATCCACCAGCGTGCCACCCTAGGCAGGAGATCCTTTTTACGCTGAGTCATCTTTAAGGCGTTGCAATCGGTAACTACTTTAAAATGTTTACCAACAAGGTATTGACGGAAATGTTGCAAGGCCTCAACTACAGCGAGAGTCTCCAACTCATAGGAGTGGCACCTCGGTTCCGCCCCTACAGTGACCTTACTATAGTACGCTACTGCATGTCTACGTCCGTCTTTTCCCGTTTGCATTAATACAGCGCCGTATCCTAATGAACTTGCGTCAGTGTGGACCTCGGTTTGCAAAGATGGATCAAAAATTAACAACACGGGCTCACTAGTCAAAATCGAGAGGACTTCTTGTCTCGGCCGTTCCTGCTCGTTACCCCAATGAAACTTAACGTCTTTGCGAGTCAAAGACGCGATGGGGGCCACTATAGTAGCGTATCACTGGCTTAACAGTTTTAGGAATCGGAGATTTGGCTAGTGCGTCGATTTTTTGTACGCTCGGCCGGACCTGACCTTTACTGATAGTCCTCCCAAGATACTCCACTTCAGTGGTAAGGAAGGTGCATTTTCTTAAATTAATAGAAAAACCCGCCTTTGTTAAAACCTCCAGAACAGAATCGAGCAATAATAAGCCGTCCCCTACGGAGTCACTCAATAGCATGACGTCATCGATATACACCAGTACCTGGCCTGCATCGATGAAAGATCTCAATAATAATAAATAATAAAAATCTTTATTTCCAACTTACAATTCACAATGTCACCGCATGACATAACACTATTAGTTTTATGAATTGTACTTAATACAGACTTATACACTACTGACATCCAAGCTAAGATTGAACTTGTATTATGGGTGTCAGGGCTCTCTAAGTTCAAATTCATTTATTGGTGTGATTTTTGGTACATTTTACATGAGATCTTAATAATAAATAACCAGTTCCTCAAAAATCTACCTTAAAGGTGTACACTCTTTCATTTTCAGACAATTAGTACTTATTATAAAAAGAACGAACAATCAACACATTAAAATAAAATTATTACAACAAAACACAACATAACATAATGAATGGAAATAGAGATAATAATACAATGTCAAAATTAAATAAATATCAATGTCAAATAACTTACAATTTATCATTAAGGAATTCGTCAATAGTATAATAACATTTTTCCAATAATAGATGTCTTAATTTGTTTTTAAATTGAACAATATTTAAGTCCTTAATTCCATTTGGTAATTTATTAAATATTTTTGGGGCCATGCAAAGTATGCTTTTGTGCATTAAGGCGGTCTTTGATGGTCGAACGCATAATTCATGTCTATATTCTTGTCTAATCATTTTATAGCGATGTTCAGATGCTTTTCTGAATAGATGCATGTTCTTTTTAACAAATAAAGCAGTCTCAAATAATGTACAAGCAAGGTAAAGTCATTATTTTTAACAATACAAAATAACGTTTGCAGCTATCAGTTATTTTTATACCGGCAATAGCTCTAATGCATCTTTTTTGCGATTTGAAAACCATGTCCTTATTGCAGGAGTTACCCCAAAAGATGACTCCGTAGCGCAGTATAGAATCGACATATCCATAGTATGCAGTGACTGCCGCTGCTTGATTGACGACTTTCTTTAGTTTATACAAAGCAAAAGCAAACTTACTATTTTTTTAAATTAATATTGAAGTATGTTGTTTCCAATTAAGTTGATTGTCGATTGTTAACCCTAAAAACTTTGTATTTGCAACTTCTTCAACTTTTTCATTATTAAAGCTTGCTTACATTTAATTCCGGATTAGCTACTCTTTGACGAAAGTTCATCATTTTTGTTTTCTTCAAATTTATAATTAAGTTGTTATGTTCTAACCAGTTAACGGCTTGTTGTAGTGCATTAATTATGTCAGTTTCAAAGTCTTTATTATTGTTTAACAATGATAGTACTGTCGTCGGCAAACAATGTCATAGGATAGGGTATATTCTGGGGAACGTCATTTATGTATATAAGAAACAATAAAGGCCCTAGCACACTGCCTTGGGGCACTCCATATGATATTTTTCGTTCTTTAGATATGTATTTTATAACGGTTTTATTTAATTTACAAATTCGACATATTTCTGTATGTTGTGTTTTATTTTTTATGTAAGAATTTATGAGTGATAAAACATTTCCCCTTATGCCATACGTATTTAACTTGCTCAGCAGTATAATATCATGGTTGACCAAGTCAAATGCCTTGGTCATATCCATGTATATTGCTGATATTGGGACTCGGTGATTTGGTTCTTCTAATGCTGTCAACGTACGACACATCCGTCCGGAAGTAAGTTGCGCAGGCGACTGAGGGGCAGTGAGGGGGACAATCGGCTAGTGGCAGTTGTACACAGGGTGTTTGTGCATGCCGCCTGCTTTGTGTTTTGGCGCCAACCTGTCTAGCTATCGCGAATCAAAGGGGCCGCCGCCGGCGGCGGCAATCTTTATCGACCGTAGGCTAGATCTAGATAGATTAGTACTTGTAAGTTCAGATATTAAAAACATTTTGTAACAATGTATCGAATTTAAAAACTATCTGATTATGGACAATGTTCGGCCACCATTGTTTTTTTTTAAATTATAACTTCAATAATGGTAAGCCTATAGGTATATATATACGCTCCTACAAGGAACAACAGGGTTTTTGTTACATACTGTATATGCAAATAATTATTGTGGAATGTGGTATTAGATCAATTGCACAAACTTCAACAACGCCTTCAATTGACATCTTACTGACATTCGTAAGTTCTTTGTATTGGAGACCAAATTTTACCAAAATACAGGCTCCTCCTCTTTTCGTAGTTCTTGTATAGTAAGCGGCGAATTTATAATTAGGTATTGAAAGAAGCTCCTCGTGTCCTCGCTCCATAAAGTGTTCCGTGACGCAAATTATGTCTATACCGTTTCTTTGTTCGGCTAGTTCTTGCAGGTGTAGTGTTAGTTGATCCTCCTTGTTGATGAGTCCCGCGATGTTTTGATGCATAACAATCAGATAATTATAGAAAAAACGTGTCTGACTGCTTAATTTCTGAGGTAGAAGAATTAGATGTTGACAAATTGTTTTCAGTATCGATTTCATTTATAATCCTCTGAAGATTAGTGAAAATATTCATCATTCCTGTTCCATTTATGTGTCCTTGTTGTGCAGAAAACATTGGATAGCCACAAGTTAAATCTGCATTAGAGTCTAGTAAATAGGCGTATTCGTGAGTTAAGTTGTCTAGATACAGGAGATTATTAAAAGTTTCTATTCTAGTATTATATATAGTTGTATAATTGCCACATCTGTAGGTCGGAAGACAAATAATCACATTGGTGTTGTTGATTTTTCCGATGGTTTCTCTAATAAGAAATATAATGTCGTGATAGTTTCCAGTCCGTATGAAGTCCATCTCTCCTATCATATAACACAATAGTCATTTTTATTAAAGCTTTTTATTTTATTATCAATGCCATGTAGCATTTGTTGAATATCACCGCCTGGATATATATAGTGGCAGTAATCGTACATATAAAAAGTGTCCTCAATTAAGTTACGAGTACTTAATTTATTCCTTTTATTATTGCTAATTATACATACATTTTTCCTTGTTTTGTTTTTTAATAAGACACGATTTTTATCGCCTATCAGGTTCGTCATTAAATGTGTATCATATTGTGTCGATTTGTCAGCAATCTGCGCTGGCAAATAGTTATTTATTGTTTTGTCAGTCTTGGGTGTTGTCTGGGAACTGTTATTAATTTGTAGTATTGGTTTTGTTTCTCCTTTTCTTGTTAGTTATTGGAGATGTACTGTTGTCGCTAACTATATCGGTTGTTATTTTTTTTATAGATGTTTTTCTTCTTAGTTAATTCGTCGATAGTGTTTTTAGTGTTCTCTAAGTTTAAACTCTCCACTTCTGCGTGTGCTGCCTCTAATCCCAATGTCAATTCCTTAATTTTATTTCGTAGTTGGGCAATTTCATCGCCATGTTCTTCGTCTGACATATCCGGCAAACTATTGTTCGGTAGTTATGTTTAGATCTTCATTTGTATCCGAATGTCTGCGCTGGTGCTGACGTCGCTGAGTGATATTTCCGAAGAAGTTCATTGTAAGATAACTAAAATTGTCAAATTCACAATTTTATCTCTTACAAAAAGTGGTCCAGTCGGCGGGGTTTGAACGCACGACTATGTGCACGGCAGTCGGCTGTGTGAGTTATCTCACCAACTGAACAGTTACTGTTGATGTTGAAATTGGTGATAGTTTTAAGCGAGAAATAATAAAATGGAATTTTTTCCTCCCAACTCGAGTGATTCAAGTTTGAATTGCGGATTTTTTTATAAGTTTTATTCACTTGTTATGCACTGTTAGTCACTTAGTTTGCACTGTTGCTTCACTTGAGTTCATATTTTATAGTATTGTTTTAACAATAATCACAAAAGTTTAATTATCTTCCATAACACTTTAGTTTTTTTGAGGATAACGTTGACACTTAATATTTATAACATGTAATGTTTTTGGTGCACACCTATTGTTATTACACTTTTTTTATTATTTTTAGTGAATTTTTAAATCAGAGAACAACAATCCAGATGCTTGTAGCTAAAGCGCCATCTAGCGAGTTTTTCACTAGTTCACTAGGATAGTAAATAAAAAAAAATGGAATTTGGTACACGTTAAACAGGAAACAAAGACTAAGGTGTAAAACAAAGTATACAACTAAATAATAATTATTAAAAAAAAAAAAGTATACAACAAAATAATAATTAATTTAAAAAGGCAAATCATAATTATGTGTATTGTGTTTAAGTTTTGTGTTGGTGTGTGTGTTTGTTTTAAGTACCATCCGAGGACGTGCGTATGAATACACAAGGCACGACTGAGGACCTTTTCGAGGGTCCTCGGTTTGACTTGACCAAAGATTCGTATTCTGCAAGCGATTTTGAGTCTTTCTATATACTTACTACGAAAAAGTGGTCTGAACCTCGGTTTGATCAAGAATATTCATAATCTTACACAAACATTGTGTATCCACCAGATGGTGCCACTCTCGCCTCATACACAGGCTCTTTACATTCATTTCACGTTTGTTGTATTATCCGAGGACCTATGTGTTAACTTTAACACAAAAGACCTCGGTTGGGTAGCTTTTCCACACAATGTGTATTTAAGACCTCGGTTTGTCAGATTTTCCGAACAGTGTGTAATCTAGTCCTCGTTTTGATAGTTTTCCTCGTGTGTAGAAGACGAGTTAAGTGCAATCATTTAAATAAAATTATGAAGGGGTAAAGCGACGGTAGACTGAATCCTTAAACAAATCGTTAGTAGCTACTAGGTGCACGAGGAATAATCAGGCTTCTTCTGCAGTATGTGCTAAGTACCTAGGCCTGCTTAGATTATACAACATTATGATTTGCACCATAACATATTGTATTGGCAGGAGCTGAATACGTGTGCTCTTCATAAAGAACCTAAAGTAAATGCCTTCCGCTTCCGAGGTGAAATGTCGGCAGCAAGATTTGAAGCAAACAAAAAGTACAAAAAAATTAAGAATATGAACGTACCTACTAAAGAAAACAACATAAACTTTACTGAAATAGAAGTAGGATTATTTTAAAATGAAACAAATTATTTAACAAACTTTTACCAACGATCCACTAATAGAAATAATCATCAAGTTGCAGAAATACCTTTGAGAAGCATGATTAGAAAACTTACATAACAGTTATTAGAAATCGACTCAAACAAAACGACTTATAGAAACCGTAATTATAAGAGACTAGCTTCTGCCCGCGGCTTCGCCCGCGTGGATGTCGGTTTAAAAGATTATTTATACCAATTTTATAATTAATCAAGCCACTTATTATAATCCTCCCCTGTAAAATTAACTACCCCTTTTCACCCCGTTAGGGGTAGATTTTCGAAAAACCCTCATACGTCTTATTATTTATTTTTAGTCTTAAGTACACACACAGTAGACTGAGTTTCGAGTTAATCGGACCGTTCAAATTCTTCCACACAAACTTTAACACCCCCTTTGAGGGGTAGTTTTGAAAAACTAATAATAATAATATAATAATATCCCTGGACATTTCACACAGCACCATTTGTCCCAAGCTAAGCAACCTAATGCTTGTGTTATGGTAACAAGATGGCTGATAAACTACTGATGATCGAAAATAAACAATAATAATAATATTTATTAATGATAAACTTTATTGCTTACTTAGGCGAGTATGTATGCCAATTTTCAAGATTATTAACCTAACGAATAAGATTTTTCATATAAACTGTATCCCCGCTTTTCACCCCCACAGGGGTGGAATTCTGAAAAAATCATTTGGGACGTGTTCATAACTTGACTCAAGGATTATTTATACCAATTTTCGAGTTAATCGTTTTAATTCATTAAAACGATTAACTCGAAAATTGTCGAAAATCACAATTAATTAATAAAGGTTGTCTTTAAAAGATCGCTCTTAGCGATAAGACCGCCCATTGTGTCACCCTTTGTAAAATTTTATATATTTTATTTATGTTCTGTAACTTTTATGGTGTACAATAAAGAGTATTCTTAATCAAGCCACGTTGTAAAATCCTCCCCTGTAAAATTGACTACCCCTTTTCAGGCCGTCCGGGGTAGATTTTCGAAAAACCCTGATACACATTATCCTTTCCTTTCAATTTTAGGTATAAATACTGAGTTTCGATTAAATCGGACCTCGCGCTAAAATTCTTCCATACAAACTTTGAAACCCCCTAATCCCCTTTTAGGGGGTAGTTTATAAAAACAAAAAATGCCCTAAGATTTTTCATACAAACGAAATCCCCCCATTTCACCCTCTTAGGGGTGGAATTTCGAAAAACCCTTTCTTAGTGGATACCTACTCTTCACGAAGAATACACCCTCCAAATTTCATTACATGTCACATGTCAGCTCACCGTCCTTTTTTTCTGTACCCTAAAGAAATAATGATCTTTGGTATAATCAACACTAAGAAAAACAAAAATATAAAAAATTGCAAACATTCTTTGGCGTAATCAATTTTTAACCAAACTATTTTTAAGATCTAGAATTAAAGTTTTCTCTTCTTTTTTTATCACTTTATTCCCGGCTTATCTGAAAGAAACGAAATAATGACTTTATATTGTGTTCAATATCATGAAACTGAAGATTCTGATTTTTTTACTCATTTTAAACCTGAATTCTAGTTATACTTTATTTTAACTTATTCAATTTGGTGTCATAAGGTAAACGATTTTTAAAACAAAAACGGACAACAGAAAAACTAAAGGCCTGTGTTAACATTATAAGACGATTGATAATATTAGAAGAAAATTACCTGTCGTTTTTTTTGTTTCGTTGAATTATGTTATATACGTAATACTTTCAAAAAATGTTTTCATTCTTTCGGACACAGTCTTCACACTCATCTTTTCCAGGAATCTTTTGTCTAATTATTGCTTTAGAGAAATAGTCTTCTACAACTTCTTTTTCTTCTGATGTTCATAACTTTTTTTTCGTTGTTGAACTGTAACTTATTCAATTTGGTGTCATAAGGTAAACGATTTTTAAAACAAAAATGGAAAACAGAAAAACTAAAGGCCTGTGTTAACATTATAAGACGATTGATAATATTAGAAGAAAATTACCTGTCGTTTTTTTTGTTTCGTTGAATTATGTTATATACGTAATACTTTCAAAAAATGTTTTCATTCTTTCGGACACAGTCTTCACACTCATCTTTTCCAGGAATCTTTTGTCTAATTATTGCTTTAGAGAAATAGTCTTCTACAACTTCTTTTTCTTCTGATGTTCATAACTTTTTTTTCGTTATTGCCGTTTCCTTTTTTGTCGACCTTCTCTTTCTCGGCTTTGTAGCTTCATTGTCAGATATAACTGTCTCATCATCATGTTGATCAGGCATGCCAGGTGTATTTATTTCTTGACGGATATTAGTGATATTACTTGTAGATGTTACAACTAAGCTTTCGTTTCCACTGTCTGAACTTTCATCATCGTCGGAAATTCTATTTACGTTTACATTAATCTCATCTAAATTCTTCCCTTTAAAGTGATGTAGTTTTCCTCTTTCGGCAGCAATCAAAATTTTGCTAATTTTAGCCAGCTGTATTGTAGATTCAGGAAGTCTGTAGTATTCTCTGTGTACTCTTATATCGTGACCCATAAATGTGGCCAACTGATCCAACTCGTGATTGCTCAAATTGAGAATTTGAGACATCGTAGCAACATTTTTACGAAGTTTTGTGGAAGTACTCGTAAGCGCTTCTGGCTGTTTAGTACCACTTTGTATCGCAAACGTTCTTAAAACATCGCTGCCACGGTAGTGAGAGTCTGGACCCAATGCGAAGAAATGAGGATTTTCTTTTGGTATGCCAACATGGTACCTGTAAAGCAACAAAATGTCGTATGCTTCTATTAGTTTTGGGTACAATAATATTGGTACCCCTCTTCCTTTTTTACCGCGTATTTGAAATCGGACGAACGTTCGGCTGATAGCTTGCTCAAATTCTGATAAAGTTTCAGAAATACTTTTATCCACATTTTTCTCAGCTGTTAGTTTATTTGCGTAAACTTCAACTGGTATTCTTTCAACTTCACCTGATCTTCTCCTGTTGAATAGCAAAGTTTGTGCTAGAACTACTTAAGCCAAACTAGACCAATTAAAAATGGTTACTTCTGCATTTTTTAACAATGTTAAGTATTCTTCTCTTTTGTCTGTTAGATAGCTATTGAGCAATTTAATATCTTCTGTCAGTGGTAGCTTATCCTGCTTGTTCCATTTGTTCCGGTGTATCGTCGTTAATGCTCCAGATGAAATATTGGTGGACCATTCGTTTTCACACAGTTTAATAAAATTTTCAGCCATTTCTCTTTTCAGTGGCAGGTTATTTATCAGAGATTCAGAAATTATTATGTTACAGCACTTTTTAAGTGAATGTCCGATTTTTAATGCAAGGCTCGGAATTCCATATTTGCCAGTCTGTGGGTTATATGAAGACACATTTCGAACAGCCTTAATAACTTTTTTATAGAACATTGGGTTAATACATTCCGTTAAAGTTTGAATGGTTGGGTAAATTGTTCGTATTTCTATTAAAAATCTTGCAATTTCTCTCATTTTTTGACTTATGTAGTGATGCAAATGTGGATCTTGGTCATTTTGCTACCCAATTTGAGAATCAGATCATCTTGGCGGACTACGAGGGTAATTTGATCATTATTCATTTTCGCTAGGACATTGTGACGCAACTTCTCTGAAGCACCTGTCGAGATCGGTAATAGCATTGACCCTTGCTTTTGAACAGATTTTGCAATTTTGTAATTTTTTTTTATCGCAGACATTATAATGGCGTGATAGTTTAGTTTTCGTGTAAAACCCGTAACATGATGGGCATGGAAGTAAATTTGCAGCATTAGTAGATTTGCTACGCCGCTCGGGTATAATTATGCCAGTCCCAGATTTTATTACTTACATTCGTATTATGGAAAAACTTTCCCTTTTCCCTCAACTCTTCTATTCGTAACTTTCTTTCTTCAGATCCGATTGGAAAACTTGTCAATTTTATAACTTCCGTTTCGTTACTGTGTTTTGCTGCAAGATGTCTTGGCAATTTTGCGCATAATTTGGAACAATATAAACATGCTTGTTTTTTATCCCATTTTCTCACTAATCCATCGTTTGAAGTTTTTGCCACAAAAACACTTTCGCTTTCATTTTTCTGGTTTTCTTTTACAGAGCAGCTTTTTTCAGTGGTTTTCTTATTGACCTGGTTTTCTTTTTGACCTTCCAACGTTGAATTTTCAGATATTGTTGAAACATTGTCATTGCTGATGTATGTCGGAAAGTTTTCCAATGTCAGACTCTAAGGTAGGAATATTATTAAAAACGTCGCTGTCATAACTAATAATGCTTTTGCTCAAGATATAATCAATATCTCGTTGATCTTGGTCACCCAAACTAAGTGATCGTCTTTGTTGTTCTTTTATAGTAATTTTTGGTCTTTCTTGTGTAGTGTGTTTCTGTTCTGGTGTCTATTTGTTTCTTTTGTATTTTTTTATAATGTTTTTCTTTTCTTATTCCGAATTCTGTTTGTTGACTATAATTACTAGCTTGGTTTTCTTTTTCAGTGTCACTCTCACTTGATGGTCTGTAAGAGTCCGTTGAGTGAGAAAAATCCTCGTTTTCCGATTTTTCATCATAACTAATTGCGTCTTTCTTTTTACGTGGTCTGCTTTCCCGTTTAATCTGATTAAGACCTACGTCTTTTTTTGTCATCGCTTCATCATCATCAGAAGAACTAATTTCAGATGTCATTGATAGTTCTTCGGACGAGTCGTAAAAATCCTTATCAATATTACGGAAATACGTCTCTTGAAACTTGGATGCGGGGCTGTATTTTAAGTATTGGAGAATTTCCATCTTCAGACATTATGTGTCAAATTAACTGTAATAACAGAACTTACGTTAATAATACTATTATTATCACATATAGCTATGTCTTGGTGGTTCCTTTTGACAGACTCGAAAATATAAAAAAAAATCAATCTGTCAACATTTGAGGACTGATCATAAAGAGACGTCTAAAACATAGGGATAATTCTCGTAATTTTAAGAACGTTCAAAGTCTGATCTCAGTCGCAATCTGTCAAAAATACGTCTAATTTCCCTACATTTTGACAAGTTATTGACATTTGTTTGTCGCCGACATGTGACTGCGGCTAGATTTTGAACGTTTTAAATTAGGGGAATGCCGGGCCTGGTTATTATCTCAGCATTACTATGTAAACCTAATGCGTATGCCTTTGTAGACGATGCTATCGACTGTTGAGGTGTTTCCTCATGAAGAAACGACCTTGGCTGCAGCATCAGCACAAACTGGTAATTATTTTGATGTTACTAGATAAATATAAGCCATGTGCCAAATTTGAAGACGGTGCTATCAACTGTTGAAGAGTTCCCTCATGAAAAACGACCTTCCCTGCAGCATCAGTACAAACTGGTAACTATTTTGGTGTAACTACATAAACATAATGCGTATGCCAAATTTTAAGTCGATGCTATCAACTGTTGAGGAGTTCCCTCATGAAGAAACGACCTTGGCTGCAGCATCAGCACAAAGTGGTAATTATTTTGGTGTTACTAGATAAACATAACGCGTGTGCTAAATTTGAAGACTGTGCTATCAACTGTTGAGGAGTTTCCTCATGAAGAAACGACCTTGGCTGCAGCATCAGCATAAACTGGTAATTATTTTAGTTTTACTACATAAACCTAACGAGTATACAAAATTTGAATACGATCTGTTGAGGAGTTCTCCTATGAAGAAACGACCCTAGCTGCAGCTTCAGAACAAACTGGTAATTATTTAATTTTGCTAGATAAACGTAACACGTATGCCAAATTTTAAGTCGATGCCGTCAACTGTTGAATAGTTCTCTCATGAAAAAATGACCTTGCCTGCAGCGTCAGTACAAACTGGTACTTAATTATTTTGGTGTTACTACATAAACATACCGCGTATGCCAAATTTTAAGTCGATGCTATAAACTGTTGAGGAGTTCCCTCATAAAGAAACAATCCTGGCTGCAGCATCAGCACAAACTGGTAATTATTTTAGTTTTACTACTTAAACTTAACGCGTGTGCCAAATTTGAAGACGGTGCTATCAACTGTTGAGGAGTTCCCTCATGAAGAAACGACCCTAGCTGCACCATCAACGCAAACTGGTAATTATTTTAGTGTTACTACTTAAATAAACATAATGCGTATGCCAATTTTGAAGACGATGCTATCAAGTGCTGAGGAGTCATCATGAAGAGACGACCCTGGCTGCAGCATCTGATACTATAATAATAATATTTTAAAGTTGTTTATATTAAATTTAAAACTTACCTTTTCTCCCACACCCTTTTTATTCGCGGTCCGCAGTTCCGCACGTAGCTAGGTATCACAATATAATAGCGTGTGCTCTGACTGAAGGTCTTTTTAGAACTAAACAACCACACCAAAATGCTTCACTATTATTTTTTATGAGTAATACGGCTAAATACCGTGTATGTGTGCGTGTATTGAGGATAATTATGTGGGATGGAGGAAAGTTTGGGAAGGGGAAGGGGTGGTTAATAAGGTCACGTATTGAGAATTTGTTCGACATCATCATAACAAAGAGTGTTTATCCATTTTGTGACTAGAGCTTTGCAGTCAAAGGAGATCGCCAACTTTGGGCTAAATTATGTACAGGAACGATATATAGGTATATAATAAAATACTAGTTTTTTTACTGATTAAAAATAACATATAACAATAAAAACTTTTAACGGGAATAAGCTAAAAATTATAATTTGAAATGTGGTTTTTATTTTAATGGAATTCCAAAGCTAGCTTCACAAACAAGCCGTCATGTCATTTTAAGTTCGTTCTAAAACTAGTAGTTTAAAAGAAATGATTAAAAAAACGACATTTTAATCTTGTTTAAGCATTTGTCGCGAATATTATAATAATTTATAAAAGGAAAAAGGATATTAGGTGAAATTATTGCTGGTTTAGTAATACTTATTTATTTATTTAATAATAATATCGTTCAAATGGTGCATTGGGTGACTGTTTCAAAACGAAAAATATCGACATCTTGTCACGTCAGTCTCGTCATTCGTTTTTGTACTCGTGCGATTACGGATGCGCTTACTCGATTTCTGCTATTTTTCTTACGACTTTGGATTGCTTTTACGGACTTCGATACTAGATATTGCGAACGACCCCTGCTTGTTTTGTTGGACACCGATTTTGCTTATAGACTGGGTAATGGTTAATTGCGTGAATTGTGGTATCGTAAAAAGAGAAAAATTAAGAAGAAGAAAAAGAGATATAGCAGGTGCGATGCGACCATGAAAGACAAATGTGTTTCTCGTATTCCTGTAATTACAGCGGCATCTTCAAAACGGAACACACTGCTTCTTGGCAGGGTTAGTAAACTCCTTATTTAATAATTTGCTAATAGTAACATAGAAATATGTTTTTAAACAGTAAAATCAATGTATAGATTATGGTATTTACAGTACATTTTTTCGTAACATTCAATACAATTCTTACCATCTGCCGCATAACCTAACCTAGTCACCCAAAAACTTATTTTCTCCCTTATTCCCATAGAATTTTGTAAAAAATCTTTCTGATATTAATAAATATGTGTGCTAACTATTAAATAACACATAAATGATTCATGTACAACGTTTGGCCCAACGATGTATGAATTTCTGGCGATGTACTTTATTATATTCATAAATTTTGCACTGTTCGTTGACAAAGTTGTATATACGACTGCCAAGTACCGCGTAGTGTCGCCGTGCAAGCTTAGTTCTATGTCTTACAGAGGGACAAACGTTAGCAGTTCTGCGCATTACCGGACGAGCAGGATCCCACCGCTGGCCGGTATGTTTACGCAACGTACAGTTCAGCACAAAGAGCTTTCTCACGGTCAGGACCTCACATTCCTTGTACAGTATTGCTATACTATGCCGGCAGTGTTTGAAAGTCATGACTTTGAGGACAGCTCTCGGTGCCCTTTCCAGTTGTATCATGGTTGTTTTCGGAGCCCCACCCCAGACCGTAATGCCAAAAGTTAATATTGACTGGCAAAGCGAAAAATAAACCATGCGTAAGGTATCCGCATCAGCACTATACCGCAGGCTTTTAAACACGGTAATTAGTTTTCTAACTCTGCCAGACAACATCCTAACCTGAGCATTCCACGAGACGAGATTGTCTACAAGAACACCCAAGTATCTCTTGGTGACTCTTGTGAGAGGAAGACACGCACATTGGTTCGGGTGTTCATCGCAAGTGTGCGCATTAACTGTAAATGAGTTGTCTGGTTGCGAGGAAGATTTTAATGAAAACGTGATGAAATTTGTTTTTTCTACATTTAGGGTCAGACTATTTGCCGTTACCCAAGACATGACAATGCTAAGGACAGTTTCAGCTCTCCTCTTAGCCTCGTCCCAATTTTCCGCATGCACCAGAAGGGCCGTATCATCTGCATATGAATAAATGGAGCAATATGGGAGTGCTAAATCACATAGGCTATTCACATACACCAGAAAAAGTGTGGGCCCCAGGATGGAGCCCTGGGGCACACCGAAGGACAATGTGTACTCGTCACTAACATATGTGTCGATTTTAACGCACTGCGTTCGCTCGCAGTGCAGGACCCCTAACTCCTATTCGCTCCAATTTTTTTAGAAGAATAGGAACAGAGACAGTGTCAAATGCCTTGGAAAGGTCCAAAAATAAGCCCAGACACTTAGACTTTTTATCCAGTATCTCAACAACATCGTCAATCAGGGTCGCAAATGCGTCTTCACAGGACTTCCCCCTACGAAAACTAAACTGATTATCAGAAAGGATGTTATTATTCTCTAAGTAAGACAAAAGACGGTTGTTGAGGACCCTCTCAAGAACCTTTCATAATGCCGGCAGGACCGAAATCGGCCTATAGTTATTGACACTGCCTCTGTCCCCTCCCTTGTGGATAGGATGTACGACCGCTCTCTTTAAAACTCTTGGGAATTCACCTTTAGAGAAACAAAGATCACATATGTGAGTGACGAGGGGTACCAGTGTTTGTCTGCTCAATTTCAGAATTTTAGAACTGATTCCATCCCATCCTGGGGCGGAATCAGTACGAAGACCCATAATAATGTTCTCAACCTCTGCATTATCCGGGGAAAGTAGGGCCATTGAGTTGACCTGTTCATCCTGCCTCATACATGGCTCATGTATCGTGCCAGCATTTACATGCCTAGCCGCGAGCTCTTTGCCAACATTTCCAAAAAAGCTATTGACTACACTCAATGAAGCCTTGCAGTCTAGATTGGATATAGACAACAACTCCCTAGGAGCAGGTTTGGATGTTTGTCTATTTATTATACTGTTAATGGCTTTCCAAGTCTTGTTAGGGTTATTTTTCGCTTTCTCCAATTCATTTTTTTCATGATTATTTTTAAGCCTATGCAGAAGTTAATTGCAGAAATTGCGATAACGTAAATAGGTTAATTTCAGAACGTAATTATCTGGTGTATTTTTGTGTTCTCTATGCATTCTATCCCTATTTCTAATGCATCTGAGGAGTCCTGGCGTGATCCAGGGCTTGATTATTCTCCACCTAGAAGGAACGCAAATGGTTACGGTATTATTTGTATGATTGACACAATGGTATTAATAAGAAATTCAGTAGCCCAATTAGCGTTGCTAGACGAAAGAATGGCACTGAAATCCGTTTTTGCAATTTCCAAAACAACTTGACTGCGATCCACTTTTGAGAGGAATTTATTCGTTTGATGCTGTGTTTTATTTTTAACACAAAAAAGTACAGGGGACATGGTCGGTAATATGACTTTCTATAATGAAATACACTACAGATTTTCTTGTTCTAATCATGACATGATCTAAGCAATTGTTTTCCCTAGTAGATGAAGTATAGGCTGGTAAGAGTCCGTGAGATGCAGTCATAATCAAGTTTTCATTATAATTAGGGTCATTACTTGATGGGCTAATATTAATGTTCATGTCTCCCACTAAAAACATATTTCCATAGGAGGACATTGACGTTAATATGTATCAGATATGATACGCTGATAGACCACAGGAGCGTTAGCGATACCGTAAGGCATCTTGAGGTATTCAAAATGCCCCGCGGGCGTCACAAACGCAGTTCGGTGCACAGAATCTTCGTTAATTTTAATTTGGTGGAAGCCTGTCACCATATCTAGCACGCTGAAATAATTACACTTCCCAAGCCTATCTATATAATCATCGATCAAAGGAAGAGGGTATCTGTCCTTTACCGTTATGTTGTTTAGAGCTCGATAGTCAACAACCATTCTATCCGACCCGTCCTTCTTTTTTACCAACAAAATCGGACTCGCATACGAAGACTCTGACTCGCGGATTATACCCTTTTCCTTCAAGTCACTAACAATATCACGAACACGCAGTTTTTCGCTGTATGATAATTTATATGGTCGATAATTAACAGGTTCCTCACTAGTTAGCCGAATGTGCATCCGGTATTTACGGTAGTTGTCGCTGTACCACTGAGAAAATATTTTGAATACCTGTTTAACACAAACGATAGCCGCGCTTTTTCCTCACCACACAGCTGTGTGTTGATCGAATCAAGTGGCACAGTCGGTTCACTATGTGTCAAGTTATTTACAAGCGAACTATTCCTAATTATTCTCTGCGAATCGCCAGTTCGAATGTATGCGATGCCTTTCCTATTTAGTACATCTGTACCAATTAGCACTGGCGCACTAAGGTAACCACGGGACACGACATACAGATCTACCTCTAAGGTGACGTCACTAAATTCTATGGACAAAGTTACTAAACAATCTGAACGCATTTCTATTCCACCTAAACCACGCAATATCTGTACACTCGGGTTCGTGCGACATGAGAAATGTTTGGGATTTCCTCGTCCCATCCGATGCCGTGCCTCCACAGGTTTTGGAGAAGGATCTTGCCGGCGACCGTAAAGTGGCTGATGAGACCCAGAGGGTCATTACCGCCATCACCGCTCCCAAGGCTTCCCTTTTCGTCGGCGGTCTGTCCCTGGCCTTTACGTCGGGTGGCAACCGGCGTAGACCGGTGTTGAAGCCCAGCTCGTCTGAGCCTGTCTGCCACAGTAACCTAGCCTAGCGTCTTGTCTGTACCTTCCTCGCTTCGGCCAAATCTCACTTCCGTGTCGTGTGCCTGCTTCTCTGGTGCTATGCTCCTCAACACGTTGGGTGTGTTGGAGCACCAACCTCTCAGGTTGAAATGCGCGTTCTGGTGGATCTTCATTATATCGTGCGCGGTCCTGATCGCCTCATCTTCGGTCGCGACGCTGTCCACGTAGTCGTCCATATAGTGGCTCGACGTTATGGCTCGCACGGCGTCAGGGTATTCCCGTGCGTACAGCGTCGCGTTGGCGTCCCGTACTGAATGTGCGATGAAAGGCGAACACGAAGCTCCGAAGATCATTGACGTCATCTTGTATTTCTTCGGTGGGTTGGTGCGATCCGCGTCTCGCCAGAGAAACATCTGCGCAGCTTGGTCCCAATCTCTTATCTTCACCTGGAGAAACATTTCCTGGATATCGGCGGTGACGGCTACTGGCCGCTCTCTGAACCGGAACAGGATCCCCGGTAGCGAGTTCAAGAGGTCGGGTCCTTCCAGTAGGTAATCGTTCAGGCACACTCCACTATATTGATGTGCGGCTTCGAACACTAGGCGCATCTTACCTGGTTTATTCAGGTTCACGACCGGGAAGTGTGGCAGGTACCATGCTCTCTTATTCTTGTCTTCCGATCCGTCGCACTCCTGGGCGTATCCTTTTGCGAACAAGTTCTTCACTAGGGTCCCGTATTGTTCCGCGAAGTTCGGCGATGCATCCATCTTCTTTTCTATCGTCCTTAGCTGCCTTAGGGCGCAGCTGTAGTTGTTGGGCATCGACGAATTCTCATCACGCTACGGCAACCCGACTTCGAAATGATCGCCGACTTTCTTCAAGGTACTGTGGACCACGTCAATCGCCCTCTGATCGTCTGGTTTGACTTTCTTCGCTAGGGAAACCCCTAGGGCATCGATCCTAAAATGGGACTTCATGAGTTCTTCCACACCACGCACATCGTCCGTCTGTTTTGTCACAGACGCGTCGTATAGGTGGAGCACCACTTACCCTTCTTTCTTATTTAGTGTGGCGCGTGGTGCTGTCCCATGGATCACCCATCCCAGCTGGGTGTAGGAAGCCGCGGGTTCATTTTTCCCGCCCATGCGTAGCTCTCGCGTGACGATCAGGTGCCAGTTGTCGGCACCTATTAGCACTTTGGGTCTGGCCTCTCCGTAGTACGCATTCTCTTGTATGCCGCGGAGGTGTGGACAGTTGTTTAGTGTCGACCTATCCACTGTATGACTATGGAGTTGCAGGTCCTTCATAGTTCGTGCGCGCAGCTCCTTTTTTTTTTTTTTTTTTTTTTGTCGCTGAGAAATGCTTTATGCATGCCCGCCTCGCGGGGGACGAGACGGGGTATGTGGGACTCCCTGTCGGAATGACAGTATACCCACTAAAACTCAGCGGTGTTCCCTCATTCGCCGTGATGGGAGGGCCACGGGAATAGGCGTAGACTTTACCTCCATAGCCCTCCCGGCGCATGCCCGCCTAGATGTTATGGCGGGCCCCGCATGCCCCCCACATTGGGGCTACGGGAATGGCCGGGACCACCTAGCCATTCCCGTCCAACACTGGTGGAGGCCTGTGCAATGCAGGCAACGGTGCCCCCGCACCCGTTGCCCGCTGGCCCCCACGCCCGCCTGAATGGCGGGCCCCGCATGCCCCCCAGGATGGGGGGCTACGGCCGCAGAGGATAGGGAGAGCGGCAACGACACACCGACACTCCTCTTCCCCTGCGGCCCCACCGCGTCCGCCATCAAACGGTGGCGGCCCCGTCAAGGCCGCGGAAGGTAGGGAGAGCGGCAACGTAACACCGACACTCCTCTCCCGCCGCGGCCTCTAATCCTCAGCCGCAATATCTCCCACACGGGGGACATCGCGGCCCGCCTCAGGTAGGCTGCGATGTCGCCCAAGCGGCACCGCAACCTACCCGCCGGCCGCTACGTCGTCGGCTTTTCCGCACAGCCTAGACGAGCGGCCGCTCCTCGGGTTCCTCTTAGCTTCACCGTGGCCCAATCCACCACGGCTACTGAGCCCCCCCGCCTCGACAATGCGGGAACCCACCGGGGGGGGGGTGCGCGCAGCTCCTGGAATTCGCCGTCCAGGCCGTTTATCTGCAGCTTAACCTCTTGACTGTGCTCCTCGCGTTGCTGTGCGGTCACGCCTTGAATCCGTAGGGTCGAGCCTGGTCCGTTCACGCGTAGCTGGCGCGTCAATTCCTCATCGACGAGCGATATCGTCGAGCCTTCATCTAGTAGGGCGAACGTGGATATTTGCCCAAAGGGCCCTTTTAATAGCACCGGACACATTTTCAGCAATACGTGCTGTGTCACATCACTAGCCGCGGAGACTGTCATCACGGCTTCCCGCGGCTGTTCGCTCTCGAGTTCTCGACGTCAGTCGACTTACTCGGTTCGCTCGTCGACGCCTCCTTCACCTCCCGTTCCTGGTGCAGCAGCGCGTGGTGTGGGCGGCTGCAGGACCCTCGGCCACATCGTTTGGCTCGGCAGCGCTCGCGGCGATGGACTCGCGTCACACACTTGAAACACACTTTATTGGTGCGCGCCCAATCCCACCTTTGGTCATTATTCATCCGTAGGAACTTCGCGCACTTAGGTACCTCGTGGTCACCGTCACAACACAAACACCGCGGTTTCGTTTCTTCCTGCCTCTCCGATGTGGCGTAAACTAATTCGCGACCCGATTTCTTTCTCACGTTCACTTGGGTCGCAGTCCTTGTTTCTTTCTTCGGGGCAGGTGCGGCCGTCGCGTGTGTGTAGGCGTACCTCATGGCTCGGTCCGCCTCCCGCAGCAGGAACCAGGACAGCAGCGTTACCTCCGGTTCGTGTGACGATTCTGCATTTTCGGAAGCGTAGTCGCACCATCTCGATTTTAAGTGCGGGCTCAGCTTCTCGACCACTTCACGCACTAACATTGGGTTCCATGCGTACCCACGGATGTCCACTTTAGATAACACGCACACTATATTCTGAAATTTGACCGCGAGCGAATTTAAATCACTAGCCGCACTTGTGAGTCGAGACAATTTCTTTAAGTCTCCCATTGCTCGTTCCATGAGTATTTCCGTTCTCCCGTAATACTGCTCCAGCGTGTTCACGATCACTTGAGGGTCAGACGCGGTGTACAGGAGTGCTGACACTGCATCCCTAGCTTCACCCTTGAGAAAGTTGCGTAGTCTCGATAAGTTCTCGATTGATGAAATCTTGCATAATTTTGATGAATCATCGTACGCCGCCTTAAATGGTATCCATTCAGTAGCCGCTCCCGTAAACGTGGGCAGCTCGGTTGCTTGCCGTGGCGGCGGGCGTACGTGTATCAATCTTTCCAACGTGTCGGCCAGGCGTTCGATTCCTCCACGGCGTTCCCCTCTCGTGGGTGACGGTGAGGCCGATCTTTGTATGAGTTGGTCCCTGGCGATATTGACACGTGCGGCGGGCTCGACGTAATCAGCGGTTCCCGGGGTGGGGGATGCGGCGGCTGCTCTTCTTGCAGTCGATCCGCTCCTGGAGGGCGACTTCGGTCAACTTTTTGAAGCCACTCATCCACCCTATCCTCGCTCATGCGTACCGAACCTTCTTCACAGGCTTCGGCCTCCGCTTCGATCGTCGACACCTCGTACTCTAATCGCTTGTTGACGAGCGCCTTTTCAATTTCTAGTTGTTCGTTTCTTATCGCAGCGATCCTTTTCTGGGCCTCATATTCTGCCCTTTTTACTCGTGCCACATCACTTTTATACGATCTTCGGGAACGTATCGTACTTGCTGTATCCCTTATAGATGCGTCGCGTGCAGCTGTCGTACTTCTTGCCGAGTTCTGGTTTTGTATCGTAGAAGACGTCGTCGGGTACGGTGGCTCTACTCTCCGGTAGGCGAGGAACCAGCGCAGCGGACACGCCCTCTGTCGTGGTCGGCGCAACTCTCCCCGTCGCGGTGGCGACGGGGGGTGCGGTCGCGAACGTGGAGGCGGCGGGGTTGGACCCCGCCGCGGGCGCTTCGTACGGGATGCGCGGGAGCGCGGACGCGACGGTCAACGGTGACCTAAGCGGATCTTCAAAAGTACGGGGGCGTCGGCTATCGTAGCCCGATTCACGCTTATCTTCTTTAGCCGTGACGTTTCTGGTTTGAATGCTTGACGGCTTCATAATTGGCGTCTTGCTTCTTGATGCATACGGTCGACAGGAATAACTTGCTTGTAGTCTTAAAGAACTAGAGCAGGCTCTACGAGAATATCCGGCTCGAAGAACCAACTAACGGGGTGGACTGTATAAAAACTTCGGTCTTGGATTTCCTGTCTTCTTTTATTTTCATGGCGGCTTGCTGCAGGTGGTTGAGTGACAGTTGCGAGTGTCGGAGGAAAAAGAAAAGGGCCTCAACCGTTCGTGGTCGTGTCGAGGAGTCGGTGTTGGGGCTCCTTTCAGCCCCTTGACCGAGGCGTGTGTCTCTCAGTCCCCAAAATTGGGGACCCGTCGTTGGGTTTCTCCCCCCCCCCTCCTTGTGGGAGGGGAGGGAGCTCTTCGCACACCTATCACCCCCGGGGGTATGCCTCCCCCTGGTGGTTGTTGGTGTGTATTTGTATAGTGTCTGTAGGAGCGCCCGAAGTGCTTCACGACGCCCGTGCGACCAGGCTCCTGCTGGGTGAGATCCCTAGTTCCCTAGGGAAGGCCCGGCAAGAGCCGATCTAGCAACAAGGGCGGTTTTGGTTGGCGCTCCGCTACAGTGGGTGCTGTCTTTGCCCCCCTACGGCGCCGCCAGGTCTAGCCGGTGGCGTCGCGGGGCGCGGGGCGTGGTGTGGTGTAACGAGCGACTTGTAAAAGTGTGTGTGCGTCGCTCGTGAGTCGTGCGGTTTTCTTGGTGTTTCAGCGAGTGTGGAGTAGCGAGTGTATGGGTGCCGCGCACGCAACGCCTATATTAACTTAGTCCGCTTTGTGCGCGGCTGGTGTCGTGTGGTGAGTGTGGAGTTCTATTGGTTGAGTAGGCCGCGTGTAGGTGTGTGTGATCTACTCAGGCGTCAAGTCTGGGGGTTGCGCGACGTCTGCAACGAGGTCGCGTGGGAAGCGCTTGCGGTCTGGTGGTCGCGCTTGCCAGGGTGCCATGTCCTTGATGTGGTGGTGCTCGGAGGAGTCGGCACGTGCGAACATCCTCTTCGCCAAGCGGGTGCTGAAGTCTTCGATGCTCTCGACACGCAGATCCCTGTGAATAACAGAGTTCCTCACGAACCGAGGCGCCTTGACGATTTGACGCAGCGTGTAGTTCTGCTGCGTCTGGAGCTTCTTCCTGTGTGCCTCGGCCGTGAGGGCGAGCCAGGCCGGAGCGGCGTAGGTCAGCTGCGGGCGGATGTATGTTTTGTAAATCCCCAGCTTGACTCGCGTGGAGAGGCGTGACGAGAGCACCGGGCGGAGTAGGTGGCGTATCACCTTTGCCCGCGCGATGGTGTCGCAGACGTGCGGGCCCATGGAGAGCCGTTGTCGAGTGTGACCCCCAGGTACTTCGCAGTCCTGGTCCACCTGACCTCGGTCCCCATGAGCTCAAGGCTCGGTGGGAGTCGGGTGGGTCGGGAAACAAGAAATTTCACGCGAACGAAGCATCGGGCAGAAACTAGTCATTGATATTGTTATGAAGACAACAATTTTCTTTTGTACTGTCTTGGTGCATGATGAGTCTATAAAGAACCAGTCGACCAATTGTATTTGACTCGAAAATTTCGAACTAAAACGCCATAGAATTCCTCAATTTTGTTTTTTTTGTGACGAGTGAGTAGTGTAGCTCTGTTTCCTGTATTCAAATTCAAAACACCGGCTATGACAAGTCTTATCCAAATCTCAGAAAAAAAAATTAAACTTTCCGAAACTTTGCAAAATTGTCGGACCAGGTGAGGATTTGTATAGGAAGTCAAATTAGGTAGATAGTCATGTTTAGCTTTTAGTTAGAGCATGGTACGAAACTTTCAGTCAGCGAATACGACCCGCACTAGGCTGTTACAAAAACTATGGAACCCTACACTGCGCGCGGCCCGACACGCACTTGACCGGTTTTTAAGTTTATTCTTGCAGTCAGTCTTGCGACAGTCGGATATATCAATTTCCTTATTGAGTTTATTAAACAATACTCCTCCATGGAAAGAGAAGAATCTTTGAGCAATAGAGGTCCGTACAGCTGTTGATTCACAAAGTGCATAACGTCTTCTAGTGAGGGCTTTGCGTGTTCTTAATTCTTCAGATAAATAGGAGCGTCGGCGAAGTATAGTTAGCATTAAGTACAGCTGACGGACAGTCAAAACTTGAGTTTCCTCATAGAGTTTGGAGGTAGGGAAACGTGCGCCTTTGATAAGCTCACCTTTAGGATCATCCTCTGGGATCTCTCAAGCGTTACCATGTTTTTTTGTATGCTCCACCCCAAGTGGTTATGCAGTAACTAAGAATGGACTGTAACAAAGCCTCGTACACCATCCTCATGGTCTGTAGCAATGCCAGCGGGACCCCTCTAATACCAAGGTTTTCAAGTTTTTGCACAAGGTGGGGAACAGAGACAGTGTCAAATGCCTTTGCAAGGTCGAGAAATATAGTTAAGCATTTTTTTTTGGTTGTCCAATTTACTCACCAAGAAGTTAACAAGATCAAGAACAGCACTATCTGTTGAACGGCTGGATCTAAATCCATATTGCGTATCAGCGAAAAGATTACGTTCCTCAAGGTATTCGGTGAGCCTTTTACGAGTATTTATTATGCGTTCAAATAGTTTAATGTTGTTAATATTGCAATTGGCCTATAGTTATTGACACTGCCTCTATCTCCCGCCTTGTGTATTGGATGTATCACGGGTTTTTTCAGCGCAGCAGGAAAAAATCCGGTCTCCAGGCAGCGATTTATTAAGTTAGCAAGTACTGGTGCGATGGTTTTGCATATAATTTTTAGAGCGTCAGCACTTATTTGATCCCATTCTGGAGCGCAGTCACTTCTTAAGTTTCAATAATAATAATAGAAAGTATTTCGGACAGACGCTTCCCCCTCTCTCTACTCAGTGTTTAGTGTCCGATAGACATAGGTATACCTTAGATTAGTTTAAGTTATCACTTCTGTCGGGCGTCCCGAGACGCACACGATTTTTTTTTTAAATTATTGGTCGTGAGTCATGACCAATAATTTAAACTCGTCTATCTATCTATCACCATCGTCTGTCCTGACTCATGACAGACGATGGTGATAGATAGGATTTTTTGCAATGTTATAACGAACGGTACCTTCTTTTTCTACTAGATTAGTGGTCAATGGTTAGTAAACTAAGATTCAGTCGCTGCACACGTGGTGCTAAAAAAAAAAGCAAAAAAAATACAACCATTATAAAATGAGCAGGAATAACAAAGCAAGGGTTGACTGGTAGAAAATGCCTATGGCATTAAGTCTGCCTTTATACATTTCTGTGCTTGAAGTATGAAATCCTAACTAGAGATTCGGATTCTGACCGCCGAAGCGGACGGACGTGCTTTGTCTCTAGTCTCAGTTGATGCCATGTGCTCAGCAGATGTAACGGTTAACGTTGAGTTTGAGTGTCGCATTCAAAATCGGAACGGTATTTCGTGTGTTGTTTTGTGGGTGCAAATTAAAACATCCTTAAACGGTGGTTAAGTGGCAATGGTTCCTGATCTTCAGCCCGAAACTTAGGCTTTCCGGACGAGCACCCTGGTGACGTCGAGCGAGCCTGAGGACCTCCGTCAATCTGGTGAGATCTTTCCGTTTATTTCAGGGATCTCCATTGGAAGCCGATTCAATATTTATTTATTTATTTGTTAATTTGGACTTTTGAAGCCACGCGTGAATTCAACATCATTTTAGCCATAGTTGAGTTTTAGGAAAAAGTTTTCATATAATATAGAGGAGAAAAAGACAAAATTACACGCTTTATTATTCTAGCCTAATATACGGTACGGTACCACTCTAGATTTCCTACTTCACGCCAGTCTTATTTTCTTACTGTGCTAAATAACCAAAACTGTCTTAAATAAGTTAACAATCTCCTAACTTGTAAATCAAGTTTGTGTGCCCACGCGCGTTATATTATATGACACCCGCAGCAGAAAAAAAAAGGTTCCTAAAATCAATGACGAAACTCATAAATTTCAGACAGTACGCTTTCTCTATTGTTTTCTAAGCACAAAGCCGCACGTGTGACGAAAAGTTCTACTAAAACATTAAAACCAATGGCCAAAATTGTGCGCATGAAAAAAGATGGGAACTGTTTGTTTAGGGCTCTAGCCCATCAAATAAATAATATAATGGGGTTAACTTCCGACCACATGTCTCTCCGTCACGATTTAGCTTCATATGTTATGGAGCACCGATATGACGACAGAATTCTCCTAGCTCTTCTAAATAATATACAAGAGTTCCTTCCTAACAGCGGTCTCTCCCAGAAGCAAAGGATAACAAATTACATAACCATGCAGTTCAACAATTCGTTCTGGGGCGGATAGGATATCCTAATCGCCGCGTCTGAGTTCTATCTAGTTAACAGATCCTTCACAGGCTTATTAAACTTGATCAGACAAAAACCAAGGAGATGTACGTTAATAATCCTTGGTGACTTTAACGCACATATTGGTCGCCATGATACACAAAATTACCTACGTATAGGGCTGATTCAACAAAATCTACTCCATGACTTCACCAACTGCAACGGGGAACTGTTAATGGATATTGCCAACAGGGAAAAACTGCAAATAGAAACGACAAAAGCGAGATCATCATGCAGGCTAACATGGTCAAAGGGCACTCAAAAGTCCCAATTTGATCACATTATAACGCCCCACGCTACAGAAAAACTCTTCGAATTTATTAAAGGTCGCTAGGAGCATATCCGATCATAAAATAATCTGGGGTTTGCTAAGGACAAACTGAATTTCAAACAAAAAAGAAAACACAAAAGACAATAATGCACAAAGGCAACAGAATATACCCATGAAGGAGGCAATAATAGTTGTCAAGGATTTCAACTATAAACAATGCTATTATGCCGCCCTCAATAGCAAATTCACCAAAACAAAATACCAAGATTGCATAACGAAAAAGCTAAAAAATATAGGAATCAACTCAACGGACGAAAACATCGAAATACCCTGGAATACCATAACGGAGGTATTAAAAGCGGCTGCCCAGGAAACTCTAACTCTTCAGCCAGTTCTCTCCAGAGATCATCGACTAGCTCTTGCTAACCTACAAAAGGCTAAATTCTTACAAAGCAGGCAACCAGATAATCCAAATAGGCATAACCGCGTAAAAGAACGTCGGTCTTCAAAAGGTTAAGTATCAGGAGGAACAAAAAGCATGCAGGGCCTGCCTCAGCGGACTGGGGAAAAACCACCCTGCAAAACGCATGCAGACGCTGTACTTTTTTTACAGGAGAAACAAACTGCAAAAAAAACGTCGAAAAAGATCTACTCATGTACCGATGACCAAATGGGAGCAAATTTTAAAAAAATCCGCGGGCCGTGTTATGTCAACAGTTAATATAAAAAAGCCAATAACCGAAGTACAAGGCGATGGACCCACTACAGATGACGTAATGGAAATCATCAAGAAAATGCGGAACGGGACAGCTCCCGGGACTGACCAAGTACCTAGTAATCGAAATCTCACTACCCCTGGTACTATCATTTGCGGACGACCTTATCTTCATTACACATGACCTAGATGGGTTAGAAGGTATCCTATACCATATTAAACCCCTACAAGATAGTGTAGGCCTCCAAGTAAACGAAAAAAAAAAACAAAAATACGAATTAGGGACCCCATAGCTACACAGAAAACGACCTACGTGACCCTTAATGGAATAAGCATACCGACATGTGATGAGATATACCTAGGTACACTTATAACATCTAAATTAAGCAGAAAATACACTATTAAAAAAAATGCAAACACGCCATAAGAAACGCCAAATCGTTACTACTCGTACCATTCATAAAAAACTCAAATATGGACTGGAAATTAGCCAGACTTATGTATCGAATGGTGATCGTTCCGCGCATGATACATGGTTTGAGTGTGAGAAAATATGAGCGAGTTATCATGAGAGATTTGATAAATCACTCCAGGAACAAACCGAGACAAAAGAAAACGCATGAAATGTTAGACGGATAAACAGTAACCAAACGCATCAAGAACCACAGGATGTGCTACCTCGCACATGTTTACAGGCGCCGCGTACCACATCTTCTGCATGCAGCAATGGAGTACAAGGCCAAGAGCAAGAAGGTCGGTCAACCTATCTATACGTGGAACGACAACCTAAAACAGGACATAAAGTACTTCGACAAGGGAATCGATTTTTGGATGGATACGGCTGAAGACAAAAACAAGATTAAGACTGCTGCTAGTGAAATATACAAAAAACCGGAAACTGATAGTAGCGAGAACTCCGACGACGACATTGAAAACAGAAACATCTAACACAACATAAAAGAGCAGAGCAAGGACATACAAAAGAACCGAGAAAGCAGCAGAACCTCGCCAAAAGATTCACGGGTGAAGCTCGACCTGAAGCACCTGGCCGCGTAGTCTTTAAAAGATGCCCTCCATAGACCAATATCACCCATCTCTCCACTAATCCAATGCTTACTCTAGGATGCATATCCGGTAGGCTCTTAAATCCTACCCTTTCCTACGGGCACGTCCTCCTTACAAAAACCGCGCCCCCCGGTCTACTTCTTGATATGCAATGGTCGCTGTAGCACCATGAACATGAGGCTACAGGAGCTAGTGTGAATCTTGGGGTTCATTCATTCATTGAAGTATGAAATCCTAACTAATATTATAAATGCGAAATAAGTTTGTTTGTGTTACCCTTTAAAAGTCTAATCCACTGAACCGATCATCATGAAATTTTGCATAATATGTACGTGGTCAGGGGTATTAGAAAAGGACAACCTTTCATCCAGAAAAAAATACTGTTCCCGAGGAAAAGCACAATAACTTTTGACGGTCACAATTAATTGCTTTAGGACGCTAGATGGCGCTAAGTGTCTTTCAAATCATGATTGAGATATAACCCGACTGTCTGAGCAGTATTCTAATAAAAAAACCGGCCAAGTGCCAGTCGGACACGCGCACCGAGGGTTCCGTACAATTTAAAATTATTAAAAATATTTTTATTATACCTATGATTTAACTAAAATTTGCGGTTTTCGCAATGTTTCCTTTATCTGTGCTATAAGACGTTGCTTCGTACCAAATTTCAAGATTCTGAGTTCACGGGAAGTACCTACCCTGTAGGTTTTGATTCCCTTGCGAGTGTCGAAAATTTGCGGCATAAACGGCTGTATCTTTTGATTTTTTCACATCTCCAAGGGTCAATAGACCTGAGTATTTGATATAAATTCCAGCGATACCTCCACGCATTCCTGAGAAAAAGGGCCTTGACAAAATCAAAATCAAAAGCCATTTATTCAAATTAGGCTGAGAATCAGCACTTTTTGAACATCAAAATTACAAAAGACAGTCCCCCAAAAACGCCCGCCCTTCAACACTTCCTAGTGCTATCGCTGGGAAGAAGAAGTGGCGCAACAAACTCCCCAGCAGCACAGCTGACAGTTCAATTTAAAAAAAATACTTGATTGTATACAGTACTAGGTATGTTCAGTAATTAACATTACAAAACCAGAACATAAAATTTAATTATTTGCCATAATATGTCGGCTAGCCACGCCAATATACCAACAAATATAATAAAAATTAGACGTACTCAAGCTAAAAAATAATTAATTAAAATGTAAATAAAAAAACTTACTACCCAAATAAAAGCCTCCAGGGCCCGATTTCTCGAAACTTATTAGACTAATAATATGAGTCCATGAACCAATATTTTTTACAAGTTGGCTAGTGTGCGTTTCTCGAAGCTACGGTAGTAAAATATTAGTTACTAGTTGCCAACTAATAAATATTAGCTAAAATTATCTGAGTAAATTCAATTTGGTTTCATAAAACTATATGTTATTAAATACTCTTGTAAATTACACTGATAAAGCTATTAGTCTCAGAAGTCTTGTAAAAAATATTAGCCAAAATTATTAGTTAATTTAATTTAAAAAAAACATAAAATGTGGTCAGATTCGGACACATTAGTGCCTATTAATGCCCCAAATGAAAACTAAGAACAATTTGTAGATAGGCACGGGAACCACTCAACAAATAGTTTAGTAGTTTGCGGTCCCGCTTTACAGTTTTATTATTCGTATGCTCATGGGCCAGGGCCAGTGCACGATTCGAGAGTTCTACGCCACAGTGGACTTTTTCGTAGAATGGAAAATGGCTGGAGTAACTAACACAATATTACTCGCAGATAGTGGCTATCTAATTTAATTAAATAAATATTAGTAGAGAAAAAAAAACTTAAAATAAAACAATCCGCTTTTACCGCCAATGTGCAAACGACAAAATCAAACGAGTCCAAACACGGCGGGAACTTTCACTAATCAAGGCAATACTATTGTCAGCGAATAAGATCATAGGATGTTCAATGTGGCGAGGTAAATAATTAATATATTGCAAAAATAATAAAGGGCCCAGCACACTGCCCTGTGGTGCGCCATACCTAATAATTCTTGCCTTAGATAAATATTTTTCTTCGTGCTTACTTTTTAGACATATTCTAAATATTTCTGGGTGCTGCTTACGATTGTTAAGGTATAAGTTTAAGAGATTAAGTACATTTCCTATGATGCCTATGATGTCTAGCTTTTTTGTAAGAATTTCATGATCAACACAATCAAATGCCTTCGTCATGCCCGTGATGTATAACCAACCAAAAAAATGCGTACTAAAGCAATCCTACTAATATTATAAATGCGAAAGTTTGTATGGATGTATGGATGTTTGTTACTCTTTCACGCAAAAACTACTGAACAGATTTTGACGAAATTTAGCACACAGATAGTTTATAACCAGGATTAACATATAGGATACTTTTTATCCCGACATTCCCACGGGATCGAAACTTATGCGGGTGAAACCGCGGGGCGCAGCTAGTTGGTCTATAATTTGCTAGATCTTCTTTATTGTTTTTTTTTTAAAGTGGCTTCATTATAACTGTTTTTAAACTATCCGGAAATACTCCAGTGCTGATACATGAGTTAAGTATATGACACAGATGCAAGGCGATGTCGCCTGGTACGAATTTTACAACCTTTGTTGATATACCATCATATCCAGTGCTACTTTTATTTTTTAATGATTGTAACGCTCTCATAATATCTTGCGGTACTGATGCTGGATGCATTAACATTGAATTAGGGTTAGGTACTTGTCAAATTCGTAGTGTCCGGTGGTTGCGTCATGTTATTTTGTGTCTGGTTAATAAAATAGTTATTAAAAGCGATTGCAACGTCTGTCGGACTACTAATGGTACTATTTTGAACTTTATATGAAACAAATTATTTAACAAACTTTTACCAACGAATCTACGTATAGAAATAATCATCAAGTTGCAGCAATACCTTTGAGAAGCATGATTAGAAAACTTACATAACAGTTATTAGAAAACGACTCAAACAAAATGACTTATAGAAACCATAATTATAAGAGATCAACATAATTTGGGCTAAAAACTTAACATAACATTACTTACCACAATGCTTAGTTAGAAAACAACAAAGAAATATCAAGTGAGATCAAAACACTTGATAATATTTCAGCATGAAAACTTCATCTAGCTGTAAAACAATTAAAGATAAATAATTCATGTCAACGGCCTGTCAAATTCAAAAGTTATTGCTTTTTTCGCTAAATAACACATTGCGGGATCATGAAAACTGATTATAAAAAGGATTACTTGTTGTATCATCAGTTTTGATCAAAGTATTTAGTAGTTGTAAGTAGCGAAAAACGCAAGAAAGAAAAAAAAGGCAGGTGAGCTTACATGTGGCATGTACCTTCCTTAAAGAAATAATGATCTTTGGTATAATCAACACTATTAGTTACATCACGTTTTATAAAACAAAATAGCAAACATTCTTTAGAATAATCAATACCAGCATATTTGAGATCTAGAATTTATACTTCAGTTGTCTCTTCTTTATCCCGGTTTATCTGAAAGAAACGAAATACCTAATAACTTGATATTGTATTGAATACCTATCATGAAACTGAAGTTTCTGAATTCTGATTTATCTACTCATTTTAAACCTGAATTCTAGTTTTACTTTATTTTCGTAAGCTAAATTTGAAGACGATGCTACCAACTATTGAGGAGTTCCCCCATAAAGAAACGACCCTGGCTGCAGCATCAGCACAAACTGGTAATTATTTTAGTTTTACAACTTTAACCTAACGCGTATGCTAAATTTGAAGACGCTGCTATCAACTGTTGAGGAGTTCTCTCATGAAGAAATGACCCTGGCTGCAGCATCAGCACAAACTGGTAATTATTTTGGTGTTACTAGATAAACATAACGCGTATGCCAAATTTGAAGTTGATGCTATCAATTATTTTGGAGTTCCCTTATGAAGAAACAACCTTGGCTGCAGCATCAGCACAAACTGGTAATTATTTTAGTTTTACTACATAAACCTAACGCGTATGCCAAATTTGAATACAATGCTATTAACTGTTAAGGAGTTCCCTAATAAAGAAACGACCCTAGCTGCAGCATCAGCACAAACTGGTAATTATTTTAGTGTTCCTAGATCAAGTGCTGAGGAGTACCGTCATGAAGAGACGACCCTGGCTGCAGCATCTGATACTATATTAATATACTCATTTTAAAGTTGTTTATATAAAATTAAAAACTTACCTTTCCTCCATAGTGATTATACCCTTCATTTTCGCGGTCCGCATCAACGACAAACGTAAAGACATCGACTCGTCCTCGCTTGGTACTTCATTTTAGAAAAAGTGTGTAAGAAATAAATCGGAACATTCTACTTACATTGATTATAATATTATCTTACACGTAAAATGTTTTAGGTAGGTAGATTTTCCAGGTCCTCGGTTTGTACAAGTTCTACGCAGAAAGTCCTCGGTTTAGTGATATAAAGTCTAACACAACGTCCGCGCTTTGTACAAGCTATAAGAAATATTGTGTAAAAATACGTCCTCGGAAGGGCGTCGCAGGGCATACGTAAGAGGTCCTCGGTTGGCTTACACAAAGTCCTCGTATGTGCATCGCTGGTCACATTTAGCAGTGTATTTCAGGTCCTCGGTATGATAGCCGAAATTCATACAGAAAAATATTGAGATAGCACTATCCCAATAAGCTCATCACTATAGATTTACTCTCCTGTCTCTTTCTATCTTATTCTAAAAGGCCAACGAGGTATTTAAACCAGTTTTTTGGAAGGTACTCGGTTCCGTCATGGACTGACAAGGTCCTCGTAAGGGTGTCTGTACAAACAGGGGTGTGTGGGGGGGGGTGTGTGTGTTAACGGAAGGGAAGGAGGTTGGGTTGAGATACGGAGTGTGTCGTGTAGCGACAAGTAAAACTAAGTACGGGGTGATAAAATTAAAGAGAGGGAGGTAGAAAACAATTAAAAATATATTATTAACAATTAAAGGGCCCACGCAGCAAGGCAGGTCGCCGCACGGCAGCAGGAGGAAGAGGCACGGCGGGCGCTGACAGCCCACCAGGTAAGGCGGCCCTCAGAAGTTGATGCGTGTGCGGGGCACGGAGGGCACTCGTAGGAGGGCCCACGCAGCTAGGCCGGTCGCAGCACAGCAGCAGGAGGAAGAGGTACGGCGAGGACGCACCCTTCAGGTAAGGCGGGCCTCAGACAAGATGCGGCCCGACAGGTTCAGGTCCGTAGCCTTGGAGACGGAGCACGGAGGTGTAGTAAGGTGGCTCTGGAGCAGACAGGCGGCTCTGGAGTATCAGGCCTTAACCTTAGTGTTCGCTTTAGAGGCGAAACTCGAACTGACCACTGCATTGCGTGGATCAATAAGGAAAACTCGTAGAACAACATCATGTAGAAAATATGAATTTGAGATACGAATGTAACCAGTGTTATTTCTTTAGCTAAGTATGTATATGTTTCTATCAGGCCGTTAAGTATTTGATGCTGGCAGGTAAGGATTTGAAAATAAACGTTACCATGACGTTTTAAACATCAAATGTCAGAACTGTCATAATAAAATAAATATTATTAAAATACAATAAAATCTATAGTTATTATGTAATAAAAGTATAGTGTTTAAAGGAAAAATGATATGAATCAATGTGGACGAAATTACCAACCCATGGTTGACACTAAATCGTTGAAGTCATATGTTAAAGTTTGTCTGTGTACTAAATGTGGATAAAACGTGTCCTGGTGTCGTGAGAAATAATCAGATCAGCACCTAACGGTAAAGGAATGCTTACTCTGATCTGGAGGAATGAATTAAAGTAACTGTGAGTATGTACATTATGTTACAAGTGTTAAGATTGGATTGGTAGTAACTTTTTATATATTTTTTTTTTCTTAGCTATTAAGAAAATTGCAAACTACAGTTTTGTATAATTTAGAAGCATTTTTTAAATTTTTGTAAATGTGAAGAACCATGGATCCGTTTTTTATGATATTTTGATGTTGACTTGAAAGAGCATGGCAGTTGAGAATACATCATGCTCACTTAAATGTCTCACTGATGGTGGCGCGTGTGTTGGATCATTCGGTTCCCTCCAATTGGTTGAGCTGGGTGGTGCTGATCCACGCGTCATGTTCGTGAACGGGCGCCGTTGGTTGAGACTGGTCATCTCTTAACTGCCAGGGCTTATTTTTAATGTTATATTTTAAATTGTTTCTTTTTTTTACATTGTTCTCACATATAGAAGCAATAAGAATAATCTACCCAGGATTTTGTAATAATATCTTGATTTAAAAGAGTGTCCGTGGAGTTTCTTGCCCGATCTTCTCCATAGAGATCTACGTTTTTGGAATGGGCGACTAGCTTCAACTTTCTGACTAGCTGACCGACTATTTAATTTTGACAATTCAAAAGTGCCTGTAAATGGTTTAATTGAAATAAATGATTTGAGTTTGAGTTGAACTCACTACGAATGTGAAGTAAGCAGATATTAGGTGTCGTCGTAGTTTTTACTGGTTAAAAAGCATGTTATCTGCTGTTTGCATTTTTCGTAAGAGGATTGATGTATAGGGATAGTTTTGTTTATTCTGTTATATAAAAATGGCCCGAGGTAGTAAAAGAAACGTTTAGTAAACGCAAAGCGTGTGAAGGGTACTCTACAAATTTTGTTCTTACGCCTAAGTGAGGACTGAGTTCCTGTGAAAGGGGTTTTTGTGTGTTGTCGTAATACAGTGTTAAGAATGAATGTTTGCCGGACCGTGAGTACTTTGCAGTTTTTGTATAGATCAAAGGTAGGGTAGAGTATTGGCCGGAAAGTTGCAACCTTTAGAATAGCTCTCTGAGCTATTTCCAGAGGTTTGAGTGTAGTTTTCGCAGCTCCACCCCAACTACTAATACAGTATGAAACAACTGACTGACACATAGCGAGATACACGGTCCGTAGTACGTAAGGATTGGCAATGTGTCTGAAAGTCTTAAAAAGAAATATGAGTTTCCGAACTCGAGCAGTAAGGTGGGTGATATGTGCTTTGAAGTTAAGGAGTTTATCTAGGATTATACCGAGGTATTTAGTTGCGTCAGTAGAATAAATTGTAGGACAGTTGCAAGATGCCGAATTAGGCCGGCAGGTGTGAGCTTGTAGAGTAATGGGTGTTAAGGGTTGCGTAGTAGAGTTTAGAGAGAATGTCATGAGTTTAGTTTTGTTGGTGTTTAGCGTAAGTGAGTGGGAGGTAAGCCATCTATAAATTAAATCAAATCCAGTTTGAGCAGTTGCTTGCAGTTTAGTCCAGGATTCGTCATAAAATGTAATTGCAGTATCGTCGGCAAAAGAGACAATGTTACCAGAGTTCAGGTGCATGTTGCACAGGTCGTTAATGAACACCAGGAACAAAGTAGGGCCAAAAACACTCCCTTGAGGCACTCCATATGAAATTGGGAGCTCGTTGCTATAGCAACCATTGATCTTGAGTATCTGCCTACGGTCGGATATGAATAAAAAAGCTGAAGTTGCATACCACGTACGCCTATAGATTCTAGTTAAGATAGAAGGCAGGGGAGAGGAACGGTATCAAATGCCTTTGCAAGATCAATGGACACTGTGAGGCATTGTTTGCGTTGATTCAGTTTATCAACGATTCCATCTATTAGCCTCAAGGCAGCGTCTGAGGTAGATTTTTTCTTTCTAAACCCAAATCGGTTGGCTGAGAGTAAATGATTACTTTCAAGGTATGCAGTAAGTCCGTTATTAATTAGTCGTTCTAAAATCTTGGATAGGGCAGGTAGCACCGCAATGGGGCGATAATTAGTAACAGAGGCGCGACCCCCCCCCCCCCCCCCCCCCTTTAAAAATGGGATGAATAATGGCCTTTTTGAAAGAAGATGGAAAGGTGCCAGAGACGAGGCATAGGTTGAAAATGTGGCATAGCACGGGTGTGAGGATTGCAGAGTACCTTTTTATCATGGTAGTGGAAATGCCATCAAAGCCCACTGCAGCATTGGCCTTTAAAGATCCGATAATAGAGTCTATCTCATCAGGATTTGTTTCCAAGAGTACGAAAGAACTCAAAGTATTGAACTGGAAGTGAGGAGGGCAGCTATTCTGTACATTCTGAATACGATCAGCAAGATGTTTACCTATATTTACAAAAAATTAATTAACATCGTTAAGAGATTGAGAAGGGGTTTCCAAGAAGGAAAGTAACTCCGTGGGAGGGTGAGTAATTTTAGTTGTGTATGTGACACGTTTGACTGTATCCCATAACATCTTTGTATTACGACCAGCTTTAGCAATTTCATTTGAATCGAACTATCTTTTAACTTTCCTAAGAGTCTTATTGCAGAAATTCCTGTATCTTGTGTAGGTAGCTTTAAGGACTTCATTATCAGGAGACTGTTTGAATCTTTTGTGCAAAATATCTCTGTTCCTCATGCATCGCAGTAGTCCTGGAGTAATCCATGGTTTTAGGATTCTCTTGCGTTTAGTTGTACGCTTCAATAATGAGTGATTATTTATCTCCCGCGATAGTGTTTGGATCAGACAGTCTGTAGCAGCGTTAGGATCATTTAGGGAAAAAATATGCGTGAGATCCAAATTTTGCATAGACGTATCGAGTGAAACGAAGTCGGTTTTTAGGAATGAGGTATTAGAAAAATTACGGGGTGGCTTCAAATTTAAACAAAGGAAGGTTGAGAAGTGATCAGTGATAGTGGAATCGAAAATGAAGGTAGAAGAGGGTACCTAACTTGGTTTTGAGAATTGTGTGGTCAAGGCAATTATTACTTCTTGTGGGTAGTTGGTGGGAAGGTAGAAACCCGTGAAAAGAGAGACAGTTAAGGTCGTGCGACCAATGGTTCATGGTTGACGTTGTGTATCTATGTTTATGTTTATGTCACCTGTTATCACTACAGTTTGAAAGGTAGTCAAGGAAGATAATATTTCATTTAAGGATTTGAGAAAGACTTCAATACTCTCGTTAGAGGGGGATCTATAAACGCAGAGGATAGCAACGTTCGATGGAAGTTCAATTATCAATCCAGAAGCAGAGTCATGAAATTCAGGTTCGCGTACATTGAATGCAAGATTGGAATTGATGTACCTACACGACTACTCGATCACTCTGATTGCGATGTTTGGTGGTGTGGATTGAAGAGTAACATTGAAGCTGGGGCAGAGTGGTATTACTTAGACAAGGAAGCCAACATTCTGTTAGAACAGCTAAATCACACTCAAGATAAAGACGGGAAAGAAGTGTTTCAAAATCATCAAAATTGCGATTAATTGATCTGATATTTTGGGAAAGAACTTTCAGGTAACTTTCCGGGGACTTAATGGTAGATAAACGGTCTTCTGGTGTGCACTGATAAACTTTAGATACCTACAGAGAATTCGTCTAGGTTATCATTTAATAAGTTTATGTGATCGAATGTTAAGGTTTAAAGTTAAAAATGGTTTAGGGGACAGTTCAAAAAGTGATTCTTTGCTATCTGATGAAAATAGCTGTATCAAAGGATGGCAGTAAGGGGTGATTAGTGTAAAATTATTATGAGATGTAGTGGTGAATGATAGGATATTGTTTGTGTTGTTGTGTGTGTTGATTAGTATGTGTGAACTACAGTGTAAAGTAAAATATTTGCTTATATAAATGTATAGATTAACATGCAAAACTAATATAGATATTCTTAAACGGTAGGTTACACAGATTATAAAGGAGAATGCCCATTTTGTAAGGAGTTTTGGGCCCCTAAAAAACTTCGCGTGTCACGGTGGTTTTACCTTGGTTTCGTAGACCTAGAATCACCTTTTCATATCCTGAAATCGTTTTTGAATTTTTCACACTAGTTTAAGAGAAATCTTATGTTTTCGGGTGCTGAAATTGAGGTTATAAAACAAGTTTTTTTTGTTTTAAACATATTTGAAATTAAAATAATAATATTGTTAAGTATTTATATTGATACCTGAATTTATAAAACATTACATAACTTCTTCTCTTCTAGCAAGAGAAGAAGTAGTAAGCTACATAATATCTAGATATTATGTAGGTTATTACTTGCGCTTACAAATAATTAGAGTCCGACCGAAACTGGTTTTCCGGCCGAAACCGAAACCGAAACCGAATATTCGGCCGTGGCTTCAGTTTCGGCCGAAACCGAAACCGAAACCGAAACTCACGTGGTTAAGTTATAAATTCCTTAAAATACTGAAATTTGGTGCATTTTACCCATTATTCTGCATTAATTAGGACATGAAATGGAAACACAGTAGGTATATTAATTTTGTTGTAATCATTTATTTAATACTAGCTTCTGCCCGCGGCTTCGCCCGCGTGAATGTCGGAATCCCACGGGAACGTGCTACCAGGATAAAAGTATGTGCTTCCCCAGAATGCCATCTATCGCTTTGCCAAATCAGAAGTTCAGTGGCTTAGGCGTGAAATGTAACATATAGTTTCAAGTTCAAATCCTCGCCTAAAAACCGAATTACCCCTTTTTGCCCCGTCAGGGGTAAATTTTCGACAACTTTACATACTTATTATTAATTATTTTCTGTCGAAAGTATCAATACTGAGTTTCGAGTTAATCGGACCGCGCATTCAATTTCTTCCACACAAACTTCAACACCCCTATATCTCCCTTTGAGGGGTAGTTTTGTAAAACTAATAATGAAAAACTTTATTGCTTACTTAGGCGAGTATTCATGCCAATTTTCAAGATTATTAACCTAACGAATAAGATTTTTCATATAAACTGTATCCCCGCTTTTCACCCCCACAGGGGTGGAAGTTTGAAAAATCATTTGGGATGTGTTCATAACTTGATTCAAAGATTATTTATAGTAATGTTCGAGTTAAAATTGACTACTTACCCCTTTTCAGGCCGTCAGGGGTAGATTTTCGAAAAACCCTGATACACATTATTCTTTCCTTTAAATTTTAGGTATAAATACTGAGTTTCGATTAAATCGGACCGCGCGCTAAAATTCTTCCATACAAACTTTGAAACCCCCCAATCCCCTTTTAGGGGGTAGTTTATAAAAACAAAAATTGCCCAACTTCATAATTTACTTAGATAAGTATTCGTGGCAAGTTTCAAGTTTATTAACTCAAGGAATAAGATTTTTCATACAAACAAAATCCCCCCATTTCACCCTCTTAGGGGTGGAATTTCGAAAAACCCTTTCTTAGTGGATACCTACTTTTCACGAAGAATACAGCCTCCAAATTTCATGTCTCTAGGACCAGCGGTTTAGGCTGTGCGTTGATGTCTCAGTCAGTCAGTCAGTACTTTGAATTTTATATATATAGATACCTATAGATAATAACATAAAAAAATATTAATAATATTTTTATTATTTTTTCAAATTAAGTTCTCATAGCAAAATGTTTATCAGTTATCAATAAATCAAATCACTAATTGTTACTGTTTCGGTTTCGGCGAATTTTGGCCGAAACCGAAACTACCACCGAAACTTGATTTTTGGCCGAAACTCGGCCGAAACCGAAACCGAAACCGAACTTTCGGTCGGACACTAACAAATATCCTTTGCCGTGCCGTGCCGGCAGTCAGCGTTATGTAGGCTGTGCCCTCACCACTAGGTAAGTATTTATTTTTAACAACACTGCCTGTGTTGTTGAAAATAAATACTTACCTACGACTAATGCCTTAGGTTACAGGAGCTCATGGCTAAGTAATAACAACCGCACGGGTCCATCTCAAATTAAGCTAAGCTGCTCTAGGGCTGCATACTCAAAAAAAAAAAAACAATAAATAGTAGGTAAAACATTTTATTCTTCAAGGAATGTAATATATGGTCTAGAAATTGCGCTGGGGTGCTTATATCATTAAAACAACACCAGCTTAAATACCACAATACGGTCATGTACAATGTACAACAATTTCCCACTGAGCAACTACAATAATAAACCATGATACTCTCTAAAGAATTTGCCCTATGTTGCTCTCTACTTATCAATAAGTATGTGTAATAAATCCTGATAATCACATGTCACGATTTAATTTTAGCCCTAACTAGATAATTGTTTTGACCTAATAATATGGGAATATATACTTTATGATGTAACAACAAAACTTCTTTTATAGTGCCTGGTTAACAGACGTTCAGTGTTCGCACAGCCAAGGAACAGGCAATGTCGGGAACTTGCCCAAACCCATTTCTACTTTAGTGAATTAATTTTTGAATATGTTCGAGATAATTGTTGTTCCAGAGGTGGTGGAACCGGCAGTGGTAGTGGAGGTGGTACAGGAATCACAGCATCTACGATGTTATCGTCCATGTTCTCAATCACTGGCGCAGACTACACTGAATGTTTTGTAATAATACAAAACATTCAACACACAGGATGTCATCAGAGGATATCTGAAAAGATAACAAAAATAAATCAGTGAATTCCTAAATAGATAAGTACATTTGTTCATGTGTGCATTGCAATGGTCTAGATTTTCTCACACATCATCTTACACTGCTTAAAACGTTAATTTCTGTTATAGTGGAAATACATAGTAGAGATTGACAGTTAATGACCCCTTGATTGATCAAAAACAGGCATCCTAAATGTTCGTATAAGTCTTGTAAATGACACATTATAAACTTACCGTTGTAGGTGTTACCCAGTATCTCAGAAGGATAAGCATTTTTTCATCTAATTCTTCGATGGAGCAATTGAAACATCGGCGAGAGAGAGGGCGGTTTACCCGACCTCTAGCGGGTGTAGACATTTTTCATGAGTAAAACAAGAGTCCAAGTCTCACATAAACTAAAACAGGAGTCCAATATCTCAAAACAAATCCACTGGTGGAACGTAAACGCTCAACTCGACAGCTTCAAATTGTAAAAAATGTACTCTGTGAATTGTAACGAACAGAAGTAAATACGGAGGAATAAATTCAAATCGACGCTAAACAAACAGCACGTAATGACGTAACTTAACAATGTGATTGATGCATTGATTTGACAGAATGACAGTTAGATCTGTCTAAGTGTGACCATGTTAAATAATTTTGTAATCGATTTGGTATAAATAGTATTATTTACGTAATTATGGATGGATCAGCCAACAAATCACTCAGTACTGCTTGTTCAATAGCCACATCAATAACTATGTAATATATAATAGCGACGAACTCTACTTGATCCAAATCCAGTGATCGACAACCTTCTGTGAACTTCCTGGAAGTTGCGGGCAGATGGCACTGGTTGCCTGTTAGGAAACGCAGCTATGTAAGTACTAAGTAAGCTAGCTGCGCGCGCGGCTCTGGCACTTCCTCGTCCCACTCCATAGTAAAACACAGGATTTTCCTAGCATCGGGGTCATTATTAACAAAAATTGAGCACAATTGTATTAACATAATAATGTAACATGCATTGTATTTCTTCTTTTTACCAATTAAAAAAATATTATTATCGTTATAAAAATAATGTCGGCAATGTGTGCCGGAGAGAATTCACTTATAAAAACGCACCATCATGTAGCAGCGAACGAAAGTTACGAAACTCAGGTAGCAGCGAACGAAAGTAACTAAACACATGTAGCAGCGGCGACTAATTCGGACTTCGGAGCGACGGAGCCGAAGGGACCTTGCGTCAGACAGGCGTCTGACGTCCGTTATAATTCAAGGTCCCATAAGCTGGCCCTACCTCCCCGCACTCCAACTCGCGCACATTCACAAAAACATACAGGTCGACTTATTAAAAGCGTGTTAAAAAGGTTAGCTACTTACCTTTCTTTGACAGTTGATAAGAAATGTTGGGATTGTGATAAAAACATGCAATTTTTACTATTGATTATTTATTACGATGAAGATGGGCGTCATAATGAGAAATTTTACGGTTATTGTAAAAATTGATGAAAAAGACATGATTTTTGCGAAATAAAAACATGTTTATTTTCAGTTGAGGGCAGTTTTTTTCCACAATTTTCATTTTATGAGGACGCCTAATTACTTCCAATCAATATGGGGTTAGTTATATCGTGATAGATCATTTAGTTTAAAAGTTACATCGTTTTGTTTACACTAGGGTCACAGAAGCGAAACATTTTTTTTTAAATTCCATTAAAAAAAAACTAGATTCATTAAAATATTTTTGCCGTCGATAAAATTAAGCATAGATTCCCTCATTTCGATTTATGTGCACATTTTAAAGAATCAAACTGTATGTATATTTATGTACGGAGGCCAGCTGCAGGTCAAGCTACCCGAAACTGTCAAATTTTCCCAATCAACCTTGAACCTTAATGCTTTAGCGATAAAGTTGAAAATCTATTAAGGAAATTTGACAGATTGTAGTAGGTTGATGTGCTGGCGTCTGTATGTATACTGAATTATTATTCTTATATTATTATGCGAAATTTTAAGTTTTTAACATTCGCAAATTAACTAAGTCTGAAATATGAAACAGTCGCAGCGCAACGTGAGAGGAAAATATAATATAATAGGCTGTTTAGACTTTAGACGTGTAGTAGTCTTTGTAACATACCCAATAAAGGCACGTCCTCCTAAAGGGCTTATTACACTATCCAATTTAAGCAATGCTAACTAGGAACACTCTAACAGAACAAATCAATTAGAACTCTTCTTACTACGATTACATCTGCCGATTTCCTAGTTAGCATCGCTTAAATTGGATAGTGTAATAAGCCCTTTAGGGCCGCGCGACCACAAAGCCTGGTTTCTAGTAATGTGGAAAGTTCTTATAATGGGGACGCGTTGCAAACAACAGCAAAAGCCTTTGGCTCTGAAGCCGCGCCGACCCACTCCCCAGTGGCCAGTGGGGACGCGCTTTTAGGAGACACGGCCGCGCGGCTTGGGCTCATCACGGAGCCGCGCGGCTCTAGTGGGAGTAGTGGGGACGCGCCTTTACATTGCCGAATGCCGCGCCGCCGCCGCGCCGGCCCGCCGTGGTAGGTATTTATATGTCAAAATGTTGTTATCATGAATTGAATTATTGTTTGAGCACTTATCTATCAAATTGTAAATTAGCATCGATTACATAAACATAGTGACTTGAAGAATTTTGTACAATACTTGGAGTTTGATTCTTGGACAGGCAGCCGCTGACTTGTTGAGTTGTGTGGAGTTCAAACTGATAACATTAGAAGATAACCTAAAAAAAGAGTATTTTTGCATTTAAAAATGTTTAAAGTAAGTTAAGTGCTAATTACTTTAATGAGTGAAGGCTAGTACATGATAAGAATAGTAAATAGAAATAGCAATTTAAAAATACGCGTTCTTCCAAAAGGTGCACGACACAAATCAAGGCTGAATGATTTCCGAATGAACCTTGAATTCAGTTCTCGAACGTTATAAAAATGATATACATACAGTACAGTACCTAGCCCAGAAAATCAATAAGTCGGACTCTGACTTGCACATTGCACTTCGTATGGCGTCGTATTTTATCATTGTGCTTGTTTAATGTAATTTTGAAAGTCCATTTTGTAATTGGTTTCTAATTTCGATAGTCCAACAAATTGCTTATTACCTATGCCAGGGTCTAGTTGGTTTGGTAACCGGAGGGGCATCGGGGTTGGGCCGAGCGACCGTCGAACAATTACTGAAGCAGGGTGGAAGAGTAGTGATATGTGACCTGCCTACAAGTACTGGACAAGAGACTGCAAAGCAGCTAAAAGAAAATGTTGCATTTGTACCAATTGATGTGAGTATTAGCACTTGTACAGTAGTTTCCATAGATCTATTATATCTATCTATATAAAATAGTTATGGCAGACTGCTATTGGGCTGTAAAAATGTTTATTAGCATAAGACTTGGTTCTTCAAATCATCATCCTCATCATTCTTCAGGGATCGGCGCAAATCAGCACGTGACTTCTTCCATGCTTCTCTAGTAATCATTGTCTCGCTAGTCACCCCCTCACAAACACATTATCTCCGGGTGTACTTATTTAGCTAATATATAGCACTTGCATAGACACACCCTTGTAGCCAAGATTGTCTATCAGCAACTTTCTACCTTGTAGCCAAGATTATCCATCAGCAACTTGCTCTGAAATACAGCCATGTGAAACCGGAAGTTCTGTACTACAATGGCACTTCCGGTTTCACATGGCTGTATTTATATATAGGTACATGGGTATGTGCCTAACAATATATTTTCTATTGTGTCTGTTAACTGGCAGTCAACGTGTTAACGTCTTGAGTAATTGCTACATGAATTCTCAGATTTTGGAAAAATTGTACATTCAGGTAGAAAAACGTTAAATCTTACATTTTATTTATATTTGATTTGATTTGTCGATGCAGTTTCGTAAAACGATTCAAAAGTCACTTGATCCACCCAGGTAATAAGAAAAATCACAAATTGCATACAACTTTTCCCATTCCTACATTTTACACGATGACTTAACCACGATCTTTTACGACGTTTATCATAATTAAAACAGAAAGGCGTTATGGTATGTAGGTACCTGTGTGCTACACTGGCTCAAAAGGCCAGTGAAAAGACATATTATCTAAAAAAAAACTTATTTATGATTTGTAAAACAATGTGTGGTACAATTTAACTCGGAACGGACAAGGATTTCAAATTAGGCGTAATCTTAACTTCTATTCAATTTAAAAAGAGATCCATCGGTGTATTGCACGCTATTGGAATAGGGGTACTGTCAGTATATTATAATGTACTCTGTGGGGGTACTAAAATAAGCATCATCTTTTAGGAAACAAACTTAATTAAGCGTTTTAAGAATCTTTATTTCTCATAGGAAAAAGATACAGTTCACATAATGAGATTTAAATTTGAACATAAAAATAATCGTCATAATGATGAAGCATGCAGATGTCATGATCAGTAGCAAACAAAGCAATAAAGTAGGTAGGTAGTTAAACAATATTTAAAAAAACAAGTTAATACAGCTGGCCAATTTGACACCATTGTTTAAAATAATTTTTATTCTACAAAGAAAAATAAATTATGCAGGTATAAAGCAGCTTTTCAGTTTCACCCTATGTTAGGTATAGAAGCTAAGTGATCACATTCTGTTTGCATTTTTTTTTGTCACAGTGGTTTATTTGCAATGTTGAATAGTCTTGAGCCTCGGAACATGTTGAATTTTTATCATAATATCTTCTACAGGGTACAGATTTTAATAGATTGAAACGTCTTCTCTTTGTAATTTATTGTTTATTCAGAGTGCTTGACACAGGAAGGCGGCCTCATAATTAAGGCTTGTTCAAAGACTTTACATAGGTACAGTTACAATCTTACCATATAGTAACTAGTAGTAGCACTTAGTAGAAAGTAATAGTAACTTACCATAATAAGGCTCTTTCAGCATTTAAATATGCGTTTTGGTGGACCACCCTAACCATTAATACTATAGTATTCATTGTTGGGGCAGTAATAACCTCTTGACACCTGGAATAATAAATCATTTTCGTCAGCATTGGCCAAGTGCTTTATTTGTTTGAATACATAATTATATACGTTTTCTTATTCTGTTTGAGAAATTAAGAGTGGAAAGACACGTTAAAACTTATTCTACATTAATGTACAAACCGGCAATCACTGTTTCACATTTATAATTTAGTGGGATTATTATATTCACTCATTGTTAGTCTATAAGTACATATAACTTAAATTTTTGTACCAATAATGCTATGAATATATTTGAACAGGTCACTTCAGAAAAGGATGTTAAGAATGCACTGCAGACCACCATAGATAAGTTTGGCCGTTTAGACGTGGTTGTGAACTGCGCTGGAGTGGCTACTGCTTCAAGGGTCTACAATTTCAAAAAAGATCAGCCCTTTGATCTGAAAGCCTTTCAAAAGACTATTGAGGTATGTATATTTTTACCATCAATTTAATAACTGTGCCACAAATCACTAAATATGTTTAGCGCTAAACAAATTTAAAATATCATTTGTTTCTGCCAATTGTGTGAAGATGTCACAAACATATTGATTATTTATTTATATATATACTTTATTGTACCCCACAAAAATACATAACAAAAAAAAAATATCTAACAATAAAAATATACAATGGGTGGCCTTATCGCTTTCTGCGATCATGCAACCATGGAATGGACAGTGATTTGCCCGGGCATAAAATGGGGTTTTCGTTGATGCAATAATTTACTAAAATAGATACAGAGATATATACATATCCTAAATAATGGATATAGTTATATAGTTATTTAAATATATTTAACACTAAACATATTTAGTGATCTGTTGCGTAAGAAGATTTTGGATATTTTTATTTTCAGTCAAATGTTCCCATTCTCCTGTTGAATAGTTGTATTCAGCTAAAATACAACCAGTTAGTGTTTTTGGATCCGGTAAAAGTTAGGCATATGATGTTCTCCTGTTGAATGAATGATTTCTTTGAAAATCATAAAAAATAATTTTGTTAAGCACATAACTTTAGGTCACACATGATATATTATCAGTATTCTTTAATAATGGGTAGGTGGGTCCAGATAACAATAATAAATACATGTTCTAACCGGTTATCTTGAAGGTTCATTTAATGTATATTATACATTATTTATGATATCATTGCATCTATATATTATTTTTTAATGAATATGCCTATGAACCAACAGATGTGGGCAAAGTCCAACTGTGAGATTATTCAAGGGTATAGTTTCAATTCTTTGAAATTTTCTGCCATTTGTACGTTCCTAATAAGGTATGCATGCAATGTCCATTCTACTTATTAATAATTAATTCTAAGTATTTCTTATTGTTAAATTGCAGGTAAACTTAATAGGAACTTTTAATGTGATCCGGTTAGCAGCTGGCTTGATTGGTAAGAATGCTCCGGATGCTGATGGACAGCGCGGAGTCATTGTGAATACAGCCAGTGTAGCAGCTTTTGATGGACAGGTAACTAAGCTATAAATTTTTGTTATTTTAATTAAGTGAGCACTACTGTGGAGGACCGAGGTGATATCTAACAGCGCACTAGGAGGATTTTCACAAGCCACAGTGGTATTTGCAGTAAAGTAACCTGGACCCAGAGGGAGCAGCAAGCAGTTGTTCCATGTAAATGAAATGCCTATCTGAACCTCCACAAGCCAGTTATTGGGTTGCACGATACCCTATGGTAACACTGATGGTCAGTCGTATTAGTTTGTGACTTTCAAAGATCTGCGAATACGGAATGACGGCTTCACGTGCTTTCCGAGCTTCGGCATGAAATTCGGTCACTCATCCGCGAACTGACCGCGACAAACAGTGATCGATCCGTGCAGTTCTTACTTAGCCACGAGCCCCTCTAACACATTTGCACTACACAACAATGTTGAAATTGTATGAATCCAAAGATCTGAGCGGGTTTGCTAAGTAGCTTTAAAAAAAATATATTTCAGATTGGCCAAGCCGCATATTCAGCTTCAAAAGCCGGAGTCGTGGGCATGACATTGCCCATAGCCAGAGATCTTGCCAAGCAGGGCATCAGAGTAGTTACTATTGCTCCAGGTTAGTAAAGTATTATTATCGTACAAGCCATGCGACCGGTGGGATTTCCCATTAGCAAAAATGACGAATTTCCATACAAACTTTATTGGTTGAATTTAATGATTCTAGACCCGGCGGTTAAGGCGTGTGAGTGTTTCGATGAATTTAAAATCAACAAAGATAAACAAGAGAAAATCTATATATATAAAATTCAAAGTCCTGACTGACTGACTGACTGAGACATCAACGCACAGCCTAAACCGCTGGTCCTAGAGACATGAAATTTGGAGGGTGTATTCTTCGTGAAGAGTAGGTATCCACTAAGAAGGGGTTTTTCGAAATTCCACCACTAAGAGGGTTAAATGGGGGGATTTTGTTTGTATGAAAAATCTTATTCCTTAAGCTAATAAACTTGAAACTTGGCACGAATACTTATCTAAGTAAATTATGAAGTTAAGCATTTTTTTGTTTTTATAAACTACCCCCTGAAAGGGGATTGGGGGGTTTCAAAGTTTGTATGGAAGAACTGTAGCGCGCGGTCCGATTTAATCGAAACTCAGTATTTATACCTAAAATTGAAAGGAAAGAATAATGCGTATCAGGGTTTTTCGAAAATCTACCCCTGACGGCCTGAAAAGGGGTAGTCAATTTTACAGGGGAAGATTTTACAGCGTGGCTTGATTAACTCGAAAATTGGTATAAATAATCTTTGAGTCAAGTTATGAACACATCCCAAATGATTTTTCAAAATTCCACCCTTGTGGGGGTGAAAAGCGGGGATAAAGTTTATATGAAAAATCTTATTCGTTAGGTTAATAATCTTGAAAATTGGCATGAATACTCGCCTAAGTAAGCAATAAAGTTTATTATTATTAGTTTTTCAAAACTACCCCTCAAAGGGGATATAGGGGTGTTAAAGTTTGTGTGGAAGAATTTGAACGCGCGGTCCGATTAACTCGAAACTCAGTATACTTTCGACAGAAAATAATTAATAATAAGTATGTGAAGTTGTCGAAAATTGACCCCTGACGGGGCAAAAAGGGGTAATTCGGTTTTTAGGGGAGGATTTGAACTTGAAACTGTATGTTACATTTTCACGCCTAAACCACTGAACTTCTGATTTGGCAAAGAGATAGATGGCATTCTGGGGAAGCACATACTTTTATCCTGGTAGCACGTTCTCGTGGGATAACTCCCGACATCCACGCGGGCGAAGCCGCGGGCAGAAGCTAGTTTAATACATATGACTTAGCTGTGATAACAGCAACATCTATACAAACAAGTTATATTTTCTGTTCTTTCTTGTTCTCATACAGGGATTTCGGATCCAAAACCTAAATATTTAGATGAAACATGTTTCGTTAGTCGTTCATGGATGTGACCTTTTCGCTTCCAGGGTTATTCCGCACGCCAATGATGGAGATGCTCCCTGAACCAGCTATCAAGAGTCTGGAAGCCTCCGTGCCTTTTCCGCCTCGGCTGGGTCACCCGCAGGAGTTCGCTCTGCTTGTCCAAAGCATTATTCAGAACCCCATGCTCAACGGTGAGACCATACGTCTCGATGGCTCACTCAGGATGCAGCCCTAGGTACTGTACACTTACAAAACTGTCTGTAGAATTGTAGATATATACGTACGACACGAGAGGTATAGTAGTTTAGTCCTTATATATATATTGTATTTTCTCCATAATTATAACATACTTAAATAAAAATTTGTTTTTAGAATTTGATTTTATTTGATTTTTGTTATTACTTACTTTATTAGTACCTTGGTTTTTTAAATGTGTTTATTATTTATATATTATATCTGTATTTGGTTACAGTTTATTTACTTTGACGTTTTATTTGCGTTTTACTTTTAAGAACATTAACTACAAAGATTCAGATCAAGACAATGTTTTTTTTTTAATGTTTTTTGTTGAAATGTTAATCTTCAGTCTGTTTTAAATAACATTATTATCTTCTGAAAGACAAATAATACGCGTTCGTCTATGGTTCCCATATTTCAGTTAAAACAATCGAGATCTTGATGCGTGGAGAAGTTGTAACGTACCTGCATGTTATTGGAGCATGCCCATAATAATAAGAAATGCATGTATTTTCTTTGAAAAAAAAAACTAAGTAAGTAAGTATATGTTTCTAAAAACGATTTTATAAAAAAAGGCTTGCGAAAATAAGAGTGCATAATAGTACCCATAGTAGTTGAAAATGTATCGGAACCAGTGTCTCCGGCTTGCCCCTACCACGCGCCATTACTACATGCAGTTCACTAAAAGCAATAGATACACACGTGCAATTCATAAATGAGCATTTTGAACAAGACGCACGGACACGCCTCCTTGCCACTTCTCCTGTTTTTTTTATATGTGTTTGATAACACCGTTTAGTGGTTGTGCTCTAAAGCTTTTATTCACCGGCTACCAGAATTTTATAATTAAAAAAAAAAAAATCTTTCATGACCTGCTTTGCCTGAGATTTCCTACAATAGAAAGTTGTAGCTGTGTCTGAGAGTCTACTTGATCAATTGAAATATAATGTGCTTACACTAGCAAAGCTTATCTAGTAGATATAGTGGGTAATGCTTTCTTCGGCCGTTTTCACGCGATGAGGAACAAACAAAAAAAAAAACAGAAGGACAGATAGACAGACATACGTATAATCATCAGCATTCATCTTTCTCCTGCCCTTATCCCAATTTATAAGGGGTGGGCGCAACATGTGTTTTTCTTCCATCCTTCTCTATTAGTCGTCATCTCGGTAGTTACTCTTTCTAACCATATCATCATTCACACAGTCCATCCATCGTATCTTTGGTCTTCCCCTACTATTATAGCCATCGACATTCATACTCAAAACTCTCCTCACGACAGAATCAAAACATTTATTCAAATTTGGCTGAGAATTAGCAGTTTCAGAACGTCACAATTACAAAAGACGGTTTTCCAAAACGCCCGCCCTTCACCACGTCCTAGTGCTTTCGCTGGGAAGAAGTGGCGCAACAAACTCCCCAGCAGCACAGCTGGCTGTAAGTTAGGAAATACTTGATTGTATAGGTACAATACTCTAGGTATGCAAAGTATTTTTTGTTTAAAAAACGTTGCCCTACACTAGGAATTTCTCCTGTGTCGTGGGTGCGTTTACAGACATATAAACTCACATACACAAACAGCCAGACCCGGAACAACTAATTGTAGGTCATACAAATATTTGTTCCGTGCGGGAATCGAACCCGCGACACGCAGCGCAGCAGTCAATCGCTTAACCACTGCGCCAACCGTGTCGTCAATTGACATTACAAGACACAGAACATTAAATTAAATATTAAATTATTTGCCATATTTCAGGTAGCCACGCCGATATTCCAACAAATACAATAATAACTATACATACTCAACCAAAAAAACAATAAATTAAAATTAAAAATGTAAACAAAAACTTACAACCTAAATAAAAGCCTCAAGGCATAAAGGGCGTGACAGCTTACATATTTATGCAATGCTGGGTTCTGTTCACATAGCTGTCACTTGAAGTCACAATTTATAAACAAGGACCATCGAAGTAAAATAAATAAACAAGTTGTTACTAATAACAACATTAAAACCATGGTCAGGAAGACGACCAGTCACCACAAGCAGCACTCGTTCACGAGCATAACTCAAAGATCAGCCATTACCCCCTCGCCTTATTTTAGGAAAGGAGGCAACCCGACCCCCGACGCTACCAAAAGCAGTGACATCTAAGGGAGCAAGACAATCTTGCTGCCGGTTGCTCAGGCAAGAATAATATGATCAATCGTCGATATCGCTAGCTTACAACATATTGCAATCAACTCATAAATAAATATTGAAATAGAGAGAGAGGAGATATTGAGAGATAGGGGGGGGGGGGGGTGGATATTGAGTAGATTATGTCAATAATAAATTAAAATTAAATAAAACTGAATTGACTTATGCAGTCAAATAAAACAAACAATTATATGAACTCATCTAACCTGTAATATTAAATAAATAATTTATTTTAGACCACACACTTGTACACATTTCATAAACTTGCCAAACTGCGTGATAGTTTGTCGGCACGATTAGCGCTCGCCTTAAAACATTTTTGGTATCAACAATCTGATTAAACATCTAAGTAGGTATATAGAGATACTTTAAATGGACAGTAAGCAGATTATAATTACAGCAGCGCAACAAATTATTCTCGCATGTTGCAATAATTTCATTAAGCAGTTCAGTTTTTAACCCCCGACGTAAAAACGACGGGGTGTTATAAGTTTGACGTGTCTGTGTGTGTGTATGTCTGTCTGTGGCATCGTAGCCCCCGAACGGATGAACCGATTTTGATTTTGTTTTTTTTTTGTTTGAAAGGTGAATTTGTCGGGAGTGTTCTTATCTATGTTTCATGAAAATCGGTCCAAGATGGCCGCCGCCACAAAATGGCGGATCACATAATTTTATCACAACTCCCTCAATATGGATATCAAATGAAAGGGCTTGACTAGTAGAATACTCTATACACTATGATAAATTTCAAACCCAAGATGGCCACCACCACAAAATGGCGAATTAATTTTTTTTTTCATAACTCCCTCAATATAGGTACCAAATGAAAGGGCTTGACTAGTGTAGAATATTATACAATATGATTTTCAAATCCAAGATGGCCGCCACCACAAAATGGCGAATTACAAAAAATCTGATTAAACACCAAATTACCTGAATCTTAAAAGGCAAGAAAATAAAAGAAATGAAATAATAAGGAGTCCCTACAAAAAGCATGCAATAAAAAATTAAATTAAAAATTTTAAAAACCCCGACAAAAAATATAAGTAATAATAATACATAGTATGAATGTAAAAAGCCTAAAACAATTTAAAAAAAAAAACTATTGAAAAAATTGCCACAAATAGAACAAAAAAGGTATAAACGTGAAACCCTATAAAAAGAAAAAAATAAATATATTATATTAAAAAAAAATTTAAAAAAAATAAATATATATAATAAATTATGACCCTACGTAAGTACGTATGAAATTTTTTGATTAAATGTTGTCCGGTCGGGGGACCGCTCTAATTATTAGCCTAACGTTCTGTTAAAGTTTAAAATAGCAGCGGTCCCCCGACGGGACAACATTTAATCAAAAAATTTCATACGTACTTACGTAGGGTCTTATCGTTTAAATAGTCGTTGATGGAAAAGTACTCGTGTGCCTTTGAACAAAGGTTGGATTTTACTTGAGCTTTAGACGCATTAAACATAGACATAGACGCATAGTCATATTCCACAAAAAATATTAGTGTGAAAAACGTTGTTGTGTTGCTTACTTCTAGTAATTTATCTAATGGTACAGTGGCGGTTAGAAGACGACTGGCCTTGTCACGAAGAAATAGATTGACACTTTTGTTTAACTTACGACCTTCTTCTAATGAGTGTCTTCTATACTCTATCACACACACACACACACACTCTATTCACACACTATACACACACTCTCACATTCGTTTGCAATTACTTTGAATAATCACGCTATTGACTACAGTTCCTTGTCATGTTCACCTATTCGTAAAATTTTATGATTATACCCACAGAACTCTAAATAAACAAATTATAAGGTAGACGGATGCAGATAACTTACGAGTCATTCACCGCGACTAAAATATCAGAACGTTATTAGTTAGTGACGTGTGTTTAATCTATTAGCGGTGTTGTAGTTCATTTTGAAATGCAAGGAAATTTAAGTATTGAGATGAAAGCAGGTATATTATCGCGCTGCGTAAAAGTGTACTTAAATTATATCACAGTTTGATGAAACCGGACTGAGTGTGAGTATTATGATTTAATTATTTTATCGATTGTTTTTCTAATCAAAGTATAACTGCTGATCCTTTAATTTATTTTTTTAAACGTTTTATATTTATCAGCCTAAATAGAAGAAAAGAAAATTAATGATGAATATAAAATATAAAATTAAGTATAATAATAATAGATATAATATGTAACATTTCTATTTTCAAAATAATTTGGTTACAAATTGGTAATATTCTTATTTTGCTAGTAGCCTAACAGTACTCTTTTTTTGTTATAGAGAAATACCTACTGTGAGTCGGAGGGTTAAAAGATATCAGGAAAAGCCTTGCCAGTCGAAAGCGAAGTGGATGTGGAAGGCCCCAGCTAGTCAGTGAATAGACAAGTGGCAAGACACAAGTGACAAGCTACAAGTGGTTTCATACCAACAAGATATTTTGCCGAATTATTCGACACATCTTTACGAACCATTCGCCGTGCAAACCGTTCGCCCATATTTGATTGAAAAACAGAAACAAGACGTTTTACATTTTGCGATACAGCGATGGGAAGCACGGAATGAGAGATCTGATGGGCAGTTGAAGTTGCATTGCATGGAAATATGGGAACATTTAAGAGGAACAGACATATATGTTTCAATATTGTTGGATTCATGAGCCAGCGTTTACTTGATAGCATTGACAATAATGGGGGTTATACAAAGTATTAAGTTATAAATTACAAATGGATTTTAGTAATTAAATTAAAATAATATTATGTCATATCCGTAATAAGGATTATTTTGAGGTTTAGCTTCAATCTTCTTTTCATAATGAAAATGAATACTTAAGCTATAACCGCAATAAGTCCTAATAAATACGATTTGTTAACTTTGACGTTTGAGATAGGCAACTAAAGTTAAAACGAACGAACTGGCAGTAAAAGTAGTACTTCTGAGTAATTTAATTGTACTGTGACAAGGAGTCCACACTTTTTTTTTATTTGCGTGCGTAGATATCCTTGTTGTATTTGTTAAAGTGTTAGAATACCTGCTTTACTTCAATAAATTGTTCTTTATGAGAAAATAAACTGTTTTAACTAGAAGTTTATTTATTTCTAGTTTATAAAATTATAACGAATAAACAATTTGAAATCACTTATAAAACATTTTTATTTTTAACACCAATAACAATATTATAATAAAAATACAATAATTTATTATTCTCATTTATTAATCTATCGATTAATAAAAAAAACCGATAAAGATTATTGTTGGAAAAGAAAAATAAAAGTCACATGTCAGATTGGAATCCAGACCTATGCGTTCATTGATCCAACACGTAAGACTATTAGCTATCGGTACTTGATATAACGATTTGAATTTTAACAATGGTATGAACCAACCAAGGTCATGTCATGCGTAATTACGTATGATTTTGGTTTCGATCGACGCCAGCCAGTGTGCGAATTCTGAGGTGTGCGTTCTGTCACTGTGTTGATATATCACTCATACACACAGACGTAATGACCGTTGACTGTACCTAACCGGTAAAGGAAACGGTATTTTGTACTAACTTCGAACTCGGTTTTATAAATAGAAGATAATTATGCGAAAAAAACGTTTACGTCATGCTTAGAATGATGAAATATTAAATAACATGAGTTTCACAGCAAAAAATAAAAATGTAGGTACAGAAAACGAAAGAGCTCTGCGTAGTTAAACAATACGGTACAAGCTGCGATAGTACTATGACGGGTACTATTTACTTCAGAAATGCTTAACAAACAGGAAGTTTAAGGTTTAAATTACAAAATCAATTGATCAATCAACTCAGCCTATCGCAGTCTACTGCTGGACATAGGCCTCATCCGCATCCAGTCTGTACCACCCACCTGCTTAAGGTCGTCGGTACCTAGCTGGGGGGCTTCCCACACCACGCTTGCCGATACGCGGCAGGACTCGTCTGCTCCACTGGCCATCAGTGCACTCTGTAAGCTACATCGGTAACTCTAGTTCTTTTCTGGATAATTTCATTCTTGATTTAATTCTATATAAAACCTCCAAGCATAGCCCGCTACTAAAATGCAGTGAATAGCAGTTAGGAATATTCAATTTTATCAGTATTTCAAATTATAATATATCTAGTAAGATCTTAAATTGATGTAAGTACATATATGCAAACCAGTGGGAGTTAAAAGTCCATTAGCACTTTATAGTAAATGGTGGCTTTAGTTTGAACAAGTTATTTTATTCTGGCTGAAAATCTTAATAATAGTAGTTTGCCCTTAGTGCTTATGAGACCTGAGCGTCAGCTGCTAGTTATGGGGTAATCATGTCAAAGTTGTAAAAGTAACTTAAAAAACAATCAATTTTAAACCGGATCAAAACCTTATTGGGACGAATTTTGAGATCATCTTATACCCAAAAAAGAAATACCTACTCATCTGCATATAAGTGGGAGGAAAATATTATATCATTTGTGTTAACGTATTAGTGAACATGATTTTTCGACCAGAATTAAAGATACTATGACTAGTAAACGTAGTTAAAGGAAATATGACCTCAATTTTACAGGAAAATAAAACTGCATATTTTGTATAATGAAAAAGTCTGAGACAGGTATCGAACCCGATCCGTTTTGAGATTGAGATGTGACTTCAAGCAAGGCGAAATCCGCAACTGTGACTAGTAGAGCAAAGGGGTCATATAAGAACCATGATCTCGACTCCGGAGAAGAATAAAACTGAATTTTTGAAAAAGTTTTTGCCTGTGCCGGGAATCGAACCCGATTTTTTTACATAAACAGCACAACTGGTGTAGATCAAATGCTGTAAACAAATACAGCATGTATCAGAAAGGTTGTGGTCATATTTAAGGGTGTGGTAAAGACCATCAAATTGGTCAACTTTTCTTCATTGGACCAACAGTATTAACAAATTCAAATCATTTGAAACCAGCCTTGTTCTATACGATGTGTCTCAGCCATTTGTATTACATATACAGGTAGACTCAATCTAGATCGTAGTACCCATCGTAAAGAACAGGACAGGAGATATCTCGCAACTATACTCTGAATTCTCTTGCAATTGTTATGGTTAAGGTGTTGGACAGTATGCTTGACTCTTAATTGTCAGACTATGTAAAGCTACAAGCTACGGCACAGTTGGCGTTTTGTCCTGGTCTCCTGGACTATGAAGTAAATGTGCTATCCTAAGTGTCAAGCATACTGACAAATACTACACTGACCGTAAGACGTGTACGCCTGCTCCCTTACGCAGCTGCACATGGACTGCACCCTAATTGCGTAACGCACAATCAATCTCAATCTGAATCATTTTGAAGGATATTGCTAATCCATTATATTATATTATTTATATACTATGACATTTGCTTACTTTGTAAAGTATTCTATTATTTTAATTATTGTGAATGTGAAGACTATGTGGGTCACTTTATTTTTATTATATTCAATTTTTCTCTCTGTTCTCTTAATTTTTGTCATGGTCTGGCAGTTTGAGTAATTAATGTGGCCTACCCAAATGTCCTTTCTTTGGTATTGTTCGTCGAATCGTCGAGCTCCTTAAATTTTGAGTTGAGCTGCACGATTTCTGACAAATGCGTGCATCGACTGGACAGGTCCTCTCAATCTGTGTGGTTCTTTCCTCAAAAGACCATCTCGGACATCGACCTGCATGGTCTTCATATGATCTGACCAAGATTATGTCTGGACTTTAAAAGAGAGAGTAAAAATTACGCTTTTTAAAGCTTATTGTCTGAGTTTTCCACCGGCAATTTTTGGGTCAACTACTTGAAAAGGTCGCTGGATGTTCTATGTACGTCCAATATAATAATGTTTTGAAGATGCTGTTGCAACTGCCTCGTTTTTCCAGTACTTACCTGAGTTAAGGCGCGGGCCCACCGCGGCGCATGCTGTGCACGGGCACGCGGCGCATTTTAGCTGCGTGTATTAATTGGTTTGACAACGTGGGTCTACGTTAGCGTGCCACGGCGCACGGAGAGGCTACGCACAAATTCATCGTCAGAAGAACTGTCTAGCAAATTCAGTGCTAATGCCATTCTATGAGTACCTACCTCGATACGATATATACGAGAAACATGAAAAGCGTCCGTTACACAAGGTGTATGACTGAAAACTGTGCTGCGATAAGCGAGCTGTACATAGTCGTGGGTCATATTCGTGTACTCCAGTGGAAACGTAGACCCACGTTGACAGCGTTGAGCTATGTTACCGCCTATTCGAGCAAGCCACGCATGTATCAATGACGTCATTTCATGCGTAGCCTCTCCGTGGGTTGTAGTGGACACAACCACATACATTTTCTTACAAAGCGAAGCTTAATACACGTGCGTAGCCTCTCAGTACGCCGCGGTGGTAGCTCATACCGATGGGTTTCATGCCATCATCCGCAAAGAAACGGCCTCACTGCTGAGTAGAATAAGAGACAGTCACAATTGCATCTTGAAGGCTGTGGTGGCAGATACTTCCTCCGCTATAATAATTATAATTTATGCGAAGACTGATACCCTACGATTCCTTTTCTTCTGTCTAGTTGTTGGGTGCTCTTTCCATGAATTTGTTTTAGTTTAAGTTACCAACTAATAGTATTTGGCCAAAGAATTAGCATTCAACATGGCAATGTTGCCAGTCTTTTGGGCGTTTCCGGATGACAGCGATGCAGACGAGTTCTTCGACGCCTAAGTGTACTTTTGTTTATTTATTTGTATAGTTAGTTAATATTGAAGTATTTTAAGTTCAATCTTGTTTAAGTAAGTACCAACAACTTGTTAAAAAGAAAGAAATAAAAAAAAAGCAAAACAAAAGAAATGAAAAAAAATAGAAATAAACAAAAGCAAAAAAAAAGAAATGAAAAAAAAATAGAAATAAACAAAAGCAAAAAAAAAAATGAAAAAAAAGGCAAAAAAATAGCAAAAAACAAAAGCAAAAAAAAGAAATGAAAAAAATAGAAAAAAGAATTAAATGTCAAAAAAAAGAAATTAAAAACAAAAAAAATGAAATGTAAAAGAAAAAGAAATAAAAAAAAAGAAATGAAAAAAAAAAAACAGAGCGATAAAAAAAAGTGAAACTGTAAAGTATTACTGTATATTGTTTTAATTATTGTGAATGTGAGGACTATGGGTGATTGTTTTTTTTTCTCTGTTAGTTTTAGTGATAGTCTGGCAGTTTGAGTACATATGCGACCTACCCAAATGTCCTTTATTTTGTGTGGGTCGTCGAATCGTTGAGGTCGTTAAATTCTGAGTTGAGTTCCACGATTACCGACTCATGCGTGCACTAACTGGACAGGTCCACTCAAATCTGTGTGGTTCTTTCTTCAAAAGACCATTTCAGACATCAATCTACATGTTCCTCACATGATCTAACCAAGAGTATGTCTGGACTTTATATACACAATGAGCGCTTTTATATTTTTCTAACGATATTATCGTGGATGAAAGTTTAGAGCGTCTTCATATCGTCACGTTAGAAATTATAAAAACGCCCATTGAAATTGATGAATTGTATATAGGTACACAATTATATAAATATTTACTTTGTACAGTATTATATTATTGTGAATGTGAGGACTATGTGAGTCACAAATGTCCTTTCTTTTGTATGGGTCGTCGAATCGTTGAGCTCGTTAAGTTCTGAGTTGAGCTCCACGATTACCGACACATGCGTGCACTCTGACTGGACAGGTCCACTCAAATCTGTGTGGTTCTTTCCTCAAAAGACCATTTCAGACACCAATCTACATGTTCCTTACATGATCTGACCAAGATTGTCTGGATTTTTATATAGATAGATAGATATATCCACAATGCGCGCTTTTGTAATTTTTAACGATATTATCGTGGACGTCCTCGCCCTTACAGTGTATGGAAATACGTGCACGTTATAACGTCATCATGGACAGAAAATTAAAAGTGTATCCATATCGTCCCGTTAGAAATTATAAAAACGCCCATTGACATTGATGAATTGTATATAGGTACACAATTATATGAATATTTACTTTGTAAAGTATTATATTATTGTGAATGTGAGGACTATGTGGGTCACAAATGTCCTTTCTTTTGTATTGTTCGTCAAATCGCTGAGCTCGTTAAATGCTGAGTTGAGCTTCACGATTACTGACACATGCATTCACTGACTGGACGCCCCCCCTTAAATTAGTGTATTTTTCCTGAAAAGCCCATTTCGGGCACCAACAACACCATCAACATGGTCCTCACATGATCTGACCAGATTATGTCTGGACTTTAAAAGAAACTGTGACCTCTGAGTTTGTTTTGGCCTTTGTTTTCAGAGTAGGATAAGAAACCTCATATAGTTTTTTAATTAGGATTGACGTATAAAAGTGTTTATAGAAACCTACTTACAGAAATAAACTCATTTATCATCGAGAAAAATCAACTGTTCCATACAAAACTTCAATACATACTCAACCCAAATGTATGGGACGGCTTATGTTTTTTCTCGATATCGATGTTGGACTTGTAGAGAAAGTAGTTCAGTTTGATGGTCCGTACCACCACAACACACCACACCCTTAAGTATGACCACAAAAATGCATTTTTTTTTTAATTTTTCCTGTATTAAAAACAGGTTTCAAAAACTGGCACTTTCTTTGGTTTTACTCAGTATTCTTTTGCAGTATTTGATCCCATAGATATCTGAAAAAAAAAAATCTGGATCCTTTTTTAGAAAAGGGATTCGATTACTACCTCAGGTGGAAGCTTTTTCAAAACAAGATTGCAGTTTTATTTTCCTGCAAAACTGAGGTCATCTCTTCTTTGACCACGTTGCCACCCATACCCTGTTTCGAATTTAGTCCTAATGTTCCATCAAAAATTCATAGTTATTTACGCATCTGACATACTTAGTATTTTTATCGCTCGAAGCGATGCGCGCTTCACTTGTGGTTACCAACACGCTGTGAATGTGTGCGTGTACATACACGAGTAAAGTCAACTCATAACACATACACACACGCACACTCAAACAGGACTTTAAAGATTTCAAGTTACAAAATAAGTTATTGAAAATGCAGTGGAGTTAGGTGTATAAAATTGTATCAGTTTTCAGCAAGTTTTAAAATTAATTAAGTTTTGGGAATTTAAATCGATTTTATTTAAAAAAAAATATAAGCAACAAAATTATATGACACGATATCCTAAGTCGAAGTTCACGAGCGCACGTCTGTCAGCCAAAAGAGAGCGCGCGCCGGTTTCCGCTGGCTTATACTATAGGGCTGGTCACTCGTATCGTAACTCCCTCTAGTCTGAAGTTGCAGCTAACACGGCTTCTCCTGACGGAGCAGCGTCCTCGATGCTCTCCGTAACTGGTTTTGGCTCCGGCTCTGAAGCAGTCTCAACAACTGAATCTTCATAACCTGGGGAGGCAAACACATACATGTTAGATCTAACATACATCATTTTCACCAATAATTATTTACTTGAATGGATCAAGATGTTGCTATGCGTTTTTATACATTACAGCACGTTATGTTTCATGAGCGATGCATCCACCACACAAGGCATTATGCGCCGCAAACAGGATACTACTCAAATGTCACACATCTGGATGCCACACAAGGCCTTACACGAGGGAAGCGGGACGCTATTTCGATGCCACACAAGGCCTTATACGAAAACAACACAGTGCAATGCTTCATGCCTAAGCCATCCAAGTCTTACATGATCATTACATCACTAACATACTTGTCTGTTCCCGGTCAACTCAATGCCACACAAGGCCTTACAAGAGTTTGATCCTGATCACCCTGATATCCACATAACGCACATAAGTAGGCAAAGATAATAAGTACTTAGATCACCATAGCAACATCTTATAAGCATAAGCATACTGTACAGTCAACGATCATTATTTCATTAGCAGCTTAAGGACTGTATTGCTGTGAACACGCGGTAAATGCCGTACCTACGTCTGTGTGTATTAGTGATATATCAACACAGTGACAGAACGCACACCTCAGAATTTGCACACTGGCTGGCGTCGAACGAAACCAAAATCATACGTAATTACGCATGAGTCATGACCTTGGTTGGTTCATACCATTGCTAAAATTCAAGTCGTTATATCAAGTACCGATAGCTAATAGTCTTACGTGTTGGATCAATGAACGCATAGGTCTGGGTTACAATCTCGAGATGTGACTTTTATTTTTCTTTTCCAACAATAATCTTTATCGTCTTTTTTTTTATTATTAGATAGATTAATAAATGAGAATAATAAATTATTATATTTTTATTATTATATTGTTATTGGTGTTAAAAATAAAAATGTTTTATAAGTGATTTCAAATTTTTTATTCGTTATAATTTTATAAACTAGAAATAAATAAACTTCTAGTTAAAACAGTTTATTTTCTCATAAAGAACAATTTATTGAAGTAAAGCAGGTATTCTAACAATTTAACAAATACAACTAGCATATCTATCCACGTAAATAAAAAAAAAGTGCGGACTCCTTGTCACAATACAATTCAAAGTCAAAGTGAAAGTCCAAGTTTTTTTATTTGTAAAACATAGGTGGTGTAAAAACAGGTGTTGTTATTAAAATATATAGGTACACTATGTTTTGCCGATAACGGCGTACAAATTTGAATTAGTAATAATTAATTTAAAGCGAATTCAGCAAAAATAATAATTTTAAAATGTTACAGTAAAAAATAATGAAGTAATATAAAAAGTAAATTTAACACACTTAAAATAAATGCTTCAGTGATCTGTCAGATAATTATTATTATTGTAAAGATATGTCATAATGTCAAATTAGAATTATATAAAACAATTTTTTTAGATAATACTTATTCAAAATGTCTGGTAATAAAAAAGTTCAATAATACATAATGTCACAATTTGTCTGTTATAAAATCTGAGACACTATAATAACATTTTTGACATAACATCGTTTTTAATTTTTGCTTAAATAAATTAACATGTAATTTTTTTAGCTCTTTTGGCAATTTATTATAAACGGCTGGTGCCATATGAAAAATACTCTTATACATTAAGGCAGTATTAGTTTTGCGAACACAGAGACGACTTTCATCTCATTGAGTACGATTAAAAGCTTCTGATGCTAACACAAAAAGTTGAGGATTTTGTTTCACAAAGACAGCAACTTCAAATATGTACAGTGAAGGCATAGGTAGGATGTTGTACTTCTTGAAGAAAGGTACACAACTCTCGGTGGATTTTAAACCAAACATAGCCCTAACGCAGCGTTTCTGTGCCTTAAAAACGAGATCTTTGTTGGTGGAGTTCCCCCAAAAAATTATGCCATATCTGAGTATAGACGCCACAAGCCCATGATATGCAGTCACGAGTGTACTAAGGTTAATTTTAAATGAAAGTTCATGTAACTAGGGCATAAGCTGATCGACTCACTCGCTTGCATAATTGTTCAATATGTGGTTTCCAAGTCATTTTATTATCAATTTACAAGCCGAGAAATTTAGTAGTTTCTATTTCTTCAATAGGTTGGTTGTTAAAATTTACGTTTAGGGTGCTTTGTGTCGGTATGCGCTGTATAGAGTTCAATTACTCAGAAGTACTACTTTTACTGCCAGTTCGTTCATTTGAACTTTAGTTGCCTATCTCAAACGTCAAAGTTAACAAATCGTATTTATTAGTACTTATTGCGGTTATAGCTTAAGTATTCATTTTCATTATGAAAAGGAGATTGAAGCTAAACCTCAAAATAATCCTTATTACCGATATGACACAATATTAATTTAATTGCTAAAATCCATTTGTCATTTATAACTTAATACTTTGTATAACCCCCATTATTGTCAATGCTATCAAGTAAACACTGGCGCATGAATCCAACAATATTGAAACATATATATCTGTTCCTCTTAAATGTTCCCATATTTCCATGCAATGCAACTTCAACTGCTCATCAGATCTCTCATTCCGTGCTTCCCATCGCCGTATCGCAAAATGTAAAACGTCTTGTTTATGTTTTTCAATCAAATATGGGCGAACGGTTTGCACGGCGAACGGTTCGTAAAGATGTGTCGAATAATTCGGCAAAATATCTCGTTGGTATGAAACCACTTGTTTCATATTCACTGACTAGCTGGGGCCTTCCACATCCACTTCGCTTCGACTGGCAAGGCTTTTTCTGATATCTTTAGACCCTCCGACTCACAGTAGGTATTTCTCTAAAACAAAAAAAGAGTACTGTTAGGCTACTAGCAAAATACGAATATTACCAATTTGAAACCAAATTATTTTGAAAATAGAAATGTTACATATTATATCTATTATTATTATACTTAATTTTATATTTTATATTCATCATTAATTTTCTTTTCTTCTATTTAGGCTGATAGGTAGATATAAAACGTTTAAAAAAATAAATAAAAGGATCAGCAGTTATACTTTAATTAGAAAAACAATCGATAAATTAATTAAATCATAATACTCACACTCAGTCCGGTTTCATCAAATTTCTGTGATAATAATTTAAGTCCACTTTTACGCAGCGCGATAATATATCTGCTTTCATCTCAATACTTAAATTTCCTTGCATTTCAAAATGAACTATAACACCGCTGGCGCTAATAGATTAAACACACGTCACTAACTTTATTATACTCTTTGCTAACTGGGTAATAACGTTCTGATATTTTAGTCGCGGTGAATGACTCGTAAGTTATCTGCATCCGTCTACCTTATAATTTGTTTATTTAGATTTCTGTGGGTATAATCATAAAATTTTACGAATAAGTGAACATGACAAGGAACTGTTGTCAATAGCGTGATTATTCAAAGTAATTGCAAACAAATGCGAGAGTGTGTGTATAGAGTGTGTTTGTTTTAAGTACCATCCGTGGACGTGCGTATGAATACACAAGGCACGACCGAGGACCTTTTCAAAGCGAGGAACTTTTCGAGGGTCCTCGGTTTGACTTGACCAATGATTCGTATTCTGCAAGTGATTTTGAGTCTTTCTATACAGTATGTAACAAAAACCCTGTTGTTCCAAGTAGGGACGTTTTCAGAATCGATATCCGATGGTAATTGCGTAAGTCAATTAAAAAAATATTTAAGTAAAAAAATCATAATAAATATTTTATAATAAATATTTGAAAAGTAACACTGATTGCTCACCCCTGCAAAGAGAAATAGGTAGCAACCGGTCGCTTTGTCGCCGCCCGCCGCGCCGCACACTACCATACTGCACTAAGGTCATGAACTCACGTGTCACGTGTCGTTCACATCACTCAGCTGTTTGACTGATAGATAACACTTTGGGAACGTTAGTTTGAATTTTTCAAAAAGTTGGCTTATCAAGTTTGCACGATTGATAATTACAATAAACACATAGCCAGGCCTCCGTCAATCCATGTACTTGCGCGCTATAATTACCTACCGCCCGGCCTAGCGGTCCGGGCCGTTTGCGGACCAAATTCAGTGCTGTGGGATCGCGCCAAAGAGTATAATAATAATACGGGAATCGCGCGGTGTGAAGCAATCACAACTGTACGTTTGAGCATTTAGGCACATTTTAGCATGCAGCGGTTGCTGACGAGACGTAGTAGGCTATTATAGCAGTAGGTACTGGAAATTTTCTACTAAGTGAAGTATCTGTTACGTAGTAACTATTTAGTCATCTGTGTCATAACTAACACTTTAAAAACTAATTTATTTACCCACAGAGCACGTACTTCCGTAGGGTCTTCTTCAAACATCACGAGGATTTCTTCCTCAATGTCATCATGACATTGAGGAAGAAATCCTCGTGTAACCGAGGACTCGAGACCATGACATTGTCATGGTCTCGAGTCCTCGGTTATCCTGCGTCAATACGATGTTGGTCTCGACCGTGCACAGACCCAATGTTGAACGTCCGTATGTGGAGACGTTGGGAAGCCATCGTCGACGCAAAGTTATGTTCCTTGGAGTTGCGAAACGTTCTTGGTACACTACAATATTCCTCATTTGAATAAGACATTTTGGAAAAAACGCACACACACAATTCACTCACAAAATCACAATAATTTGGTTCTTTTTCTAATGCTGTCAACGTACGACACATCCGTCCGGAAGTAAGTTGCGCAGGCGACTGAGGGGCAGTGAGGGGGACAATCGGCTAGTGGCAGTTGTACACAGGGTTTTTGTGCATGCCGCCTGCTTTGTGTTTTGGCGCCAACCTGTCTAGCTATCGCGAATCAAAGGGGCCGCCGGCCAGATCCATTAGTACTTGTAAGTTCAGATGTTAAAAACATTTTGTAACAATGTATCGAATTTAAAAACTATCTGATTATGGACAGTGTTCGGCCACCATTGTTTTTTTTTTTAATTATAACTTCAATAATGGTAAGCCTATAGGTATATATATACGCTCCTACAAGGAACAACAGGGTTTTTGTTACATACTGTATACTTATTACGAAAAAGTTGTCTGAACCTCGGTTTGATCAAGAATATTGTTACGAGCTTCGGGTTCGTGACAATAAAACTGCCGATATAAATTACCAAAAATGACACTTTAATTAATTAACACAAACACACTAATAAATAAACACAATTATTACACTTAAGTCGCACTTTAAGATCGCTTTAGATGTATTCGCATGTATCGCTTCCAACACACTGTGTCGCATCGCGGTTATTCCCGGCCTTATATAGTCCGGCAGATTGTTCTAGTACCTTCTACTGTAGAAACATCTAGAATGTTCGGGTATATCCCGGCCCCGACTGACCTCTGTCGATAGTTCTAGTATGGAAATTTCTAGAAGGATCTATTTGTTCTACTACTCGATACTAGATGGCGCTTGTGGTAATAATTCTGCTACTTGATAATAGATGGCGCTAGTGGTAACTAATGTTGCCATGTATCAGGCATTAATCGTGGCGCGCAACACTGCCCCCTCCTAAGACATGCTCGTCCCGAGCAATATCGGCTCCATTATAACGCGCCAGTCGATGCACATGGACGATCTTAGGAGTGCCTCTTGCACCTTTCTGTATCCGGTAGGTTACGTCATTGATTTTTGTCACAATCCGGTACGGTCCATCCCATCTAGCTTGAAGCTTAGGAGATTTCCCTTTGCTGCGGACTGGATTGTGCAACCACACTAGTGAACCTTCGTCGAACCGTTTATTGTTCATTTTGCGGTCATAACGGGTTTTCATCTTTTCAGACATTTGCTGGCCCGATTGTCTGACGTGCTCATAAATGTCATTCATTTTATTCCGCAAGTCATTCGCATAATCGGTTATACTGCGTGGGACATCAGGTGGTATTCCGGTGATCAGGTCTGCAGGCAGCCGTAATTCTCTTCCAAAGTTTGCGAAAGCTGGTGTCACCGATGTACTTTCGTGAACAGCGCTTCGATATGACAACAAAAACGATTGTATGTGCTTGTCCCAATCTCGTTGCCGATTTTCCACAACTTTTGCTAGGTACCTCTCCAATGTCTGATTAAATCGTTCCACCATTCCATCCGATTGTGGGTGGTAAGAAGTTGTTCTTGTTTTATGAGTACCCATAACTCGACAAGTTTCCTGGAATATTTGGGACTCAAAATTCCTTCCTTGATCACTGTGAATCTCTAAAGGTACTCCAAAACGACAGAAGACTTCATGAACTAATTTATCTGCAACTGTCGAAGCTTCTTGATTTGGAATGGCGAAGACTTCCGGCCAGTTAGTGAAGTAATCCATCACAACCATGAAATACTTGTTACCACTTTCACTTTCCGGGAACGGCCCCGCAACGTCAAGGGCTATCCTCTCCCATGGTGCACCAACATTGTACAATTTCAATGCACCTCTACTACGAGTTTGAGGTCCCTTTACAGCAGCACAACTTGTACATTTGCGACACCAGTCCTCGACATCGTCCCGACAGTGGACCCAGTAAAAACGTTCTCGTATCTTCAGTAGAGTCCGTTTTACTCCCAGATGACCTCCTGAACAACCATTATGGTACAGCTGTAGAACTTCCGGTACTTGAGCTTTAGGGACAACCATCTGCAAATGACAGCTGTCTCCGCGAGCATTTTCCCATTTACGGCACAGGACTCCATCCTGAATCACCAAGCTGTCCCATTGGGCCCAATAGCTTTTCGTGATCGAACTCATCGCTGAGACGTCGCTCCACCTGGGCTTAGGAGCGCTGGCCTTTATCCACTCCAGAATCGGCTTGATGTCCGAATCTTCCTGCTGTGCACGTTGTAGGCTTTCCTTCCACTCGATACTGAGGTCTGTCTTGAGCATCCTCACAGGTACGACTTCTTTACTTTCTTGCCGAGTAGAATGCTTGCAGTCTTCAGGACAAGGTCTTCTTGACAATGCATCCGCGTTGCCATGAGATTTTCCGCTGCGATGTTCGACCACGAAGTCGTATTCCTGCAGTAGTTCAATCCATCTCGCAACTTGTCCTTCTGGATTTTTGAACTGCAATAGCCATTTCAGTGCAGCATGGTCGGTTCGTAAGTGGAATTTCCGCCCCAGAAGATATTTGCTGAAGTGCTGCAATGACTTTACCACAGCAAGCAGTTCCCGTCTCGTAACACAATAGTTCCTTTCAGGTTTCGACAATGACTTGCTGAAGTACGCTATCACAACCTCTTGATCGCCATTCCGCTGAGACAACACACCGCCAAGTCCTATGTCGCTTGCGTCTGTGTCAACTATAAATTCCTTGCTCGCATCAGGGTACCCCAAAATGGGTGTTTTGCACAGACGGTCCTTTAGCTCCTGGAATGCGATGTCGCAACTGTCATCCCAACAAAAATGTCGCTTCTCTTCGGTTAGCTTATGCAGGGGTTTGGCTATATCTGCAAAGTTCTTGACAAATCGCCGATAATAGGAGCACAAGCCCAGAAATGCTCTGACCTGCGTCTTGTCTTTTGGAATTGGCCAATCCTTGACAGCGGCGATTTTCTCTGGATCCGTGCGGATACCTTCTTCAGACAAGACTACATATCCCAGAAAGCTAACTTGTCGTTTGAATAGTGAACACTTCTTCGGACTTAACTTGAGGTTGGCACTCTGGATCTTCACGAGCACGCGTTCCAGGTTTTGAAGATGTTCTTCAAACGTACGGCCTACGATGATGATGTCATCCAAGTAGACCAGGCAGGCATCGCCAATTAGCCCGGTAAATACAAGTTCCATCAACCTTTCAAACGTTGCCGGAGCATTGCACAATCCAAACGGCATGACCTTAAATTGCCACAGACCCTTTCCTGTCGAGAATGCAGTTTTCTCCTTGTCCTTAGGATCAATCTCAACTTGCCAGTAGCTACTTTTCAGGTCCAGCGTGCTAAACCACTTTACTCCAGTAAGCATGTCCAGCGTGTCATCAATTCTGGGCAAAGGATAGCTGTCCTTCTTCGTAACGTCGTTCAGCCGACGATAGTCAACACAAAACCTCATGCTGCCGTCCTTCTTTCTTACCAGCACTACAGGTGAACACCATGGACTAGATGAAGGTTCAATAACACCATCCTTCACCATTCCCTCAATCATGGTTTCCACCTCCTTTTCACGTGCTACCGGCAATCTCCTTGGCCGCTGACGGATAGGCAATTCTTCTCCTGTGTTTATTTTGTGTTGAACTACGCCAGTCCTCCCGATGTCAGCATCGTTTGACGAGAAAACATCGGCATACTTGAGTAACATTTTCTTTGCCTTGACCATTTCATTTTGGGACAGAGCGCCGCGGCAGTCTTCTAAAAGTGTGGTCACTCTCGTTTGTGCATCCTTGCTGAGGGTCCCAGTCGATAGATGTTGGCATCGACGCAACCAATCTACTTCCTCGCAAGTACCAACTAGTGTGCCTTTTTCTATAATCTGTTCCTGATCACAAAGGTTCAGCACACGTACCCCTGAGATGTCGGTGGCTCTGACCAAAGTTCGTGCCACTTTCCATGGAAGGTCATTGTCTACCCTTTCCACGAGTACACAACGATGAGTTTGCCCAGGATTCCGAGGAAGACTAACCGGCACAATCGTTTCCGATCTCGGCGGAAGAACAATCTTCTTAAGGCTGTACACGTTCCCTGGTAACGCCCCTTCCACGAAAAGTTCCTCCTGTCCACATCTCAAAACACCTTGCTTGACGTCAATTTCACAACAATTCTTCCTCATAAAGTCAAGGCCCAGAATACAATCGTCCATTATATCAGCCACGATGACATTATGCAGGTAGATTCTGTTGCCTAGCTTCAACCCCATCTTCTTCTCTCCATGAACGGGTATGCGCTGACCGGTGGCTGTTACCAAGTTAATGTGTTCTCGGTTGTATGCGGAGTCCCCAAGGGACCGTCTTATGAGCTGGGAACTGACAACCGTGCGAGAGGCTCCAGTGTCTATGGTCAGCTTACACGGCGTTCCGTTGACCTCGCCCTTGATGATTAGGCTGTTCCCGTCTTGGGTTTGTGTGATCGAAACCCTTGGGGCTCTTTGAACATCAGCCAGCACCCGCCCCGCAGTCCTGGCTATTACTCGTTTCCCTGCTGCTGGTGCTGGGCGGTGCTGTTAGCTGCACTGCCCTCTGGAGATCGGCCGTCTTCTCTTTCTGCAGTTCGCTTGGGGCAACTGGATCGAAGGTGGCCCCTTTCGCCACAGCCGTAGCACCTAGGGCTGTATCCTTTATTGCGGTCGCGAACTGTAGCCGCTGCAACCTCCCTGACGCGATGGGAACGATGATCCTGCCGCACGGCTTCCACCTCCAGTGCATGGGCCAAGGCGTCCTTAAGCGTCCTGTGGTGCCCGAGCCTCACAGCAGCTCTAACTTCGAGGTCACGGATCCCGTCGATGAATGCCTGCACCAGGTTCCCATCGATAAGCGCAGGTACGGACTGGTAAGCTTTACGCACCAGCTTCTCCACTTCAAGAGGTTACTGCGTTGCACGCGATCCTTGAGCTGCGCACGAAACACGTGTTCCAGGTGAGCGTCGCCATACCGAGCCTCCAATGCCTCAAGGAGCTGCTCGTAAGTCACTTCCTTACCGAGAGCTTCCAGAACAGTTAAGGCCTGGTCGCGTAGGCCTAGGGTGAGGGCAGTCATGGCCTGACTTTTGTTCCAACCGTTCGCCTTCATGACAGCCTCAAACTGGATTTTGTAGGCCGACCAGGAAGAAGTTCCGTCGAACGGTGGCACTTTGAATCCACGTAGCGAAGGTGTTGTAGCTACGGGAGGTGCGATTCCATCCCCAAGTTTAAGGTAATCCAGCGTTTTCTTTACGTCAGCCATCACGGTTGTCTTCACGTCAGCCATCACGTTGTCAACCCGATTATTCACTTGGTCGATCCGGATTTCAGCTTCCGACAGGCGGTTGTCGTGTTGAGCAACCCTATCCTTCAACTCCTTCATGTCTTTCCCGAAGGTAGCGTGAAGGTCCTTCATAAGGAGCATCTGCTCTTCCTGGCGGCGCACTTGCTCCTCCTTATCACGTTGGAGCTGTTCTTTCAACCGACGAGCCTGTTCCTCCTGTCGGCGAGCCTGTTCCTCCTTTCGGTGAGCCTGTTCCTCCTGTCGGCGAGCCTGTTCCTCCTGTCGGTGAGCCTGTTCCTCCTGTCCGCGAGCCTGTTCCTCCTTGTCCCGCTGGAGCTGTTCTTCCAACCGACGAGCCTGTTCCTCCTGTCGGCGAGCCTGTTCCTCCTGTCGGTGAGCCTGTTCCTCCTGTCGGCGAGCCTGTTCCTCCTTGTCCCGCTGGAGCTGTTCTTCCAACCGACGAGCCTGTTCCTCCTGTCGGCGAGCCTGTTCCTCCTGTCGGTGAGCCTGTTCCTCCTGTCGGCGAGCCTGTTCCTCCTTGTCCCGCTGGAGCTGTTCTTCCAACCGACGAGCCTGTTCCTCCTGACGGCGGGACTGCTCCTGCAGCATCATCATCAGGGCAGCAAAGTCTGGTGCTGCTGATGCTGAAGCGGCTGCGGACGGGTCGGCCTCCGTGGTTGGTAGCTGGCCCTCCAACCTCTGCGGCATAGTTCCACCAAAACGTCTCTGGTCCGTCTCCTGTTGGCGTTGACTCCGGGTACGGATACCCTCCGTGTCGTCGTCTTTAGGTAAAATCGGCATAATTTTATCCCTCGCTTCTGATACCAATTGTTACGAGCTTCGGGTTCGTGACAATAAAACTGCCGATATAAATTACCAAAACTGACACTTTAATTAATTAACACAAACACACTAATAAATAAACACAATTATTACACTTAAGTCGCACTTTAAGATCGCTTTAGATGTATTCGCATGTATCGCTTCCAACACACTGTGTCGCATCGCGGTTATTCCCGGCCTTATATAGTCCAGCAGATTGTTCTAGTACCTTTTACTGTAGAAACATCTAGAATGTTCGGGTATATCCCGGCCCCGACTGACCTCTGTCGATAGTTCTAGTATGGAAATTTCTAGAAGGATCTATTTGTTCTACTACTCGATACTAGATGGCGCTTGTGGTAATAATTCTGCTACTTGATAATAGATGGCGCTAGTGGTAACTAATGTTGCCATGCATCAGGCATTAATCGTGGCGCGCAACAATATTCATAACCATACACAATCATTGTGTATCCACCGGATGGTGCCACTCTCGCCTCATACACAGGCTCTTTACACTCATTTCACGTTTGCTGTATTATCCGAGTTAACTTTAACACAAAAGACCTCGGTTAGGTAGCTTTTCCAGACAATGTGTATTTAATACCTCGGTTTGCTAGATTTTCCGAACAGTGTGTATTCTAGTCCTCGTTTCGACAGTTTTCCTCGTGTGTAGAAGACGAGTTATGTGCTATCATTTAAATAAAATTATGAAGGAGAAAAGCGAAGGTAGACTGAATCCTTAAACAAATCGTTAGTAGCAGGCCTAGGTACTTAGCACATACTGCAGAAGAAGTGGCTTCTTCTGCAGTACCTATGTGCTAAGTACCTAGGCCTGCTTAGATTATACAACACTAAGATTTGCACCATAAAATATTGTATTGACAGGAGCTGAATACATGTGCTCTTCATAAAGAACCTAAAATAAATGTCTTCCGAGGTGAAATGTCAGCAGCAAGATTTGAAGCAAACAAAAAGTACAAAGAAATAAAGAATATGAATGTACTAAAGAAAACAACATAAACTTACTGAAATAGAAGTAATTTTATTTTAAAATGAATAGAATAGAATAGATCTTTATTTGCACAGAAAGTAGGTACAAGTTACAGATGTTAAGTTTAAAATGATCCATAAACTAATTACGAGGGTCATTCAATAAATACTTAGCCTACAAAAAGTAAACGAAAATTTTGGAAAAGTGGCAATTTATTTTTCAACATAGTCTCCTTTTAGTTCGATACACTTAGCCTAGCGATGCTCCAACTTTTTTAACCCGTCCGAAAAATAGTTTTTGTCAAACTCTGCAAAATAGGCCTCCGTGGCGGCGATGACCTCCTCATTTGATCCATATCTATTCCCGGCGAGAAAAGAAAGAAGTCACAAGGGGCCAAATCTGGAGAATACGGTGGATGGGGCAGCAATTCGTAGCGTAATTCGACCAATTTGGCCATGGCAACGGCAGACGTGTGAACCGGTGCGTTGTCGTGGTGAAACAGCACTTTTTTCTTCGCCAGATGGGGTCGTTTTTTCTTTAATTCGGCGTCGAATCGGCCCAATAAATCGGCATAGTAAAGCCCTGTAATTGTTTTACCCTACTCGTGGTAATCGATATAGATCACACCTTGTGAATCCCAGAAAACGGTGGCCATAACTTTTCCGGCCGATTTTACAGTTTTCGCCTTCTTTGGAGCACGTTCCCCGGTCTGGATCCATTGTTTTGATTGCTCCTTGGTCTCTGGTGTGTACCAGTGGATCCAGGTTTCATCGACGGTCACAAAACGACGCAAAATCTCCGCTGGATTCCGCTTAAACAGCGCCAAACACGTCTCCGATGTGGTCTCACGGTTGCACTTGTTTTCCGGTGTGAGTAAACGCGGCACCCATCGCGCCGACAGCTTTCTCATGCCGAGTTCCTCGTGAAGAATATGATGCACTGTTCCTTCTGAAATGCCTACAGTCGGTATTTTCGGTGCACCTGGACGTGGTTCATCAAAAACCGACGTACGGCCACGTGCAAACTCGTTGAACCAATTCTTGACGGTAGCCATCGATGGAGTATAGTCACCGTACACAGCATCCAAGCGCTCTTTGATTTCGATGCGCGTTTTCCCTTCCAAAAATAGGAATCGACTCACCGAACGATATTGCTCTTTTTCCATTTTTGTAAAACCGATCGATACATTCGCTTCCATAAGTTGTCAAATTAAAACAAATGAAAGGATTGGAATGAAAATTTGAAAAAAGAATTAAAAAAGAATGTGCTACACTGTGGTAAAACTCTTTTGAAACTACAGCGCCCTCTGGCGATGAGGCTAGGTACTTATTGAATGCACCTCGTACCTTAACTAAGGCACGCAAACAGTTTTAGCTAAAAATGATCGGACACTTACATTGAATACTTTTCTTTAATATTATATTATAGAAAAGTATTTAATGCGTATGTGTCCGATATCGGTTCGGAACCACTAACAATCAGCAAATTTTTATACTGTCTCCTGATTGGCCGGTTTCTACTTGCGGACACTTTATTAAAAAGGTGCATATATTTACTGCGACTTAACAAAAACAGCCACCTCAATAGTATAAAGTGATAAGAATGTTAATAATTTTTGGGACTTAAATACGTACGCAGCTATCTGTTACTATTAAATTGCACACATACAGCGTTAGGTTAAAAAGTACATACGCATCTACACTAAGTTTTTGCATACTTCTTCTGCTTGTGGTTTCTAAGTTAATTGGCTATCTATCATAATGGCAAGGAATTTTGCAACTAATACTTGGTCCACTTTTTGTCCATTATAGTGTAAATGTAAGACTTGTAGAGGAATCCGTTGATAAAAATGCATTACATTATTCTTTGGTATATTAATCATTAAATTATTTTGGTCAAGCTACCGTATAATATTTATTAACGTTTCATTTATGTCATGTTCGTATGTTTTTTTGTAAATACATTTAATCAAGGCAATACTATCGTCAGCGAATAAGATCATAGGATGTTCAATGTGGCAAGGTAAATCATTAATATATGGCAAAAATAATAAAGGGCCCAGAACACTGCCCTGTGGTGCGTCATACCTAATAATTCTTGCCTTAGATAAATATTTTTCTTCGTGCTTACTTGTGTGCTGCTTACGATTGTTAAGGTATAATTTTAAGAGATTAAGTACATTTCATCTGATGCCTATTTCTTTATTTTCAAAATACTCAGATAACAAAGATCCGTAGTGTTAGTAAAATACCTTATACCTAGTGTTAGTAAAGTTAAAATAACAATTTGGGTATGAGTCACCTTGTAAAGAAGACGAAACCAGTTTCTCAACCGGCCATCTTCTCCACAAAATGCCTCATAAAAGGGGAAAACACATTCTCAGTCACTGTTTTTAGAATGCTGTTGCCACTGGCCCGGGTTCTAGCTGCCACAGACGCTATTTTCTTCCGCACAAATGCGTGGAAGCCATCAGTACGGCTCTGCGTAAACATCTCTGATGCACTACAGAACCGGGACAGTCTCAAGAGCATTCTAAAAACATTGTTATACTGGACGCGACGGACATCCTATGATGTCTAGCTTTTTTGGAAGAATTTCATGATCAGCACAATCAAATGCCCTCGCCATGCCCGTGAAAATTGCGCAGACTGGTACTTTTTATCCACATTTTGCAATATGACATTTATTCAATCGTAAACCGCTGTATTTATACCTTTATTTTTTCTGAAACCCTTTTGTTCCGCACTTAAAACATTATATTTGTATAGGAAGTTATTAACAGAGTTATAAATTATTTTTTTTATAACCAACAAAAAAAATGCGTACTAAAGCAATTGGTCTATAATTTGCTAGATCTTCTTTATTGTTTCTTTTTTTTTAAATTGGCTTCATTATATTTTATTATTATTTATTTTATTATTTATGTACACGCAGTAAAATACATAGTGATATGACATAGATATAATGTGAGTACAAAGGTACTGCTTATTTCTTAAGAAATTTCTTCCAGAAGACCTGCGAAAGGAGAAGTAAAAAAGAAATGTAGACAATAGTGTGTGAGAACAAGAAGAGAAAAATATGAATGTGTGAAGTCTAAAACTAAAATATTAAATATACCTACACATATAATGCAAAAACAAATTATATATATAAAAGTACACTTAAATAAAATACATAATACAAAAATATATAAACATTATAATAGGTTGGGGAAAAAGTTTCTTCGCTATTTTTAAGAAAATTCAAAACATTTTTTAATATAGTTTATTTACATTTGACTAAAGTATGTAGGTACCATTTTGTTCGATAACTTTTTGCCATCTTGTAGGTAGGAACATGACCCCATTGCTATATAGAAATTTTGGGACTTCTGATCAAAATACCGCGACAAGTGGTTTTGGCAGTCTTCTCGTGATGTTAACCTGACACTGCCTAAAGAATTCTGAAGAGACCGAAACAGGTGGAAATCTGAAGGTGCCAGGTCAGGACTATACGGCGGATGCATTAACACCTCCCAGCCAAACTCTCTAAATTTTTGCTGAGTGGCTAAAGATGTGTGAGGTCTAGCGTTATCATGATGAAAACCCCACCCCTTCTGTTGATTAATTCCGGCCGCTTTCTCTCAACTTCTTGCTTTAATCTCATCAGTTGTTCGCAGTAGAGTTCAGAAGCGATGGTCCTGCCTGGTGGTAACAGCTCATAATGTATAATGCCCTTCCAATCCCACCACACACACAGCATCGCCTTGTTGCGTGTTAACCCGGGTTTCGCCACAGTCTGTGAAGCCTGACCGGCCTTTGACCACGACCTTTTTCGCACGTTCTTGTCGTACGTGATCCACTTTTCATCACCAGTTATCAGCTTCTTCAAAAATGGTTCGGTTTCATTATGTCGTAATAAAGAATCACAAATGAGTACACGGTTCAGTAGGTTTCTTTCAGTGAGCTCGTGAGGTACCCAAGAGCTTTTTTGTGTACCCAGTTCTTTTCAAATGCGCCAAAACTGTTTTGTGGTCAATTCCCAGTTCTTCAGCTACGTCGTAACTACTGATATGCCGATCTTGCTCCACTTTTTCAAAAATGGCATCCATTTTATCCGTAATAGGATGACCAGAGCGACGTGCATCTTTGACATCAAAATTTCCGGATTGAAAACGCTTAAACCAAAGGAGATGGCTAAACTGAAGTATGGACGAATCTCCAGCAATGTCTAGACATGGTACCTAGCAATATGTAATGCTGAATAGCTGAATATTAGTATTTCATACAGAAAAAGTTTCAGGCGCTTTTTATATCTTTATAATCCTGAAAATGAAATCGTGTAACTCCTACGTCAATAGGCATAAAAAACTGCAAATAAATTACATTGCTATGAACTTTTACCTAGGTGTTACCCAAACAACACTAGATTATTGTCCAAAACCAAATCCCTATAGTAAATGTACTCGAGAGATGGGTTCTGGACGCTGAATGGGGCAACGCGCGCAAGAAAACACTCAGGCGGCAGGATTTTTCTGAATTGATTTACATTGGTCAATACAACCTACACGAATGTATAGCTAAACCTTCCGGAAGTGACAACCCCATCAAAATATGTTTGTTGAAACATCCGTACAGACAGACAGACAAACGCGCCAGGAGGACTTAGTTTAATTAGTATGTGGTGATTGTAAAATCCTGCCTAAACTAGATAACGAATACAGTGAGTAACCAAGGACTTTAAAAGATCATCATCATTCTCCTGCCCTAATCCCAATTTATTTGTGGTCGGCGCAACATGTCTTTTTCTTCCATACTCCTCTATTAGCCGCCATCTCGGTAGTCACCCCCTTTCTAACCATATCATCATTCACACAGTCCATCCATCGTTTCGTTGGTCGTCCCCTACTCTTATAGCCATCGACATTCATACTCAAAACTACTTTAAAAGATATTGAAATAAAACAACAAACAAAAATGCGATTAATTTATTTATTCTGTTAATCTTATAAGAACATTATATAAAAAAGTTAGTTTAGGTTATCTGTCTGTCTGATCAAATCATTCTGATTGGATGTTGCCCAATAACACAACCAGAGAGGGAGAGGTCAGGGACAGTAGTCCTGACGATTTGTAGGCCGAGAAACTGAATATCTGAAGAGGAAGATGATAAATGCTACCGGACGGGTATGTAAAGATAAAAAAATACACTGTGTTTAAAAACATTTTATTTAGATAATAGAAATCTGGATGTGACGTTGGTAAATTCTGCAAACGGCCTCAAGTTATGCGCACTATTGTATGACCAAATAAACGTACATCACTAGTTGCTTCTGAATTCAGCAGCTCATAACAAGGATGACAAATGTTGGCATCCCTTGGAACCTAGAACAAACTTAATTACCTTATTACCCACATGAATTATTTATAATACCTACACATTTGATTATTATGACATCTAAAGCAACCAGTCTGTTGTAGTCGTGACGTGTTGAGACGAGATGAGTCTTTCTGATTCATTGCCATTGAGTTCATTATGTATTTTGAAAACACGGTAAACTACTTGAAGTCACATTTGTTCGATGTTTCTTATATTTATCGGTTCTAGAATGATTCTAGCTGTAGATGACTTACCTCGATTGTTAACCATCGTGCTAAGATAGTGAGTATAAAACCAGGCAATGAAGAGGCGATATGCTGCCGCAGCCTTTGCCTGGTTACACCGCAGTTTATGCATCGCAGGATGAATTGATTGCAAGTCAAGTCCGTGTCGAGTAGCAAGAGGTCAGTAGGTAGGCAAGCACACACAATAAGCAAGCGAGGGTCAATGAAAATCCAAAATGAAAAACCACAACGAACAAGCAAACGGCAGTGTTCCAACGATGTCTAACATCTGACGTTTGTTTTTTTTCATAGAGATGGGATTGAACGTCAAGTGTAATCGAATCAATAAAATAATCGATTGGGTTGAAAAATAAAAATATACTTAAATAGTTTTTGTCGACCTGTATTCAGTTAATATTTTTCGACACAAAATAGGTAGTACATTAAACGTAGAAGCACATTCTGAAGCTTTCAATTATTTTTATTTGATTTTGATACGAAAAGAGTGGAATTGAATAGAGTCGATTGTCACTTAGAAACAACCCCGTTTCCCTGTGAAAACACAATAAGAAGCAACTAAACAGGACACCGAATTGAATTCCATCGATTCCCGCCAATAACTCTGATTGCCACTTCTTAGTTTCAGAAAATAAATCGTTTTGATACCTGTTATGAAAAATCGATATAAGTATAGTTTGATTTGACATTTTAGAAAAGCGACATGACCCGTCCCTAGTTGCAGTACTGTATTATTATTCCCCTTGAACTTGTCATGTCAATCAAAAAAAGCAACTAAGATACTTTTTTTATGTTTAACAGTTCACGAAAGCGCTAGGAAATTATTAAAAGCTTAATAATTCATGAATGAATATTTAAATATTACGAGTTAATGTGAAGTTACTAGACATGCTTGGGGCAGTCATTTAGCCATGTCCTTTGTGCTACTCTCACAGACACTGCACTAGGTCCATAAACATCGCAAATTTTTTTCGCGGCTTGCGTTGCGTTTATACCTTTTTTGTAGTAAAATTTTAAAAAGTATCGAATTTCTTCATTAGATTCACTCATCTTAACAGTACGAAAAACAAATGGAAATCACAAATTTTCCTAATTTGATTTGGAATTATGTTCTTTAAAATTTTAACTTTCAATGATACCAAAACCAGCCAGATACAAATAGTATAGCCAAAGAGATTTTATTACAACTACGATGCGAAAAGACTTTTTCCCCAACCTAATGCTCTTTTAATCGACGTTTAAATAGAGAAATAGTTTTTAAATCACGAATGCTAGGCGGAAGTGAGTTCCACAATCTTACTGCATGGACAGAGAAGGAATAAGAATAGTAGCTCGTTTTATAAGGATGAGATTTAAGGATGGATCTTAGGTGTGATCTACACGGTGCGGCGCTAGAAGGAGCGTAAGAAAAACGCTCACGCAGGTAGGAAGGATAAGATGGGTTGTGTAAGATGTTGAAGAGTAGACATAAAATCCGAGTGTTCCTGCGATATATAACTGTTTTTAAACTATCCGGAAATACTCCAGTGCTGATACATAAGTTAAGTATATGACACAGATGCAAGGCGATGTCGCCTGGTACGAATTTTACAACCTTTGTTGATATACCATCATATCCAGTGCTACTTTTATTTTTTAATGATTGTATCACTCACATAATATCTTGCGGTACTGCTGGATGCATTAACATTGAATTAGGGTTACTTGTCAAATTCGTAGTGTCCGGTGGTTTCGTCATGTTATTTTGTGTCTGGTTAATAAAATAGTTATTAAAAGCGTTTGCAACGTCTGTCGGATTAGTAATGGTACTATTTTGAACTTTATATGAAACAAATTATTTAACAAACCAACGAATCTACTTACAGAAATAATCATCAAGTTGCAGCAGTACCTTTGAGAAGCATGATTAGAAAACTTACGTAACAGTTATTAGAAAACGACTCAAACAAAACGACTTATAGAAACCATAATTATAAGAGATCAACATAATTTGGGCTAAAAACTTAACATAACATTACTTACCACAATGCTTAGTTAGAAAACAACAAAGAAATATTATCAAGTGAGATCAAAATAATTTATTAAATTATTTTGATCTCACTTGGTAATATTTCAGTATGAAAACTTCATCTAGCTGTAAAACAATTAAAGATAAATAATTCATGTCAACGGCCTGTCAAATTCAAAAGTTATTGCTTTTTTCGCTAAATACACATTGCGGGATCATGAAAACTGATTATAAAAAGGATTACTTGTTGTATCATCAGTTTTGATCAACGTATTTATTAGTTGTAAGTAGCGAAAAACGCAAGAAAAGAAAAAAAGGCAGGTGAGCTGACATGTGGCATGTACAGTCGGCAAAAGAGATAAGTAACCAGGGCATCGGATATAGTTGAAGTTTAATAAGAAACCGTTGGATATTTTTGAATGAAATTTAATTTGATAAATAAACTGTTTGTTTTCTATTAATGAAATTAAATTTGGTACGAAAACATCCATCGGTTTCTTGCCAAACTTCAACTATATGCGACGGCCCTGGTTACTTATCTCCTTTGGTGACCGTACCTTAAAGAAACAATGATCTTTGGTATAATCAAAACTATTAGTTACATCACGTTTTATAAAACAAAATAGCAAACATTCTTTGGAATAATCAATACCAGCATATTTGAGATCTAGAATTAAGACTTCAGTTGTCTCTTCTTTATCCCGGCTTATCCGATAGAAACGAAATATCTAATAACTTGATATTGTATTGAATACCTATCATGAAACTGAAGTTTCTGAATTCTGATTTATCTACTCATTTTAAACCTGAATTCTAGTTTTACTTTATTTTCGTAAGCTAAATTTGAAGACGATGCTACCAACTATTGAGGAGTTCCCCCATAAAGAAACGACATTGGCTGCAGCATCAGCACAATCTGGTACTTAATTATTTTAGTTTTACAACTTAAACCTAACGCGTATGCTAAATTTGAAGACGCTGCTAACAACTGTTGAGTTCTCTCTTGAAGAAATGACCCTGGCTGCAGCATCAGCACAAACTGGTAATTATATTGGTGTTACCAGATAAACATAACGCGTATGCCAAATTTGAAGTTGATGCTATCAATTATTGAGGAGTTCCCTTATGAAGAAAGAACCTTGGCTGCAGCATCAGCACAAACTGGTAATTATTTTAGTGTTACTAGATAAACCTAATGCGTATGTCAATTTTGAAGACGATGCTATCAAGTGCTGAGGAGTACCGTCATGAAGAGACGACCCTGGCTGCAGCATCTGATACTATAATAATATACTCATTTTAAAGTTGTTTATATAAAATTAAAAACTTACCTTTCCTCCACAGTGATTATACCCTTCTTATTCGCGGTCCGCATCAACGACAAACGTAAAGACATCGACTCGTCCTCGCTTGGTACTTCATTTTAGAAAAAGTGTGTAAGAAATAAATCGGAACATTCTACTTACATTGATTATAATATTATCTTACACGTAAAATGTTTTAGGTAGGTAGATTTTCCAGGTCCTCGGTTTGTACAAGTTCTACGCGAAAAACTGTCCTCGGTTTAGTGATATAAAGTCTAACAGAACGTCCGCGCTTTGTACAAGGTATAAGAAATATTGTGTAAAAATACGTCCTCGGAAGGGCGTCCCAGGGCATACGTAATAGGTCCTCGGTTGGCTTACACAAAGTCCTCGTATGTGCATCGCTCGTCACATTTAGCAGTGTATTTCAGGTCCTCGGTATGATAGCCGAAATTCATACAGAAAAATGTTGAGATAGCACTATCCCAATAAGCTCATCACTATAGATTTACTCTCCTGTCTCTTTCTATCTTATTCTAAAAGACCAACGAGGTATTTATACCAGTTTTTTGGAGGGTCCTCGGTTCCGTCAAGGATTGACAAGGTCCTCGTAGGGGTGTCTGTACAAACAGGGGTGTGTGTGTGACGTATACTATAGAGTATAGAAATTACTCATTAGAAGAAGATCGTAAGTTAAACAAAAGTGTCGAATCTATTTCTTCGTGACAATGTCACTCGTCTTCTAACCGCCACTGTACATATGGGAAACAGAAACTTTATGATAAGAAAATTAAAAAATAAAAGTAATCTTACAATCAAAGAAAGCTGCACAGGTCTCGGGGGTCCACTCGCCTCGCCACGGTATCATATATTCCGCTGCCTGCGTAGTATTGCCGTAAGAGCCGGCCAGGAGCCGTAATTCATATCGACTATTTGGCAGAGCATTTATAATGCGATATGGACCCCGGATGCCACTGTCAAGTTTATTAGCAGTTTGAGATGATTTAATAACAAAAACCAGATCGTTCACAGCGAAGGCCCTAGGTGCCTTTCTACTTCTATTGACACGCGCATCTTGGTTAGCCTGATTTTGAGCCAATAGATTCTCAGCCCTTTGTCGTTTCATTTCACGCCAAGCTTCTCGATTAGGCGTGGAACCGTCTACAGTTATATCTCCGATGAGAGCATTTATAGCAGGAGTAGTCGTGTCACAACCGATAAACAGATTTAATGCTGAACATTGAGTACTTTTTTGCTTATTAATGTTCAGTACCAGCTGAAGCCTCCAAAGTACATTGGACCAGGATTCAGGAAGGTCACGTATTGAGAATTTGTTCGACATCATCATAACAAAGAGTGTTTATCCATTTTGTGACTAGAGCTTTGCAGTGAAATTTATTATATTCATAAATGTTGCACTGTTCATTGACAAAGTTGTATATACGACTGCCAAGTACCGCGTAGTGTCGCCGTGCAAGCTTAGTTCTATGTCTTACAGAGGGACAAACGTTAGCAGTTCTGCGCATTACCGGACGAGCAGGATCCCACCGCAGGCCGGTATGTTTACGCAACGTACAGTTCAGCACAAAGAGCTGTCTCACGGTCAGGACCTCACATTCCTTGTACATACAGTATTGCTGTACTATGCCGGTAGTTTTTGAAAGTCATGACCTTGAGGACAGCTCTCTGTGCCCTTTCCAGTTGTATCATGGTTGTTTTCGGAGCCCCACCCCAGACCGTAATGCCAAAAGTTAATTTTGACTGACAAAGCGAAAAATAAACCATGCGTAAGGTATCCGCATCAGCACTATACCGCAGGCTTTTAAACACGGTAATTAGTTTTCTAACTCTGCCAGACAACATCCTAACCTGAGCATTCCACGAGACGAGATTGTCTATAAGAACACCCAAGTATCTTACACTGGTGACTCTTGTGAGGGGAAGACACGCACATTGGTTCGGGTGTGCATCGCAAGTCTGTAAATGAGTTCTCTGGTTGCGAGGAAGATTTTAATGAAAACGTGATGAAATTTGTTTTTTCTACATTTAGGGTCAGACTATTTGCCGTTAGCCAAGACATGACAATGCTAAGGACAGTTTCAGCTCTCCTCTTAGCCTCGTCCCAATTTTCCGCATGCACCAGAAGTGCCGTATCATCTGCATATGTATAAATGGAGCAATATGGGAGTGCTAAATCACATAGGCTATTCACATACACCAGAAAAAGTGTGGGCCCCAGGATGGAGCCCTGGGGCACACCGAAAGACAATGTGCACTCGTCACTAACATATGTGTCGATTTTAACGCACTGCGTTCGCTCGGATAGGTAACTCGCGAAAACTGAGAGTGCAGGACCCCTAACTCCTATTCGCTCCAATTTTTTAAGAAGAATAGGAACAGAGACAGTGTCAAATGCCTTGGAAAGGTCCAAAAATAAGCCTAGACACTTAGACTTTTTATCCAGTATCTCAACAACATCGTCAATCAGGGTCGCAAATGCGTCTTCACAGGACTTCCCCCTACGAAAACTAAACTGATTATCAGAAAGGATGTTATTATTCTCTAAGTAAGACAAAAGACGGTTGTTGAGGACCCTCTCAAGAACCTTTGATAATGCCGGCAGGACCGAAATCGGCCTATAGTTATTGACACTGCCTCTGTCCCCTCCCTTATGGATAGGATGTACGACCGCTCTCTTTAAAACTCTTGGGAATTCACCTTTAGAGAAACAAAGATCACATATGTGAGTGACGAGGGGTACCAGTGTTTGTCTGCTCAATTTCCGGCACGGCAATTGACGGCACGGTTGGCGCAGTGGTTAAGCGATTGACTGCTGCGCTGCGTGTCGCGGGTTCGATTCCCGCACGGAACAAATATTTGTATGACCTACACGTATTTCTTCCGAGTCTGGGTATTTTCTATCTATAATATGTATGTATTTACAAAAAAAAATTGTATATAAGTAGTTTATCAGCCATCTTGTTACCATAACACAAGCATTAGGTTGCTTAGCTTGGGACAAATGGTGCTGTGTGAAATGTCCAGGGATATTATATTATTATAATTTCAGAATTTTAGAACTGATTCCATCCCATCCTGAGGCGGAATCAGTACGAAGACCCATAATAATGTTCTCAACCTCTGCATTATCCGGGGAAAGTAGGGCCATTGAGTTGACCTGTTCATCCTGCCTCATACATGGCTCATGTATCGTATCAGCATTTACATGCCTAGCCGCGAGCTCTTTGCCAACATTTCCAAAAAAGCTATTGACTACACTCAATGAAGCCTTGCAGTCTAGAATGGATATAGACAACAACTCCCTAGGAGCATCCCTAGCTCCCTAGGAGCAGCAGGTTTGGATGTTTGTCTATTTATTATACTGTTAATGGCTTTCCAGGTCTTTTTAGGGTTATTTTTCGCTTTCTCCAATTAATTTTTTTCATGATTATTTTTAAGCCTATGCAGAAGTTTATTGCAGAAATTGCGATAACGTAAATAGGTTAATTTCAGAACGTAATTATCTGGTGTATTTTTGTGTTCTCTATCCATTCTATCCCTATTTCTAATGCATCTGAGTCCTGGCGTGATCCAGGGCTTGATTATTCTCCTTAATTTTAATTTGGTGGAAGCCTGTCACCATATCTAGCACAGTGAAATAATTACACTTCCCAAGCCTATCTATATGATCATCGATCAAAGGAAGAGGGTATCTGTCCTTTACCGTTATGTTGTTTAGAGCTCGATAGTCAACAACCACCGTCGACCCGTCCTTCTTTTTTACCAACAAAATCGGACTCGCATACGAAGACTCTTAACTCGCGGATTATATACCCTTTTCGGCCTTTTCCTTCAAGTCACTAACAATATCACGAACACGCAGTTTTTCGCTGTATGATAATTTATATGGTCGATAATTAACAGGTTCCTCACTAGTTAGCCGAATGTGCATCTCTCCGGTATTTACGGTAGTTGTCGTTGTACCACTGAGAAAATATTTTGAATACCTGTTTAACACAAACGATAGCCGCGCTTTTTCCTCACCACACAGCTGTGTGTTGACCGAATCAAGTGGCACAGTCGGTTCACTATGTGTCAAGTTATTTACAAGCGAACTATTCCTAACTATTCTCTGCGAATCGCCAGTTCGAATGTATGCGATGCTTTTCCTATTTAGTACATCTGTACCAATTAGCACTGGCGCACTAAGGTAACCACGGGGCACGACATACAGATCTACCTCTAAGGTGACGTCACTAAATTCTATGGACAAAGTTACGAAACAATCTGAACGCATTTCTATTCCACCTAAACCACGCAATATCTGTACACTCGGGTTCAAAAGCACTTTTTGAACGTCAAAATTACAAAAGACAGTCCCCCAAAAATGCCCGCCCTTCACCACTTCCCAGTGCTATCGCTGGGAAGAACAAGTGGCGCAACAAACTCCCCAGCAGCACAGCTGTCTGTTCAATTTAAAAAAATACTTGATTGTATACAATACTAGGTACCTATGTTCGGTAATTAACATTACAAAACCAGAACATAAAATTTAATTATTTGCCATAATATGCCAGCTACGCCAATATACCAACAAATATAATAAAAACTATATGTACTCAAGCTAAAAAATAATTAATTAAAATGTAAATAAAAAAACTTACTACCCAAATAAAAGCCTCCAGGCATAAAGGGCGTGACAGCTTACATATTTATGCATTGCTGGGTTCCGTTCACACAGCTGTCACTTGAAGTCACAAAAAGATAAACTAAGACCTGGCAGTAAGCTAATTCTGGAGAAAGAACATAAACACTGTCTTGCGTTAAACTAGGGTGACCAACCATTCCTATCGTCTAAGTAGTCGATTTTACTTGAGCTTTAAACGGATTAAAAGGCAAGTCTAGAAAAGAAGAGGGTATCTTGTTATAAAAGGTTATACCAAGCCCAACAAATGAGTTATGAACCTTACGAAGCCGGTGAAAGGGGGCACGTAGTTTGTCCTTATTTCTAGTGTTAACACTGAATATCACTATTTTTAGTGTACAAGTGTAAATTTTGCCTAATATATAAAATGTTGGCAAGGATGAATTGTGATGCAATCGTGAGAATACCAATATCTTTAAATAAATCTCTTTTTTTTTTTTTGTGGATGTGAAATCATCAAATGACCCCTCCCGCTCTGGGTGGAGCGGAAGGGAGTGTCAGACTTTTACTGACTAAAACCCACCCGTGTTCCGTCCTTAGCCCTTTCTGTTCCAGGGCAGCGGTTAACCTTTCGGAAAATCCCGCCGCCCCGGCAGGCTTCGGCCCTGTGGGGCCCCGTCCTCTGCTGACATCTCTTTGAGGCGCGCGTGGAACACAACGCGCCGTCCGGCACGGGCCTGGTCCTGATCAGACGGTGAGCTACCCATTACTCACCGCCCGCAGGCCCGCGCCTACGGTGGCCGGGAGTCGTCACGCGGCTCCCGACGCCCGGAGCGTCTCCCGCGGCGGCTGAGGCGTGACGTGTTCTCCCTCAGCCTCCCCGCCACCTCCTTCGCTAGCATGACTGCTTCGCAGAAGGAGGTGACTGCCTCCCATTCTCTCTCGCCCCGGACCATGGCTTGCACCAGGGCCGGGCGCGAGAGGTCGCCGCCGTTGCCGATCGCCTCTACGAGGACACGGCGGGTCTCCGCCCAAGCAGGGCAGACCTCCACCTAAATAAATCTCTTAGAGAAACTCTGGCACCTAGCTGGTAAATTGCTCGAACAGCTTGCTTTTGAAGGACAAATATATTTTGTATATCAGCGGCTTTGCCCCACAGCAGAATACCGTAGGACATAACGCTGTGAAAACAACTAAAATAGACTAAACGAGCTGTATCAACGTCAGTGTATTGTCTTACTTTCCTGACGGCGTAGGCAGCCGAACTGAGCCTTCCTGCTAGACTTGATATATGAGGTCCCCACTGAAGTTTGGCATCTACTGTTAGTCCTAGAAAAATTGCCGAGCCTACAGTTTCAAGCACCTCTTTATCTAAGACGATGTTGGGTCCTAGGTTTCTAACATTGGGTAAGGCGAACTTTACACATTTGGTTTTGTTGGCATTGAGAACTAGGTTATTTGACGTAAACCAATCTGTAACTATTGAGAATGCACTGTTTACGTCGTCAAAATCTTGTCTATTCCTGTCTACTTTAAAAATAAGAGAGGTATCATCTGCAAACAGTACAACATCATAGATGCCCATCAAATGGAATGGTAAATCATTGATATAAAGTAAGAACAAGAATGGACCCAGTATTGAGCCTTGCGGAACACCTCACTAAGGTTCGTGCGACATGAGAAATGTTTGACAAGATCATTGGATATTAAAGAAACACTCGAACCACTATCAATCAGCACATCGGTGGGTACTCCACCGATCACTGCAGTTGATATCCCTTTTAGTACGGTCGCACGTTATTTCGCGACAAAAGTTGATATTAGATTTATTTCGCGATTCAGAACGTTCTTTTGTAAAACAAGTATCCTCATTGTGACCTACTTTCTTACAGAATGTACACACAACTTTAGGAACGGATTTATTAGTAGACTCGGGGGTAGTCGCGGGTTTATTTTTGTTATTATTACTGTCATCGGCCTTACTTCGTTTCGAACAATATTTGGTTTTATGTCCGGTTTGGCCACAATTTATTATAGCAACGTAAACGTAAATCTTTATTTGTGGCAGGACGCTTGCGGAATCGTACAGTAGAGGAATCAGTGGTGGATCGGCTATTGCGTGTCTGACTGTTATTAGGTACACTTTCACGATTTGGTTTTTAACCCCCGACGCAAAAACGACGGGGTGTTATAAGTTTCACGTGTCTGTGTGTGTGTGTATGTCTGTCTGTGGCATCGTAGCTCACGAACGGATGAACCGATTTTAATTTTGTTTTTTTTGTTGGAAAGGTAAATTTGTCGGGAGTGTTCTTAGCTATGTTTCTTGAAAATCGGTCCAACATGGCCGCCGCCAAAAAAGGCGGATTACATAGTTTTTCACAACTGCCTCAATATGGGTATCAAATGAAAGGGCTTGACTAGTAGAATACTATACACTATGATAAATAAATTTCATTTTATCAAAAAATATCATACGTACTTACGTAGGGTCATAATTTCAAGGTTATTTTTTTCTTTTTATAGGGTTTCTCGTTTATAACTTCTTTGTTCTATATGCGGCTATTTTGCAATAGTTTTTTTTAATTTGTTTTAGGCTTTTTAAATTCATACTGTTTTTATTATTATTTTGTGTCGGGGGTTTTTTAAATTTTTAATAGAATTTTTACATAGATTGATAAGAACTCCACTACAGTTTCTGGTGTTAATTTCGCGTTTGTGGCGGCTGCACGTTTTTGACAAGTACGCTGTTTAATGAGTTTAAAAATCCAGTTATGTCTCTGCGGGCCGGTGAGCGGTAAATTGCTAAAATAACGGTTGTTTTATCTATTTCTATTTGTAAACAGTTTGAGTCAAGAAGTTCTGGTTCCTCCACCGTGACGTCTAGATGTTTGTTTGTGTAGAAAACTACCCCTTCATTTTGTGTATGGTTATGTATTGTTGAGTATGAGTTGTATCCACAGAGGGGTGGAATACTTTCTGATCTTAGTAACCAGCACTCCGATAGAACGATGACGTCCCAGTCCACCTTGGTTCTGGCGACGGTCGTTTCAAAACCGGATATGTTTTTATGTATACCACGGATGTTGTGGTTAATAATTTTAAGGCATTTATTAGGGTTATAGCTAGGCGGAATACATTGCTCAAGGTCGCAGGTGGAGGAGTCGGCCACTGAGATAGAGTCGACATAGCGGGAGTTAGCTTCGAAGTTATCGAATTCTGGTATTTGCGATTAGCGGCTCAAGCATAGTTGGCGGTGTATTATTGGACTCATACAGAAAGGTTAGGTTACATACAGGTAGTTTGTACTTGTATAAAAATGTTCGGTGTTGAATAGGTAGGCCAGTAGCTCTGTACTTGATATTTAGGGTGTAAGTGTAATATGGAAGATATTGCGAGGTGATAGATTTAAGGTATAATTTGGTGTGTGTGTTGTGGTGCGTAATAGTGAGGAGTTTGTGGTAGTTGTGATGAGAATAATGTACTGAGGTGAAATGAAGTGGTCTTGTGTTATTTGGTGCTGGAATCACAGCACTAAACTTAAGAATTAAATTAAATAAAACATTAGCATGCATGATAGTTATAGGAGTAATCGAATAATGTTTAAAATTATTAAAACAATTAGTTACAATAAATAGATTCAAAATCGATTGTTCAATTAAATTACAATTATCAATAATATTATTAGAGTTTAGGTTTACAGTTACTAAAATACAGGCAAGTAAAGGCAGTCATGCAATATTTCTTAATTTATCGAGGTCTGCTTCAGAGTTTATCAATCGTGCTAGGAAATACAATCTTTGTGTTTTATGTGACAGCGTCTCTGCTATATATATATCGGTCGAACTGTTTGCTTCAGCATTAAGTGGGAAGTATTAAGCTTTTCACTATTGGCTTTTTGTTGAAAGTTTTCACACCGTCAACGATTTTACTTTTCAGCAAGACCGTGTTGAACTCTACAATGACAGGGCTGGAGTCATCTTTGGAATTGGCTCTGAAGACGTCTCTTATATTTGAGCTATCAATGTTAACACTCAGCGCTTTTCCCACATTTGCAACCAATTCGCAGAGACTCTCTTTGGTTTCTCCATTTTCTTTAGGAATATTCCGAATTTCAATTCCACATGCTCTCGATTTTCGCTCCATAGACTCAATTTTATCTTCCAGCTGTCGAATCAGTTGTTTGTCTTCCCTACGCTCGGATTCCAGACTTGTAATACGCAGCAAAAACTCATCGTACTTGCTGGCCATAGTTTCAACGCTCGCTTTAAGCTCACCGTTCTGCCTAATAATATCATTAATTTTTTATATCAGATCATCAAAACGCCTTTCTTGATCTCGGGTAAAGTCGGTAAAAATGCTCATTGATAAGCTAGCCGAGTCTCTGTCTTTACCTTCAACTTTTCTCTTTTTTCTACGCTCTGTTACATATGTTGCGGACTTAAAAACATCAGGCTTATTTATTAGTATAGTATAGATTTCGGTATATTTTGATTTAATTTGGATGAGTCCGTTTATTTTTTTTTTGTTTAAACGCTGTAATCTCTGGAACTGCCTGACGGATTTGAAAAATTAGTTATGATTTGGTAGCCCAATTCTTAAAGAAGGCTTTTAGGCTATTTCGTTAATATCACGCTAGGTCCTAGCGTGATATTATCTGGAGCAGAGCAATACCAAAAAAAGTCACAAAAAACGCTAAGCCATAACGAAGTAATAGCGCGGGTAAGCGATGCGATGCGACGGGGTGGGTCGGGGAACAAGAAATTTCACGCGACCGAAGTATCGGGAGATCAGAAGCTAGTCATTGATATTGTTATGAAGACAACAATTTTCTTTTGTACCGTCTTGGTGCATGATGAGAACCAGTCGACAAATTGTATTTGACTCGAAAATTCAAACAACTCCATAGAATTCCTCAATTTTATTTTTTTGTGACGAGGTAGTAGTGTAGCTCTGTGTCCTGTATTTAAATTCAAAACACCGGCTATGACAAGTCTTAACCAAATCTCAAAAAAAATTGTCGGACCAGATGTTTAATTGCGTAACTCCCAATCAATCTCAATCTGAATCATTTTGAAGGATATTGCTAAACTATTGCTTCATATTTTCAAAAAATGTGTCATTTGTCTCTGCTCAACAACGTAAATAACGCAATGAATGTTGTTGAACTGTCAAAATGAAACCGATTCCGAATGATCGTGTGTTACGCAATTAGGGTGCTGGTGAGGATTTGTATAGGAAGTCAAATTAGGTAGGTAGTCATGTTTGGCTTTTAGTTAGAGCATGGTATGAAACTTTCAGTCAGCGAATACGACCCGCACTTGGCTGTTACAAAAACTACGGAACCCTACACTGCGCGTGGCCCGACAGCACTTGACCGGTTTTTAAGTTTATTCTTGCATTCAGTTTTGCGACATTCGGATATATCAATTTCCTTATTCAGTTAAACAATACTCCTCCATGGAAAGAGAAGAATCTTTGAGCAAAAGAGGTGCGTACAGCTGTTGATTCACAAAGTGCATTAAACGTCTTCTAGTCAGGGCTTTGCGTGTTGTTAGTTCTTAGGATACATAGGAGCGTTGGCGGAGTATAGTTAGCATTATGTACAGCTGACGGACAGTCAAAACTTGAGTTTCCTCATAGAGTTTGGAGGTAGGGAAACGTCGCGCCTTTGATAGGCTCACCTTTAGGATCATCCTCTGGGATCTCTCAAGCGTTACCATTTTTGTTTTGCATGCTCCACCCCAAGTGGTTATGCAGTAACTAAGAATGGACTGTAACAAAACCTCGTACACCATCCTCATTGTCTGCTTCTCTGGAACATCCCGGAGATCCTTAAAAATGTAAGTGAGCTTACGGATTTTTTTGGATACGGATAGAAAATGACTTCCAAAAGTCAAGTTAGCGTCAATTCCGAGATACTTAATACTGGTAGTTGAAATTATGTTGGGACAATTGCAGTTTGGAGTTGGAGGATAGTTGCATTTATGTGCATAAATCTTGTCTAAATGGTTAGGCGGTTTATTTCGTTTTGTCATTGAGAAGACAATGTATTTAGTTTTATCCTTATTCAAGGAGAGAGAGTTTGACAGTAGCCAGTGACATATTGTATTGAACCCGTTTTGTACAAAGTTATAAAGTTCCTCCCACAAGTCTGAGAAAAAAGTGAGGGCAGTGTCATCAGCATATGCAGATATGCGGCAGTTTGGAATTTTAAGAGTGCAAAGCTCATTTATGTAGCAAAGAAAAAGGGTTGACCCAGTATGCTGCCTTGCGGCACGCCAAAGTCGACTGGTAGTTCATTGCTGATATATTCTCCGAATTTTACGCATTGGGTTCTATTTTTTTAATAGTCTGTTAGCAATGCCAGCGGGACCCCTCTAATACCAAGGTTTTCAAGTTTTTGCACGAGGTGGGGAACAGAGACAGTGTCAAATGCCTTTGCAAGGTCGAGAAATATAGCTAAGCATTTTTTTTTGGTTGTCCAATTTACTCACCAAGAAGTTAACAAGATCAAGAACGGCTGGATCTAAATCCATATTGCGTATCAGCGAAAAGATTACGTTCCTCAAGGTATTTGGTGAGTATTTATTATGCGTTCAAATAGTTTTGATAATGTTGTTAATATTGCAATTGGCCTATAGTTATTGACACTGCCTCTATCTCCCGCCTGGTGTATTAGATGTATCACGGCTTTTTTCAGCGCGCCAGGAAAAATTCCGGTCTCCAGGCAGCGATTTATTAAGTTAGCAAGTACTGGTGCGATGGTTTTGCATATAATTTTTAGAGCGTCAGCACTTATTTGATCCCATTCTGGAGCGCAGTCACTTCTTAAGTTTCAATAATAATAATAGAAAGTATTTCGGACAGACGCTTCCCCCTTTCTCTACTCAGTGTTTAGTGTCCGATAGACATAGGTATACCTTAGATTAGTTTAAGTTATCACTTCTGTCGGGCGTCCCGAGACGCACACGATTTTTTTTAAATGATTGGTCATGAGTCATGACCAATAATACGACGACGGCATAGACGAGTTTAAATTATTGAATTTAAACTCGTCTATCTATCACCATCGTCTGTCATGAGTCATGACAGACGATGGTGATAGATAGATAGACGAGTGGACGATAGACGAGATGGTGATAGATGATAGACGAAGACGAGTAAGGTCCTTACCTTACTCGTCTTCGTCTATCATCTATCACTACTGATACTGTACTATTTGATTTTTTGCAATGTTATAACGAACGGTACCTTCTTTTTCTACTAGATTAGTGGTCAATGGTTAGTAAACTAAGATTCAGTCGCTGCACCCGCGGTGCTAAAAAAAAGCTAAAAAAAATACAACCATTTTAAAATGCGCAGGAATAACAACGTGTTACGAGCTTCGGGTTCGTGACAATAAAAACTGCCGATATAAATTCCCAAAAATTACACTTTAATTATTAATCAACACCAATAACAACTCAAACACACTAATTATAAAACACAATTACTCATAAGTCGCACTTGAAGATCGCTTCCAATGTATCGCTTCCAACACACTGTGTCGAATCGCGGTTATTCCCGGCCTATATTATAGTGCAGCAGATTGTTCTAGTACCTTCTATTGTAGAAACATCTAGAATGTTCGGGTATATACCGGCCCCGACTGACCTCTGTCGATAGTTCTAGAATCGAAATTTCTAAAAGGATCTATTTGTTCTACTACTCGATACTAGATGGCACTTGTGGTAAATTAGTCCTGCTATTTGATAATAGATGGTGCTAGTGACTATTAGTTTTTCCACTTGATACGAGATGGCGCTAGTGGTAGCTAATGTCACCATGTATCAGGCATTAATTGTGGCGCGCAACAATAGCAAGGGTTGACTGGTAGAAAATGCCTATGGCATTAAGTCTGCCTTTATACATTTCTGTGCTTGAAGTATGAAATCCTAATATTATAAATGCGAAAGTAAGTTTGTTTGTGTTACCCTTTAAAAGCCTAATCCACTGAACCGATCATCATGAAATTTTGCATAATATGTACGTGGTCAGGGGTATATAGAAAAGGACAACCTTTCATCCAGAAAAAAATACTGTTCCCGAGGAAAAGAACAATAACTTTCGACGGTCACAATTAATGCTTTAGGACGCTAGATGGTGCTAAGTGTCTTTCAAATCATGATTGAGATATGACCCGACTGTCTGAGCAGTATTCTAATAAAAAAACCGGCCAAGTGCCAGTCGGACTCGCGCACCGAGGGTTCCGTTCAATTTAAAATTATTAAAAATATTTTTATTATAATTGATTTAACAAAAATTTACGTTTCTCGCAATTTTTCCTTTATCTGTGCTATAAGACGTTGCTTCGTACCAAATTTCAAGATTCTGAGTTCACGGGAAGTACCTACCCTGTAGGTTTTGGATTCCCTTGCGAGTGTCGAAAATTTGCGGAGGCTCAAGTATTTTTTCAAATTGAACAGACAGCTGTGCTGCTGGGGAGTTTGTTGCGCCACTTGCCAGCGATAGCACTAGTAAGTGGTGAAGGGCAGGCGTTTTTGGGGGACTGTCTTTTGTAATTTTGACGTTCAAAAAGTGCTGATTCTCAGCCTAACTTGAATAAATGACTTTTGATTTTGATTTTGCGGAAATTTGCGGCATAAACGGCTGTATCTTTTGATTTTTTCACAGCTCCAAGGGTCAATAGACCTGAGTATTTGATATAAATTCCAGCGATACCTCCACGCATTCCTGAGAAAAAGGGCCTTGACAGACAGACGGACGGACAACAAAGTGATCCTATAAGGGTTTCGTTTTTTCCTTTCGAGGTGCGGAACCCTAAAAGTAGTAGGCTTGCAAGAATTCACGATAGTATTTCAATCATTATTACCTATTATGCTTTTAATAGGATTTGGATGAAATTTGGCACACAGATAGTTTATTATAACCTGGATAAACACATAGGATCCTTTTTATCCCGGTAATACGTTTCTGTGGGATAATTTCCGGCCACCACGCGAGTGAAGCCGCGGGCAAAAGCTAGTAAATACATAATTTATACCATCGATATAAACGAAGTCTGATGAAATTCTGATAAAACCACTAAGAGATAACAGACACAATATAAATTAAGCAATGACTGTCAGTCTGAATGAAAATGAACAAGATACTTAGATATCAATGTGTGGGCTGGCAATTGGTACATGGCAAAACCCGGACCAAGCACGTCCCTATTATGATTTAGGTACAGAAGCCAGGCACTAAATTGAAAACATTACTGCCTCGTTGGTCCAGCGGTAACAAGCGCTATTACTGAGCATGAGGTCCTGGATTCGATTCGATTATCAGGTCGGGCAGTGTTATTGGGTTTTCCATTAGGAATTTCTAAATAACAGCCTGGAGTCTGGATTTGGGCCCGGTTGATGGCAGTAGGTTCGCCCTCTATTATATAGCACTTAAATATGTGTACTATAGATACACCCCTGCCTAACCCTTCGGAGGAATACAGGCGTGGTATTATAAAGAAAGAAAAAAATAAATTATTTGGGCCTTCTTTATGGTATGTTATGTTGAAGTTAAACGTGATCTTGTTTCACTAGATTTACGTAGGTACTTATACAGGCTGGCAGGGACATCGACGCGCAAACTGTAACCATGAATTCAGTACATGATTCTAGACGCCCTAGCGTAGAAATTCGGTTATCAAAAAAAAAAAACAACCGTTTTATAGAAAAGTGCAATACCTACGCGGTCAAAATGTATGGAAATGGGAAGAACGTTTTTTTTTTAATTACCGACGAAAAATTTCAACGCTAGCGCGTTCAGAATCGTGTACTGAATCCATGGTAACAGGCTGCGCGTCGATGTCCCTGCCACCCTGTATACATAGATTCGAGTCCCACTTTTACACACAATTATTTAGGTGCCAAGTCCCTCGCACTTACAAATTGTTACCCCTATATTTTGACAGAGGACATCCCTATTAACAAAAGTGCTTATGCATTTGGAGATACTAATATTATGAAGAGGTAAAATTTGTTTGTATGTAGGGGATAATCTCCGGAACTACCATTCGGATTTGAAAAAATATCTTTGTTGTTGAGAGTCCAAATTTTGAGGAAAGTAATAGGCTATTGGACATCACGCTACGACCCTTAGGAGCCGAGCAAAATCAGATAGAACGCTAAGTGAAAACGAAGTACTAGCACGGGCGAGCGATGATATACGACGCGATGGGTCGGGGCCCGAAATTTCAGGCGGGCGAAGTCGCGAGCTGAAGCTAGTTTGTTATAAGTGAGTTTCAGGATTTACGATTAGGACGACATTTTCATTTTATATTTGTTAACTTCTTTTGTAGTTCCACCACTACCGGCGTGACTGACGGCCAGGTACAAAATGATAAATGCAGCTCCTCCTGAACCATTAGGTACCTACCTACACATATAGCCAGTTACTCCTAATAATATCAGCTATCTGCCACTGAAATTAAATTATCTGAAATAAACATCGGTCCAGCAGTTTTGGGAGATTAGCCGGTACAAACAGACAAAAACTGTCAAAAAAAAAATTGTTATAAGTACCTACCGTATATGTACACTTTCATATGCATTTAGTAAAAAACCGTTGTTGTTTGTATAAATATAACGGTATCGGCCGCCACGGAATTGAAGGGTCCTTGAATTAAACCTGGAAGCAAACGGCATTAGCAGTCTCAAAAAGAAATCAGTTTTTTCTTGTATTGTTTTATAATGCAAATGCATATTAGCTTTGAAACCCGCTAGGGTATACACATAAACGAAGAGGAACAAATAAAATGAGAATTATTTAAACGAAAATATCATTTATTTCTACAATAACGGGCGGCGGCGCGAGCGCACGCCCTCGCCGCCGGCGCGTACGTGCGTCTCACAATATTTATTAATCACCATGAAAATAAATACATTGAAGATGCTCGGGCGACATCTCACACCGCCTTACATATCATCTATGTTGCCATCTAAAAATAGATCATTGTGTTATAAACTTAATGACACCGCTAAACAATAATGACAATAAAAATAAGTTTAAAGATTTAGCGACAACAATAACTATTATTTTATATTGTATAAAAGACGCAAATGTGAGGTAATGACACGGTACATATATGTGGCTGTGGTAGCTACTGCCGGTTGCTCCACTCTAACTGAACTTCAAGGAAGTTGCGTTTTGGTGACGTTTTCAGTAGTCATCGATTTTAAGTATCAATATTAAGTCCTTAGCAGGAAATGTGTGATAATTAGTCGTGCCGTGACAAATTCACATTTTATCGTTACTCTACTCTATTTTATGAAAATATTATTTCTAACAATAAGTGATGTTAGCAGTGATGTGGTGTTTAAACGTGGGACGTTTAAATAGAGCTACGTTCAATAAATTGCGAACAATCGTTCAGTTAAAATAGGAGCAGCCTCACAATAAGCCTTCGTGGCTGAACATTATTGGGTGTACTTATGTTATTATAATATAATAACATTAATAACTATAGATCGGTCACTGGACCGAGTTGCGAGGGTCGTGTTCCACTCGTGGCGCGGGCGGCACGGTCCGGGACCGGGCTCGTTGTGCGTGTCCGAAACAAGGTATCGTATACTACTACAAACTTAAGCTAACAGCTCAGCCGCATCATAAACCCCGCCCTCGACTCGTGACCTCACCACTTTCTATAACAGTAACACATAAATAGCCATACATCTAAGATGGTATCAGTTTAAGATTTATTCTAATTTATCAACAGCAAATGCGGTATTGCATTGGTATTTGCCAGCCCCATGTTTTCAGATACAACAATAACCATTAAAGACGAATGAAAATTGTATACCTCGCCCTATCTATATGTACAATTGATAAAGTAGAACTAACACGGCGCGCGAAACAAAGTTAGGTGCAACAGAAATTATCGCTTAGGTAGGTACTTAAGATTTACAGCTAGTATGAACCCTTCAGGCTGAGGCCTGTCGATTCGCTCAAATTCACATCCTCACATAAACTTAACCACGAGAATACTATACACAGACTAAAGTTAAACAACATCGACTGAGATTAATCCTAACTTATCGTTAATGAACAACAAAGTGGTAAACTTACAAATTGCAACGCTTTGTCTATGCGCGTCATTTAGCGTTACGTTAGCGATATTTTGGAATGTGTGCGACGCGTACATAGTCATCAGCAACCGATCACCTAACAAGTTATTATCGAGCAAAGCACGTGATGATGAAACGATTTCATGCGAGTGAAGCGGACACGCCACCGGACGCGGCGGCGCTCGTTGTCCGCGGTACTGTCTGTAAGACCGGGTACGGATACGTTACGCTGCGCGAGCGAATCTGAGCGAAGTAACAGTGCCCGACTCGGACGAGCATCGCGCCCCCGCGAGTCTGCCGCGGCGCCACGGGGACGCGATGATGCCGCTGCGTAGTTTGTTACTATCTATCACTTACAATCTAGTTGAACTCAAAATTTACATTTACATAGAACACTCATCGTGTACCTTAACTTTAAAATACTTATACTTTTAAGTCATAAATATAGATATTACTTACTTAACGTACGCTAAAATACAACTTTACGTTGTACATTATAACCTAAACTTAGATGTAAATAGTAGGGTTAGATTTTATAGATTTTATATATTCAAATCAATTAAATATTTAAAGGATAAAATTATAGTTGATTAAATCAAATGTGAAGCGAATGACAAAAGATGTAACAGCAAATTAATCGATTAACAAAAACTAATAATTATGAACACTGCCACCTTAATGTTGGACCGTTTAGTGTCAAGAGAATGTAGCCTTTGTTCGTGCTGAAGAGTTGTACTTAAAAGTGGATCGCGTTGGAGCATACGTTTTGGGAGCCAGCGATTCTCTTCGGCCCTTCGGTTCTACCGGCCCGCGCTGGATGATTGCTATCCTGAACCAGCGTCGGCCCCAGCGATCAATGAATGGCACACGTCTCTCTAACTTTGCGCTTAGCCGCCAATTAACTGACGGGTGACTACGTAACTATGCATACACTTGATAACATATTAAAATAAATAGTATAATATTTGATAAATACAAAATGTTACGCTGTGAACCATGAAAATTTAATATAATAAATCAGTTGACTGATACATAAATAGATATTATTAATAACACGTGCTATACTTTGAATCAGATAGAACACGAAAACAACCAACTGTGTTAGTATAAAAGTTTTTCGATGTGCAGGGCTTAATTACTTCAGCTCAAATAATGAAATAGTTTAGTTATTCCATTCATTATTTAAGAAGATATTCACAATGATAAACGTATTAATGTTTCAGCATTTTGGATTCATAAAAATACATATATATTGTATAATGCAAATAAGCCTCAAGAAAATAAATACATCAAAATACTATACTATTATTATATATGCAATAAAATGTATGCACGTAGTCCTTTGCCCCGAGGCATTATGATGCGACTCCTTGAATTAGAAACGTGAATGTTGCTTGAATAATATATCTATCAAAATAATACTGTATACTGCAAAAATATCCATGTGACTGATGATTAAATAATAATATTTAAAATGGTAACATGTTTGGTAAAAAATTCACAGATCTAAATAAAGGAATCGACCACCGAGGTATAAAACGGCTTCCGAACTAGTGGTGCTAATGTTTTGTTTCTAACAAGATAGTATTAAGTAAGAATGCTTAGTTCACCGACTACAACCATGAACCGTGTCGATGAACGAGGTCTAGTTTAAAGCTGCACTGGACAAACGGGTGTTTGGTTTAAACTTGGTCACAATTAATCGCTGTGCTCGCTGAAAGGAGCGAAATAATGACCCACGCCGTCTAATGTACTTAACTATGTCATACCATCACAGATCAGCTTTGCCTTCGATAAAGCGCCTAAACTTGAGAAGCTGCGAGTTACTTCAATTCATCGTTTGCGATTTAGAATCGAAGTGACGTTAGCGAAGAATACTTTGGATTAAGGACGATTGCACGACCATTCACAGGAAAAAGGGCTCATGAAAGTATCTGAAATCACTGAATTAATAAACAGTTTATTTTTATGAATGAAACGAATGTTACAATCAGTACGTGCTTATTCCAAACAGTTTCTTCCTACATCGGAGCTTCTTTATGTACCTATTTAAGCATTAAAGTTATAACAAGACGTACACATACGTGAAGATTTGATATATCGGTTCTAACTATTTACATAGAAATATGTGGTCGTCGATTATAAAAGTGTAGACGAAATGTTAAAATGAAAATGTATTAAATATGCTGATATTAAATACGGCAAATAACTCAAAACTGTTACAGTCGTAAATAAATGTTTATAAAACTTTCAGTAGTGCTCACTAAAGAAATTCAAGAATTGTGTATAAATTTTAAAAATTGTACCACAACAAAGTTTTTCAAGGAACTTTTTTTTTAAAGTTGTTTGTTTATTCATCTATATAGGTACCACAGTCTGTATCTATTGTACCTTTGCTGTATTCCAACTAGTATCACGTATATCTATCGAAAGTATAATTCGTGAATTTTTAAAACAATATGATAATAAAATTAGTGTTATCCTGACTGTTCACTGGACGGTATTGTAGATAAAATACGGTGCCATAGTTTTTGTACATATGAGAGCTTAGATAAAAAAACCTAAGCCAAAATGAATAAACCATCGTTATTTATAATCATAATCTACTCGTTGACGCAACCTACTACCTAAACATTCGCACTTGGTGCATTGATATAACTTTAAAAAAATTGAATTATAATCATTCATTCTAAACACAAACCGTCAAATCACAATTAATAATTACTTAAATGATTCGTTACATTACGTAGAGGTAACAAGTGTACTTGCTTAGCGTCTACCGCTCGGTTTCCCAAGCTGTGCGGACCACACTGGCTCTCGTCACCTTCATGCGCAGATGAAACAAACAAACTGTTGTTTAATGGGCAGTATTCTTCTATCAAATTGACACCGTTGTAAAAGAAAACGTTCTCAAATTAAATTTGTAACGTCGTTATGACAGTTTTACATACATGTATATGATAACACTTTATATTCAATATTATGTATAATCACTTCCACTTTAAAAGTAGATGTTTACACTTGATTACGTACGCTACTATATTATTTGTTAGAAAAATACGAAATCATGTACTTTCAGTTAACATATTATATATGTTAATAAAGAACAATATGTTTTATATAAAAATACATCGCCTTCCTCGGCCATCAGCCGATAGACGCTAGTACCCAAATATTTTTAAAAATCTATGATTTTTAAGGCTTCTTGCACGTATGTTGAGAAATATTTTACATAATTACACAATCATAAATAGAATAAATCACTGCAAATGTGCTTATGTTATTTACAAGGATTATAATTTGATTTTGTACTGGTATCGCCAATAAAAACAATACTTGATTAATTTTATACAACATTCAGATAAACATTTTTTAAGGAACAACTGTAAATTTTTAGATGGATTTAATTTGCGATTAACTATTCATTTTTATATATTACACATAGACCAATATCAACATTCGATAAAATTTCTTTCATATCTCGATCAAGCCCCAATATCTATACTTAACAGAAGAGTCGCACTGCAACATTCTTACTCCGTCAACAATCACTCGCGCGACACATGCAAGCTTTAATAGAACACAACGTTTTATAAGATATCAGTGAAGACAATTTAATATACATTCAATTGTAAAGTGCTTTAAAGTCTTAAAAAGAAGATAATCCGTAAATTTAATAAGTAACGCCAAAAGAAATAAAAATCTGGCATCGCCAGGTGCGCTGCGCGAACACAACATATTGTATGTACGTATGGTACTGAATACAACTAACATTTATAATTATATTACACATAATGATCATTTTAACTAACATTAAAAACGGTTTTCATCAAATTTCTTCGTTTATAATCACAGACACTTTCCTAAAATATGTATTGTAATATTTCCCTTTACTTACGCACCGGAGTTAAAGAGAACCTAGTTATATAATGTACTTACTCAATTTTGAAGTAACACGATATAGACTGCTAAATAAATTAACCATAGCTACACAAGACTGGTGTATAATATTTGTATATTATTTTACAGACAATAGGTAGATAAATATTTGTTTTATCTGTATCGGACTAGGCACGCGCGGCTCCGCCGGCCGGCGCTCGGCGCAATAACTTACATTTGATAATCACACACCAAGTTATAAACTAAAACTAACTAATAAGTAAAGTTTGTTGCATTATATTCTATCTGATGTGGTGTCGGGAGCGCTTGGCGCTTTTGTGGTCTGTTTCTCTTCACTGAGACTTCAAGATCTGCAAACAGAAATTGTCATGCGTTAGTATCTGTGTCAAATAAGAACATTTAACATACACCGACCCAAAAGGATACTAAGTGACCGACTCGTGATATCCGTACACACTTTAAAATTCATTAATGTATTATGCATGTCCTGAATAAAGGCGGTGCTACGTCACGGTTCGGTATTCTTAGCAAGTTTTTTAAAGCCAAACAAATCATATAACTAAAATAAAAAATAAAAGGTGGTAAGGCAATATTAGTGAAATAAAGAAGAAAAATATGTTGTTTGGTTTTTGAAGATCATATACACAAAATTATACAGGAGAGTTTTAGGGATAAAACTTCAGGGCGCAATCCGAAAGTAAAACGAAATAGAACAAAGGATACAATTTTCATATGCCACACATAATGGGTTATCATGTGTGGCATATGAAAATCATGATTATTCTTTGTCGGCAGAGACACGATGGGTTTCTGGTGAGCTTTCCTTTAATTTGCCGCATAAAATAGCGTTGCGATTTATTCGTAGAATAAAATTGACAAATATAAAAATAATGGAAAACCTTTTAGAAATTCTAAATTCCACTGATAAAATGGCGTTGGAAAAATCACCACATAATTGCTTGATTTATAATAATAAAAGACGGACTTTTTTACAAGGTCCTGTTTCTTCTCTTGGTTACATTAAATAGAGATTTTGTTTTCTGCCGAAATCATGACTCTTTTCTTTCGACCACTCTGTTTCGGCTTTCACTCTGAAATACCATTATGAAAAACTCACCCTGTATAGTCGATGTGCTATGAGGACAACATTTTTCGTGATATAATTATTATGAAATGTCCGTGCGATTAGTATTCTCGTCACGTTGCTTAGAATTTGAATTTATCAATTAATTAGTTATTTAATTACTCCTATTAATTGTCAACCCTTCCACATTATATTTTTACGAATCTACATTAATTTACAAATTTTAATTTTAATACGATAAAATATTAAATACTATTATGCAATCGGTGCTTAGTTGCATTAGGTATTCCTAAAAAAAATCTTATGAACTGTTAGCAATACAAACGCAACAGTGCCCACGGTACTACTTTGCATGATTTAGACCCACCTATGATTTGTAATCCTAGCAGCCCTCAACTTGGTTACGTAACCTGGACGGTCAGTGTCGACGTCATTTCTTATGTATGACATAAACACGTTAATCAATACGCACTCCGAATAGTGAAGTAACGTAAATGTCTTTTGGTATTGGGGGCCCAAACATAATCGCGCGCGCATTGAACACAATTATGTACTTTTGCCACCCTGAATTGAAACCTGCCAAAAATCCGTATAAAACCGACATAATTTTATCATACACTAGTTAATTTAAAATTATTTTAAAAGTATGCCAATTCGCGTAATAAACAACATATATTTGGTTTATCGTTGGTATTAATGTGATAGTGCCTGTAACCATACAATAGACTAAAAGTAAAATTATAATAACTTGCAGTGAAAAATGTGCCAAAATCATAAATTAGAATAATATTATTTTAAAATGTGCAAGTAGGAAGTGCGAGGATGGTCTCGGTGTGTACGTTTATTACGAGAATGCTTACTCTATATTGGCGATTGTTGCTCAATCGCGTCGCTAGGCAGGAATCCGCACCTGATACACACAGAGCAATTTCTTATAGTGTACACATATCTTTATCTACAAAGCTTTACGTGGCTGTACAATGCCTGACGTAAAATCTTTTTGAAACTATTAGATAAACTATAAGATATCTTCCGGTGTTCACAACTTAGCGTTATCAAATAATATCTAGATTATTATAACTTATAGTTGAAGTCTTTTTAGCATGTAACTATGGTCTTCCATAGCAGATTGTCTGCTAAGAGACCATCCTCATTTTGATCAGCACAATAATATCAATAATATAAACTAGGTTTGTAAACCATAATTGTATATACATATTCTAAACGAATTCTAAAAAGGAGGAGGTTCTGTTCTTCTGTATGTATTTATATGTATGTTCATCGATATTTTCATTTAATTATGGACGGATTTCGAAAATTCTTTTTTTTTTAATAATTTTTAGTATTCACATAGTAATGCATTTACACATTAGAGTTCCTTCACTCAACTTCAATTTTCACGCGATGGCATACTGATGTATTATAATTTACTAGGTTAGGTACGGTTTTATAGCAGCTTGAAGAATATTTAATATTTTATTTCTACATCATTTGTGGTTTATTAGCTGTACTTTTGACTAAACGAATCGCTTTAACAACTGAATTATAGAAACTTAAACAATTTCCAATTGCCAGCGATGAGTCTGTGGAGCTTCTTTAAGCACGTTAATTATGTTTTTCAGTTATTATTTTTTTATAATTTTTTATTTTTTTTATTAGTTGAGCTTGACAACAAGAATGAAACCGTAGCATTAAATGTACAGTATAAGAATGCTTCATTACTCGTCTTTGGCCATCATAATTGGGCGTCTTCGAATTCAAGCATATAAACGATCCACTCTTAAGTGGTGGTTGATTGGTTTCATATGCTATAAGTGGTAGATGGAGTCGTAAGACTAGTCTAATTTGTTCATATTATGAAGAGGCTTGATATATACAATCAAGCATACAATCGAGTAACTGTCTATTCCAAAAAGCGTAGTTTTAACATTTGGCTTATCGCTAGTATCAAATTTCGGATTTGATTAGCATTTGGACAATTTAAGCATTTGTAGGATTGTTCAGACCTACTCATAAGTTGATTATGAACTAAAAATATTTTTCCGAGTAAGTTGCTCTCGTAAAAAGTTTTGCCACATTGAAGAATTCCAAGAGTTACAAGTTTAAAATAACTTCCTCAAGTAACCTTTAGGGATAGAATACACAAAAGCTTTTTTCCAATTCGAGTATTATGGGGGAATATTTGCCACATTTGGAATGTTATAAGAATAACATTCCAACAAAATAAAAATCTAAACATAGATATATTAGGTCGGGGAAAAAGTCTTTTCGCATTATAGTATGTATGAAGTTGTAATAAAATCTCTTTGGCTATACTATTTGTATCTGGCTGGTTTTGGTATCATTGAAAGTTTAAATTTTAAAGAACATAATTCCAAATTCAAATTAGGAAAATTTGTGATTTTTATTTGTTTTTCGTACGGTCAAGATGAGTGAATCTAATGAAGAAATTCGATACATTCTAAATTTTACTACAAAAAAGGTAAAAATGCAACGCAAGCCGCGAAAAAAATTTGCGATGTTTATGGACCTAGTGCAGTGTCTGTGAGAGTAGCACAAATTTGGTTTAAGCGTTTTCAATCCGGAAATTTTGATGTCAAAGATGCACGTCGCTCTGGTCGCCCTATTACGGATAAAATGGATGCCATTTTTGAAAAAGTGGAGCAAGATCCGGCATGTCAGTAGTTACGACGTAGCTGAAGAACTGGGAATTGACCACAAAACAGCTTTGGCGCATTTGAATAAAACTGGGTACACAAAAATGCTCGATATTTGGGTACCTCACGAGCTCACTGAAAGAAACCTAATGAACCGTGTACTCATTTGTGATTCTTTATTACGGAGTAATGAAACCGGACCATTTTTGAAGAAGCTGATAACTGGTGATGAAAAGTGGATCACGTACGACAAGAACGTGCGAAAAAGGTCGTGGTCAAAGGCCGGTCAGGCTTTACAGACTGTGGCGAAACCCGGGTTAACTCGCAACAAGGTGATGCTGTGTGTGTGGTGGGATTGGAAGGGCATTATTCATTATGAGCTGTTACCACCAGGCAGGACCTTCGATTCTGAACTCTACTGCGAACAACTGATGAGATTAAAGCAAGAAGTTGAGAGAAAGCGGCCGGAATTAATCAACAGAAGGGGTGTTGTTTTTCATCATGATAAGACCTCACACATCTTTAGCCACTCAGCAAAAATTAAGAGAGTTTGGCTGGGAGATGTTAATGCATCCGCCGTATAGTCCTGACCTTGCACCTTCAGATTTCCACCTGTTTCGGTCTCTTCAGAATTCTTTAGGCAGTGTCAGGTTACATCACGAGAGGACTGCCAAAACCACTTGTCGCGGTATTTTGATCAGAAGTCCCAAAATTTCAATAGCAATGGGATCATGTCCCTACCTACAAGATGGCAAAAAGTTATCAAACAAAATGGTACCTACATACTTTAGTTAAATGTAAATAAACTATATTAAAAAATGTTTTGAATTTTCTTAAAAAATGCGAAGAAACTTTTTCCCCAACCTATTATACAAATATAGGTTGAATTAAAGTTAACGGATATAACTTAAATATGTACATACTCGTAACTACTCTACTTACTAAATTCTAACAAGTCTAAATGAGTGAACTACTAATGTATCACCAGTAACAACCAAAATTTACTACGACTAACAAGAATGTTATTATTTATATCCTACTAATTTAATAAAACCGTTATGTACCTAGCGCTTTATTAAATTAGTAGTGTTAGCTACTTCATACGTTGTGTCTTCCAGCCTTTGTTTTCATTATGTACACTATAATTGAACAATTTTCTTTACTAAAGGTAAAGCTGAGTCAAACATCTAATATTTTTACCAGTAATTTCGTAATTTCCGATGAATTTTTATAATTAAAAATGAAATACTGTTCGTTGGAAAGCGCTTCACTTTAGAACAACTGCTGGAGCAATTCGGCTATTTTTTATTTTAAAATGTTCGTAATAGGTTTCCGAATTAGGTTTTTGTGGAATGTTTCCGGTAAAAATTTTAAATTCGAGAAAAACTGAACTTTATTTCTTCTATGGGATTTTTGTTTGAATGATTGAAATTTGGATACGACAACGTCTGCCGGGTCAGCTAGTTACTAATATAAATAAATACATAACTATTCATAAAATATTATTTGCTTAAGAAGATTACTAATAAAGACTATGACTATTTACCATGATTAAAATTATATTATATTGTGATAAACTACATAAGCATGGTGCAAATATAAATAATGGAACAGAGTTGCCAAGTAGGTATAACATTATTTATTATTATTTTACTATAGAATTCTCAACATTAAGGACATTATATTTTCTAAATTGGCAACTCTAATCCAGTAATTGATATATATATATATATAACAGATTGATTACTATTATAGCTAATATTGTTGGTACTAGGTAAAATACACATGCCTTTCGGTACCCATTTTTGAAATATACCTACTGCCAGTAAACGTTCGTGAGTATTGAAAAAATAATGTAATGACTAAAATATAGAGTCTCGAGTAGTAGGTAAATCCAAGAAAATAACTACAGTTTGTTTAGATTGGTTTTTACCACGTACAGTTAGTTTAAAACCTCTGAATTTAAGAGGTTTAATATAGTAGAAATGTGACGTGAATTGGCGTAAACGTATTAGGCTGACGCCTATTTACTTCTAGGTTTGTGTACTTAAATGATAGAAATAGCTATTATCAATAAACATAATAACTATAATTATTTAATTAAACGTGCAATGCGCACGTATTTTTAAAATATTCCTTATTTATTTTCAGAACCTTGGCGGTAATATGTTAAACCTTATCTTTGTGTATTTAATAAATATGTAGAGCACATAGAGACTCGATATTTCCAAGATAAAGCTGTTACCAACATTATTAGCTGATCCTTCTATGAGGCACAAGTGTATTGCATAAATATATGGTATATTATATGTAAATATATTAAAGTTTGATATGATATAGAATAACATACAATCGGTCAAGTGTCGACGTGTGCTCGGCATTCCGGTTAACCATTTCACCTCCGTTCGGCCTAGAACGAGATATATGTTGCATTTCTCATTTGCTTACTTGAAGAGTCTCCCTCAAAGATATGGTCCCCATTTGGAAAGTATATTGAAAATGTAACCGAAATAACTTGATTTGTAGGAAATTAAGGGCAAAACGATATAGCAGGTTAGGAAGTATTTCGTTCAGAGATGAAATGTAAATGAATAAAGACCACGTCGCTGTGCGATGAATTCGGACGAATACAATGTATGTAAGTGATTGAAAGAGACACTCACTTGCGCTTCGCGTGCAGCATCTCCATGAGAAGGGTTTGTGTGGGTGCTTGGCCGGCACAGTGCCGCTGGTATAGATGCTCCTCTCCTCGAGCCGCTAGAGCGTGGATCTCAGGTACAACCATTACTAGTTTGCCGAATTTGTCCTGAAATTTTATAACATTGAACTTAATAGAGGACTGTATATTCGTAGGTACTTTCTTCCATGCCTAATCAAAATTGGTTTGATGACGAATTTTAATTTCGTGCTTGAATAAAAATGTGCGTAAAATAAAATGGCTCGACTCAGTCGGGTGGATGTACAGTGTAGAAAATTGAAACTATAGAAGTTCGAAGTTTCTAATTGGCGAGATGAAAATTTCTGTCCATCAATTAGCCTTTAGCAGTTTCGTTTAGATAGATGTAGACTATACGAAGACATTACGCTCGACAAGTGCGATGATAGTCGACAGGTCGATGCAGTAGTCGAATTAATCTCCTCTAATCCCGGAAACTGGTTTACTAACCTGTATCGTAGGATAACAGGACAGCGTGTAGTCGAGAAGTGCAGCTTGAACTGTCTGATAACCATCTCGGACGCACTTCACATTTACGATGCCTCTCACTTCTGAAACGTCAAGAAAAACCTTCAAGAAAAAAAAACAACATTGTGTAGTGATTGATGTACAAAATCGTGTCATTACACAACCTTACGGATTTAGTACAAATAAGAATTACTTAAATTAAAATAAAAACAGTAACAAGTAAATCATTCGCATTGGGGCATACGTAAAGATTCATTACTAAGGCACACAATAAATAAAACTAAACTAAATAAAAGATATTTCATTAATAAAATACTAACCAGGGTTTAATAGAAGCAAAAATTTGACGCATATGTAGTCTGGGACATCGAATTTGAGCTCTGCTAGTTTGTTCTGGAGCTCGTTGAAGTGATCAGCCAACGAGGGGACGCCTAGGAGGCCCAGACAAAGAAGGTCGAACTTCTGGCCGTTGTGAAGAGTAGTCTCGTCAGGCAAGCCATTGTGCATCCTCTGGTGAAGGTGATCCAGCACCAACATGTCGGACCATGAATGCTGCAATAGCTTCATTTGATCATCAACCTGAAACAAGTCAAAACCGCATTGCTACACATGCAGGGCGAAATAACCAACTCTTCGCAATCGTTTGCGATGTAGGTCTCGAGTTGAAATTTGTCGTCACTAATGAATGATATATTACAAAAATAGAATATTAAACGCAGCAAGTGTGATGATAATAAATACTATAAACAGTAATATAGAAGCAGTTCTAATAATTCGCTTTATGTAGGTTAGTTTAACGCTGAGCATGGTTTATAGAACAATATATTAGTAACTGCCTCTGTATTACAATAACATTACTGTTGTAAAAAAGTAGAATTCCTTGTAGTATAAAACATTAGTGACGGCAAAAATTGGACGCAGATAGGAGTTACGACATGTCTGTGGTACATTGTTCTTGTTCTTCTTCTTTAGTTAAACTTTTAAATTCTTTCCACTTTTGCATGCCGTCTTTTTTATTACACGTTCCAACGATAAGAAACTTATGTTTTGCTTTTGTTAGCGCGTCATTCTCAGTATCAAACTAATTCAGGTGTCGTGTGTAATCAAAATATTATCTGACAGTCGCAACCGACGACGTCGTTCTGTGACCTACATTTTATTGAGTTGCATTAGAAAACACGGGGCGGAGCTCGAGCGCGTTAAATTTGCCGTTTACGAAATGTTACAACTGAATTTTAGAGCTCGGAGGCATTGCCACACCGCATGCTGCTTGCTCAACACGATGGATCGAAACGATGAAATACAACTAGCACTGAATAAAACATTATTTATTTGGCCAAAATCATGGCATTGACATTTACCTATAATCTAATTATGAAATTACCGTTTTAATAAGTACAGAGTTTATACTCGTCATAATTAACATACTTATCGTCTTATTTTTGTTGTATTTGCAAAGGAAAAAGTAATTTTGTTCTAACTCTAACTTTAAAATTCTATGAACCCTAGGAATACGACATAATGCGCCACAGCGCCAACAATCTCAGTGGACGCGTGTGTATTAAATATACTTTTCTATTTTCATTGTTATAGAGCAGAGAATTGCGGAGAGTTGTAGTGAGTCATTTGTCGTTTCGGATCTAGTACAGCAAACACTCCCTTTGGGCGGCCATCTTGAACTGAGTTGTTGGTAATCGGTAGTGCGCGAAGTGGGTCAAAGTCGTCTTGAATTGCCGCGTGCCCAAAACTTTAGATACCAATGTCAGGAGTCTTATTGGATCTACGGCTTATAGTTACAGATAAATTCGTAACTGCCTTATAGGTATCTGCTCATAGTATATGGATGGTGGACTGTAAACTATTTCACGTTATGTACATCTACTTACGTTTTATTGTGAGCAGACCACTTGTATGATTTCATTCCAATATACAACTGCTAATAACACCTACACATACGACAGCAGTTAATTACAGCGCTTCATGAATTTGGTAGTCAGTGCGGAAAAAAGTTTTTTTTTTTTTACTTTATATCTGTCAAATCAACCCGTTTTATGAAATTATTTGACACATATAACAATAATTGTATTTTTTTAGAACTTATCTTTTTTAAACCACTTACTTAACAAAACATACTTCATTTAGATTACACTAAATCGTTGCACAAGTAAACAAAATGCCGAACATCTACCCGAGGCGGTATAGGTACTAGTTATCGTTATTGACAGTTTCGAAACTAAGACTTGGCTAATGTCTAGACCGCAGAAGATCGAATCGTAAGGAAAGTGAAAGGCTAATCGTATTTTTACAAAGTTAATGTTCTACAAAATCATTTCAAAGTGAACTATTTTAAATATTATCGTGAATCTAATTTCGTTTAAAATCTAATTTGAGTTGGTTACTTAATTGAAAACCCGTAACTGTTTTAACTGCACCATGCATATAATTTTTCATTATTCAAATAGATATGACATTAAACCGAAAACCTAAAAATATCTACGAGTTCGATATCACTATGAAAATACGCGGCAGCTCAAGTTCATCGCGCTGTTATGTGACTAATCGCAATTAGTATTACGTAAGAGAAAGCGAAGAAAGGCCACAGAACTTGTTACGTCTCCGTTACCGGCGGTTACGCGTCGCGGTAAAAAGTGCTTTCTCGCGGCAACTCGGCCACGGGCAGTGTGTCAAGTGCGGCGGCGAAAGTGCAGCGTTGCCGCCCCGCGTGCCCGCACCGTTACATCACATCCGTCTGGGGAAAGTTTAGGTCATCAACATCTCTCCCGCCCGCTCATACCCCCGTACACGCGCCCTTAGCGCGTCTACATCATCGCATGTGTTCTTAAAAACTGTTGTTGTTTTATGATCAGAAGCCAAAGTATAAATGAACCATACGTTGACCTATTTTCTAATTAATTGAATAATACTCATTGAAAATGCTATGATTTCCGTAAACAGAATGTCTACAGTAAAATATATCTACGCTCACCACCGTCCTAATTCCGAGAATGGGTCGTAAATATGTCCGCGTCATTTTAGCACAAACAAAAATTGCTAGCAGTGAAGTGGAGGCTGTCTGTGGGAGTGAGACGAAGCGATGAGCGCAGAGTGGCAACGTCGCTCGCCCACATGACCGACTGCGGCTCTTGCGTAAGCGTACGACGACCACGGTGCGGCGGCGGCCGCCGCCGCCGTCACCGGCTTGCTCCCGCTCCTCGTCGATTGACTCCTGCTGATTGTTTGAACTCCCGCTCGACACGCGTTATTAGACATCGCACGGTGTAATATTCCTTTTTGATTTTTATCGCAACAACCACATCCGAGTAGTACTAACCGTCCGGGATTTTACTGAAAGATCACGACTTCGCAAGGAAAATATTTTCATAAGCAACTTTTTAATATGTTGGTCCTTTTAACCCGGGCAAATCTATATTACTTTTGTATTTCATAATAATTTGTGTGCATTATTTTTATTAAATATATGTGGAATTGAAGTGCGACCGCAGTGGCAGGCGGCACGCTTGTCGTAGGAACTTGACCCAGTTGGTGCGGCGCGGCGCGGGCGGCGCGGCGTATCGATTGCGAGAGGCACCGCGTCGCCTGCTGCGTCACACGCGCCCCTTACACGCACACAACCACATCGTAACTAATCACTATCTGTTAGTACGCAAATCACTATAACCATTCGCAATGCGTTACAATCAACTGTAATGAATAATACACAATGCAGCAGCGCAATGGCGTCGCATTCGCAAGCAAAATTTGGTGTACACCAGGATAGGGTTGAAGGATTTGGGACAGGATTTTCATACTTAGCTATTAATTCACCTTTAAATACTTAAAGAACACGGTGTTTCTCGCCCAATCCACTTGTGAAAATAAGTTTTGGTCCAATACTTTGCACATTAACTCAAAGAGATCGACCTCACACTGATTGTAAGTCTGACTCTGCAAGAGCCCAAATAGCGAATTCTGCCACTCGCGATCATCAATAGTTTGTACGAATTCGCGTATCATGGGTGAGACTCGTAGGGTTTCAGTGCTTGTGGGTTCGGCGGTGCTCGATGGCGTGGCGGCTGCTGTGGCTGGTGCGTCAAACGCGAACGCGTCCGGCGACGCTGAATGTGGCGAATGTGCTTCCCACTTGTCGTGGGCGGGCGGCGGCGGTGGTTGAGGTGGCTGCGGCTGCGCAGCCAGCAAGGCCGGCCCAGGTGATGACTCTGGCGATGACGTGAGAGATGACACTTGTGGGATCTGTATCTCTTGCTTGACTGGTACTGCGGCGTAGGGAGAACCGAAGCCAAGTACCAGACCGCTGTCACCTAGGGAGCCACGCAATGTCTGCACCGCGATTTGTCTTTGTCTCATCATCTGTAGTTTACGGGCGCGATCTCGTTTGTACATGGGCCCAAATTTGTTGCGCCCGCCGCGCATGCGGTCAGCTCGCACGGCTGAAACAAAAATAAAATTCGTTAAATGTAATGATGTTGGATTAGACTCATTTACTTCAGGGTTGTATTCAATAACTAAATGTAGTAATTTGAATGCTGCAGTAATATGACGCTAACAGAAAAAATGCAGGGTTTGCCATTGCCATGTCAACTTAAAGTTAACCTCATTCAAAAGATTACATCATTCTGTCCACCCAGTAAGGGTAGATAGTCTAAAAGGACTGAATCACGCACCTGTGTATATAACAATATACCAAGTTTCATGCCTCTAACTTAAATCAAAAAGAAATAGTTATCCCCGTAAAAATCGTTACTCTCAATTACGGTCTTAATAAGATATTCTATAATAGCTTCGATCCAGATTGATTTTAGAGTTACAGCTTAAGTAAATATCAATTTGCTAGTAGCTAAGCTCAAAATTATATCATTTGTTATACCCCCAGAGAAAACGCAAGGGCCCCGAGATAGATGTTCGTACAAACAAAAAAAGGAGTAAATGAGGCGTTGTAAACCCCTCATTTACTCCTTTAAGGGAGGAATATCCAAAGATCCTTTCTAAATGGGCATTTACAATTTTATGGCATCAAAGATCTAGTGATTTAGACCTAGTGTCCTAATAATTATAATTTATTATTTAAGAATTATAGTTAGGGATTAACATAATGCCAGCTGGTTCAAAAGTTAATAGATTATTATGTTTATGTTTTGCCGTGTGATATTCTTACATCATAGTCTACTACTGCAAGTAATTGTTTGGCATTCAATAAATATTTAATAACTTGGGCTTGAAATTTAGGACGGTGGCCTCATAACATAACGCACGCGGAGTCGACCGCTCTTTATGATTCTGGCTGAATTCCAAATTCCAAACGGCGCTCCTCGCGATCCGCGATACCAGCAATTTATGTTTGTTCCGATTCTTTGTACACCAAACTGACTGACATCTTTGTATTCAATGATAATTTAACAGTAACTAAACTAATTTAAATAATAAATTGTTTCATAAAAGTTCATAGCATTTGCATAAAATGTGTCCAAGATGTAGGTTTATTGCTTCAAGGCATTAAGATATCAACAACGTACTGTAGGTATAGGAACAGCATCCCTTTGATATTCGCTTTCTTGCAAAGATATTGCATTCCAGGAATAAATATTAATCCGGTCATTGTGCTATATTCTTCTGTATCCCCATTAAAATATAAATATGAAATACATACATAAAAGCAGCATAATTAAATGACAATCAGTTGACGTGAATATGGCGAAAAATTATGGGCTACAATAATCTAATATCGCGAATTCGCGACAGATTTGCCAAAAATGTAAACAAATATGAGTTTATGGAAAAATAACTTTAAATCCTACACAATAAAGTTCAGTTAACGCTACAACTTCAAACGTTTTTATAACTTTTTCAATAGTGCTAGTCACTCTGAAATCAACTTAATTTTCATTTAAATAAAGTTGATATTTGTTTAACTTGAAATAACGTCAATTTGAAACAAACATAAAATTTGAATTTATAGATAGATTGGGAAAGCGTTAGTCCTCTGTTTTTGCGTCAGTATCGAAGTATGAACACAAGGTTGTGAAAAAAAGGAGCTTCACAAACGACAATAATTCAAGTAGTCGAGATAAAAGTTTTTATTAAGGTCAAAATATAGAGATAAATGGATACATTAAAAGGTCCGAATTTGATTTAGGTAAAAATACATAGCCGAAAACGAGACCGTTTTAAAAATATGGGTTCGAGTGGTTGTGTTAATAGCTATTACTTATAGCTCCGAGTTTATATTATCTTCCTATTCAGTTTTGGGCTTTAATGTTCCTTCTGTTACTTCTGAGCACTTAATCCCCTATTCGCTTTATACCGGGTAAACAGAAAGTACCCGGTAGGTCGTAGATAATGAATTCTGGCCAACAGACCAAATCTGATTTAATGTAGATAATTCAACTATATCCACTTTGTTGCCAAGATGATGATTGTTTAAATTGTTATACTTTTGTGAAAATTGTGTTACTTCTTTCATTTAGATATTCGTTATTCTTAAATGCTTGCGTAGAATTCTGAGATGATGACTAAAAGAGAAGTGTGAAATAGTCATGTTGCGCCGACCCCAAGTAAATTGGGATAAGGGCAGGAGATAACAAACAAACTAATCAAAACATGAACCATCTAAAAGCTAAGCTTCAACTCTTGATTAGTGTATTGTAGAATAGTTACTAGAATTTTACCAATGTCCCGATGCATAGTTGATGGTGCAATCTCAATAAAATACGATACGACGGATAGGTTTGTATAAAGTGCTTGCATGTGTGCTAACATTGCGAGGTAGCTTTATTAATGGTCAGTTGAACAACAGCGAGCGTTTATGCTGTCAAATTATTTATTTGAAGAAAATATTAAGAAAATCGAGTTTGATTACTTATTTTCATAGGTAAGGGAAATATAATATATCATATAACATACCTAATTCATTATTAAGAAGGGGGCTTCTTTCTAACGGTTAATATTGGGATTCTATCTAGCAGCATTTCAGCTTGGCACCGAATCGGCATCGCCATGAAACTTCATTCATTGTGCCTGGTTGGCGGCCGGCGTGGCGATGAGGAAGAAAGATAAATAGGTTAGTTGTCACAGAAATAGGTACAATTTAGGCTGAAATGCATGTGATGACCTTCAACGGTCATAAAGTAACGGTTGTTTTGTAAATCCTACATTTACACCAATTTTATGATAATATGATGGCAAATAAAAAATTCATGACGGAAAAAAATCAGGCGATCGTTTGTATCGTGTGTGACTGCGCTCCGTTTTATTTACTATTCTGCCATTAGGGTATTCGCATCACATGCATTTCAGACTGGACTCCAGTTATTCTTGTTGACTCAGGCTATCTCTTGGATCTAGCAGGTACCAACTGCTTCGTTTGAATAGTAAAAGGAGTTTTAGGTTTGTTTTTCAAGCGATTTGGATTTTCCGCGTAAGAAGTAACGTTTTTATAGCTGACTTTACCATTTTTCCAAAATCTGTGAATGCTCTTGGCAATTACTCAAGAAGTTAATGAAAGTCTCCTAAGAACATTTTTCTACAACGGTTAAGGTTCACAACGGAAAGTTTCCCTTACTGCCTCGTCTCAACTTCTACCCTGTATTACTCCGATCGGACACGGAATGAAGACAAAGGCCATTTAATTCTATTCGGATTCTTGTACTAAATTTGAATGACTTTATAGTGATATATATCATTAATTTATACCTTTTGAAACGGGTGTAATAAGTCGAGTTTTTTTGTTTATGATATAAATAATAGTTGCACTAATTAATTGTTGTGAACTTAAATATTGAAATCTGAAAATATATGTATACTTAACACTAAACCTGGAACGGAAAGGGGCTTTCAGTAAGTCGCCGGTCCGCCCAACTCACGAGTTAAAAATAACAACCAGTTTTTATTGTAGCCAACGCGCCACTGAGCGATAAAGACAGACTTACAGGGTTTCGTAAAGGGTTCAAAAGAGACGGCGAGCGTAACGGATTTAAGCATTGCTGTGTGCAATTCCATCAGTTTCGTATTGCAGACCGGGTCGTTTCACGAAAGGATTGTATGCGTGCTTTTATAACGAGTAAAGCAGGAGTCTATTATTAGTGAAATTCACTTTACATTTTGAGCAAATAATGTCTGAATCTTATGTTTTTTAACGACTTGAAGATGAAATATTTATATGCAATGACTAGAATAAAAATTGCCTTTAGCCTCATGTCCGATCACTAGTTCGGCAATATTCTGCTACACTCCCGATGTAACTTTACGGAATACCATAGCTACATCAATAAGCAGCAGTTCAACCATTAATCCTTACCGTACAATGCCAAATGGGAATAGAGTTTTTGTGATAGCTTTTAATGGATATTCAAAAAAGAATCCAACATAGTGGAAAAATGGTCACGCTAACAGAAAAGATAGCTTTAAGTATTGAATTGGGAAGGATTACACACTTTCGGGCTTCTTATCGCCCCTCACGCTTGTGCATACATATATGCATTTTAGCAGAGGGCGGACGGCTTCAAGTACTCGCAGGGGCTTTATTTTCTATTTACTATCCGTCTCTTTGTGGGCGTCAAGCTCTGTCAATTCCAGAATTGTAGGTGCTGGTTTTTCCTTTACGTCAAGTCTACAAGTTTTTTCTATAGTATCCACAAGGTTTTATAGTAAACTATTGGTGTTAAGGTTGATGTTGTTACTTGTTTTTATTCTACCGTTGCAGTACTGAACGTTACCTTGAAAAGTTCCTAGTGTTCTAGTTTCAGTACTCCAGGAAGCTCAAACTTTTATAAAAAATAGTGGACCGCGGACCACGTTGCTATCTTTAGTTTTTATTTAAGAATTTAAATAGCGATGCATGGGCGTCGTATGTATTATCCAAACAGAAGCTTAATTACAAGTTTAATTCGACTAGGGTTTAGCTTTTTCAACTCTATTACTTATATGATGCCTCAACTGATTGAAAAAAAAAAACACTTATTCATCTACGGAGTACTTTTCATGAAAAAATTATTAATATATTTAGTCCTCAAGATATAGATGCCGTGCGAATCATCAATCATTCAATAGGTCTTCGACATAGCGTTCAATTTCGATCGAAATTGAGGAGTGACGTTTTTAAGTGAACCATGTTAATCAATCCTTATTTAAACTGCTATAGTTGATATGCCTCTCTCTCTCTCAGCCTAGCCTTATCCTTTCTCATTTGGGGTCGGCTGTTCTCGTCATTCTTCGCCAGACGTGTCTGTCTCAGCGGTCTATAGTCGATCGTCGAGACATCCCCTCGTGCCTCCTTTAGGTGGTTTTTGACGGACTAAAGGGTCTTCCGCGCTTTTTCAAGCCGATGCACGATGTGGATGCTCAGGACTTGTCTAGTAAAATACTATAATAGTCTATAAAACTATGTATACTCGTTTGATTTCCAGTGTAACCGGAGTCAGCTGTATATAAATTATTTTTCATGGAACTACTAACTACCATCTATTCCTTGCAGCAATATTTAGAGTTTGGAACAGTTTTTCGACTTTTGGTTTTCTGAGTAATCGTAACGGGGCCCGGTTTATAATGTTCTTCACAACACAGAGGGTCTCGATATGTTTAGAATGCGTTCTTGGATTGATAGCGGCAATCGTAGTACCACATAAATCGATTGATTCGTGCAGCTGTTATTGAGTCACGAAAGTCTCAAAGCCCCTTTCATGATTTTTTTATTAGTCCAATCTATGAATTTTCGCGAGGATACACCTCAAAACTTTGTCAAGTGATGATAATGTTAACATGTTACACAAGTATGTAACTAGGTACTGCATCATGACATGACTTCAATACTGATTAAATACCTGATAGGTACTTTTTAAATAATGTATACTTAATTTAATTAATTTACAAGTCATCATTTATGAAGAAATCCAAATGAAATATGTATAGACTAACTGTTACTGTTCTATTTTTTGAATGAACTGCTATTAATATTACTTCAAGTAAAATCTATTGGTAAAAAACCAATAGATTTTTAGACGTCTTTCAAGAAATGTTAATACGTGATAGTACTTTCTTGATTTAACATAATAGCACCTTAAATCGGCCGTCTGGGTTTCGAAATAATAGTTTTTAAAAATTAGCAGTCAGCGAAAGATCTCTCACAACTAGCGAAACAAAGCTAACTTGCCTTGCCACATCATAAAAAAGACAATGCTTAATATAACAAATCAAACATAAATTAGCCTGATGTTAAACCAAATTTTTGTTATACAATTGTTTTATACTATCATCAAATATCCTTAAACTAAATGAGGTTATCGACAAGTCATGACTCAGTGTATTTAGCAGTTCAGTAAAAGCGTTACACATATGTTAAAAAAATACTTTAATGTTCACCATTAGGTTCAAAAGGCCTTGTGCGCCTTTATTAAATAGTTTTATCTTGAGAAGTTTGTTATTTGGGAGTTATAAGATTTTTACGAGCATTTTTGTCAACAGCTGCTTCTTTGTGCTTCAATTGTGGTGCAAAATCTTTGCGGATATTAACATATAAACGGCTCCATTGAGAATTGATTACGTGAATGGAGGTGAGAAATTGTGACGTGTTTGGCGGGAATTGAGAAAAATATTAAATATATTTTAGCGATACGACTCGCATATGCACTAACAAACTTAAATGCGTTGATTTAAGTATCTAATGTTAAAATATAATGAGCACATAACGTATAGCAGCCGATAATGCGGTAAACGAGGTCAGTCGTTTATAACACGACTAAACTAGATCAAGGTCAAGGTCATTTTTACAAATCAAAAACATACGTCGCTGTGACAAACAGCCGGTGTGCAGAAATAGATACATACGTCTGAGTTCACCTCGGATTCTGATGTTATTTGTAGAACTGCCCCAGTTGTAGATGGGTCAAGGTCGACCTTGGGAAAGAGGTCACGGAAACTCATCATGTCTCAATAGTATCTGGATGCGGGGACGTTTTGGACAGAAGCAAAGACACCTTTACCCTCGTACAAAAATCTAACTTCATACCTGTCACTACCAAATTTTCGACCTTGGCATACGCGTCAGGGCCGTCAAATGAAGTAATCGTGTCAACGAGATAAAAAATAGTATGTACCGAAAGGACGGGAAGAGGTGGGGATCGCTCCTTGTACCGACGAGTCGGTGAAACTTGGTCAAGGCTGGCAGTGCCCCTCCTCTCCCCTGTAAGTCCCCTCCCGTCCGAGTACCGGCGGAACTGGCCGATCGCATCCGAACGCCCGCACGCACTCGATCGCGCGCCCAGATAGCGGCAGCGGCGATCGTTACACAACCTAGATAAATCACCCGCGATGATCCACCGAACTGTGTCAAGATCTCATCAATACATAGTAGAATTTAGCACCAGTAAGAATCTGATCAGATTTGAATGTAGTTGAAGAGAAGCACCTCGCCAGACAGCTGCAGCATGTCCAGGAGGCCCATCTTTTTAACTGACTCAAATATACAGTAGAAATGTGGTTATGAACGTTGTCATGATGGAAGCTACTTTTGTAACATGATTTTACGCACCGAAACCGGTTTTTGCGCCACGGAGGCGTGCTTGAAGCGCCTGCGCACCAAAATCCTTCCAAGATGGCGGCGCTGGTAGAACTGTCGTAATAATACGACAGGTAATGCCTAAAAAATAGAAAGGCCCGGTGTACGAGGCCGCTCTGTCGAAACACTCGATTCGGGTCAAGGCAGCGCGCCGAAATAGTCGGCTGGCGCGCGAGTTTTTATTGTGATCTAACATCTGTCGCTGCCCGCGGCAGTCCAACCCCCTGCGTTAAGCGTTCCGCAATTATTACATGCGTGTTATATTTTCACCATCTGATCTTGAGATTTCCTATTATCATTGTCCACCTAGACCAGTATTACCAATTGGAATATACTTCATATCATACCCATTTGAGCAAATGCATCGTTTTCAAATTAGACTTATTATGCTGACATGCATTGAATATGGTCGTTGTAGTTCAGAAAAAATAACTGGTAACAGGTAACTGTTAGTTCTTATTCCGCACAGTGATGGTTCCGAACCACGCCGCGTAATATTTAGTAAAATATTTCAATGTCTACTCTCCTAACTACGATTGCAGTTATGCAGTACAACGGTGATAGCCTCTAGTGGCAGAAATTGGCAACCGACTTCCCTATTTGCTGTAATTGACGTAACTGCTTCATAAAATGTACACCTAGCTCAACAGTGGGACATTGATGTGATACAATTAATTAGTAATTGGCATATAAACATAACCAAATTAACGATACCATTAACAAAACAACCGATCGTGACTTCTTAGAAAATTAAATGATTCGGTGATTCTATTATTTACAAAGCATCGTGCTATTCGACTCCGTCTCCTAAAATTCAGCTGGCTATCTCTCACTGATATGGATATAAAGTAAATATTGTGACAGGCGGGCAAACAGACAATCTAAGTAGGTTTAGGAATAGGGTAAGTACCGTCCATTTTGGGTACGAGGCTCAATATTCGGGCAAAAAAACGGGATATAGATAGCATTAAATGTAATCTACTGACGTCTAAATATCCCTCTAATAGAGCTGATATTATATTATATACATTTCATTATAAATACAACATATATTACTATAAATCAATTAAAAACTTTTTCTTAGTTATTACGTAGAAATAATCACTCAGAAATAAAGCGATAGCTTTATTACGTAAAGTAAGGTGAACACTAAAAGCAGCAGGCCGTGTAACAACCATCATTATTCGTCGACCGTGGTCCGTTGCACCGTGCTACCGCGGTCGCATCACTAGGTATATGGGGGAACTAATTTAATTAGTCTGTTTATATACAGGCACTTGAAGAACGTTAATGTTGTTAAGTGAAATTATTATTAACTGGTCTACAAACACCGTGTTATGTTATACGGTCAGGTTGGCTGTCTATTGACAAAGACTGTATACTGTCAATTTCTACTCTTTCACGCGCACCATGCCGCTAGCGGAGCTTGGAACCGGTACCAAAAGTTCTGGGGTTTAGGTTTAGGTTTTGTACGGTTCTTGCCATTTCGGTACCTGGGTACCGGTACTCGACACCAACAAGTACCGGTACCAAATTCAGGTACCCGGCACGAACCACATTTTTTTTATTTGTACGAGGAATCTCGTACGGTTGGCAACCGTGAAATTATTTTTCTTTAGTACAGTACCGATAGTGATTAGAAATACCTGGGCCAATGGTACCGGTTTCCAAAAATACCGGTATTTCAAGCCCTGGGTAAAGGGTTGTGTAACCAAAGAGCCCCAAAGCGCAATTGCTAAGCCTAAGCCAACTTTGTGCATGTCCGATAGTCAGTAGGAAATTGATTCAGCTCTGTATAGGGCATTATAAACATAGGTAGGTAGTCAGTTAAATTAAAAAGACAAGTAAATAATCCAAGCAAATTCTGCACTTTTAAGGTTTTTGTTCCTGCTATAACTATATGCTATACCCGAAAAAATGGTGCGCGAGTCCGAATTGCATTTGGCCATTTGTTTTTACTAATGAGCAAGAGTATGAGCACTAATGAGTATAGCAAAGTTTGAATCATTGCTTCTTTCATTTCCCCCAATTACTAAGATAGCCAGTTAGCAGCTGAACAGCATAGTGGCGTAGAAAGTTGTGAAGATATTTCTATTTAATTTCTGGTCACAGCAGTTTGTTAACTGCGCGCTTTTAGGGCCCTCGCCCACGGCGACTTTTTGTAGCGATGCAGTCGCGCGTTAAGCAAACGCGCGACAGCATCACTTCTAACGCGTGTTAGTCGCATTTGCAACGCGCTACTGCATCGCGATTGTATCGATACAAACGCGCGACCGTTATGACCCGCGATGGTTAGTCGTTCTTCAGCTGATATACATTGTCTCATCATTGTATTTCTGCGTGTCAACTCTGGTTTTACAATGGAAAGCAATTCACAAAACGTCGAATATGACATTCTATAACAACTTTTGAATTTAAGATCATAATTTTTGAGTTGTTTGAATGTTGTTACATGATGTCCACAAAGTAATCTCTGGGTATTAAATGGATGCATCCAATATTGACGCTGCTTCCGTTGCCTACGCTTCGGCTGCTTACGTAAAAGCAGCACCAAAGACAACGTGACCAATGTTGCCTCAACGGAGTCCATCTTGCAACTGTATTGATCCAAGGTATTTTTGTATCGTAACTGCATCGCGACCGAATCGCGTTTGCATCGCGACCGAATCGCGTTTGCATCGCGACTGAATCTGGTCCCGTGGGCGCGGGCACACAGCTAGCGACTGCTTCGCGTCTGTATCGATGCTACGCGCGAGAGCATCGCGACTGCATCGCTACAAAAAGTCGCCAGTGGGCGAGGGCCCTTAAATAACCATTTGTGATGCAAAACGTCATGTCATGTTATAACTGTCAGAAGCGTGATCGTCGTAACTCATACGTAAATCGTGATGCAAACTTATATTTTAGTCCAATTTCACAAACCCACAGCTCCAAATAATAGGTATCTTATGTCTTCTATCGATGGAATATTGACATACCAATTTACTTTCAATCTACTACATTTTTTCAGTTTCAGATTGCAATATTTGTAAGAAACATGTTAAGAGCTGCTGTTTTTTTTTACAACCGGTAGTTTATTGAGTCTTAGAAGTTATTTATTTCTCTTAATAAAGTTACACATAGTTACATCCAATTTGCAATAATTCATTAAATTCGGTATGTATGCACGGATAAGTAACGTGATACGTGTCCAGGTCACATTTGGGTAGCCCATTGCGACAGGTCGACCGAACGTCTTGTGAAACGGCGCTTGCGCAGTGTACCCCACCGACGACGGTCGATTGTGTCGAAACGCACGATACAGTCGCCGGCGCACGCCCGATCCACAACCCCCACTAGACTGAACTACACAAATGTATCGGATATAATGCAACTTTATGATAAAATATTAAATATGTTATAGCAATGTTGGTAGCATTTCCATGTTAGTGTAATTTTTTTGCTAACTTCACAGTGAAGCAACACATTTACACATCGCAACTCTTATACATGTTGGAGGCGCTTACGTAAGCCTCGTGTAATTTCGCGTCGAAACTGTTCAGAAAGGAACCAACAGTACCTACATTCCTATTATAAAACGGGAAGGGCTACAGACACTAGCCCAGACAGACTGGGGAGTCGATATTTTTATAGCTAACTCACGGAATATAACCCCAACTACACTGCTACTGACTCAAACAAAGCTAAATAGAAAATCGTGGCAGCGCACTGATCTGTAGTGCTTTGTTGATTTGTCCAATATAGCTCATAGTTTTTTAATTATTTATATTCAGTTAAAAACCAATGAGGTCGTACTGGATTTTCTAAAACATATGTCTTAGGGTGTATTTCTTGTGACCATTTTTGTTTGTACCGTTTCATTATTCTGACTGTTAGAACACTTATGAAAACAAGTGTAGCGTATTGTAAAAAACTGTACTATGCGCTAAATAAAAAGCCTTAGAGTCCGTCGGTTGGGTGCTGTAGCGCTGGCATTGCACAAGGCTTGCTGCAGGTCGGGCAGGCGGTGCGAGGCTCTCGCAACACCCATTATTCGGGTCAGGCAACTATTTGTGTGAATTGTGTCATCTGACATATTACTCTTGCGATAAATATTCTTTGTTTACTTTTGTAATCTCAAAGAGCGAAATTTTTGTAAATTAAATAATGCCTGTTGAATTCTCATACATTAATTGTCGCACTTTTTTTAAGTTTTTGGAGGACTTTAAACGTACTCTGGATTTGATTAATGAATTCCTGAAATATATAATATAATAAGAAAAATAAATAATATAATTAGGCCAATTTACGAAGTCGGGAATTTAGTAAATTGGCCTAATTATATTATAGTGCAACCTTAATATAACGTAACTCAATATAACGACTTCCTCGATTTAACAAATTCTTCGTAATCCCCTTGAATTGTCCATAAGTCATTGCGAAGATTTTTTGCGTACAACCTCTTTATAACGAATTTTCAACTATCAAAAAAAAGTGTAAACCTCTAATTAACGAATTTTGTCAACCCAAAACCTTTATATATAACGTTCCCAAATCCCAACAGTATGTGATTCAGTCGCGACAGACTTCGACCCGTTTTTTCCTCTTAATAACAAATTTTAGACCAACCTAACCTCAATAAAACAAACCTCAGCTTAACGAATATATTTGCTTGTTCCCTTCTGATTTGTTATATCGAGGTTGCACTGACTGTATTTATTTACAATCATTAATGCTCCTAATGACCCTTCGGTCAGCTCGGTTCGGTTGACGTTATATTCGGCGTTTTTCAATATTGTGCAGAATTTGAAAAAATTACGTAGTAAGCATATACTAGAAAAAGGATGTGAATTTCAATAAAATGGGCTTCATAGGATTTGTAGTGTTCACAATTTGGACATATTTAAAATGCAGAATGGGTTTCTTTAGTAAATTTTAGACTATTAGATGTTGCAAACACCACAGCATCTGGCGAAACGCGCAATGGCGAATGTCTCACGCACACAGCGGCGCATTAACGTAGCAGTACGCACTAACACAGACAGCGCGCGCGCCGCATCGCGGCCCCGCTCGCAAGTAGGTCAGGGCGCTCTGCGGCCGCGCGCATTTTAAAATTAGAACGATCCGCACTTCAAGCTCCGCCCCACGCGATCGCCTAACTACAAGTTAATGTATAAATTACCTTCAAAACATCCACCTGTAACCGCACCCTTGTATCACAGCCAATTACTATAAGCTAGATTTGGTAATCATTACTCATTACTAATTTTTACGCAATAAACTTATACTTTGCTTTAATAACAACTTATGTACATAGCTGATAATCTATCAATATTATAGGTAATTCTGAAGGACTTAATTTCAACCCTGTTAATTTTGATTTGACAAGAAAATTATTCAAACTTCTTAAGCTAATTAGTACACTTCAAACATAATTAATTTTGTCTGTAAATTATTTTGAAGTAAGCCGTGACAAATTGGTGTCACAAAATAGACTGGTAATCGATAACGTTAATTAATTGTATTAAGCAAGTATTTTTTGTCAAGCAACAAGTAAGCAACAGTAAAGTAATTAGTAAGTAGTGCAATTTTATTTGCAATATTGGCATAACGTACTTTCCGGAAATGACCCAGTCTATATTCTGAAAAGATCACTAAATTGTTCGATGTCGTCGGTTTTCTGTTTGTGGTGGTTTATATTATCTGAATTTGAATTAAAACTACGATTACTTTTAACGAAATTTCGGAAATAGCGTTTAAAGTTGTATAAAATGGAAAGAATGGTGTGAATAAGTAAATCCCATAATTTGATCTGGCACTTTAAGTAAGTAGGTAGGTACCCAACTATTTCAGTAGTTTATTATATCAATTTCTACAGATATCTGCTGATTTTAATGCAGATAGAATAGTTTATGTCGGATTTTAAATTGTACTATACATAATTCGTAACCCTACTTACTGTATCTTTTATAAATCTGGTCTATAGTGACGGGATTCCGTCTCTTACCAATCTCAATTTCAGACACCCTGCAGCGTCTCAGGGTCGACCTCTACAACTAAGTGGGTGAAGGTCGGCGGGGGAATCGCCGTATTCGTTACTTCTATACTAAAGCATAGACGAAGCACTATTTCCAGGTATTATTGTATTAAATTGAGTTAAATGATGTAATTCTATTTAGGCCAATAGTTGCGACTGATCGTTAGCATGAATTGCGATAGACGCACCCTGAAATGACGATGTGAATAGGCGACATAATCCATTTTATAGAAAAAGATTATGCTAATGAAGTGAATGAAGTATATGAGAAGACACTAAAAGTAGTTACTCACCTTCGAGTTTCATGCCAACATCGAGGCACTTTTGGAAGCGGCAAAATGGACAGCGCTTCCGTTGTGTTTTGTCTATGTGGCAGGCTCGTTCAGCGACGCACGTGTACACCTTCTTATTTTGAACGGTCCTCTTGAAGAAACCCTTACAGGACTCGCACGTTAATAGTCCATAGTGGTAACCGCTAACTTTGTCTCCGCAGACGGGACAGAGTTCTTCGATTACATCCTTGGTGTCAGTTTGGTCGCACACTGTTCCAGCTGCTGGCAAATATGCGCCTGGCTCACCACCGGCGCCTGTTGGAAACAGATATGAAGCATCCAGATTGGCGTATCCGAAAGATTGTTGCTCGGGAGCGCATTGATACGCGGCGCCTTGCGGCACGTACTGTTGCGATGCTCCCGAGGGACCCCCACCTGAGCCAGATCCTTCAGGACCTGGGCTCAGGTCAAACGGGGACATATTGAGGGACATGAGGCCTGTCTGCTGGTCCATCGTCATGCTCGGCCGCTCAGTGCGGCTGTTTATTACAAATCCCTACGGCGGCGTTCAACCGCAACAACGTTCACACAGTCACCGAGTTCACTAGCGGTCTGGCCGCAACACTAGCTACCGCTCGCGGGCTGCACCTGTTCAAGCACTATAGTAGGAAGCACATAAATCCAACACATTTTGTTCAATACGAGCGGAGTAAGAAGATAACAGGCGTTAAGCGTCTGTGTCAGTCAGCAAAGTAACTATTACTACTGTTCGTACAAGTGTTGACAGCGCGTGGTATGTTACGATCGCAATGAGTATTTTAGCAACAAGCGGCACGCGTGCCGCTCGGTAGAGGTACCGCGATCGACTGGCGGGTAGCCGGCCGGCGACAACGGCGCGCGTGCCGGCGCCTCCCGCATGCGCGCCCCGCTGCCACCCGCAGGCCCCTGCCCGCTCGCACAATGGAAAACGATTAGGAGCCCATGTAATAAGTGAAAGTGAGTCGGTGACCCACTTTCCCGCGATCCAGGTCTATGTTAGTGCGCGTTCGCGCGGTTGCGCCACCGAGCGGGCGGAGGACGGCGCGGGGGGCGGCCCACTGACCCAGTTGCGCGCAGTGCCGCAGCAGGGCAGGGTTGCCGCGAACACCGAGCTAATGTTTACGTTCGTTCGCACTGCATTCGATTATGAGTTGTGTTCGCTGTACGCATACGTAACTGCAGCAATACGTATAAGTGTAACACCGCCAATTACTTATCCGACCAAGACGACATGCTCACGTCCGTGATATTATTAGTATCGAAAATGCACCTATGGTCAAATAGGTACTTGTATCGATATTATCTACTGTAATAAATAAAATTACCAATACGAACAACATACTTATTTAAAGATTTTTTTGGTTACGATAAGATAGGTTTTTTTTACTAAAATACCTTAGTTTTACTTTACACAGCGACACAATATTCACGAAAACTACTATATTAGCCTAATAATACCCAAGTTTTTTTAGCCTACCTAGTTTCCCACTACTGGGCAAAGATTTCCTTCCGATGATTGGATCGTCACACCACCGCACCGTCCAACAAATTAAAAAAATAATAAAAAACAGAAAAGTATTTTTTATGATTTTTTTACTGTTTAACAATCGTAACATATATATTATTAATATCGTACTTAACTCATATCTTACGGAAGCCCCAGAAGTAAAGGAAACGCCACAATTTCCAATTTTGATTCAATTTTTCCGTAACTCGCCAACATTTCTACAATCCTCTATGAAAAATAGTTAAGTTATAGTTTCTGAGTCACAATTCTGTTATTATTTATTTAATATTTCAAGCACAGAAATGTACAGTGGAGCGGAGTTAATGCCCTAAGCATTTTCTACCAGCAGCAATCTTTGGGTGATACAGAGACAAACAGTGGTAGAGGTTCTTTTTCTACACCTGACACGAAACAAGAAAGGACCATACCAACCAACGCACAAGAATACTGAGAGACGTATGAGAGCTCCCTGTCTTTAAAGATTGCATGAGCCCTAGATCCTACCTATCCAAAAAAAGTATACCCTGTGTAGTTGTAGTGTGTAATTGTAATATTACATTGCAACAGACAGAAAATACCCAATATAGCAGGGAAATCAAAAGGAAAAATAAATTCAATAAAGCCAAGACTAGTTGAACAAATCGTAATATGGTTTCAAAGATATTTGGGACTTCACTTCTGTCCAACGTAATATCATATTAACTATGGCTATAACAAAAATTGCTTTGAACTGAATCAAATAAAGCTTTCATGAAAAAAGCACCTCGTGTCAAAGGTCTATCAGAAAGGCTGATATTTCTTCAGTGATGTTTTACAGGATTCATAATATTATAAAACATCCATATATTTACTCAACAAATTATTCTATTGCATCCATTTTTGTGCTCTATGATTAATGACACACACCCACGTCGTATGGCAAGAATATTTGTGAATAAGCAATTACGTATTCGAAATTTACGTAGGTAATTTTCGAGTCATAACGAGAGCCATTGAATATCAAAAGCGAAATAAAGATCTTGACCTGGATTTTGTTAAAATCAGTCAACAGGTCACGAACGAGTGACTGTCTGTGACAGCCTTGTATTCGCAATGTAATTTGATTCGACGTGTTCTACAGTACTAAACACATCGCCATCGGACGAGGCTTGACTTCACTACGAACTATGATGTTGCCCTACTCTTCTAAGTTTACGCATCCAGTTTATCATTTTGAACGGCACTACAATGCCAAAAAAATCACATTTACCACTTCGTTTGACAATTGCCAAAAACTAAAATCTTTAGGGGTTTAAGAGTCTTCCCAGTTTGTAACAGTTTCACAGGAGCGTAGTGTTGTTCCTGATGTCTTCAAACATGACAAAAGGGTTCCGAAATGATAAAAAATAATTAAATAACGAAACTACTACGTCTTCACAAACATAAAACAACATGAAACTACATATCGTGCATAATAAGCCACAATGACTCAATAGTTTCGATTTCATAATCAAGACCTGAATACCAGATGAAAAGCGACGGCAAGGTAGGTATACCCGAAGTATGCCGTTTTCGCTATCGCACAGACGCCACGGCCTCCGACGAAAGCAAGAGTGCTCGCAGAGTCGCACGCGCAATGCTTTCTTCATGCGCGCAACTGACGTCACACTTTCTCCGTCCAATGACGCATGTTGATGTAACGCATCGTAATACTGCGGTAATAACACTGCTTTACAAAGCATTAGTATGTCACGACGATGTATTTATTAACGCGTTTAGTTGGACGATATATTGATTGATTTTGTATCGATTGATACATTTATGCGAGCTTTTTTACCTGGGTTATTGAATATTGGAACAGGTTTTGTTTTATTTCGTTTGTTTGTTTATGTTTCCATATGCTATCTAATTTATAACGTAGAGCTTTTTTCAATGGTAATTGTGGGAACGGAACGTTTTGAACGAAACGGTTTCGCATGTAGCACCTGTAAATGGGAGCTTACAAGCTCAATATTTCTTAAACAGGCGGCTTAAAAGCCCAAAATCATCATTTAATAACACAGACAGACATTTTGTCTTCCATGTGTCACTGTTCAGTGATCAGTCATTACATCTCGGTCACTGCAAAGAGTTAGGTACATATTTACGCGATATCTAAAAATATACCGGTTTCTTTAGACTTAACGTACGCAGGGAAAACCCTTCCAGACATCTGAATTTCTAATGGTAATGACAGGAATTGCGTCAGCAGACAGAAAGTGACGTGCACTTTCAAAGGTAGATAAAAGATATAAGAGCTTATGCTGAAGTTTATTGTAACACTTCTCACACATTCTAATGTCGAATTTTAAAGAAAACTATCAAGAAGACATGCGTAGTAACGAGTCAAACAAATATTATTTAATCCTCAAAAAATCGCTTTGTCATAAATCAATCTGCCTAGCCTTTTTCCATGTTGGGGTCGGCTCCCAGTCTAACCGGATGCAGAAAGATACCAAAATTTGACATGAAGCAACTTCCTATCTTACCTCCACAACCCAGTTACTGGGTAACACTAAACTCCTTGTCAAGACTGGGCTTCTGTCTACCCTTAACGACTGTCAAAAATCTACGAATGACAGCCTGGACCAACTGCTTCACGTGTTTTCCAAAGCACAGCCCCTCCGTGCTTTGGAACCGGGATGTTATTGATGATCACCCATCCACGGACCAATCTCGCCAAGCGTTGCTTAATCTTGAAAATCGACCCGTGCGGATGATTATTAAGCCATCTCAAAAGCCCTCCTCAAAAAATCGCTTTGTCCCTCCAATTTATTTCCAACATTAAAGAACAGTGAAATTTGGGGAAAGCCCGGTTCCATTTTTGTTACGTAAGTAGGTAGAAAAGTTAAAAACTTTTCATTACTTAAACTTTGTGTTACAGTTATTAAGTAAGTACGACCACGAAGGAGAGCACGGAACTCCGGTTGCGAAAATACGACTTCCAGTGGGTTGGTTTTACAATTTTTCTATTATTAGCCACTAAGCTTATTAACGTTCACCGATTTTAGGTCAAAGACAGGGTTGAGAGAGGAAAAGGGTTGAAGAATTAATTCTCACTTCTATTTTAATGGTCAAAAATGTCGTTACGTACGTTACGTACTATTTCTATAGGGGTTACGAGAAATTTAAGGGGGCGTGGGGCGGGTGGTTACAGTTTGGAGGGGTTGAGTCGGGGAGCCACGCAAACGGGGGCAACATTTAGGTTTCGGAGCCAAGTGTATTGGGTCACTGGGTCAATGATAGCGCTCGTTCCTGGAATTACGTGCGAGCTGCAGAGTACAGTAGTACGGAGGAGAAATGTGTGCCCTACATAAATATAGTATGAGTGTAAATTAATGCACGTGAGTTTCATTCATAAAGCCCTAGCCAGTTTTTTTTATAAACAGGTATGTTTTTAAAATGATTTCCAAAATTTTAAAATGCCCCAAAGCTTGGTCAGTTCGTGTGTCAGCAGCAAAACAAAGTTGGTCGTAAAACTTTATTTGTTATACAGATTTTTTGCAATATTTCGTATATTGTCTAACCCACACTTTCATTTCCTATGAAACTTTTACCTGCCATAATAGCCATTTTCAGATGACGGGTTATCCCATATCGACCTTTTTTTCATTCTTTCTTAAAATTGGCCTTTTTGTTTGCAAGGTACTTACTTAGGTAGGTATAATTAATTTAGCGGTACCTACCCTTAAAAAATATTTAAGAATGCACATATCGAAACCGAAAATGGCTTATGATCAATTAGTATTAATTATTCATATTTTCTTTTTTGCCTTGGCCTATAGTTTGTAACATAATGTCCATACTCACATTTAATTTTCATTCATTCCTCCAGGTCAGAACAAGCATTTCGTTACTGTTAGGCGCTGTTTTGATTTTCCTTCACGACACCAGCCCACGTTTTATTCACAATCAGTAGGTACACAGACACAGCCTCAACTTTTAACATAAAGTTTCGACGACTTAGTGACCCCAAAAGGCGGGGAATCTAGCTTATATTGGTTGATATTACTTTTTCGTATGATCATCACACCATTAAACACAATATATTAATATACATTTATTATGACAGCTTTGACAACGACGTTTCTATTCTTAACGGCCTGTAACTTATTAGCGGAGTATACATTCATACCTTCAAAAACTACTCATGGCCACTAACATATCTCAAATTCATATTTTCTACATGATATTATTCTACGAGTTCACATTATAAATCTACGCAATGCGAGAATCAGTTCCCGTTTCGCCTCTAAAGCGAACACATTAAATAAGCCTGATACTCCAGGGCCACCTATCCCGGAACACCCAGCGTGCCTCTCCTAAAGGCTTCGGTACCTGGCGGACTCTCCCTACGCCTCCGTCCTCCGTGAAGGCCTCCAGTACCAGACTCCGAAGACCCTCCTATACCTATTGGGCCGCGCCTCATCCGAGGGCCACCTCACGTGGCGGGCTGACAGCGTCCCCGCCGTGCCTGCTCTCTCCTACTGCCGCGCTGCGTCCTGCTCCTGCTGCGTGGTCCCCCTACGGGTATCCTCCGTGCCGCACACGCACCAGTACCTGCCCTCACCTGACTCGCGTCAGTCTACCTCTTACACTCCACTTCATCCTTCCTCACCCACACTACTACACACCACTCTTCAGTCCATCTCCATCTATATATATAAAATTCAAAGTCCTGACTGACTGACTGACTGACTGAGACATCAACGCACAGCCTAAACCGCTGGTACTAGAGAGATGAAATTTGGAGGGTGTATTCTTCGTGAAGAGTAGGTATCCACTAAGAAAGGGTTTTTCGAAATTCCACCCCTAGGAGGGTAAAATGGGGGGATTTTGTTTGTATGAAAAATCTTATTCCTTGAGTTAATAAACTTGAAACTTGGCACGAATACTTATCTAAGTAAATTATGAAGTTAAACATTTTTTGTTTTTATAAACTACCCCCTAAAAGGGGATTGGGGTGTTTCAAAGTTTGTATGGAAGAATTTTAGCGCGCGGTCCGATTTACTCGAAACTCAGTGTTTATACCTAAAATTGAAAGGAAAGAATAATGTGTATCAGGGTTTTTCGAAAATCTACCCCTGACGGCCTGAAAAGGGGTAGTCAATTTTACAGGGGAGGATTTTACAGCGTGGCTTGATTAACTCGAAAATTGGTATAAATAATCTTTGAGTCAAGTTATGAACATATCCCAAATGATTTTTCAAAATTCCACCCCTTTGGGGGTGAAAAGCGGGCTACAATTTATATGAAAAATCTTATTCGTTAGGTTAATTATCTTGAAAAGTGGCATGAATACTCGCCTAAGTAAGCAATAAAGTTTATCAGTATTAGTTTTTCAAAACTACCCCTCAAAGGGGATATAGGGGTGTTGAAGTTTGTGTGGAAGAATTTGAATGCGCGGTCCGATTAACTCGAAACTCAGTGTTTATACTTAAGACCAAATAGAAAGAATAACATGTTTCAGGATTTTTAGAAAATCTACCCCTAACGGGATGAAAAGGGGTAGTTAATTTTACAGGGGAGGATTATAATAAGTGGCTTGATTAATTAGAAAATTGGTATAAATAATCTTTGAGTCAAGTTATGAATATATCCCAAACGATTATTTAAAATTCCACCCCTTTCGGGGTGAAAAGTGGGGATACAGTTTATATGAAACATCTTATTAATTTAGTTAATAAACTTGAAAATTGGCATGAATACTCGCCTAAGTAAGCAATAAAGTTTATCAGTATTAGTTTTTCAAAACTACCCCTCAAAGGGGATATAGGGGTGTTGAAGTTTGTGTGGAAGAATTTCAATGCGCGGTCCGATTAACTCGAAACTCAGTATTGATACTTTTGAAAGAAAATAATTAATAATAAGTATGTAAAGTGGTCGAAAATTGACCCCTGACGGGGCAAAAAGGGGTAATTCGGTTTTTAGGGGAGGATTTAAACTTGAAACTGTATGTTACATTTTCACGCCTAAACCACTGAACATCTGATTTGGCAAAGAGATAGATCGCATCCTGGGAAACACATACTTTTTATCCTGGTAGCACGTTCCTGTGGGATAACTTCCGACATCCACGCGGGCGAAGCCGCGGGCAGAAGCTAGTCTTCTATATATAAAATTCAAAGTCCTGATTGACTGAGACATCAACGCACAGCCTAAACCGCTGGTCCTAGAGACATGAAATTTGGAGGGTGTATTCTTCGTGAAGAGTAGGTATCCACTAAGAAGGGTTTTTCGAAATTCCACCCCTAAGAGGGTGAAATGGGGGGATTTTGTTTGTATGAAAAATCTTATTCCTTGAGTTAATTAATTATGAAGTTGGGCATTTTTTGTTTTTATAAACTACCCCCTAAAAGGGGATTGGAGGGTTTCAAAGTTTGTATGGAAGAATTTTAGCGCGCGTTCAGATTTAATCGAAACTCAGTATTTATACCTAAAATTGAAAGGAAACAATAATGTGTATCAGGATTTTTCGAAAATCTACCCCTGACGGCCTGAAAAGGGGTAGTCAATTTTACAGGGGAGGATTTTACAGCGTGACTTGATTAACTCGAAAATTGGTATAAATAATCTTTGAGTCAAGTTATGAACACGTCCCAAATGATTTTTCAAAATTCCACTCCTGTGGGGGTGAAAAGCGGGGATAAAGTTTATATAAACAATCTTATTCGTTAGGTTAATAATCTTGAAAATTGGCATGAATACTCGCCTAAGTAAGCAATAAAGTTTATCAGTATTAGTTTTTCAAAACTACGCCTCAAAGGGGATATAGGGGTGCTAAAGTTTGTGTGGAAGAATTTGAACACGCAGTCCGATTAACTCGAAACTCAGTGTGTGTACTTAAGAAATAATAATTAAATAATAACACGTATGTGGGTTTTTCGAAAATCTACCCCTAACGGGGTGAAAAGGGGTAGTTAATTTTACAGAAGAGGATTATAATGCGTGGCTTGATTAACTCGGATATAGTATACCTAAATAATCTTTGAGGCATACAATGGGAACGTACCAAACGCTTTTTATAAACAAAGCCTGTCGTGTTAAAACGGGACGACAAGGTTTATTTAAAAATCGGATTCATTTGATCTATAAACTTCAAAATTAACCCGAATTAAATAGATAAATGATAAAGATTGTAAACATACATCTTCGATATTTTTAGAGTAAAGGACACGCGGACGAAGTCGCGGGCAGAGTGCTATACTATATATTATTATAAATTCTGTCTGTATGTTGCATTTTCACACCTAAACCACTGAACGGATTTCGATAAAATTTGGTTAAGAGATAGATAGCATCCTGGGGAAGGAAATACTTTTTATCCTGGTAGCACGTTCCCGTGGAATAATTTCCGACATCCACGCGGGCGAAGCCGCGGGCAGAAGCTAGTCTTTTATATATCTTGTAAATATATCTTTAATTGATTTCTGCTTCCCTTTCTTTAATTTAATTACCTTTAACTTTAGTTTAATTTAAAGTCAAAGTCCCGCAAGCACATAGGCAAGTATATAATGTTCTCCAATATATACAGTTACTTGGAATAACACTATAAAACAAACAATGCAATAATAAAAATGACTTCATCCCGCCTTAAAATCACCATCCAGAAATGGCTTATACTCAAAGACTATTCCGATACTGAGAACCTCTTACAACATTGTTACTTAATTAATATCACGTACCCAAACACACCACACCACTCTCAAAGCGCGCCCTTCGCGCATCATGCATCTTTTTTGATTTTCGTTTAGTATTTTGTCTTGTTTTTTTTTTCTTGTATACTTCTCTTTTAAGTTTGTTACACATAAAATAATGATAGCATAAAATTATGCACAAATGCTTTCCATATTATGTTAAATTTCTTTTTTGAACTTACGGAAAGGACTGGACCCCACGACACAGGGTTTCCTAGTGTGGGGGCCAGAGATAAATTGTATTTTTTTTCTCTTCTGAAGTTGAATGACATGTAATATGTGTATATGTGTTGTACTAATGTTGGAATGAATAAAGATTATTATTATTATTACAAAAAATTAGGTTACCCAACCCGATAGTTGCAAAGAAACGGGCGACCTGATTTTGAGATGAGACGATTTCACTTAATTTCGCTATAATTTAACTTTAAGATACCTTAGTTCATTGACAGTAATATATTTCATCAGTTTAGCTTTTTTAAATTTGATAATGCTAATGACATGTTATAATGTCGTTACTATACTGATTAAAAATATTGTGTTATATACTGTTTGTAAATGTTACCCATTTACAAACAGTATATAACACAATCTTTTGCCTACGTACCTACTATGAAATATTTCGTTTCATATTTCATTATTGAAACTAACCACCTACTTAATTTATGCAATATCATTTTTTGCTGTGAAGATTATGCTTGGACTGATTGTATTAATTATTGATAGTCAATGAATTCAATGAATCATAAAAGTCGTTCGAATAGATTTTTATTTATCAATGCCGATGAATGCTCAGTCAAGAAATTGAAGTAGGTAAGCCCCGACCGTCACTGATGGGTTTCAGGAAGGAGGCCTTAACAGCTGCGTTTCTCACTAAGCCTTTTCAATAAGAAAGGAACGAGCAGTAATTACATTATACTTCGATTTACTTATATTGAAAACCTCCCACTACATTGCTATTTAATATGCAATGTGATAATAATATAAGCACCCTAATTGCGTAACACACTATCAGTCATAATCTGAATCATTTTGAAGGATATTGCTAAGCTTGCTTCATATGTTCTAAAAATTGGTCTGTTCAACAACGTAAATAACGCAATGAAGGTTGTTGAACAAAATGATAGTCATTCCTACTGATAATGTGTTACGCAATTACCCCACTGGTCGTACTTTAATTTAGGTCATCCATCACTCAATAAATAACATATTGGATTAAATAAGTTTCTACAGGAAAACGAGGTTGGCCTAAATTCGACCCTCCGAGGCCTGATTGGTTGTGAATCCAACTTGAATGCAGCTTCATGAATTAATTTTTTTAGTGTACCAGTGTTCAAGATAATTTATAGTTTCGACACTCTAATGTATGTAGTTAATAACCTCATGTAAAATTGAACCAATCGCAGGACGATCATTATGAATTCGGAGCTTCCCAAATGAAACAATGTTCTAATAATTTGAACGAAATTATTTACAATGATTCGCGCATGTCATGTTTGCCGACACCCGCTCATTAAAAATAACCAGAGTAAAATAATCCTATCTATTCCTGCTAAATTAGTCGGTAAGTTCAAAACGGAGAAACAAACAAAAGACCTAAAAATAAGCCGTCATCCATTGTACCAAAGTTAACCGTTAGATCTTCTACAAAAAATACAAAAGCATTTTATAGTTGTAATTTATGTCTCTGTAAAGAAACATAGGCTGAGGTAACTTTGTTGAAAATACAAAAACTTTACTAGGTATATGGCTTTAAAACTTGCAATAAGTACCAATAAGTGCAGCTGTACGATTGAAGTCAAAACTGGTAGGTGGGGATGAAGGTTATTTAAAGTAAACCGACAGCATTTATATTAGCAGAATTTGTTATACATTAGTATAACAAATTCATTACTTGTAAATAATACTATTTCCTAGTTTTAACATCGTCCTGGTCCAAATCTGAAGAAGTACATACTTTTTGATCAAATCCCAACCAGGCCAAAATATGTTCAATATTTTGCCGTTAATAAATTATTGTTTGGCCGAATATTTATATGTCCGAATTTACAGTGGCATACTTTTAAGATAGCAGAATTTTATTTGGCATAATTTACCTTTGGCAAAGTTAAAATTTCGCATAATTTCGTTTAGCATAACGTTCACTTGACACTTCGCATACTATGAAGATGACAGAATTACATTTGGAATAATTTAATTAGGCATATTGCCATTTCTATAAAATAGCATTTATAACCTTAAATTAAAATATTGTCGTGAAATGTCAATAATATGTTGTGCTACAAAAGTTAGTGACAGAAACGAATCGCTGCAAAACCGACTCCACGTAGTCTGTACAACTACGTGGAGTCGGTTTTGCAGCGATTCGTTCGTTCGCGGACAGAAGGTAGTTACATATATACATATATGTGTATATGTACATATATGTAACTATCTTCTGCCCGCGACTTCGTCCGCATAAAATTTCTTGTTTTGACATAATATATATAGGATATATTTTATGTTAAAACAAGAAATAGCATCGCATTACCCGCCCGCCCTGTTACTTCGTTTTCGGTTAGCGTTCTTCCTTACTGTTATTCTTTTTACTCAGCTCCCAAGAGTCGTAGCGATATGTTAAATAGTTAAATGTTTTGTCCCGTCGGGGGACCGCTTTAATTATTAGCCTAACGTTCTATTAAAGTTTAAAATAGCAGCGGTCCCCCGACGGGACAACATTTAATCAAAAAATTTCATACGTACTTACGTAGGGTCATAATTTCAAGGTTATTTTTTTCTTTTTATAGTGTTTCACGTTTATACCTTTTTTGTTATATTTGTGGCTATTTTTTCAATATTTATATTTTAAATTGTTTTAGGCTTTTTACATTCATACTATTTTTATTATTATTGTATGCCGGGGGTTTTTTAAATTTTTAATTTAATTTTTATTTCATACCTTTTGTAGGGACTCCTTCTTATTTCATTTATTTTATTTTCTTGTGTTTTCAGATTCAGGTAATTTTGTGTTTAATAAGGTTTTTTGTTATTCGCCATTTTGTGTTGGCGGCCATCTTGGATTTGAAATTTATCATACTGTATAGTATTCTACTACTAGTCAAGCCCTTTTTATTTGGTACCCATATTTAGGGAGTTGTGAAAAATAAACGGTAATTCGCCATTTTGTGGTGGCGGCCATCTTGATTGGAAAGTTGTCGTAGTGTATAGTATTCTACTAGTCAAGCCCTTTCATTTGATACCCATATTGAGGGAGTTGTGAAAAAAGAAATGTAATTCGCCATTTTGTGGTGGCGGCCATATTGGATTTGAAGTTTATCATAGTGTATAGTATTCTACTAGTCAAGCCCTTTCATTTGATACCCATATTGAGGGAGTTGTAAAGAAATATGTAATCCGCCATTTTGTGGCGGCGGCCATCTTGGATCGATTTTTATCAAACATAGCTAAGAACACTCCCAACAAATTCACCTTTCAAACAAAAAAAATAAAATCAAAATCGGTTCATCCGTTCGGGAGCTACGGTGCCACAGACAGACAGACATACACCCCCCCCGCCCCACACACAGACACGTCAAACTTATAACACCCCGTCGTTTTTACGTCGGGGGTTAAAAACAAGAAATAGCATCGCATTACCCGCCCGCGCTGTTACTTCGTTTTCGCTTAGCGTTTTTCCTGACTGTTATTCTTTTTACTCAGCTCCCAAGAGTCGTAGCGATATGTTAAATAGCCTATAACCTTTCTCAAGAATTGGGCGATCAAATACAAAAATATTTTTTTTTTAATCCGACGGTAGTTCCAGAGATTAGTTTGTTCAACTTCAAACACACCAACAAACTCATCAGCTTTATTATATTAGTATAGATCTACGGAGGTTTTGTTTCTTACCGCGTTCACATAAAGATGCGGTTGCTAATTTAATTATTTAACGTTGTAAAGAAACACATACTAACTACGGGTTGATAACCCATTTCATTAAAAAACTAACTTACTATGTGAAAAATGATTTGGAACTCGTTCACAATCTATGAAGAAACTGCATTTTCAGCCTTATCTGTACCTAGCTACTACAAGCTATTTACATGACACATGCATAATTTGTTTGAACAAACAAATAAAGCGCATAAATACACTTTAGAGTGCACTCACTCACTGCATGCAAAATATAGGACAAAAGTTGTAAGTAAAGAGTATTCGATGAAACCGTTAGAAATGACTAACTGTAACAAGATGACAAACGGGATTTCTATTTAGGTGCGCATTTTTACATAAGTACGTCGCATAATGACTTGCTAATATATATAGGACAAAACGTAAACAGGTAACGATCATTTGGACTTTAAAATTGCTGTTTGTAATGCTGCAGACCTACTTGCGAGTACATTTCAGTTTTGCAATAACACGATAACAGGAAAATTTATCTACCTGTCAATAAGTAATGACAGGGAAAGGTAGGAAAGTTAACACTCTTTTATCGTCATCTTAGCCTAAAAGTAACATTACTTTAAAGGTTTCGTGTAACAACTGTGCTTTCTTTAGGCGTAGTGATTGTTCTTCAATTATATATCACATGACTGCGGCCCACCTGATAGTAAGTGGTCACCGAACGGCGCCATATCAATAGAGGTATCGCGGGTGTGTTGCTACCCCAAAAACAACTGTCTATCACGAGTCTGTTATAACACCGGTACTCCGGCAGCCATACAGTCCTAACCGGGACACAGCAACGCTAGTTGGCGGCAGATGCAGGTGTGGTAATACTCCTTTGCTAGACGCGCAAGGAGCTCGTCTAGTCACACAAAGAGCTCATTTGAAGGTTTTTTTTATAAGCATTGCTTCGTAAAGAACATGTCTGGAAGAAGTCCAACGTTGTCATAATTAAAACTGCCTAAACCCTGCTGTCGAGCATATAGCGACCGCTATTCCCAAGTAAAATAAGTAGTTTAAATATTAGTGCAGAACTGCAGACCATTAGCTCTGTATTGTGGCAGTGCACGAAAAGGCAGAAAAGCAATATTAGAATAGAAAAGTAGAGCACCGATGTGGCTCCAAGTGTCCCAGTCTGATTTTTTATTCAGTTGTGCCAATTCCAGGTGTTTGCAAAATTGATCAACTTGAGTTTTAATTTAAAGTTGTTGGCGTCGCGTCGTTTCGTTGCTAAGAGCTTATAGGTACTAATCCTTACACATCATAAACTCACCCCGTCTACACACTCACAACAACAATATACTAATTAGAGGAGTAGATAGTAGGTATCCATTTTCTGTAATTGTAATCGGTTTACAATAGGTAAATGCAAATAAATATCATTTCCTTGAAATTTGGTGTAGGTACTATGTACTTTCATAAAACTCTTAACTTCCGCTTATCTGGCTTCCCTTTAATTTCCCTGTACCTACTATACATATGTTCTATATACTATACCTCAACTCTTCATTCTCTACCTGCTTTGCAAGGTCAACAAGTAGTGTGGTTTCTACAAGGAACAATTATTATTTTAGTGGCTGTTTTTATACGTAGGTACTTATCGATTACTTTTATTTGTGGTTGGTTTTTCTCTAGACACAAGTATCCAGTAGTATTCTGAGTAATTTTGACATTAGTTAGTAAATAGATCTGCCGATGTGTCCTGTAAAAATCTCACTCGTGAGCTATCTTTCCACCCAATGCTAGGGATTGTCACTGTTGACAGCTCACTTCACCTAAGTTTTCACGGTGAGATTTTTACTGAATAGATCGGCTGTGCTAGATAGATACTAATTATTATTATTTGCAGCCCTTCTTTGCAATTCAATAAAGGTACGTGTATACTCTATGTCTAGATATTATATACTAGTAGGCAGTGTGAGGAAAAACACCCATTTCTTTCAGTGAGTATTATTGTTCTTTTGCCATGATGACCTTATGATATAGAATTAAAACAAATAATCCCACTAGAGTCAATCAATACACTTCAAAATCAATAAGTCCCAGACAATTGTTGGGTGGCTACTAAAATAGCCCAACGAGAACAGACGTATTAGGTCGACCCAGTGTACCTACACGAATAAAAATTAATCACATGATAATAAATTGAGAACACAAATGCTTACTAAGTTTTGGGGCTAAACTCTTTAGTCCCTGCTAAAGAGTATGATGACCTATTAATGTAATTAAAAACTGTTCACACATTAAACTTAGGTTTGCATGATTGAGGATGTGATTAATAAATAAATAAAATCATTTAATCCGAGTATCACTGATCATAATACAAAAAAATACACTCATACAGACACATTACATACACAAAACCACAAATAACCATTAATGAGTACGTTTTTCATTAGTACATACATTTAAAGAGTAGAGAGACCCCAAAGAATGTCGCTGGATGGATTGTGTGAATGTGCACATTCAGAAGCCTCAGTCAGTAGTCACCTTTCTTCATCAGTCACTTCTATGGAATTGAATGATGAATAAAGGGGACTACTGAGATCACATCTAATCAAGATCTACGAAAGAAGAAAACAATTTGAACCTACCCCAAATAAATTGAGATAAGGGTAAGAGGATAATTAAAAAACTACAACACATTAAGGAGTGATAGAAGAAATTGAAATATCGACCAATATCAAGCACAAGTTTCGACCGAGATAAAACGAAATGATGAAGGAATCCAAGACAAAGAAGCATATTGATGATCCAGCTGCCAAGGAGAAGAGTGTGAAGTTAACTAGTACGCGGTCGTCTTAACCCACGTTTTTAGTATCACGGTAGACGACACATGCGTCCTAGCAAATATTCAGACTCTCGCCAGCTATCAAGTTTGTTGGAGGAAGATTCACACGAGGACGATCAGGATTATTTGCATCTCTATGTTTCACGACTTAATTGTTCTTATTATTGTTGTTTGTTTGTTACAAAAGTAATTATTTTCCCACTCTTTAATTGGCATTTTGTTTTTTTGTCATCTGCCTGTGTCGCGGGCGCATCACGGATTAATTTGTATTGTCAATGTCAATTAATGTGTGTTGTCTTTTGTCCCTGGCCCTGACATCAAGCAATGGACAAAATTGACAACTTTTTGTATGCTTGAGTACGAAGCTTTTGACTACGTTGTGTATATACCTACACATTTTATGTCTTTTTTATTTATAATGTGCGTTCTGTTTGTGTTTAATAAACAATTTTTCTTTCTTTCTTTCTTCTTTTCACAGGAGAGCCGGTCTTTGTCAAAGCGCCAGAAACTAGTAAATATGACGGCAGTCCTTATTTATGTTCATTTAAAGAACTGCTTAGAATTGTGTAAGGTAGTCCTACCCTACTATTTATTGTATGGAGTTGAAAGGGTTTTATGGGTTGGGACTATATTGTTCACTTACTTACCTTTTTTCTTGGTTATCTTATAATCTTTCTAATGTCTTCATAATAAATAAAATAGAGTTTAGTTTAATTACAATTATTGGTAAGTTTCCTTCCGTGTACTAAGGTATGTTACATTCACGGCACTCCTTTTTATATAAACATGCTCAACTCATGTCATGTGAAACGTAAGCGTTGAATGCAGTGCTGGAATACAATCACCCAGCAGCATGCATTAGCATAAATGCATCAGAAGCGATACGCATAACTTGGCACGACATTAAGCATAATTAGGCGGTGACCCACTTTTTTATCAAAGCTCGTCGTCGATACGCGGCGCGGGCGCATGGCACACACGCGCATCGCGAGCGCGAACACAACACACCTACAACATAGCGCTCAGTACACGACTCAGATAAACATTTATTTATATACATTGTTTGTAATCAAACTTTAAATAGATAACGTGTGATAGCCGCATACCTACTAGGTATTTTTATTATATCTTTGTCGGATAAATAAAAAAGAGATCGTTTGTAGCAAAAGAAGAGGCCTCAGGTTTTATTCACAAATTTAACTCCCCTATTGCAGTCAACTAGGCTTAGGCCTCCCATCATAGGGTTTAGTTACATTGAGTATCATATTAGGGAAAATCATAATATTAACTAATCTGTGGATACATAAGAATTAAATTCTATGAAAAGACCTAAGAATTGATAAACCTAGACACACTATATGAAAAACACCCGACATCGGGCATTAAATTTAATTTAAAATACCTATTAACCTATTAGTAAAATCAAAATACCATTTTCTAGAAGTCATTCAAGCTAAAATCAAGTAAATGATAATTATACACCATGTGTCATTTAAAATCAGATTACAAAAAGTAGATATACATTATTATTACACTTTTGTAATCTGATTCAAAATATATACATTTATTCTGTACCTACATACCATATAATTATATGAATAGTGAGAACGCTATTTCTCACATACATGTAAATAAGCGGGGCCTTGGCCTGGTTACCACGATTTTAGCGTTATTACAAAATACTCAAGTGATGCGGCGCCCGCGCACCGTAGTGGGGACTACGCACACAGACCAACTGCCACGGTTCCAAACATAATATTTCACTGTACACATTGATATTTTGGTAAAATATCTAGTGGTATTTTCCTGTTGTTCAGTAACTATCGAAGAAAATTTCCACTAACACACCGAACAATCCTCGAATAAGCATCCCATCTTTTGATGATTTCTTTTTTTGCGTTGCGAAATCTATGACATTATCCTATCTGTTTAGAAAAACATACACATGATATGAAACATGGGTCATGTTGATAGTCATTCATTTACAACATATTTAGTGCGATCGTCTAGCCAGACGAGTTTGTGATCGCATTGTTGAAAAAGGAACAACTAAAAAAAATGTCAACTAAAGAAAACTAAACTTTTATTAAAAAGCTAGTTGTTAATTTCAGTCCAGCGATAAAACCTACGTGAGCTCCTGCATATAATATAGCCTTGCTTTCTACAATGCAATAGTAAACAAATTAAACACATTGAAAAACAAAACCTCTCAAACGGTTATTAATTAAAATGCTGAAGGTTCCACTTTGTGGTAAACAGTTTTAATTCTAAGGATTTCTAAGAAATGTGGAATCAAGGATTCTTATTAAAGGCCGATATAGCTGAAATTATTAATGTATCTATTTTAGTGCCTTAAATCATCTCTGCAGTTTTATGAAATTTATATCTGGGTTAAAATACAATAGCCAGCAGTTTCAAATATTAACGAATGATTTACTCCGCATGTGCACAAGGTACATCAATAAAGAACAATTAATATAAAATGTGCAAGCAGACATGCATAATTATAATTGTGCAGCATATGTGGAAGTGGCACAAGGTTGTCTGTAGAAACGGTTGCGCGGATTGTAAGGAAACAATGGATACCGATCATTTGCCTGAAAGCCAATTTTGATGAATCCAATATATTCTTTATCTCCCCACTTGTGGGGGCTACAAAAGTTTGTCATGTTTACGCATAGGGCCACGAAAGTCAGTCACAATTTTATGAAATGTCTCGTGTTCGTTAAAGACGACTGCGGCTGGCTGCTGACCGACTTTAACATTACCAACAATAAAATTATGACATTATGTATACGTATGTCAAATATTAAAATATTGATATTGTGTTCATGTTTGGACGAGTTATGAGTTGTATGTAGGGTTGCCAAACTTAGCAAGGTCATAATGAAGTGATTGGGTAACAGACGTCAGTCACAGAACGTTGTTGATAATCTAATACAGTGTAAATTGAATTTAATTGTGAATTGTTATATAGCATTAAACACATTGTGCAATTTTACCAAGTTACAAATAACCTTATCAGTGTTTTTTGAATAAGAAGGTATCGACGATTCAGGTAAGATGGTTGCCCTTTCTTGCAATCGCTTCTTCTCTATTGTACGACAAACTGTGACACGCATTTAGCTTATGTTGCATTTAAATAAAATAGGTAACAAAGGAGTTTGTTGCTAGCGAGACAACAGTGACGTCCCCGCAGAACACATTCATTGGTGCGCGTATTGCAACATGCGCGAGCGGCGTGTCCCACTTATCAAGATAAATTGAAATTCAATTTCGCCAAAGGGCAACAGTTGTAAGCGCAGAGACGGAATATTAAATATTTTAAACATTACGACTCGGAAAGCTTTAGAAATTGATTTCGTATTGCCGAGTTTTATATATACATACTTATTTTGGGATAAGTATTAGTCGATTGCTTTGTTGCGCAATTTTGGCAAAAGGTAGGTACCGTAAACCTACCTATATTTTTAACCTAAATTATTTTCAATGGGGTGGTTTTTTTAATTAATGTTTATAATATAGTAATTACTAATAATATTGTAATATTGACCATCATATGGTTAAAAACTAAATTATTTAGTCGTAAATGCGCACTAAAAAATAAATAAAGTGACGTATTACCGAAATCCTTTGTTCTTTGGATATTCTGGTTGCACATCGGAGTCAACTCTTGCACAATCAAGTAACCTTCGAAATGGAAAAGAAACGCACGCGCGGCCCACGTCGTCGTTCGCCATATTGAAACTACTTCAAAATCGTTGGAAGTTTTTAATTCTTTACAGAAACATTATACTTTTGCCACTCATTCATATACTATGGATTCTACTTAATGGATTGACAGAACATTTAGTAATTAGGTACTTAATATAAATTTCTCTTTTTGAAGCACTTCAACATCAAAAAGGGTTAATGAAGTATTTCAAAAGTTCACGCAATGTCTGCATTGGCAATTATTATAGGACTTTTAAATCAGGACGCAGCACTTGAGTCGTTTGACAATGCCAATTCAGAGAAATGGACTGGAGTTCAATCAATTGTCGCTTTCATTGCTTCAATATCTCTTTGAAATTGAATAATAATACGGTACTTACGTATTGCAAGTAAATGCACTGCGACTTAACAAAATACGTGTAAGTACATGTATCTATACGACGTTTATATTTTAAAAATAAATACATATTTTTACGTAGGTACTCTTCAAAATAGGCCAATCTATTGATGAGAGTTTTCAAGTGCGTACCAACCAATGTAAATATTTTTATATTTTATTTATTATTAATTGTCAAATGAGTATGGTTGGGAATAAGAGGAAGTCTGAAAGTGGCACCGGTGACTAAAAAGTTGAGTGGAAATCGGTTGTCATGGTATGGGCATAATATGATGCGGAGGACAGAGGAAAAATCTTTGAGGAAAGTTTTGAGTATGAATGGTTATAAAGCCAAGGATACGGGTAAGGAATGATGATGATGATTTATTATTTGTTAACTAACGTCACACTGAAACAAAATTAATTTTTAAACATGTTCTACACAGTAGAGTTGCTGACAGTTTTTCATCATGTACTCTACATATAGTATATATACATACGGTACACGCATTGAGTAACTTCGACTCTGCATTATTTTAACTGACCTGAAGGAGGGTATTTTTTTAGAAACGTTCTTGACTAAATGCTGTCCGTCACAAGGCACTCGTTTCTCTTTGATGTTTCCAAATAATTAAATTATTTAATAATTAAATTTAAAATAAAAAAAATAAAAAATAAAATTTTTTTATTTAAATTATAAAATAATTAAATTAATTGGAAATTAAAGTAGATTCATACTTTAAAAATATATTATCATGGTTTGCTATTCTACCTACTGCTTGAAAATACCGATTGACTATTTATACTGTACTTACATCGATCACTAGTTCTTTATTAGTGATCGATGTATACCTGCTGTACATATTTTATTTTCAAACATAAACTGTATGAGGTAGGTAACTATAACATCTTAGAGCTGAAATGAAAACGAGCAACTAGTCATTACGAATTTACGAGTCGAACCGGATTGTCTATAATTGGATTGAAATATTGTTTTTTATTTTGGTTTTGTCGTGTTTAGATATTTTATATATTAGCCATCACGTCTGTGAAGTCTACATAGAAAAAAAAACTGATTCTGAAACTAATATATATTTCAAGTAACTGAAGCTGTTGACCCCAAAAAAAAAACAATGAATCATATTTTTTTTTCATTTGTGTGTGCAGGTATTTAGATACCCATAATTAGCTAGCATGGACCCTGTATAAGTAAATAAAACATAAAAACATATCTCCATTTTCCTCTGGAATACCAAATTGATAATTGACTATTGCTTGCTTTCAAGTTCACTTTAGAACCTCTCTTATCTGTTTTTAACCGACTTAATAACTTTAATTTCGGAAGTCGGTGGCAAACAACAAAAATGCGAACCCAACGAAACCGACTTCCGAAATTAAAGTTATTTTTCACTCTGTAGTGTCTTTTTTGGAAGTCGGTTGTTTTTGCATAAACGAATTCAGAAAGTAGACGATTTTAGATAAAAAAAGGAAAACTTTAACAGAGAACTGAAACATTTTTAGGATTGAAAACTTGAAGAGGTAATTAATTACCAACAAACCCTGTGGTACTTCAACGAGATTACCATTATCGTTTTGATTTTTTAAAGAGTGAAAAACATCGAAAAATTGTCAAGAAGTAATCCAAATCAAAACTGCCCGAGACGGGCAGTCGTACGTCTTCCCTACTCCAAGTAAATTGTGACTACTGTCAAAGGAAATTTAATCGCGTATTCCCATTTAACCTGCACTTTCTTTACAACGTTGGTTGCTTTATCAAAGTTGTGTCTACAATCCTGCTGTGTAATCAATTCCGACATAAATTAAAATGTGACTGGGGCTTCTAGCCTTGTCCTCTGATAACGCAGGTCAACAGTGCTTCAGTTGACTTGGGAATTGATTCAGGGTTTGCTCTGTCAGTCTTCGTCATTCGAAAACTACAATGTATGTAGTTTGCCTGACTTAGGTAATTAATAATTATGTTTATGGATACCCAGCGTTAGTGCATGTGACCTACACATTACAAATTTATCGTTGTCTGTGTCTGCGTGACGTTTTTGATTGCGGTACAGTCACCAAAGGAGATAAGTAACCAGGGTCGTCGGATATAGTTGAAGTTTAGTAAGAAACGGCTTGATGTTTTCGAATGAAATTTAATTTGATAAATGAACTGTTTGTTTTCTATTAATTAAATTAAATTTCATTCGAAAACATCCGACGGTTTCTTACTAAACTTCAACTATATTCGACGACGCTGGTTACTTATCTCCTTTGGTGACTGTACATTTGTACTGGTATCACCAACATCCGAAATACAGGTTTATCACCTAGTTCGGCTGCAGATGTTCCCATGGTGTATTATTTCCATTATAGCCAACAGTTTTTTTACGCAATGTGGTTGTTGTAATGTTAATACATGGTGTAAATAAAAAAAAAAAAAGTATTATGGACATATCTCGGGACCATGGTGTTCCGGTCCTTTGGAAGGCGTTCCTATGCATGCAGTCCACTGTTGTAGGTAATCAAACTTTTGTTCATGAAAGTTGTTAAATTTGTTGATACAGGTGTTTTTGATGAGTAATCCTATAATCCCAATGCCCTCCTTTCTTAGGTAGTCTACTCACTCTACTCTCTATCTAGTAACAAGACATGATCTTATAAGACATGATCTTTAAGTTCTTTTAGAACTCTTTAAATTCATAATAATAACATTTGTCAAAAGGAAGAAGAATATATTATGTAGGTCACATTCCACTAAGCAAATTACACGCTTGGAAACTTTCAAGTACTTTAGCGCATTGAAAATTAAAATGAGCATCGTTATGATGTCAACTTTGATGTTGCATGCCGTATTTATTAAAAACCAGAGTCCTTTATATGTCAGAGTGCTCTGCAAAGTGGGTCATGCAGACATGCCCAAACAACGGCCTTGCAACAAGGTAATTAGTCAACTATTGCAATTTTATTACAACATCACTGATATGTAGGTGTATAAATGAAATCCACCACAATGATGGTTGAAAGTGGAAATCGACAAAAACAGTCTAATATTCAAGACGACTGACGAGTTAAACCCGTGTTACAACGCACAAAGAATAATACATTTTCCGAAAACACCCGAACTCGAACAGGAATACTAAAAAACAATTTATTTGATTGTGGGGACAATTCACTTTCGTATTAATTGTTGGCATTGTAATGTTTGTATTGCTCTGGCAAAAGAAAAACTTAAGGAAAAAAAGCTTGTCGGTGCGTTCGAGGAAAGTAACACTTCACCTTTCAATGGGTGAACAAAAGTTACTTAACTTCAAATTATTTTTGCTCTCTTTTTTATTTTTAGTAGGCTTCTCATTCAATTTACGCACAATACCTAAAGGGGAAAACTCACGTTTATATCGTATGGGAAAATTCCCGAACCCCGAATCTAATAGTGCAGAAAGTAATGTTTCTCTTTTAATTGCCTATTGGGGAAGAAATTGCTTTATAAGATTTTTACACAGATTTATGCGATTTTTTTGGAGACAGGATTCAACAAACATGACATAGATTCGGTGTACCACAGGGGAGCGTTCTTGGACCATTATTATTTATCATCTATATAAATGACATTCCCAAATCTATTGATCATCCTATGACTCTTTTTGCAGACGACAGGACAATCACAACAGCATGTAATCATACTGACACCTATGAACTTGACATTAATAATGCTTTAGCTTCTGTAATTTGCTGGTTAGACAATAATAATCTAAACATTCATTTATATAAAACACAAATTTTACATTTTAATCAAAGAATACCAGGAAAAAAATGACATGAAATTAAAATATAAAAATCACATTATATGCAGAGTTAGTAATGCCAAATTTCTTGGACTAACTATTGATCAAAAACTAGATTGGAAAGACCACATAGAAACAATTAGTAAAAAAGTTAGCAGTTCTTTCTACGCATTGTATAAACTCGCTTCAATCGTAAATAAAGATACATTGCTTACTGCCTATTACGGACTGGTGGCATCGATCCTTAGATACGGCATTATTTTCTGGGGTAACTCCACACATAAAGATGTATTATTTAGAATGCAAAAACGATGAATAAGAGCTATGTTTGGCCTTAAATATATAGACAGTTGCAAACCATCATCATCTGCCTAGCCTTTTCCCAACTATGTTGGGGTCGGCTTCCAGTCTAACCGGATGCAGCTGAATACCAGTATTTTACATGAAGCGACTGCCTATCAGACCTCCACAACCCAGCAACTGTCATATTTTGTAAAACATCAAATTCTCTCACTTCCTTCCTTGCACATTCTCGAAACGGTATTATTTGTTAAAAAGAATCCCCAACTGTTTCCAAAGTATTCAGATGGTTCCGAACAATTTGCTATTGGACATTAACGAATTATCTGTATTTTAACAACTATATTTAACTATCAATTGTATCGCTTGTTATGAATTTGTAAATATTGTCTACTTCTTTTTAATACGAATGATTTACTTATCGAAGACTCTTAGTCTAAACTTTTCAGGTTTGCATTGCATGGAAAATTGGATATAGGTATTGAAAGTTTTTAATTCAGGCAACCCATTTGAAGGTAAGTGGCCACCGCCGCCTTTGCACATCTGCAAAGCCAGATGCGTTCCGTGCATTGTCCCACGTAGAGAAGAAAATACTATATTTCTGTAAGTGCATGCACGTATCAAATCTAAACAAAAATTGGTTGAAAAACTGTCGTGCCATCAATACGCTGCTTATCAAAAGAAATAGGTATGGTAATACTTCACCGGTCGAGTCCTTTCACAGTTAAAAAGTAAATTAAACCTTTGTAATTGTTAAAAAAAAAATTGTTACAATGTATTTCATTCTACACACACTCATTCTTCACAAAGTGCGATGCGAAGCCTTAGGCTTCGTATACTTTGTATTTCGGAATACTGTAGGGGGAAAATCCACGACAAAAACGCGTAGAAAATTTTATATAATTAAAAAAATACTAAAATAAAACCAGGACGTTAATGAATGTGAAAATTTCGATATTGTGTTTCTTTTAATTGTTGAAGAAAAGTTGGTTTCAAAGGGTTTTGTTGTAGAGTGTTACTGTGAAAATTGGGGGTGTTGGAAAAAACCACGTATCTGGAAAACTCAAGAACTTTAACATTTCCAATTGTTTGTGTTGTTTCGGTTTTAATTGTTGAAGAAATGTTTGTTTTGAAGCGTTATTTTCCGATTTATAAAAATAAATCGGCACCCTAATTGCGTAACACACGATCAATCGGAATCGGTTTCATTTTGACAGTTCAACAACATTCATTGCGTTATTTAAGTTGTTGAGCAGACACGTCATGACACATTTATTGAACATATGAAGCAATGGATAAGCAATATCCTTCAAAATAATTCAGATTGAGATTGATTGTGTGTTACGCAATTAGGGTGCGGAACCTCCTGCAGGTTATGCATTCGGCGGTTTTTTTTTCATATTTATTTACACTGATTTTCCATGAATGAATGAATTGCACCGATCCCAGCGTGGTTTGAACAGACTCAATTAATCAAATGAACCCCAAGATTCGCATTAGCTCCGATTTTCCATGATTACAAATTTACGTCATTCCTCATTTTGTAAAGGAAGCTCGCACGGTGGTCCCATAAAAATTTTGTTAACTTTGCTTGGGTAGTTTTTGAGTTAGCTTCAAAAATACATGTTCAATCCACTTGGTGTTATGATGATGATGTTATAAAACTTCCTATAAGAACTGTTTACGTAGCAAGTGGTTGTAATCCAATTTGTGTACCACAATTAAAAAGTGAACAATGATAATTTTTTTTTTAATTTTTGTATTGTTTCAAAGTCAAAGTCAAATCATGTTTCTTTAGGAAAATGTTTTTTTTTTGTAAAAGTTTTTTCTTTGAAATAATGCCGTGTGCAATTAATGCTCCAGCCGTGAATGGACCATAATTCACGTTTGTTTGGCGTGCGTAGGGACTGAAACTCAAGAAAGTAAATATTTTCTGTAGGTATTGTTTTCATTTTAAATGTGACGGAAAAGAATATTTCAAAGAATGTTTGTTTGAATGGCTTCATTTAGTTCACGCGCAATACGCTCTCGGGTATAAATGGTCCACGTTATTTATTCAGTGGAAAGTTTTAATTAACTTAAAAATCTCAAACCAAGTATTGATTGTGACTAGAGTTGAGACCGCCATACTACGAGACCGCATCCGCGTCCGCGTCGACCGTATTAATCATCACTATCAGGATATGTTCTTGGTAATGGTAATGCTCCTATTATTCACTGTAATTTTATATCTATGAACAGACACTAGAGCTAAACGCAACTCGAAGTAAATTATCTGAAATGAAAAGTGTTTGAATGTTAACATTGTCAGCATTATGTAATTTGTATGTGGGATACATTTTTGTCGTTTTTCATCTTTGGCTCGTGTTTATTACGCTGCAATTATTGCGTTTATTTCATCAAATGAAAAGTGTACCTACTGAATGTTTTGCTTCTCAAATATTCCGTAACCCTTTGCCTTATTTAGATATTGTTTATTTGTTAAATAATGTTAGCTGCAGTGTCTCAGGACCTTGGATGGCAGAAGAGGGGGGCGCGCGCGCGAGGGAGGGGGGGCATGGTCGCGGATGACGCGCGCCCTACTGGCACACTGACACACTTACCCAGTGACAGTGGTACTGCTTTTGGTCTGACGAGGTCGATGCGTCCTACCTACGTGTAATCTTATGTATATGTACACAGATAAACATAGCTCGTAGTAAACGTAGTCCCGATTGAAGCGAACAAAACCGCTGGAAACTCCGCGCAGCGTTCTTGCCTTAATGGGTATGGCTAACATATTTTTATCAGACAAACGTAACATGACCAGTACACGTTTCTTTAGCTGTAGGTGGTGCAACAACCTACGCAGAAGTAGCCATCATTAAATGTAGGCAAAAAAAAAAAACAATCTGCATCTACGTACGCAGTATTTAAAAAAAAAACAAATCGAAAATATTGCAGAAAGTAACCCCACAGTATTGCAGCCATAGATATATTATTTAATAGATTGCAGCCAGGCCCGGATTACCGCCTAGGCACACAAGGCACTGGCCTAGGGGCCCAGCCAGCCTAGGGGCCTCACCCACCCGACCGCAGGGCAGGCAGGCGGAAATAAAATTATTTCACTAAATAGTGCAAAGCGAAAAGAGAGGCATTGGAGTCCGTATCATGAAGTAACATTTAGTCTTTATTTCATTAAAGTCGGTCCACACTGTCAAGTTATTACTACTTTGCTTAGAACGGAGAGTTTGAGTTTACGAGTGTACTCGATAAATGACGTTGTGCAAATGACGAGATTATCTGAATCGCGGTGTTAAGATTTTCCGCAGGATAGTGACCTCATCCATACAACGAATTTGAAAGTTGAGGTAGGTTGGTCGTTTCTAACGATTTAGTTGTTCGTAGATAGGGGGGGCCCAAATCTCGAAGTGCCTAGGGGCCCTGGGTCTCTAAGTCCGGGCCTGAATTTGCAGCGATACGCTAACTAAACACACTAGCTACCTACGTATATAAAAATTGTTATTCTGTAAAATTGACGACCTTGTAAAATTGCGTTTTTGTGCACAACCTTGAGTGCATAACTACATTCATATCTGTTATTAAACGTTAATTCAATTCACCAACAAAATAAATCTCAATTTCTATTAATTGACGAAACATTTCTGTGTCAAGGTCCTGTGTATTGCACAGAGTTGAAAGGTAAATCTACATAGTTACTTCAACCTTGCTGAATATGTATTTAGCAATTAATTTTAAATAAATAAATCATTAGTCAATAATCTTCACTGGAAATAGTGATGCGTTACTGAAACTGAAAACAATAACTAGGAAAACCGTTAAACCCATGCATTTAATTGTAAACCTAGTTTAGTACCTATATGGAAACTGCGATGTGAATTATTCAAGTTATTTGTGAATAAATTCCCTTGGGTACCCCGAAATTTAGAGTCGAACCCTTTTTTATATTTATGTTTTATATACATACGCAATATTATTAATCTTAAAATAATTATTTCACAATTATAATTTTTTGTATCCATCCTAACATAAGTTCCAAAGTGCATGAATAAAAGCAAGGAATTTGCCATCTTTTCCCTTATATACAATCGTATCTCTACGCCGCGTCGTAGCACTGTTTTATGAGAGGTTTCATTCGGGGTGTCCATTTTTGTGATCCCTCGTTACTTGGTATCAAAAATGGGACACGAAGATAAATTATTTCGTGTCCCGACATAATTTAGGGCTAGGAGTGAGTACGAGAATTTTTTTTTTTTATTGAAAGCGTAATAAGAATTACGTAGGAAATATACAGAATCCCTTAAAGTATACTTTTATCTTACTTCATAGATTCATGTATGACGACATGTCACGGTTTTTGCAGTTTTATGGATAATGTTTTAATACGAAATGTTTGAATTCTCTCACTTTGTTATTAAGCAAAAGCATGCCCATTACTTACGTAGCAATTTTTTGCGCGACTTGTGAGTTGGCAAGCTACAGATACAAACTGAATACTAGGTAGGCACTGTAGATAAAACGACTCCGTTACGTAATCATTTTATCAGGTTGTTAAGACAATGACACCAAAATTGGCAGCACGGGTAAACAATCTACTCGTAATTTGTCAATTAAGGGAGTGATGCTCATAAACGTATCTTACATGGAACAGTGGTCCCAAGAGGAGTAAGTTCCTGATTGGCCTTGACACGATACAGCGGAAAACTACAGGAATCATACAGCTTTCACAAAGTCTGTAATAATTTTACAAAAGAAGATACTACATTTTTAAGTTACAGAATCTTTCATTGCGAAATAAGACTTCCACGATTAATAAAATGGAATATTTGTACACAAAAATGATTAGCACCCAGATGAAATGTGAAAGACAAAAGAAGGAACCCCAAAGTTTTTCTCTTAATTGTATTACAGCGAAGCAGCGCTGTGATGTAAAGGAAATGAATAAAATTATGTCACGTCGCCGAGTGGTAAATCGTAAGCGTTTTATTCAGATACTCGTAAAATGGGTCAACGAAATTGTCAGATCTAGAGCTATCTCGTACTGCAGAGAATTATTAATAAATATAGGTCAACAGTTCAGTCACAATCTTAAGTCGAGCCTCTATATCACAAGGCGGCGGTAACATTTCGTCTACTATTCTAAATTCCTATCCCTAAATATATTTCAAATCTTGTTACTTCCGTTGAAAAACCTGAATTACGAGATGAGTTTTAGCATATTATGTAATAACTTTTCTTGGGCACAGCCCCAAATATTATAAGCGCCATGAGCTCATGCATGATAATCGATTTTGTTGTTTAATAATTCTCTACATTAACCTGCTTTGTCATTAGCAAACGGCCTAAACCTTCAGATATGAGGACAGCAGTTCAGTTTTCAAATAGACATTAGGATCGATCTCTTTTCTAGCTAACTTCATCGTCCTCGACACAGTTTCTACAACACAGTAATAGATTTTTCCTTATATTTATTCCATCTAACTAGATTTCTTCGAGGTATAAAACTACATCATAGGGTAGTTTGCTTTTTATAAAAAAAAACGTCGCGACTCCTCAAGTATACAATTAACTCGTAATAACATGATGGAATTAAATACCCAGCAAGAGGAATTTAATTCGTACATGCGCAGTTAATATGTAGTGCTACTTTATGGAAACCCTAAGTTTGACAAAGAGCTTATAACCTGAAGGCCAATTCCCGTAATTAAAAACATTCCAAATCTAGTCGCAATCTCATCTCAGTGACAGTCAATATCAAAAATGTGGGGAAATTAGAGCTATATTTGACAGATTGGGACTGTGAACGTTTTTAAAATGAGGGGAATTACCACCCTGATGTTCATTGACTTTCCTATTTATGCCCCGCACTGAAAATACTTTTACTTTCAAATCTGTTTACCTACATTATTAGTTTCAGAGAAAGATCCCTGGAAAAGATTAAGAGACATCGTAAATGACAAAATAAAGTGGGATTTACCAGACAACAACGTTTCTTGGAAAAAAAAATTACTTGAATACGACTAGGTAAGTACGTCACTATTCTAATGTAACTAGAAAATAATTATGAACTTCCTGCGCATTTTAGTACCAGACGACTGTGCCAAGGATTTTGTTGTTGTTTTAAGACTACCCGTGAAACAAATAATTCAATAGTATCAATCGATCTTAACTATTTAATTTTACTATTGTTTTAAAGTTGACCTTTCTATGTAAGGCTGCATTGTTTTTGTCATTGTTTTAGAAAAAAGGAACAATCTGGCCTTGTCATTGCGAGTAGCTGAGCCGGAAAAAAGATGATGATTTTAATTAAATATAATTACTGGACGATAATGATCACATCAGATCTGTGATGTCTAATATTATTAAAATAATTGCAAGTAGTAAGTTATAAGCGTACTGTAGACATCCCAGCAGTGCGATTCTGTAACCATCTCACCGTGAAAATTTAGGTGAAGTGAGCGTGGAGTGAGCTGTCATTCCAACTAATGCTAAGGGATTGACACTATTGACAGCTCACTCTAAGCTCACTTCACTTAACTTTTCACGGTGAATCGAATGGCTGTCCATAATGACTTTTTTTTAAGGGTCCGATTTTTTTTTAGATACATTTTCAGATCGTTACTTTTTACTACAATGCAAACTTCTCCGTATTCAATTAATAATAAAACAACAGTACAATTGATAACAGTCGGTTACTATTTACAGCTTTCCTGTAAGAGAACAGGACAAAATTAAAGTGGGTCACGCTAAGCTTGGTAAATAAATTAGTTTTTCTCCGTACGTAACGAATGTTTTAAACGATGTTTAGTCAAATATTTTTTTTCCCTAACAATACGTTATTATTATTTTTAGATGAATCAAAACTTTAATAAGTACTAAGTACGTTTGTTGTGAGAATTCAGTGAGTAATCAGCACAGAGTTATATTACATTATAGTGAATACAACTGGTAGCTACGTATTTATTTCACAATACTCAGAAACTGGGTTGTGCCTGAAAGCGCAGTTATAATAGGGGTATTTCATTATAATATCGGTATGAGAAACGTCTGGGGTCGACGTGAATATGGGCCAAGTTTATACTAAACTAGGTCAGGGGGATTTAAACAACTGGGAGTTAACGATCGTTCCTGAACGGATATTTCTGTACTCACGTTTCGAAATTGTTGAATGTCTTATGTACGAGATCTTATTTTGATGTGTTCATCTCAGACATGCGCTTGAGCGGCTATAAGACTATATTTTTTCCCCTTTTTATAATTTAGCTTAGACTTAACCTATTCCTCATAATTTGATAACTGCATTTTTTTCATGCAAATTGTGTAGTGTTGGTTGGTGAAAGGTTGGTGTAAATTATTTAATAACGCTCCAGATGAACACGATGGACGGGTCATGATCATTTTGAGAAGTAGGTCAGAAGGGATCGCATTCATGCCTCCCCTCACCCGGGGCATGGGGTGGGAGGCGTCGGCCGCGGGTAGCCCTGCCCTTGCTCGTTCATCTATCCAGCCAAGGCTTTAAAAATAGAATAGCTAAATTTCATTGACTAGACTGCATAATACCTATTCAAGTACTACATTTATATTCTACCGATGGATTCTATCGTCTGCTGTATTTGTTGTATGGATATGTCTTTCTGAAGTCTTTCGTAGTGTTCGCGTACGAACAACAGTTGCTATGGCACTATTCTTCATTTTTAAAAAGCCTACGCCTTTCTTTGTTTAGGTATGAATCTCTCAAGCATTTCATTACGATCCATTGTTTTTCGGAGGAATGATTACATAAAGACAGACTTTCGGATGTACATATGGTTAAGGATTACATTATAGGTGACCTACTGCGGTATACCTAACTAGTGGAATAATTCTAACAGATAGACCTACAAACGAAAGTGGAACCACTGTATCTAGATGTTACGTATACAAACATCTTTTCAGCATTATCAAAAGAATCTATGAACTTATTTCGAAGCATTCGTTATGTTTATAAATAACATAGATGCTAGATAGTATAGCTAACGCATGGCCACTATTATGCAGCCGTGTTACCCTTGACGTAACCGTGAATGCGTCGCTTGCACTAGCACACTAGCATACGAGCACTCGCAATGCATACGCATAATCGTGTTCACCACTTAATAGTGCATTCATGTACACTGTTTATATCATTTAAACATCCATATATATTGCCGCAAGTGGGTCAAGTTTATAAAAACCAGGACAGAGGATAACAGAAATGCAGTGGACAGAATAATGTAGGTCACACAACACTATATGTATAGACATAACACCTGGATATGTTAATGTCATTCGTGTTACGTGCACAGTTATTTCTTAGGTAAATAAGCGCTAATATTTAAAGTAGGTCTGGGGTGACTGTTCTAAATGACAACGCGCACATTATGTTATGTTATGTACATACATCAATAAAATTACACTTATGAATCCTCACGTGTGAACTAGAGTTCGAATTGAATTTGCCGACACGCTTGTTAAAACTAGATTTGTAATATAATGATGGCTGAGCGATGCGTTAGAAACTGCAACGCGCCATAATATCAGCACTTGTCCTTTCTAGTGTGGCATTAAATTGGTTAGGTGTGGCTAATTAGGCAGGAAGATATAAACTATACGCTGGCTATTTATTCTATAATTACACATCTTAACTCTGTGGAGCGTGGTAGCTTGCTCGGATGATGATGGGCCTCCAGCATGGAATGCCATAAAGAATGGCCGCGCAATTTGTTATAATTAGGTTCTTCGCTTGACATACGGATTGTATGGTGTCATTACACGTAGTAACTACTTGAATGCCCGTTCACCTGAAACCTTATAATCCCTTTGTTGTCTCTTCCGTCACACTCGCGTCGCGGGATAGCAAGAAAATGTCATTGCCTATACTTAGTTGCGCCTGCGCTTCCCTAACCAAACAGCATAACGTCGTATGTATTTATTGTAATTTTATTAGTTAGCGCACCGTACACCGTAGTTACGCCACAATTTCTCCTACAAAATTGCAATTAAGTAAGGGTTACTTAATTGCAATTTTGTTGTGTTTTCTTTGTGAATATTAAATTACATATTGCATTTCCTGTTTTGTGTAAATAAAAAACTAGCAATTATGACTTTAATTTGCTTTAGCAACCAGTATTTTTGAGTTACTCTCTGGTCTACAATTAAAAATGGCTAGTACGCAAACAATGTAAGAACAAAGGAACTTACACACTGTGACAAATTTCCTTAATTGAACCTTGCCGGTACAACCTGTTCTAAGGTACTTTCGTCGGCCAAGACGTTAGACGGTCAACGTTTTCCCGTACCTATACAAGATTTTATGACTAGAGAAGATTGTCTGAAGTTTTTATAAAGTTATTCGCAGCTTCACAGTCATAGTCCCAGCATCCGAATATGGGATTTTCCCACATGTAAGCAATATACGGGGAAACGATTACCGTCCACTCGAGCCTTTTAGCTTTTTTATTTGGAACTTTGTCGTAACTCGTGTGATACGCATGCAGTTCTGGCGCTCATGACGGTTGATTTAGTTTAGTATGGCAAAATCATGTCTCTAAACATGACAGTTCAAACATAACTCTACAATAATATAATCTAACCATGAACATATTAAACCAAGCGTGTGTGAGCATGTACATCACCGACAATTTTGTAACACATTATGTGTAATACCACACTGTTAAAAATGAGGGAAAGAGACAGATATAAATGTTTTGAAAAGATTCGCCCAGTGGCTCGATCCGAACGAGCGAATAAGTAGGCGAAGGTCAAACGCCATTGTAGTCGACGTGAATATGGTGACGTTACACCTTGAGACAAGAGATAAGCTGCAGTTGTTGCGTGAAGCTGTTGTGCTGAGCAGCACAGCGCTGCACTCCAAAATATCACTTTAACACCTCTGGAGAATCTGAACGTTCATAAAAGGTGCGTCAAGGTGACAACGTTGCTTTACGAGGCGTGTGGGAGTTTACTTTTACCGACTTCTTAAAAAAAAAAACTGGCTAAGTGCGTGTCGGACCACGCACACTGGAGCGTTCCGTAGTTGGGATGAATTTATTCCAAGAAAAAACGAACTATTAAAAACATACCTATATTCTCAAATGCATTTCAACTGCAAAACACAATATTGAGATTTACCATTACCATGTTATTTTAAGACTTCTTATAGGTTTTCCTGTGTTCTATAAGTATAGAAATGGATTTTGATTTATTTTTAAAATTTTAAGGCTATTTGTTTTGGAGATTAGGGGGGTAAATTTTCTTCTATTTTCCGAAATAGATTTAAAACTGTTTATCTTGAATTGATTAAACAAAATACTGGAGAGCTCACAATAATCCCTTTCATTTGATATGTCGCACGGTGATATGGTACAATATGCAATACCTTTTTTTTAATTTTGTTATTGTCCTCCCAAAAATTACCCCCATATTAAAAATTTATTTATTTTCATTACTTATACGTCCGTGTTTGGGTCACAGAAATTCATATGTGTACCAAAACTTAATTGGTCCATTCGATTTCGAGTAAAATCGCTGCGATAGACGGTTCCGTTTTTCATTCGAACGTACGGAACTCTAAAAACATTTTTTAAACTTGGTTATTGCGATTTCACAAAAAATCTTGAATAAGAAAATATTTTATGAAGAAAATCTCTTGACCTAATTTTGAAATAATACCTGACTACCTTCTGCGATTTTTACTTTAATCAGGTTAGGTTAGATCGACTCCCGGTAGACCGTGGGAGTCGAGCTACCTCTTCCTTTCAGGATACTGGAGTGACCACGTATACCATAAGTATTTACGGATTGAGAGTACTTAAATGGTTTTACCAATTCCTATTCATTACTTCAATTTTCAAGAAATATTATACAAGTTTCGTAACAATGTTCCAGGCTTGCTTCTGCTCCATTTGACCTAATATGTGTATCTATATCTTACTCCTCACAGCCTAAAATCGCGAACGTTTGCGGGGGGAGTTCTCGGATCGTATGTCCCGAATAATTTATAGGACGTATCATCGTTATGTACGTTGGCTCAGAAATCCAAGATGGGGCGGCGGCAGCCATGTAAAGTTACAAGTAAATCTTCACGAGTATTAAAGCTGGGGGTTCTTCAAGGGATAACGTTTGTGCTCATACCGAAAATGACGCCATTTAAGATCTACTATGGTATGGATCTTTTTGCGGTTTTTGGAGGCGCTGATGACAATTCTTAAACCTTAGTGGCGGTTTATTCCAGTTTTGCTGTCGTTTTCTTAGTCGTAAATTCGCTAAAAAAAACTTTTTTACAAAAAACAACCGACTTCCAAAAACAAAACTTCAAAGTGAAAAATAACTTTAATTTCAGAAGTCGGTGTCAAAGATCGAAAATGCAGAACCAACGACACCGACTTAGGAAATTAAAGTTATTTTTCACTTTGAAGTTTTGTTTTTGGAAGTCCCTTTTTTTGTAAAAGCTTTAGCTTTTCACTTTTTACTTGTAGATACCTACCCCACACAAATTCATATAAGTAACACAACTTGCTATGTTAATATCAGTGACAGGAAGCTATTAAGACATCATCAATATATAAACTAAGTGAAAAAAAAAACGTATTATTGAAGTTAACTCAAAAACTACCCAAGCAAAGTTAATAAAAATTATATGCGGACCACCCCTGAGGCATACCGTACCCATTAAAAAATAATTTTGCAAATTATATTATATGATAGAGTTATGCTCGAACATACATTATAAAAAACATCCAAATTGAGAACCTCCTAATTTTTTTGAAGTCAGTTTACAAAGTATAATAATAATAAATCTGCATGCTTAATGTGGCAGTGCAGTTTTAACCAATATAAAATGGTTACCCGTGCAGTACATAGCCTGAAAGATGTTCTTTAATCACGTAAAATTATGTTAGAAGGCTATCTACTCTAGAATTTCTCTGTGGGCCTTCACTTGTCAGTGCAGTCTTGATGGAAAGGGTTGAACATTCTTAAGGGCATTGCTCTACTTTGTTTCGGTAATAATTTATCACATAATTGGTAACCTTGGTCGGGGGAAACGATCTATGAATAATTGAGATATGATTGAGAAGTGCATTTACCTGTGTTTGCGGGTGGAGGCGAGGGAATCTATTTTTGGATTGTTTATTTCCACCATTGACTGGTGGAGTAAGTATTGACCCTTGTTAGGTTGAATGAAACTACTACTACTAGTAGTTCTACAACTACGTAACTTTCCTACATGTATTATGATTTTCAAAATACATGCTTATTTGAGAAATCTTTATTTTAAAAACCTACTTATCATATTTTAGAACTCCAGGAAAATGAAAAAATATATAAAACTAAAAGCTGACAGTTTTTTTCCAGCAAGCTAAACCTCGTATGACCTATTCTTCGACTGTAGGAGCAAATAATATGCAGGAAAGGGGGCGGGCAATACGTAGGGGTGAACACGTGGGCGCATTCACAAGTTATAGATAGCGGCACAGCCTGTATATAACCCGGCAATGAATGAGTTAACTCGAGTGTCTCCATTTAAAACCAAGCAAAACACTTGAAAATATTTAATAATAAAAGTTGACGCTTCGGACCAGCACCCTAATTGCGTAACACACGATCAATCGGAATCGGTTTCATTTTGACAGTTCAACAACATTCATTGCGTTATTTACGTTGTTGAGATATTTTTTGATCATATCAAGCAATGGATTAGCAATATCCTTCAAAATGATTCAGATTGAGATTGATTGTGTGTTACGCAATTAGATGCAGTTTACAGAAAAACGTGAATAAAGCTTTGCAGCTTTTTACAATAGCTTTAGCTTTTACCTTTGCAATAGCTATTCTGTAAAATAGATTTTATTTTATCGGAAAATAATATGCGTAGGTAGACGCCGTGTTTGCTGGGCCGCATGTTTGCTAGCTTATGTAATTAATTTACATGACGGACCTGAAACTGTGTACCCCCATTTGTAGCGATTGGGTTTTTATCAATATCTATTTTTATTATGCCAAAGAATGACAAACAAGCAAGTGAGCTTCCCATGATAGTATGTGGTTACCACCGCCATTGGCCATCTGCAGTACCAGGGGTACCCGAGGTATGCACGACGACATAACAAGGTATATTTCCAATATAGTCTGACTTCCCCTTGTACGAAAACCCTATACTTACAATGCGAGTTCAGCTAAAACTGGAAATGTATAGCTTGATATGTCGTCGTGTGTACGCACGGCTACAGATCAAGCTATACAAAACCAGTATAAGCTGACTACTGATTGTACGAAAAACCAATACAATACGAGGTCAGCTAAAACTGGAAATGTATAGCTTGATGTGTAGCCGTGTGTACTAGGGTTTATATTATTTTTTTGGAAGGATGCTAATTACTAATGGATCTCCTGGAGCCTCAGAAACAACCGATTAAAGGTACGTTAAAATAATACTGACTTAAAATTCTACACTTTGATAGAGACTCCATTCTGTTTAACCAACTAAAAAAAGAAGGAGATTCTTAAGTTGTTCCGAATACCTATTTTTTTTTCAGACATTGTATTCCTCCATTTTCACAGCTTTTGAATTTACGCGAAATCCTGGTCGTTGAAACAAGATTTTCATTATTTTGGTAAATTAAAAATCATTTATGTTTGCGATTATTAAGGAAATTAGTTTTTCTTTAAATCTAAACGATTGATCTGAATAAAGATTTTCTTATATCTCTGAGGAGGTGCAGTCTTAAATAACAGACAATTTTACCTTGAATCAACACGTTGAGATTGTGCGAAGGTTATGTTGTGTTGGTACACAGATCACACGCCTTAGACATCGGAGTTTGTAAAAGAAAGGAGACGGTATCAAGTCTCCTAGTGCGTTTTTTTAATTACTTGAACTTACTGAATACTTTACTTTATTCTTTCGCTAAAAGTTTAGATTAAATTAACTGTACGTCAAGCGGAGATAACAATTAATATCCATTATTTAAGGTTATTTATATTTAAAGCTTTCGAAACTGTAATTTTAAATATTTTTTTTGAGAGCTGAAAGCAAAAAATAACGAATAAACTTGCCTTAAGTTAAGAACATCCTTGGAATGTTATAGGATTTTTTACGAGCATCAATAGATACCCACCTACGTTCTTTCTGAAGTCATACAGTAAATTATGTATAAGTATGTAAATTCATCGATAGAATTACTTCAGGTTACAGTTCACGTGAAGTTCGCGTGTGAAAGATAAAATATTTCTGACATTTTGGGTAGGTACCTCAATTTTTGGCGGCCATAAACGTAAATAACTAACATTGTACATATGCAATATATATATGTCTGACAGTCTGACCACACATTGTGCCTTTTACCAACGAACCGCCATTTCGGAAAACAAATACGATAATTGAAGTTAAATACTGTTCACCCTTCCTTTTATTTCTAAATGTTCGAGAACAAAGTCAGCAAAGCAAGCAATGGACATGATACTATCGACAGGTCCGCGGAGTAAATCATGACACTGACATCGTAGTTGCTCTCCTCGACCTAGTCTGCTGGTGAGCCATCTAAGGAGAATTATCGAGAGCAGGGCCATCGAGCTCTTAAGGGGGCATTGTTGACTGGCTATTTATTTAAACATTAAGCTAAGCAAAGATCGATCAATATTCATATTTGAGGATCTATGGCTTCAGTTTTTTTTTGGTGCAATATCTGAAGTAGCGAAAAATCTAAAGAACCTTTTAAGTAATCGTTACTGGGACGTCTTTAAAATTTTAGAATTTGAAATATAACATAAACAATCACTACGTCCATCTTCAAAAGCCTTCTCGCCTCAAAAAGTTTCAGAGAAAAAGCCCAAAGTTCTATGGGGTCTCATTGTAATTTCATCACGGAAAGCTACAAATTGGCGACTATCGGAGGTGAATCAGTTTTGTAATCACCGCCTACCGTTACAGACTTCAAGTTATATTATAGCGTGTCGACGCGTTAAGTTAAATGCCGCTGATGTCATCATTTATATCTCTACAGCACGCTATGACATCAAGTAGCTGAGTAATGCACCAAAGTGTTGGCGAGCAAAGGTACATAAAATTAAATAAAATTTCAAAACTTTGAAGACCATTTTATAAAAAAATATTTTAAATACTCGAAAACTACGAGTATCGCTCGTTGCGACACTGAATCGAATTAATTACCTCGCAACCGGGCGTAGTATTTAAAAACGGTTTGCGCAAGAGTCGATCCGCACCTTGACACAGATAGCACTCAAACTGTCGTTTTGAATACACAAAAACCGGACACTGCCTCACTATTTTAAAGTTACTTGTGCACAGTCAGACTCGCACAATATTACACTCATGCACTTGTCTTAGGGCTATGTAAACAACGGCAAACGGCAGCCCTAAATGCAATGTAAAAAAAAGGCTAGAAATTTGAATTGAGGTTAAGACACGCTAAGTTATTGGCAAACTCCGCTAGACAAAGAAGCTCATACAAATAAGACGGTACACGTGTCCGGAGTTGCGTAAAAAGCACTCTGTTTAAACGTGCTTATCTACGTATTGGCAGGAGTGGAAATGGGATGAGGACGATTTGGAAGACGAGGTGCACATATCAAGATATAACAGTCGATTTTATATTTATGAAGATATCAAGACATAATTTTAATAAAATAATCTGGAGGAACTCATACTATGTGGGTATGAAACGGTTTGTAAGACTGTAGAGAAAAGTACACACATTGAGATAATAAATTATTATGATCAAATCAATCAAATTATGGACTGTAATGAGTAGTCCTTCCCAGCGATAGCACTAGGAAGTGGTGAAGGGCGGGCGTTTTTGGGGGACTGTCTTTTGTAATTTTGACGTTCGAAAAGTGCAGATTCTCGGCCTAATTTGAATAAATGGCTTTTGATTTTGAATGCAGTTAGAGCTGGATGACAGACGAGTTGTTCTTTTAGAAAATTACATAGAAATGAAAAAAAAAAATCTCGCTCAAACAGCCTCAGCTATTGATTCATCTGTATTGTAGTTAACAGCAATTCAATCAGTTGAATCTTCAAGTAACCAGCTGCTTTTCATGCACAAAGAAAAAAAAATTAAGTCGATTAATAAAAAGGATTGCTTTGACTGTCCGTTTGCCTTGCAAATCTTTTGCAAATTGATTCATTGATTTAGAGGACATCGCGCATATGTGACGTATGTCTGCTTTATCGTTTTTCTCCACTTTAATGAATAACTAGTTCGAAGACATTTTATTTGTCTTCATTCCTCTCCTCATGGCATTCGGGTGACGCCATCCTTTTGGACACAATATTTGTGGTAACGTGTGCGAGGAAATCTTAAGGAAAATATATTGAAAGCATGTCCTGCCTGTAATGACAATAATATAACTTCCCCAGAGGACTTCGCGTTGCACAAGCTTAAGCAAAATGTTACTAAGTAGGTAGATACAGGCAAAACTTAGTTATTATGATCATGACCATGTACCATCCGGTCAATACAAATGTTAAGTGCAACAAATAATAAAATTCTTCTAGTGAAAGCAAAAAAATTGGTTGTAGGGTCTTTCAAGATTCAATTGAAAATGACCGACATCCCGCACTTAATGTCGTTAGACGTAGCTGGCATAAGAGGATGGTCCATTTCACGCCAACTAAACGGATTACCGACACTTAGCCGCGAAGTAAATCAATATACTGAAAGAAGAATAGTGCTTTGTGTCAGTCTTTTGACGCAAGTTATAATAGTAGAAAATATGGTTTAAACGATAGTTGGTATATTTTGGGAATATCATATTATGGGAACGTAGGGTCCAAATACCTCAAAAATCTTGGCTATTATTAAAGCCACTACTACTTAAACTAAGGAGGTTTGGACGTAAGAATTATGTCGTTAAATTCACAGTTTTAGCCTAGAACCGATTGCTCAACGGGGTGGTCATTATCAAATGTTGGGATAGATAACTCGTCAATGATCTACTGGATTTTAGTTCTTAATTATTAGTTTTTTGTTTAGCAAATAATCACAAAGTAGTACTCGTTAGCTGAGCTCTATCACTGCTACCTCTGTTGGTTTACAACTGCGATTCTCTATTAACCAATGAACTCGGTAGTTTTCGTCTGGTCATATGTCTCTCCCAAGTTGCCACAACACTGTCTCCGCAGTTAGTAACCAAGTTCCTTCGGCGCATCGAGCCGGAGGCAACCCAGATATTTCGCAGCTAGCTCTAGTTTTGCAGGAAATTTTATTAATCTATTATTAATTGTTTTCATATCCCATGCTCCTATTATCTTCTTCTGTTTATTTACAATTTATTATTAAGGTGCCATCCCTTTTACTACTAGTTGCACAGTGACTTCTTTAGGTTGTCGCTGAGATTTTTTGTTGCTAATTTGCTACCATTGAAGTTATTAACCCGTGTCGTATACATTATTCAAAATATCTATAGTAAAGCTATAAAACAAATCGTATTCTCATCTCTATTTTATCCGTGTGATCAGTTAACAACCACACATTACCATCCATCATGAAAAACCTATGTCTCAAAGTTGATGTTTTATTCAAGAGGTATTGGGAATGCATAATAGCTTGAGATTTTCGCATTTAACCTGCACCACGTCCTTCCTATCTTCATGAATGTTTCAAAAACCCGACGTGTCAGTGTGGTTATTGGTTGATGAATTACATTAGATTCGTTACATAATAATAAAGCAACAAAACCCCACGTACTGCTGTTCCAATATATTTGAAAAAAAGTGGATGTATTCAATAGTCGAGTCTGAGTGGCGAGTTAACTGCAAAAAGTTGTTTACAAGATGACTAAGCCGGTGGATGGTTTAGATAAAAATAACGCGAAAACAGCCACGTTACACGATCAACATATTTCATTTATTTTATTTTTTTATAAACCAGCACATCGATAACGCACCCAAAGTTAAATACCGACAGGACATGGAACTTGTCATGGTACTAACTGGATATATATAGGAATAGACCTTAAGATCTCGCAAACATATCGTGGCTTCTATTCTAAATTATGCCCGATTGATGGCTATGGGCTCCCCACCTATTTAATGGGACTTAAACATAACTGGCGAAACCTATTGCCCAACCCTTTGCAGAAACGAGGCGTCATGTTATGTTTTAAATTGTGGTGTACTGCTCAGTGGTGAAAATTAAACCGATGGCGGCTGTTGAAATAATACTGAACCGAATGGTGACCAGGAAAGATCAACACCAATGTGCCTAAGTCCTCTAACTTTGGCACATTGGCTGTTGATCTGCCAGCAAAGAGAACGCTTGGGACGTATGATGCAGAACTGAAACCTACAGTTCTGTCAAGAAGTCAGGTACAGGTACAATAGTGCCTTTGAAGATGAAGGAGGAAAAATGTAGAATTTTGTAATGATATAATATCATTGCTAATAGTCAAATATGAATAAAAAAATCGGCCCTTAGTGGATTAGCGGTCGTCTAAACAGATTTAGGTATTTCTTTCTTTATGTTGTTTTAAATACAATTTAAATTGCAAAGAGGGAAAGAGGTACATTAACTCTGCTAATATATATAGGAATAGACCTTAAGATCTCGCAAACATATCGTGGCTTCTATTCTAAATTATGCCCGATTGATGGCTATGGGCTCCCCACCTATTTAATGGGACTTAAACATAACTGGCGAAACCTATTGCCCAACCCTTTGCAGAAACGAGGCGTCATGTTATGTTTTAAATTGTGGTGTACTGCTCAGTGGTGAAAATTAAACCGATGGCGGCTGTTGAAATAATACTGAACCGAATGGTGACCAGGAAAGATCAACACCAATGTGCCTAAGTCCTCTAACTTTGGCACATTGGCTGTTGATCTGCCAGCAAAGAGAACGCTTGGGACGTATGATGCAGAACTGAAACCTACAGTTCTGTCAAGAAGTCAGGTACAGGTACAATAGTGCCTTTGAAGATGAAGGAGGAAAAATGTAGAATTTTGTAATGATATAATATCATTGCTAATAGTCAAATATGAATAAAAAAATCGGCCCTTAGTGGATTAGCGGTCGTCTAAACAGATTTAGGTATTTCTTTCTTTATGTTGTTTTAAATACAATTTAAATTGCAAAGAGGGAAAGAGGTACATTAACTCTGCTGGGACAATATATATTATTATAAATATTTTTTCCTCAATTTCTCAAGACAACCTAGTGGTAAATTACATAATAATATAATCCTTTTAAAAGCGTTAATCACATTTTCATCTAAAGCACAAACATTTGATTTTCTAGATTCATTCACCTATCAAGAACTTATTTTCAAAGAAAATCTTAGGTATCTTGGCTCGGTTTTATTTATTTTTGTTTTTGAGTACTTCGATGATATTTATGAAGTACCTAACTTAAATATGGAAGTATTTTTAGTCCATTAGCCTTTTGATGGAAACGTAACGTACGGTCTTCAGCGTACAGCATGTCGGGATCGACTTTCTGACTTTCTTTCGGAATGTTTTATTTTCTAAGCCTAATAAGTATTCACAATACTATGAAAAGCCAGCTAAGTTCTCAGATGGTAACATGTCGAAGCTACTTAACTATTCATCTTGCTTAGAAAGTTGTTATTAGTGACAAAACCCTGGAACTAAAAGATTGTCTCAATATCTTTACAGTGTATCTGTAAGTACGGCCCACATCCACCCATTCCCAAGGATTCTGCTCTTTATTACGCCATCTTTTCCACCAAACCCACCGTTTTCGCGTCCTCGTCTAGAGATTTCCCTTAGTATTTACATACCCACCCATTAATATCTTACAAAGTACCCAAAGCAACAACAAACAGCAGGGTTTACTGTTGTTAAATACGACACAAGAAAACCAGACTGGGTGTACACGAGTCTCTGATTACGAAATATCAAGGACCTTCAAGGCCCTTCATTACCTAAATCGGGAAGCCTTATTCGCTTTTACGTAAGTACCTACCCACCACTCAATTGCTAACGATCGTGTAGGTTTCCTGTTTTTTTCAATTTCACCAATTTTTATTAATATTTTGTATTCATCGAATGGTACCTACTTAGCAACCCCCACTAATACCGACTAATTGATTTATATTCAATTCAAAGCTCATTCTTTGAATTGAATATAGGTCGCATGTGGGTGGGTGTACTGAGATGTCTTCTAGAATATTGTACAAATGTGGCCTTTTGATAATTTATTTCAATCTCATCTGAATTAGGATAGTCACTAAGGTTCCACATTTCGTGAGTTATTTGAATAAGGTTGTGTTTCTTGATGCGGCTTAGTTTATATACGTACGTATATGTGGAACTGACACTAACCATTTACAAAATGAAATTGGCACTCTCTTTTAGACATAAAAGTAACCGACAGCAAAAAGAACTGGGAAAATAAATTTTCAGCTTCTGCCAAATTCAGGAATGAAACTAGATAAATTTTCTTTTATTCAATCATACCTAGTAGGTAGTTCTGATTTTTCAAATGAATTAAATTTCCGCAAGTACATCGGAGAGCCAGGACCAAAGTATGAGTATTGTTTTAGAACACTAGCCGGCTTCAACTTTAAAAACTTTAACAATCCAAGTTTTGATGATATGGCCCTGAAAGTTTAATTTAAAATTATATTTGTTGATGAGTTGCAGACGCTGCGGTCGTCTCTACTTTGCCGTACACAATACGATATAATTGAAAGAGTATATTATTATTATATAATTTTAGTAAGCATTTAACTATGAGAACAATCTATAAGTGTCGTGTCCAATCTTTGTATTTCTAAGAGTGGCGTAAGTAAAGAGGGGCTTACACTTAACAAAGAATGTATTTAGGTTAATGATGGCGATTCTGGTAAGAAAGGTCAATGAAAACACCTTTGGATGATTCAAACTCAAACTCAACTCAAATCATTTAATTCAACTAAACCAATTACAGGCACTTTTGAATTGTCAAAGGGTCGGTCAGTCAGAAAGATGAAGCTAGTTGCCCATTCCAAAGCGTAGGTACCTATGGAGAAGAACGGGCAAGAAACTCCATGGACACTCTTTTAAATCATAAAATTCTTACAAAATATTTGATTACATCATTCGTGTTGAAATTAACCATGTGAGAACGATGTAGAAAAGACGTGCACGTTAAAAGCGTCCGTTATAGAAAACATAAAAACAATTCAGAAATTAAAAATTACAATAAGCCGTGGCAGCTAAGAGATGACCAGTCCCTACTGACGGCGCCCGTTCACGAACATGACGTATGGATCAGCACCATTCAGCTCAACCATTTTGAAGGGAACTTAATGATCCAACACACACGCCACCACCAGCGAGACATTAGAGTGAGCATGACATACTCTCAGCCGCCAGGGCACATTTAAGTCAATGAAAGACGTACCCAGTAAATGGTAGTTTTATAGAAAGTACATAGTGCTCACACGTGTGCTATGCAATTATACAATACTAAACAATTGAGTTTATACAATGCAAATATACTTGTCTTCCAATGTTCCGCAGCTCCAGCAATGTTTCCGAATGCTAATTAGTTTAAGCGCCCCTGTGGAGCTGGACCAGCATTGAGCCAAGCATTCTTGTCAGCGATGTAATCCCCTAACTTATAATATGCTTGGCTACATAGTGTGCGTTTAATACAAGATTTAAATTTCGTTTCATTCAGTTGGAGTATGTGGGGAGGAATTTTATTGTAACATTTTAAACAGTACCCCATGAAGGTTGAGTCTACTTTAGCCAGTCTGAAACCTGTTTGAACTAATTGGTCCCTATTTCTAGTCCTATAGTTGTGTTTTTCACCTCTTTTGTTGAATAGATTTAAATTTTTTCTTACGTACATGATGTTTTCATAGATGTATTGACAAGGTACCGTCATGATGTTAATATCTTTAAACAGTTCCCTTAAAGAATCGCGCCTGCGGAGGCCATATATTGCTCTAAAATAAATAAAAAATGGACTCGATATCTGCAGCCCGTCCCCATAGTAAAATACCGTAAGACATGATACTATGAAAGTAAGTAACTTGACGGATTTTTCTTACAGCGTAAGCTGCTGAACTTAGCCTTCCTGCAAGAGATGTTAAATGAGGACCCCATTGCAGCCTTGAGTCGAGCGTGATCCCCAGGAAAACCGTTTTATCGACGAATTCTAGTTTCTCTTTGTTCAATACTATGTCACAATCACTACTTTTAACATTTGGTAAAGCAAATCTTATGCATTTAGTTTTTTTCCCATTTAATACCAAATTATTAGCAGTGAACCAATTTAGTACCTGCTGTAGGGCGTTATTTACGTCGTCAATATTTGGTGCACTATTTATCTTAAAAATTAAGGAAGTATCGTCAGCAAATAACACCATTTGTGGTTGGTTCTTTATTAAATGGGGTAGATCATTAATATATACTAAAAAGAGGAAAGGACCTAAAATCGAGCCTTGAGGAACACCCATTTTTACTTTTAAAGCAAGAGAATTGACACCATTTATTTGAACTTTTTGCTGTCTATCATTTAAATAAGATTTGACTAAACTGAGCGCAAGTTGACCTAGTCCGTAGTGCTCCAGTTTAAAAAGTAAGGTTTCGTGATTGACGCAGTCAAATGCCTTGGAGAGGTCACAAAAGATTCCTATGGCATCTGCTTAGTGGGAGGTTTGCATTCGAGGAAGAGCCCTTATGCAAAGCTGATGCGAGAAAAATCTTCATGGCAATGGCTTAACCAAGCACATAAATATAATCTCAGGTGACAGATATAATGTCTATTGAAACAGTATCCAAGAGTCAAACTTAACTACAATATCTTTCAAAACATTGTATAAAAAATTTCAATTTCTGCAAATGGCCGACTTTCGCCGTGTAAAAACTGAAAAAAATCTTACTACAGCTTAAATATTCATACTGCAACAATAATAACTTTGTGAATAATTACTTTTTATAGCTTGCCTTGAACTACTTTGAAATTGAATTAAACCTGAAAATATGAACACTGCAGTTACAAACGAGAACATATTAATTTCTCAGTGAGCTAAACATTTATAGATACATTGAAAATGAAAAGAATTAGCGCAGACTTGTACTTATACTCAATATGAAGCCTGTATCTAAGGTGTTTTGATAGCATATTTCGGGTAAATTAGGAATTTCAGCATGAAAAGTATGTCGCAGTTGTCGGCGCCAACTGATGTGTGCCAGCCTGCCAGGTCACGAGGGCTGGGCGTCATCCGTATTATTTTTACTGCCCATCAGAATGTAGCCCGCTTTAAGCGTTTATTAATTTGCTTTTATGTAAAAGAGGGTTATTTTTAAAGCGCGTAATATAGCTATTACAAGAACTATGCTATACAATTTTCCGCGACATTGCAACGCATGACCTAAATTACTAGTCGAAATGATTGCATTTACGTGCAATAATTACTATTAAAATGACTATCTGAAATGTGTATTTAATTGGAAATTGTTAAATCTGTAGTTTGTGTTGTAGTTGTAGCATACCTACATGATAAATGTAGTTAAATCCAATATGATTGTGTATTGCGTGTTTTATTACGCGTGTGTGCGTCCGTGTGGCGGTGTGGTTGTGTACAGACTGCTGGATGTACGTTTGTGGACGATACAAGCGATTGCTACTCTGACGCGTAACTGGGTCACTAGGTCACAGACGAGGTCCACTGATAGTAAAGAGCTGTTGTTTCCCAAACTACTTACAGTTTTATACAGTCATAAGAAATAAATAGGTACTGATCGTATGGTATGGACACTAATCAGCAGAACAAATACTGACCATAGACATCATACTGCTTTTAGGTACCATATTAGTATAGGTGTGTATGTAGTTTCATTATTATAACCCGTACTCTATAATTGTAAAAGTACTACAAATTAATGTTGTTATGGAACAGTGAATCTGAATAGATCATAATAGTTCTGAAATATTTCGAAAAATGTGAAAAAAAAAACCATGATTGTGTTGATCAAAACGTGATCAAAGTACTTGTGAGACCTCCACAGGATAATGTAATTTATTGACAGTAAATGAAAATGAGATAAATAAATTAAACAGTGGAGTAGTTAGCTCGGGCGCTGTGTACATTGAAGTGTGCGTGCTGTAAGTTATTTGTTCTATTTTAATGTTAGTCGAACGCACCAACCTTGCTCCACATTCAAGATTACAATTAAATAAAAAACAGCTAAGTGCGAGCCGCGTTTCTTGCAATAAAACTATTTTCATACAGTATTTAGATCATTTTGTTATAACATTTTAAAAACATCCCTACAAGTAGTGCTTTAGGTAAGTAAAGATTTAAAGTGATACTAAAATAAATGTTCTTTCTCAATTTATCTGCAGGCAAAATTCAATATTTCATTAAACTTAAAACAGTCAACTAGAACTACGTTTTGGCCATCTAACAAAAAAATCTACTATGTCGTTATCACCAAACATGTTTTAGTGAAGATAGGTACGCGTCATCCTTTACCCCGGATTACAAAGAACCAATAACGAAATATATAATGTTTGATCTGTTTTGCATAGAGCGTAGCTGCAATATTCCGCCGCATTAAGGAGGACGCGAAGGAGGATGATAGGCGTATTTTCTAGCTTAAGTCGAACAATTAGACAAACTCGTTCTATTAACTTGATACCTCGTACCGTCAGCACAAAGGTACACCTGTAGGTACCACCATTTTTACCTGTGCGTGCTCGGTGCTAATAGCGGACAGTGTGACCATCATTTACTTATCAGTATAATTTACAAGCTAACTATAAAAATACCGTCATACAAATTGGCTAGTTCCTGACTATTGACCCATCGGATTTAACCGTTTAGAGTTAAATGATTTTTGCTGAACAAATAAGTAGTTTGCTTCACTGGAGACCGTCAGGTGCAAAGACTCACACTGTCTCCCTCAATTCCGTTGAGAAATCGATAGTGAACGATTGACATGGCACCCCACTCCACATTGGATAGCCTACATAATATTTCCAAGATTGTATGCAACCCAACAAATCGATTGTCTTCTGTTTTACTGCACAGAATATTTTCTGACAATATTTTCTGAAAATATCGAGGCTTAGTGACAGGCATGTGGCGAATTCCCCCCCAATGTAGTTGAAAGAGATGATGACACTAATTTTTTTTTTAAATATTTTAGAAAATCACGGTCCTCAACAGTGTGACATCGACTAAAGAGGAAAAAGATGTAATATTTAAGTTATCTATACGTAAGTTTATTTTGATTCCAATTCGATTTTATTCCCGAAAGAATAAATTATACTAGTGATACTGCGTCCACAATCAATGCCTTGAAATAAACACTTAAGAGTATTAGGCAACGTGATAGCCGCTCGTTGTGCAACGTACATTGTTATGCGTTCTTTTACAATACACGTCCAAGGACCACCAAAACTTGACGGTTTCAAATACTAAACATCAAATTATATTGAATGTTTTAAGTCGACAGTGAATTCGTCGTTTTTTTAAACGAATTATTTTACACCTCTACCTAACAATGACAGCCACGTACAGAGTTAATTTTTTTGGCCAATTCCCATTGTCTTTTAGATAAACGAATGTAATGAAGTCAAAACAATACATTTGAACGTTGGTCTATTTGTTCGCATTGTGCCTAAATTACTAGTCTAACCCAATAACTTTGTTCTAAACGCTTCTGCGCTGACATATGAAAAAACCGAGTAGATAGGCTAATAAATCGAATCGAATAATCTACCTTGACTTGTTTCAAATAGCGGGTAGTGGGTTCAAATCACCTGTTTTGCGGCTGGATAAGGTAGATAACCATAAGAACTTAGAAGAAATTACAGATAATGTCAAATCAAATCAAATCAATCTTTATTTGTGAACATAAGTACAAAAAGGTGTTATTTATACATTTTAGCTGATCTGTATGTTCGGCCAATAATCGGCATACAAATATAATATTAGTAAGCAGGTTATTTTGTATATAATGTGTACCTAAGTGCTAAAAACCGGATCTGCTTTCAAACATTACGTATAGTTATGTAGGTATTAAAGCCTTATGCGTGGGTTTTTTTTTAATCTGTGGTTATAGAAATCGATATAGCAGTAAAGATTACTCATTCGTTATGTTTTTTAACCATTTGCTCTATTTTATTTCACCCGTGTTTTAAAGATACGTTTAAATGTTTGAAAAGAGCAAGCAGGCGTTGACCAATCTATTTATCTACTGATAGCCTCATGCTGATAATTCCTAGATTCTTTTAAGATTACCAGCAACCAATAAGCCTACAGTAAAAAATGTTAATCTTGTTCTAATCAGACTAGAAAATAGGTCAGGAAACCTATCGTTTGGATAAGGAATATTTGCGATGATTTCAGTTTATTGTTCTTTTAAAGCACAGAAGTGCAAAATACATAGATCACATAGATGCTTCTTACTCAAGCTATCAGAAACACGTAAAAGTTCACCATAAATGGCAAGGGAATCACAATTTATTATTGAATAACTAGCTACCTACTATCTTGTACATTTAGGCGCGGTAGTGCAGGTATACCGTATACGGCGGATTGGTTAAGTCTTGTGAGACAAAGGCGTCATCAACAACAGATGCATGCCTTTAAACGTAAGTCGATCGACACGTTCGCACTTCAAGCAGCATTTGGGGCAGTCACAGTCACGTATGCTGCCTTTCGACACTCATTTATTCTCGAAATTAACAACTGTCACAGTTTTGCCATCAGATGGAAATTTTAGACACGTTTCATGACTTGTACTCCTAGAATTACAATTTGAAGACATAAAATTACGCCTGTATTCCCCAAAGGGTAAGGCAGAGGTGCACTCTATAGGACAACCACATTCCAGTTATGTTTAACGTCTAGACTTCGGACTGCTACTGGGAAATTCTGGATGGTAAAACCCACTATCAGACAGTAAAAGCCGTTACTTTATTCTGTTAGACCGTCGTGGTTACAGTAGGATCAGGACCAAAAAATGGGGTCAAAAATGTTACAAATTAGCTCTAGTATCACCCATTTCAAGGAATGCACTCAATTGTCAATCAATCCGTATAATTATACGGGGCATGCCTCCGTGCTTATCCTATTAGGTATTGATGACAACAATGCATCATCTTTACCTGCATCATGACAATAGCAAGTTAGGTAAAGGAAAATAGGCAAAATGTGTGAATGAACGTCGGTACGGGGAACCCTCGAATCCTTTTAATTTATCGGTGAAATATATCTTATGAATCTATCTGAAAATTGCACCAGAATCTGCCAAGGCTTTCCGACGTCAAACGCTGGGCGAGGGCAGCCTACGTCGTCCGTGGAAAATTGATACTACGGTCTATAGAAATGTGCCTATAGGATGTTGTAATTACAGCACTCAAAGGAGTTTGCCGCAGCGTTGACAAGCTAAGAGAGCAAGACATTTGAACTTTATCTCTAAGTTCAAATGTCTTATGTGCCTATAATCGATACGAATACCTTCAAACCGGATTACAGCAATGCTGCTTGGCAGCGGAAAAAGATACGGTGTTAGTAGTACTTCCTCGACCGAGCCCTTTCACAAGGAGCTCTATTAAATCTATCCTGTGTCGGATTTACGCATTAATTTTTGAGTTAATCTAGAAAACGTATGTACACTTGTACAGGATCTAGCCACTTGTGACCAAATCCTTCTCGGCAATACAAAGCGGATAACCCGTCATGCAACAGTTGTATAATGCACGTGTCCAATTGAATGAGAGGGGAGGGAGATTTGCACATGGCTCATGCCTAAATACGCGTAACCCGTGTACTAGATTCGGAACTATCTTAGACACCAATTCCTCTGTAACCACTCATCAGATTGGTGCAGGCTTAGTACACGTGCATTTAATTTTATGGCTGGTGGCCTATATGTTCTATCGGATGTTGCAGTCTTGAAAGGTTTTGTTTTGACTATTGAGGATTGTCTTTAATGTCATAATGAAACCTCCATTAGAATCATTTTAACGGGTTTTGGTCTTCAGATCCAGATTTCTAAACATACTTTTAGGTATTATTTCTTGAAATTCTCATAGAATTTAACTTATATTATCTAATAAGTTCTACTTTTTTTGCAAAACTAATTTTACCATTTACCTTTTTTAAGGTTCCATCCTTTTTTGCCCGTCTGTCCACAGGTGTTTTTCGAGATCTTTGTTACGTAGGAATTTGAATTTTGGCGCAATGTTTAGGTCTTGCTGACACGCACACAGATCGCCAGTCAAAACCCTTATTTGCTAAAGAATAAGGTTCATATTCGTATAAAACGCTGACTTTGTTTAGCAAAGTAAAGTCAAAGCGCGGTCTATGAATTCTGCGCTTTGATACATTCAGCTTCTGGCTTTTGTGGGTACAAGTCGAACTCTTTGTTCGACTTCGTAAAAACTACTTTTGTTCCTTGGATTTTATCATGCAATACATTCTCAATTTGGTTTTCTCTGTTTCACAAAACGGAGAAATCAATTTGGTTTTTCTGATTCACAAAACAGATGAATATCTGAGTCGTCATTCATTACATAATATCTTGCTCTACCGAAAGCGCATACATATCCTTTACAAGGATGAATCATACGGTACGCATAAAGGAATATGTGGGATGTGTGCTGATTACGAAGTGAGAGATTTACTTATATTTCTCGTAAATACTCGTGACATGTGTTGTATATCTTCTAGATTTCTTTTACAAACATGGATAACTCTTGAATTTCAGCAAGAGAGATATTGGTAAACGTTTTAAAATCGTTTATTAATGAAGTAATTGACTAACTGCAATTATTTAATCGCATTTACTATATACCTTAAGCGAACTTTATTTCCTGTACAGTCAACGAGAGTTAGATACCTATGTAGGCAAGAAATAAAGAGGTCTGCATAGTGTAGGCAGTACCCATTTTTTTCTCTCAGATCGGTGCGAAATAAGTGAGAATATAGGTAGATAGGTACTTAGTCATATTTCATGCCAGGTTAAAAATATTACCTAGTAAGTTAGTAAAAGAACTGGTTGCCCAGTATTTACAGGAAGTACATCTATGACTCATCGAGAATTATAATGCATTTATTATTTTATTGCTGATTTTAACAAAGTCAGATATCTTCTTTTAGTGGAATAAAATTGACGTCTGACAGTTTTTGTATGGAAACCCTGTCAAAAATTCGAAATTTATTGTCAGGATAAGACTTACTCTGTGTATAAAAGTTTGGTGAAATACGCCCATAAGGTAATGTCTTTTTTATACTTAAAACCACTTCAGACTAGCTGTGTCAATAACTTGACTACTCTGTACACGCACTACATAGGTTTTAGCACATTTACTGGTTAAAGTAACCTATCTGATTGCTTTTTATCTCTTCTGATGTGCATCTTTACCGTCCTGTCGCACCTTGTGTCAAATTACTGTTAGATCTAATTCTGACATTTGTCAGGATTAGTTTCAAGCTTGAACATTCAATATCTCTGTTCGAACTGTTGTACCTAACTTCTGATCTGACTGTTTGTTATTTTCCGATTCCCTCGGGGACGTAGTCGCGAGAAGAGCTAGTGTAGGTAAGTCAGTTCAACATAATCTCTAGAAGCTCACTTCAAAGAATTCACTCAGATTCCAAACAGAACTTCATTTGCTCTACTTCCAAAAATATCCCAAACATTCGCAACAACGCGTCATTATGACAGGCAATCTGTAGAATATCAAAACGTATGAACAAACTCCGATGGTTGGCTCCTATGCTATGAGTACGCAGTGACTGGTAAGTAAGTGTATCACGTCGGGACGGTTATTTCATATGGTGTAACAATCGGAGTGCCATGCTCGAGCCACTGACTGCAGCCCGCTGCCGAGTAAACGTGTCCTACTGACACCAAATGAAATCAAAATGCGATGCCGCGCCACCTATTGAATACAAAACCACACAGCCGTTTGACAGTGTACTTATGTACATTTAGTCACTGTGATGTAGTTTATTAAACAATCAAACTATTCTCGAAACACGTTCTATGAGCCACTATTAGTCAGTAAGTCTTAAAACACTATTTCACACAGCCAACTCTATCGCAGGATAGCGCGAAAAAACCAATGCGGCGTTGCCACACCGTGCAGCCGAGCGTACGAGCAGGTAGACTCCACAATGCATATACATAATGTAGCTATCTAATCTATGTGCGTATTATTATACAACACTTGTCTTCTTTGAATAGCTAATGATATTCACTACGTACAGGTATTTAACTCTCAGACCTCATGTCCCCAATTAATCTTAGTAGACTCCAATTTGAATAATAATATTGGCACTGAAAACATCACTTCATTTACAATTAAATCATTTCATTAGATAAACATTTACAAAGATGCGTTTCAGATAAACTGTCACTATATTACTCAAATCTGAGTGAATAACATGCTCGATTACGTCTTGAAGTCATTTCCACGACGTTCACTAAATAATGGAGCATCACAAGTGTAATTACAACAGAGCATGGGGCACTTACCGCTAGTGGGGCTCACGTAAGCAAGTTTTAACTCCATTTCAATAGTTTGTGTCGGTTTTAGTTCAACACAGTTAATTTCATAGTCCACGGGGACATCAGTCACGATCTCACTCTTCGCCTGGCTCGTGGAAGCGGCTAGACTTTGCGCTACACTCATTTTTGGAGCGTCTTCGTGCATTATACACAAATAATTGGACAGGGCGACAGAATAATGCCGCCCAGACAACTTTAAGTAGTTCACCTACGTCGAATGAGGATATGATCTATCTCAAAAATCACACTTAGAAGCGTTAATACGTTTTAAAAACAAAATGTAGGTCTCTAGGCCACTTCACTTACACTTTGATATTCCGACCGACATAACTCAGGTTCAATGGATCAACCGTACTCATGACTGACATTGAACTAAGTCGGTAAAGGGCAGTGAGAAAATAACCCAATTAGAAAAAAAACTGTGTCATGACCCATTTTCCAAATAAATAATCCAAAATAACTTCTTTATTCCTAAAATATGTTAATTTATTTTAAGCAATGTTAAAATGTGGTATGGAATAATTAAAAATAATAAATAGTTCTTTTTGCGTGTTTATTTCAAGTTAGTCCTGCAAACTTAAAAAAAAAACATGTAAATGATGCAAAATGACTACGTTTGCTTATGAACATGCCGTGTTGTGTAATAATTGACCGTTTCTATTGCACAATCCTTTCACAAGGGCTCCGAATGTAGGTCAATCTTTATGAGCATGATTGCAATGTTATATCTTAATAAACAAACGTCTGGATATACATTATGTTTTATTTATAATTAATTTTATTTATCATTTTAATAGTCTTTTTCATTAAAACGTTTATTCTGAATTATTAAAAATGAAGTTAAATATAGTACCGTTTCCGGTGCTCTGTAACGCCATCTGCACTGTATTTAGGTTTATCTTACGATTAGACAGTAGTTTCGGCAATAATCAATAGATGTCGTGTTTTTCGTGAGTACTAAAACGAACTCTCACGGAGTGCAGAATAAATAAAATAATTAATACCTAATATTTGTGCAGTTTCATTGGCATTATTACTTAATATTTTAATAAACTGCAATCCAAATGGTGACTAATATTTTAAGCGGTTAATGACGACGCTTCCTAAACGAAATACCTACCAGTGTCAAACTGCTCACGTACGGTCGAAAGTTCTAATTAGATTCCACATTTATCGATCTGCCGAGTGCAAAGCACAGATTTCAATGCAGACTATCATTATTTAAATTTTATTTGGGGTTAAATATAATGAGCACCATAAAATGCTTTGATACCCTTAGTTCTTGCACTTCAAATTGTATTCGAACACCAAATGTAGTCTTAAATGATCACAAAATTTTAGCGAGCAAATTAATGCGCTATTTCTGCATAAATAAACCACTATGATTGCCATAAAATGTAGGTTTATTACCAAATAAAGTATTATGATGCCATATTAAGTTATGTCTCCGGCTTGCTGCAAACTAGACAGACGAGGTTAATTTAAAAAAAAATGGTTAGGTTAGGTTAAAAGTTAAAACTGACCTCCTACGCACGAGCCGAGCGAGCGAAGCAAGCGGTGCTGCGGCAGCGGCCGGCGAGTGCCAGAAACGACTAGATTGTATAGAAAAAAAATATGGAAAAAAAGAGATTAATTTTTGCAGGCTGTCGAGAACCGAACATGATTTATTTGGGAGTAATTTTGCTTAAATAGGATAGCGACATGTTAAAACTTTGGTTATAAGTTTACCTACATTAAAATACGGGTTTAATTTTTGTGATCGTTTCTATTTTTGTCTGTTCTAAGTTACTATATCTGGTGGTAAGTTAAACATAAGCCGTTTTATTTTATACTAGCTAACTTTTTTTAACGTCGTCCCACCATTTAAAAAGAACTTTTTTTTCTTTGAATTTTTTTCTATACAAACCTCGTCCTGACAATAACAAACACAAAAAAGAATTATACAATTTATTGCAGTCGATCGGAAGGTATGCGCGTACATACATTTCGGTGATTCATTTTTATTTATAGATTAGAGATAGTGGTGCATACGTATTTAAAACTCCTGTAGCTCGATCCCTAAGTATAGTCCGTTGGTTGCCTGTAAAGTCATAAGTTCTTTCAACATACAGGTTTTTTACCCTATTACTGTGCTGCTTCTAACCCGATAGTCTCCTTCTAAAATAGAGTTGCCTATCTGCCCCAGCGGTGACCCGTGCTTTGTTACGGGCGGACAAGTCGATGGGTCAAGATAAATGTGTAGCGTAAAGAAAAATAAAAGTCGAAATAAATACCAAGAAAATTTATTAGGTACTCAAACTCATTTTTTTTAAATGTCACAAGTCTGTTGGTTTTCATATAAATAATGCTCGTATTTTAATTAGCATACTTCGAGCACGAAACGAAATTACCATTTGAAAAACACTTACACATTCTAACATTTATTACAGTAAAGTTCAAATAGCAATTCATAAACATTCATTTAGGTACATAGGTACAACGATTGTTTCCATTATAATCATGATAGATCAATTAAAGTAAAGCAATGCGAGCAATTTACATTAAACCTTACTTAAATAAAAAATATGAAGGGATAGTGTTTTTTTTTTAAATAATTTGTGCATCTTGATTTACATGAACAATACTGTAAATATCTGTTACACAACTTAGTAATAAAAACATCTTGGAAGTCCTTATAGAAAGCCATTAGTATACGATTTATTTAGTTGGATTGCATGGCTGTGGTGATGATTTCCCTAGAGATGATGAGTCTCTGGATCTGTGATGTGCCCTCATAGATCTGGTAGATCTTGGCGTCTCTCATGAGTTTCTCGACGGGGTAGTCGGTGTTGAAGCCGTTACCGCCGAAGATTTGGACGGCGTCCGATGCAGCCTTGTTGGCGACCTCAGAAGCGTGGCACTTCGCCACCGAGGCGAGGACCGTGTTCCTGATACCTGTAGCATAGAAAATATATGAATAGTTGCTACTGTTTAGCCTATTGAAAAACCAACAATTTGTAAGCTAAATTCTCACTCGATAGTGTAATAAGTTCTTTCTTTTTCGATCATGCAGAACAAAGGAGTGAGGGCTACAATATCTTATACACTACATAAAAAATCCAAATCCATAATTCATTATAACCATATTTGCACATTTCGGCTGCGGCGTCGAGGCCCGTATTTCAATATGACTATAAATACTTTAACCTACTTATACGTACTGGCCTTTTAGGTTGATGTATTTCGTCGCGCTTGCAAATAGATACTATTGATCAAATATCGAGGCATGCCACACAATAAGCATTGCTGCAGGCCTAGATACACTACTCAATTAATCGATATAGAAAATTGTTTCTTGTGAAAATTACCTGACAACAAGTTATTGATAGCAATACCAATCATTTTCCATACACAGAATATTTTATGTATTTAATTCTAAAAATAGTAGTTTATCAGAACGTTGCCATGCTTGCATAATTCCTCATTAAATGATACATTCAAAGCAAGCTCAGAGCCATATTGCCATGGACAGAGTTAGAAAGGTGTACAACACAGGTTCTTAACTGGGGTGATAATAACACCCCCTCGTAGGCGTTTCGAGACTTTCAGGGGGGCGGTAGAAGTCCCAGAGAAAATTTATATCCAATTTTATGACTATATAATATTACACCTTTAAATATCATCGTGGCAATGCTGAGCTGAGGGCAAATACCCGTAATTTAAAAACGTTCACAGTCTGATGTCAGTCTCAATCGGTTAAAAATCTGTCGCTGAGATAAGATTGCGACTAGATTTTTGAAAAAAAAAAAAATGAAAAGCTAAAGAAAAAAAAAATCAAATTGGGGGGTGGGCAAAATAACGTTGAGAGCCTATGGTAAACAATACATTGTTTTGCTGTAACTGTCGCATCTGAAAATGCTTTTTTAGTTGGTAAGTCATAAATTAAATGCTATTTCTCAAGTCCTGTCTAATGTGTAGACTTTTCACAATAGTATAGTGATGGCGATCCATATCAATAATTTCCCATAGCAAGCACCCTACTTCGCAAGCTCTACTTGCGAAGTAGGTCGTCAGAAGAAATAGTACTACCACACCTATTTCTATCGCCAAGCTGCACTGCTATTCGGTTTGGAGGGGTATACCCTTCAAAACCGAATAAGTACCGGTACATGAGACATTTCAGTTCTGTCTCTGGGATGGCAACGCCAGCCTCTGGTATTGCAGTTGTCGTTTGGCATCAGTGACTACTGACTATGACCTGGGCCGTCGGCTTGTACCTATATAATAATAATAACCCCACCGCCGTATTCTAAGTTGACGTCGTGGTGGGGCTTGCGCGCTCGGAACTCCAGGCCTGTGCCGGAAGAGTTTACTTTGCCGAAACAGGTCCAGGGTGAGGAGCCAGACCAAGAGAGATACAAAAACCCGCAGGGCAGCATGTGGCGCGCTGTTGTGCAGTAGCGACACCAAGGACCCTATCTCCCGCGAGAAATCTTGTTCCTCACCTCTGGCTTGCCTTTATTGGCCGGCTGGAGTGAACAATGACGAGAAACAGAGCTCCCACCTCATTCTTGCCTCTACTGGCCGGCTTGAGTGGAGACTCGCAAGAGCAAACGTGCTCGGGGGAAGGAAGTATTCCAGTAAGTGCTCGTAGGGATCTTGATCATCTTCCGGGCTCTGGGATTGTTCTGAAAGCCGTGGAATACCTCTCCACTCCTCATAAGCACCTCAGGAAATGTTGCCCCCCTTGTTGCTACGTCACTATGTGCTAGCGACAATTTCGGGGGCTCATTAATGAGTGTGTCAGGAGTCACCCCCCTTTTTTTTTTTTACTCCTGCCATTTTATCCTTGTATATATAAAACACTGATCAGGCAGGGGCCATAGTTCTTCGATAGTTATTGGGAACCAGTCCACTTTAGCCACCCAAACCCATAGTCCAAATTTGTATTTTTCCATATCCTGCAATAGTCCTACATTAACTGGGGGTTATCCTTGGGTGCACTTGCATTGTGCATACAGGGATAATCGTCGGGTGGTGCCACATTTCAATAAAATTATGTTAGTAAATTTATATAAAATTATAATAGTTGGCTTCGGCCCCTCGTACGCCTTCCAAAGGACCGGGACCCTGTGGTCCCGAGATATTTTAAAATATAAAAATAATAATAATAAAGTTTTATTGACATATAGATAAAGGTGTTATATAATATCATCCCAGTATTGTACATTTCCATTGGCGGTGGCGGTCGCCGCTACCGTGGAATGTCGGATTGTATGCCGTAAAAATAGTTACCATGATCAGCCATCCAGGAAGCCCTCATCCATGCAAGACGCGCGGTCTCCACGCCGATGGCCATGTCAGCCAGCATGAAGGCCACAGCCTGGTGTCGGGCGATGGGCACGCCGAACGTCTTGCGTTCCAGTGCGTACTTGGTCGCCTCGGTCAGGGCGCGCTGAGCCAGGCCTGTGGCTCCAGCGGCTACCTGTGTGTGCGTATGACAAGGTAGAAATAGGAAGAAACAGAAAATGTTTTGCCGAGCAAGCTCTGTAATTTTCAAGATTAACATCATGATCAGTATGCAGCTGAAAGACGACACTGCTGGATTTAGGCCTCCCCCAAGTATTGGTAAACGCTTTTTTTGTGTACTTATCTACTATTTATTGATTCACGAGATATGCAAAATTTTCGTTAGACTCAGGTTTTCATGCTGTAATTTAATTCTTTGCATTTTATTGCAGCACGGTAAGGTTTGTGAAACGTGATATAATACGTACACGAATCAAATGCGCATTGAATGCAACTACTAACTTCATTACAGTCAAACAAAACAAATGAATAGGAGTATCATAATTACTGCAGTGACATGTCGCTGACATCTTGTAATTGGAGCACTTGTCCATAGTCTGTTATTTAGCCCAGTTAAGCACGATCAATTCCTTACTTCTAAGAAAAAGTCCAATTGAAATGTCAATTTAAATGTCTATTGTGAAAGTAAAATAGGGTTGAAAAAACATTGTATTTTGTTTGTACTTTGCAGCCTTGAGTTCACCTGTCCCGAACTCCAGACAGGCGATACATAATGCATAACTCAAAGTGGACATAACAGGACTCAGGTATCCCTGAGTCCTGTTATGTCGACTTTGAGAATTTCCATCAATCATTGTGTAGCTAAATAAATTATAAGTTAAGTTACCGGTGGGCGAGTCTTGTCGAACGCTCCCATGGCGATCTTGAAGCCGGCTCCTTCTTCAATCAGAACATTCTCCTTGGGCACACGCACATCTTCAAATGTGATGCCACGAGTGTCCGAAGCACGCTGACCCATATTTTGTTCCTAAATGTGAAAAAACAAGCATTTACTCGTAATTACGCGCATTTTAAATAACTTTCATCTATTTTAAAAGGGTAGGTAGATCAAAATACTTGAAACCGGATCGTTTCGCAGTAAGCGGTGTTTAAATAAGACTAGTGGTGGTTTTAATACCCGTTTATTAACTTTCCGAGGCTTTTAATTTCCTGGAATAGATAGAAATACGAAAGCAGGAAATTAAACCCCAGAAGCTATTTAATTTTAAACTAGCTTTTGTTTATGCAGTGTAAAGGAATAAATGAAATTCTACAAAACTGGTGGCGATCAATCAAAGCGACATTAGTGCCAATCGGTTGCTAACAGGGTGCAATTGACTCCGTTTAAAAAGGCAATGACCGATTGCACCGGGTGTAGCACATAATTGTTCTGTACCCAGTGCAATCGGTCGTTCGCGTTTTGTTATACATATTATTAACATACAGATATTGAAGATAGATGAACTTTCCATCTCTCGTATTTTTTTCATAACAAAACATAGTCTTAACAAAAATCAACAATTATATATTTCCATGTTACTCTTATGGTTTTCAAGCATATTATTGTCATCATTATGCATTCACCAATTTTTTTTTTTTAATTTTCATTGTAGACTACTACTAGTACTCTTCAAAGTTTTTCTATGGAATTTCGGTAAGTTTCAGTTAATTACCTTATCCAGCAGTGGAAACAAAACAAGAAACCATGAAAAAACTTCTAAAATATTCTTTATATTAGGTTGGGGAAAAAGTCTTTTCGCATTATAGTATGTATGAAGTTGTAATAAAATCTCTTTGGCTATACTATTTGTATCAGGCTGATTTTGATATCATTGAAAGTTTAAATTTTAAAGAACATAATTCCAAATTCAAAATAGGAAAATTTGTGATTTTCATTTGTTTTTCGTACTGTCAAGATGAGTGAATCTAATGAAGAATATCGATATATTTTAAATTTTTACTACAAAAAAGGTAAAAATGCAACGCAAGCCGCGAAAAAAATTTGCGATGTTTATGGACCTAGTGCAGTGTCTGTGAGAGTAGCACAAATTTGGTTTAAGAGTTTTCAATCCGGAAATTTTGATGTCAAAGATGCACGTCGCTCTGGTCGCCCTATTACGGATAAAATGGATGCCATTTTTGAAAAAGTGGAGCAAGATCGGCATATCAGTAGTTACGACGTAGCTGAAGAACTGGGAATTGACCACAAAACAGCTTTGGCGCATTTGAAAAAAACTGGGTACACAAAAAGCTCGATATTTGGGTACCTCACGAGCTCACTGAAATAAACCTAATGAACCGTGTACTCATTTGTGATTCTTTATTACGACGTAATGAAACCGAACCATTTTTGAAGAAGCTGATAACTGGTGATGAAAAGTGGATCACGTACGACAAGAACGTGCGAAAAAGGTCGTAGTCAAAGGCCGGTCAGGCTTCACAGACTGTGGCGAAACCCGGGTTAACTCGCAACAAGGTGATGCTGTGTGTGTGGTGGGATCATTGAGATTTTCTTAGGTCAATGGGTGGGATTGGAAGGGCATTATTCATTATGAGCTGTTACCACAGGCAGGACCATCGATTCTGAACTCTACTGCGAAAAACTGATGAGCTTAAAGCAAGAAGTTGAAAGAAAGCGGCCGGAATTAATCAACAGAAGGGATGTGGTTTTTCATCATGATAACGCTAGACCTCACACATATTTAGCCACTCAGCAAAAATTAAGAGAGTTTGGCTGGGAGGTGTTAATGCATCCGCCGTATAGTCCTGACCTTGCACCTTTAGATTTCCACCTGTTTCGGTCTCTTCAGAATTCTTTAGGCAGTATCAGGTTAACCTCACGAGAGGACTGCCAAAACCACTTGTCGCGTTATTTTGATCAGAAGTCCCAAAATTTCAATAGCAATGGGATCATGTCCCTACCTACAAGATGGCAAAAAGTTATCGAACAAAATGGTACCTACATACTTTAGTCAAATGTAAATAAACTATATAAAAAAAATGTTTTGAATTTTCTTAAAAAATGCGAAGAAACTTTTTCCCCAACCTATTATTTAACTTTCGAGGTGGCACTAAAATAAGAACACAACAATTTTTTCTTAAAGCCACACAATTTAGTTTATATTTTTTGTAGATTTTTGCGTAAAGTTGCGAAAAGTAACAGTAACAAAACGTTGAGTTGTTTAAATACCTTGCGTCCAGGAGTGACTCCGGGCCAATCCCTCTCCACGATGAATCCGGTGAATGCCTTGCTAGCAGGGCACTTGGGGTCGGGGTTGGTTCGTGCCAGTACGAAATACCTGAATTTGTAACGTGCCTAATGTTAATCGAAAATTGTTTATTTTTTATGCTTCCAATCTGCATAAGCTGTAACGTTTCTCAATAACGTCTTTTGACTCCATTGTCCCTGTGAGCTATTGATATTTAAAAAGAGTTAGGCATACCAGTTGGCTACCCCTCCGTTGGTGATCCACATTTTCTGTCCGTTGAGAATCCACTCGTCTCCTTTCTTCTCGGCCCTGGTCTTGACACCGGCGACGTCGGATCCCGCGCCCGGTTCAGTCACACAATACGCCTGAATAATAAAACAAACCCTTTAGCTTACTATAAAGGTGCAGTGTGTGTTTAAATATCCTAATAAGGGCTGTAGTAAGCACACCAGTTTTTAACTACAATAATTATGTCATGGGGTGTTTATAATTATACTTTTTCCTGAGAAAGATTTGTTCCCACAATGTACTTACAGCAACGATGGGCTCTTCTACGAGCCTACCGAGATACTTCTTCTGCTGTTCCTTGTTGCCAGCGATAATGACGGGCATTTGCTGAAACACAGGTACAACGATATACCAAACAAATACGTATTCATTCCGTTCTTTATTGAAATTCATTTCAATAACTATCTACTTGAATGAGATGCCATAACGTATATTAGTTAGAAAACTGAAAATAGTGGAAAATGTTAATGTTATAATAAAGTTAATAGATACCATACAAGTTGTATTATATGTTAGTATTTTTTAGTAGGATACTTGTTAGTTTGACAGTAAAATAAAAATTCACGCTACCAAAATGCTAAACTTTGAAACAGTAGTGATCATATATTTTGTTTTACTTGCAACTCATGCGCCATTTCTTGACCATTAATTTATTTTTATATCAATGATTAATACAGGCACTACCTTTCAAGTTTTCATGGAATAGATCATTAATGCTTGTTACATGGTAGTAGGAAATGAGAATAGAAATCACACGTGCATGCTGGAAATTTGAAAGCTTACTAAAGCAATAACAAGTCCTAGAGGTATGAGTTGTAATGCGGTGTTGATGTGGGGCAGAAACTCATGCATACGTAGATAAGCTAATCATGGTGTGCCATGATGAGCCACTCACTCCGAGACCACTTGCTTCCATGGCAGTCATAATGCCAGTGCACCCGAACGCCAACTCTTCGGCAACCATACACCCGTCAAATACATCCATATTCATACCACCTGCAGGAAAGTGCACCCGATAAGCTTGATGGGTATTATGGACACGAATGACAACGACACTGGACACTAAGATTTTCTTTTCAATATCTTTCTCTCTAAAAAACCTGGTGCTTAAGTACACAAACACAAAGCACAAAAATATATAACAGCGTATATGAGCCATATGAGTCCTTGAATAGCAAATTGCTTCCAAAATCGGTGATTTCTCCTGTACCGTGGGTGCATTTAGAAACACCAACTGCCAGCACATTATAGTCTAGTCTAGTCTAATGGCCGATTCCTATAATTTACGGGCTGTAATTGGTTAAAATTAAGCTTTGCCTAGTAGACCCTCCCATATTGAAGTAGCTATCACAGGTAAAATTAGCTTACGAATCTATTTATATGTCCAGTTTAGCAATAAAAAATGCAACCATTGTTAAGCAAAACGATTCAGTTTTGCTTATAGGAACCGAGCATAAATGAGTCGTTTGTATCGCTTATTGTTGCCGACATCTACATTACTGCCTAGTTATCTATCTGGGAGTGTCAAGTTACCCTCCTACGCTCCCTCCCTACCCTCATTTATTGTCACGTTGTGGCCTGAGAAGCACAGCTATAGTTATAAACGTCGACCTGTTTGCATTCTGTGAAGCGTGACAACACAATAACATTAAACGTAGAGTCAGGCGGAACAATCGTTGTAGGAACATACACACATTTTTGTAACATTGAAAAGCAATACCGTACCATATAATAACATACGCACACCTATTTTTTAACGTTTACAATAACGCACACAATTAAAATAATAAAATGAGATGAAGGTGAATGCCCATGTCCTGTGAATGTTTCGGAGTAGCGCATAAATTAGCAGCATTTATTTTGTCGCCTAACTTTATTCAAGTGTGTAATTATGTGATTTTGTATTGTACGGTGAGAACTTTTAGCTGGACTTTTGTTACTTGGACTAACTTGTCACCTGGTTGACCTTGATACATTCATGTGCAAATTATATTTCTTTGAATGCATAAAAGGGTAAGTTAGTTTTATAATAGCCTACTTAAAAGGGGCATTTATAAGGGGCTTTCATCTTTGTGCAGAAGTCTAAAGCTAGTTTAATAATTTTTGTTTCGGTTTGAGAATTATTAATACTCGGACTCTTTTGAATTTAGCGATCTTGATAAGCATGTTATAAATGCAATTTATTTTTAGTAAATCTTTATTGTTGGCAAAGTTAGCGAGTTCTCCTTCGTATTGTTAGATGACAAAAGCAACGTTTAAAACTCAGTTGTTTAAATATTACGTATTTAGTTTAACTTTTTATTTTTTTTAGTTTTAAACTCTACCTACTTCCAGTTTGCCTATATTCTATTTCTCGAGTAAATACTTGAAAAAGGAGTTGTTATTCATAATTAAAAAACAGTAAACAAGTCAATTGTAGCAATAGGTACTTAGTTTAAGTTTTTTATTTCAGAACCTATTTTAAAAGTAAATTGTGGAACATTTAGTGTGATGGCACCTCAGACGGACGTTATCATAGACGATTGAAATAACAGGACTCACTCCTAAAGTGGTACCGCCAACTGCTGTGGTAATGCCTGTGCATCCGAATGCCATCTCTTCGGCGGCGAGACACTCTTCGAACACTCCTAGATTTCCACCAACGCCCCCTGAAATGTCTCTTGAAGCTCAAACGTACTGTCCGTATATCACCCTGCCGTAGTTGGCACATTATTTATTGAGACTTCATGCACGTGTAATAATAACCGTGCAAAGGCGGACTTAATGATTAGACAATTTTTACTTGTTTGCCTTACCATTATATATACATAAAGCATAAGTATAATCAGCTTATAATGTTCCCACTGCTAGGACACAGGCTCGAGATGGAATGGGCTGTAATCTAACACGGGCCCAGTGGGGGTAGGTAGATGTCACATGTCTTCGAACTTTTGATTCTTGGACATGCCGGTTTCCTCACGATGTTTTCCTTCAACGTTTTATAGACAAAAAAAAAAGAATTTATTTACACAAACTAAAGCGCCTGTCTATGGTCGAACCCACGACCTACAACTCGTAAGTCGGAACCGTTACCACTGGGCCACCAATGCTCTCTCACTTTGTGATCACTGCTCTACCATTTTATGACACGGACACTATTGTCTATTTTAATATAACGCAATATTATTTCGTAAATATTAATTGCATTGCAGCATCTACGGATTATTATATTTTTAACCGACGAAAAACGGTTCTCAAGTCGACGCGTAGATATATATTTACGCTTAACTTTTTACATAGTAGTCCGATTTTGATGATTCTTTTTTTATTGGAAAGGGTCCCCGAAATTGGTCCCATATAAATTTGGAAAAAAATCCATACCCGATTGTTCACTCACTGATTGTAATGTATGACCACGCATAACTTTTAACAGCGTAGTCCGATTTTGATAATTCTTTTTTTATTGGATAGGGTATATATACCTACCTCGAAGTTGGTCCCATATACATTTGGAAAAAAATCCTACCCTAAGGGTGGGAAAAAGGGGTGATTTATTGTTCACTCACACATTTTAATGCTGAGTTGTTTATTACAAAAAAAAACCTTACGATAAATGAAAGTAATCAAAAATTAAGCATGTAGTAATTAGCTACAAAAAAATATAAAATAAAATCTTTTAACAAAAAAATTAAACCGCCGAAAAAACAGAAAAGCAAAAAATAATAAACCTTTTTTATTTAACCTTAATAACTTAGTTCTTAAACTAGTGTAAGCATACCTAAGTAAGTAATAATAATTTGAGTCAGCGCCAAACAATCGATAAATAAAGATCACTAAAAAACACCTTAAATTTAAAGAAATAACCAAATCAAATCAACAATGCTACGTGAAATGTCCATCGATAAACATTAACATTCCAAAAAATGCGCCCTCCGCACGACCACTCGCAACGACGTGTGCCCTCATGCAGATGTGTACCCGCCGTTCGTGAACGCTCGGCATTTTCCGGCGAAGGGGCGTGTCGCGCCGCGCCGCCGCGCATCACGCATAACGTAATTACATAATTAATTTGCTAGTTTGGCGCCGACTCAAAATTACTTAGGTACATTAGTTATGAACTTAGGTTAAATAAAAAACGTTTATTATTTTTGCTTTTCAAAAAGTTTTTAATAAACCTAAATATAGGTTTACGTTCCAATTTTAAAATACTAACAGACTTTTTTTTCTACGTAATGGACGTGCCTAAACTATCTCAGAGGCATTTCTTGTTACGAAGTCATCATTCACATTCTTTATTATTAGAACATTATTATGATATACTATAAGATATTTTGAAACACGTTACCAGTACATCGCTTATACCTCTTTATTTATCAACATTGCTTAAACCATTCTGGCGTTTAAACGTCTCGTAACTTTAATAAAAGTTTATAAATAAACCCCAGCCGATCAATTCTGTTAAAATCTTACTGTGAAAACTTAGGTGAAGTGAGCTGTCAATAGTGTCAATCCCAAGCGTCAGCCGATCTATTCTGAAAAAATTTCACCGTGAAACTTAGGTGAAGTGGGCATCAATAGTGTAAATTCTTAGCATGAGGTGGGATGCCAACTCACTTCAGTATGCGTTTTCACGATGAGATATTTACAGAATAGCACCGCAACTCGCAGGTGGAATGACAGCTCACTTCACCTAAGTTTTCACAGTGAGATTTTAAAAGAATTGATCGGCTGATTTATAGTCAACATCTTTGCAAAATAAACAACGGTTGTGCTAACTAATTCTAGTAGACAAGGGTCTACTATAATTAGTTAGCACAACCGTTGTTCATGCACATTTGCATCTACTACTATTTACTGAGGAGATTATCTGTATATTTACTGCTTAATAATTATATACACTTGCAGTTTTTCAATATTTTGTATATTAGCACACACATCCTTGTGTGTGTGCTAATATACAAAATATTGAAAAACGACACGCACACACCCTTGTGTGTGTACTAATATACAAAATATTGAAAAACTGCAAGTGTAGTGTAGTGTGTTAGCGACGTTGATGGTACCTCAGGTAGATCAATTTATAGCCGATTGAAATAACAACACTCACTCCTAAGGGCCGATTGTTAAAAAAAAATAGTAACTAATGGTTAATTTTTTGCAAAATGTGTTTTTGATCTATTTTTAGTTTCCATCCGAATGCCATCTCTTCGGTAACTAAGCACTCGTCCATCACTCCGAGGTTTCCCTGAAATGTCTCTAGAAGCTGAAACCAGCACCATAACCCCGGGTCCTGACCAAAAAGAGCGTTCGCGAGAATATGCGAACGTCGCGTTCATATGTCACTCATTTGTTCGGAAAACTGGAATGCGCCCTCTCTCGGTCACGCGTTCTGGTCTGCCGAACAAAATGAACGCGACGATCGCGTTGGTTAGTACAAACACACACCGAATGACAGTACCCTTTCACTTTGACAATACAAACACATAATTTTTATTTGTGGAATAAAATTGACGTCTGACAGATTTTGTATGGACGAACTGTCAAAAATTCCAAAAATATTGCTCGGATAAAATTATTTGGCGTTGGAAAAATCAGCCCTAAATCAATTGTTGCATAATTTGAAAAAATCGTGCGCTCGGTAACAAAAATAACGTAATAGATATTGGTGAATTATCTATCAGTTTAAATTATTGTTTTGAGTGTGTAATGGGAGAATGAAAAGTTTGCATTTACTTACTTATATTTTTGTAAACAAAAACTATGGGGATTTTTAATTTCAATTTGAAAATAAGTCTTAGAATTTTCAAATAATTTTCCTGCTCTTGTTTTGCCAGTTTTTGTATGTAACCGTTTACCGATGTTTATAATTATGTTAGCAACGATATTGAAGTGGTTGGTTTACGTTTAGTCGTTTTAAATTCCATTTTTTTGTGTATTGTTAATACCTTCTTGTCTACTGTCTTACGGATTACTAGAAAAATATAAGTTGGACGAAGTACCACGTAGGTAGACACTTAAAAGCGACTTATATAAATGTTTTTCCCATAACATGCAGTATTTAAACCATTTTAGATGAATTTCCTGATTAGTACGAAGTTTTGTTAAAATTTAAATCTATTTTTAGTCAGTGAATATTCTTTATTATTAGGAGCTTATTTCATATTGTTATGTTATTTTACGCTAAACAGAAGTGTTATTTTTTTTGGGAAATACATCTTTCTCCGTAAAGTAAAAATAAGATAATTTTAGGCAGTATATAGTAAACGACGTTGATGGCACCTCAAGTAGAAGTTATAATAGCCGATTGAAATAACAGGACTCACTCCCAAGTTCGTGCCTCCGACGGCTGTGGTGATGCCTGTGCATCCGAAAGCCATCTCCTCGCCTATAATACATTCATCCAGCACTCCGAGGGTCCCAACGCCCCCTGAAATTACTCTAGAAGCTCAAACGGACTGTTCGTTGTTCATCAACGCTTATTTATAACATTAAAAAAATGTAAATGCTATATACCGCGATACCCGTAATGTTCTCAAAATTTTGGGCGACTATTTAGAAAATAAAATCACCATCCATTGATAATCTGGACTAAGGAATGTCTATCTCTATTATATCAACAATTTTTAAGTGGGAGTATTTAAAAGCGAAATAAATAATTAAAAGGATGTTTATGAATACTAGCTATGAATAAGTTACCGAGTATATTAATTTCTGGTAGCTTCGTAATCGACTACAGCAAAACTCTTATCAATTAAATAATGATTGATATGATTGAATGTCTCCTTTCCAAAGTTTTGAAGTATGGCATGACAAAAATATTGCCCAAACCAAAGAACTTTCAATCGTAAAACTGAAATTATGAAGTTTAAGGACAGAATCCACGTCCACATGCTATCACCGTATAGAAATGATCCACACATTACAGTAACTGCTTGCTTACTCCGACTTCCGTGATAGTCAACGCTGCCATTATCCCTGAACAACCGTACGCTAGCTCTTCGCACACGAGACAGCCTTCTAAAACTCCTAAGCCTATGCCTCCTGCAAATTGTCGTCGACGATCAAATTAAAACTCATAGAATTATTCTCTATCAAAAATACCTATAAAATTCGCAAGTTAGAAGCAGTTATTAAAATAATATTAAAACTGATATAGTTGGTAAAAGCCTTATTCCATGAAAACCGCAGGAGTACCTACAAGTGTAGATGTAGGTAAAATTTCGAGTGTCCATGCCAATGACTTACACCGATGGTGCTGGTAGAAATGGCGGCAGTTATGCCAGCGCACCCGAACGCCATCTCGTGGGACATAAGACAAGTGTCTACAACTCCTAGCCCCATTCCTCCTGGAAGGTAGTAATCAGTACAGTAGATCGTTGATATGGCACAAGTAAAACTTCGGCTTTGTAGAATGTCGTCTCTGTCACGTGTCGATTTGCCATATTTAAGCCCGGAGAATGTAGTCTATTATATACTACTCGTTAGCTTTAATTGATTTAAAATACCATTTAATAAAACGCTGTACAGCTAAGTTAATAAGAAGTTCGAACAGTGATCGAGTTACAAAACATGACATTATATAAGTTTAAAAAAGCTCTTACTAAATTATTAATTGACAAATGTTATTATACTGTAGACGAATTTTTGAATGACCAATTATTATAATAATGCATTAACCCTCTGATAATAATTATTATGACTATTTATTGATTTTATTGTATTTGATGTTCTTTTTTTATCTCTCTTGTTCATGTATTTAATTAATTTAAAATATTATTTTTTCTGAGTCAGTAATGACACCTAATGTATCCCTTATAAATTTGTATGTCTTAATAATATGACAAAACGTAGCGCACCTATTTATGTAAACACCTATGTAAACACCTATGTTTCACAAATAAACGGATTGATTGATTGATTGATTGATTACATATTTTATTAAATCTCTAAGATATTTTCTTTTTGCTGCACGACCAAGCTCTTGAAGTAAAGTCTCTCTTAGTGGAAATAAAAGCATTGTCGCTCAGTCGCTTGCATAATGTGGATATCCGTCTCGAACTGATCTACGAAAAGATTAGGTACGCTACAAATCTTCTTTTAAAATATAATTAAATTCCAATAAATGTAATCTTTAAATTATCCTTCAGCGAAAGGCCTGGCTCGTCTGGGTCTTCACTGGTTAAGATTTTCCTGTTGCTACATTGAATTGATTATTTTTCCTATATTCCCTAACGAAACTTCTATTGGAGGTAAATTGGAGAGAATCCAATAAAATACAAAGTATTTTTCACTGATCAATTTCCGAACCATGCAAGCGAATTCATAAAAAGATGAAGCTCTGCTTCCATGAAAAAAATATTATTTGAGTAAAACGATTTTACCTTCAATATTCAAGCTTCTTTCCCTCGAACGTGTGTCACAAAAAAGTTTGTCTATCTAGATAGCGCCTCGGCTATAGAGAAAGAACATTCAAAACTATAAACCCAACCAAGATTTGAACTGTGTGTGGTATATAGTTAGCTGTACGAGATCGCATGCTACTTTGGCTAAAAATAAAGGGATCCCGATAAATTTGGCTTATTTTATGCACAATTCCGGAAAAAATATATTATTACCTCTCCGGCAGAATTCGATTAACCTTAAGAAAAAAAAATTCTCGCGGCATGAAGGGAAAATAGTAACGTTTCTAGATATTTTATATCGTTTTAGAGCTGTTACGTAGCAACGTAAATTAGTATCGCATGGACGTAGCGTAGGTAAAAGCTTGGCTACCGTAAATGATATTCCTAACTAAACTACAGATGATCACGATATTTCATGCATTTTACAATGCTATTTCTTATTGTTAGTATTATTGAAGTCTATGTTGTTTTAGTAATCTGCACGTGGCTGTTTATTCCCGTGGTTGCTTTCTCGCATTGCATACGGTTGTAGGCTTCGGTTTGAACCATCTACAGTGATCCTTGAGTACATACTTCTAGATTCGTACTAGTTATTCCACTGAATTCCTGGACTGAACTACATGCGGGCGTTACAATATATCGCAATCCGATCAGTACAAGTTAGTTAATTCTATTACTTACCTATACGTGACCTCGACGACGATTTATATTAGGCGTTTTCTATAAATGGCGCTTTTAAAACCATTACAGAGGTACCTATTTTTACATTACTGCAATGTTTCGACAAGCCTTAGGGCGAATTTCACCATTGAAACTGAACGCGATCAGCACGTCTAAACCGCGTTTAAGAGCTGTCAGTGTCATCATTGTTGTGGAATATTGACACTGACAGATCTTGAACGCGGTTAAGATATTACCATATTGTCGTTATACTTTAATTCGGTTTCTAGCCACATTATGAGGTACTGGATATCATTACCGCAGTGTTCAGGGATGTGTCCGTTCATTAGTCCGATCTCCCATGCCTTCTTTACGATGGGCCATGGGTACTCCCCAGTCTTGTCGTATTGTGCTGCTACTGGCACGATCTCCTCCCTGGTGAACTTGCGAGCCAAGTCTTGTAAAGCTTTCTGTTCCTCGCTAAGCTCTGAAAAGAAACAAAAAATATATTTAAGTAAATCGTCTTAGTATGGACCTCAAAATAGTATAGTGATCGTCATCGCAATCGAATTTCATATAAAATGATAGCAGCGCTATAGCGTAAAATCTGAGTCAAAATCAAAATCAAAAGTCATTTATTCAAATTAGGCTGAGAATCAGCACTTTTTGAACGTCACAACGTCAAGTAACTATTAAGTTGCGTAGAACCTAGTGCGGGGGAATTGCGTAACACTCCAACAGTAGAAATGGCTTTTATTTTGACAGTTCAACAAAATTCATTGCGTTATTTACGTTGTTGAGCAAATAAATTTTTCGAACATATGAAGCAATGTATCAGGAATATCATGTGTTACGCAATTAGGGTTCAATTAGGGGTCATGTCAACAAAACATGGCCAGTAATTACATACTAAACTGCCAAATTTCATATTGCGTTATATTACACTACGGATGCCCCTCTTCGTGAGGGAGTGTGCTGAAATCTACCAAGCGGGCCCAGTGCGGATTGGTATGTCACATGTCTTCGAATTTTTGGTTCTAGGACGCGCCAGTTTCCTCACCATGTTTTCCTTTTCCGCTTTGAGAGCAGTGTTGATGAGATGATTTAGGGTCTCCCCACATTAATCGACGCGGAATCGGCTAACACCGGTCAAAAAAGCCTTTATGTCTACGTAATAAGGGTGTTACTAATACCATTCGCATCGGCTCGGCTCGGACGACGCGTCGCGACGCCGGCCGACGGCGAAACGAGCCGTTTGTCGATTAGCTGATCAGTAGTGTGGTGATACGCACTCGGCTTAAGCCGATTCCGCGTCGATACATTTATAAAAGACAAAGTATGTATGTGCTATGCACCTGCCACCCTTTACTGTCATCATGTTTGTATTATGTAAAGGCAGAATAAGGACCATGGACTTTATCCCCTATTAGGTCCATGGTACCAATTCTGCCTTCAATGCTACAGCGACCCTACGCTGCTAATGAGAAATTCTATGGAAATAACCAATTACAAGAAGATGGAACAAATGACTGACACTTGCAAAGTTGTAGCCACCCACGCTCAAGAAAACAAAAGCAATAAACATTCGTAATAAGAAACCAGAAAAATTATTGAATGCTACAAACTGGCTTGAAAACAATGCTATTTTTGAACTTTTCTCAATGTAGGAAAACAATGATGATAAAAATAGCGAAGGAATGAACGAAAGCTTTTATAAACGGGATCGACTGCACAATGTTAGAAATAGGAATTTAATTGAAGAACGGATCTTGCAGTTCATATTGAACTAGTTTCCTAGAGCAAAGAGGAAAAACATATAACGTCTTGCTATAAATCAATAAACGGTACTACTATGTACAAAGTCCGCTTTGTAAGTAGTTTTGTGATAACCGCTTATAGAGATAATATCATATCTTAGTACTATCTAAATAAGTACATAGTATGTTTGTTTGTACTGTTATCAGTTTCGGACTTTACACTTTACTAGAATTTTAGAAAATTCTTTGGCATATGCAGAATGTTGGTCCACGTAATCCAAATACTTCGTTCTTAAAGACTAGCTTCTGCCCGCGTGAAATTTCGGCCAACCCACCGCGTCGCGTCGCATCGCCCGCCGGCGCCTTTACTTCGTTTTCACTTAGCGTTGTTTCCGACTTTTTTCTTTTTAGCCTATAACCTTCCTCATGAATTGGGCTATGAAATGCAAACAGATTTTTTTCCGGCTGGTAGTTCCTGTGATTAGGGCGTTCAAAGTTTCAAACAAACAAACTCTTCGGCTTTATTATATTAAGTAGGTACTTATATTTTTTCGAAAAGTTGTTTGTGCGAAAATATTTTCATTTATTACAGACTTGTAAACGGATAGGTCTACCCACCAATTGACCCACGCTTCTGCGTCTAGGACTCGATGAAAAAAACTCACTCAGCAATGCAATTACGAGTAGAGGCAGCCGATGTCCACCTATCGATGGCCTGCGCTCTGCAATCGGCAATTTCATTAAACTGCCTCTATTGTTCGTACTATATTGTCAATAGTCAATGAAATTCAATAAGGAATGAATACGAGTGCGCGAGGATTCTTAATGGGGACCCTCGCACACTCGTATTATTCGTTATTCGTTTATCTTACACATAATGTGTAGGTGGCGTACGAATATCATTGATCATTTGTTTATAAATAAGTGCGATTATATAACAACGAGAATTGATTAGAATGTGATCCAGGATGGTTGCTGTAGTTTGCATGCAAACGTAACTGCACCTAACACGCTATCAGTGGTGTTATTAGATCTGCGTTTACCTATTTTGAAATTCTCGCCATTCATAAGTATGAATAATTGAATACCTACCATCATCATATATTTCGAAATAGTTTGTATTTTTCTAAATATCTAATAATAATGTATCATAACAATTTAAGATAGAGAAATAAGCCGGTTGGGTTCAAGTGTGAAACCAAATCCGGATAGGTACTACGCACGCCAGATCCGGATGCCACGCAAGCCACGATATTATCATTTATACGACAATATAAATGATAATATCGTAGCTTGTGTCAAATGATAAAAAAGTTTTGTTATTTAAATAGATACGCTGACGTTAATATCAATTGTGAAAGATGAACATTACAAACCTGAGAATTAACATGACATTATGTGAAATACGTGTTTACTTACTTTAATACGTGTACATAATATCAATCGGGGTTTCTGAGTAGACATACTTATTTAGGTCGACTTCCTAAGCGCTCTTATTATTGGTTTCCTCTTATAGGAAACGTCTTGAAAATGCCAACAGGCTTTTAACCAGGCCAGGAATTACGGCCCATGCAAAGTAGGGCGGGCACTTTGCATGGGCCGTATTTCCTGGTTGATGAAAGGTAGCAAAATGAAAATTCTTACCAAAGCACATTCCAGTCGTTGGCAGGGGTTTGGCAGCTGCGACCGGGGCTGTAGTTGACAGCTTTCTGTAGATCGGCCTGGAGGCGCGAATCACCTGAAAATTTAGTGAATGGTTTTGAACAGGACGTCTTTTAGGCGGTGCTGAGGCATGGCATTAGTAGCGAAGAACAGCCATTTCATAAAAATACCGAACTAAGATTTTCCGAATTGTGTTCAGGTTTTCTTTTCTTTGTACTCTACTTAGTCTTATCAAGATTGCATGTCTTCCGCGTCGTTCCCAGATCTTTAGTGATTCTCTGATAACATTAAGCGTATAATAATTGAGATCTCACTTTAAATGTTGATTTTACGCCGAGATTTTGATATATTTGGTAATTCGCAAAGCAGAATAGTTTAAGCTGTTCAATTACGTTATTACAGAAACAATTGAAAAGTCATTGCGTCTCGCGAGGATGCACGTTCCGGGTTAATAAATACTGTTATTTGATTGACATCCACCAAATAGTCCTTTTTTACGGTCAGCCACAAATCTTCTACACATTATCGAAATTGACAGAAAATGTTTCGATCATCTACTTTTTAGCATTTTTTACATTAGCTAAGAGTTAATATTTTTAAAATGTTACTTCTGCTCCTTTGAATCACTCAATATTAATTAAATGTCTCGCGAAAACTAAAGAGTTGCCGAGAATCGAGCCGGCGGCGTGCCATTGGAGAGGCCTACTTATTCAGTAGTGCGCTGCTGTAGGCTAATGATGATGACGATGTTAAAAGAAATTAAACCGCCGAAAAAACTGAAAAGCCAAAAATAATAAATCTTTTATACTTAACCTTAATAACTAAATTCTTAAACTAATATACGTATACCTAAGTAATTTCGAGCCGGCGCCAAACAATCTATACCTAAACAAAGATCACTAAATTGCCTTAAATTTAAACGGCGCCGACTCTTTAGGTATACTTATTTACATTAGTTGAACTTACTTATTAAGGTTAAATAAAAAAGGTTTATTATTCTTTGCCTTTCAGTTTTTTCGGCGGGTTAATTTTTTTGTTAAAAAGTTTTTATTTTATATTTTTTTGTGGCTATTTTCTACTAATTGTTGGCCAAAAGGCAGGCTTATGTGGCACTGAGTAGAGTGAAGAGAGAATACACAACTCAGAATTCAAATCTGTGAGTGAACAATAAATCACCCCTATTTTCCCACGCTTAGGGTTGGAATTTTTTCCCAAATTTATATGGGACCAACTTTGGGGTATACCCTTTCCAATAAAAAATAATTATCAAAATCGGACTACACTGTAAAAAGTTATGCGTGGACATATATAAAAAAAAATATATACTTTACGCGTCGACTTGAGAACCTCCTCCGTTTTTTACTTCGGTTAAAAATGAAGTGTCAATCGACTTTTGTTGCTGAATGTACCTTAATTGGTTTTCGGATCTTATCAAGACGAATGTGTCATCAACAATCTTGTTTATTAAATTAGTTAGAAAACATAGTTTTTGTCTTTTGATATGATATGAAGATAGACTTTGAACATGTTATTTGGACTAAGGAACTGGCATGACGTCCGCAGTTATTTGGCAATGAGTACCTACTTATGTAAATAACAAAGTTAACATAATCACGCAATCCTTTTGAATTGTCCAAGTGTGATATATTATGTGTCCTTCAAAATTCTTACACAGCGTTTGTTAAAAAAGCTGTCTTTAGATTTTGCCTAGATTCAGTTACCTATCTAAATAAAATAGTATGAAATAACGTAACATGTTGTCGCCAACGCAGGGGATTTTTCTTCTCTCGTAAGTTTTTCTTAGAAAATTATTATAGAAGAGGAAAGATCAATGATATCGAAACGATTCCTTATGTCCCACCTATGCATTTACAATTGAATGAGATGCCAAGTAAGTGCTATGTCTGTGCACATGGTGCAATTTCTACATTACTTACGTGATATGTAATTAATGTGGAAATTGCACCATGTGCACATAAGCTCAGAAATATTATCAAGAACTTTTTAACCTCAACTGTTCTGAACTTCTGACTCTAGTGTTACTAGTGCCTACTTCAGAAGCGTATTGCAGTTTACTTAACAACCCGGCCGTGTCTTAACACGTTCAGTATCATTGTGTGTATGTTAAAATAGTCTTATTGTAACGTAACAGGGGCTTAAACGGGGGTTTCATTTTAAAGTGAGGTAAATAGGTAAAATGGGATGTCATATGAAAGAGCTTCATTTGCACTTTATAAATATTATTTTTAATATTTATTTATGCCACAGTTTTTGACTTACGATGAAAATTTTTCGTAAAAATACAACTAGAAGTAGGTACCTACTTATGTTATAAAACGTAATTTTATGGTACATACATAATTTAATTTGCAGATTTATATGTAACTTAGTACGGCAATCATTATATTCTTATAAGTTCAGAGAATAAAGTAATTACGCAAAATGTACAACAAAAATTTTACTTTAAAATAAGTGTAGGTATTGTACCTACGGATAAACACAAAATAATAAGGAGTGCCAAATAACTCAAGACAAAAAAGAGGAGGCTTCGTTATCGATCAATTTTCGGTAGTTACCGATTCTTAAACGTAAAATCATGTTTTTAATTAATAAAGTAGCTTTATTAAATCTTTTTTTTTATTGTCAGTAATTTCAAATTCTGCAAGTGGCTTATCTTATTTAAATAAATGACATGGGTTTATACCGTCGACATTCTCTGGGATTTAATTTTGATTTATAAATGGTTTCCTTTCCGAACTTATAAAAAGTATAAACATCTCTAGGAACAAAAGAATTACGGATGCTTTAAGAAATAATATATTATATTATCGTTCTGATAAGCAGAAATTGTATTTTTTAAGACTTTCCCCTGGTTTAAAAAAATAATTAATAATATCTGATGGTTGGTGATGGTGATCTAACAATGTAGGTCGGTAAGTACTAAAGAACAATAGCGAAATCTTAGCTTTAATTTGAGCGTCTAAAAATGACTTACTTACATACGAAGGCAGTTCTATTATTTTTCTACGTTTTTTCAAAGTATCACATTAACTATTGTATTATAATCAGTTTTAGTTTGTTATTGTAACAAAAAGAAGTAAATGAATTAACAATAATGTTTATTTCTAAGTGGTGGTGTTCCTTGCAGGGAGGTAAAAATATTGTAGTGTAAAAATAAATGAATTATTTTCAATTAAAAAGACTATTACCCCAAGTCAAATTATCCCAAGTCTAAAAAAAATGTAACTTGGTTAGTTGGTTTGACAACTGTTGATTGTTAGTGATACTCATGTCACAGACGCTTGTGCATTGTGCCCAATTGTGCCTTGTGTTGCTCTCGATTGTTTTTGAAATGGATGATAGCATTTTCTAATATTGGATAGGTCTAACAAAAAAGAAGTTAAATACTTTGTTTCAAGAGGTATCCCGCCTTAATCAAATAAAAAGAGGAAGTTTAGGCTTAGCAGCATTATTATTAGAAATAAGAATTGGTGATGAAAGAATTGCCACATTAGTTAAAGTTCCACGGCGAACCTTATAGTCGTTGATGGACAAAGTAAGACAGGTCCTCCTTCAGGAATTTGTACCAGTGCATCTGGGCATAAACCAGTTAAGGCGGGAACAGTTATTGCAGCATAATTTGTTAATACCGAATGGACTCTACGGGCAGATATCAGCAAAATATTATAGCACCTGCAGAATTTCCGGATCAAATAATTATAAGAGAGGATGACAAAGAATAAATATTAACGTAAAAAGAAACTTGTTTTATTGGTTCTTACCAACTTACTCAACATATTCCACACACATTCTAGGATTTCAAAAATACTTATTTATCTAAAAGTTAGCAAGTATTTATAAAATCCCAGAATACTATTATAATCCTATTGCTTCAATACCTAAAACAATAATGACGGTGACTGGCAGCCTCAGACCTGTTGTACATACCAATTGTATACCTAAGGTAAGGCCTACCAAAGAGTATTTATAACCACTGGGATAACCTACCTTTTACAAGACATTGCATTCTGAAGTAACTGGGTAAGGAAAATACTAATGCAATATTGCCCTTTTACTTCCTCGAATTGCAATTACCATAAACATTACCTTCATTCATGACTGAATTTCTATTATTGTCGGACTTCTCGAACAAAAATTCTTGCACAAACTAATTCAAAAGTTGATGCTGAGTTAAACAAGATATTTTTCATTTAAAGACGCAAGAATTTAATCTCAGCTAAATTAATGTATGGGTGGCTGACATTGTTCTTTGGTAACAAATACTGTTTTTTTTTCTAGTCAAATTGGCCACTTTGTTTGCAAAGCGAAAATTCTGAAATAAATCTAGTTGGAACGTTTGTGTGTAAATGTCTTTTTTTACTAGCCGTTTGTATAGGATCTTGGCAGATTTTTAAAGATTTTGCATTTAAATTAAAAATGACAATAAGTTGTATAACTAATAAAGAAAAATGCTAAATGTTTTGATATTATAATATAATTCTCCATATTTTGTGTTAGTATTTTGTATAACAGTACATATTTTATAGTAATCATCGGAACCATGCTCTAACAATGAAGTGAAGAGTCTTGCAAGATTTATAGGTTTTAATTAGATGGTGACTATTTGACATAAATTTAGTAGTTACAGTGAATTATGTCAGAATATGATATTACTTTTGGCCAAATGTATGCAGGTGATGTGCGCAGTAGCATAAATATAAGGTCGCAATAATGGTTTATAGAAAAATATTAAAGCACAGCTAAACTTAGAAGGGCATTCGCAATCATTGCTTGTATTCAAAAAGATGCACAACATGGTTTAAGCATCATGTCTTTGTCTTGCTGTTTATAGTTTGTTTGCGAAACATAGCATGAATTGTTGCACAACTTAAATACAGAATACAGGGCTTAACAAGTTTTAGTTTATGGATCTGAATTAAATGACATTGCAACTTATGTTATTGTTTTCTGTTTCAACAACAAACTAAGGTGAGCTTTGTCAGCTAGATTCCCACTCAAAGACTTGACCAGGTTTTTGTAAATGGAGATGTTTATGTTTCTATATGGTTTAATCATGTCTATGGATGCATGCAGCACGGCAGAAGTCTCAATGCTTAAGAAGCACATAGGATACTTTCATCATGGAAAATTATAAGCAGGGGTCCAATTGCCATTCCAAGCTGGCATTTCTGTATTTATCACTCACTGGGCAACTTTCTGAGAATGAATACAACAAAATAAGGTGTATTATTGCATAACATAGTGTAAGAAGCAGACGGTTTCACACCTGATAATTCCCAGTGTCTAACTATATTTCTGCATTATTTTACAAGTAGGTAAAAATCAATCCGCCATATTTATCAACAATAAAACATACCTAACATTGCAAATATGGAAATTGGTTTATTTTTTAACTCCACATAAAAAAGTCAAATTATGCAACAAGTATAATAACTATAAATAGGTAACTAAGTTAAAAAAAACATTAAGTATAAATAGATGCAAAGCTCAGAATTTCTGCATAATATTCATAATCTAGTAAGTTTGTCATGTATGGTGTGTATTTTTTTAATTTAAATACTTGGGTCCAAACAATAACAATAGATTCACCACACAACTAAAAGAGACCCTTTCCTATTACATTATGCACTGGCCTCAGATAGAGCTTTATAATGGATGGATATAAGAGAATACTGTCACAGTCGCCTCATTTGGCAAACACTTTGACTGTCATAGCAAGCAGCTGTTTATGCCAATTTGTTTTCAATTTCTTATATAATCTTCCATAACTGTTGTTACGGGTAACTAAAAGATTATTTAATTTATCAGTAATATTAAAGTAGGTAAAAAATATATTAGTTAACCAATATATTTTTTAAATATAATCCTTTGTGTTTTGGATTGGTTTAATAGCAATCATAAATCTTCTTATTTATCTATATTGGTAATGCTAGTACTTAGATATCTTATCATGAAGTAAATTGATCTTTGCTACATGGGGCAACAAGCAGTCGAAATATTCTGCCAGCTCACTGTGGAAATATTTGGGCATGTTGCAAAGATTTCAATGGTTTGGACATTGATTAGTATGTTCCTAGAAAACGCTCAGCATTGCATTAATATTATAGTTATATCATTATTAAAGTTCAATCAATCTAGATTGTCTATGAAATCATATCCTAGAGCTGGACACATACTTCGAAATTGACATTTAAATTAGACCCAAAATAAAAATAAAACAGGTAGATATCTAGGTTAGGTTTTGCAAACGATTTTTTTTTTAATTTGATTATTTAAGGTAAGATGTGTAGATAGATTAATAGTAATAATATTTTGTCATTTGATTCCTATGATATTACCTTTGCAGGAAATTTATCATGATGTAGAGTGTAGACAAGTCTTACAATCATAATTATGTCTAAAGGAAAGAAATAATACATGTTTAATTAAAGTACCGTTCTTGTCAATTAATACCGTAAGCATTTAATTAAGTGTCTTTATGAATGCCAACAGTGTTAAACTTTCATTGAGAGTTTAGGTAACTGTTCAATGAACTTTGGACTTTAGACTTCAAACTTTATCAGGGTCGTTGCGCAATTTTCCACTAAAGCGATTTAATAAAAACTTGTAAATTAATAGTTACGATCATCCTTTTTGCTTAAATACTGTCCTGACACACAAAAATACATAATATATAATATTTAGATGTAGGTAGGTTAGAAAAAAGAAAGTTCACTTACTTGCGTAATTGGATTCATTTCAAGTTCGTTCTGATACTGACACTAAATTCCCTTCGTCAAGATTATTAGGTTGTTCGACTTTGATCTACGAAATTGAACTATGCCCTTGTTAGTTGTTATTCGTGAAACATGAAGACAAACAAACTCCTGCGCCGAATCGACGTAAATGACATTTATATATAACACGGACACAGATAACAAATTTGTACTTTTATCTCGGTGTATCTACGTGCTTTGAATATAAGCCTTTTAGTCACTGTATGTTTCGTTTTTTAATTAATAAAGACAGATTGAAACATAATATGAGACTTTAATAAAGTTCAATCTAAAATTACAGACTAGCTCATTTAGCAGGACTATGCTAATAAAGATGAATGTACTAAAGACGGACTTTTTAGTTGGTGACAGTCTCGTGGTCCTGGCGTGTGGTGGGGAAAAACAAATGAAGTTCGCGCCGGATTCGAGATCAAAAATGTATTTAGAGGTGTTTCCAAATTGAAATATTAACCTAAACCTAAAATTGTAGGCATATCTTAAACAGTATTATACCGCATTTAACTTGCCCTATATCAAAACGAGGTCCATTCTTCCACTCAGGTGAAATCCAGACCATCATCATTATCGTTCCGCCCTGGTACGGATGAACATTCATAAGGATTCTGGAGGCGACTCTGGCGAACAGGAGCCTATAGAGCTCGCACCCTTCTTAAATCGGGATGAAATCTAAAGCGCGACTTATCACAAACACCAACACGAGCCCACTGAGTGTCGCCCTAAATTTCCGCGTCGAAGAGCTGAAACTCTAAGCGGTCTGCGAGCGTGAAAATGAACAAAATAGACAGTTTGGTCACTGATGACCACTTGATGCTGAAACTGGAGTTTTCCTACCAGCTGACGAGCCGTAATTTGAGCCTCCTCGTAGCATTTTGCAGAAAGCGGACTTGTCTCTGATTAGTGGTCCTGTATCTTCCTCGATGACGTTCAACAACATCTACTTTAGCCTTGTAACGCGCTCATAATCGGCAAATTACGCTTGGCTGCGTGTAGCGTCGGCATTTTCGTTGACTGCGACTGCGCCCTGCTTCCAGAATACAACCTATCGCCATAAGCATCTCTTCCCTCGTTAAATGACGACGTGACAGAACGCTCTAGAAGTCTAGAGTCACAAAAGTTACAAGAAATCAGAGAAAATATTTTCACAAGAAAAAAAATACGATTAAGGACAAAAATTTCTAAACTTATTACGTTTCAAAACGCGCCGCACCGCCGACTAAGGGTTGATTTTTCCAACGCCGAATAATTTTGAATTTTTTGACAATTCTTCCATACAAAAACTGTCAGACGTCAATGTTATTTTACGAATAAAAATTATCTGTCGATTGAAAAATCGGCCATAATATGAGAAGTTTTACCGCGTTATTCCATAATGTCCTTTTATGTTTAATTTTGTATTTCGAACAATAAATAATTTTTCATACCAATTGCTCAAAAAGTGACATTCTATGCCACAAAAAGCGAACATAACAATAGTCATTTTTAATCTGTTAAAAACAGGGAAAGAAAATTGTACTGAATTTCATTCATCCTCTGTGTCAATGTGAATGTGATTTAAATTTGGAATACTTTCCGAAATTTATACTGAACTACATCTGTGTTTACACCATTGAGTTTGTATATAAAGCATTATACATCTTTTTGAAAAAGGAATACGCATTTATTATGCAGTTATTATTATTAAATAAAATTACGAAAACCGACGAGGCCGTATGAGCTTGATGCCTTTGCTTTTCCGACAAAAAAATATTAGTCTAGGAATTTACCGCGTTTTTGTTTTCTTCAAATACATAAACGTTAAGTTTATTTTTTCGCAAATGGTACGAAAAGTAGAGTATTTTCCTCGGTGATAAAGCTGTCTTAGTCTTGGGTGAACTTAAATCCCTCGCTACACTCAGGACTCGTCGTAAATCCCTCGCTTCGCTCGTGATTTAAGTTTTTAACACCCTCGCTACGCTCGGGAGTAAACCTCGAGTCCTTCGTTACGCTCGCGATTTAAATCGTCACCCGCGACAGAAGACACTGCTTTATCCCCTTGGTTAATAATCTACTATTATTTAATGCAGTTTTAAACACCATTTATAATTGTTTGTGGCCAGTATTTCTTTCTAGTAGGTAATGAGTTTTCTTAAATAAGTAAGTTAATAGGTATAGTTGGACTGTTCCCTAGACTTTGTTGAGTAGTGTTTGATGATACAAATGATTACTGTCTAGAAGAAGTATAGGACTTAGCGTATAATATAGTATGGTGGAAGTAGCCACCAAAGTAGGTACCTATGTGGTCTGTTGCGTCAGAAAAGTGGTAGCAGAAGGAATGATTCTTGGGTAGATGGTGAAGTTAAAGAGGTTAAGAGGAAGAAGAAAGAAGGCCTGGCTTAATGTGATAGCCTGTAAGACCCAAAATAGGATGAATGAGGCAACGAATGTGACAAATGGTTTGGAAAGAGTGAAGAAAAAATACTCCATAAAGAGAACAAAAGTGAAAGAGACGATAGGTACTCTATGCTCGTTCCGTCGTAGACTTAATTTATCGCTTTCCACCATGCGACAATGAGGACAAGAGCAGGCCCGTATAGCAATAAAAAAATAAAAAAGCAGGAAGCTCTCCGCTGATTTCAGGGCAAATGTTAAGCTATATCAATGACGGGTGAGAAAATATCCGATGCACCTTAAGGAAAAGATCTGATCCATACAGCCTATTCCCGGATTTAGAGAGGGAATAGGCTCTATGGATCAGATCTTTTCCTTAAGGTGCATCGGAATAACATCTGACAAAGCCGAACAAAGTCTACAGTGCTTTCGTTGCTTGGAGAACGCCTATGACAGTGTGTGTAGGAAAGAACTGTGGTCGACACTATCCATGTACGGTGTGGACTGACTGGCACTTGTTACGCGCACTGAAATCTTTATACAAGGATTGGATTCCAGTGCTTATGTTATAGAATTAAATGGGGCATACATGGACTGGTTCTGCATCTCAAGTAGTGTTAGACAGGATTGTGTGGCATCACCGTGGTTGTTGTGTATCTTGTGCATGGATTTGTAATAGGGTGAATGCGGATTGAAGATGATGAGATGCCTGGCAAATGCCTTCTCTACGCAGATGATCAAGTTCTGCTTGCATCGTCAGCAGAACAGTTGCAAGACATGGTGACTGTGATGTATGAAGCATTGTAAGAGATGAAAGGGATGAATATAAATCTAAATAAGACGAAGATTGACGACGATGTTTGAAAGGGAAGTCGATGTGTCGGCGTGTGATGTGAAAATAAACTATAAGAGTGTAGAGTAATTGAATGAGTTTGTATATTTCTGGAGTCTGTTGATTGATGTAGATGTGGAAAGGAGAGAAAATGCAGAAATAAAGTGAACTGTGCTATATACGCGATTGTGACCAATCAGTCGATGTTCAAACAGGCTCGACTGGCTTTTCACAACAGTATGCTGGTGCCTATACGCTTATGTGTTCTTCTTTTTTGGCCTTTCCTTTACCCGTTCGTTACCCGGGGTCGGCTTTCTCAATATCGCGACGCCATATATTTCGGTCTTGGGCGTCATTTTCCTTAAGTCCCATCTCCCTCATGTTCTTTTGGACCTTCGTAGTTTGAGGTCTTCCACTTCCCCTCTTCTTCGAAGGTTGCAGAAATAGCGGTTATAGCAAAACATGTTCTGAGATGCTATCAGAACAATCCCGAAAGTACGGTCAAGATCCCTACCAGCATCTTATAGGAATACTTCCTTCTTTCAAATAAGTTTGCTCTCCTTGTCAGTGTTGACTCCGGCCGGTCACTAAAGGCAAGCCAAAAGTGAGGAACAAGAATTCTTCCGGGAGATAGGTTCCATGGCGTCGCTACGGCACAACAGCTCGCCACATGCTGCCCTGCGGGTTTCTGTATCTCTCTTGGTCTGGCTCCTCACCTGACCTGTTCCGGCAAAGTAAACTCTACCGGGACAGACATAGAGCTTAAGCCCCACCACGACGTCAACGTAGATATACGGTGATGGGTTATTTTTATTATATTTACTAGCTGACCCGGCAAACGTTGTTTTGCCATATAAATGATTTCTAGCTGCCCGGCGCTACTTCGTTCGCGTGGAGTGCTACCCCCTACCCTACTCCTACCCTACTTCTACCCTACTCCTACACTACTTCTACCCTACTCCTACACTACTCCTACACTACTCCTACCCTACTCCTACACTACTCCTACCTTACTCCTACACTTCTCCTAACCTACTCCTACCCTACTCCTACCCTACTCCTACCCTACTCCTACCCTACTCCTACACTACTCCTACCCTACTCCTATTTTTCCTGAATTTTCTTTGCAATAAACCTCACGGAGCCCGAGACCTTTCCAACAAATGCAAAACCGTGGAAATCGGTTCGTGCGTTCTGGAGTTATAGCGTCAGGAAGGAAAACCCGACTTATTTTTATATAGTAGATGATTGACATAATTGGGGCGGACCTTTCGGACCTTTTCGGAAGGCGTTCGAGGGGCCGAAGCCAACTCGCAGAGGCCCGTTACATACTTTTAATGAAATGAGGCACCGACAGACGATTATCCCTGTACGTGCAACTGCACCCAAGTACAACCCCCGGGTTAGCGCAGGACTATTGCAGGATATGTCCTGCAATAGTCCTGCGCCAACGTCGAGTCGAGTATTCGTCGAGTATTGTAAGCAATTTATCGATAGTTTACAATCTCGCGAGGTAGATTACAAACTTACCATTTACATTTCTATGACTTACCATGTTCGCAATCATAAGGTGACCTATACCTACAATACATAGATAAAATGACAGGGGGTGACTGGCACACTCTATAATGCAGAGAAAGAAGAGAGAAAATAATGGAGAGAAGGCCAGCTCAAGGTTAAAGTGTTACCACTGCCGAGCGGCCTACCTTACCAAACTACCTTACAATTACAAAGGCAGGCCGAAATGGAATCAACTGCATCTTTCTTTTTCACAACACAAAATATTATAGGTTCTTACATTACGTTTCATTGAGGACATTATATACATGATATTGTCATCTGCACAATGGCTGCTGCGTGTTTTTTAAATAAGTCGGCTCTAAGTTAAACACCTGTGTCACCCAATCCTGCCAGTATATTAGGTATTGCGCACGGAGACGCTGGTATAAGCACCATGAGGTCCAATATAATTGTACTAGTTCCTTTGTTTGCTTTAGTGACGGCTAAAAGGTCGGCTTTTATGCGAGAGGGTACTGTTTATCCCACGAGGAAAAGCATTGAAAACACTCGTGTACCAACAACAGGCCGATCACAAGTTAGTCAAGTAATATCCCGATCAAATGTGGGAGATGCCGTCGTTGAAAATTTTGTCGACACTCTGATGGCAAGCGAGAGATATTTGAAAATGATCGAAACTGTGGAACGCAAACTGACCCATTTGGATATGACGTTCCATGAAAGAACAAACAGTATCCTTAAATATTTGTCTGAAATGCTCAGAATGATCAAGACATCGTCTTCTGAAATGCTGGAGAAAGCTTTAAAAAATGTAAAGGTAGATTTGGACAATTTGAAGCAGTCTTTGTCTGAACGAGTAGATGAACATCCTAAATTGCGCGGTGAGTGTATTATTTTCATTATGTTTATGTTATTTTTATTAAACCGATCGACGTGGAAGTGGCAAAGTTTTGGGCCAAAAAGATTTAAAATTCAGTCGTGCCATCGATCGACACAAAGAAGAAGATTAAACCGATGGACAAAAGTATCGGATTCGATACTTGGTCAGTGTATTGTATGTAGTGTGTTGTATGTAGTGTATTGTGTGTACCTATTGTAGCGAAAAAAAACACAATACAATCTTCGCTTTATCACGTTTTAATTTTTGTAACTAAATAATATATTAATAAAAGCTTAGCAAAAGACACAGAACGAAAATTATCTTATTACCTACTAAAAAGGATTTACGTCGTGACGACGACGTGACGTCTTTGGTGTTCGAACCTTATAATAAAAATGTATTCTTGTTACGCGTCGATAAAGATACGTTTGCAAACGTTCTTAAACTTACGTAACTAGATAAATACAAGGACGTCCTAAATGTTTAATCGGCACCAAGTCAATTCGTTATGAAGCGAAATAATAATTTAAATTACCGTTTGATCAAAATTGTAAAAATGGTAATATACGGTAAGTATAGTATGTCAACTCTACTGAAAATTAAGCTTCAAGATATACGAAAATCCGGTCCTAGGCTCCACGCAGGCCCGAATCAGAATCCTCTTGTGTTGGGTTCGATTCCCAACAGGAAGCTTCACGACGTCTGGTTCTAATGATAGCGTGTGGGGCGAATTCAAGATCACCTTACAATCTTCGGACAAATCTACAGAAAATAACGAAAAATGATAATCCGAGACGCAGGCAGAATCTTTTATAACAAAAGAGCTGAAGAAAAGTTAAATTACATACCGAGTCTTCATGAAATTCGCCTCGAGAAAAGTTTTTAGTGATGTAAAATTCGTTTATTTTCGGGAACACTGCCTATTACAAAGAAAAGAATGGGATTAAATTTAGGAAACGATTAGAACTTTTGAATAATCAATAGGAAAGCAAACATACCCTTAGATCCAATGGATGACCGCACAGAACTCGGTACCTAGTTCAATCCATTATTACACTAAGCGTTAAGATTAAGCGAATTATTTCATTGTGAAAGCGGAAAAAAATAATATCCGTCCTGTGTCCAAAAACTCCTTCAAATGAAAAATCTCGGTAAGAGAAAAGACATGAAACTTTTAGATTCAAAATTCAAAACCAATATGAAGAAAAAAATTTTCTGGTTAAAAATAAGGTTGGATTTGTTATAAAAGAAGGTCGTTCGCAAATGCTACATTATAATTTTATCACGAAGATAAAATTATAATGTAGCATTTGCCAATGCTGCACTAACGTAGGCAAGCAGTGAAAGGACAATTAAAAAACTTTCCGAAAAAATTGTGGAAAAGTTATTTCTGCTTCTGTAACCGCAAATATCTAAAAAACTATTGACTTAAGCTTATAAACATCATAATCTTTTTAAGTATGGGATTCAACAATATCCCACACGCTTACGTGCCGCTCGATCATCTGATCCTCTCTGCCTACCCAGCAAAGGATATCGTAAAGTTATACCCAGTAGGAGTTATAATCATGTAGCTTTCATCATTATAATATACTGTTTTATTTTTTTACAATTTACAATAACATTGCAATATTGCTTGGTACCTAATTGGTTTGAGAAAATTATACAGATCATATATTTTTACTAGACGGCAAAGCCAACTTTTTTAATGAAATCCTCTGTCATCGAAAAAAAAATTAAGAGAAAAAGATATTTGGTATTCTGTTACTTCAATGATGCTGCAGCTTCTCCTGGAATTTGCAGGATACCTACAGCTCCCTCATCAACTTACAGCAGAGGTATCGTGTTAGAGCTCAACGGAATGGTGTCAATGAATAGGTTATAGATAGATTTTGATCAGGGTCTGATGATGGAGTAGGAACGAGAAATTGACATAAAGTGAGGGATGGCTAAGCTAATTTCACGAGTATAATCGATATAAAATTTTGGTATACGATGTTGTACCGTTTGTGGTGAATTAGTATATGTGTAAAGTAAATAAAAGAATGAATGCGTGAAGTGAATTATGTAAAAAAATAAACACGATTTTATATGGTACGGCGCTGAATAGTATAGAAAGTTTCGTTTAAAGAATGTGCAGGGTGTAGAAAACGGGAATGATAGTTTCAAAGAAGATAGACTGGAAGAGAAAAGCAAGGCGGTCGCTATTTAAACTCAGTAGAAGTTGTATGACTTACTGGACAGCCCTAGAAGCAAGAAGGAACTCGGCCGGATTACAAAAGCAAGAGAAAAGAGAACGAAAGATATAATTCACGTTAAATGTATGAAAGATGACGACGGTAAGGTGTCCAAAGATGACGAAAAAAAAGAACGATGGAAGGTTAATTTTGATAAGCTAATGGTACGAAAATAATGAATGGAATGGTGTGCTCAAAAATGTATAAGAAAATATGGGTTCGGTGATGGAAATTAGCATATAGGAAGTAAGAAAGGCAGTTCGAAGAATGGACAATAGAACAGTTATGGGCTCCGGTATTATTTAATAGAAGATGGAGTATGTGGTTGAATTTATGCTTCAATAAGTTGTTGTATGAAGAAGCGATCAAGTGAGCCACAAGAATGGTGCAATAGTTCGCTAGTGCCCATCTTCAAGAATAAAGATGATGGACAGGATTGCAACAAAACTATCGAGGGATTATGTTCATGACTCATAGTATGAAGGTATCAAAGAAAGTAATAGAGAAAAGATTGTGAAAGGAGAGTGAAATTACCCCGAACCTGTTTGGGTTAAAGCCGCGATTCCATTAGGCAAGTCTTGCATGCAAGTATAACTTCACACTTGTGTGCAAGTGATTTTTTAGATAGAATCTATTTGCATAAAAGTTGCAACTTGTTTGAAAGCTGTGGTTTCCACTATACAAATTGCATACAACTTGCAACTTGTATGCAAGTGATTTGCATAATGGAAACGCAGCTTTATGCTAGGTCGAGAAATAATGGATGCGACTTTTGCACACGCCAATATTTGCGAGAAGTACAGATTTGGTATGATGGAGTAAAGTGCTGAACTTAGTATTAGTATGGTATCCGGATGGTGTAGTATGTTGACGTGAAAAAGTTGTAGTACAAATTTATTTACAGAAACATAAAAACTTTTATCAATTTTATAGTTTAATGCATTTTAACTAGGTACTGATAAGTAGTACCTTCAAGTTTATGAAAACAGTTTATCAGAACTGCAGTGCGATTCTGTAACCATCTAACCGTGAAAACTTAGGTGAAGTGAGCGTGGTGTGAGCTGTCATTCCAACTAATGCACACTATTGACAACTCACTTTAAGCTCACTTCACCTAAGTTCACTTTTCACGGTGAGATTTTTACAGAATCGATCGGCAGGTAGGCAGGTAGGCAGATTACCAAGTGTCAATAGCAATGTGTCTACTAGTAATACATAAAGCTCGAAAAGCAGGTAATAAACCTGAAATCAAACATTTAATAACTCGGGATTAGGGCTTGGTGCTGGTCGAGAACTCAGAGGGGTTGCTGTTTGCGGCACACCTAAATAAGTTTTTATTATAGCGTTGGTTTGCTTAAGCTGGACTTAGCTGGATGTTAGGAAGAACAATTTGGGAGGCGCAGCATTAGATTTGTAGTTCGAAATAAGAAGTACAGCTGCTTTGCTAAGTTGTTCTTTTTATATCTCTCTCTCTCTCAAGTCGTCGTAATCTACTCAATTCAAACGAGTTCTTGAAATTCGAGCTGGTTTTGTGATCTTTTTATCTCGGGATTTTTTCCCCTAAACATAGCGTTGACGTCGCTAGGTCCAGTTAAAGTAGTGCAATTATATATTTTTTTCTTTGGTAGAATTACCTTTAGCCATTTGGAGGGATTTGTGGCCAAGTTGCACGAGCTGGCGTGTTGGTGTTATCGAATTTTGGTTATTTAATCAGACATTCATGGCATTTCCGAACATTTCTGCTTTCAACGCTCATCAGCCTAAGCCAATTTTTTTTAAATAATAAAAGTAATAAACAATATCATAGAATTTGAGGCAAGTAAAGCATTGTAGGCGCTCTTCGCCCTCGAAAGCGTAATGAAAGGCTTTGTTATTGTTAGTATGATGTACAGACGGCAACAGGTCAAGCTACTTGAAACTGTCAAATCCCAATCAACCTTGAACCTTAATGCTTTAGCAATAAAGTTGAAAATCTATTAAATAAATCTGACAGTTTGTAGTAGCTTGATGTGCTGGCGTCTGTACATCACACTAACAATGACGAAGCCTTTCATTTTGAGAATTCAAAAACATTCATTGTGTGATTTACCACGTCGAGCTGTGAATTACATGCGAATTTTTAAATATGAAATTTTTAAATGTGATTGTAAGTGTGTGGCGCAATTGCGGTGCTGCTACAGGGCATCACTCCTGTACATTAATAGTGGGTGAAGGTAAGGTATTCTGCAATCGCCAATTAAGTATACCCCTGGAGACTATTTCGTCTAAGGAGTAATTGTTAACCCAGTTACCAGAGGCTACAGCAGACCTAAAAGACTGACGAGGGAAGCACTTAGGTACTCCTGTTTCTAACAACAGACCGGGTTATCAGACGGGCAAATCTTCCGTTGTTGACAAATTCAGCTGCTTCCGTAATTCTTTGCCGAAGCTCAGCTAAATTTTCAATTGGCTTTAAATAAACTTTCTCTTTCACTGCTCCCCAGTAAAAAAACCTTTTGTAATAAATCTCAGCATTCAAATAATTGTTGTTTAAAAAAGGAAAATTTATCCTTTTAAGAAAAAGTATGACTCGAAAGCGTCACTATCTGTCACACTCACTTCCTCTTACCTAAAACTAGAATCTCAAGGCAAGCGTTGGTTACACTCAAATCATTTTTAGTAGGTACTTACCTACCTAGATAAAAAGTTTTTTTTTTTAAACTTTGATTTTTTTTTCTGTAATCTAAGAAATAATGTAGCAAGTGCTTTAACCATTTTAGCATCCTTAATAAATGCATCAACTTTTGACGTTACTTGCCAAACTGGCGTAGTACATTTTTTTTTCAGTACAGTCAGTTAAAGTTGGGCGAAGTATTAATTTTTCATTCTTGTTTCGGATAAATGTGACATTTTCTTCTAAGTTAGAACTGTTTCTTGTAGTTAGAAAAGCTAAGAATCTAAAACAACAGGTTACACAAACACTATCTCATGGATAACACAAAAATAAATCGAAAAAAGTAAAGATTTGTAGCTAAGGGAGATATAAAAACCGGCCAAGTGCGAGTTGGACTCGCGCACGAAGGGTTCCGTACCATTGACTAGGTAAACAACAGTAGTTACAAAAAAAAACACGTTTGTTGTATGGGAAAATAAATAAATACTTATATAAAATAAATATTAAATATTTATTTTATTTTGTTTTATTATTATAGCGGCAACAGAAATACATAATTTGTGAAAATTTCAACTGTCTAGCTATCGCGGTTCTTGAGATACAGCCTGGTGACAGACAGACGGACGGACAGACAGCGAAGTCTTAGTAATATGGTCCCGTTTTTACCCTTTGGGTACGGAACCCTAAAAACCATCACATAATGTACATTGTTCGAAAAAAATTACTGTAGGTAATTTAAAAAAATACATGACTAAGATTTTTTTTATATTTTTCTGGTAAATATTATGATTTGTCCTATCAACCGATTCCGGTTTAATGTCGACTTCTGGGACACCCTGTACCTATAATAAAAAATAAAGAAAAAGGCAGGAGCTCATTGGGCATCAAAAAGGCAGGAGCTCATTGGGCATCAAAAAGGCAGGAGCTCATTGGGCATCAAAAAATCCGTCCGTAGCGCTATCAATGGGATAAGTGCCCAAAAGGGTTAACAAGTTGGATGGCAATGCTTATTCTTTGGGCTAAAAATAGGCCAGTCCTCTGGTCACGTAAAGAATCAACCAACCGCTTGGTGATGTGCCAAAAAATTCGATGAGCACTTGGACCCCAAGGTGTTTCAACCCCAAAACGGCGCAAACATAATTATATCTCCCAATAAGGTTGTTATATTTGCGCCGTTTGAGGTTTTCTGCTCCTGCAGTAGCCGCTCCAGCACAGTCCACCGTGCTAGGAAGATGGGATATGGCGCGAGGGTGTCGCCACAGGCTGCATCCAACACCAAAGGCCTACCCAACTTCCAAGGCATTGTGGTTATTCCATCTGGCCTCTTTCCATCGTCGCATGCCAACTATGCCAAGCGATTGGGTTCTAAAACAGCTGGCACCCCGGCGGAGACAAGAGGCCATGGTGACTGCTTCACCGCATTAACAGCGATGTGGAGCTCCGCAAGGAGCGTCCAGACCCAAACATGTAGCGAGCCGGAATGTGGTATCACCCAGCATATAGTGCCTATATTGGGTGACGGTAGCCCCTGCAGCCAGAGGCCCGACTCCCATTCACCCACAGCCAGCAGGTGGGCACGCTCAGCAGTATTGGTGGACGTATTAACCTCTGAAGTGTCAACAGTACAGCGTGTACAAGTTTATTCCGTGCCAACCTGCAGAGTGGCTCATCCCACTGTCTCTGGGAAGATGGGTTCTCGAGCTGAACCGTGTCCGGGCAAGTCACTTTCCAGGCGTTCACTGCATCGGTCAAATACGGTACTTCAGAGTCAATCTGAGCAGGAACCAAGGTTAACTTTTCGGTGCTGTGGACCTAGGATAGGAACGACGCGACGCTAGAATTACACTAGAAATTTTGCGGTATCCCCGCTTTTCATCCCCACAGCGATGGAATTTAAAAAAAATCGTCTGTGATGTGTTCATAACTTGACTCAAAGATTATTTAAACTAATTTTCGAGTTAATGCCATGCAGTAAAATCCCCCCCTGTAAAATTGACTGCCCCTTGTTAATTAATTAATTACAGGGGTAATTTTCGAAAAACACTGATACACATTATTCTTTAGTTTCAATCCTACGTATAAATACTGAGTTTCGCGCTAAAATTCTTCCATGCAAACTTTGAAACCCCCCAATCTCCTTTTAGGGGGTACCTAGTTTATAAAAACAAAAAATGCCCAACTTCATAATTTACTTAGATAAGTATTCGTGCCAAGTTTTAAGTTTATTAACTCAAGGAATAAGATTTTTCATACAAACGAAATCCCCCCATTTCACTCTCTTAGGGGTGGAATTTCGAAAAACCCTTTCTTAGTGGATACCTACTCTTTACGAAGAATACACCCTCCAAATTTCATGTCTCTAGGACCAGCGGTTTAGGCTGTGCGTTGATGTCTCAGTCAGTCAGTCAGTCAGGACTTTGAATTTTATATATATACTAGCTTCTGCCCGCGGCTTCGCCCGCGTGGATGTCGGAAGTTATCCCACGGGAACGTGCTACCAGGATAAAAAGTATGTGCTTCCCCAGGATGCCATCTATCTCTTTGCCAAATCAGAAGTTCAGTGTTTTAGGCCTGAAAATGTAACATACAGTTTCAAGTTCAAATCTTCCCATAAAATTTTAAATTACTCCTTTTTGCCCCGTCAGGGGTCAATTTTCGACAACTTTACATACTTATTATTAATTATTTTCTGTCGAAAGTATCAATACTGAGTTTCGAGATAATCGGACCGCGCATTCAATTTCTTCCACACAAACTTCAACACCCCTATATCTCCCTTGGAGGGGGTAGTTTGAAAAACTTATAATGATAAACTTTATTACTTACTTAGGCAAGTATTGTTGCCAAGTTTCAAGTTTATTAACTAAATTAATAAAAAAATTCATATAAACTGTATCCCCGCTTTCCGCCCCCACAGGGGTGGAATTTTAAAAAAATCATAACTTGACTCAAAGATTATTTATACCAATTTTATAATTAATCAAGCCACTTATTATAATCCTCCCCTGTAAAATTAACTACCCCTTTTCACCCCGTTAGGGGTAGATTTTCGAAAAATCCTCGAACGTGGATTATTTATTACGTGTTATTATTTATTTTTAGTCTTAAGTACACACACAGTACACTGAGTTTCGAGTTAATCGGACCGCGCGTTCAAATTCTTCCACACGAACTTTAACACCCCTATATCCCCTTTGAGGGGTAGTTTTGAAAAACTAATAATGATAAACTTTATTGCTTACTTAGGCGAGTATTCATGCCAATTTTCAAGATAATTAACCTAACGAATAAGATTTTTCATATAAAATGTATCCCCGCTTTTCATCCCCACAGGGGTGGAATTTTGAAAAATCATTTGGGATGTGTTCATAACTTGGCTCAAAGATTATTTATACCAATTTTCGAGTTAATCAAGCCCCGCTGTAAAATCCTCCCCTGTAAAATTGACTACCCCTTTTCAGGTCGTCAGGGGTACATTTTCGAAAAACCTTGATACACATTATTCTTTCCTTTCAATTTTAGGTATAAATACTGAGTTTCGATTAAATCGGGCCGCGCGCTAAAATTCTTCCATACAAACTTGGAAACCCCCCAATCCCCTTTTAGGGGGTAGTTTATAAAACAAAAAAAGCGCAACTTCATAATTTATTTAGATAAGTATTCGTGCCAAGTTTCAAGTTTATTAACTCAAGGAATAAGATTTTTATACAAACAAAATCCCCCCATTTCACCCTCTTAGGGTGGAATTTCGAAAAACCCTTTCTTAGTGGATACCTACTCTTCACGAAGAATACACTCTCCAAATTTCATGTCTCTAGGACCAGCGGTTTAGGCTGTGCGTTGATGTCTCAGTCAGTCAGTCAGTCAGTCAGTCAGTCAGTCAGTCAGTCAGTCAGGACTTAGAATTTTATATATATAGATAGATAGATAGATTCAGCTTTTTAAATGATTATCATCCCGCTAGACCTTTATGGAGCTATACAGTTAATTATGACTTATTAAAAGAACGGCTATTTTAGTCAACTTACACAAAGCAAAATAGTTTAGCGGTTCGACAACGCTTTGCTAGGTTCGATTCACAACAATTGAATATTTTTTGTGCTTCCTTTTTTTACATTTTATTATACCTACTATTATATATATTACGAGAATTCGTAAAACGTATACAGAAGAATATAAAGTTTAGGCCTCCTCCCGACCCCTGCGCTGTTACCGCTCTCGCACTCTAAGTCTCAGAATCAGTGCCGCGCGTTAAAATCATCCGAGCGAAGTCTCAAGTGACCTCTTGCGGGTTGTACCAGGGCAGGAACACAGGCGTTCATTAATTTATTAAAAACTTCGCAAGCAATGAGTAATTACTACTGAAGTTCTCGAATCTGCCTTTTCCCAATTATGTTGGGGTCAGCTTTCAGTCTAACCGGATGCAGCTGAATACCAGTATTTTACATGGAGCGACTGCTTAGCTGACCTCCACAACCCAGTTACTGGATAATGCGATTGGTACCCCTTGGTACTGCTTGTCCGACTTTCGGGCTTCTCTTGAATGTATTTGTAGTTAATATCGTGTTTCTATTTAATTATAATTTGTAGTCAGACTTGGAGAGTTGCGCTGGCTATTTGTACAGAAATCTAGTAAGAAACGAAGCCAAGCTTATAAAAACTTAGTCTTATTATCGGACTATATTTTGAATGTGCCACATGATCATCTACATTCTTCGTGATAAGCTGTTGCATGAAGGGTTTAGGCCTAAATCTAGAACGATACCAGGGAGATTTTATACTATACCTACCTGATTATTATTGACTAAAGGAAGATTTAAAAGTATTAAATTCGGGAAAAACTAAATGTCCTTTTTTCTATGGGATTTTTATATGAACTCGCCCTTTCGACAGGACAACGTCTGTTGGGTCAGCTAGTTATTTTTAATCATTTAATTTGCAGAAAATACTCCTTAATACTTTTCATACGATACTTAATATTAATCATTTTATAAAATAACATTCTTTTATTGAGTTTTTGTTATGAAAGGGTTTGGCGTGGGTTCGTCGATGACAATTTAGTGACTGAGAAAGCAAAATGAACATTATAGACAATTAAACAAACATTATGAACAATGAACATTATTTATTAAAATAAGACACATTTAATAATAATACCAACTCTCGTGAAGATGGGCCACACAACACTCGAAATTGTCTGCTGTCCGGTTCGGTAAGTGCAGTTTCGAGCAAGAGGTGAATCGTCGAGTCCGTTTCGGCTGAGCAGCGTTCGGCAAGTTACACAATATCTCATTCAAACTACCTTCCGCACTGTCTCAAGTCGAAAGTCGTTGATCGTTGTGTGTGGTGAGTTTGCGGCAATGATATGAAGACGTAGCCTCTCACATTGGACTCCTAAGAAGGATCAAAAGATGGATGTGGCGAAGATTTGTCTTGCATGTGCGTGGTCTCTTCTAATCTTAGGCAGGAATTCCGCGGTATTCACAGAAACTACTTTCCAGAGACATAAATACTCAGCCTAAATGTCTTATATCTATGTACCTACAGCACAATCAGCTACTATAATGTTCCCACTGCTGGAACACAGGCTTCCCCTCGGTGAGAGGAAGTGGGCCGTAATCCACCACGCGGGCCCAGTATGGGTTGATAGATGTCAGATGTCTTCAAATTTTTGGTTCTAGGACATGCCGGTTTCCTCACGATGTTTTCCTTCACCGTTTTGAGAGCAGTGGTAAAGTAAAGCGCCTGTCGGGGCTCGAACCTACGACCAACAACTCGTAAATCGTGGCCGTTACCACTGGGCCACCACTGATCTCTTTCCAGAACTTCCCTCTTATTTAAAAACGTTGCTTAAAGTTAAGTGACGTTGAAACGTCAAAAATGTATGGTTAAAAAGTCGCTAACCATTACTTAACTTTAAGCAACGTTTGTGAATAAGGGGAAAGTTCTCTGAAAAGTAGTTAGTTAGGACAGTAAAAGCGGAAGTATTAGGGGAGCAATAATATAGTTTAGTTTAAGGTATTCTGGACGGTTTGCAGCGGTAATCTTGGATTAAACAATACCTACTGCTATATTTGGTTTTCAGTAGGTAAGTGCTGTAATAAATTTACTGTGCGAAGTTGTTTTCAATTAGTAGAAGGCCTGCTACTAAACACACTTAAACATCGACAGTGCATCTAGTGTAGGTACTTAGCATATTCCCACGTTTCCTCTTGAAATATTATGGCTGTTTCATCTGCAGCGGTTATCATATCAGCATTGTTCTTTAAGTAAGTCGTTAATATAAATAATGAAAAACGTGGGAACAAGTACACTGCCCTGTGCAACTCCGATCAATAATTGGGAGTGCCGTTATGAAATGCGCTAACTATTATTAATACAGTTACTGCTCCCGGTTTCTTAAATTTTATAGTTTTTAAATCATTCAAGCAAATTCTTTTATTCCTGTCTACTCAAGTTTCTTGACCAGTGGAAACCGTAGCAAATGCCTTTGCAAGATCAAGGCAATGCGTTTTACAAGGTCTAATTAAATTAGCTAGCGAAACGCCAAGTGATGGAATGAAAAAATGCAACTTTTTTCGAGATTGCACTCCCTACACTCGACTAAATATAGATGAATTCGAAACATCGTTCTGTTACTATCAACCGCTTGAAGATGACAAAAACAGAAAAAAATATGTTTTTAATATTATACCCAGCGCTAAGGTTATTTTGGTGCAAGTAGGAATATTCGTTTTCACCAGAATCTTCTTCAATCTTGTAAAATGTATTAATGATTTAAGTTGTTCAGTTTAATCAGTCACTAGAACCTTCTATACTTTCCTAGTATGTATCGAAGATATTCAGAGTAATCATTAAAGGGTTGTTTGACATTTACACCACATTAAAAGTTTAGTTTACTACTAACTACGTACCTACTTGGTCACTAATAATAAACCTACTTGGTCAATAATAATTAATAATACAGGTTCTCTCTGGAGCCCTGACCACCGGTACCTTGGACCCTGTTCACGATACCGGTGGACTACTATTTTTTATATTTTTAGATGTTTTTATACTTTTTATATTATAGTATTTAAAAATATAATTTAAATGAGTTTACATTGAAATAAAGGAGATACCTATTTATAATATTATATTCTTAAGGGCTTAAGAATCATCATCATCATCGTCATTTCCTTTCCTCCATTACCTGCGTGTAGTATTATAATACTACACGCATGTAAAGGAAATGCGTATTTAATACATTGTTGCAGTAAGTACATTCACGTTTTATAAATATTATCATAACATTGTGAGAAATAGTGTCAACATTCTAATAGGAGACATCTGTGCGAATCATTGCGATCGGGGATTCACTGCATAAGCATGTCATTTCGCGGCTTGTTTTTATTTAGCTCTCACGTAGTTATGTAAACTCTCGTGGATGTCGGACCGGAGACGATGAAGTCAACCGCCAGTCGTTTCACATCACACTTGGGACACACACCGCATTATGTTCCCTAAGTTTACGTTACTACAGATTGGACTGTTCACTCTTACTATCATATCCGGTGAAGTGGCGAGGGACAAGCGGGGTCGCCGGAAAAACGACGATGCTGACAAAACTTTATGGAAGAAGGAATACGAGGAGGAACTAAACGATGCTATGCTTGCCGGGAAACGGGAAAATTATACTCGTTCGGCAGGGGCACAATCTAACAGTGATAACGATGCTGTCATTGAAAAATTAATGGAAAGCATAACCTCGAGCGAAAGATATCTGAAGAAAATAGAGGCTATAGAATTTAGACTGAACAGGCTGGACATTGAAGTTCACGAGAAGACTAATGCCATAATGAAGCTATTAAATAACATTTCGAAATCGATGCGCACTGATTCTTCTCAAAAATTTGAGGCCACCATCCATGGACTGGTGGCTGACGTGAACTCTATCAAATATGCTGTGGAAAAGAATCCGCGCTCCAGTTTATCCAGTACAGGTACTGTAGTCGTTTTGCTTTAGTAGTTTTTAGTATAATAAGCTCCTAAAATGTTAGTAGGTATATTTTCCGAAACATACAAGCAAATTAATTACGCAACGCGTTAAATTATGGCAGTCGGATCGATCTTCGATGATTGTTCGTTTGGTGCCGCCGTTTCTTTTTTATTTTTCGCTCTTCAGTTTCTTTTTTCGTCGGTATTTTTTTGAATACTTTTTTTTACCAATACTTAGGTACTTACTTTTAAAAGTTTTTTTTTGTACCATATTTAGCTAGTTTTTTCTTAGTCGATAAATAACTGCACCTAAATCCGGTGGCGCGTGAACCATGATCAAAATTTCATTTCGATAGCTAAAACAATATGCTTATTAAGTATAATAATTGACACATTGAATATTTTTGGGTCACGTTCATCCTAGCAATGTAAGCTACCATTTTTGGTAAGTGCATTATTTCTATGAACGGTCAAAGGGTTGAATGCAAAACAAACACGAAACTTAGTAGATCAACCATTAACCACAGTATTTCGTACAATTATTATAGACAGTGATTAAAATCGATACTTCAATCATTTTGGTTAGTTAGACCGCATTCAAAATATTTAATTTCACATAAACCAACATGGGCACTTATGAAACGTCAGAAGCTAGGTGTACGGTTCCAATTGGTCGTTTCCTATGGAGAAGAGCCGGCAAGAAACTCCACGGCACGGAGCACAAAACCAGTGGTTTTGTGCTCCGTGCTCCACGGTTACTCTTTTAAAAATAATTGGCTTTTACAATGTTTTCAAATTAAAGTAGGTTGTATGGGAGGACAGCGTAGGCCTGTCAACAAGTAGTAGTATGTATTTACAAAATATAGAAGAATCTATCAAAAGGATAGATAAAATATAAAAACCTATTAAAACCAAGTGGCATGACTGCCATTACAACCAATTAAAGAGTTGAAACTAGAATTGTCTGTATATACCTAATGTCAAATATTATAAAGATTTTGTCAAAGAAGTATGTAAAAAATAAATAAACATCGTAATTAGAGAGCAGATAATAGACATTTACTTAGTTATGCCGTGTGCAGAAGAAATCATTGCCAAACTACCTTGTCTTCAACGTAGTCTTTAATCTTATAATATTGTTTTTTGATAAGTGACACGTTTGATGAGGGTTTTGAACTTTCCATCGCTAAGTTCTGTAACCGTTGGCTACTTGTTATAAAAGCGGATGCTGTTTATAAGAAATGACTTGCTAGTTTTAGTTAATCTAAATTTAGGTATCACAATTTCATTTTTACTACGTGTATTTATACTATGGAAATCGCTTCTTATTTTGAAAAGTCCTAAGTTTTTGCGAACATATAAAATATTTTATAAATGTAAAGTGAAGGCAGAGTTAGTATATCAATTTATATGAATGCGTTTCTAAGAGACTCGCGAGGACCCATTTTATAGATAGCGCGGATTGCCCTCTTTTGTAAAATGAAAATTGAATCTACGTCAGCTGCCGATCCCCACATCAGAATACCATAAGACATAATACTGTGGAAATAAGCAAAGTATACTAATCTAGCTGTGGCTAATATCTGTCAACTGCCTTATTTTTCTTACCGCATATGCAGCTGAAGTAAATCTACCTGAAAGATCTTACACTGGGGTGCACACATTATGTGCGCCCCAGTGTAATCTTGAATCTAAAGTAATTCCCAGAAATACAGCTTCCGTAATAGCGTCTAGTTTCTTGCCATCAAGTTTTTAATTTAGACCCACTCGAGGTTTATTTGGTAAGGAGAAATTAAGACATTTAATTTAGTTTGCATTAAGTAAAAGATTATCAGCTGCAAACCATTTCAAAAGAACAGCCAGACTATCGTTGACATGTAAGACATCTGTATCTTTCCTATCTATTTAAAAAAATAAGGGAAGTGTCATCAGCAAATAAAATTATATCCGATAGGTAAGCCATCATGTAAGGGAGGTCGTTAATATATACTAGAAATAGGAATGGCCCAAGAATTGAGCCTTGAGGCACGCCCATCCTAACTAGAGACCCCGAGGACGTCGCCCCGTTAACGTTTACTTTTTGCTGCCTCTTTGATAATTAGGAAAGAACAAGATCAGCAGCTTGTCCACGAATTCCGTAGTGGTATAACCCCACCGCCGTATCTCTACGTTGACGTCTTGGTGGGGTTTGCGCGCTCTAAACTCTAGGTTTGTGACGGAAGAGTTTACTTTGCAGGTCTAGGGTGAGGAGCCAGACCAAGAGACATACAGGAACCCGCAGGGCAGCATGTGGCGAGCTGTTGGGCAGTAGCGACCCCACGGACCCTATCTCCCGGGAGAAGTCTTGTTCCTCACCTCTGGCTTGCCTTTATTGGCCGGCTGGAGTGAACACTGACGAGGAACAGAGCTCCCACATCATTCTTGCCTTTATTGGCTGGCTTGAGTAGAGATTCGCAAGAGCAAACGTGCTCGGAGGAAGGAAGTATTTCAATAAGATTCTAGTAGGGATCTCGACCATACTTCCGGGATTGTCCTGATAGCCGTGGAATACCTCTCCACTCCTCATAAGTATCTCAGGACATGTTGCCCCCTTGTTGCTACGAAACTATGTGCTAGCGACCTTTTTCGGGGGCCCATTGCTTACAACTGAGCTTGTGCAGTGAATAAATATTTTGACCCTTGTTGATAACATTATACAGATAATCCCCTAGGTAACAGAAAAACTTGTGGGACAGACGTAACCGGAAAATTTTTGTACTGCATACGTGTGTACGTGTCCCTTTCTTCGTTTATCTTTCAATAGATCCGGGTCATAGGCTAGCTGCGAGTGCTTTTTGAGGACTGTGTGCAGAACGAAAGTTTGCCTTAAGACAGTTCATCCCATTTTTTGTATAAGTCGTCTGTAGGAAATCGGAAGGGAAGACCCGCAGCAACCTTAAGTATGGCACGTTGAGCTCTTTCCGCCTCTATCAAGTGCGTTTTAGCCGCACCTCCGCCGGAGATGATGCAGTAGTCAATAAGCGACTGACACAAGGCATAGTAGACCATCTTGATAGTACGATGGTCGGCTACATGTTTTAGACTCCTAAATAGTAGGTTAATGAGTTTATGAAATAATATATATACATATAATATTATTTCATAAACTCATTTACACATGCAGCAGCATTGCATTGCATTTGCAGCATTGTATTGCATTTGCAGCATTGCATTGTATTTGCAGCATTGTATTAGATCCTGTGAGAATTCGCTTCGAAATTAATATATTGTTTTCGAATGCCTCCGACTTACGTTACTGACCGTACCATATACAGCTATATAATTTGTCATACATTAATATTTAACTCAAAATACTTGAAGTTTTCACATGTCGCTATTGGACATTTGAAGCAGGGGCGGGTCGTAGTTCTGTATAAAAGGTGCACTAAAACTTAGCATGCACTGGACCAGATTCGAGCAGGTACATTAAGTGATGGCACTGTTCCGTTTCAATCTGCTTCTATAGTAATCGTTCTGGCCGTCGCGTCGTTGGCGATTTACCTTGAAGCTGTAGCAGCCACACGCGCTACTCGTTTTGATTGGTGCACCTGTGTCTGCGCACACACTTGTGCAATATTATCTCCCGCGTCGAAGGCTGGTCTTCGTTGAGATTGGCCGCTTTGGCCGAAATGCGCTATGGAGGACTAATATACATAACTTTTAAGCGAAAGCCGACGACCATCTACAAAGCCGAACTTGACCTCAAACACGAAGAACATTTTGTTTACATTTCTAATATTTCAGGGGATGTAGAATACCACATGGATGCGGCGTTGGACACGCGGCTCTCATTCCTGGAGAGCCACTTGAAGACTGTACAGGGTGGCGTGGAGTCCATAGTGGCCACCATATCCGAAGTTAAGAACAGGCAGTACAACAGAGCGTACCCGAGCAAGTAAGTTGATTTTCTGTAGTTGACAAGCTTTACATAATCAGCCTATAATGTTCCCAGTGCTGGGACACAGGCCTCCATCTGTGTGAGGGAGTCAGCCGTAATCCACCACGAGGGTCTAGTGCAGGTTGGTTTTGGCAATGTACAGTCAGGAGCATAAATATATTACTATGGACAGTTCGGCAATAATATCTGACGACCAATTCTCATACTTACTTAAAAACATTCAATATCAACATATCTTTTTAAAGCCGCGTTGAGTTTCTCGTCAGATAGTTTTGGCGTTTCTTCGATGTCACATATTGATGTCGCTACCTGTATACGAGTATGCCTTCCACAGATAATCATATATTACAATTGCAGTTTTCTTGAGAACAGATATCAGAACTCCGATATTATTGCTGAACTGTTCATATTTGGCAATATATTAGTGCTCGTGTCGAAAGCAAATGAGCCTTTAACGTCATTCATCTCCTGCCCTTACCTTAGTACCTGCTTACCAATATAATTATTTGGTGTTAGCGCAGTCCATCATCTTCTTCTTTCTTCGTCATGTCAGTAGTCACTCCCTTTGTAGCCAGGACATGTTGCACACAATCCATCCGTCTTTTGTTTAGTCTTTCACTACTTACTTTAAAACACATTTATACTAAAAACTTTCCTCGAGACTACTTTAGTTACTCATTACTCTGCATTACATTACATGGCATAGGCACTAAAACCTACTTTCTACGTATGATATCCATAGTTTCGGCCAAAGTTATGAGCTTTTCCTGCTCCGGATTACCTACGGGTCTAAGATTAGTTCGGGGCCCGAATCGAGAATGATCGTCAACACGATTTGACAGTTGTCCTTACTTACGCCGTGGTTTTGCTCGTTCGAAATAAGTAAATGATCGGGAGTTGGGTTCTCTCCATTCCGTTTTCGGACTGGCCCGTTTCTTCATTGACGGACTTAGAGAGTAGGCTGCTTCTAAAGTACCTAAGTGAGTAATAAAATACACCCACATGTGTAGGCTGTCCCTTTGCAATCAACGGTACTCTCGAACTAATGATCCGTCGGCTCAAGTTTCAGGTAACTCCCCTTTATTCGTTTATTCAACGTCATTACTTTACCTGCATTGAATTTGGAGACCACCCGAAAAGCCAGACACTAATTAACTACAGGCAATTCAATAAAATCGCAAGTTGAACCAATTACCAATCCACTCCATTACCTACCAGTTAAATTAGTATGGTCTAGTAACCTGATGTTGTTGTCGGTAATTGAAAATGAGCTGGCTGCTGCCTGAGACTGGACACGCGATATTTACCTCGAAATTGGAGAATTTATCGGCAGCTAGCTTTAGCCCGTGGATTCGCCAGGATGAAAATTATAGAAAAGGGTTAAACTAAGATGCAGGACGTGCAGATGATGGTATTTTTTGGTCTCGAATTCGATTGATTTAAAAAAATAATAATAACATACTCGTTTTTATCGGCAAAATAGGACCCGAGACCCCTTTGAGTATACTCAATGGTTATACCTTCTTACTTCATTTCGGATTTGGGCATCCACCCACAGTTGGAAAATTCACCCTTATGTAAAGAAATCGCGCCTAAATCGATATAACTGTTTCTAAAAACTGGACAGCAACATGCACAATAGTTTGTTATTGTAATTCAATTTTCTCACAGTTCTAGTTGTTGAAAAGCAATGCGTTATGCCTAAGTATAACAATATCTAAGAATGTTTGAACTTCTATTTGATATCAAAGTATATTTCCCTGAGATATTAGTAGGTACCTAGGAAGAACTATGTGAGGTGATTGTGTAATTTGTGTAATAAATATTTGTGTAATAATATACTTCGTGGTTTATGCACTGACTACTTGCAGTATTTATTGTCTCTCCCTCTCCCTGTAATCTATACAAAGTTTGTTTATAAAAGATCGCTTCTAGCGATAAGACCCGTCATTTTGACAGTTGAATACATATAAAGAGTATTCTTTAACAATATCTACTTCAAAAAGAAAATAACTCATTTGAAATAATGTTTTATATAAAAATCCAACTATGCAGTTTTAGTTTTCATCAAAATCGAGCCCGAAACTCCTTTGAGTACTTTTCGCTATTCCTCATCGGATTTGGCTGGCCATCCACGCCCACTTGGAAAATTCACCCTGTATACCTACTCGAATTAATAAAATTTGAGGTCGGTGCGAGGTATGATCCCAACTATGATATAGGTATGTCTGGCATTTTTGCTGAACTGGGCCTTTTTGTTGCAGCCGTGTGGCACACTTTCCTGCTAATTTCTTACATCGGTCTTTATACTTTCTATTTGTTTTTTAATTAGTTTTTATTAGTCTGTGCTAAATAAATGTATTTTTTTTCTTCTTCTTTCTTTCTATTACAGTGTCATGACTCTTGTAAATTAGTGTAACGCCTATAATAATATCCCTGGACATTTCACACAGCACCATTTGTCCCAAGCTAAGCAACCTAATGCTTGTGTTATGGTAACAAGATGGCTGATAAACTACTTACATACAATTTTTTTTTTTTTTTTGTAAATACCTACATATTATAGATAGAAAAACACCCAGACTCGGAATAAATACATGTAGGTCATACAAATATTTGTTCCGAGCGGGAATCGAACCCGCGACATGCAGCGCAGCAGTCAATCGCTTAACCACTGCGCCAACCGTGCCTATGTACCATTTTTTATCTAATGTATCTAATCTATTTACCATTTTTTTGTAATGTTCCAGAATGGACACCCCGGCGCACTCTGTAGACACAATCTCTCTCATCAACGAGTTCAGAAAAACGATTCGTGAACAGAAAAGCAACAAGAAGTGTGACTGCAAGTAAGTTCAAGTGTTTGTTAAACAACAAAGTGCCTCCCGCGCGTGTCTTGGCATTGTTTATATTTCTCAGCACAACATACAGCATCATAGAAATGCCTTATATCTATGTACAGCACAATCAGCTACTATAATGTTCCCACTGGTAGGACACAGGTCTCCTCTCGGTGAGAGGGACTGGGCTGTAATCCACCACACGTGCCCAGTGCGGGTTGACAGATGTCACATGTCTTCGATTATTTGGTTCTAGTACATGTTTTTCCTCACGATGTTTTTCTTCACCGTTTTGTTAGCTTAACTTAGATTAGTTAGCGAAACTCCGAAAACTGCAGAATATCCGAACATCGTCATTAGATACCAATAATACTCATCACATCAGCGGAGTTTTTCTAGCAAATTTTATTTAAACCTGTATAATATTTTGAACAACATTTTGAAATACGTAAATGTAAGTGAGTAGGCAAATGTAAGACAAGACGTAGGACACTCTAAGGCTAGGTGGAGCGACGATCTGCGCAGGGTGGCTGGCAGCAGCTGGATGACAGTAGTGAGATTTAATTCCGAAAGGTTTATGTGTATAAAACATTACCTATTCATATTTAAAGATACTTATGTACATATTATGTTAAAGCAATCTCTATATTATGTCACGTCCTAAAGACCTTTAAACTGTGTTGACGTTCAACAGCAGGAGCGGCAGAGTGGACCGGTCGGAGCGGTACCCGACAGACTGCCACGAGATCCAGGTGCAAGGCTTCAATGTGTCTGGCATCTACAAGATCAGGCCAGACGACATGGAGCCTTTCTACGTGCTGTGCGACCTGACCACCGCGGGAGGGGGCTGGACGGTAGCTATATTCTTCCTTAAGTGATTGTACGTGAGTACTTGGGTAGGCATGCACATCCAGCAAAGATGCTATAGGAAGGAACAAAAGACCGAATTTCCATGATTTCAGTTTTCAGAAACGCGATATACAGAGTGACATCGACGTGCAAAATGTAACCAGCACATGATTCTAGATTCTTCACCTAGCGTAAAAATCTGCTGTTTCATAGAGAAGTGCAATACGTACGCGGTTGAAATATAGGTATGGAACATCAAATTTGGTTTTTAATAACCGACGAATTTTTTTACCGCGGGGGGTACAGAATCATGTACTGAATCCATGGTAACAGGTTGTGCGTCGATTTCCCTGCCACCCTGTATATATAGGCTGACAGGGAAACTCGACGTATTCCTTGAAAGGGGTTATACTAGAAGTCATTAGCAACAAATTAAGTCCAGTGAACTAGCGGTCAAAACGGGATGGTTATAAAATAAAAAAATTGCTATTAAAGATCTTTTTTTGTTGGTTAATTTAAGTTCTGTAAGCATTTATTTTAAAATGATCACTCATTTTTCAACTTTCAGAAAAGTATTCAATTAGATGTTTGGAGTTTGGAGTAGAGTAGTAGGCCAGCCATATCGATCATTAAATCACAAACTAACGGCTAGTTCTGATTTTTTAATATGTTGTTAGGACCACTACCAGTAGCGAATATGCCCGGAATCTATGGGTATGCAGACAGCACAGCTGTACCTGCCAATTGCCACGAGCACTTGGCAGGTACAGATAGGTACTTGTAAGGAAGTAATCCGGTCCGAAAGAGAGGCTATGCTAGAGCGTACGAATTTCGCACTTCAGACAGTCTCCAAGTGGGGCGAAGCCAACCTTATGGAATTCAACGCCGCCAAAACACAAGCGTTTACCGCCAAAAGGAGCCCGTTCACCTTGGCTCCTGCTTTGTTTTTGTGTCCGCGGTGCTTTCTAACCTAATTAATCTATGCCTACAAACAGACCGATTCACAAAAAAGGAAGCAGGCTGGATTATAACAACTACAGACCTATTACTGTATTGCCTAGTATTGATAAAATAATAGAAAAATACACTTGTAAACAAATACACGAATTTTACGAACAAAATAAAATATTAATAGACAAACACTATGGCTTTCAACCAAAAAAGAATACCACATAACTATTATCAATGTTCACAGATAGTTCATAAACATTTAGGTGAAAAACAGCACGTAGGTATTAGTAGTATTTAATAGACTACAGCAAGGCATTTGATACGCTCAGATATGAGCGGTTACTGGAGTGTCTTCATGACAGCGAAATTAGAGGCAAACTACACGATTGGTGCGGAAACTATCTTGATGACAGAAAATACATGGTCAGAGTCAGTGACGCGACTAGTGAACCAGTCATCATAACAGAAGGAACGGCGCAAGTCTCGGTCCTGGACCGCTGCACTACCTCACTTATGTAAATAGCCTTGTTAATGTCATAAAAAAACCGGTCAAGTGCGAGTTTAAATGGTAATGTACATCATATATTTTTTTTAGTTTTATCATTCTCTTATTTTAGAAGTTACAGGGGGGGGGGGGACATTTTACCACTTTGGAAGTGTCTCTCGCGCAAACTATTCAGTTTAGAAAAAAATGATACTAGAAACCTCAATATCATTTTTGAAGACCTATCCATAGATACACCACACGTATGGGTTTGATGAAAAAAAAAAAATTGAGTTTCAGTTCTAAGTATGGGAAACCCCCAAAATTTTTTTTGTGTGAAAATTTTAATGCGGTTCACAGAATACATCTACTTACCAAGTTTCAACAGTATAGATCTTATAGTTTCGGAAAAAAGTGGCTGTAACATACGGACGGACAGACAGACAGTCATGACGAATCCTTAAGGGTTCCGTTTTTTGCCATTTGGCTACGGAACCCTAAAAAGTGCGAGATCTATCAGTTTGCCCTTTGCCCACGACACCTGCCTTATTGCCGCTGGACCGAGTGTTAGTGATGCCCAAAGGCATCACTAACAAGAGGACTTCGACTTGTTGACTAAATGATCTCATGATGCTGGTCTAGTATTGAACGCTAGTAGGTAAGACCAAATTAATGTACATCAGTTCCTATCAAAATATAAGCACTCAGTGGAGAGGCGTACGAAGAGGCTAATTGGTGATCCAGATTTGGTTAAGACCAATCTACAAAGCTTGGAGCACAGGCGTAAGTTAGCCAGCCTTTCGGTATTCTACAGGATGCATTCTAGAGAGTGTGCGCGGGAATTACATGACTTAATTCCGCCATCACCGTTCTATCATCGGACAACCAGTCGTCCGGCGAGTGTCCAACCTTGCGTTGTTGACACCGCCGCGACCCGGACGAAGCGTTTTGCCTCGTCGTTTATACCGTACATCGAAGGACTGGAACAATTTGCCTGCAGCGGTCTTCCCGTCCGATTATAATTTAAGTGTCTTCAAGGCTAGAGTGAATAGGCTCATAATAAATTAGTGCGCTTTACCATCAACGATTGCATCACTGCTTTCCATCAGACGGGATCGCAGTCAAGCACTAGTTTAAATCATTAAAAAAAAATATCCAAGTTAAAAACCGCAAAATTTTCGCACGTTATTTGGTATTCACAATATATGTGTTTTTTAAAAAACAAAATATATACGTTTTTAAAGTAGACACGCACATACGTACGACATAAAGTAGGCACGTGCACGCTTATCGAACTTGGAAAAAGATGACCACTCAAGAAATTGCCGAAGAAAGAGAAGACATCATTTTTGTATTTCATCATAATGTTATGCGGGACAGCTTTTACGAGTAATATGTATATACGTAGTTGGATTGCGTAAATTTGATCATGGTTTGTCTTATATGTCCTACCATAGCTCGACAGACCATTATGATATCTTTGATTCGAACAGGGCTTTGTAAAGCATTATCAGAATTTGATATGGAATTTTACATTTAATAATCGAGAATTTAGCTAGCATAAATCTCAGTTTATCCCCGTTAATGTGCTCCTTCCAATTAAGTCGGCTATCAATGGTAAGTCCTAGGTATGTTTGGCTTTGGCTATCGACGAGTTCTATGGAGTCACAGCTGCAAGGGTTGGCTAATTTATTAGTGTAATTGTCATGCAAACACTCATGACAGTGAGCCGTTAGTTTAGGCAAGAAAAAGCTTATATTTTGAAAGGAACTGATGTACATTAATTTGGTCTTACCTACTAGCGTTTAATACTAGACCAGCATCATGAGATCATTTAGTCAACAAGTCGAAGTCCTCTTGTAGATGCCTTTGGGCATCACTAACACTCGGTCGAGCACCAATAAGGCAGGTGTCGTCGGCAAAGGGCAAACTGATAGATCTCGCACTTTTTAGGGTTCCGTAGCCAAATGGCAACAAACGGAACCCTTATGGATTCGTCATGACTGTCTGTCTGACTGTCCGTCCGTATGTTACAGCCACTTTTTTCCGAAACTATAAGAACTATACTGTTGAAACTTGGTAAGTAGATGTATTCTGTGAACCGCATTAAGATTTCGCACTTGGCCGGTCTTTTTTATGACATTAACAAGGCTATTTACATAAGTGAGGTAGTGCAGCGGTCCAGGACCGAGACTTGCGCCGTTCCTTCTGTTATGATGACTGGTTCACTAGTCGCGTCACTGACTCTGACCATGTATTTTCTGTCATCAAGATAGTTTCCGCACCAATCGTGTAGTTTGCCTCTAATTTCGCTGTCATGAAGACACTCCAGTAACCGCTCATATCTGAGCGTATCAAATGCCTTGCTGTAGTCTATTAAATACTACTAATACCTACGTGCTGTTTTTCACCTAAATGTTTATGAACTATCTGTGAACATTGATAATAGTTATGTGGTATTCTTTTTTGGTTTTTCAACCAAACACACAGACAGACACACACAAACACAAACACTACAGACAAACACTATGGCTTTCGCCATAGTGTTTGTCTATTAATATTTTATTTTGTTAGTAAAATTCGTGTATTTGTTTACAAATGTATTTTTCTGTTATTTTATCAATACTAGGCAATACAGTAATAGGTCTGTAATAATACAGCCTGCTTCCTTTTTTGTGAATCGGTCTGTTTGTAGGCATAGATTAATTAGGTTAGAAATCACCGCGGACACATTTTTTATATCTATGGCTCTTATTCCATCTATTCCTGATGATTTATTAATATTCAAAGACATAATGATTTTTTTTAACTGATTTAGGCTCCGCAGGTTTTATACGCTTAAAAAACGTTAGCTGGAGTTGTATAATTTGTTTTATTTAGCAATGATTAAACTAACGTTACGGATATGAGGTAGACTGTGACCGTTGCTTGTCTTCTGAACTTGCGTGGCTTATGAAGACGTGTGGACTTACGGGTAGCCAATAACCATTAGAATACAACAACTATTAATTTTTACTAGGCGTGACTTGGACCTACCATACTCTCTGTCACTGTTTAATATAGCTACCTAATAAATAAAAACATGATAGAGTGCATTATTATTTATAATTTTTAGTGGTTTCCAACCTATATGTTACGGAAAACACAAAAAGTCTCGTATCACATTTTCACCTGCGAATGTCTATAATCTAATGCGGTACAGTACATGTGTAATCTCCCAAGTACGTTAGGTACACAATAAATATTATCTAAAATCCGGTATTAAGATATGCCGAAACTCATAGTGGTGCCTGATATAATTTTAGATTAAGGGAATTAATAGTTCTATGTATATATCACCTAGGTATCTACGTGTCGTTATCAGTTCGAGTAGGAAAAAAAATATAAGACAGGCCCACACCTCCTCCTATACCTACCTGCTCAACCCAGTACCTACATTCAGTCTAGTACTTACGTATGCATAGCTCAGTATTCTACCTACCTTTTTTCTCCAGGTGTTCCAAAACCGTTTTGATGGCTCTCAAGACTTTTACAAAGGCTGGTCCGACTACGAGAATGGTTTCGGGAATCTTGCTGGCGAGTTTTGGCTGGGATTGGAGAAGCTCAACTACCTCACCAATCAGAAGCTATATGAGTTAAGGATCGAGATAGAGACGCAGCACGAACAGGACGCGTACGCAGGCTACTCGGTGTTCACAGTAGGACCTGAACAGGAAGGCTACAGAATCAGCACGCTCGGCACTTTCTACGGAACTGCGGGTCCGTATGATATCTTGGAGCGATGACAACTTGTATTTTTTTTTCATAATTATCTAGGGGCACGGTGGCGTTTCCGCCACGACTTGATAGATTCGGTCTGGATAATGCTTGAGAATTCAAATTCTCAGGATAAAATGTGGTTAGCAGACTTATAAAACACACTAAGTTTAATTGGAGTCTATCGGCTGTCTATGCGACAGTCGCTATACGGCAAAGCCGTACATCCTTACATTCTGGTCATACCAGAATGTAAGGTTTGTAGAGTTAGGGGCTTGGATCTATAAAATATTATCTGGTAACCTTTTAACAGTGAAAGCGTTATGTCAGTCTTGGAAACCTATACTTTACATAAAATGTTTTTGGTGGGATCAATATTACTGCGTCATTGGTAGGTAGGTCGGTATAGGCAGTCGTTGCAATGGCAAACATAGGTACTGATGACTGTCCTCCCAGTTTCGATTCCCGAGTAGGCATTTCTATCATGAGCAGCTTGGAATCTAATGGCTATAGTCTAATCATCCTGTCATGGGAATTAAACGTACCTAACTGGCGTAATGTGAATGTAGAAATAATTTAACCATAGATACACTGATATTTTATGATAAGAAGTTTTGTTTATTTTAATATCAATTGTTTACCTACACACAAAATTATTGCATTTCAGGCGATTCGCTTTCGTATCACGCTGGCCAAAAGTTCTCGACTTATGACGTTGACAATGATGAGTGGAAGGACGGCGCTTGCGCTTCCGAACACGGTGGCGCCTGGTGGTACAAGGAATGTGACAAGAGGTGAATCTGAAATTTATTTAAACTTGAAATACTTACAGACTTGAACAAACGGGGCCCCTATAATCAAACACGAGGCATATGATCGTGGCATATGCTGAGATACCTCTGTGCCAAATTTGTCGGTCGTTGGAAAAGCCGTTAAAGGGCTAACTAAGTACTTATTTATTGATTTAAGTATGAGCATGAGCACCATCAAGGAAATTCTTGAGTCCGTCCAGGTTGATTTGAATCCCGCATAGGCCAAAAGGTGAGTAGGTACGCCAGTGGATGCATTAAAATAGCTTGCACGAGTGGTGGTGCTTAGATGTTCGACCAGCACACCCTGGCCAGTCAGCCCCACTAACACCTCGCTGAGAGGCATTTTCTTGTTACCTTGGCATGAGCTATTCTCAATTTATATAGTTCAGTAATATATCCTACCTATCGAAACTATGGAACGGGTCATGCTTAAAATTTCATTTCTCTGAGGGATCGAATCCGCAACGAGGTGATCCGGCAGAGAACCAAGGTTATCCACCTAGCTCACAACATAAGCAAGTCGAAGAGACAATGAGCCGGCCATATTAGCCGTAGAACCGATGACCGTTGGGGTAGACGTGTTCTTGAATGGAGACCGTGAATCGGCAAACATAAGGTCGCCCTCAGGCTAGGTGGAACAACGATCTTCGTAGGGGGGCCGGTAGCAGCTAGATGAGAGTTGTCTAGAATCGAGTTGAATGGCGTGTAATTGGAAAGGCCAGCAGTGGACTTCTGGACCCTCCAATTACATTCTGTGCTCTCTGTGTCTCTCCAATTGCGCGTGGCTATGATGATGATGAATAGGTATGTACCTACGAGAGAAGAAGGATTTGGTAAAGAATTAAGTATCAACCCTTCGCAGTAGCTTTATAGAAAACCTAGCCGGATAAAATAGAGTTGTCATCATTGCCTACTTAAGTGTTTTTATTCATTTTTCCAGTAATCTCAACGGAAAATATTCAATGTCGAGTGAAGACAATCGAGGCCAATCTATGTATTGGATATCATTCAAGGCTCCTACTTTTCCACTTTCTAAATCAAAAATGATGATCAGACCTCTGCCTGCCAGCAAACCGACTGATTACTCGGACAGTGCGAAGGTAATGCCAAACTTTTTAACAGCTTTATACTCGTAATATTTGCAAATGCAATTGCTATGTTTGATAACCATTATTTAGCTTAATAGAAAGTAGGTACTTGAAGCGAATAACGCAAAAGTGGATTTGGATCGGACAGGATTCCAGCAGCCTTAATAGTCAGGATATTGAATTCTGACTATTTTCGGGCTCGCCACCAAACAACTAGGGTGGGATTTATACCTCTACTACAGAAGTAGGTCCCTAATTGGCGTAATTTGGGTCGTAAAATATATATCTGTTACACTTCCCGTGCTTTGTTTCGTCAACTATACCATATTGACCAGTATATTAACCGTTACCTACATCTTTAGTATAATTTCGATGTATCCGCTTTTTAGAGCGTAGCCTGTACGTCTTATTTGCATCAAGTAGGGGGAGTCCGGGAGAGTTTACCCGCCTTCGACTAAAATGCTCATAAATCGCTTTATATTTACAAAAAACTATTTTCTACAAATTGTACCCTAAGCTGCATTATTAAGCTTTATTTTTTCTTAAGAAAGTTTTATAAATCATTAATACTTTATGAGTAATTAACGATTTCTACTGAAGTGAGATTTGGCTAATATCTCCCGCCTAGGTGGGAGACTTGACCCCCAAGAAGGGAGACTTTACCCGGGTTTAAAACTAGGCAAAATAAAAATAATAAATTATAATTAAATAAAGAAATTTAATTAAAAAAAATGGCACATAATAATACGTAGTAAATGATAACACGAACTATATAATTTGAGTATCTTTGACATACAGTTAGTGAGGAATTAAGTACCTATCACATATTATATTTCTTAAGATAAGTAGTTGCGTTTAAAACAGTGAGTGTTTATAAACTTTTACCATTAGAAACTCTTTCTAACATAACTTATAACCTTATTAATAAGAAATTTCACAACCAACTGTTACTGCATAATAATTTCAGTCTTTCTACAGCAAAATATCTTAGAAATTTAACAATATCTTATCAAAATGGAGAAAAATCAAAGGTAACTTAGGTATCTTCATAGCAAACATAATAGTCTGAGCCTATTCTATCTACGTCATAACTAGATAACAAACTTACAAATAGTTAAACCTTAAAAGTAGATATTGCAAATCAGTTTAAAGTAGGACACCATGTATGTGGTCAGTAAAATAAAAATACTTTCAAAATTAAGAACAAAAGTAAAATTCAAAACAAAACCTTATAAAAAAATAATCATAATAATCAATTATTGCTGACAGCTCTAAATTGCTTCTGTTTCTTGTTGTTTCTTTTTTTTTATATTTGAAGGGCATTGTGGATACTTATCTAAAATAAAACAGAAAATATTATTGCAAGAGAAACAGAGGGAGAGATTACCCTGGGTAAAGTCTCCTCCCGTCGCCATGGTAATGTCTCCCACCCCACGCCAAGCTGTCCGTTATTTAATTTACAAAAAAAACTATAATCTTTAAGCAAAAACTGTCTATCGTAAAGGTAACAAGGATAATTACACTAAGGATATGTATGCATGACATGCTGGAATCTATAAACAGTAAACAACAGTAATCAAATATCGAAAATTGAAAAAATTAACTTACCGGGCATAAAAACGTGTTTTCACTTGTAACGTGAAAACGAAACTGCTGATCGCAACATCGCCGCGTGAGCTAGGTGCGAGGTGCCTATGAGCTGTTAGAAGTGAGGCAACGTCGCAATATCTAGTTATAGAGGGATTCTATGATCAGTGGCTATTGTCTCCCCCCTGCTAAACTCTCCCGGACTCCCCCTACCTTATATTGACATACATTATGATTGTATTCAACTTATTAACAAAATATCTATGTACTCATATTTTAATAGGGCATCACTGGCGGATTATTAGGTCACACAAGACACACGGTTGGCACCACCGGTCACCATACCTCCAGAAAATCTTGGGGGCATTAAGTACCTAGACGTGCAACTGCTTTGGAGAAACACACTGCGTTTGCGTGGCCTGGTTATTTGCACGTACTATATAAACCTTTATGGAAAAGGTTACCTACCACATCGTTAACATACATAAAGAAATAATTAGCCCAAGAACGAACAGCTAATGTTGTTTTCAGAAACTTTTAGAAGGTCCGCAACTGAGACCGCCCCTCGACAAACTGATCGTAATGCCCCTTAAGTCGGGACGACGACAGGACAAACAGACTCTAATGGGCAAGTACGACATTATCCCCAGCCATAGCCAGTACAGGTACGGGATAGCTCCTGACGACGCCTTCTTACCTAACTACGCGTGAACCTCTACTTACTGTAATCTACAATGCAGCGTGTGCTCAGCGGATACACCATGTTCTAGTTCTAAGGCCCTCGTACCTTTTTGTCAGTGTTTACCATTGTTTATAGCCCAGTCGAACGATATAGGCTAGCTTCGGAATGAGTGTTCCTCTTCCTCTAATTCCGGTTGCTTATTTGACTGGGTTATTACAGTCCGTAGTTATTTCCGTTTCATAGTTACCAAATCATAATGCAATCTGATAAGAATATTTTTTAAACCTGAAACGGGCTTTGATTTAGAAACTTGACTTTTGACTATGTATTATGTGACTGTATGTCTTAGCATAAAAGTCTCTATGTCAATTATTTATTCTTGGGATCAGAATAATCTCTTAGCACTTCTTATATGTATAAATAATAGTGCTTTGTATTGAATATTACAGGACTCGATTTGGACCTAAAGTCGGTATGAATCGCATTTTTAATCGAATTTAGTATTTTTTATTTTATTTTATGATGTAGTATTTTTTTATAACAGTAAGTATAATTTAAGCTTAACAATTATACCTTTTTTACATTGTATAGCTTTTTATAAGCATTCTTGTATACGAAGCAGTCATTGTTTACGCTATTATGTTGTTAAATTTATGTTATTCTTATTTAGTTTACATAGAAGTTACCAGACTTTAGTTGATTATGTAATAAATGTATCTATTTATAGTAAATTAAAAACATATATCAGTCTCATTTGCTTTATTTTCCTTAATGTACCAAGAAATCAGCTTCTGCACCTTGTTGAGCAGAGACATTCAAACTTTCTAATTACTTATTTATAGGGCGTGCAGAATCGTGTAGTCACATCATCAATACTTACAACATTTAAAGTTAAACATACGATCTATCAATATTAATATTAAAACGTTTATACATCCACTACATACTTAAGAAGTATAATTCTAAAAACTGTAGAGTATTCATAAACATGAGCACACAAATGTACATGTTACCTCATGGCAGTGCTCCAGCCGACGGTTCTTTATACATACAGTTAATTTACTTACATTACATTATTTAAACAAAGTGTAATGATTAATCTACAACACTACTACCACTGCTACATTAAATTTTATTAAAAACAAATATTAATTGAATTTAACGATGCGTTGATGGTATATAATATAATTAATAGTAATAAAATAATAATCCTATTATCATACAATATAGTTACAACAATATCAATTAATAATAATATTAATAATTATGTTGTCCATGACAAGTTGCAGAACAAAAAATAATAATTTGTGTTTTGTAAATTAGCATTCTACTCCTACTACTACTTAAAGTTATTTCCGAAGCGATATACTAACTTAAAATCCCAGTTTGAAATCACCAAACTATTACATAATTATGATGCTTATACATTTACTGACCCGATTTTGGTATGTGCCTACCTTAACAACTTCAATATGTACACACACGACAACACGGCGGCAACTCTCTCTACAGTATGTTGTATCGTTCAATCTAATATTTACATACATCGGCCATGGTGTATAACAAGTAAACAGTTAATGATTCCAAAATTGAACATTATCTTCGAACTTATATTTAGATATTAATATACATTAATAATAATAATAATTTCAAATAATCGCTGTATCGTTTATGATTTTATTTAATATCTACAAACACATAGTTGAATTCTAATAAAAACGAGAAATAGAAGCCAAAAAATACAAGTTACTAGCACCACAGGTGTAAAAGCTGTTTGCTGAGTTAGTGTTTTTTCATAAATATATTCGTGAACAAAACATACACAAACAAAAATAAATCTTAATACATCAGTTTTGCATCAAAAATTGCACAAATTCATCGTGTGTTTTTTTTTAAACTTTAAATTACATCAATTAACTGTTATTCAAAGCAAAACATTAAAATGTACATTAGCTTAGTACTACGTTAACATTATTGATAAAGATAAACGTAAACTACACTAACTAATGAACGATGTACCAGTGTTGCAACAGTAACGACCATTCAACATACATACAGTACAACTAACTTAGGACTTGGGCAGACGATCGAGTTTAATGCGTAGTGTACGGTCTGACCGTACAACTTAGTTCATTTTGCGCAAAATAATATTTTTTTTGCCGCGTGCATACTTATGCTTTAGTTCACGTTCGGTCTTTGCCACGTGCACTCGTTTTGACAAAATTGTATCATTATCAATCAATAACAAAATAATAAGCTATAATTTTAACTAAATTTAATTTTATCAAGCATTATCATTTGAAATTGTCCCGTACATGTATCACTTTCGAACAGGATAAAGTGTCGATACTAACGATAACTGTTTATGACCAGCAAAAGCTGTTACCTTAACAATGATAAATTAACTTATCGCCAATAATAGTTAAAAAAAACTTTCGACAACATAACCGGTGACGACAAAGTTAAACGTCGATAAATTGTCAATCGTCTGCCGAAGCCGCGTTATCAGCTATATTAATTATAAAATCTATACATTGAATTACTTTCCTAACATATGTATTGATCGTCGAATTTAACAATTATCTCCACACACGTCAGCCGATTAAATTATTTACCCATGTATAATTTTGACAAATTGAAATAAACCTAAATGTGTATGAAGGTAACTTTGAAAGTCTAAAATAGTTCAACGGCGCAGGCGTCAGACTGAAGAACGCGAAAGGTCAGTAGTTTGACGTCCACCCGTTGCAGTATGTTCCTAAATGAACGCATATTTTGTATAAGTATTTTTACTTTGAAGGACGAAGAGGATTACTAGAACGCAACTAACAAGTAATAATCCATTTTTTGCAATAAAACAGCTCATGCGAAATAAAAAAATTACGAGGAAAGAGAGAGACAAGGTAATTAAAAACTAAGTACGTGTTTAAATAAGTAGAACTTAACACTAGATAGGCGGATCTTTCGACATTTGTCCTAAGTGCACCATAACATTATCCGAATTTATAATGAAACGCGTTAATGTTTCTGGCCAATTATGAGTAATGTTACAAAGTGGGTGACGGCTATAGGTGACAGATATAACGACGCTGTACAAGGTGCAGCTCGACGCTGCTACGGTGTGTGTGAGAGAGCTAGTATACAGACATACATTCAACAACTACTGGCTTAATCTTAACAGTGAAGTGTAAAACAGGAAACATTGATGATAGATAGTACCTAATTTAAGGTTCTAAGGCATTACTACGTTTTCTGCAGAAAATAACTAATGTAAATATGAGGAGCACAGGTCACCTCTATTACCGTAAGGTAATTGATAGGATGTGCACAACTATGTTTAACGAGGGTAAATCAGTATTTGCTTTATAATAAATATTATTAGGATATTTTTAACTGTCTCACAATGCGTTGCCGATCTTACATGGCATTGGCATAAGAATTATGGAAGGGCAGTCGCTGAGGGCGAGTGGGTGTCATGGCGTAACTTGAAGAGGCCTGTGTCCTGCAGTTCAGCGATAGGCTTAGTTGCTTGATTGAGTGAAGTATTTAGTGGGTTTCTGCACAAACTAACGCCTAAACTATCAACAAATGTTACGATAAACAGAAAATAGTAAATATAGAACACTGCGCACACGCATACCATTAAAAGTTACGTTATTTCGTAGTGAATGTGTGAATGAAACATGTATTGTTATCTACACAAAGTGAGACGGTGGCGTACCCCGTAAGCTATTACAGGACTAAAAACTAAACAAACAATTCTACAATTTTTCTACACTGATATTGAAAATCCAACGTGTTTGTGTAAATGTGCAAACGCATTCTTCGACTCAACACTCATTTACAAGTTGTTTGCGAAGAACGCGTTAAGCAATTCTGTAACAACGAAAAACTCATGTTAGGTGACAATAATATATAAGAAAACCTTCAACCTCGTAACATTATAAGATGCCAATGGCGTCCATAGTTAGGTTAAAGTATTCAAGTGATAAAGACAGCTACATTCATTGTCAAGTAAAGAGTTTAATGTGATGAAGTCCAAACGCATGGTTGTAATATTGTAAGCAAACATTATAAATGGGGATGTTTCTAGTAAGCTTATTTACTGAATGCCAGTGAATTAGACATACATCTATAAGTGTTAAGGATTTCTTTTATTATGAATTAGTGGTGTCAAAAATTAACTTGTTGAAAAGCATATTGTAATTTCGAGGTTCCAAATATGATTAAGAAAAGGGTTGCTAAACTTATCACAACAACACAATAGAATATAGCCTGGTTATTAAAATTGTAGTCTGTATGTTTGTACAAGGTAACAAAAACTCTTTTACTGATAGAAAGCTACACTTTTACTGAGTGTATTTAGTTTCTATGTATAATCAGTAACAGTTACCTCAGTCATGATCATGCGATGACTGCTCGCTCTCAGGTCGCAGAGCATCAATACAGGCGACGATCTTGAGTGCGGGTCCCAGTTTCATAGACAGCGCCATGACGAGGTGCTCCGGTTTAATCAGCAGTAGGGCTTCGCCATCTACCTCCTGCATGAGGAACTCGTCTGCGTAGCCAGCACACCCAGGTATGTTGCGGATGAAGTCGCATACTTCAGATACCTATAGGAAGAAATACCAATGGATAATAGATACATAGAATACTCTATATTATGAGAATATAATAATTATTTATTTCATGTGATCGTCATGACGTATAGAAACATCAAGAAAAACCTATTTAATTTATTGCAATACAGCGCAATTATCAACTAGCATTATGAAGTCTAAGTTCATTTTGAAGTGCCAATTTTTAAATGGGAATGGGAAAAATCTAGGCAGATGATGATCGACGACAATACTCACGCTCCACTTAGTAGCGTTAGGTATCTTTGGTGCTTGCGCGGCTTCTGCACTAGCTGTGCTAGCTGCTTCTGCAGTACTTGTGGCGGTAGCTGCTTCGGTCTTCGCATTGTTGCTCGAAGCACTGTGAGATCCGCTCTCGTTTGACGAACTGATGCGAGCCACGCTAGGACTGTGGTCCAGCATCTGCTTCTTACCTGGTATTATAAAAGTTATTGAGATAACTGTGGAGGAATGGGATGGTTTTATCATTTTTACAGATTAGCAGTTCGGTATTACGCAAACTTCATGAACCTTGGGTGGTGTTTTGACTTCAAACAAGAGGGGCTACGTCATAATTACAACCATACATCATCTATTATTACATAGCTGGGCAATGTGAACATGAAAAACAAACGAACAATGTAACTTACGCGGTGGTCCATCATCAGAGGAGGGCAGTTTGTTCTCCTTGTCTTGTTCCTTGTCAACCCAGTCGCGGAGGGGCCGGTTTACCTGCACCAAATTACTCTACATATCAATTACCTATGGCGTTCAATTGCTGATATAATTACATGTATAACATTTAACAGTCGACCGCACGTCAGAAGCAAGACTCGACTTACGAAAAACATCCTTAGTACTGAAGAAATAAAAACGCTATCAATGTCAAACTCTTACCGATGACAAGCGGTTAGCTGTACAGTCGCGGGCTAAAAATGTTTACCACACTTAGATTCAATACAATAGTAAGCAATAATTAACATTACGACACACAAAACAATCCAAAAAAAAAAGATTATTCTTAGTATGACCACGAACACTATCATCACTTTTGAAAATGGCTAGTCGATTACTGTAGTGCGGGGACATCTATGTTATGTGACATAAGGCTATAAATTCGCCAACATGCGTGTCTGGAAAGGTGATAGAGCGTAGGTCAAAGTCTCTCTCGCTTGTTTCATAACTCTTGACTGCCTCGAGTCCAGGCATTTGTATAGGGCTAACCTGCCGTCTTAGACAGTATTGCACACAAAGTGAGAAGAAAAATCAAAATAATGCAAGTAAACATTTTTGGTCCGCGACCGTGGGAGGGAGAGGTACAGTGGGAGTTTCTACATTTCTGAACTGATTTATTCTAAAGTTTAAGGCTATTATCGGGCACAATTCATATTAGTTTGATTAGGGATTGAAATGTGGTGGTTGATCAATATTATGTTTGGGAAAAAAGTTGCGGATGCAAACGGTCCGCGTTAAACGTGGCGTTACAGTTGGAATGAGCAAGCCTTAGCACTACTCGTTCCAAACAACTAACGCCTCGTTATAAGTTACTGACGTCATCAAGGAACGAAATACCAATACCTTATAATAATAGTCCTGATGCCGCAAATGTAACAAATAATACGACAATTTTAGTAATTTAATCAATGCGTGTTTTTATATCTGTTTCGGATTGAACCACGCGAGAATACCTGCACGTTACGAAGTAATGGTCGCTACTGGGAACGCTAAACTCATGGCTAAATTTTTAACTGACTGAATCGACAGGCTACCCATGCAGCACGCAAGCATTTTCAAAATCAATATACCAGCCCATTTAGAACTTGGAGTTCAAGAGTGTTAAAAAATTATTTTCTCTTTGTAGGAGTGATTTATGAGTATTTATTTTAGCTCAAACTGTATAAAATCTTTATTGAGGGATCCGCGTTGAGCTTAGGGTGCTATAACAGAATATTAGAAACCTAATATACAACTTGTAAGTATTTTGTAACACTTCAATCTGGTTTTATCGTTAAAGCTGTATACAGGCTGTATTTTACATGTGATCACTTACTTATTACAGCTCTAAGTGTTATTATAGTATCACTTGATACTAGTTTCTGTACAATGGTTTAGGCAAACTCCGTTCTCAAACTTATTTTTATGGCGTAATTGTACACCATTATAAATACAGTGGTTTTATGAGTTCTGTCTATGAGTGTTTTAAAACTAAAAAAATAAATGACTGCTATAGTACAGCTTTAGTCTGTATTACTGACACAGTCACTCGATTGCATAAATTAATGTATTGATTGTGAACAAATGCAATAATATGTGGAAAAAAAGAAAAATATCTGATGCGGTCAAGAGGAGGATTGAAAGAGAATATTTAAATATTACAAATTACGAAATTCTTGGTCCGTTCTAGGGTGGCAACCCTAGAATGGACCAAGAATTTCGTGAGAAAAAGTAATGGACCTCACCATAAAAAAATATTCTCCTCTACTGCGACTACCAGTAGATATGATACAAAACTTCCCGGTAGCAGATTCTCTACACCTTGTTGATTTGGGAATAATGAAGAGGTTATTAGTTAGTTGGCGAAATGGAAATTTTGGAAAGTACGTAACCAAATGGAGTGTTAAAGACACAGTTGTACTCTTCAATTTAGCAACGTTATAATTCGTTAATAATGTTATTTATTAACCTTTATTTAATTACCTAAGCAAATGGAGTATAGGCTAGGTAAACAAAACTTAAGAACAAACGACATTTGCTACAACAGTGTCTTACGGAAAAACCAAGTATTTACTGAACACATCAATCAATTATATTGTATACCTCTTTCGCGTAAAGTTGAAAGAGAAATAAAATCATGTCATCGAGAATTGCCATTTATTTTTCACTCGCTGCTATACCCGTACACTTACAATTTAAGATATTGTATGAAACTTTGTGTAGGTATAGAGGAAAATCGTAGCCACGTCATTGCGTACTAACTAGGAAGGCTACAAAAACCACAATAGATTTTTTTGTAATAAGGACATTCACAGCCTTGATTGTCCTTGATTACGTGTTTCTCTTAAATACTAACTAGGCTAGGTAAATAAAATTTAACAACAAATAACATTTACATAAACATTGTGACATATGAACATTGGACAAGGCTTAAAAAGTAAATTAACCACTTTAAAGGATAAACCTAGGTAAGGATAAGGTAAATGGTTATTATTTTTAATGTAAAACTAACAAAGAGAATCCTCTTCCTTTTCTTCAATAATTTCATTTTCACCTGTAGCGTTTTCGTCAATTGTACCTTTTTCATCTGTGTTCATTTTATTTTGCTTCGTGTCTCGATTTCCCCAAACCCATTAGCTATACAATGTAATCCATAACTTACTTAGTACAGCTATTCAGACTAAAATACTCTCCAAATACCGTTTAGGCTGTTTTGCAAATTGTCGCCATTTTCGAATGCATACAAACAAAATTTACAGTATAATTAAAGGATTTTTTTACAACAGCTAAAGCCGTATCAGATTAACGGTTGGAATAAATAATTATTCAAGCTGATAATCTTGACTCTCACTGTGCCCTCATATCTATTACTTTAAAAGTCTTTTTTTATTCTAACCTTAAAAACAAAAAATTACTTACCATTTTTAGTATTTTTACACAGGTTCACAATAAATTCAATTTACACTTTCAATTCACCAATAAACACCATCAGATGTACAAGTCCACGATTATCTTTTACTTCTAGTAATAAATCCTACTAATATTATGAAAGTGAAAGTTTGTATGGATGGATGGATGTTTGTTACTCTTTCACGCAAAAACTACTGAACGGATTTGGATGAAATTTGGCAGATGGGTTATAACCAGGATTAACATATAGGATAATTTTATCCCGATAATCTCACGGGATCGAAACTCATGCGGATGAAACCGCGGGGCGCAGCTAGTATTAAATAATAATGTCACAATTCAGTACGTTTCGATTACACGTATTGTCATCGAAAATAGTTCGTTTAATTTTTATTCTTAAGTAATTATTTTTAAAAACCTATTTAGAACACTTTTCTTTACAAAATACTTATAAGATAATATCTGTAGTATAATGGTTTCTTTGTACACCGAATAACAGCTATAATACAGCTTCTCTATTGCTTCTACAGCTATTGTACAGCTATACTAACGCAAAGAGCTGTATAATATGGGCCTTTTTTTACTTATAAGGACTGTATTAGCGCTTAAACAGCCTGAATATACTGCTTCTAGTATAAAAGCGAACTTAAGTACAGCTTGTATACAGCTTGCAATGCTACTTGAGTAAGGAGATGACAGAATGGTTTAGCTAACTAGAATGAAGGATGGTAAAATGCATTATTTTGAGTAATCTAAGATCAATTTGCTCTGACAGGGCAGTGGGTATATATCAACGAACATGAGACTTACAGCAAATGGTTCGCCAGCTTCTTGAATGACGTATCCTTCGATGACATGTGTAAGTATGTTCGGTTTTACCATAGCTTTCGGGAGCCCCTTGTCTGTAACGTTATTAATCATATCATCTTTTGAGTATAAATATATGGGGGATTAATAAAGCAACAAATAATCAAGCATAATTCATGTCTTGGTTGGGTCGTTGTTTCTCATATCACGATATATACTGCTACAGAGATCTTTCGGATGGCGTTAACAGAGGGCGCTGTTTTGAGAAATGAAAAAGACAAGACGGCAGCGTTAGTTCCGATTTCGGTCGCGCGCCTAAAGATACTTGTATATACAGACTGGTAAAGAAATTGCGTGCCATAGCTTAGGGGTAGATTCAGTATCGATTAAGGAACCCAGGAAAAATAAAAAAAATATTGCAAGATCAACCTAATTTAGTACCTTCTAACTTAAAATAGCAATCGTTTAGAATTTAAATTATTTTATTTGTTTAAATACTTTAATTACTTACCTACTATCGAACGCGTTGTCATTTTGTCCTTCACTTCTCGCGTCCGAATACTAAGGGCTGGCGCATTATTTGCTACCATTTACCAATAACTTTACGAAGTGAAAAACGTTGTGTTGTGATAAGTTTCACAAGTGAGTAAAAAAGTTGATTTTAATTCATTGTAAATACCTACCTACTTGATTCCATTTTAAAATACCCCCTCGTTCTTCTACCGCTGCTGAATACCTACTAGTTAAACAAGATTTTTTAATTTGTAGGTTTTAATTTTGAAGGAGATAAGCACGCTAAAGTAGGAAGAAGAAATACTTGGAATTGTAATTTCCGTACCTAGTTACCTATCCTGCACCCGGTGTTATCGAAGTGTTCGGGCGTAGGTATTTCATTGCGTTCGATAGTAGATAGGTAACTCTAGGAAATGATTAATTAGCATTTAAACAAAATAAAAAATATTTTCACCAATTTTTTAATCAATTCTAAACGATTGCTATTCAATTAGTAGGTACTACATTAGGTTCATAATTTTCGGTTTTTTTTTAAACTTTTTTTAAAGGCATTTATGTTTTACGGGTTCCTTTATCGATACTGCGCCCTAAATGCGTAACACACGATCAATCGGAATCGGTTTCATTTTGACAGTTCAACAACATTCATTGCGTTATTTACGTTGTTGAGCAGACACATGACACATTTTTTGAACATATACAGCAATGGGTTAGCAATATCCTTCAAAATGATTCAAATTGAGATTGATTGTGTGTTACGCAATTAGGGTGCTGAACTCACCCTGAAGCCATGGCACGCAATTTCTTTAACACCCTGTATATATAGCTATACTGACAATAGATTTTACAAGCAGTTTTCAGCTTGTCGAAATATTAAAATATTTTACCATGTCAATTGTATTTGATTCGGTTTGCTACCTAGTTCTGGAGCGCGGGGGCACTTTTCCATGCAAGTCAGAGGGGGAAATCTGCGCAACCAAGGCTATAGATTCAAACAGTACCTACAATATGAAAAGCGACCCAAACAAGACAGCAGTTCATAAAGATGTTCATACAATACTGACCGTGGGCCGCCTGCTGACTCATGTGGCGGGGCGTGCACTGTGCACTCTTGAACAAAGCTGTAGATCCCCCGGACGATACCGGCGCTGTTATGGCGGCCGTCATTGTAGACGATGATGAGGTTGACGACGCTACTGTTGTCACCACCTAGAGTTGAGAACGTAATTATTGGGTGCGAATGTTACGTTGTTAGAAAAAACTGAGTAGGACAGCGCGCAGAGCGACAAACTCAGATTCAAAGCTTTTATTTCAAATAAACCAATTAAGTACAGGCACTTTTGAATTGTCAAGGCCTTGATTGAGTTCTGATTTTGCATAAAATTGCGATAACATCCACAGTTCAAACTGATGCAGTGTGATACATGGCAACCCGATTCCTTATTGTAAATACCTACATTCTGAGCAAATAAATGAATATTCTATTCTATTCCGATCACCGTAAACTGTTTTTATTCAAGTCGATTGATGGTTGTGGAATTTCACCAACCTTGCTCTCTCACTCCTTCGAGTGAAACTTATACGTATCGATAGTAAATGCCCTGACCATTCATCGTCGAGTTCATAGACTGTTTTATGACGATTAATATTGACTCCCAGAGGGGCAATTCTTGTAATTTAAAGAACGTTCACAGTCTGATCTCGGTCTCTATAATTTCCCTACATTTTTTACCAGTTTTTGACATTGATTGTCGCTGAGATGAGATTGTTTGTCGTTGTATTTGTACGGGAATTGATCTCATGACTTCAATCGACCGCAATCTATTATCATCTTTAAAGTTTTTACCTGTGGAGCAACAGGTGTAGTTTGTTGCGCACTGCTGGGTACCGGACCGGTGCTGGTAGCAACTGTAGTCGCTGTTGAAGCGGGTGTAGTCTCGGTCGATGTGTTTTGTGTTTCTTTCTTTGGACTCGACTTTGATATCTCCATGGGTGTCACCGCTCCTGAGTTATTGGAATGTACTCTAATTACACAATAAATTTTGATTTGCTTTTCACCATCTTGTACAAAATTGTATGCTTTTAGATCCAGCAATTTAGGCTATGCGTTGCCTCTGAGTGAATGAATGAATTTAAGATTTTGATTAAGTAAGTTAGATGTACAGATAAATTTCTTACCAATGGTAGTGGTGCTGGTGGCCACAGCGGCGTCGGCCGTGGAGGCCGTGCTGACTGGCGCCACGGTCAATGTGGTGGTCGTGGAGTCAGAGGCCTCCGACACGATCTGCGGCGACGGCAGGATTTGCAGCACCGGGGCCTATTAGAGCCATCACATTGGATAAATAAAACTTGGATAGAAAAGTGTTAAACTTATCAATTATTATGGGAGTAGCTAAACTTATCGATGCGGAATGCGGGCGCGGAAGCGGCTTGAGCCGGTCCGAAAGAGCTTTATATTTGATGCCTTGGAGTAAACGCAGGGTGATAATAGCATATTTTTGAGAAACGTACCGGTGTGGACGATATCTGCTGTGTCTTATCTTCCTCGGCCTTGACATGCGTCACGAGCGTGGAGGGCGGCTGCAACGGCACCACGGAGCCCTGCACCGGCGCGGCGATGAGGCCCACCGTGCCTTGCGCGGCTTGCAGCGTCAACTGCGGAACACTCAGGTTGCTTGACACCTATACATAAGATCATCACGCCTGTACTCCCCAAAGGATTAAGCTGAGGTGCTCGTGCACCCATTTTTATGTTCCATGTAACTGGAGGCGAGCTTATTGCCATCATCCGGGCATAGATACAGACTCCAGGCTGATACTGAGAAATTCCAGATGGAAAAGCGCAATAGCACTGCCGGACCCGGGAATCGAACTAGAAGTCATGCTTAGCAGTAGCGCTTGCTATCACTAGACCAGAGGCACCGCGTCATGCGCGGCTTGCATCGTCAACTGCAAAACACTCAGGTTGCTTGACCACCTATACCCGTGCACGTATTAGAGGTGCTACACGACACATGTTCGGGAGTATTTGTTGAATATTTTAAAGCAATTATTACATATTTGCAACTTTCATTCGGTTTGTGTCGATCGACAAACCCCATTTCAATGTACACTGTACTTAGTCATGTTCGGGTTGGCTATGCTGAGCGGGTTTTCCCGAACAAGTATTTACAATATTTGATTTTGCCGCCCGGCTGTGCCGTATCATGATGTGCCGAACAAGTATGTAGCACCCCTTAAACCCACAGATCGGAATCGTATACCTCAAAAATTTTTTGACACTCGTGCAAGTGCTATTCATTAGAATAGCACTTCACAAGTTACACTCACAAGTCCACTCGAACGTAGACAACGCGAGTTAGTGCGGAGGCTTGCAAGCGGACTTCTCGCGCTAGCGATTGATGCCTGTAAGTGGCAAAGAGAGACATAGATAAATTCTGATCCGTGATTTCACACTTAAGTTCGGATTCCTATCTAAGGGGAGGATACACACATATCTACTTGAAGAAATACATCATGCATTTTATCACAATTACATAATTATGCAGGGCGGCGAGAGAGGCGAAAAATTATATTGTACTGGGCCTTATTTAATAGCTTTGTCAGCCAACTTTCTAGGACTGCTGATGATGTTGATGAATTTAAAGATAACCAATACAATACACAGCAACATGACTAGCAAAAAAAAAATTAGTACTTACATAAATGTAAGGGTAAGGTTTATTAAAAAGGACCCTGAACAAATGTATCGCTGATCGATCTGCCACTACGCAACGTTCATAAAAATGCCAATATCTTCCACTTGCCCTATACAGCATGCGAACACAAGGGTTTTCTTCGAAACTACATGCATGGACCTTATAAGTATTCTTACACTTATACAAATAAACAACATGAACAAATATATCCTACCAGAACGATCTCTTTCGCTATACATGCATGTTACATGCGTCAAAAGCAACGATTTGAATACATATTTGAAGAAGAGGGATAATATATAGGTCTACCTACTTTTAATTCAATTAAGAAATCATAAAAGGAAAAGAAAGAAAAAATGGTATTTTTCTCACAGACAAACAAATACACGATGAACGAAAAAAACGGCGAAGGAAAAACAGGAAAATGACCAATTTAAAAAATCGATTTTATTATCTGTGGTTAGTATTTTCGCTTTAGTGATCTAACAAATGTCGCATTTTTTAAAGGTTTTATTTAACTTGTTTCTACTAAACACAGAAATTCAATCGAGCAACTAAATTTGGACATGCTAATGATGAAGCCAATCCAGATGAAAAAATATCATGTTCAAGAGTTGGGAATCGATACAATTAACTAGAAACACATAGATCGCAGCACTATCGTACCAAGTTATTGTAACCAATAAGAACTTATCAATGGGATTTGAACGTCCGTGCGTACCTGTTCGCAATTATTTTTCTTTTTTTTCAAAATTGCGGCCATCTTTGACAGTATCATGTTTTCGAGAGAACTTCCGTACATCTTATTTATTGCACAGATGTTTGATTATTTAAAAAATCAGAGTGCTTATTTCACCACCAAGAAACATTCGATAGTGTTGCCATCAAATCTACATAACAACTACCTACCTTATTTTAGTGAATTTCAACGATATATTTGAAATGATAACATAAATAATTTGATGATGTTTTATGGAACTTTTGCGAGGTTCGTGTTGTGCTACCTCATGGTGCAATAACGCCGGAGAGACTTGCACGAGGGGCGTGGTCAGCAACGATGCCCCATCAAGCGCGAGCCCCGACTGCCAACGTTTTCACCACTCAAATATAGGTACATATAAAATACATATACATAGGTACGTATCAATAACCTGGGCACAATATTTAGACAGTACATAGGTACATATTAGTAACATACAGGGATATATAGCTGGACAAGGATCTTGTGGCGCGTGGCCATAATCGGAACTAATGCCGCCATCTTGTTTTTTCAATACATTACACAAAACAATGTTAAAAATGTTGATCAACAGCGCCCTCCTGTCAACGTCATTTAAGCACCAAAAGAACCTTGTAGCAGTGTGATATTGGAGGCTTTATAATTTTCTTTATTATACCCAATTTAGAGCTTTGACGGTCATCTAAGACCACTAAGATTCTGTCGTCATTATCTAGGGAGTGCTTGTGCTATTTATACTTTCAGGTACTTGCTAATTTGACTTGCACACTCTTTTGGCACACGGTAAGTTCTAACCTATTCAGTTTCAAACCACACCCAAACATTCTTATAAAACCAAAGCAGGCTTAGCAGTGTTAAGACGACCAAGGCCAGAAAAGTTTCATTTAGTACAACTACTATGGACAGAAAGATTCACATGCCTAGGGGAGCCATTAGTAAAATCCACTCGTATGAGAGTTTATTTCAAAGAACTATCAATGTAGAAACGTCATCAGATAGTCCTACTCATGACAAAATACAGTTCGATCAATATTTTAAGATTTAATTAATCTGCATTTTATATAAAGCTTTATCGTGAGTGAGTGGACCTTCATATGTTAGACTCTGAACTCACCGTCTGCATGGACGCGGAGTGGTTTAGAGCAGCTTGTTGTTGAACAGTCATGCCAACGGATGTCTGGACCAAGCCGCTGCCTACCAGCGTCTGAAACATTCAAAGTCATTTATTTGGTTTAAATGTGGCAATACAGGTGTTAAAAAAATAAAAAAAACATTCACACATTATTATTAGAATTCCTCCCCTAGAATGTTCCTTAATTTTACTATAGTATTTTAATGAAACTATGTGAATGGTTGTTTGTAATTTCTTGTTCAAGTCCGAAATAAATATTTTTTTATATGCGCAAGCGCATATGTACAAAAACGTGACATTTATGCTAATTTAGCTTTATGCTACGTCATATCCAATATGAAAGTGTTTATTATAAGAAAACTATCTTACCTGTGGCTGCTGCAAAGTTTGCACACTTTGCGGCTGCGACGTACTTAGCTGGCTGACCAGCGCGCCCGGCTGGCCCATGCCGCTCAACTGTGGAACAGACCACCTCCAACTTAGAAAGCAACTCAATGTCTAATCATTAAATTACAAGCCATTTATTTCACGATGGAATTTCGTGACGTTTAAGAAATTTTTGCTCTGTAAGTAAACCAATATCAAGCCCTATATTAGGGTTTTTTTTATTTTAAACGTCATAAAATGAGTATAAAAGCCACACAACGTATATAATTAGCAATAGTTATTACCGTCATAATACTCACAGGATGTATCTGCTGCACCATAGATATGGTTTGCGGCATACCTGCCATAGGTAGAGTCTGAGCGACCGATCCTACGGGCATAGTGCCTTGCTGCATACCCAGCGACATACCTGTGTGAGAAAACTTAACTGAATCTCTGATTATTATCAAATGTAAACTCGTAGAACGAAAAGGTTTATGTGAAATAGATGCATTTAATTTCATGTATAGCGGGCAAATGTTCCTTTTTTAACCGACGAAAAAAACGGACGAGGTTCTCAAGTTGACGCGTATATATATTTTTTTTATTTTTACGCATAACTTTTTAGAGTAGTCCGATTTTGATAATTATTCTCTTCTCTACTCAGTGCCACATATGCCTGCCCTTTGGCAAACAATTAGTAGATTAAGCCATAAAAAATTACAAAATAAAAACGTTTTAACAAAAAAATTAAACCGCCGAAAAAACTGAAAAGCAAAAAATAATACACCTTTTGTTAAAAAGTTTTTTTTTTAGTATATAATTAATACTGAAAAATGGAAACAGTCCTTGATCATTACCGACTTTAAAGTGCTGCAAATAAAAAATGCTTTGAAGATACAAAACCTTTTCATTCCGCGACTGTGTGTGTGAATGATTTGTGATGCCTGCGGTCCCTAACTGTATTTGTGGTGAACTCATCAGTGGACCAGACTGAATAATTTTGAAACCAACTTAGCTTCTGTGGCCTGTTGTGTTCTTGTCGTTTGAATTATAATTATTTATTTATACAGAGACTAACTGAACTAAGAATAAATGTGAGTTCTGTGACGATTGTCCGCCCCTGGACTTTAATGTCGTGGGCCATACACATGTTGGAGACCTCTTTTTGTATGACGGGGCCTTAAATACTTTTTTGTAGGGTAGTGTCATTGTCTGTGCTATGTGTTTAACTATATTTGTGGGTAAATTTTGTTCTATGTATTTGTAGAATGAATATGTTACTTGTAAAAAGTAGTATGAGTGTCTTGCTGAATGTGGTGATCCAAAACGTTGCTTGTTGTGTAGTTTTTACGTTCACAAACACAAATTTCACATGCACCAACACCCGGACCCGGAGCAACTATATTTGCTTCGTGTTAGAATCGAACTCACGACGAAACGAGCCGTCAAGGTAAAATAAAAACAGAATACATCATGAAATTATATTCATAATATTATATATTAATGGTCTTACGTGAATGAACGATGAAAGGAGACCTTTCAACGACCTACCTGTAGGAAAATGTTGTTAGTTTACCTTGTTGCTGATAATGCACCATTTGTTGAGTTTGTTGCTGCTGATGAAGCAACTGTTGCTGCTGTTGTTGCTGCTGCTGCTGTTGCTGTAACACAATGACAACGGTATCAACGCTGATCCGACTGTTACGAAAAGGTGCAACTAGATTGCGGTGGATCGCTGTCAAAATGTCTTCGCAGATATCATAAGTCACTTTGGTATCGACCAATCGCAGTGTAGTAGCAATGTAACAAAAATGTAAGATAGTACCATAGTGACCTGCATAGCTTGCTGCTGCAACAAAGCCTGTTGTTGTATAGTCTTAGACTTGTCTTGCACACTTGTGATCTGAGTCATCTGGCCCGAGTTCATCAACAGTAGCCTGAAAAAGAGAAGGAACCAGTTAGTAAATCTAACCAACAGACAAAAGTTATTTTAATAAAAAAATTACCTGATCCCCCCCTTTAAAGACGCGGCGCCGGCTTTGCTGCTAGTAATATATAAAATGCTGATATTGTATTTATGTTTAAGGTGTAAAGTGTTTAATAAAGCACATGCTGGGTTGGAAACATTGCTTAACATTAAATATTATTTATTTATTTTTATTCATATTCATTTATTTTTAGCCTGTCTTGTCTTACTGCAGAGTAAAAATTTAATGCATGCTTGTGTTATGGTAGGTAACATCATGCTTCGATTTCGGACCCATTAACGCTGATCCACTCAGTGACCATTCAGAAGTCACTGACTTGGATTTCTCAGGTCGGGTTTTGGGCAACTGCGGCCATTAGACATCAGTGGATGCTCAGACATCCGGTCAGAATAACATATAACGATTTATATAGTCATAACACCATCAGTCGAGAAAAGTTGCACACAAGCAGGGGGGGGGCGGGGAGAGGTCAAGCTATGGAACAAGTATAGGTAGTCTACTCACTGCTGTTTCGGTTGCTGTATCTGATGCTGCATCTTATTTGTCTGATTCGCCGCATCTTGCTTGGCGGCAGGCGCCGGTGACCGAACACCCGGTTTCCCACGTTGCTTTGCCTGAGATAAATACAGAGTTACGATGCGATATTCCTTTAGTGGAAAATGGAATTGGATTAAGTTAGAAATAATAATGAATATCATTTTTAACTTAGATTTTGCCTTCTAGTATCGGTCACAGCCTGCCGTACCGGTTTTTATGATGGTTTCTTTAGAATATAATTTTCGAAGGCACCTTTCAGCGTCATAAGACTTCCAGTAAATAGCCAGTCTGTCTCATCTCCCCTGATTCTAGAAATACGACCCACTCAATGTCATTTTAATTAGTGTAACAGATTTTGTATTCGGCCTAATAAGGAATATTGTTTTTTTTTTTCTTGGATTTTCTACGTGGCCATTTGGCCTAGTCTGCCATTTGGTGCTTAATTTCCTTAAAATGCGGTAAGTTAGGTGAGGCCTACAGGTTAGACACAATGATTTTAAAGTCAACCGACCTGATTCTGGGCTTGGTTGGCGCTGGTTTGCGTGGAAACGGACGACGCAGGGCCGGGGCGGATGCCGCTCGATGGAAGAATGTTTGACAGTGGACGCGGTGCCTTCAACAGCCCATCGGACGAAGCACGTGGCTTCGATGTCGTTGACGTAGCGCATGCTACACTCACACCTGAAAATAATCATCAAACTGTGACTATTGTGTCCCGTGCATGTTGTTTATATTTATAAGCGCAAGCCTCAGAACAAATTAGTAAGTCTACAAAATTATATAAAAAACGAAAAACAAATATACATATAGTTTATAATCGCTTGGCGATGCAAAAGCAACATTCGCAATTAGTTACAAGGAAGACAACCATATGTACATCAAGAAATTCAAGTTAAGCGATCTTATAAATACGAAAAATTGAACACACGCAAAAAAAAAAGAAACGCCAAGTACATAATTCAAGCCAGCTTAACTTATATACGACAAGAAACATAAGATTAACTGGTATACTAACTGGTATGCTGCACGTTGTTCTGCGGTGAGTGCTGTATGAACATCGAGGGAGGTGCATCAGGCTGGGTGCCCCGTATGAAGATGGGGTTGGGGGCTAGGAGGCCTCCAGCGGGCAGGGTCCCCGCCTGCAGGCCCCCGGCCCACACCTGAGGCAGCGCGCCCGAGATCTGCCACGGCGCGAACTGCATCGTCTGACCGCCAGCCTGCGGGACAGACCACTTTGTGAGACAATAAATTATATATTCATCAGTACATACAAAATATACATAATTATATTATACATTTTATTAATCGCTACTTCAGAGGTTTTTTTTTTCACTACTCATAAGGGGACGAAAAATAAATTGCTGCGGTAATTATACGTAAGCATGCAAAGCAAAGGATTAGGAAATACAGCAAAGGAATCATCAACAACACGATTCTAAAACGAATCAAAATCAAAAGTCATTTATTCAAATTAGGCTGAGAATCAGCACTTTTCGAACGTCAAAATTACAAAAGACAGTCCCCCAAAACGCCCGCCCTTCACTTCCTAGTGCTTCCGCTGAGAAGAAGAAGTGGCGCACCAAACTCCCCAGCAGCACAGCTGTCTGTTTGATTATTATTATTTATAAAAACTACCGTTGTCGTCCGCAATAAATAAACGGTGTTTTTTTTTTCTTATTACATACATGCAATGAAAACAACTTCAAGTAAAAGTTTAGACTTGGAAAGGGCAAATAGTGAAGAGCGGTGTACATGATATAAAGTTTTGAAATAGGGCACCATGCTAAGCTGTGCTGTTTAAAGCTTGTTGTTGTTTTTACCCAATTGTGAATCTTTCTACAACGAAGCAAAAAGATTATTGTATGGATATAGGCTATAGAATTCACCAATAAAATTACGATTATGAATGATATGAATCCATCTGAATTTTGTACTTATACAGTAAGTAACAAAAACCCTGTTGTTCCTTGTAGGAGCGTATATATATACCTATAGGCTTACCATTATTGAAGTTATAATTAAAAAAAAAACAATGGTGGCCGAACATTGTCCATAATCAGATAGTTTTTAAATTCGATACATTGTTACAAAATGTTTTTAACATCTGAACTTACAAGTACTAATGGATCTGGCCTACGGTCGATAAAGATTGCCGCCGCCGGCGGCGGCCCCTTTGATTCGCGATAGCTAGACAGGTTGGCGCCAAAACACAAAGCAGGCGGCACGCACAAACTCCCTTTGTATGACACCGCCACTAGCCGATTGTCCCCCTCACTGTCCCTCAGTCGCCCGCGCAACTTACTTCTGGACGGATGTATCGTACGTTGACAGCATTAGAAAAAGAACCAAATTATTGTGATTTTGTGAGTGAATTCTGTGTGTGCGTTTTTTCCAAAATGTCTTATTCAAATGAGGAATATTGTAGTGTACCAAGAACGTTTCGCAACTCCAAGGAAAATAACTTTGCGTCGACGATGGCTTCCCAACGTCTCCACATACGGACGTTCAACATTGGGTCTGTGCACGGTGGAGACCAACATCGTATTGACGAAGGATAACCGAGGACTCGAGACCATGACATTGAGGAAGAAATCCTCGTGATGTTTGAAGAAGACCCTACGGAAGTACGTGCTCTGTGGGTAAATAAATTAATTTTAAAGTGTTAGTTATGTCACAAATGACTAAATAGTTACTACGTAACAAATACTTTGTAGAAAATTACCTACTGCTATAATAGTCTACTCCGTCTCGTCAGCAACCGCTGCATGCTAAAATGTGCCTAAATACTCAAACGTACAGTTGTGATTGCTTCACACCGCGCGATTCCCGTATTATTATTATACTCTTTGGCGCGATCCCACAGCACTGAATTTGGGCCGCAAACGGTCCGGACCGCTCGGCCGGGCGGTAGGTAATTATAACGTGCAAGTACATGGAGTGACGGAGGCCTGGTTATGTGTTTATTGTAATTATCAATCGTCAAACTTGATAAGCCAACTTTTTGAAAAATTCAAACTAACGTTCCCAAAGTGTTATCTATCAGTCAAACAGCTGAGTGATGTGAACGACACGTGACGAGTTCATGACCTTAGTGTAGTATGGTAGTGTGCGGCGCGGCGGGCAGCGACAAAGCGACCGGTTGCTACCTATTTCTCTTTGCAGGGGTGAGCAATCAGTGTTACTTTTCAAATATTTATTATAAAATATTTATTTTGATTTTTTTTTCTTCAATATTTTTTTAATTGACTTACGTAATTACCATCGGATATCGATTCTGAAAACGTCCCTACTTGGAACAACAGGGTTTTTGTTACATACTGTATAATTGTATTTTTTTTTTTTATAAATAGTATGGGGTTTTACGTCAAATGATTAATTATCTGGTTCTGAATCAGTGGCTGTTTATTTTTATACTTACCAGCACCCTAATTGCGTAACACACTATCAATCTCAATCTGAATCATTTTGTAGGTTATTGCTAATCCATTGCTTCATATGTTCGAAAAATGGGTCTGTTCAACAACGTAAATAACGCAGTGAATGTTGCTCAACTGTCAAAATGAAACCCATTGCTACTGATAGTATGTTACACAATTACCCCACTGCTTATAATTCGATTTCAACCCCAAATTATCTAATAATACCCAAATATCATAATAAAAATCCGAAAGTGAGTTTGTTTGTTATGCTTTCGCGCTAAAACGACTGAACGGATTTGGATGAAATTTGGCACATATATACTACTTTTCATCCTGGAATGTACTAATTGTATGTAATTTACATTTATTATTTAATTACAGCAATTCGCGAGTACTGCGAGTACGTTAAGAATTAATAAAGTTGTCAAATCTTCTTGGTGTTTATTTTTCTATTGTGATTAATTATAATTAAAAATATAGCAAGCATGAATATAGTAACAACCCTAATTTAGAAATATCCCGATCGCTGGTTTTGCAAAATAAACAGACGACAGCAAAAAAAAAAACTATAAAAGTAGAATGTTTCATTGTATAGATTGTCTTTGCGTTCAGGTTTACAACGTGGATGTTTTATGCAGTGCTAATTTATACATAAACTCACGCTGCCTATTTAACTTCTTAAATAACCACAATTACTGTTTTGATATACGTAAATTAATCCAAAAATACAGAAAAAATAAATCAAATCGCTTTGAGCTGCAATGCATCCAAAATATTCGCCAATGCATAAAACTTACATTATATAAACTAATAAAACACTCACTTAAAAAATTAAAAAATCTTAACCTAAGTAAATACTTATTCGTCAATTTACTCAAACAGAAAATTGCCAATTTTACTCTTTGTATCATTACAATCTAACATGATCTAGGGAAAATTGACGAAGCAAGTTACCAAAAACTAGAAATTAATAATTTGTTAAAGGTCTACTAACATACCGGATCAATTAACATTTCAACAAATTCAATCTCTCATGACTATTTTTTAGCTTGAATCCACAACATTAGGTGCGAAACCGGGGCGTGTATAGACCTTTAACAGTTTACAGTAGGTAATTTTGTAGTACCTGCAATGGGCTGATTATCTGGGCTTGTGTTGGTTGTTGTGTGCCCAGCACGGGTTGTGAGACTTGCACGCACTGTGCCTGCACCGGCACGGTCTGCGTCCCGCCGGTCCCGCCAGCCTTGTTACCAGCCCCCTTGGCGCCACACTGCGGTATTCAAGTAAAGTGATTAGTTCACGAAGTGGTGGATGGAAAGGGAAGTCAAGTTGGCCTATAAAACATTGAGCATATTAAGAATCTTGTCATAGTATTAGGGTAATAAAAGGAGGTACAGGAAAACGGTCTTAGCGGCCAGTCTATCCATCATAAGAAGGTAAGTTGGAGCCTCATTTCCTACGAAATGTATGGAAACAGTTTTTTCCAATTTGTGTCTTTTCTATGACATCCCTTGGTCCAATAGAATATTTGATGTGATCAAATATCCTTCAATTCAAACTTTTTTTGCGATAATTTACCAATTACTTGCTGTCTGTACTTTTTTCTAAATATGTGAATGCAAATGAAACAATTAAGGACAATCTCCTAAGACCGTTTTCCTGTACCATGGTTAAGGTACCTAGCTTTACATAGATTTGTGTCAACATCAACTGCCTAGCCTTTTCCCAACTATGTTGGGGTCGGCTTCCAGTCTAACTGGATGCAGCTGAATATGTAAATGTGTGTTACATAGATTTGTGTACTAATGGAAAACTTAATCTCACTCATCAGTAAGTATACTTTATTTTACCTAGTCAATTACTAGGAAAACTAAATCTAGAATCTAGTTAATGGTATCGAAAGCGGTCAACATAATAGTGTCCTTAGGTGGGTCCAATCGTTTTTCGAACCAACACACATGACGAAGTTACAATATATATTTTTTACAAGCACATCGCCGTCGGCTGTTGTTATGGATGAGCGTTTCTACGACCTTTACTGAAATAGGTTAAACTACTACGTTTCAGCAAAATATCAGTCTAGATTTTAACAACACAAAATAAACTGTAAAATATTTCAGCGAAATTGTATCAAGTTTAAACGGAATCTGTATGTGTACTCTATAAATGCTCTTGGTACTACCACGATCTAAACATTTTTCGACATGACGAACTAATTCAATTCGGTTTTTAGCTGTAAATCAGATAAAAACAATACCCATCACATAGCCGTTGTTTACGCATTCTGTATATCAAATTCAGTAACATAGAGCAAAAATTATTTCTGGGAAACGACTTTAATTTAGATATAAAATGTTGTTTACGGTAGCGCGTAATGTCACGCACGCAAACAAAACATTGCGATTCCATAAGCACTATGTATTGTAAGCGCAATGCACCCATGTGCATACAACATTACAGGAGTTGTTGAGGTATTTAAAGTTAAATTATAATAACATTTTAATCTTGCTTTCGTCAAATAAGTACAAAAAGTTCTTCGGCCAAAGTATTAGCATTGCCATTCAATGTGGCAATGCTGCCAGACTTCTGGGCAAGTTTCCGTATGGCAGCGATGCGGACGAGTCTTGTAATTTAGTACCTAGTGTAAATAGATAGTTAAGAGATTATGAAAATAAAATATAACTAGATTTACAGTAAAAAAAAAAACCTTGGAACTTTGACCTCCAATATCTCGGTAACCAAAAGGTTGCCAGGTATTGTCTAGTACGAAAAAAGTATCACAATGACGAGGAGTATAAGTGACTCTTGGGTTCGCTAAGCGTGTTTTTACACCCGTTATAATATAACAACACACATACTGTATTATACTCATGTCATGAAGGTTCTATGTCAATTCGAAGTACCTATTACAATAAAACGGCAATTTCATACTTTAACCCCTATTATTATGACGCCCAAATCCAACATTCTAACGCGGGGTTACGTGGCACAGCAACCGATCAGCTGTTGCGATGACATGCCGCCATTACCACCACAGATAATATAGAAACAGCCGTTGGCCGAGTAAAATATGCAAATTATTCAATAATTTTGGACGTGCTCATATACAGAAAACAATTGGTTTTATTATTGTAATTATTTTTGTTTTATCTACTTAATGTTTGCACATTAATGTTACCTATTATTCCACTATAACAACTGTATTAAAACTGCGTAACTTCATTATTTTGTTCAGCGATGGCAACTAAAACCTATGAAGAACCTATGACTCTTTGGTCGAGCTAATATAAAAAAAAACTTTTTTATTTTCTGGAAGTTTTCCTATATTTTCTTTAGTTACGGTTCAACAAGCCTGGACTCTAATTACTTACTTTTAGGTTAGGTTGCATGACATTAGTGAGCACGTTGTGTGAAAAGATCTTACCTTATGCATGTCAGTTTGCTTCTGCTGCTGTCCGATGCCGGAGACGGTGGACTGCGAGTGAGCGGGCAAGATGCTCGGCTGCGAGTTGATGACACCCAGAGGACTGAACACGAACGTCTGGTTCTGAGTGGTCGGGATGGCCGGGATTGTCGTGTACCCCGGGAATGGCGCTGACGACACAAACAAAATTCACTATACCACACTACCCATAATTGTCATATCAAACAAACACTTCACATGGCTACTAATGATGAGCACGATTAAGAACCGTGTAAAGCAAAAATGATATAAAGAGAATATGAAAAAAGACTCATAAAATAATCGTAGCACAATATACCAACACTAACATGTAAGTGTAACGACTCAAGTATTATAAAATGAGTGGGAAGCTAATAAAAAGCTGTACTTGCAATGTGAACAATTAAAAAGCCTACGTCTGCATTGAGCATACAAATAAACGTTGCAATAAATTTAGAAAAAAAGCTTTAAATAAATGTGTAAAAGTGGAATTGCCAATTAAAATATATTGCTCAAACAAAACAAATGAATGAAATAAAATTCCCTCATGAAATTAATGTACATTCACATCTTCAATCACGAGACGCATAATAAACATTTTGAAAATTTTATAAACCTTGCTCCTGATATGTAGTGAGACCTGTAAAATTTACTGAAAAACTAAATAGAGTAGAAGTTCTGGTCGGCACGGAACGTAGCGAGTGGCCGTGTTATATTTCACTGGAATTTTATAAGTCGAGGATAACTAGGAATGTGCGCTAATACATAACGTTACTGGCGAAGTGGCGAGTGTGGTGAGCTGTGATGCGATATATTAGATTGTGTAAATAGCGGTTATTTATTTAGAATTTTAGCTGCTGTAATAGAAAAACTAATTTTATTGAAGTTATTTGACCTGCTACATATAATATTTTATGGCATGAGTAGAGTGTTAAGTGGGAGCATGTGAATGAGTGGTGGGCGCTGATGTTGAGTTGTTTGCGTTGAATCACTTACGGTCGGCATCGAGCCGGCGCGGCGTGGTGGTCAGTACGTTATCAATGCGGTGTCAGAACGTTGTGCACTTATAACTAATGCGAGCGACAAGCTGACCGCGTCAATTTTCAGCTGGCGCGGATTTACGCTGACTGTATAATGGTTTATTAACAACGTGCTGTCGCTCTATGCAATATAATGTTTTTTTTTCCTTGCAAACTCAATGCCTTTTCTGATTTTTATCATTGAATCTTTCTTGCATTTGATAATGTTAGTTATACGTCTAATCAGAAGCGAATTAGGTTTTTTAGTATAGCCTAAGAAGTTTCCTGTTGTAAATAATACAGAGAGGTAACAGTGTTAACACGATACGGAGTCAACGAGTCTTTTAGCTCGTAAAACGTTAATTGTTGTGTGAAGTTTTTCGCGTGTCGAACGGTCAGCGTCTCTTCGTGAATAATGTCAATAAGTACTTGAATAGTTTATGGCTCAGTGCGTTAGTAGCGCGTACATTAAATAATTTTAATAACACATTATATATTCAAATAATTTATAGTAAATTCTGATAAACATAGGGGAGTATTTAAAATATTAAATTTTGATTTAAGTAAGTATTAATTTTTCTAGCTGGGGAAATAAAATATAATCCATGCGCCCTATCGGACTGCCTAGAAGTATAATATCAAAACCTATTGCAGTAGGAACTTACCGGCCTGTCCTTGCAGGACTTGTTTGCCCTGCGCGGTAAGCATGTGGGGGGCTAGTTGGTTACCCTGGAACGGCTTCCCGGCGGCGATCACCTAGACAACAGGCTTCAAGTTACACAAAGAAAATCAAACAGGATGTTCTTGACTGTCACTGCAAAGTATATTCAAGACATCATCATAATTATGCTATCAGTACGCTGCGCTGCACCACTCACAACTAGTTCATAGTACTTATGTCAAAAATCAAACTGAATAGAATGAGTATAGGTAACCTCAATCATTTCATTCAGCCTTATCAATCTTTCCAAGAGGTGACTTTAAATAGGCTGTTTGTCCAACGTCAAAGAAATAAATAAAATGCTTCGGATAGAAGCTAGATTCCCGCTCCGAACGCTTTTAAAATCGCGCAACTGTTGGGCGTATATCCAGTTACACTTTAAAACGAAGTATTTTTTTATGCCAAGCTTCCTGGTTTTCTAAACAAAAGTGTTTGCATACCTGTATCTGCTGCGAATTGATGCCGGGGTGCAGGGCAATATTGCCCGGCATCAGCAACGGGCCCTGCGCGTTGTACAGCTGTTGCAAGTATGTGCTGTTCTGCAACGGTTGCTGGATCACTTGCACGCGGCTGTGGCCCCACTCCGCGCTACACAAGTAGTATACACGCGGTTACGATAGGCATTTAAAACTGATAATTCCTTGTTGCATTAGGAACTGCTAATATGCTGGTATTTTCAACCGAATGAAATCCAGAATAACTGAAGAGTATAATATTTAAATTTAAAACAATGTAAAGTCATACCTTAACTTTGTTTGTCGTAGCGAAGTAAAACTCGATCTACTACTCTATATATTACTCTTCTAAACATTGTTTTTTAATTATAACATTTTGAAAGTACACCATGGCTGTGTATTCTGATAACTAAAATCTCTCTACCAATTTTCGTATTTATTTAAATAACAAAATCGGGAGGTCATCGCGGTGTTACACCATACATGTTTAATACATACGAGTACATATCAAAAAAAATATTGCGTAGAATCTGTCGAATCGATTTCACTATATTCATGACCATATTTTGTACGTCGTGGACTCCTCCTTTCAATTTTATATTGGAATTGAATAGAATAGCTTTATTTCGGACAAAAAATATCTATATAGTGTTAGTAACAAAAAATATATATATATATATTAACCTGTCTGTTTTCCTGATGCGATATCTACGTTCGGGAAAATAGGCCGGTTTAATACATGACATGTGTTATGTTGTACCTATAGGTACTATGACATTAGGCGAGGAAGGGTTAACAGAAATTGAGGTCCCCCAATAATACTACTATCATTTTGTTACGTATACTGGACATCCGTAGTGACTTTTTTCAATAATTTTGAAAAGTAGAGCAAAGTTTTTCTTCTGCCGACACTTTCCAGTTTCGGCCCTAACACCTAGTTAAAAACTCATAATAAATATTTGGATTAGAAGTCTGCTGGTCCCCCTAACATACATAATAATATCTGCGGAAAGGATCTTACTATGGTGATTAAAGCACACAAACGCTTTCTACAAAATATATAAACTTTAATTTCAATAGATAAGATAGTAGAAATTAGAAAATAAAATAAGAACGTTTTTAAAGTAGTGTAAGTGAAGATAGTTTTTACCTGATCTGCTGAGGATGTTGCGTGTTCGGTGGTAAGCTCTGCAGCGGTGGCATGGTGGAGATGCTGCCCGCCTGCTGTTGGATTCCGCCCCCAGCTTGCTGCTGCTGCACCTACATCAAACGCCATTCATTCACGGTTCATTTAACTTGGATATTGTGGCAAGTCGTGATGCAAACTCGGTAAGTTTCTTCGACTTTTCGGATATTATCTTAATTGATTTAATATGAGGGGGATAAAGAATAACTCTCATGAACTTTTTTTATTTGGTTGAAAATATAATTAAGAGCTAAATCTAAATCAAAAGGCGACTGCCCAAACAACTGGACTCATAATGGGCTCATAATTGTAACAAAAGTTTACCAAAAAATTACCTGTTTGGGGTAAGTTCAAGGACAATTACAGTACGTTTTTTAGTAAAAATATATTGTATTTTTGTAACGAGCATGATACACAAGACTATGGACGCTTCTTGGCCGGCACACACAATACGTACGTATCAGAAGATACAAATAAGCAAGCAACTGAGTACATTACGTTTTGTTATCCTAAGTAAAAACTTAGGACAAAGTTAGGTGTGGGATACATGCAGATGATTTATAAAGTGTCTGTCTTTGTTTTCGTTTGAAGGTATTCTGCTTTTACGTAATTACGTCATTAGTTAATCACTGAATTAGATAATAAGTCAGTACAAAAACCCTTTAACGGTGACGTACCTGTACCCATCACAACTGTGAAGTTTTTCCCAAAAATTAGATAACACTCTGTATAACGTCTCAAAACAACCGTGTAAAGTACTTATGAATATGAACGAACACCTTTTACTATGAAACCAACTCTGAAATATAGAAAAACATGGATAGGACTCTTTTGCAATCGGGTAAAAATAAAACCGCTGTTCGGGTACATATAAAAGATCTATACCAACATACCATCAAGCAGCTGTTATGTGTAAGGGTAGGTTGTATTCAACATATTTTTTCTTATTGAATTAGTACAAAAGTTTGATATCATTAAAATGTCACCAGGGTTACTCCCGAACTTGCTTTCGACAACAACTCGATCGAGAATATTCCTGAGCCAATTTTTATCGAATCCAAGCTCGACTTACAATCGAGTGTTATCAGCTTTGTTTCTATTTTCCGCTGATGACGTCACAATTAAGTGCTAACAGCCTATGGTTATTTAATGATTGGATATTGTTTTACGACTTCTTTATATTCTAGCATTTTCGTACTTATAAAAGATACGCTAAAAGCTTAGTGACCATAAACATTAAGAACAACTTGTACAGTTAAAGTCTTTTATGACTTCGTCAGTTTTAAAATTCTTTCAATTATCGACTTGCATAGAAAACTATTTTTAATAACTTGATAACAACGATCAAAATAGCATACCAATGTCGAGTTGACATCAACCTAAAACCTTTTTAGTGGCATTTTATTGACATAAATTAATTTTCTTTTAAATTTAACTGTCAGCGTCTGTCAGTGCCACATTTTTAATTCGATCTAGCAAATAAAAATGATGGCTGAATGTCATATTGTGGTATTGACATCACGGCACAGTATACAGAGTGGCAGAGACATCGACGCACAAACTGTAACCATGAATTCAGTACATGATTCTAAACCGTACCCTTGAAATTTTTGGTCGGTTATTAAAAAATAAAATAAACTCCATACATTTTGACCCCGTAGGTATTGCACTTTTCTATGAAACAGCTGCTTTTATTAACCCCCGACGCAAAAACGACGGGGTGTTATAATTAACCTCCAGACGCAAAAACGACGGGGTGTTTGAATTAACCCCCGACGCAAAAACGACGGGGTCTTATAAGTTTGACGTGTCAGGGGGTGTGTGTGTATGTCTGTCTGTGGCATCGTAGCTCCCGAAAGGATGAACCGATTTTGATTTTTTTTTTTGATTGAATGGTGTATTTGTTGGGAGTGTACTTAGCAATGTTTGATAAATCGGTCCAAGATGGCCACCGCCACGAAATGGCGGATACATATTTTTTCACAACTCCCTCAATTCCATATGGGTATCAAATGAAAGGGCTTGACTAGTAGAATCACGGAACAGAAAAAAACTGTGTTGTGTTGTGTGTTTTTTCTGTTCCGTGACAAATGACACTATGAGAAATTTCAAATCAAGATGGCCGCCACCACAAAATGGCTAATTACATTTTTTTTCACAACTCCCTCAATATGGGTACCAAATGAAAGGGCTCGACTAGTACTATACACTATGATATACTATACACTATGATAAATTTCAAATCCAAGATGGCCGCCACCACAAAATGGCGAATTACAAAAAACCTGATTAAACACCAAATTACCTGAATCTTAAAACGCAAGAAATGAAAATAAATTATAATAATATGGAGTCCCTAAAAAAAGCATGAAAAAAAAATTTAAAAATCCCCGACACAAAATAATAAGTAATAAAAATAGTATGAAAAAACGTAAGTACGTATGAAATTTGCGCTGCTATTTTAAACTTTAACAGAACGTTAAGCCAATAATTAGAGCGGTCCCCCGACGGGACAACATTTAATCAAAATATTTCATACGTACTTACGTAGGGTCATAATTTCAAGGTTATTTTTTTCTGTTTATAGGGTTTCACGTTTATACCTTTTTTGTTCTATTTGTTGCTAATTTTGCTTTTTTTTATTGTTTTAGGCTTTTTACATTCATACTATTTTTATTATTTTTTTTTTTTGTAAGCGACGAAAACTTACTACGCTACATGTTTGCAGTTTGCGCGTCAATGTCCCTGCTATCCTGTATAATGCTGAGTCGGTAAAGCAGATTCTATCATGCAATCAGCAAATAGGCCTTAGGTGACGACCCTATGTTGGCTGTGACTGTACTTATTATTTAGATAAGCTGTGAACTGTCAAATGCGAATGGCGGCGGCGCGGCATTTCAAAAGCACAACGTGGACTCACGCACATCACATGTCGAAACATCCATAAGAGTAGACATGTTAACTCACCTCGCTTTGATTCTTCGTGTGCAGAGTTATTTCTTCTACCATAGACTCAAATTCTTCACATTCCACATCCATTCCTGGGATGTTGTAAGAAATCTTTTTTCGCCTTTGCCTTCTGGCATGCATATCCATAATGTTTGCCTCGTCGAGAATATTGAACAACAACGCCAGGCGAGCCATTTTAACTTTAAATATTGTAAGTATCACAAGACTCACAGTAATTTCCTAACTCTATCCTACTAGCCTTTTTGCTACTGAAATTTTGACAGTTATTTACCGAGAGTTTATTTTTTATTTCGATCTATTGCGCGCTCTTGAAGATTAATTTCGAATTGATACTAATTCTATTAAGCAGTGAAGATGATCCTTTCGAGACTATTTAAGCCACCAAAACCATTGCAAGCTAGAACAACGTGAACGAAATTATAAAGCTGGCGGCACATTAGCTAGTACTGCGTGAGTGATATTCGCGCGTGCTTTTTATTGCCATGCTGACCAAGCCGTTGTTTGGGATAGCGAGCGGTAACACGGGCCACTGTCTTGATACCGCTGCATCCACAACACTTGATTCCCCTCCCCCTAGTAGCTATGACAACGCCAAGATCGATAGAACTCAGCTCTAAAGGGTGGATTTTTGAGACAGGGCAGTAAGGACCTACGCTTACTGCCCGTACTGTCGCCTATGCCCGTTTTCCTGTAATTACAACGGTAAAGGTACCTGCTATTATTGCCCCATCTCAAAAATTCCCCCTGTTTAATATATATAGAGGCGTAGCCTTCAGCAAGCAACTTTGGCAGCAACATTTAACATACGACTGCAAGTCGCGTTCTAGTCTGGAGTCAATACAAAATCGAGTAAAGCAACTAGTTGCTCACGAGATAGTAGAAAATGTGCGGCCAGCCTTTAAGGGTTAGTGAACTTGAACGTGTCCGTTTCGACTGCTCGGCCACAGTGTCTTAGAAGAAAAACGACTACGTCCACATTACGCAGGAATTTGTAAAACACTAACAATGAAAGTCGCAAATTCGTAGATCCAATATTCAGAAAGTTGTAAAGGATTAACCATGGCCGCGCGGTTGAAACGTGGAGAACTGCGCGGCCACGCAGTTCTCTTAAACGGAGCTTCGTAGTGGTCCCAATGTTTTTGCTAACCACTGATACGATTTCGAAGAAAATGTATACAGTATGATTAAAGTCCTAATGCTTGGAGTTCACGACCTACAGAACTTAAATGTTATGGCCGCGCGGTTGACACATGGAGAAAGGCGCGGCCACGCAGTTCTCTTAAGCGGAACTTCGTAGAGGTCCCATTGTTTTTGCTAACCACTGATACGATTTCGAAGAAATGTAGACAGTATGAATAGCGTCCAAATATTTGAACTTCACGATCTACAGAAGTTCAAACCTATAATGCAAGTTAGAAGAAGGGTGACCAAGATTTATGGTGCGCCAATCAGACATTTCCAAAAGCGTCGTTTTTATACCACGTAGCCTATTATCATAATGAGGGAATAAGTATGGTTAATTGGAGAACTGCTTCTCCATCCACGTTTCGACCGCGCGGCCATGGTTAATCCTTTACAACTTCCTGAATATTGGATCTACGAATTTGCGACTTTCATTGTTAGTGTTTTACAACGTTTTGACGTCGAAACGAACACACTTGAACTTGGTTGACAGACTTCCCAACCAGCAAAACAGTCTCAGAACCCGCACTTTATAAGTGTGGTATGCTTTAAGCACTCTTATAATTGTTTTGGAACATGCCATCGATCCTATATTACCTTTAGACAAGCCGGTATGACCTCAAGAACGCTCAGTCTCGTAACCAAGTCTCATATATGTATATAAGAGTATATAACTATGCTATTGTAAGCCACATACTCCCATAATAGCATTTACTAAGACTATTTGCACTTGAGAAAACTTACTCTTATATGCATATTTTCTAAGCTCGTTTGATTCTATAGACTTGCCAAATGCTATTATAAGAATGTCAGATTAATATCAGCATTGCATAAGAGCACTGTAAGGACGTGCATTTCTGATCTTATTTGAAACTATTATAAGATCAATAGCACTTGATAAGTATGACATTAGAGTGATTTAAAACAATCTTACAATAGTCTAATAGTGCGCTTGTAAAATGCAGCTATGCTAATGGCGACAATATCAATACAAATTAACAAATAAAATAATTAAACGAGAACAGGAAATACCATATTTAATAAGGCGCATGCATTTTGAAGCGTAAAACGAGGTCTACTTAACAGTAAATAATATTTTCCAATACGAATATTTACAGTAAAACTTAAATACACGCACTTGATGATAACGGCACTTTAGTATAAACATGAACTTCACAGCAACTTTAATTGTTTTCATTTATTAATTGTTTTTTCTTCCGTTGTAACTTTCAAACCAGCACTCACACGAACCTTTAAGTTTGATCTCACGTAAAATCATAATGAGCTTATTTTGCCTCAAAAGATTCTAACCCTAGACCAATATAAGCCTATGCAGACTTACAAGATACTTACTTAATAGCAATATTAGCCTAAGCCGGCTTAAATTAATTTTGGCTAGATTACTGTAAGTGCAAACAGCATTCAATTAGACTGATATTAGAACGATATTAAACTAATATGCTTATAATTAGTGCCCAAACCCAGGCTTATACGATTATATAGGAGTGATTTAAGAGCAAAAAAACAGTAGTCTTGGGATTGTTGTAAGGCTAGTTTTTGCTGGTTGGGTTAGCTGGTATCTTAATCAAGTTGTTCAAGTTTCGGTCCTCCGTTTTCCCTGTTTTCTTGTCAGTTTACAACCTAGCGGTAACTCTAGCGAACCTTACCTGATGTGACATGCTGCTTGGCATCGAAGACACGACGGTGACCGTCTGGTGGTGCTGCTGCGAGGGCTCGTGCTGTGCCATGCTCATCTGTTGCTGGACCACTTGTGTTTGACCGTCTACAATCTGTGTGCGCAAATGGATGAGCATTATTATTCACGATGATAAGCATTTTCTATTCTTAGCCATTATACTACACGACTAAGAAAAATGGCTTAGGTACTTGTAATCAACGTATTGATTTCAAATTTTCCTTGTGAAGTCTACGTCTATGTGCTAGAAAATTACCGTGCCAGGATGCGATAGTACATAGGTAATTATCAGCAGTCTGCGACGTTCCATGCTACAAAGGCCCACTGAGGTCCGACAGGAAATCAAATAATATCAACGCTAAGTAAACTTTCATCTTTTGTGATGACGGCGTTTGCAAGACATCGCTGCATTGGAATTCGATTAAACATGTTAGACGAAATGCGGACATGCCGGAAATTATATTATGGTATCAACTCTCAAAGTAGGCCTGGCAGGTGGCATAATGTGGTACCACATGTCAACCCACCACCAAATGTTGTACGTTATTCACGACAAGGGTGTCGTGAATAACGTCTCCTTTATTATTTATACCGATCTGTTATAGTGATGAGTGTAGTAGTGAATTTAAAATTAATCACAACCTATAACGGGACATTTGAATACATTGCGACTTTGCGAAGTAAATGGAATACGAGAACCTTTTAGCACGCGTTGGTAAAAGGCTTAATTGTTTGTTACTTTGATAACGAATAAAACATTTATTTCTTTCATCTTGCGGGATTTCAGTCCTGTCCATATTATTGTAAATCTGGTACCTTTTATTTAAAATGTTGGTTATTTCACTTCCGTAACATTATGAAATGCATATTCTATACGTTCGTTAATATTTCGCGCCTTGAAGAAAAAATTTGGGATTTACAGAGTATGCCTACCTACATCAACAGGAGTATTATTTTTTCAAGGCAGTCTAGAAAAAAAATCAGCCTGTATATAAACCATCATCATCACATCATTCTTAACCGTGGAGTTTCTTGCTGGCTCTTCTCCATAGGAAACGACCAATGCAGCAAAACCGTGCACCTAGCTTCTGACGTTTCATAAGTGCCCATGCCCATGTAGGTTTATGTGAAATAAAATCATTTTAATTTGAATTCGACCTATGTAACTATTTGAATTTGAACCGTCACAGCATTCCCCTATATTCAGAATGCTGTGTTACAAGCGTTTATAAATTCAAGATTAAAATCCCTCTCCTATGTGCGGATTGATTGGAGAAATTCTCGGAGTTTCTCCCCACAAAGAATATTTAAATTGCTAGAAGTGTCAACATACGTTTTTAAATTCAAATTATAGGCCCTAGAGAACAACACTGTACGCTCGACCAAGTACAAAGAATAACTGATATACTTGAAAGAACACTAGAGGAGAAGAGGGTGTGCTCCATGGTTTCCCGCCATGTTTCACAGGCTTTCGATAAAGTATGGCATGATGGCCTCATTTATAAACTAAGAACCTAAACCTGAAAACTTTCCAGACATCATAGAGTCTTATATATCAAAAAGGTTGATTAGGATAAGACCTTAGATAGATAAAAGCTGAAGTACTACAAGGGAGTGTACTTGGTCTGGCCCTGTACCTACTATACACCTGCGATATTCCTGTATGAAAATAATTTCATTGCAACCTTTGCTGATGACACAGCTATCATGGCTGTTGGAAATAGTCACGAGGAACCCGTACAAAGTCCATAAATCGTGTTTATGAGTGGACTGCAATAATATGGCGACTTCACCAATAATAAGCCAAAATACTTCCCGTGTCTTCCCCCTAATATAAAGTGAATAAGAAAGATGTTTTTGGACGATTTATTAATGTTATCGTTACTTAGGAAGTTTAAGTTATATTTAAATGACTTATTCGCGAATAGGCTACATTGTAATTGTAGTGTGAATAAAGTATTACTATTATATCTCAAAGTTGTTACAACTTAGGCGTGACACTTTGTAAGGAAAAGAAATATAGGCCTAAATTCATGCTGTTTAAAATTTAAAATACAAGTGCCAGAATAAATGTTTTTCGCAATAATGCACATTAATAATTCATTCTCTGTTATCATAAAGGGACTTCATAAATTCAGGATATTTATTAATAAAATAAAAATGAATCCCTATTTCCCATGGTCACGCCATAACTTGAGAATGACTACCGATTTCATCCACCTTTTACGTTTTCTAATACTTAGTATAAGATTCTTACGAAAAAAAAAATTTAAGAAAGTTGCTTCACGCGGACGAAGTCGCGGGCAGAAGCTAGTTCATAATAAAATAAAATATCGAACTAGATTTTGCCTGTACCTTCCATCCGTAATTTTTTCATTGATCTAATGATGTAAATATGTATTTACAGCATTATAATCATTAAAATCTTCAATACCACCCTTTAAGTGCAAGGTCCTATTGAATAAGAATTTCATGAAATCATGACATTTGAGGATTATTCCAATTCTGTAAGTGCACGTTTCTAACGGTCGCGAATCATCCCCTTATTTTGAGTGTATGTTAATTGTCATTTAAAGTTTCCGTCATATTGCCATCAAAACATTGGGCGACTGCTTTATGACTTGTAGATAACTATTGGTTTTTTTACATATTTTTATTCGACCACCATGACCGGTTGCAACTAGAGTTGTATTGGAAAATAAAATGGCCCTGTAGTCTGCTCTTCACCAAAACTGGCGGTACAGATCTGCATCACACTGACCTCATCTACGACGTCCACATGGTAATGCAGGATCGTTAAGGTTTCTTTCCTAAAGCTTGTTGTTTTAGAAAACATTGTATTAATTTTTTACGGCAGCGGCTACAGCCGCGCTCGGCGCGAAAATTAAAATTTGTGCGGCGCAGTGAAGCACGTCCGGTTTCGAGCGCGCATCGCACTGCACTACCGAGTGATGTTGCTGCCGTGCTGCGTCCGGTAGGACGCAGCAACATATCTACCAACATATTTTAGGGCCACTCGCTAGTCCCATGTGAAAAATCATCGGTATTAGAAATTAGTAATCAATAAAAAAAAAATCGCACTCTGTAAAGCTGCATGGAAAGTATTGGTGTTGCGTTTTTTATATACATTTATGGATTGTTACTCTTTTACATGTCGTAAAAAATAAATGTCAGTTGTGTCAGCGACTCGTAATTTTATTGACCTATATTATAATACAGTCCACATTTTTGCCTACATTTTTCACCCAGCTTTAGTGTCCGATTTTTTTTTATTGATTACTAATTTCTAATACAGATGATTTTTCATATGGGACTTACGGAAACGGAAAATGCGAGTTATAGAGAAGAACCCTCGAAATAGTAAATAAGGTTCTTCTGATTGAATTATGGAAAACTGCCAAAAAATGTGTTATTTTTTGCGTGATTTATACTAAAGCTGGGTACAATAAACAAACAAAAAACAGATCCTAGCCCTGTCAAAGAAGAGAAAAAAAAAGTTTTCTCCAAAATTGAGCTCATTTTCCTTTAGGTACACACAGTTTGTCTTGGCCTCACTTTGTATGATATTTTCTCACAATGAACGGTCAGCCAATACTGGTTTTGCATAGCTTGATGTGTAGCCGTGTGTACTCTATTTAAAGTCGCTTATCAAAAATCAATCATGATATATGTATGTAATAGGAATTATATCTTTTACAAAATAGAGTAAAAAAATCGTTACAATTACTACCAAGCTGCCGCTTGTAGAGTTGGTTTTCCAGTAAAATCAATATCGGCATTCATTATTAAAAGCAAAGTGGGTGAAAATTCGCTTGCTATAATTGCAATATTCCATTACGAGTACCTATTCAAAAATCGTTCAAAAAGCTTAACAAATGGGTGTACAATTAATTCACCAGCTACAGCATATTTTTATGGATTCCGCGAATTCATAACGCTGTATGATCCTTCAAAATTAAAAAAAAAAACAGTTTACAGTTTGGTATGAATATTGAGAAGAGATGGTCCAAGCGTTGAGTGAAGCCCTTTTATGCGTCTCCTCTAAACAATCCAATTTATCGTCCCCTACAGAAGCACTCAACGTCAGCAAATTGAACGAGAAAAAAAAAACCGTAAGAAATTGCTCCTTAGCTTGTGAATCTGGTTGCGAGAAAAAAGAACTGTTTTTTTATGGTTTCATAATCAACTAGGAACCCTTAAAGTTTCGCCATATCCGTGTGTCTGTCTGTCTGTCCGCGCCTTAGCTCAAAAACTATTGGTACTAGAAAGTTGTAATTTGGCATGAGTATACACGTTAATGACGCCGAAAAAGTGGTAAAATAAAATTATGATAAAAACAATTATTAAGGGTACCTCCCCTACATGTAAAGTGGGGATGATAATTTTTTTTTTTCGTCCTTCCCATAGTGTGGGATATCGTTGGATAGGTCTTTCAAAAATATTAGGGGTTCGGAAAGACCGTTTTTTGAATAAGTAAACCGTTCGTGACTTATCAAGCTTTAAAGTGCCAATTTTCCTTAGAGTCAAGTGCCCCTCTACCAACTAAACGGTTATAGTTAGAAATTCAAATGTAACAGCAGTAGTACCTATATATAACGAAGTTTTAAGGAAAACTATCACACTTAAGTGGGCTTTACAAGTTTACGAGTAACAGTCGACCAATTGTATTTGACTCGAAAATTTCGAACAACTCCATAGAATTCCTCAATTTTATTTTTTTGTGACGAGTGAGTAGTGTAGCTCTGTGTCCGGTATTTAAACTAAAAACACCGGCTATGACAAGTCTAATCCAAATCTCAAGAAAAAAATTTAAACTTTCTGTGCAAAATTGTCGGACCAGGTGAGGATTTGTATAGGAAGTCAAATTAGGTAGCTAGTCATGTTTGGCTTTTAGTTAGAGCATGGTACAAAACTTTCAGTCAGCGAATACGACCCGCACTTGGCTGTTACAAAAACTACGGAACCCTACACTGCGCGTGGCCCGACACGCACTTGACCGGTTTTTAAATTAATATTTCAAGTAACTACACTAAATGGGTCGTGATCCTAAAAAACTATCAATTTAATAATTAAATTACTTTTTTGTTTTATCTTGTTTAGATAGCGTGCCCATCACCAACACGTCTGCAAAGTTTCGCTAGCTAATTTAATTGGACCCTGTAGAATATAAATATAGATAATACTTAAAATTCCGGGTAGTCGTCGAACATTTTCATATTTTGATTACATAAAACCGTACAAGTATGATTGATGAAATTGCCATAGATTCCCTCCGCCTACCCATTCTGTAGCGAGATTAAAATATTGAATGAACTTCGGTTTCAAAGGACGAGTCTTTTGCGAAAATGTGTACACGTTCATGCAAGTACGAAATGTTCTAAATCGAGCCCGTAACTACTATTACGCTGTTTTTTACGGATTACAGATACTAGCTAAAAAAAAAAATTAAAACACGACTGCCCTGCCAAAAAAAGGAACTAAAAAGTAAAAAATAAGTTGTATTCCCTGACTAAACAGATAAATAAAATTGTCAATGCACCGTTCTGTGGAACACTTTTTAATCTAAGAGGGCTTCCGACTGCAATGACAATTTTATTTATCTGTTTATAATTGAACAAAAAATTTTTTTTTTTGTCTTTTCAAAATGGAGCCATACTGCCGCTATATTGATTTAAAAAAAAAAAATATATAGCCAGTGTCACTCGGGATGATGTAAGGATTCTAACGATACCCATACATCCAAATCTGTTCAGGCATTTAAAAGTTATGGTGGAATAAAGAAACTCACATACATACATACACTGAATACATTACACTCCTTTTTGGGCAGTCGTGTAATAAAAAGAGTTCAAATATTAGGTAGGCGGCATACAGATCATACAAACCCAATATTTAAACGTCGTTCCATCGTTATAAAAGATTGGCTTATTTTTTTTTTTTCAAAGAAGCTGAACTTAATTTATTTTTCACGATTTTGTTATGACTATACACATTTTCGAGGCACAGCAGTGCCATTCTGTAAAAATCACACCGTGAAAAGTTAGGTGAAGTGAGCTTAGAGTGAGCTGTCAATAGTGTCAATCCCTAGCATTAGTTGCAATGACAGCTCACTCCACGCTCACTTCACCTGAGTTTTCACGGTGAGATTTTTACAGAATAGAACTACCGGGGGTCTACTCCGAAGTGCAAAGTGCGAATGTTCGGATCGGACGGACACATGGCCGAACCGAATATTATTGAAAAATGCGAAAAAAGTTCGGATCGGCTCAGTTGGGTCGGCACCATAGTCAATATTCGAAAGAGTGTAGGAGTGTAGGATCGGGACCGACCGAACCAAATAGTTACTTCGTAGCAGGAAACGGTCGAACATTCGGCCAATACTACTTCGGAGTGGACCCCCAGGTTTTCCAAATAGGGCATAAAAAAAAAACGGTTTATCTTTTGAACTATCTTCATCTACTTAGTACTACACATCAATACGTACTTTTTTTTTTCGAAGAATCCAGAACATTGAATATGACGCGTTGTACATTGTATCGTGTGTTGCTACGAAACAGTTCCAAAGGATAGTCGTCGCACAGACGAATCAGTGTTGGTGAATTAGTTTGAATCGCACTTACACCCGAAAGTTATCAGCTAATTTGGTCTAACGGAACGAAATCGCGGGAAATGCAAATTAAATTCAAGAAAAGTGTCGTATCGTTACCACTTTCATTATACAGGACCAAGAGGTCACAATTGAGCCGGCTCCTCGTTAGCTCGCGAAGCTATGAACGACAAGGGACCTCGATGACGACTGACAACAATTTTATCGATGCACCACACTCATAATATGTAACATGTTCGAGTATACAGGGTGTTTTATTTCTTTTCTAGTCATAAGTTCTAAACGAAACTACAAAACGTAGAGAAAAACGCTAAAGGGAACGGCTATGAGCTGAATATTAAAGAAAATTACACTATTAAAACTTAAGAGAAAACGCTGAGGGGAACCATGAGCGCAATATTAAAGAAAATTACACTTTTACATTAAAAAAACGTGTTTTTACGAAGACCATAATTTTATATTCTGAGCACACGTGAACTCAATTTAAATTAACAGTAAAACCAAAACTGTCGCTTTAATTTTCTTTGGCAGTTTTCAAGTTGGACGTCATTTAAATTTTCTTCTCCTAAACATGTTAATTTTAATTTTAGCCCTGGCTTTCGTTCGGAGTTTTTTACCAATAGTTCAGAATCTACCGAAACTGTCTTGAAATAAAATTCACTCTGTATACTAGTTATAGCCCCCATGTTTGCAGGGTTTATAAATTTTTCAACAATGAATTGTCGTTACTATTTATAGGGCAAGCAGGTATCGACCGCTTCACAAAGTAAGGTAAGTGGACTTATTGATTGCACTCGTACGGAAGTACACTCTGACGCAGAGTTCTACTGTTTCACTTTGGCGAGTTTCCGCGATATAAGTAATTAATAATCCCTATCTGTATCTTCGAAGAGCAATCGTAAAATTGAAGATAATAAAGCTCGTTCAGTTGCTTTGAAAATAAAATAAATTGTAAGGAAATAATAAATGTAATTATTTCATTATTTCGAGGAATTCGTATAGTATTTCTAACTGAAAGGTTTCTGATGAATCTACCCATGATTGGCACTTGTTATGAGGCAGTCATCTAAGTGAGTTGAAATCTCTCAATCCGATCTTCAAATAAAGTTTCTTGATATAAAATGCGTACGTGCGCGCGTTGTATTTCAATTATATGAAACAATAAAACGTATTATTGACAAAATAACTATTGTACTAAATCATCAAATATCATCCACAGCTTAAAACTATCCACTGGGTCTAGGTCACCTTGTATTCCGCCAACAGACTCCTAGGCTTCTAGACTTTCATTTTCGTATTATTAGAACGGAACAAGTTTTGCGCCTCTCAAAATATTGATTGGAACGGCTCGGTGGAACCTATTTTTCCGTAGTACTGGATTAACCCCATTTCTTTAATAGTTTACAGACTATTTTAAAGGGACGCAAAACTTGTTTGTAAATCAAGTAGAGACTTACTTGTTGCTGCTTGATCTCTCCGCTCATCGTCTTCTGGTTCTTGTCAAAGAGCAGGTTGACGTTACTCTGTGGTGACGCCAGAAAGCTCAGGTTGATCTCGCCAATGCCCGGTACGTTGAACTGCACCGGCTAAATACCAAAAAAAACATACTCAAAGCGATGCAGAGCCGGTATTCCTCTGGGTCCAGTCCCTGAACTCCCTGAATATAGTTTTAACTAACCTCGCAGTAGCTGAATAGCTATCAGCCAGTAGAGTCCACTGCTGAACATGCACTTATGTACCGTTACAATATGAAATAAGCGGCTGCCAAACGGATTCGTGATCTGACTACGTTGCTCCACGGAGACTCGGATGCTACTGACGACCCGAAATCGGTCCAATCTTTCTTTTGACGCAAATCACCCTTTAGGAAGCCCACAAGTGTATAGGGGAGGTATTTATACAAGCGGTAAAGTATTTTTAATTATAAATACAATATAGGTACCTACCTATTTCGGTTCGGTAATGTTACGAATTTTTGTTGCGTCGTTTTATTGCTCCTTTCTTAGATAATATAACATTGGAGAAGGCTTACAAACGCTTCCCTCTCTGTAAACGTGCAAAAATAAATGTACAATCTTAAAAATTGCTTTCAAATCGATTCAAACGCATTTCGATAATCGTTTTCTAGTCGCGCGGACCGAAGTGAACATGACTCGAAGTGCTGTTAAATCCCGTAAAAAGCGTTCAAATAGGTCAAATAAATATTTTTTTAATAATATTCAATCATGTTTTGAATGAAATTCAAAATAATTATTGATTTTTCATTCGATTTAACCATGATTAAACATAAAACATGTCATGAATCGAGTATTTTAAAATGTTTAATGTAGTGTTTTATATTTTCATTGTAATGATAATAATATAATTTGAAATTCTTTTTAGAACGTAGTTCTTTAACGCGGCTTGCGGTCGGAGTAAACTGGTAGAAATCGTCACGTAACGAAAAAGCGTTATGCCCCCCTCCATGCGACTTTCTCTCTCTCTCTGTCTCTTTCTATTATAACTTCGTTCCTGACTGGGGTCTCCCGACCGCACAAGTGTTTATTTTAACTTATCCTATTTTATCTATTGAAAATAGAAAAGGTATATTTTTTACTTTATTTAATTGCAGTAAATTATATTATTAAAATTAATTTATGCATCAGCTGTTTTAATTCATGGATTCAATCGAAATTCCGAATTAATAATCTATATCGAATAAAAAAACCGATGGTACGGAATTCCCTTTTCGGGCGAGCAGCTATTGTTTTTCATTTTATTTTATTAACTACCGCCTCCCCGCCAAAAGTGACAGTCTTTCGGTTCAGAATAATCGCTGAAGCTTTCTCCAGTGTTATATTCTCTAAGATTGTTTCCTATTTTTCTGACTTTTAAATAGAAGGCAAAGCCTTGCCTACAAGGGTTGCCTGCACTTATGCCTGACTGGGATAATTTCTAACATCAAGCACATACGTAAAATTTTTTGAGTACGAAATTGTGGATGAGATTAGCACGGATCCGATGAAAGTGGCGAAAGCAAAGGGTCGTCTATAGCAGTGGGTTAGATTCGGGCTGTGAATGATGATGATAATACATAACTAAGCGAATTTAAAACGACAGAACGAAACATACAGTGTTCGCGGGTGTGTGCGAGGACGAACTAAGTACTGACAAGCGTTTCGCACCTGGCGTTCCGCTGCATTCCGATCGCGCAAAAGAACGTAAACACGCAACGCAACACTTGACCTAAGATTTCGTTCAGAAAATCATATTGTCCTGCACGTAAGAAGAACTATCCCGATTAAAATACCTCATAAAGATAGGCAATGATTATTCATCTATGTATATCGTACATTTACATAGATACAATTGGTACGGCGTTCACATTCAACCATTTTTCCAACACAAAAAGGAACTAGCTTTTTTATCGTTTGACGACTGCCGTTTCCAGCTTTTCCCACCGAGTCGTGACGTGGAAATAATAAATGGATTCAAAACGGATTGTAAAATTTTCGCAGACGCCATTTTACTGTGCCGTGATATAACGTAAACCATTTAAATACAAAACAACTATCTGTCGTCACGACAATGTGGGTACCATCCGCAAGAAATAACTTGAGACCCGAGCGGACCCGAGCGGCCCCGCGCGCCCGCGCTGTTACCGCTCTCGGCATGGACACCTTAGTACCGCGTGCTGACGTCATCCAAGCGAACTCGAAGTTATCTCCTGTGGGTTGTACAGTCGCAACAAAAATGACATGAGCTTGATGATGAGCAGTTGATGAAATGATGACAAATCTTTATCAAATCAACAATCTTACATCGACAAATACCTGCAAATACTTCTGCTGTTGTTGCTCCCCCTGTTGCGTGACTTGAATCAACTCTGTCTTTTGTTGCTGCTGTTGGTGTTGTTGTTGCTGTTGTTGCTGCTGCTGTTGTTGCTGTTGCTGCTGCTGCTGCTGGTGTTGGTGCTGTTGTTGTTGTTGAAATTGCTTCTGCAGCTGTGAGGAAAACAGTAGTTTTTATCATAGTGATCTGTATTATTTTTAGCATAATCCAATGACGAATGCCATACTTATGTCAGTGTTCTCAGAAAATGACTAATTAGGTTAACTAGTTTTATGCTCATACAACAATACTTCTTAGCAGTGTTTTATAAACTAGATGCAATCAAAACCAATAATGTTTCAGTAGTACAAGCCATATCCATTTCTTAGAAAACCTTGGTAAGTGATTGACTCACTTAGGACATGTTTTCAAATCAATTAGACAGTCTAAGATGTGTTAACATAATAAAACTCTTCTCAATAATGTTAGTCCATTACCAGTAAATGGGTGTATGCCAAGGTATTTACTGCATATTGGAAAATTACTGTATATCCATGCAGTAATTAGAAATTCATTAAGGTTGAAACTATCTAACACAAACTAAATTACACCTTAAGGTTTTATGATGTGCAAGTGAAATTCAACCTTAAGGTTGTAAGCTACAAGGTTGACTATACATCTTCCATCCCCATTAAACTTACCAACTCCTGCTGATCCTGATGATTTTTAATATGCTGTTGTATAACCTGCTGTTGTTGTCGCTGCAATGCCTGCTGTAAAGCTTGCTGTTGCTGCAGCTGTTGCAGCTGCTGCTGTTGCAACTGTTGCAATTGCTGTTGTTGCTGCTGCTGGATTATTTGTTGCTGGATCTGTTAGAATTAATTGATGTCATTAGTACATACTAGAAGACTATTTTCCTCATTCTTCTTAACTCAAGAATGTACAGAATCCGTTTATTATGACTTCGCCTATATTGAATAACTGATTATTATGACTTAATTACACAAGTTTGGTTTTCATATAAAATTCATTATAAAAAAGTCGGATATAATGACTTCCTTTACAGTGACATGTCGCTTATTATGACCCATTTTTAATAAATTATGTCCGGGTATAATGACCAACATGATTCTTTACACCTTCGGTAATGTTCATTGATTCCCGACGTGGCTCGTTTTTGTTTTGAATCTCAGTGAGTAATTGAAAAAGCTTTGTATGACATCCGCTTATTATGACGTGTTTGTCAATTCCTTTCGATGTCATAATAAATGGATTCTACTGTAGTTAAATGCAAAACTTGTTAAATTATAAGCTTTTTTTTTTTTTAAACGTTGCCCGCACTAGGAATTACTCCTATATCGTGGGTGCGTTCACAAACATTTATACACACATACACAAACAGCCAGACCCGGAACAACTACTTGTAGGCATATACAAATATTTGTTCGGTGCGGGAATCGAACCCACGACACGCAGCGCAGCAGTCAATCGCTTAACCACTGCGCCAACCGTGCCGTCATCATCTATCTGCCTAGCCTTTTCTCAACTGTCTTGATGCAGCTGACTACCAGTGATTAACATGTTAAATATCAGATTTGTAAACCGTTGCACATGTGCTGTTTGAATGCACGGGCGTCACCCAGATTAGGTCAGAAACCCTGGGGACACCCAGATCTTACACAGATGTTCTCAACAGGCCAGGGGTAGTAATCAACTTCTGGAGGAAGGTGGGCCGGTTGGAATAACCACCGACGGCCCCCATGGCCCACGCACAATGGTTCACTTGAAGGACTAAGTGTGGATACCAAACCCATAACATAGAATATAGAACATCAGATTTGTAATATAACCTTACCTGTAATTTATCATCTTCTTCTTTCTGATTTCTATATCTATATTCCTCTTGCTGATTATGATTATCGGGCTCTGACTTAGGTGGCTTCAACTCAGGCAATCTTCGATTAGTGCTATTCTGTTTGTCTAAAGCTAAAAGTGTGTTTGCTGCTTCGTATTTATCCTCAAAAGTGATACCAGCCTTCTCAGCAAGAGTCTCTAAATACTGAAGAGGCCTTTTAGCCGGTTTGATCTGGTTCTTTTTCTCTGCCTGACTGCCACCAGGTGACTGCTTCAGAGCAGTCTTGGTTATTGTAATACTGTTTTTATTGCAGTCATCCTTTTTCTCATTTTTAGGTTCTAATGTGAAGTAATTTTTATGGTAAGTGTTGTCTTTGTCTTTTTCTCCGTTAAGAGTACCGTTTTCTATTAAAGTTATTGTTGTTGAATTTGCAACTTTTATTGATTTATCTTTAGGGTCTTCTTTAGCTTGCACAGACTGGCCCAATGTGTGTGAAGGGGACAATAACTGCTGTGCTGGGACATGCTGTGTCACTGGTACGTTGGCATTGGGCACTTCCGCCGAATGTAGCGACTTGTCAACCGGTTTAACAAGCTGCTGCTGGTAATTTGGGATCTGTGGTTCCTTCTCCTGATCCTTTTTCTTTTGTAAATTGTCTAGGATTTCAGACCTACAAATAAAAAAAAAACATCTTAAACATGCACTTGCTATTTTATGGTGTTATATAGTATGTATAGTAGTAGTGTAGTAGTAGTAGTATATATAGTTCTATGTTGTTAATACAACATAGATAATATATTAATCCAAACTAATGGTACATGGTTACACACACAAATCCCAGTTAGTATCAAAAGTAAAACACATGGAACATGACACAAGTCAATTAAAAAACATACATACATAAACTCACACCTTCCCAAGAAGGTAGGCAGAAACTAAAATAATTACTTAATAAGACTCTTTTAGAACTTTACGTAAACGATCTGTAACTTGGCACCCTCATGTTATTGTAAATAGTTAAAAATAAACAGAAAATCCGCAATGATTTTATAACGCTACCTGAACGATTGTGCCATTTAATTTATAACAATTAATGCTTATTTAATAATGCACTCAATACAATAACTAAGCACAATTTGAGTTCTCTTGAACGAAATAATGTAGGAAGGTAAATTATTCTAAATGTTGTGCATGAGTGCAACGTTCGAAGCCGGAAGCGTCGTTTGTTTAAGACCGATAATTCCTGAAGATAACTATATGTTTAGATACATTATGCTATTAAACCAACAGGAGAAATAAATTACACAACAAAATTAGGAGAGTTTGATCAATTAAATTATACATAAACTTAGAACAACCAATTCAAAACTTAAAACAACCCAAAATGACAATAAAGAACATCAACAATTCAACATGACGGATAGAGTGAAGTTAGTAACTTTTGTTTGACATTGACGGTTGTATTCAGTTGCCAGTGTGACAAAAATGTTTTCCACTTATCGGTAAAAGACTTAGTAGAATATTATGATTTGACAAAACATATAACTTATCATTATGTTTACAGTGTTATGTTTAGGTATACGCTCAACTCCTCACAAGTTTAGTTTAACAGTTTCTTGTTTTTTTTTCGCTTAAGATATTCTACGAAACTCATCCATGAAGGTAGCGATGTTGCCAACTGCTATGAAATGGTATATACTGAAATTCATGACTTGTGAATAAAACACAAAAATAAAAATGGCGAGTGTTCCATCTTACAGGTGAAATAATAGGTTTTCACTACAAGTAAGGAACTTTTACAACACTTAGCACCCCAGTGACAGTGGCGTCCACATTCACATCACAGATAAACGCGACTGAACATAGAAATATGGAAATCATAGAAATCAAAATGCATGGAATTAATAAGTACTATCAAAATGTCATTCAAGGCTGAAAATGCAAAACCTAACATTTGATATAATGACAAATCAGTGCGAGCAAAGATGCTTTTAAAACACTTTACACTGTTTTGTACAATGCATTCCCGTTATTTATAAAAATCCTACAAGTAGTTGGCCTCCACCGCCGCGGTGTGCTGGCGGCGGTGGGCACTGCGTAGGCTTCATCTCATTCGCTGCTCTGAATCTTGCCAACTGTCATGTTAAATAAGTATTGACTAGGCTAAGATCTCTACCTAATCACTCACTTACTGCTGAGAACCGAACCTGCGTTTCAACTTGTCAAGGGTTTCTCTGGGAACACTGGAAAAGTCGCTTAGATTAACATCTTCAAACAACTGATGGGTTTGAAGTGCTTTGTAGCGTTTCTGAAATGTACACTGAAGCTATAGTCGATAGAATAAAGATAGCGTCATTTATATCCAGAATTTATAAGTTTATGAATACCTTAGCAGTCTGGCACTTACATAATAGGATAGTTATTAATCTCTTTGATTATAGGTTTAAACGACATTGACGTACAACCATTGGGTACTACAGATAAGCTGTTAAAATATTTATTAGCGTTTATCAAAACTTTTTTAATGTAGTCATGTATCTAATATTAGATCTCTTGTTGTATTTCTTTTTAGTATTCATTCTAAGTTACTATTATTTTTAAGAATGAATCTCTGTGTCTGAAATAAAGAATATATTATTATAAACCCTGGTTTCAGACACACAATAGGCTACTTTTTTAAAACTATATTAGCAAACTAATATTCTTAGCCTGGCTTATCACAAACTAGAACGGTTTACACAATGCATTGCCCGGAAATTCCATTGCCAGGAAAAACAATTGCATTGCCCGGGTAAAGAGTAAGCCTGTCCGCCCAGATTCGGCGTAACTTTGTCCTTATCTGTCGCTCAGAATCCGCCTTCACAAGAGCGAGAAAGAATCGGCCATGGAATCTGCTCGCCAAATGTCTAGGACCCAACATCGTCTTAGACAAAGAGGTGTTTGAAATTGTAGGCTCGGCAATTTTTCTAGGACTAACAGTAGATGCCAAACTTCAGTGGGGACCTCATATATCAAGTCTTGCAGGAAGGCTCTAAGGCTACAAAATACGTCCTTCAAAAACGAGCTGTTCGAGCAATTTACCAGCTAGGTGCCAGAGTTTCTATAAGTGATTTTATTAAAGATATTGGTATTCTCACGGTTGCATCACAATTCATGTATAGGCAAAATTTACACTTGTACACTAAAACCAGTGATATTGACAGTGTTTACACTAGAGATAAGGACAAACTACGTGCCCCCTTCACCGGCTTCATAAGGTTCATAACTCATTTGTTGGGCTTGGTATAACCTTTTATAACAAGTTACCCTCTTCTTTGCTAGACTTGCCTTTTAATGCGTTTAAAGCTCAAGTAAAATCCAACCTTTGTTCAAAGGCATACTATTCCATCAACGACTACTTACACGATAAGAATAGTTGGTCGCCCTAATTTAAAGCAAGACAATGTTTATGTTCTTTCTCCAGAATTAGCTTACTGACAGATTATTGTTATTAACTTATTTATTTATTTTACTTCGATGGTCTTAGTTTATCATTTGTGACTTCAAGTGACAGCTATGTGAACAGAACCACGGTAATATTAATATTACCGTGACAGAACCCAGCAATGCATAAATATGTAAGCTGTCACGCCCTTTATGCCTGGAGGCTTTTATTTGAGTAGGTATTAAGTTTTTCTATTTACATTTTAATTTTAATTAATTATTTTTTAGCTTGAGTACGTATACTTTTTATTATATTTGTTGGTATATTGGCGTGGCTAGCTGACATATATGGCAAATAATTTAATTCTATGTTCTGGTCTTGTAATGTTAATTACCGAACATAGGTACCTAGTATTGTATACAATCAAGTATTTTTTAACTGAACAGACAGCTGTGCTGCTGGGGAGGTTGTTGCGCCACTTCTTCCCAGCGATAGCACTAGGAAGTGGTGAAGGGCGGGCGTTTTTGGGGGACTGTCTTTTGTAATTTTGACGTTCAAAAAGTGCTGACTCTCAGGCTGAGAGAATCAGCCTAATTTGAATAAATGACTTGATTTTGTAGCTACCTCACTGTTCACACTAATTTGTACGCAAACAGACAGGTTAGGTGGCCTAGGTGGTGGCTACCTACACGAGGAATACCTCCTCAAGTAAATCCAAGACACGTTTGTTTATCACGGTTAACCCGGACAAATGCAATGGAGAATACACGCAGAGCAATAAACAAGGATCATTGACATCTTTCAAATGAAATTCAATCATATCGAATGAAGCATCTTGACTTGATGATATCCTTATCAAGATGCAAGAGTTAAGTGAGGAAATTGGGTTATTGTGAACAGTGGGCGATATACTGTCACTCCTAATTCACAATTTGCGCTGGACAACTGTTGAATATCAATGAAGTTTATTCCGTGCATTCACCTCGGGAGTGACCTAACAAGCAGTATTACGTGTTATTACTGTAATTATCATCGTCAATGTATATTAACTGCTAGTAATTATCCCCGGATGATGAATCAGAGAAGGTATGCCATTATACTACCCACATCCACTAAGTCAGGTTCAAAGATTACTTTCTGTTTTCATTTGATTGAGTGTGAGATTTGCTACGGTAAAGATCCAAAACGTGTCTTCTGCTAAATGAAGAAAAAGCTCTCTGAGTTCTTCAAGAAAACTTGAAAACTAGATTCTTGATGGTCTTCTGTCTGTCACTATTTTGGTCTCTTCGCAACGGCCTGGCTGGAGCAAGTAGGTAGTCTAGGAAGCCAGTGTAGCGTAGAAAAAGATACCAAGTTAGTGATTTCTAACTGTGTATTGTCCCATAACTGTGGAGAAACAAGTAGTAACAGTAACTTTTTCAGAGAGCGAACAAGTTACTGCTAATTATTTCCCAGTGAATAAAATGTCAAAGAGTGGTTGACGAAGGTGATAGGTAAGTCAGATACTATTTCAAGAAGCCCTCAATAGTTAATTCAACTTTATTGAATGACATTTATGGCACGTGCCACTAGCGGTCCCCAAGCCGCCCGCGTTGTAGCCTCCAAGTAATTTAATGTTCCATGCAACTTCTTCGTCTTGATTGTCGATATAACAACTCCACTTAGTACTTAAAAAGCACAAAATCTGCTATCTTCGAGCACGAAAGTGAACGAGTTGATTGAATTCAAATGACATGAACTCACGGCTGATTTGTGAGAGCTCTTTAGATTGGCCTCTCGCCCATCTGTCGCGGACTATCACCACTCTCGTCTCTCGGCCACAAGTTACGGATGCCATGAACTTTGATTTCATCGTCGCGCGTAATTTTATTTCACGTAACTGGTTAGCAATAATCGCGGAATAGGTGTGCCGTGAGAAACTCACAAGGAATTTGCCTAGCAGCTCCGCCATGACTTATTAGATAAATGTTGCTGTCGATATTTCACAATGATAGCACCGAGCCTAAATTGAGAAGAATTAATATTTTCGTCGCCTTGAATCAACCGAACCTTTGGTGTTAATTTATGTTTTGTCGAGAATTGTGCATGCCAGTTCTAAAAATGTAGAAACTGTATAAAAAAAGGGTTTTAAGCTTTAATGACTTCTTGGATAAATTGAAGTAAGGGGAACACAACTATTCTACGAGCCTAACTGCCTCTCAAATAGTATGGGATTGTTTTTAATTACTGTTATTTGACTTTAATGCACACACACCGCCACCGTTCACTATTACAGCGAACAACAACTTGTGGGAAATCCAAATGGGTAAGTAGCCATACAATTTTTATACGGAACTTCATCGGCATTTATAGGGGGCCAAACTGTTGGAAAATGAATGGCGTATCTAAGTTCATTAGCGAATTCGATCCCTATTGATTTGCTTCTTTCAACATTATAAGAGATAACAACGAAAAATATTATTATTTAACTACAGTCCGTTATTGTTTTGCGACTGTTTTTAGGGTTCCGTAGCCAAATAGCAAAAACCTATATAATTTCGTTATTTTTGCGTTCGATATAATCGATACTGTGCAATGCGCATGCGTTTCTAATCTTAACTATGCAACCCTTCACAGCGCGTGGTCCGACTCTGACTTGGCCGGTTTTTGCTCATCGATGTAATTAGGGCGAAAGTCCCCAAAACATCCATCCTACTTTTGATGTGGTGGGGCACCCTAATAGCGTAACGCACCTGGCAATTCATTTCGTATTTGCATTACAAAAATATTTAAGTACTTCATTGCCTAATTGCTACCGGGCAGATGAATTTTTCACATGAACAGGAAGCAATGGATTTTACTGTAGGTGTTATAAAAATTAAAGTAATTGCCACATTCGGTTCCAACCGTCCATCACATCCTGTATTTGATATGTACAGAGTGCGTTATCTGATTAGGGTGTAAATCCTCCATCACACCCTTATTTCATATATGTACTGAGTGTGTTATGCAATTAGGGTGCTTAATATCCATCCATTTAATCCTTAATGTATGTAATGTATTCGGAGGAATACATTACATACATTTATTTTTATTACAAAAGTTTTTTGTGTAAAAGTTATTTGAACCAAATATTTTGTATTGGTACTAAATCAGATATTCAATAAAACTTCAAACTGCGTAAGTAACTATAGCTACAACCATGACATTCTTTCTGAGAGCAGTCTTATACTGTTGGATTCTTATACCATATTTTTAACCTGTTTCCGTTGTATTTTTTCAAATGTTTGTTACTTCGAGAATTTCGTAATTTATAAACCGATTTAAAAATTTCTTATTTTGTTTCAAGGGGTATACCTAAAGGGAGCGGTTTTTAGCTAGCTTCAATAATACGTAATTTCCCGCTTGATGATGTAATAATAACTTCCAGTCACTGTTATTTCATTAGCAAGGCGAATGCCTTCACTTGTGTGGGGTAGGTTAGGTACCACAAGTAATAAAACTTAAATAAGCAACCGGCTTGCAAAAACACAACAAAGTGAAAAATAACTTTATTTTCGGAAGTCTGTGGCAAAAAACGGTAAAACGAAAAATCACAACTAAAGACATCGACTTCCGAAATTAAAGTTATTTTTCACTTTGTAGTGTTTTTAATCGACTTCAAAAAAGGAGGAGGTTCTCAATCCGGATGTTTATATATTTTTTTAGCTTAGCTCTAGATAAGCCGCAGAAGTTAAAAAGCTACTAATGAACATTGAGGGACAACGGTACCTGTCTGAGGCTTAAATGAACGGGTATTGAGGTCCCCATCCCTTGCTTCCATTAAACCACTACTCGTGGCTTTAAGTTCAAAAATATTATAAAAATAAATTACTAATAATCTACTACGAGTATATAAGTTCAAAAGCAGATAAACCTCTTCCCAAGTACCTATTCATTATGTTCATCATTATTATGACTTATTGGACGGCAACAGTCGGTGACCCTTAAGGTTTTTGGAGCGCTGAATTTGTCAACATTGAAAAACTAGTACCTACCTACTCTTAAATTTCGATCTCGTCTATCATCGATCTATTATGTTTAACATTGACTGATTTTTCAACTATGTACTTGACTAGTTAATTAAATACTAAAAATATCTCAAACTTGAAAGCAGAAAACTTTGTTCAAAGGTCTGAGGGGTTGAATCCGTTGAGGTGAGTGATGCCAATGCCATGACAAATGGCATCTCCTTTATATAGTGGAGCCAAGTTATCGTGATGTTTGTTGTAAGTAATTAAATTAGTTATCGTGCGCAACAGTCCAGGATATTTACCAATACCATACGTCACAATTCCACAAAGTGCAATATTAGGTGTGTTTGTTATTGACAACCGAGCCATGCCACGTGTTTTTGTGTTACTTACCATCAGTGCCAGAGGCATTAAGCTATACACCTATTTAGGGACAGACACCTAAATAAAAACGGTCCGTCTGGTATTATTTCACAAGGGGAAGCAAAAAATAATGAAAACGTGCGAGCGAGAGAGCGTTATGCGAACGCGTGTGGCATGATAAAGAAAGAGACCATAAAAGCCCACTAGGGGAGTCGGAGCGCGAACCGGTTCTGCATGTGTGCAGACAGACGGCGCCCTCCCTCCCCTCGGCTGTCGACCCTCGAGTGCGAGAGCCTCACAATGTCGGCTAATCGGCTTTTCCCCGAAGCGTTGCAATAATAATAACCACGAAGCTTCTCCATCAGTTTTACAACAAAGCCTCGAGACTCTGTAGTTTTCAAAACAATATACTTAATGTATGAGATAATATTTTGTGTAATTTATTGTGTTAATATTCTTTAATGAATTGAAGATTATTGACACTGAGCGGCACCCTTTCTCCTTCACTTGTGCATTACGAGCCGGAGTCAACTTTGTTCGCTAATATTGGCTCAATTTATACGATTCCATTCCACTGTGATGACGAACCATTGCTTAGGCAAGTCTGCTCACCATGTACCACACGCGACGCACTCACTCACAACAGATCGCAATCATAAATTAAATAAATAACATAAAATACCTTTTGGTGTAAAAACCATAAGAACAACGTTCCATCGTTTCAAAATAAAAGGTTAACTGAAACGTAAGCGCCGTCCCATGCGGCAATGATTAAAAGAAAAAACAAACGAAAAGGTGAGGATCGAGACATTCGCACGGGTGAAAGTAAACACAACACTTATTATCGACGAAAACGACATACAAACACACTTTATCGATAGTCCGGTGCCCGTGTCATTGTAACAATAACCTTCTTTTCGAATGGCGAAACACGACTGCGGCTGTATAATGCGCGCGCTACCGGCGCGCCGCACCCATGCCCCGCGCTGCCCATGGTTGCCCCGCTCAGCCCCGAGCTGCAACGCTCTCTATCACCCGTCACCAATGGTACGCCTGCTGTGAACCTCGGCTCCTCATTGGTTCAACCGTTTTACGGCCGTTCCACAAACAAAACCGGTTGCCAAGAACGACTCGAAAGGGCGCGAGGGACGAAATTAGCGTATGCGCGATTATTATTATTGTTACCAGTTCTTTCTCTTTCTCACTCTTTATTACGAAAGAGATAGAGTTAGTAAAACATTAACTCGTCGTTGCACCGCACCTTTTTATCCTCTCACCGACCGTTTTTTTTAAACAGTTAGTTATGGTGCTTATAATTACTAACCTTAGTTGTTTTATATTATGTTGACCTCTAACCGTTCACTTCCATGTTTTACAGTTTAGTATTCATAATATTAATACAATAAATTGTGCTTGAAACCAACTGAATCCAGTTTATTTTTTGGTTAATTTAAATGAACGCAAGCGAAAGCAATACTAAAATACCTGTTGCTTTTTTTTGAAATAGTATCTACCTATTTAACTAAGTTAGGTACCTACTTAGGCAGTTACGTAGTAAGCTGGACACGTAAATTTATGCTGTCTGAAATGGTCGGGCTTCAGTTCACAACCCCAAGGGTTTCTCCACGTTTATAATCTCACCCGCTTGTCATTGGGGTTTAGGGCCCCCTTTCTCTACCGTTCACAATCGTGACTCCCCTACATACATAGGTACATACATCACCCAAGCTTCAGTTTTTTGCAATTGTCTAACTACACATTCATGAAGTATAGGTAGGTGAGTATTCAATCTCTTTGTTACGTTTATGAACGGACTTTTGACTCCTTACAAAAGAAATCCTTAGAGCAGGTACGTAAATATCCAAAAAATAATGGAAGTCGTAGTATATTTTAATTGTGATTAAATAGAAATAATTAGAGAAAGAAAGAAAAAGTATTTATTGTGCTCTACCACAAGTCCGCAACAAATAATAAAAACGTGCGTTTATAATTATTTTTAGAAATGGCAGCGAAATATTATTGTTATTTGCCTCTCGCTCACTCACATTATGTGTAATCGACAAGAATTACTTAATTATTGTAACCGCCTTTTCCATATAAACCTATTCTTTTATACAGTAAGTGGGTATGTTATGCAGTTTGTAGTTTGACAAAAACAGAAACTCAAAGAAATTGAGGAAATAATTGGTTGTGTTCTAAAATTAAAAGAGCAAGATTTACATTGTTCAATTCCTAATGCAGCGCCATCTTTTGTAATCCTTGTTACTCAGCAGATCAGCTCATAAGCGCCATCTATGATTTAACCTCAAAACTCTGATATCAAAATGGAATAGAAACTGCTCTTCCGTCGTAAAGAGCATCGACTAAATCAGATCGGAAAACTAATCGCAGCATCAGAATGAGCTATTGCACAAAGTAGGTCGGAATATCAGGAAGTCAACACATCGTGCGCAAACCGAAAACCCAAATATTGGATACTACAGCTGATAGAATAAGCAATGACTGTCGCATGTCGGAAGAGTATGGGCAAAGTAGTGGGTTGGAACAACCACAGTATCCCAAATGGATCCCAAATAGCCAAAACGGCACCGTAGCAACCCCAGAAAGAACTGATGATGAACTCCTAAAGATGTGCCTAAAAGAAGCAGACCGCGATGAAACAGGGAAGCGACTCAAGGCTCTTAGGTGGAATTGAACAGCATAGCAGCACTGCAGTAAATATTAGCAATGCCTTATAAAATAAATGAATCGTGCATAACAAAGCAAGCAATATAAAATCACGAACCTACAATCAATTGTTACAAAAAGCTGGTAAGTTTACATTAAACTTAGTAATAGGTACAGACACCAGCAGGTCCAGCTACCCGAAACTGTCAAATTTTCCCAATCAACCTTGAACCTTAATGCTAAAGCAATAAAGTTGAAAATCTATTACTTAAAGAAATTTGACAGATTGTAGTAGCTTGATGTGGTGGTGGCGTCTGTACGCACTAATCTAAAAAAACGTTTATGATATTCATCACGAATCACGATCATTGACTTATGAGCTTTATGGGGATAACTTTAACGTCTACTTTACTTTGTACCTGCTAATAATTAAAACGCAGGTAGATGCATAGTTGCATTGTAATATTAACCTATAAGATATTCACCAGTTACCACACGGCACACCATTATTGTTGTCTACTCCCAAAAAATATTCTGTGATTAGGATGCGATGGTTGCACGTTGATGGGATGGTGGACGTCATAACGAATTCGAAACGCCTAACCCGTTCCAGTTAATTTAAAGCTTTGTACTCGTAAAGATAAAGTCTAAAATGCTCCTAATTAAAATTTTCCCTAATTTGTGTAGTTCATTACAGCCTAGGGGTGTCGGGAGAAGGCGTCGCCTGGACCCTCTATAAATTACAAGACCCTCTTCAAATGCAACGGTATACATACATTATGTATGATGGTGCTTAGTGCTATGGGGATTTTAAAGAACATACACCCAACTACTGATTTATGGTAAGTACGCGGGGCTATTTAAGGCATAAGAAAAAGAAAAGATAGTTTTGTTTATTATTGAAGCATGGCTGCGAAAGGGTAGGTACAGATTAAAAAAATACAAATCTCACGAACGACGCAAAACTGGAAATAGGTTGAAAAGAGAGAGAAAGGAAAAGAGACGGAACAAATGAAAAGCTCAGATAGAGGGAGAGAATGAAACAGATGTATAGGGTTCCACATCAATTAAAGAGAGAAAGAGAAACGAGATATATCAGCTGTTTCAGCCCCCTCGCATGTTGTAATAGAAGTAAGAATTGAGGAGAGTTGAAGTTTGAACCCTATTGAAGCTGGTAAATTCATAATGAGTCAGGGTGTGCAAATGTAAGCCACAGACATTGACATGATTTTCGCGCCAAATGTAACACTTAATACCCGAAATAACTAGAAAAACTGTAGACTATTGTGTAGTCCATACTTCATTTTAGAGTTTTAAGAGAGAATTTCATTTCATTTAAGGAACATAAGAATACAATTAATTCTTATTAGGTCAGAAAAATTACACTCAATTAATTACACATTGAATACCAATCAAAATCAATGGAAACTGCACAAGCTTTTTTAGATATTACGTTCTTTCCACAAAACTGCAGTTTTTTGCGAATTTGCAAGAGCACCGTAAGTACTACAAACTCAAATATTTAGAACTTATATATTATTTGAGTTCGGTCTATCTTTAATGAAATATTGTGTTATGCTTTCTCACTTAAATCGAGAGTAATCCGCATTAAAAAAGGATAACTAACTGGTTAGGTAGGTATGATCCATATTAGATGATCACCTAAAAGGCTAATCGAAAGCTGAGACATACGAGAGTCTATTTATTGAATCTTCACAAGGTCTAACTAAATCCACGCCTAAGCTACAAGGACTCCGAGATACGAGGGTCGATATTCAAGATTATTCAGAATGAAATTACAGCATTAATATTGAATCAGTATCACAATAATTGCACAAGGTCGTTTCTCGAGATAAAGCGCTAAGGTGCATCCATACTGCGAGAATTGAAAGCGCTCTCGGGATTGTGAACATCGAGCCAATCATAACTTTGATTGCGATCATTTGTAAGCTTGCTGCTCGTTTCAACGACCATAGAAGCTTTGTGTTCGTTTGCGAGTTTTGTAACGCTCGGTTCAACGTAACCACTGCTCAATACAATTAATTTAATGTTCTTAGGCGAAAGCTCAATGCTCATTACGCGCGAATGCCCGAGTTGTGAATGCACCTGAAGTTAGGGCTTCCGCACAAACAGGTTCCGTTACGGAGATGTAGGTAGGAGTGTAGCTAGCACCAGTTCATGATAGCATGGGACATTATGTACCTCGGACGGCATCTAAATAACTTGTTAAGCTGGCAGCTGCAAAGTTGCGAACCGATTATATTGGTTAAATGTCAATTTGATCAACATTTATGTAATGGCGTGAATGGCGTCTAATGGAATGATTAGGCTTTATAAAAAAAGTTGGTTCTTATGAGTCCAGTCCGGTACCACGTACATTTATGTAGGTAGCCAGCATTACATGTCATTGTATAAGTAGGTAGGTATAGTAAATTCAGGGCGAAATAGTGTCACCCCCACCATCGAAAAGTGTATAGAAATTGTACATCCCAACCTCGACTGCGTTTACATTTGGTTGGAATTAACCAAATATCGCCGGTAGCACGAACGTTTTTTTTATTTCTAACTCTCAAGATTTATTCTTATTTTATAGTATAATACGTACTATGAATGTTAACGATGGCAGGCTTGCGATAAACTCGTTTCTATATTGTAACGTCGAGCCATGTGCTACTGGTACTTTTGACAGGACTGTGCTATCCACTGTAGTGACCGATGACAGTGAAATGATATGTTCGCAGCTGGTCAGGGACAACCAGCAGCGAACGGTACCTACGAGTATAAAACTGAAAAACAAGTTCAGGGGGCCTAAAAAGGCTTTAAGGAACACCTTTAAAACCTATTCATTTCCTGAATTCCCAGCAGATCATTAGCAATTCCTCTAATTTTCGTTAAATGGTTATACACACAATAGTTTAATCACCTGCAATTCATTTCATGTCAATCATATTTGGTGTACCTAAACATTGGTGGACCATTTTACGAATTTCCATACGAAACTGTCAAACAGGTAAATTGCGTGATATGAATTGCACACAGATCATATTATGAATGGTCAGTTATTGTGACCATTTTATGATTTCAACTCCCCAAACCATAACACTTACGGTATATACAGTTAAATTCTGCCCTAACCTAACCAAAGATAATATTAGATTTCCCCTAGTAATGTAGCTAGAAATGGCAGATTCATAATACACATTACATTAATCGAAAGCTGTAAATCGAGCTCAACTTGTTTAGCGTTTACTGTTAGCCACAGGATGCGATAGAACAGTAGAACCATCCTGATGGCCAACGGATGTTCGTGTCACACCTACAAGAACCATATCTTCCATCTTTATCGACGAGCTCGAAGACTAACGCTGGATCAATTAGACGCAAGTGTGGTTCCGAATATTTTTCTTTTTATTTTCAAATGGCTTCGCGGAATTACTACGTAAGAACTGGTTTCTCAGCTATGCAATAACGGCGGCACGGGCGCGGCCTTAGAATTTCTACAAGGAATTCCGGTTGCATTGCCGTTACTTGGGGGCGCCACCCCCTTTTGTTATACCCATCCCGCCGGTATGACGGTACCTATAGGAGGTATACGAATACGAGTACGTGCAAAAGTAACTTGTAAAGTTATCGATGCGACCTGTTTTCCGGATGAGTTTAGCACCCGATAATTGCATATCACACTCGGAATGATAATCCCTTTCATTTTGACAATATATGTAACAATATCCATCGTTAACTTACCAGTGAATGTTTGAGACATAATAATGTGAAGCAACGGATTTTATTAGGTTTTTTTTATTGAGCTAACATTATCTGTTCCGTGGAACTAACGATCTTACCTACTTAAAAATAATTTATCTTATTACGTAATCATAATTTTGTTAACTACCCGATCCTTCGCCCAAGGCAGAGCAAGACCTAGCCGCTAACCTGATTTATAAATAGAGGTAGGTACTAACTTTACATTTCTTACCAAAGATATCTTGAAACTCCCCTAACGTCTCTTTTGACAATGGCGACAGGGAGTTGCTGAATTTTCTCAAATAACAACAAAAAAAAAATTGGATTACTTACCCGTTTAAAAAAAAACATCGATTAAAATTCGTATCAGAAATCCAGATTAATCTATCATTGTCGTAGAACTCTACCCACTTATTATAAAATTAACACCATTTCAATCTGTACACACGGCTACATATCAAGCTATACATTTCCAGTTTGAGCTGAGCTCGCATTGTATAGGTTTTTCGCCCAATCAGAAGTCAGCTTATACTGGTTATGTATACTTAGCTTGATGTGTAGCCGTACGTACCTTCATAATGCAAACAAATAGGTACTGAATGCAAGAATAATTAATTGATTATAAGAAGTTCAGCTATCAGCATCCACCGTAACGTGACCAAGGGCTTACTGGGGGTCTACTCCGAAGTAGTATCGGCCGTTTCCTGCTACGAAGTTACTATTTGGTTCGGTCGGTCCCGATCCTACACTTCTACACTCTTTCGAATATTGACTATTATAGTCCCGAGTCCCGACCCAACTGAGCCGAACCGAACTTTTTTCGCATTTTTCAATAATATTCGGTTCGGCCATGTGTCGGTCCGATCCGAACATTCGCACTTAGCACTTCGGACTAGACCCCCAGGTTTGATAACCTTCGTCGAGTTAGTTTTGTAATGAAATACCTGTTACCTTTGTCTACCTGTAAGTACTTTATTACTAGGTACCGTCACACCAAACCACGTGGATGTGACGCATACTTCCCCCAAGTTGTTATTTTTGATTTTGTATTCTTTCCTTGCGTCATGTTCATGTTTACCGTAAATGAACGCATTTTCTTTGTTTAGTTCTTTCTTGCAAACCATTATTAGATTTTTTTTTAACAATCTCTGCCCTTTCACGAAGGTTCATAATTAACTGGTTTACTTTGCAAATGTGCTCGCAAATTAAATGCTTCGGTTTGGGACATAATTGTTAATTGTAAATTAAGTCAACGAAATTGTTTCTGTTTGTAATATTTTAAATACAAACCACTAAGTAATATTTCAAGTTTATGAGACTCGAATATTCGATGTAATGTAACTCAAGTCTACGCGACTTAACGACAAGCCCAAATGGAGAGGGCATTTTTTTTTTTTTAATCGGTTCCGTATGTCCACCTAGAAGGTTTTTGGCTGCTTAAACAGGGTTGCCTTTGGGTGCCTCGATAATTAAAGGCCTCCAACCAGGGCTTAAAAAGCACTAAGCGACTACACGATAAGGGTACCCCCTGTGGGGTATGGAACTCGGCTTAGGGCATCGCTGGGGGAGCTGTAAGGGGCAGGCTGGATCGGATTATTGGAGAGGGCAAGATGAAATAGACTTTTGTCATTAATATCTAGATGACTGGCTCTAGACTGCAGTTAACAGAGGTAGAAAAAGGAATAGTAGGCCTTGGACCTGCAGGAAGTTATTCAAGGTAAATAATAACAACAAAACCAGGTACACACGGCTACACATCAAGCTATACATAACCAGTATAAGCTGACTTCTGATTGTACGAAAAACTTATACAATGCGAGGTCAGCTAAAACTGGAAATGTATAGCTTGATGTGTAGCCGTGTGAACGTATAACCAACATAACTTTTCTCTTTTAGAAGACGCGAGATAAATACTAATTTTGCAGAAAACGTATTGCCAAAGTCATTATTGGTATCCAGCTATGTTTATGATAAATGTGTATTTCACTAACTCAAGAGCAAGACAAAAATAATAAATTGCAAACAATAGAAAGCTTAGGGAAACTTTCGTTTTTGTTGCTCGCGACAATGGAGCAACCCGCTACGAGTCGATTTATACTCCTATTTACAGCATAGTCAGACCGTTATCTTACCGTTCCCACTGCTGGGCCACAGGCCTGCTCTCTGCGAAAGGGATTGGGCCATAATCCAACACGCGGACCCAGTGCAGTTTGGTGGATGTCGCAAATCTTCCAATTATTGGTTCTAGGACATGCCGGTTTCCTTAATCGTTATGAGAGCAGTTGTAATGAAAAGTACACAAACTAAAATTGACTGCCTGGGTTCGAATTCGAACCCACAACGATACGTAAGTGGGCGCTTACAATAAAAATTAATTTACCTAGCCTACCTTTTCCCAACTCTTTCCTGGTCGGCTGCCAGTCTCGGTTTATATGGACCGAAGTCTATCTGACCTCCAAAAACTCCTAGATACTGGGTAACACAATACGCATTGGTAAGACTGCTCGAGGCACGGAGGGGTCTCGATATATAATGGATAGTCACCCATCCACAAACCAACCGCAGCAAGAGTGTAGCTCAACCTTCGTTCGACCCAGAGTTTCAGACACGAGTGTGGTCGCTCACGGTTTTTTCCTGACCGAGTGCTCGATGTGTATTATTCTATCTCTATTATTTTTCAATGTGAGTGTTGGCACCTAATCTAATATATAAAATTCTCGTGTCACAGTTTTCGTTGCCATACTCCTCCGAAACGGCTTGACCGATTTTGATGAAATTTTTTGTGCTTATCCGGTATCTATGAGAATCTACCAACATCTATTTTTCATCCCCCTAAATGTTAGGGGTAGTCCACCCCTAAATTTTTATTTTTATTTTATAGACAAAATTTTTAATTTCTATTTTTTTATGATACAACATACAAAAATACATACAATCCTCAATTTTCACCCTTCTACGATCAACCCTTATTTTTTAATAGCCATTTTAGTAATTTAATCATTTTTCCTCTCCGGTCGAAAACTGATCAATCGTCATTTAATTAGAGGGTAGGAGTAGGGTAGGAGTAGGGTAGGAGTAGGGTAGGAGTAGTGTAGGAGTAGGGTAGGAGTAGGGTAGGAGTAGGGTAGGAGTAGGGTAGGAGTAGGGTAGGAGTAGGGTAGGAGTAGTGTAGGAGTAGGGTAGGAGTAGGGTAGGGGGTAGGGTAGGAGTAGGGTAGGAGTAGTGTAGGAGTAGGGTAGGAGTAGGGTAGGAGTAGGGTAGGAGTAGGGTAGGAGTAGTGTAGGAGTAGGGTAGGAGTAGGGTAGGGGGTAGGACACCACGTGAACGAAGTAGCGCCGGGCAGCTAGAAATAATTTATATGGCAAAACAACGTTTGCCGGGTCAGCTAGTTCAAAATATAAAAACCTATAGTTTTTATTGCATAATTGCTAAGATCCCTTTTACATAAACTTGACTTCGTTCCTTTATAAGTAGGTACCAAGACTGTTTCAAGTCGAAGTGTTCAACTAATTAGGGATAATCCCTAGACAAGAGAGCTTTTAAGTTTCTGAAGGAAGCTTCAGTTTATTACGTGGGACAGGCAACAGGTAGGTAAGTAAATTAATAAGGAAATGCTCTTCTTCACTTATAGGTAGAAAGTTCTTAAGTAGCATAGCAAACCGTTGGCGCATGGCCATATTCGGAACTAAAGCCTCCATCTTGTGGTGTCAATAAAATTTCTGTCACACTTTGATAAATGTTTACCAACAACGCCCCTCAGTCAATGTCATTCAGGTGCCAAAATAACCTGGTATACTTGCACTATATGTACGAATAATTTTAGTTGGTTGATACCCAAATCTTGACTTTACTTACATAGCAAGAGTTAGTTAAATTTTTGAATAAGCCCAAACAGACATGACGTCTCGATAAAATAGGTATCGAAAATAATTCTACTCGAGTTACCTGAAGTTTATTTTTTAAACTCGAGAAGATAGTAAGTAATCTGACATTTGAAGTCTTTAATTAATAAACCTTCGAGCCAGTTACTTACTGTATTTTGATCTTAATTCCGACAAAGGTATAATTAAAGTTCTTAATGCTAAATTGACGCGTTTTTAACATCAGTTTTTGTATTATGAACTATATCTTTCTCAGATTATACTTCGAAATTTAAAAATGGCTCGATGTTTAAACCTGGGTCTAAAGATAAACCATGTTTTGTAATAAGGCCGATTAGTATCGGAGTTTGACATTACACCCTGTCAAATTACTATCTGGGTTTAAAACGAACATTATTTCATGAATTTTCAGATCAGCCGAGCAGATTTTCGCAGAATAGATCGGCAGGTTTTAGATCCACTAACCAAGAGAGACGTTCACACAATAAACTTTCAAAACAAATAAAACCGCAGTGAAATAGTGACATTCGTTTCAGAGCTTCGATACCACGATACCACAGACAGAAACAAAAACTTCCAACTTTTAACAAGTCCAGTTTTGGAGCTGTTAGAAGTTAGTAGAGTCGCGGAAAACAAAAAACTGGGCAATGCAAGCCGGACTCGCGCACTGACAGTTGCGGGTTTTATTTATATTTGAAATTATTTGGTGCATGATAAAAATAAATTATTTCTATCTATCTATATTTTCAAAGAGAATTAATTTTCTAAACCATTTTTTTTTTTGTTAGTATGTATTTTCATTTTTAAAGTTTAATATTTTCATTCGGATGGACTTCGCGCAAACTTGAGTTCCGTGAGCGATGCCAAAACCAATTTTCGATAATATTAATTATTGCTTATACAACGTGGCGCTACAATGGCGACATTAATTTAACACACGAGCAGGGCTAGTGGCCAGTAATCATAAAAATTATAACAACATAAAAAAAATCGTAACTTGAAAACTTCCACCTGCGCCACTCGCCGACATAGGGCTCTCTCTCGTTCCTTCAATTCGCCTTCTCTTTGCATGTTATTTGTTTTAATTACATTGATGCGATGTTATGATCCGTGACCCCGGCAAATGACCCCTGCGCTTCAGTTCTTTAAGTCAGGTTGCTCTAAGATGCTATTTTAGGAAATTGTTAGTAAGTAAATAAATAAATTTTAATGTTTAATTAAATTAAAATATAAGTACCTATTCATAAAAGTAAAATGCAAAACCGTATACGTGTGCTGTATACTTTTTGTAGGTAAAAAAACAGCCACTAGAATTTTATTTGGAATGGTCAGTACGGCATGATGAAAAATAAATCATTTTTTATAGTAAGTAGGTAAATCAAAATTTCTTCTCCTTGTAAAATTGTAACATGTTAAGTATATGTAATGATTTTGCAAGGTTTTTCCATAGAACGTTTTTATAAATCACGATTTAAACCGATACTCGAATTTCTAAGTCGGTAAGTCTAAGCACCCCATCTACACGACACTCTTATGAAAAAAAAAACATGAAAATATGGACATCAAAATTGAGCTGCTCCAATCGTATGTCAAACTTTACTCTAAAATTGGATTGTTAGGTAGGTATGTACCAATGTGATTTATGCGAAATATTCAACATCTTTTAAATCATTGAATATTGTGAGGAAAATCAATAGGATTGGGGCATCGCCCTGCCGATCCCCCCCGCCGTACACACTATTTTTCCCTAGCGGTGCCTAATTTCCCAAAACCGGATACTAGAAGTTTCGGAAATCCATAGCATAGAGTAAGTCCTACTCCTCTTTATCTAACTACGAACGCACACGTAGGTAGTAGTTATATAGTAATTCCTGTTCTGTTTTTATACCACAAACGTACTCGAATGACAATTAATTTGCTAATAGTGTGGTGTCTAGCCCCGCAGCACAATCACGCACTAGGCGACTTCCTCCTAACACGGTGTTACTACGTTACTTATTGTTATTCCGCACCAAACGCAACATTTTTTGTTTCATCTTTACTCCTCTAATGTTCTTCTCCTGTCTCGTCCTTTCTTAGGCAGTTCTGCATTTTTTGTTTCGCTCACTCACCCGCGTGGGTGTCGGCCCAGCGGCCAATGAACCCGACCGACACAGCTGTTTTCGTCAAAGAATAATTATAAAGGACGCACTAATTGAGTAAAAGTTGCCTAAAAGTAAGTTGACACACAGCGGGGCGCTATCAGTGATATGGATTGTAAACAAATACTGATAAGGGACACCACACGTTATCAGTGTGCGTGACGATATTGAGTTAAAGCTCGGTGGTAAAAAATGTAGACTAATAAAAAGTTTCCTTATGATAATATGCACAGTTTGATAGCCACGGTCGAGAGGGCTGTAAACAGAGCTCAAGCTTTTATGTTTCACAGGAGATAATGATTGAAATTTTAGTAGTTATCTGAGAAACACGATACCTTCCGTCCGGCCGTCAGTTTTGTAGAAGTAGAACTTTTAACGACTTAAAACTTCAAAATATTTTTATTACAGCGCAGTGTTGCAGCATAATTATGATATACGAGATATCTAAAACACTCTGTTGTGGCCTCTGGCAATAGGCCGGATCAACACTTCAGAGAAGATAATATATCCTTACCTTTTTGTACGCTAAAGTAGGTTCCCCTTAAATCAGAGCCTAATTTTTCAAACTGTAGAAACTCTGGGTTTGTAAGCTAATATTAAAATTAGACAATTGAATATAGATAGACCGACGCAACGTGAAGTTGTGACTTTCTTATACCATTGCCTTGGTATTTTGCTGCATTGTTCACATAAATATCCGGTTGTTTACAAAAAGTGATATCTGTTAATTCTGCAAAGAGCGTGCGTTTTCCAAATATTTTCATCCGGTATTAGCCTCAAATAAAAACGTCATTAACATTTTTTTTAAATTGTTAACTAACTTATATTTATAGTTTGCACCACACATTTAAGTTATCGGTCAATACTAGTAACAGTACCTAGTAACACATTTATTCATAAAATTAGGTTAAGGGCTGGTTTTTCCAACGCAAGACAATTTTTATTCATGGAATAAAATTGACGTCTGACAGCTTTTTATAGAAGAACTGTCAAAAAATTCAAAATTATTCTTCGGATAAAATTATCTGTCGATTGAAAAATCACATAAAACTAGACAAGATGAAATTAAATAAAATTAAACAAAATTAGATACGAGATAAAAGTAGTTTTTTTTTTTTTTTAATAAAACGGCAATATTATATACCTACATTGCCATCTATTAACATTGATAGAAAATATTTTGGAAGTCGGCTCTTCGTGGCCTGTATCAGCAGGGACGAAACACGCTGAATCGATCGGAGGGTTGTTCGCCCCCTCGACGCTCTCTCGGCACCTCCCGAGTTCGACGCTCCCACACAGTTTCGTGAATGATAAACTTTCGGTCTTAAACTCGTAAAATGACATAAAGGACATTGACCGAGGTTATCAGACGACTTTGAAAGTTTCGCCCATGTGACGCATCCCAAAGTTTTATACATAATGATACGAGTACCTTGAAGACCAAGGATCGCTAAACTTTATTAGTCGGGAGCCTGGAGGTTAAACGAACGATAAACGGGTATTACTTTATGTCGTGTAGCAATTTTGTATCCACAAACAGAGGCAATAAATCCCACCCACTTCGATAGAGCAATACTGTAAGGAGTAAGAATCAAATGAATTCAAATGCGTTGAAAGCAGATTCACAAATAAACGAAGGAAAGGATGCAACCCATTGTAATTTGTACCTATAATGTAACTAGATACTAAGTATATAATAAAATATTTCTCATTGGCATGATAGTGCTGATTTCAATGCTTCAGAACACCTCAGGTTAAAAATTGACAATCGATAAGAAAACCTCAGATATTATTATGTTGGTATCCCAATGTATACGGCAGTACAGTCAGCAATATTGTTAGATGCGGAAAACTTTATTACGATTTTCCAGCAATGTTATATTAATTTAACAGCCCCAGGGTTCTGGCAGTAATTATAATATTAATTTCCTGCGAAACATCTTGGTGGAATAATCTTCTACTTCCAATGCCGCAAACTCGCCAGAAATAAGTAAGTGCATTTACATATTTACCGAAGATAATGAGAATGGGCTTTGTCCAGTCTTTTTTAAGGTCTAGATTCTTTACACGCTTCAGCACATTGCACGTTCCTTTTCAACTACAGAGCCCTCCAAAAGTTAGTTGACATTTTTCCACTTCAGCTGTGATGTCACATTCAAATTTCAAATAAAAAAGTTATCAGGTACAGTACCTGATATTTTTTTTAGGGATTACTTGATTTTTTTTTTATGACAAGTCAAATGTGAATGAGTCAATAAAAACGTTATGGCAGTTCAAGCATTTGGATCACTAGAATTTTAAATATTAATGTGGTGTGTCACAGCTGGAGTGGAAAAATGTAAACTAACTTTAGGAGGCCACTGTAACTATGGGAATAAGATCGATAACATGTCCAAAATAATTCCCAACAAGTAATGAAACTGAGAAGCCGATTTTAAACTATAGATAGACTATGCGTAATACTTAAGTAGAAAGGGACCAAGGCAGCCGAAAGAATGTCAAGTTGCGCTTGCCACTAGTTGACTCTTCCAGGAATCGTTAGACCCTTCGCTTCGGCCAGAACAAATAACAAAACAAACAAGAAAAGGAATCATTTCTTTGAACAGAATATTTTTGTTAGGCTTTGATATTTAATAAATTAAAAGCTGTAGTATTGTTTTCGCTGTTACGGTAATTTTTGTTAGTGGTGAACCATAGATATAAGAAATTTTATATTTCTATGTGTGAAACTTAAAGTTTAGCCTGTGGTAGGTACTTAATCTTGACTTGACTCTTCATATCTGTTTGTAATATCAAAATAACAGCGTTTTACTAAATTCATATGAATGTCTAAACAGTACCTACTTATAACATTTTTTTAAAATTTTTATCTATACCTACCTACGTCAGTCTGTTCCGGCTTCCGGCTAATCTTCGAAACGGCCGGATCGATTTTGACGGGAGTCCGATTTTCACTGGCAGATAGCTGATGTTATATGGAGTAACTGAGGCTACTACTTTTATTATACAAAAAGAATTAGGGTTCCGTACAAAAAAAAACCAATGAAATCCAATTTGTTTTCCGACATGCACGCGAAGTACCTACGCGAACGAAGTCTCGAACACAGCTAGTAAAATATAAAATCTATCCAAGGTTTTATGAACCCATGCTCACATGTCTAGTAAATTTTTATTACTTTAATTTATAATCCATCTGTTCTTCCAATTCCAACATTTCCGAAACAAAGAGTATTTTTAATAATTAACTCCGAGTTGAAATTAATCTCTTCCGTCGGACTAACATCGGTTCGGTATCATCAGTTCATCACTTAGCAAATTCATTTTCCATTTTATTAGCCCTCAGGCCAGATTGCAGCTTAATCGTTTTAGTTCGTAAAATGATTACCATAAGGACTACAATTCGATAGAGAACGATGCCGGCCGAGCAGAGCAACGGTCGGAAAGTTTAAACTCAATTTTGGCGTATAGTATTTGTCTAATTTGTGAGGTACGGAACATACATGCAAGGTAACGACGCGATAACAAATAGCGTATACAAATGAATAAAACTGAGGTGTCTGTTTGTGTCAAAATAACTGCTTTTTTCTAAATGCATATGAAAGTATATAGTATACTTATAACAAAAAAAAAATTTTCAAAAGTTTTGTCTGTCTGTCTGTTTGTTACGGCTAATCTGCGAAACGGCTGGACGGATTTTGAAGGGACTTTCACTGTCAGATAGCAGATATTATAAGGAGTAACATATGCTACTTTTATTTTAGAATAAGAAGTTAGTTTTTTTTTACGCGTAAGAAAAATAAAACCCAAGAAGTCTAATTTGTTTTAAATGCATATGAACGTATATAGTATACCTACTTATAACAAAAAACAATTTTCAAAAGTTTTGTCTGTCTGTCTGTCTGTTTGTTACGGCTAATCTGCGAAACGGCTGGACGGATTTTGAAGGGACTTTCACTGTCAGATAGCAGATATTATAAGGAGTAACATATTCTACTTTTATTTTAGAAGAAGTTAGTGTTTTTTACGCGTAAGAAAAATAAAACCCAAGAAGTCTAATGCATATGAAAGTAAGTATATATAGTATACTTATAACAAAAAAACAATTTTCAAAAGTTTTGTCTGTCTGTCTGTTTGTTACGGCTAATCTGCGAAACGGCTTTTGAAGGGACTTTCACTGTCAGATAGCAGATATTATAAGGAGTAACATATGCTACTTTTATTTTAGAAGAAGAAGTTAGTTTTTTTTACGCGTAAGAAAAATAAAACCCAAGAAGTCTAATTTGTTTTAAATGCATATGAAAGTATATAGTATACTTATAACAAAAAACAATTTTCAAAAGTTTTGTCTGTCTGTCTGTCTGTTACGGCTAATCTGCGAAACGGCTGGACGGATTTTGACGGGACTTTCACTGTCAGATAGAAGATAGTATAAGGAGTAACATAATATGCTACTTTTATTTTAGAAGAAGAAGTTAGTTTTTTTTTACGCGTAAGAAAAATAAAACCCAAGAAGTCTAATGCATATGAAAGTATATATAGTATCCTTATAACAAAAAAACAATTTGCAAAAGTTTTGTGTGTCTGTCTGTTTGTTACGGCTAATCTGCGAAACGGCTGGACGGATTTTGACGGGACTTTCACTGTCAGATAGCAGATATTATAAGGAGTAACATATGCTACTTTTACTTTAGAAGAAGTTAGTTTTTTTTACGCGTAAGAAAAATAAAACCCAAGAAGTCTAATTTGTTTTCCGTTTTGCACCCGAACGAAATCGCGAGCACAGCACACAAAAATATTTATCAAAAGCCTTTGAGGCAAGATGGAAAATCAATTCTTTTTAATTAATTAGATGGAAGGAGCGGGCGTCGTACCGCGACCTCCAGACTCGATTTCGGTTTTCGATCGTGACGTCACTTTAAGACTAGAACCTTTCTCAACAAAAAAAAAAATACAGGAAGGATGGGGGAAGGGGAGATAGGCTTAAGGAAACACGTGTGAGCCATACGATGGCAGACAAACAGCTTGTATACTCGTAAACCCAGTAAAAGATAATTATTTAAATTATGAAAGAGAGGAGTCTCCTAACAGGTGTATCTGCTAAAAAAGAGGCTCCCGGCTACTTGTTAAGTTTTACTTGTTAAACTATCATCATCAGCCTAGCCTTTTCCCAACTATGTTGAGGTCGGCTTCCAGTCTAACCGGATGCAGCCGAAAACCAATATTTTACATGGAGCGACTGCCTATCTGACCCCCACAACCCAGTTACTGGGTAATACGATACCCCTTGATAAGACTGGTTGTCAGACTTTCAGGCTTCTGACGACCCGTAACGACTGGCAAAGAACCACGAATGACAGCCGGGTCCAACGGCTTAACGTGGTTTCCGAGGCACGGAAGAGTATTTGTACTTGGTTTAGTACTTGGTATGTGAAGATGGTCACCACGGTACAACCGCGGCAAGCGACCCGTGCGGCTGTACTTAGCCCATCCTAAACTAGTACATTATTTTTCTACGAGTATCATACGAGACAATAGTTCCTACTTGGATTTCATTTTTGTTCCAACAAATCGTTCGAACCTTGGCCCTGTACTCATATCGGATATTGTTTCTTTAAATGGTGATTATTTCTAAAACAAAGTGTATGTCAAGTGTGACCGATTATAAACGCTTAAGGGTGATTCCGTCGTTTCGTGCAAATTACGACGATCCGCGGAATCAAAAAAAAAATGTTAGATTTAACATATTTTTTTTTTAATTCGAGTTAAAATCGTCGTCACATTCATAAAAAGTGGAAGGCACTTTTTTATATTATTTACTTACGGAGATATGGCTAGCTGAAAATCAACAACAGGATGGTGATGAAAACTGTATGGATTGTAATGAACTAGGGTGAGATGGTAATGATATAACTCGGGAAGGTAATAAATGGGCTAGGATAGGAATGAACCGTATAGACGATAATTTTATAAAGAAAAATAAAACAATGATTTACAGTAATCAACATTTATCTTTTATTTATAATCAGACTTTTCATTCGGTTCAGTCTCAAAAAAACACTTTGTGTAAGGAAGCATAATCACAGTTCTTAATTAGGTAGGTAATTAATGGCTATAGACTCTTAAACAGTAGCCAAACAAATTTACAACATTGGACTGACTTGTATAACGATCAATATTGAATATAATTCTACTATTTACTAATAGTAATAAGAGAAGCTAGAATTTTTGGTCTCTGACACAATATCACAGAAATAACAGAAATAACGTAAAAAATAGGCTTCTAAAAGGTAACAATTATACAGAATTACCTGGTCTAAAATAGGAGTTACAAAGCTATAACAGGTAACTAATCAATCTTTTGGTTTTTGAGTTAAAACCGCAATCGTATACAATAATTGAAACAGTTAAAATATTGTTATTATAAAATAATCTAAACTATGAAAAAAATAAAAATTAATCGATTCTTCTATCGAAAACAAATACAAGATTATTCAGATTTCTCTTAAAAATACAGTAGTAGGAAAATAGAAATATAAAATCAAAAACAGAAAATCCTAAAAAAATTTTAATTCGTCACTGTCATCTGATTTTTCATAAAGATTGCTGTCTAACTCTTGTTCTTCTGGTACGTTTGATTGAATAAAAGTCTCGAATTCTCGTTGGTGTTTAGAAATTACTTCTTCTAGTTTTTTAGGGGCAAGATTTTTCTTTGGCATCTTATAAAAACTGCGGTTTTCCCAACTTATACGAACATCAGATAAAATCTTAATTTTAGGAGATCTTGTTACAGTTGAAGATGTAGCTATATTAAGTATAGGTGAGAGCTGTAAGTCGATAGGACCCTCTAAACATTTTAAATTTTTGAAAACATCTGAATCATATAAATAATTTAAAATTGTAGGTGTATCTATGCTACATATGGATTGGTTGCCTTTGATAGAAGTGACTTCGTTTTCACAGAAGAAAGCCTAAATGCTTTTTATGTTGGCAAGGGATAAAGCAATACTGACATTCAAAACAACTAAGAATGGGCAAAGTTATAGTTTTTTTATTATCAGCAGTCCAAATTACTTGATGAACTTGCATTGTGCCTTTAAAACCTGAAATATTTAGCGGAATTATTTTATCTTCAATATCGCGCTCAGTTATCATATCAAAGTATACGTTCGGTATATTTTTGATAACCAAAGCCCAGAAGTCTTCATAAGTACCAACATCTCCACCATATTAACAACAAAATAACAACCGCTCCTATACCATCTTTCCCGTGACCAGACTCTTGATAATTCCATGTCACCCGACGTATATTGGGGTTAATATCTTGTAATTTAGTTATTATATAAAATATTGTTTTATTCCTATACTAGCTGCGCCCCGCGGTTTCACCCGCATAAGTTTCGATCCCGTGGGAATATCGGGATAAAAAGTATCCTATATGTTAATCCTGGTTATAAACCATCTGTGTGCCAAAATTCATCCAAATCCGTTCAGTAGTTTTTGCGTGAAAGAGTAACAAACATCCATACATCCATACAAACTTTCACGTTTATAATATTAGTAGGATTGGCTGGAAGGCGAATCAGATAAAAAATGTACTATCTCATAAGGTACTGCAGTTTGTGCCATCTTTAAAACGGGACATAGGTGTGCCCATATGGCTCTAGCGTCATGTTTTAAGTAATCGCTAACTGTGCAAAACGATTTGGTCCGAAATACACCTGCGTCATTATCCTTGTAGTAAAGAACCCCGGTGTGTAAAGAAACTTGTTCTCTACTTCCTCCAAAGTGGAAAGATTGTATCTCCTCGTTATATTTTAAACAATAATTCTCACTAAAATCTACGTGCACTAGTATCTCATGGTCTTTCAAATTTTGTTTTAGTTGCTTGATAACTTCATACTGTACTGTTATGTTTAAATTGTGCTTAAGAAATGTATCTAACGATGACTCTAATTTGTAAATAACGTTTCGCGGATAATCTTCAAACCTTTGTTTCATAGACACTATTTTAATCTTTTGTTTTCCATCTTTTCCCATATATGGCTTTTTCTCTACAACCCACTGATGGAATATAATTTTTTTTATCATTTTTAAATTCATGATAGTTCAAAACTTCAACAAACAGAATTCACATGAACGTTCGAGACAGTTTTGCTTTACATCACAACAGAGACTATTTATAACATGAGTTCCCGAACTTTCAGAGATAATTTGGGCATTTTTAAGAGCCCTAATTAAAAGATTAACATTAGAATGCAATTTGCACTGACAAGTGTCTCGGTCTACTTTAGGAAAGACTACCCAATACGGTCTATACATACAGAAGGACGAATAGCTTACACTACATTGCTCCTTTAAAAAAATTTCATGCAAGTTCTATAAATTATCATTCAGGTAACGCTTCTGTTTCTTCACTCCTTTCTTTTTTGTGAATTCCTTTTTCCCCGCTGCAACTCTGCTGTTTGTATCTTCTTCAAAAAAGGAGTGGATTTTATTTAACAATATTTGTTTATTTTCCACAGCTGTTTTCTTCTTTCTTCGGAAAAATGGCAATTTGTGAAGTAACTTATATTTTCTTAATTTTGTATCATCTTTGATAACCGTGTCTACAAAATTTCTTTTGTCTTTTTAGTCATTGTTTTATAGGTGTCTTAGTAAATTATACGAAAAAACATATCTCATGTAGATAATACACTATTCATACTGGAACACAATTATTTTTAAATAAAAATAAGAATTCTTCATTTCCTTCCAAAATTGTTCATTACCCTCTCGCAAAAAAATGGATGGAACGGATGGTAATGCAGAGGAGATGAATGAAAAATTTCACCATTTTTATTGATAATTTCGTTGTAGAATACATTTAAAATTTGATTTTAAAACAGGACCAATATGGCTTTAAGAGATATACATATAACGTATTTATAATAATTTATTTATTACGGTTCCTTGTGAAATCGAAGGAAGGTGATGAGCTGATTTATTGACGAATCACTGGTTACAATTCGAAGTTCGTAAATAATTTTATCCACAATACGCGCACGTCCACTCGTCTCTGTTACCAGGGCCGACTGACCAGTATAAACACGTTTTGACGTGAATCGTATCGGAGACCGTCTCGTATTTTCTTAAATTAAGAAGTTTCTGTGTACGGATGGTAATGAAGTTTTATTTGTGACAATTCGAAAAAGGAGCTTTTTACATACATAGATTGCGATAAATTGAAAATTAAAATAGATAAATTGTAGTTAAGGCCTTTAGCTTAAATATTGCGTATTTACTTAAAGTCATAATTTCGAATGTAGACAAATAAACATCGAAAGATCTGGCGAAGTCCCTAGGTGGAAACGGAGAGGAATGATTTTACAGACAGTTTTACGGTTTTTTTTAAACATTTAATAAAAAAAAATGTAATATTAGCGATACTACTTTTAAAGTTATTAGGTCTTTATCCTCTATGCAAAAATCAGTTCACTTTTTCTAATAAATACATGGTTAAATTCGTCTGGAATTGCTTTTTGCACGAAACCACGGAATGACCCTTAACTTACACGCATTTGAGCTTTATGACCACTGAGTAATGGGCTTTTAGGTAACCACATGGCCGACATTTCACGTTTACGGATAAGTTAAAGAAACTGGCTTCTTATATCGAAAACGGAGTTCAAAGTTTGTTGAAGTTTATGAATGTAAAGGGAAATGTCGGAATCGTGGAATAATTTGGAAATCAATGCGTCATGTAACATTAACATTTAACATGTGTTGACCTTTCCTGAAAACATCAAAAGAAGCCTTTTCATCTCTTTTGAGTTTAAAAGTTAGTCTTTGGGGTTATTAGTTATGTAAGATCCCAGAGGCTGTGATGATGTGCCAACATCAGTAGCGTTAAGCTATTTATATCACATTTTCATTCTAGATTACAAATAAAATAGTTTTCCAAATAAAAATATACAGCACAGCGCAAGCGCCCTATAAAATTCAGAACAAAATTGGTGCAAATAAACCGACGACGACGGGTAGAACTAGCGGAAAAGGGATTAAACGGACCGCTCTCAACAACGATCACCTCTTCATAAAATCCAATCAAAGATACGTGCACACTCCTGCCTCTCCTCGCGAACAAACAGACAAGCGTGTCCTCTCTTATTCACACTAACATTTTTATCGCTGGTTAACAATTTTTTTGTAGTTATTATTAATAACTAATCCGTTATAAAATGAGAAGCGCTGATAGCAGCCAGTGCTGTTTCATAGCGGATACGAGACCCGCTACGTAACTGAATTATCGACCTGCGTTTAATTTCGAGGGGCAACTTTAAAACAGTTTACGATGTGCCTAAGGGAGTGACACTTAGCCCACCATGATCTAATAATAAAACTGACATTCAGAAGAGGACAACTTAAGACTGATACCGTGGACTAATAAAATAGATCAAATGGTGGAACGAAACTGTGAGAGACCAAACTTCAATGGAACCAGTTTTCACAAACGTCGCCTTAGGGTGAATTTCATCAAACATTTTTATTTAGATTATGTCTTATAATTATCCTGAGAATACATTTTTTATTTTTGACAGTTTTTCTATACTAGAAGTGTCAGAAGTCAATTTTATTCCAAGAATAAAAATATCTGACTTTGTTAAAATCCGCCCTTAGTTGCATACCTGAGTTCGTGCGTCACTGGTCAGTTTTCTTTACCCGTCAGTTTATTTAATTCGCCAGTTTCGATGATTACTTGGTCAGTTTTGCTAATTAGACATTTGCGTTAACTCGACTGTTTCCAGTTTTCGCTAGTTTCGTTAATTAGCTGGCTTGGTACGCTAATGTAGAAATATATGTTTAGGTACTTTTAAACAAACAAAAGTCGATAATGTAAGGATTACTGTGCAGGACAGCCGATAGAGTAAAATAGCTATAAGTACGTGTTATTTTTATCTATGGGCAAAAAATAGGTACCAATATATGATAATAACGATTTTTAGAAAGTGCGGCGCTCGGGAACTTTTGGGTCACGTATATTGCCGAGCGTAGTAGTAAAATTCATTGTTTTATTACTTAGTTTCTAAATGTTTTGTTAGTTGTACTGTAAACAAAGATTATTGCCTGCGCCCATACATAAAAATACGCATTTCTTTAGTAACCTTTTTAATAGATTGTAGTTTTGTGCCGACATTGTTATCCGCACCAAGTGTTTCGTCATCATCATCAGCCTATAGCAGTCCACTGCAATAGGAAATGTGTTTACAATACCTTTTAATAAACAATAGCGTAGCGAGTACTGTTGTGAGGCCCAAAACGTGGGAAATGGTAGGGAGAAACTGACGCCACTGGGGCATACAGAAGGGCCTTGCTTGTCCAAACAAAGTTAGTTCCTATTCAGATCTGGTACAAGACAGTAGGCTGAGTAGACTTCAGTACTCGCTAGCTTTGTCACAGGAATAGTATTTTAAGTACTTCCACCGTGGTCCACCGTCCATCTTCATAGTGACTAGTTTCCTGTCGTAGTGTAGTGTCTATATACCCTCCAATCCGGCTCGAAGACCAAGCCAATTTAAATCAAACAAATCAAACTTAAAGTTGTATTTTTTAAATCACAATATTTATGTTTCTAATTGTTTAGTTTACGCAACAGTCTCATCTAACTGACCAATCCAATTGAATAAACCGACGAGTGTGGGAAACTGACCAGTGATACGCGGATTGTAAATGCCATAGGCCAAAACACATCACTGCCCCGGAATCTCTAGAAATGCAAAGCAAATCATTTTGGAAGGTTGGCGGAAAGGTAAATTGCGAAGGGAATTTATGTGAGCGTTATACTAATAATCCGTCAATTCCCCGAAGCTTAGATAGTCAGCAACGTTCAATATCACACAAATAGCGCTTGAACATTTCCTAGACCGGATCAAACCTTCATAGTTTCAAGACACATATATTTGGTAAGGCTCTACATAAACAGTGGATAAAGAATAGAAATAGAAACGTATTTTGAAACCTAATAGATAGAATCCTGTCTTGAAACCAAATACGTATGAAAAACTGGTTTCGAAGCGATCCGCGGTGGTCCAAGTGGTGCGAGGATAAGTGCAGACAGGACTTGATGACTTTTATATTTATTTTCTTACAACAATATTATATTCATTTATGGCTGTATTCTGTTTGCAGAATTGTGGAGCTTTTGCTCGTTACATTTCGCCCCCATGCCTGCGCCATGGTAACCATTGAGCATTGAGCCATAAACAATTTGTACAACCCCCGGGCGCCAATCATCCGGGATCAAAGCACGCCCACAGGCTTTGATCTAGCGAGGTTGTACAGGTTACACATACATAGGTATGATAGTTATAATGAAAACCCTGTAGTGGCACATAATATTCACTGTAACCTACTGCAATGTATTCAGCAATTCTCACTACCTATTAACTTCTCTGTTGTCAATGAAGCTTAACGAAGGCTTAGAAGAGCTTATTAAAACTTCAGTAGGTCCGTATAAAAGCTATATGTCTAATCTTGCCTCTCTATCTCCTCTCTCCAGCACACATAGATTATCGTTCTAAGCCGGTACAAAAAATCTTCTAACAATAGTTGTGGCAGGTAAAAAAGGGACGCTCCCAACAAAATCCCAAATCTAGCTACTCATGGAACATTTTGTTCTGCGATTTGGCAACGTCGCTGTCACATGTTAGGGGTGATAAGTGTGGCAACGTCGCCTTCTGGTATTCCGTTACGATAATATCTTACGTCACATTAGGATAGGACTACTGGGGTTGAAATATCAATGGTCCTTTGAGTCACGAGTTTGGGCTTTATGATAACGAACAGAGAGTATGAATATGAGTGAAGATACTGTTAGATCAGTCGTGTTTTAAGATTGTATTATTATTACCACAATGTTAGATATTTCAATAGGTACTAATAAACAGTCTGATGCCTACAAATGTATTAGTAACATAGAGAGGCTTAGCAGCACAAGCTACTCTAACGTTACCTACTTTATTGATTAAGTTCATACGGCTGAGCGGAGCAGAATCTCTTGCATGAGCAGCGCGTTAATTTTTAGATATATCTAGAGCGGTACTACTTTAACACAATACGAGTACAATAATACCATCTAAAAAATGTCTTAAGACTTAGGTAGGTATAAGAAAAATCGTAGCAAATTGTATGTTTCTTAACAATGAAGGGTATCAAGGACTTGTCCTAGAGACCCTTTTTGATTTGCTCTTGTAAAACTTTTGAACAATAGTTACATTGAAAACTTTTGATGAGATCACGAGACAAACACAGTTTGTTACTTACTCTGCAGTAAATAAGTGATCAGCGTCCATGTGCGTGTGTTATATCCATTGGATTGGTCATGGTAGGACATCATGGTATCAATCAATCAATTCAGACTCTCACATACAAGCTTTTAACTGGAGGTAGAGTGAAGGTTATGAAACCTTTATTAACGATAAAGTGCCGCTTTGTAATGAAACTCATAGCTAATGTATTTTGCAGTAATAACTAGTTAGAAACTTTATGTGACTTCGGAATATTAGATAATTAAGTGGATTTTGTACTTACTTTCTTTGACATTGTTTCCAGGCTTGAGCCCGGAGCTGTAACAAGAGAGATATGTTTAGGATGATTGCAATGAAAATGAAACAAATGTGCTGAAAAAAAGTTGTGTTCGAAAAAACGTGCAAGACCGCGGCTGGTTGACTAACTGTTCACTTGTTGGTCTCTATATTTCTTGTTTTAATATTAAACTTTATTTGATAGTGGTACAACACTATAGGCAACCAGCGCAGGCCTCTCCTTCGGCCGTGTCTCCACCTGGCGGGGCACTAACGTACCCTCAGATACAGTTAGTAACCCGCTATAAGTAGGTATGCCAGTGCAATTAAAATCTAAATAAGGGAAAACTGCATTCTCTATTAGAGTACCGACCTCATCTAGATTATTAAAAAAAAATAAAAAAATTACGTGTTAAAGTGACTCCGAACCGTTTATTCTGTAAATAGGATTTACAGAATAAACGATTTCATTTCAATGAATGAATTGATCGAATGTCTCAACACAATTATTGGCAGACCGCGGAACCCTTCGGGCATAAAAATATCACCGGAACAAACGATAAAATAAACCGATACTGCTATTATCTAATGACGTTCAAAGTCTGCGTACAAAAAATCAATCCTGATCTATCCAACAGTTTAGTGACTATCTATAGCTAGTCAAACATCGGCAAAACCCTGAGTCGGTCCAACACTACTATTTACTTTGTCAGATATTTAGATAAGTATCATTTATTGGATAGTTAAAAAATACTCCTATACTACAGTATTTCCATTTATTGTTATATTGTTGTCTCCACATTGTATATTAGAAAGGAAACTACAGCCAATATTGTTAGGACCGAGGCCTATCAGGAGATAGATGCTGAGCAATCGAGAATACAAAGTTTCAACTCGATAGGCAAATCCCTCATAGCATACAACTGAAGCATAAGCTTGTAATAGCTAAATGCTACCATAATACCATCAAGCATTCAAGCAACGAGGAATTTTAAAATCACTTGAAGTGCCCGCACCGTTCGTCGGTACAGGAATGTAGCATAAATTACCCGCTCCAAAGAATCCCTTTAGTACTACTTGACTGTAATAATTGTTTACTTAGTTAAAACTATATCAAAAATGAACACGAACAAAATTTAATTAATTTAGAAAAAGTGTTAAAAAGATTAAAACCTAAAATGTACTTAGACAGTGTGAGTGTAATGGAATGTAATTATCTCCATAGTAGTGAATTCTACGGCATGGTGGTAGGTAATTATTAATTAGAATGTATAATAGATCGGCTTAATGAGTTTGGTTAGCTGCATGCATTTGGATATGTGAATATTTTACTATATTTCTTTAGGCTACCTAAAAAATTTAGTCATTCGCCAATGTAAAAAGAAAAACGGTTAGAAAAAGAAAATCTTGAGCAATATTTCGCTATCATTTATTTTATTTCTAGAATAGAATCTATAATAGAAGTAATGGTTAGAGCACGACTATTTGCACTTGAGATTAATGGAGAGTAAATTCAACGCTGAGTAGGCAATCAGAGAACTGTCCACAAGATAGCATAGTGTTCCAATTGGACAAATATGACTGGCATAGCGAAAATAATGCACATGCACGCCTGTGAAAAGCATAATTATTGCATAATCAGCCCATACTGTTCCCACTGCGGTCACGCGGGCCCAGTGTGTGTTGGCGGATATCACATATCTTCGATTTTTTGGTGGCATGAACCAAAAAATCGGTCAGTTTAGTCGTATTTAATAGATACGAAATTTCATTCGCGGCTTATCAAAATCTTTATAAAATTAATATAGGTACAGACGCCAGCAGGTCAAGCTACTCGAAACTGTCAAATTTTCCCAATCCACCTTGAACCCTAATGCTTTAGCGATAAAGTTGAAAATCTATTAAAGAAATTTGACAGATTGTAGTAGCTTGATGTGCGTCTGTACGTTATATTGAAATATTTCATTTCATAATTGGATTGAAGGAGGAGAATATTGATTGGGCCATGGATGTAAGATTATGATAAATAATAATTGTTTTCTTACTACTAAATTGCAAATGATGATGGACGATGACGATGGACGAAGTCCATGAGGATTTCCACCGCGAATCCAAAATAATAAAAAAGGCCATGTTTGTCGAAGGATCGATGGCCTATGTCCAGCAGTGGACTGCGATAGGCTGAGTTGATTAATTTACAGAACTTGCTATATTTACAGAACTTGCTATATTTACAGAACTTGCTATATTTCGAGTAGGTACTAACTATTGATAGTTTGTCGGACAAGTCTTTATTACAAGACCTTAGTTAAGTCCGTGACCGCGACCGTGTGCCCGGTGGTAATAATGAGCGGTCGGGTAATCGCAAAACCACTTTACTTAATAAGTTCATCTATTTTGCTTGCCTTGTACAGGCAAATAGTGTAAAGATAAAGGAGAGGAAGATTCATAACTACGGGACCACGGAGTGTCTGAAACGCCTCTAGTACCTTTTTTCATTGAACTGGGGTCTTTATCAACCCCTCCGATGGCAAAAAAAAACCGTCAAATGAATATGGGGTGAGTGTGAATGCGACCGGAATGTATGGAGGTTCTGTAGATAGAACGAAACTGTATTTGATATACTTATTTTCATTACGGTTTTGATCACCATACAACCTGTTAAAATAGTTGATAAATATACACTTACTATAAAAATATTGATATTGCTCGATATTTTTAATAAATAATTATTTTAATGAAAATTAATTTGATAGCACTACCTAAATTTTTTTTTGGGATGCAACGATTGGGTACTTTCGGTCTGTACCTAGATATAGAGCTATGTCTGACAATTTCTTTGATAGCATTACCTATATTTTTTTACGGTGCGAAACCCTAAATAACGATGGTATAAAAAACACATAGGGTCTATATTTTATGGCGCTAGGGGCCGTAAAAAAGATTCATCTACAACCGCAGTTCTGAATTTGGAACAAATCGCTTCGGTAGGTTACCCTGAGATAGAAAAGTGTGATAGGCGACACAGTCCTGCAACATCAACCTAAGCAGCAACCCACCAGCAACCTTATGGCAACGAGAATAAAGATCACTGTGATCTTGATAGTGATGCAAAATAAGTGTTAAAAAAAACTGTTAGAGGACTGTAATTACTGCAACAGCAACGTCAGCAACCGCGCGAAAGAGACAAACAAGTGCGAGTGACGGAGACGAGGCTCTATAGTCACGCTTGCTATTTGAAAATCGCACTTACAGCCACGACATCAAGGCACTGATAATGTCAAATTATTGCGATTGTCTGTACTCAATGCAAGATTAATTAATTTGTCAGCCAAGTTTTTCTTGCCGAAGCTATTAACATGCTTCCACGCTATATAACGATGCGCTAATTGCGCGTTATCCAAACCAGCTATACGGATGCCGATGTGATTTTGCAGCTCAGCGTACTTTAATCGAGTCGAGAGCGTGCATGCATGCAGTAAACTGGACGAGGTAAGCTGCGGGCCGGTGTGCTGTGCTCAACCCTGTTCACAATGTAATAAATAATAATAAATATTTGTTAAGAATTAAAGGTAAAATAATAGGCTACATTCCTAAAAAAACTCTAATTAAAAATGATGAAGATATCGCCCGTTAAAGTTCCGTGTGACGTCACGCCTTGCTACACTTTTTAGCATGGCGTGACGTCACGACCTCCCACTCCCAAATTTTGATGAGCTTTATCTTTGTCATTTTTTCATTCATGTTTGATTGACAAAAGAAAAAATACGTGTCCATTATTTTTCGATAATCCAACTGACGGACTAAATATAATTTTTATTTTTTAACCCCGGAATCTACCCTATTGGGGTTTATTGATAAAAATCGATTGCACGCACTAATCCTACTGTGTGAGAATGAGGCCTACAAAAAATGAGATTCTAAGTATAACTTTGGATGTTTGTTACTCAATGACGCTTTAACATGTATTGTGTTTGGATGAAATTGGGCACACAGATAGACTATGTCCTGGATTAAAATATAATATAATTTTTATCCAGGTTTCTACATCAAGACAAGTGAAGCCGCGGGCTAGGCATACTGCATCTTAAATCAATCAATCTGAATCACAAACTCTAGTAATTAGGTAAATCTAATCATCATTCCCCTGCTCAATTTATTTGGGATCGGCGCAAAATGTCTTTTTCTTCCATACTTCTGTATTAGTCGTCATCTCGGTAGTCACCCCCTTTCTTACCACGTCATCATTCACACAGTTCCTTTGTTCTTTCCCTACTCTTATTGCCATCGACATTCATACTCAAAACTTTCCTCACGACATTTCCTCATTACTCCGTATCACATAGAAGAGGAAGTCTGAAAGTGGCACATTCAGTTACCGGTGCCACTTTCAGACTTCCTCTTATGTACTCATTTATTTTTCTATACAAAATAAAGGGCGAGGTTTACCTAAAGTTTAGGTAAATCTAATATACTCTTGACAAATGAGTGAACTTCAAAGAGCGCACTAATATACGAGAACAACGCTAACTACTACACACTACTGATGCAGGCTTATCTTAAGATTAACCTAAGAGAGTCCTTTACATACATAATAATAGCATTACAGAGGATTATCAATTATTTCAACCCTATATTGACGGACTTCGGTGGTGTTAGCAATTTCAGTGTAAAATCAACTAAGCATATAGGTTTTACCTAGCCACTCCCATTAGACGTAGAGTTGATCATATTACGAGAACAATTAATTCTAATCTAGCTGGATGTAGCTAATATTGCAGTTGGTAACTAGCATTTTCATACTTCGACAATATTATAAAGACTCGTCTTAATATCAATGTGGGACAGGCAGGTTTTGTTCGTCTTTTTTCGAATTGATTACGTTGCGACCTCATTATCATCTCCCTAGCGTTTTCCCAACAATGTCGGGTCCAGTCTAACCGCATGCATCTGAATACCAGAATTTTACACATCACGTTGCGAACTAATAACAAAATAATCAGAACTCAAGTTAAGACTAAATAATACGAGTATATGTAGATATCTATCGACTCCAACGTTAGATTCGTCAAAATTTGTTTCATTTGTTGCTAATGTTGTGGTAATACATCATACAACATCTCTAAACAATAGTGTTCACACCAGTTATAGAAGGTACTTCATCATCCATTGCTTCATTGTCACCTAACTGTTTACAAATACCAGATATTTCATCCAATATGTTCCTTAGAATATTCCAAATAAGGTTCCCGTAAAGGAAATGTGATCAAAAGTCATCACGAGAGTTGCGCCCTTCAATGTGGCCCAAACAAATTATCGACCATCCCGAACCACATAGTTAGCGCCGTGACAGTTCCAGGCTTGGTAATTTTACTTCGGCACCTCCAGTAAGCTTGCACTTCGCCTAGCAGTGCTGGGCGGTAACGAGGAAATGGCAGAATAGATTCAGTTATTGCCGGAGGCTGCAGCCGGAGGTACCACGCCCTATATAACGTGCCTAACGAAACGTTGCTACACCTGGGTTAATGTCATTATGAGTACGGCATTACGTTTTGATTTTGTTCCTGTTTGGAGTTGTTGCTTGTTTTCTGGAATCTAAAGTTTTCAAAAGTACCATTACAGAAAAACTTTACGTAGCATTGCCGACTTTAAATTAATAAGAGAGGTTTATTTAGATTTGTGTCAATCGATTATTACCTACTGTATAACGTCCTGGGGTGGTGCCGCTAAATCAATTGTACTGCACCTAAAACGCGCCCAAAGAGCAGTTTTAAAGGTTGCTACTTTTCGTCCATTTAGATTTCCTACACACGAGCTTTATATGGCATGTAAGGTGCTAACAAAAAAAATTGTATATAAGTAGTTTATCAGCCATCTTGTTACCATAACACAAGCATTAGGTTGCTTAGCTTGGGACAAATGGTGCTGTGTGAAATGTCCAGGGATAAAAAAAAAAAAAAAAAAACAGTACGTCAATTATTTATTTTAAATGTAATTTTATTAACCCAGTACCTTCAGATAGGAGAAGAAAAGATTTGATTTGTGCTAACTCTCAGAACTGCTCTAAACATGCTTTTGCTAATCGATTTTATTTATTTTTAGGACTCTATTTGTATAACGAGTTTAACAGAGTGCTAACGATTTACAGTTAAGTTATAATAGGTGTAATTTACTAGTACAGGAATATTTGGCAAAACTCAATTATACAGACACGGAAAAACTACTCTAATATAAGTCTCTTCTTTTACCTAATTAATAATAGTCTCCACTTTATCTGCTTTAATATTATTCGTTAATTTAATTTATTTAAACATTACTTTACTTATTGTGATTGTATATCTTACATAATCTAGTTTTAAAATAATATATCCAAATAGTAACTGTTTAAGTCACTGAAAATATCATACCTTCTTTTCAATTTAGCTTCTAATACATTTATTTTTGTCTTCTTTTTAAATGTTTGATGTAAATTGATAGCCTGAAACACAGGTTTTTCATAAACCTAGATCAGGCAGGTCTACATTACAGTTATAATTTAACTTTCCTCGATTGTAATTAATGTAAATCATATTTTTACTATACTTTGTACTTGAATAAAAAAAATATTATTTATAGAAAGTTTATGAAAACACGCGATTTCTTTCGCGTGGTTTTTGGATGTTCCCTTACAAATTTCATCGACCCATTTCACCCCTTTACGGGTTGAGTTTTTTTGTTATATTCCTGTCCTGTTTTCCTCGGTGTCCAAGCATAGCTAGAGGTACCAAATGTCATCTAAATCGGAACGACGATTCCTCAAACTATAATAAAACTTGTTAGAATGTGTTGTTAAGCGTACAAACATAAGTACGAGGGTACGGTACATACCTACGTCTATAGTGCATTCAACGTGGTCGGGTCAGGTGTCAGGTTGAAACGACTATACGAAATTAGAAGCCCTTCGGGGGCCCCCACTGTGTGGTATGTCTGCACAAATACATGCATAAATACACAGCCAATCTGTTGTGTTAGACGACTTAGAGCGTAACGAATATTGCAACGTACGATCGAGTAAAACAACACTCTTATAGTCACATTTTTTGTTTTGTAAGACGAAGTCCAAGAACTCGCTCGAAGGACGGTAGGGATATACTCGTTGACTGAATTTGGAAGCTTAAAAGAAAACAAATTGTTGAAGGCAAAATAAAAACACAGGAAGTTAAAAAAAAGGTAAGACTAAGGTTTTTAATAAAGTGAAGGACGACGACAGAAAAGAAAATAAAAGCAGAGATATCAAACTCATAAAGGCTCAATATTGCCAGATATCAGCACCGGATACCTATCTATTATCAGCGTCAACCATCATAAGTGGATCCCCAGACGGTATCCATGGCAATACTAATTAATGAAACATCGGCTCTATATCAATCTGTGATATAACATCGATCTGGTGTACTCCTATGGCAACGCCTCCCTCCTCCCACATTACATCCGCCTTTACTACGCTAGCGTCCTTTCTTGGAAGACGTCTTTGCGTTATACAGGATGCCCCGTGAAACGACGTGAAAAGATTTTTTTTTGAAAGCCAATTACTTCTTGATCCAAGTACTTCCTGAGACACCCCCACCAACCAAAAGACCAAACGACCAAATAAAAGCTTGTAATAATCGCTGAACGAGCGTATGTTCAGCGATTATTACAAGCTTTTATTTAGTTTCACCTGTCCCGTTGTCTGTCTGTCTGTCGGTCTGTAATCATTTGCAAGTTAAATTTGATCCACTTCCCGGTTTCTAATTGAGCTGAAATATTATTATGACATAGAGCTGATCTGATGATGGAGCTGGAAGGTGGCCATAGGAACTCCGTAATTAAACGACGCAACCCCATCGAGTTTGGGCTCGTTAAATTCGTCTTGACGAGTACGTTGATACTACATGGTAACCAGGGTTTGAGGATGGAGCTGGAAGGTGGCCATAGGAACTCCGTAATTAAACCACGCAACCCCATCGAGTTTGGGCTCTTTTAATTCATCTTAACGAGTACTTTGATACTACATGGTAACGAGGGTCTGATGATGGAGCTGGAAGATGGCCATAGGAACTCGGTAATTAAACGACGTAACCCCAGCGAGTTTAGGCTCGTTTGATTCGTCTTGACGAGTACTTTGGTGCTAGATGGTAACCAGGGTTTGAGGATGGAGCTGGAAGGTGGCCATAGGAACTCCGTAATTAAACCACGCAACCCCATCGAGTTTGGGCTCTTTTAATTCATCTTAACGAGTACTTTGATACTACATGGTAACGAGGGTCTGATGATGGAGCTGGAAGATGGCCATAGGAACTCGGTAATTAAACGACGTAACCCCAGCGAGTTTAGGCTCGTTTGATTCGTCTTGACGAGTACTTTGGTGCTAGATGGTAACCAGGGACTAAAGATGAACAGGTAGCTTAAGTGCATTAAACGCATATATCGTAAAAACACTGCTACGCGCTACGAACTACGCCGTAGTCAATCTCGCATCAAAAATACTAAAAAGTTAAAAATAAAATTAAACGAAAAAAAGCTTTTTAAAAACAAGCTTTTATTACTTATTTAATAAAAAGAACTAAAAAGTAAAAAATAATTTAAACCTGATAAGAAATAAATAAAGCGTGTTACATTGTGCTCTAAATGTTCTTAAATGTTACATCAAAATGTATCACGCTTTTATTTATTTCTTATCAGGTTTAAATTATTTTTTACTTTTTAGTTCTTTTTATTAATAAGTACTTAATAAAAGCTTGTTTTTAAAAGTTTTTTTTTCGTTTAATTTTATTTATAGTTTAGGAGCTAGACGGTTTTTGATATTTTTGGGAAATTCTCACTTGACTTCACAGTTTTTCGGTTTCTCTTTCTCTGTCGCATAAAAAAAAAACGATTAGATATAAATCCTCAAATTATAGTCGAAAAATATAAAAAATCGGTCTAAACATCATTCAAACTGACTAAAACTGAGCTGGAAGGGAAAATTTTTGCTCGACAAGATTCGTTCTAAACTTTCAGTCTTTAAAAAAAGAAAAAAATAAGGGTGGCAAGGACCCCAAAGTAGTTTTAAAAATGTCAACGGACCCTCAACTTTCCAAACAATACAAATAATCGAAACCCCAAAAAAAATACATCACAACATTTTTATTTTATTGTGTTTAGAAATCGATATCCATCAGGGTCTGCAGTTTCGCTAGCTGATTTAATTTGACTCTGTATCTTTCTATGCTAGTGTTGTATATAAAGTTAAGTTATAACATTTCAAAGTTTTTGCGAAAAAAAGCTGAAACTTCGACACAAGGTTCCCAGGTATACTCAGTACAAAAAAAATGATCACAATGACTGAGAGTACGAGTGACTCTTGGCTTCGTTTTAAGCTTCCTTTTTACACCCGTAGTATTTATTAGACAAGTAAGTATTCGTGATTATTCGGGATTTTAGGTTTCCGTAGTAAAACTACGAACCCTATATAGTTTCGCCAAGTCCGCCTGACTGCATGTCTGCGGCTTAACTCCGAGACCCTAAGTACTAAAAAGCTGTAATTTGACATGATTACCTATTGTAACCTATATTAGTCACGCCCACAAAATTGTAATTTATAACGTCGACAATTTCCGTAACGTGGGAATTTTTTTTTACTCGTCAATTTCATATTTTGGAGAGTCGTTGGATAGGTCCTTCAAAAAGTATATGAAGACATTTTTCTATTCAGGAATGCGAAATACGAATCTTTACAGTGGTCTCGAGTCAGGTGTTCCTACTATCAGAGCTAAGTAGACTCTACATTGTAGAGTCTACAAGCCAATCTTATAACTTTACGCTTTTTTAGATTATGAGGCGTGTATCTATCAATAGTTTGTGGATATATTTTCGGTTAGGTACAACGCAGAAATAAGTTTGTTTTTTTCTGAAATACAAATTAATTTTTGCAGTCTATAACAACATTATAGGTACTGTGCATGCGTAAATGTCATAACTGCAGAACACATCACTGTGCATGGTTCGAAACGCACTTTGACGCCGGTTTTTCAATTATACTGTTGCAATAAATTTTGTGAAGTTGCTTTGAGCCAAGCAACAGTAATTTTAGTAGGAAAGATAGCGACAAATAATAGAGTACAGAACTTCGACGACCCATGGAATGGATTATGGATAGTGGCAAAAATATCAATTTGCCGTGAATGGCAAGTGAGTGAAACGTTGCATGGGGGCGGCCGGCGAGCAACTGTTTCTGCTTCGTTCTCCTATAATAGGAACCTACCTTTAGTTTTGAAAATTCAATTTGCGGAACATTTTCCTATTCAATGAGTGGCATTTTATTATGCGCTCAATTCTCATAACCACATGTTATGGGAATGTATTATACTCGTAGGTAGGTTTAACTCCTTTTTGTTATGCATCATTTTCCTGCCGCTAATGACTGTTGCTGAGTGGAAATGATTGGTCATTGGTAATTTATGGTTTCAGCTGCATCCGGTTAGACTGGAAGTCGACCCCAAAATGGTTAGGCAATGGCTAGGTAGATTGATTTTGGTAATTTTGTGGTTATTAGTAATTAAACATTACAATTTCATGTGGTCAATTAAAACCTATATTAATAATGATTTCTAAATGACTGAAAAGGCAATTTCGTATTTTAGGAACAATACTGCGACTCTGCAGTAGATGCACAGCACAGCATAATGGAGTGCAATCCTAAAATTCATTGATGAAGAAGTTTCTAACGAAAGAGACTAACAGATATCCTTCGTTTTTTTATTCTGAATGTGGATTCTCTTGACCACGCCTGACGCGATCACGCTTGATGGAAAGCGATGGATGAGATCTATGATGGAATGAGCATGCCCAGGAGATGCCTGTTCACTCTTCCTTTGAAGTCAGACGGGTAAAATGTGGAAGGGAACCCAGACGCCGGAAGACGACAACGTTCGTTCACAGTTATTTTAAGTCTCACAGAAGCGACCTAACAGCAACCTTACTATAACGAGGATAAAGATCACAATGATTTTGACAGACTTGTCGGTGGCAGCAACTAACAGCAAACTTATCAGAATCAGAATGATGATGCAAAATCAGAGGTAAACTGTGAACAGACTACCTAATGCTGGCACGTTTTAGATGGAAATTAAAGAATCCATGTTGCAAAAAAATAAAGTGGTTTCCACCCTTCACCACTGTTTACATAAAAAAAAACCAACGCATGCGTCTGATGTCCCCAGCAACACAATCCAGCCGTAAGTCTCGTTACTATTAATTGAGGTTGCCGAGCCCATAAATAGTGCTTCTCTACGTACCTTGCGTAGGTCATAGGGCAGCATTACGTTTCTACTTTTAATATGTGGACAACATCTGCATCTGTTGGTGTCAGTGCAATGAAAGAAAGATAGACCTAAAAACAAACGAATATACAAACAAACATTGCAAGTTCAATTAAAGCTTGTAAAAATAGGTTTATTTGTCACAGAAACATGTGCATACAAAAAGATAATTAACTCGACTAATAAAGGAAAAATAAGATCTATGATAACGAGTACAACGGCTGCAGCACCTCGCAGCAGCCGCTCGCCTGCAGTTTGTGTGACAAGAAGGCTCCGCGTGATGCTGTGCAGTGTGCACACAGCTCCGCGCTGATTTTCGATGGTCACCCAAAAATGACGAACGGAAACAAAGTTCTAATTAAAGATTTGTACGCAAACAGATAATAAAGTAAAAAAAAATATAACAACAACTATACAACCAATAATAATAAGAATAGGAAAGAAAAAAAAAAGAAAAAAAGAGCAAAAGCAGGCATCGCCGTGCATAAATACATAAATTACAATCAATCTGCCAAACCCATGTTGGCGTCGGCTTCCAGTCCAGCCGGATTCCGCTGGATACCAGTATTAAACAAGGGGCGACTGCCTATCTGACCTCCACAACCCAGACCCGTAACGACTGAACAGTTACCCTTTACCCGTTACCCTACATCATCCCACAGCTGGGCAAAGGCTTCTCCATGACTTCCAGCTCTTTTGATTTGCTTCTAACACGACTTTAGCCAATTGTTACTCAGTTCGGAGTTATTAACACTGAATAGGTGACAACTTGGACACCGAAGATAAGGAATTCTCGGCGCCCAATAACCATAAAATACATACACCAATGGAAAGAGCTTTTCAAGAAGAACCTTTACAACGAACACGAATTTTGCCAATTGTTAGTCAGTTCGGAGTTATTGACCTAAATAGGTGACAACTTGGACACCAAAGTTAAGGAATTCTTGGTGCGCAATAGCCATAAATAAAATATATACATCAACTGAAAGAGCTTTGCAACGAACACGACTGTGTCTTAACGCTATTGGGCTTCAAGGTACATTTACCCAATCTCATTTCATAGGGAATGACGCTGAAAATATATTTAGCAAATATATTAATTGAGCTTAAGTAAGCGAGAAGCCATAATTTTCTGACGATATGAACAACAAAATTTTCTTTGAAAAAACTTTACGTTATGAAACCAGAAAAGAAGAAACGTTATGAACGCAAAAGTTTGGAATGAAAGAAACCACTTCTTTTGTTCCAAACTTTTGCTTTATGACTTATGTTTTTTCTGCTAATTAGGGCAACTCATTGACGTAGGTAAACCCAACTCAGTCCCCTTATTTATAGTTAAAATAGCCCTGTTTCGCAACGTTTAGACGACTTCATAAAACATCAAAACTTTATTATATTTATTAAGTACATAAATTCTTTAAATGATGATGAAATCCGCATCAAAATCCGTTGCAGATCAGCGAGACAATCTAGAAGATTTTTGTAGGTAATGTGGCCTACTGATGAAAGAAATTAAGTTAAAAGAAACATTACTGTAATAAAAACAATAACCATTATTTACATTTATGTGTAAGTCAATCTGGCTAATTTTCCTAACTATATTAGGGTCGGATTCCAGTCCAACCTGCAGTGCGATTCTGTAACCATCTCACCGTGAAAACTTAGGTGAAGTGGCCGTGGAGTGAGCTGTCATTCCAACTAATGCAAGGGATTGAAACTATTGACAGCTTACTTCACCTAACTTTTCATGGTGAGATTTCTACAGAATCGATCGGCTGATGCAGCTGAATACAAGTATTTTACATGGAACAACTGCCTAACTGACCTCCACAACCCAGTTACCTGGTAACAAGATACCCCTTGTTAAGACTGGTTGCAGACTTTTGGGTTTCTGACTACCTGTTACACATTGCTATGTAGGCCAACATTTTTGAATGCCTATTCAACGTTGCCCAACATTTTTGAATCTCTAATTTATCCTGTTTGTTGGTAAATTTATCTCAACTCATCCACACTGTTTTATAAGTAGTCATTCCATTCAGACTAATTCAATTTGTTTTATCTCCGATTCATCAAAAGACATTGATGGAGGGTAGATGATGCGATATACACTGAATTTTCCAGAGCTTTTGATTAGGTAAACCATCTAAGTATTATTACAGAAACTGAAAACATTATGGTATCCCCGGTTCTCTTCTTGCCTTGTTTTTAAATCATATTTGAGCGGAAGGAAACAAATTGTTTCAGTTGGAGATCATGTCTGTCTATTATGTATTATGCCAAATCTGGAGTACTACAGGGTTCGCACGTGGGTCCTTCTCTTCATTTTCAACTATCATATTTGTCAACGATCTCGAATTAGCTGTTTCTTTGTATGCTGATTATCTCAAAATCTATAAAATAGTAGAGTAATCAACAGATGCCAATCTACTCTAACACGATCTTGAACAAATCAGTCTCTGGTGTGAATGTAACGGGATGTACTTGAATGCGGGGAAATATTTTTGCATTCGTTATAGCCGAAAATTACAGCCATTACTTCCCCTTACAAAAGAAATGCAACGACATTTTGCAACTAAAATGAATTCTCCCAATGCTTTGGTAAGTTTTCAAGTAGAATTTTCCAGTATGTAAGCTGGATATTCTCAGCGTCTCGAGAAAACTAGCGTGCTTTTAAAACGCATGTATTACTTACGTTTCTCCAACAATATCCCACAGATGTCCATACTAACAACGTTTGGCTTTCTTACGTATTGAGTCGCCGTCGGACTGACAATGTCTTAGTTTTTATTCAAAAAATTTTCAATAGTCTAATTGAATGCGAACAATTGCTTGAACGTATCATGTTGTCAGTCCCAAATAATCTCCCCAAACAGCCAATATCCAGACTTTTTCAATCGCCCATCCGTAGAAGCAAGGTGGGAGACACTCGCCAGTATCTAGGAAGGGATGTGTATTCAATACAACAAACTAAACTCAAAACTACCAGATCAGCACCCTAATGCCGTAACACACTATTAGTCTCAATTTGAAGGATATTGCTAATCCATAGCTTCATATGTTCGAAAAATTTGTTTGCAACAACGTAAATAATGCAATGAATGTTGTTGAACTGTCAAAATAAAAGCCAATGGTAATTATAGTGTGTTACACAATTATCCCGCTGGATATGTTCTTTGGTTCCCTGCCGTAATTCAAGACCCTTTTGCGCAGGCATTCAAACAGACAAGGCTCCTACTTTCCGGGGTGGAGCTGTACCTGTGACGGACAGCCTCGAGCTTCTAGGCATGAAATTGACAGCAAATCTCAATTTCGGCGAAAACATTGAGTCTAAAGCACAAACGGCGGCCAAAAAGCTGGGCATCCTGAACAAGGTTAAGCGGTACCTACTTCACACCGGGACAGCTTTTAACCCTTTACAAAGCACAAGTCCGATCGTGTATGGAGTACTGCAGTCACCTGTGGGATGGCTCAGCTAAATACCAACTCGCCACTTTAGACTCAGTCGAGCGCAGAGCTAAGAGACTCATTGGCGATAAAAAGCTGGTGGAGGCAAAGCTTCACAGTTTGGCTCACCGGCGAAGTGTTGCCTGTCTGTCCGTCTTCTACAGACTGTACCTCGGGGAGTGTGCTCAAGAGCTACATGAGCTCATCCCGCCTTCACCTTTTTACCATCGAGAGTCCAGACGCAATGCGGGATACCACCCCTATTTGGTTAATATATACGCACTAAGCGCTTCTCATCATCTTTTCTGATGCGCACAGCAAAGGAGTGGAATTGTCTGCCTGCGTCTGCATTCCCGAGTTCATACAACCGTAATCTCTTCAGGGCGAGAGTGAATAGGCTTCTTCTGGGCAAGCTCGTTCCACCGTAGATCTCATCCCTGCCTCTGGGCTTTATTGAGCTCAAGAGTGAGCCCCTTGTCAAAAAAAAAAGACATTTAAATGGTCAAAGTTATTGTAGGCTTATGTTGTATTATTGATATTTGTGTCAGTTTATTTTTCCCTTTTAAACTTACATACTTATCTGGATTCGGATACTGACCGTCGAAGAGGACAGACGTGTCCCGTCGTGTTTTCACGTGCACAACATGTGGTTGGTTGACTGTGAGTTTCAAACTCGAATTTGAAATTTGAATGGTGTTTCGCGTGTTGTTTCCGTGGGTGCAAATTAAAACACCTTAAAACGGTGGAAAAGTGGCATACGTCGTTCCTGATCTACAGCCAGAGTAGGTCTCTGGCTGTAGATCAGGAACGACGGCTTTCCGGCCGAGAATCCTGGTGACATCGAGTGACTCTAAGGGCTCTTTGCGGGCCAATCTGGTGAGATCTTTCCGTTTAGTTTGTTAGGACTTTTGAAGTCACGCGCGAATTAATATCATTTTAAGCTATAGCTAAGCTTTAGGACAATGTTTTCATATTATATTTAGTAGGGCGGCATAAACTATTAACTAATACACTCTATTACTCTTGCGGTATCGTTCTAGATTTCGTACTTCACGGTTTTCTTATTGTAACATTGTACTAAATTAGCAAAACTGCCTTGAACAAGTTATCTATTTTCTAGCTTGTAAGTCGACTTTCTAGTTTCTACCCCACTACAACAATAAAAAAATTCATCGCAGTGCAACAAAAAAGTACCCCGAAGTCTTAAGTTTGCATAACAAGATGTATTCCTAAAGATAAACAAAGAGCGAAGCTCATAAATTTCATGTTTCCGAGCACATGTGCCGAGAAGCTCTTGTAACACCATAAAAACAAAAGTTATTACAATTTATTGGCATAATTGTGCCGATGACAAAAGACGGGAATTCTATGTTCGGGGCGAACCGGTAGCCCACCAAATAAAGATGGGTTTAACTTTCGACCACGTGTTTGGTCGTCAAGACCTCGCTTCATATGTTTTAGAGCATCGAGATAACGACAGAATTCGCCTAGCACTTCTAAATAATATACAAGAATTTCTCCATAACAGAAATCTCTTCCAGGAACAAAGGATAACAAAATACACAACCACACAGTTTAACATGTCGTTCTGGGGAGGAGAGGATATCCTAATCGCCACATCCGAGTTCTATCTAAATGTGCATGTGCACACAAATACCAGTACCCGGCAACATACTCATCCTCTACAAGGACCAGCATTATGATAGCTGGGTCATGACCGACGAAGAACATTACAACAGCAACCCGATAGTTCTAATGCAAGAACGAAACAACCAACGACAAAACACCACAACATATTAAGCCTTTAGTTAACCAGTACAACACACGTGAAGAGCAAGGACAATCCACGAAACCCCAGTCTCATGAGATGACGACAGAATTCGCCTAGCACTTCTAAATAATATACAAGAATTTCTCCCTAACAGCAATCTCTCCCAGGAACAAAGGATAACAAAATACATAACCACGCAGTTTAACATGACGTTCTGGGTAGGAGAGGATATCCTAATCGCCGCGTCCGAGTTCTATCACGTAAATGTGCACACGGATACCAGCATCAAACTGGTGTATTCTCCTACCGACGAACCAGAACCTGGCAACATACACATCCAGTACAAGGATCAGCATTATAATAACAAGGTCATGACCGACGACGAACATTACAACAGCAACCCGATAGTTCTAATGCAAGAACGAAAAAACCAACGTCAAAACACCATAACATATTAAGCCTTTAGTTAACCAGTACAACACACGTGAAGAGCAAGGACAATCCATGAAACCCCAGTCTCAAACAAACAGCCCCCAATTCTTTAGCTCATTAACACAGTATGAACAACAAAATCGTAGTGTGAATCATTAATAAAATGCGTAACGGGACAACTCCCGGAACTGACCAAGTGGTAATTGAGCTCTACAAAGCGATACCCCATTTATTACAGGAAGCCGCGAACTACACCTGCTGCATACAGCAATGCATTACATGGCCAAATCCAACAAGATTGGCCAACCTGTTTACACATGGAACGACAACTTAAAATAGGACATGAAATACTTCGACAAGGGAATCAATTTTTGGAGGTATACGGCGGAACACACAAAAGATCAAGAAACCTGATAGTGAGATTTACATAAACACTGGCAGTAAAACGCTGACAGTAATAAGACCTACGACGAAGACATTGAAAACAGCAACATTTAACACAGCAGAGCAAGGACATAGAAAAGAGCCGAGAAAGCAGTTGAAACCCCGCCAAAAGATTCACAGGTGAAGCTCGACCTGAAGCACCTGGCCGCAACGTCGTTAAAAGATGCCCATCCATAGACAAATATCACCCATCTCTCCACTAGTCCAATGCTTACTCTAGGATACATATCCGGTAGGCTCTTAAATCCTACCCTTTCCTACGGGACGTCTTCCCTACAATTAGCGCGCCCCCCGGTCTACTCGACTATTACAAGGCGGCCTGCGTACTGGCTGGATCCCCGCCCTGGGACCTCGAGGTAAAAGTACTTGCGTTATTGTATCGGTGGCGCGAGGAAGCGAGGGCGCGGTGTGAGCGACCGATGCAGCGACACATGGAGTTGCGTCGGTCTCAGCTTCGCGAGGTCCTGGTGGCGGAATGGCGGGACAGGCTTACACGCCCTACCGCTTGCTTCGTCACCATCGAGGCGGTCCGGCCGGTGCTCGAGCGCTGGCTCGGGAGGAGGCACGGCTCCCTGTCGTTTCGGGTGACGCAGGTGCTCTTGGGGCATGGTTGCTTCGGGAAGTACCTGTGTCGCATAAACAGGGAGCCGGACGCCCGGGTTCACCACTGCGTCGACTGCCGGGAGGACACGGCACGGCATACGCTGGCAGAGTGTGCTGCCTGGGAGGAGCCGCGCCGTGCCCTCATCTCAGAAGTAGGCAGTGACCTTTCGCTGCCGGCTGTGGTCGAGTCGATGGTCGGCAGCGAAGAGTCCTGGGACGCGGTGGTTTCCTTCTGCAAAACAGTCGGTCTCGCAGAAGGAGGCTGCAGAAAGGGAGAGGGAGATCTCGTGCACTCACCCGGCCCGCAGTAAGCGCACCGGGCGTCGGCGGAGGGCGGACAACGCCCTCTTCCAGCCCCCCCTAAATGGGTCCAGGGGCGACGGACTCGGGGAAGAAAGAAAGAAAGAAAGAAAAAAGTTTATTTGCACACAGTTCGTGAAACACAAAATACAAAATTAATAAAATAAAAAAAAATGTTTCAGACAACACGGTCTCACGGCTGCGCCAAAAAGGTTCATTTCAGCATGAATGCCAGAAAGATGCTATCTGACGCTGGTATTCTAATGAACCTTTAGGGAAATATGACGGGGAGTACACACAGTTTCAACATTCCTAATACATACTTATAAATAAATAAATAAACTAGTATTCACGTACATATAATTACAAATAATAAAAACAAAACAACAGTTTCAGCAAACCTGTTTTTCTCGAGCAATCTACTAGATGAGATTGATCCGTGCACGGTGCACTCAAAGCGCAACAGGCCGCCGAGCACGACGGACCGCACTATGTGTTATTTAGTTTTGCGACAGTAAAACTGTGGGACGTCTGTCGCCCCCCACACATCAGGATTCAGGACCCGAGGTGGCGGAGCGTAGTGTTCCACGCGCGCCCCTCTTAGACGTCGCGGGGGGAGTCTAACACCTCACTCCCCGCGCCCCCTCTGCGGGTGTTGCGGAAGGATCGTACGTTCCCGCGTGTGAGAAGGTTAGACCCCCCCCCCCCGGTTGGTTCCCGCATTGTTCCCGAGGCGAGGCGAGGGGGGCTCAGTAGCCGTGGCTTGGTCACCCACGGTGAAACCAAGAGGAACCCGAGGAGGAGCCGCTCGTCAGGGCTTTGCCAGTAAGCCAACGACGTAGCGGACAACAAGGCCGCTTGAGCGACATCGCAACTGAGGCTTGGAGGCCGCGGCGGGAGAGGAGTGCCGGTATTGCGCCACTGTCTGATGGCGGACGCGGTGGGGCCGCAGGGGAGGAGGAGTGTTGGTATGACGTTGGCCGCTCTCCCTATCCTCTGCGGCCGAAAATTGGCAGGCGGCGGGGCCAAAGACCTGACCCGTCGCAGGAGGACCAAGGGTGCCCAGACACGGGGTCGTTGGGGCCCATGTGCTGGTTTTTCCCTGGGGTGGTCACGTCGTACTATGGGTTCTGGTGCGCCGGTGATGGGGAGTACTCCCCAGAGGAGGGTCCGGTGACGGACAGCCGCGGCGGGTTCACGGATGAGTGCCAACGCGTGCTCGTGTTCCCGCCGTAAGCGGCAGAGGAGGACACCGTGGAGTTCTAGTGGGTTAGAGTCCCACGTAACTGTCTATCCGTGGTAGTGTAGAATGCATGAGGATTTCTCCACAATAAAAAAAATAAAAAAAAAGGTTAGGTTAGACGATTCATCAATCTACTTATGCCGTCGGTATTTTTTTTAACAATTTTTCTGAGAGGCAGGCGTACTAACGTACTTATATCTCTTATAACATAGTTAAACTGATATCCTCAATCTGAGTCATGTGCCGATGTAGGTCATCGTAACTTAGCTGCAAAATAGCTAAAGTTGATTTACGATTGTTTAAACGGGTTAGCTGCGCCCTCTAGTGGCACGTTTTTTGTCTTTTTGTAATTCGGGCAGCCAAACACAAAGAGAATGAATTATACGGAACTATACTTTACATTAACTCCAAACATTTTCATAAATATAATCAAAGATAGAAAAAAATACAACTTTTAGCCATATCTCATGATTGGCTTTCGTCAAAGAATCAACGTTTGGCTGCTGTAGCTCGTGTTTATCCAAAAACAACGGAACATAACAAGATTTTGCCGCAAATAAATGTATTTTCTTTCTTTTTATTTCCGACAGAGTTTACCAGAAACAGGCCAGGATTAACAAGTTAATCATCGTAATGGCAGCTTTCAGTGCATGCCAGCCTGCGAAGTGAGAAGCCACTTGTCAAGTCAAAGAGAACCGGTCAAGTGGGAGTTTCTGTGGACTGGGTTCCGCAGCATTAGCTTTGACTGGCATGTAAGAAAATAATTCATAGGTTCGACGATTAAAGAGTACGTGATGAGGTATTATTTAAATATAATTCACTATGATGAAGGTCATACAGAGAATAGGCGAAATTGAACTCATGTTGTGCTTTAATAGGTAGTAATTAGTAAAATATTCCGTTCGTTTCAATTACGGCAATGGAATTTTATATCGCCGTTATCACATCCGCCAGTAGAGTTATTGTGGCTACAGAAAGATTTCTAAGAAGTAGTTTCGTTTGAGAATTCGGGTGTTAGGCAATTTGTCACGACGCCATTGAGGTTACTTACCGTCGAACCAGTCAGTCTGGCCCAAATGCGCTACCTTGGGGTATGCCTACGATAAAACGTAAATTATGCATGTTCGGTAACTACAATAGTTTTATTTAAATAAGAACGCTTTTGTATGATGTTGGTGAGGACTGGACTAGATACAGAAATCAACACAATCAACTAGTCGAATTCATAAAAGGCTATTCCTAATGCCATTCTGCGATGATGAAGTTGAACAGGTTGAACTGTCATGCATACAATTGAAAATAGATAGATTGCGGACTACAGCCGATCTATTCTGTAAAAATCTCACCGTGAAAAGTTAGGTGAAGTGAGCTTAGAGTGAGCTGTCAATAATGTCAATCCCTAGCATTAGTTGGAATGACAGCTCACTCCACGCTCACTTCACCTAAGTTTTCACGGTGATATGGTTACAGAATCGCACTACTGGACTGCATTTTAGTTATAAGAAAACCAAATACATACCTACGGTCAAAAGCCGGATGAACGATCAATTAGCCATCGACAACTGTTCAGAACTTCTGGCTAATTGGACACGTTAGAGCAGCCACGTTTATTTCAAAACAGAGATCAATTTCTCTAAAGTTTCAATTAGATATCTACTTATTAGAAAATAATGCTTGTAACTTGTACAATATTAGTAGGTACTTAGTTACTGTAAAGTGAATCACGATTGATTAATGAAGATTTGTCGTGACGTAAGTGGTTACATTGTATAATGTAACGACTTAGGTATAGGTATGAGCATTAATACTATGAATTCGTACAAGATATTTTTTGCTAGGGAAAAAAAGGGAAACTATACAATTTGAAACCAAAACCTATAAAATGTGTTGACACAAATAATGGGGAGCCGGAAACTATTAAAATCATAACTAAAGAGAAACAACAGTGGCTACGTGTTTGTGTTTGTGATATTCCAATACAAGTTTGTTTACAGATTGTAGTAACAATGAATACTTATTTACGCAACAATATGAGCATACAGTACAAGCAGGCGTTGAAGTGTCGTTGCTCCACGGATATTGACGGAAACCCGACCGTGTTTTGTCGCGCTCTTGGAAAGTTTGAATAGACTCCTATTGCTCCTGCACCGCGTCTCAACTTCTAACTTCATCACAAGCTATACAATGCTGGTTTAACAGAACTTCCAACTTGTAAGATTCCTATCCGACCAGCAATGGATTTAGTGGTCAGCTGTGAATTGGAATAATGAATGGAACCGTGGTACATAGGACGACATTCCGTTTCGCTGGATACCCCTAAGGTAATTCCCCAACCTATAATTTGTGACGGTTTTTGAAACCTCGTATTGGTGAAGGGTTTATGTTGAGGGTCATTCTAAGACAGAATATAAATATTCAAGAGCGTGTTCGTGAAACTGCGTAGTTTGGTGTTACCTACCACCAGTGAAAACCACTGCGGTTTGAATGGACCTATTATCTAAATACTTAAGGGAAGATGCAATTAAGGTTCGGCGAGACCAGATCTGTAGACCCCCTTTTTGTTGGTATATTTTTTATTTGCCTAAATGGGCCTGTTTCACTAACCCCGGTTACCTACTTAAGTTCCCGTTAAATTACTTGGCACAATTTCATACAAATTGTGATACATTTTTTTATCAGCGCCCTTTCGATTGTTCCAAAGATTTGTAGTTGGCAGGTAGTCGCTACGCTATACGGATATTGTGAAACAGGTCCTTATTTTTATCTATGCGCTTTTATTTCTTTCTTTTCAAGGTTCGGGTTTTTATTTCAGATTATGGTTTTTATTTGCTTATTTTTTTCTGATATAGATGAAACTTTGTTGTTGAAACGGTTTAGATGTCGAATATAGGTAGGTATAGGAACCTACTAGTGTGCCAATTTCATTTTTTTTTTAAAAGGTATTCTAATAGATAGTTCTATGACAAATGATTTGTCAATCCTATTCACTTTTTCAACGGATTTATTTTTAGTAAATCAGTTCACGAACATTTTAGGTATAGGTTTGCCTCGAATTTACTATTGAATTCTATTATTTATTTAGGAATATTTTTGTTGGTAACACTGCTCACCGTCCCCTTCCTTCAACGACGTAATGTCATGAATCATGATAGGTAATCCAAATAAAACACTACGTCTTTCCACACATTTGACAAACTAACCCACACATGATAGCAGCTCGAATTCATGTACTAGCGGAGTAATGAGTCACTTTTTGTAAGAAACTAATAAACAAGAGTGCACGCATTCTGATAAAGTTTGACACACACGATCACAATAATCTAGTTCAACGACACGGTCGTTCAACGCGACACCTAACGCCATCTTTTGTCACAAAGTATAAACAAAAAAAATTTGATTAAATACTCACATGAACAAACAATCTAGAGTTATCGTGACACGTCTGCGACATCCGCGAAAATGGTATAAGCAATGGAAAATCACATTTGTTGACAAACAACCTGCGGCACATGCAAATCGCGTCAACAACACGATCCTTCGCAAGGGCCCGGGACGGACTGTCCGGGCGTCAATGCGGTCCCTTTCGTGCCTAGGGCAGACGGGCTTCAGCCGCGCACATTGGTTGCGCCGCCGACCAATCACGTCGCACGCCGCGCTCCTTTGCCACTGGCTGACATCGTCATAGCGGAAAAAGCGGTGGGGAAAACAACTGATGAATTCGTCTGCACTGACTAACTCTTCTCCCGCCATTCGTTTTCACACAAATTGGTGTGCGAGGCCACTCCGCTCTAAGCCGAGACACCAATCGGCTGTGGCCTATTACCAGCCGATGACATCTCACACACAATCAATTGAATGTCACTTACCATTAAGCAGCATATCGCCAAGACAAACTCTGCAAATTATTTTAAGCCATGCGTAAAAATGCTTGGTTACATAATCCAGGTTTATTTCTGGCATTTATTAGCATCGACACGTATGCGTAACGAGCCGATTATTCATACCCAAACCGCAGCGATTCACTCAACGAATCTACTAAATATAACAATGACTTGACGAACCTAGTCGTGGCGAGATCGTTTTGTTCTTAGTTCCACACCGATCGTTCCGAGTGTCTCAATCATCACGCCCTTTGAAAGCGTGGTTTGAATGAATTTGGACACCACTTGGCTACATACATTACGTTTTGGACCTATTAAGATAGAATTTCACAAGCTAGGTATCGTTTTATCGGACATGAGGATAGTAAGTGGGTTGTGGCGGTCAGATAGCCAGTCGCTCCGGAGGTAAAATAGTGGCATTCAGCTGCATCCGGATAGATTGGAAGCCAAGACCCAATAACCCTTTGTCCGACCCAGGAATCGAACCTACGACCTCATGCTCAGCAGTAGCGCTTACGACCACTAGACCAATGAGGCAGACACAGTTTTCTTCCATACTTCTCTATTAGTCGTCATCTCGGTACTCACCCCTTTTTTAAACATGTTTTTGAACCAATTTACAGAAATAAATATCATTTATCAACAAGAATATTAGGTTCTGGATGTTATTTTAATTTTTTTATTGACAATGGGCTCACTCTTGACCTCAATCCAGCCCAGAGGCAGGGATGAGATCTACGGTGGAACGAGCTTGCCCAGAAGAAGCCTATTCACTCTCGCCCTGAAGAGATTAGGGTTGTATGTACCTTAAATTTTAAATTTGCTTATACACGTCACGTCGGGAGCACCTGTAGCTCAGGGGCCCCGTATCGTCGATACGGCTGATACAGCGGTAGCTACGCCCCTGGTAAAAATATAAGCTTGGCCCCCTGGACGCACTTGTTCTGGAGATTCTGGAGTAGCGAATGAACCCCGGGGACGGTGCTAGTGCCGAAAGATCAAAGTAAAGCGAAACTTAATCATCGTCGCAATGATGCATTGACGGCGATAGAGTCGATGAACGTCAAAGTGGGAAGCGAGGTAATATATTAGGTAGTAGTACGGAAAATGGGACACAAAATGAGCGAAAACCCGGCTCGCAGTAGTTTTCGCCATTGCTACTGTTATCATGTAGGTACCTAATGAAATTACCCCGCTGGACATGTGCGGGGAATATAGAGTTCAAGCTAACTTTGCATTAATTTAAAACAGAGCGATTTGATACAAACATGGGTATGGACATGCAAGGGAGTAGATATGTTAAAATGTATACATAATATTTATCTAAATCGTTTAGAAACCTAATATTAGGTAGTAATGGCAGTTCCTAATTGCAGACTATGTAGGTAGATAATTGTGCCTTAAATTTTGATGTCGTAACAGTTCGTGACAAAGGCATACCGAGATACCTACATTTTGAATCAGTAGGTACCTACTTAGGAGAAATTCGTGGTCATTCGATATATCAAGACGAAAACCGCACAATATCATTACATGTATGATGCAGGTAAGTACCTACTACTAACGACCGAACCCAACTAGGTACCTATCTATCACCAGTTTTAGCATATTGGAGGTAAATGGAGTGAATATTTCAAAAACTCAATAGGTATCAAAATATCGTCAAATACCTACCTATATCCCCCGATACCAACCTTCATTGCGCATGTGCTCTAAAACATCCAAGTTTAAGTATAGCTACTAAAGAAAATGCGCATGGAAATCGTTTGTTTTTATGAATTCATTGTTTATTGATTAATTAAATGCAATCCCAAGACCCAATCGCGATGCGTTTTGAAAGCGCGATTTTTAGTGGAGTTAAGTAGAAAACACTGGCGCCGTCAATTTACGTCAAGCGCTGACTAATTTGACAGTACTAAACTAATATTTATCTTCTGTCCTTTTCTTTGTCAAACAGAAAAAAAAAATGCATTGAACTTAAATTTAGTTAAGTTTGTGAACAAGGGAATCGGCACCAATAATAACTGACTTTAGCTTTTTCACAGAACGCAACCACTCAACTAAACGAACGCCATGCTGCACCTTAATTGCGTAACACACTATCCATCTCAATCTGAATCGTTTTGAAGGAATTAATTAGGAAGGAAGGCTAATTCATTGCTCCATATGTTCGAAAAATGTGTCTGCTCAACAACGTTAATAACGCAATGAATTTTGTTGAACTGTCAAAATAAAAGCCAGTTCTACTGTTGGAGTGTTACGCAATTACCCCGCTGGAAGACACTCAATCAAAGATGATTGCTGCAGGCTATGGAATCAAAACCAATAATTAGATATCCGTTTGGAATCATTAGGTTCTTGTTGTGAATAGTTAAGAATTACAAGGTAAAATAATATACCTACCTACGTACAAAATAACATACGGTAATACGTGCTGAGTGCTTAGATACCTACTTAATTAATAACCTGTGCCAAGGGGGTTGCTAGGCACTCAATATTTGGGATAAAACAGCACCCTAATTGCAGAACACACGTTCAATCACGATGTAAAAGATTTTGAATGAAATTCACAACCCAGAGCTTGATGTGTTTAAAAAATTCATCGACTCGACATCGTAAATATAGCAATGGATATTGTTGAATTGTCAAAATGGGACACATTAGCATTGCGAAGTAAGTGCGTTGCACAATTACCCCGCAGATCATGAATTCGATTTGACTCATAAAAAGGTAAAGTGTCCTGCAAAAAGCAAACGATTTGGATGGGAAATCATCAAATAACCCCTCCCGCTCTGGGTGGAGCGGAAGGGAGTGTCAGACTCTTACTGACTAAAACCCACCCGTGTTCCTTCCTTAGCCCTTTCTGTTCAAGGGCAGCGGTAACCCTTTCAGACAATCCAGCACCGTTGGACCTGCCCTGCCGGCAAATGTAAATTATTATGGTAAAAGCCGTGTGGCTATATGGATAGAATTTCCCATCGACAAAAATGGCGAACTTCTATTCAAACTTTCATCCCTTTAACCCGTTCAAGGGATGAATTTGCAAACATTCTTAAGTTGTATAAGTAAGGAATTCTTGTGCAAAATTTCATGATTATAGACTTGCTGCTTCGTCGGTTTAAGTAGGCTGTACGTTGTTTGTCAGTAAATGAATGAATGGTTTGGGTTATCAATGATCTTCACCGCCACTTCTGCAGGCAATCCTTACTTAGGCTGCGGTTCCACTGAGGCGGAGCGGAGCAGAGCGGAGACGAGCTGTGACGCGATCCACCAATTACATGACTTTGGCACATGGCACCTACCTCTTTTCACAGCTCAGCCCCGCTCCGCACCGCTCCACTCTGCCTCAGTGAAACCGCAGCCTTATGATTGACCTATTTATAAAACGACACGTTAGTTACCAATCAATAGTCACCACAACCACTACATACTAGACGTCCCAAAGAGACAAAAGCAGACTATGTTAGAAGACATTTATTATTTCAACATTTTACGAAATCACTCCTCATCCATGAAAGTTACAATGTTGTTCACTCTATATTGTATCTATCTATAGTTGGCGACATACTCGTAGGGATAAAAAACGTAGATAACATTAAAAAGGACTAAAGTGAATAAAATTACAAATTCGCTAGTTTCCACGTTTACATGCATCATCTAATCTACCTATAACCTTTAAAACTAAAGTAACGCTTTGGCATAAGATGGTGAAAGTCAAAATAATCGGATAATTAATTGATAAAATTGTGGACTAGTCTAGGATTTGAAAAGTCACGAATCCACAGCAACTGCAACTGGGGAAAACCATGTTAACGTAGAATACTAACCAGAATGGAAAAGAGATACGATTGCAGACGTCACGGACCAAAACAATAACATCCCAATTCAAAGAAACTACGCCATCAGCCCTGTAGAGTTGTTTTATTTTATTTGGACGAAAAACTAGCTATGTAAGTAAACTAAAAAGCACCATGCTTACAAACACAGTAACATAACTACTATAGGCAAAGAGCCTCACTTTCGGCGAGCGAAGTAATTACCTACGTATACGGCTTGTCACCGCTTTCGGTGAACGAAGTAGCCTCATTATCGGCACAGACACACTTCATCTTCCTCCGTTCAGCCCGGGTGACCGCCTCACCGGTTGCGTTGTTGATGTCCCACCATATCGAACCACCGAGAACATTGCGGAAGTATGGAGGGACGCTGCCCTCGCGTAGAAGGTACCTGAACGGACAAAATACCATTAATGTCCAATCTTGGTACCGAGTGACGTCAGCGTAACACTAAACCAACCCTAAACTTATTCTAGAGTAGCGATTTCCTGATTTTCTGTCATCAGAAAATCTAAAAAAAAAATCAGAGTGCAAACGAACACGCTCGTAAACGCTCGAGGAGCTGTCTGATGGCTGCGAAGATAATAGAATTTTGGATTTTATGTCATTGATAATAATGTGTATTATTAGTTAGCAGTCATTCTAAAATTGGCTCTGCGGTACTTCTTTCGCTGGCCATGGCAGCATCATTTTAAGTCGTACCCTATTTTCAAAATTTTTCTAACCTCGTAACCTAACAAACCCTGTGGGAAGAGAGAGACTTACTTATAGAACTGCTCCTCTTTATACTCCTCGCCCCGACGGCGCCAGTATCGCTGCAGGGCCGGGCTCATTACTTCGGCAACGTCTGTCTCCTTCAGTAGACTTTCTCGCTCTTCCTCTAAGATTTTTGCTTCATACGTTTCCTCTGAACAGACATAATTTTATTATTATGTACATTCACTGTCTCGATGTTCACACAATCACTAGGTCATGCGCTAATGCTGAGCTCCTGGGTTTCATTCCCAGGACGAGTGTGTTATTGCGTTTTTCCATCACGAATTTCTCAGTGGCAGCCCGGAGTCTGGATTTCTGCGTGGTTGTTAGCAATAGGCTCACACACTGTTACATGGGACTAAAAATAACGGGCGAAATGTGGGTATACTACACATAGATAGATGTGGGTAGTCTGAATAACCCTACAGGGAATATGCGTGACGTTATGGTAATTCTTTTAGATGATGTACGCTTTGGCACGGTTTGTCACTAGCCATAGAATCAATGGGCTGACTAGCTGGCTCCTAGCATAATGTTAATATATTCTATAGCCTTGCTCAAGAATTAGGCTATCAAATGCAAAAAGAATTTTTGCAAATTCGACCGGCAGTTCCAGAGATTAGCGCGTTCAAACAAACAAACTCATCAGCTTTATTAGTAGTACCTAGGTATAGTGAATAGATCATTTACCTTCTTCAAATTCTCCCTCGAAAGACATAGCTTCCTCTGTTTCCATTGCCGGTCTGGTCGTGATGGTAAGTTTCGCACGCGACTGGATATCGTCAGCTATGCGAATTTTCAGGTCTTCGTATATTCTGTCAATAATAAAGATACTGACGTTGTACTTGTTAATAGATAAATGCTGGGGTAAGAATCCATTAACTGTTGACATCGGCAGGTGTTCTTTTATTTTACACGCATTATTGAAACGTGAATAGGTAAAGGCAGGAAGGATAGGTTCTTCGGACTTGTCGTTTGGCCTAGTGGTCGCAAGCGCAAAATTTACTGCCGAGCACGATTTCGATTCCTAGGTCAGGCAATGGCGCCGATTCCCTTGTTCACAAACTAAACTAAATTTAAGTTCAGTGCATCTTTTTTTTCTATTTCATTAAGAAAAGGACAGAATATAAATATTAGTTTAGTCCTGTCAAATTAAGATACTCCATAGACATTTTAGACGTAACTAATAACATGCTACTAAAAATACGTCAATTTACGTCAGGCGCTGCCTAAATTGACAGGATTAAACTAATATTTATCTTCTGCCCTTTTCTTAATGAAATATAAAGAAAAAGATGCACTGAACTTAAATTTAGTTTAGTTTGTGAACAAGGGAATCGGCGCCAATGTCGGTTTATAGTGAAATTTTCTGTTGCGGTTGTTTTTGGTGGATGGCAACTGACCCTACAAGGGACTTTAACGTTTGTGTTTGGGTGTGACACCTCGCTTACAATATAGCCGATCGATTTTTTGACGACGTTGGCGAATAGTGTCAATCCCTTGCATCAAGTGGAATGAAAGCTTACTGCACATGAGTTTTCACGGTGTGATATTTAGGGTTCCGTACCTCAAAAGGAAACACGGAACCCTTAGACGATCACTTCATTGTCCGTCTGTCAAGACCCTTTTTCTCAGGAACGCGTGGAGTTATCAAGTTGACAATAATATCATGTTACTCAGGTCTGCAATCCCTTGAAGCAGTGAAAAAATCAAACTTCTAAGTCAACGCAATCAAAAGATACGGGCGTGTATGTTCCGTTTATGCCGCATATTTTAACACTCGCAAAGGAATCAAAATCTATAGGGGTACTTCCTGTTGACTTAGAATCATGAAATATGGCAAGAAGCAATGACATGTAGTACAAGTAAAGGAAAATGTACGAAACCCTCGGTGCGCGAGTCCGACTCGCACTTGACCGGTTTTTTTACATAATAGACAGGCACACACGTATGCCTGAGTTTATGTAAGAGAAAAGGTAAAATACTTATGCGCCAGAGCTTGTATGACGTCATCGATGCGTCGCTCGTCTTCAGTCCTAAGGTCAACGATGGGGATGTTCAGGATAGTCTCGCAGTCCGCTTCCATGATGCACCGGTAACGCAGCACAGCTTTGAGGAGCTCCCTCGCGCCCTTTAGCTGTTTCCTTTTCTCGTCATCCCATTCTTGTTCTAAAGTCCTGTTGTGAATTTGTGATGTTGTTTAGCTAGAGTTTTAGTGTAATACCGTATGGTTTTTGAACCAAAATTATATAAATAATATTCCTGTATACAGGTTTCGCTGGAGCGAATGGCCCAGAGGAAAATGGGAAAGAGGACACGCTACTATGAAAATTTAAAAATATTTCAGATTCTATTCAGTTACCATGATTGGTTTTTATAATAGCTAAACACTGACACAAGAATCTAAGGAGTTATATGCCACCTAGTCACAATATACATAGATATTTTGTGGCCAGTAACTCCTTTGATTATAATTTTCTCAGTTCCTACGTATCCTCTAGGTAGAACTGACGAAACCACCCAGGTATTACTAATGCTTCAATCATTAGTCCTAATACCCAGGTAGTTTTATACTCGGTAAGGTCTCAAAAAGTCTGTTAATGATTTGAAAATATAGTGAACCTAAGGATGTAAGCTCTAGGCAGTCTCTCTGGCAGGACATTATCCGGCTTTAGAGGCTGAGGCACAAATCTCTCATAAGGTCTCATCCAATGGTAGAAGCCTTTGCCTGGATCCTTTTTTAAGTCCTTATACGTCATAAACTTCGGTTTACTGGCCTGTTTCGATTCCATCAGCCATTTCTGAAATAATAGGTTTTAGTAAGCACAGTCGAATTTGTACCTAATTGTTTTACCGCCCTCTAAGGCTGAATGTCACTTGCAAGTTACAAAACGTCATGATGTATTTTTGTAACACCAATTGTGACAGTAAGATACTCGTAGTTTCAACCGCAGTAAAGTTTCAATTTATTTGGAGTTTACGTCAAAATTGGTAAAGGAGTTACGTGGTTGACTATACCCAGCCACTAATTCAACGATACCAACCGTTGCCTTCCCATACTCAGGTCAATGTAGGTAACACAATATAAAGCTTTTTTGCAGTTTTAATCAGCTTCAAAAAAGGAAGAAGTTAACAATTTTTTTTTGAAGTGAAACTTCTTTATCGTCGTTGTGCACTTTTGTTGTGATGGGTAAAAAACGTTAAACTCGCGTCAGGACACGTGACCTGATCGAAAATTCGTAAGACTGAGCTCGCGTCAGGAAAAGTGACCTGATCGAAAATTTGTAAGATGGAGGGAGAGTAACCGCATTTTAAAATTTCAAAAATGCACAACGTTAATATTCAAGTTTTCACTTCTGCCGGCACTCCCGGAGTGCAACCCGTTTTTTAAATAATGTTTTAGGTACTTTCTAATTTTATCTTCAGAATGAGTTTGCCATGTATATTCTTTGAGAGGGCGAATCACAGAATAAAGATTGGTTATGGACAGTCATCGATATTATGATTTGGAGAGATTGAGATAGGGTCTATAGGGTCCTACATATTAAGTTCGGGCTTACGGATTAAGCTATGGTAATTTGGGCATATATTATTATGGTAGGTTGACCAATTTTCAGCAGCTTCAGATATAATATTAATGCAAATTCCAAACCTCAGGTTCCGTGAGATGAACTGGAGTGAGAATAGAAACGAGATTTCGATGATCTCCAAATGTGTCGTATTGGTTGATAGAACACCACGGTTGCCAACGACAAGTACGCTTGTATTCCTCCACTAGCGCCCGGTGAAGGAGCTCTGCACAGTTCAAGTCGCTAAACCAATGAAATATAACAAAAGATGTAAATACGAGTACCTAACTGAGACGCTAGTTTCGCTTTGTGTTTTTACTGAGTTGGCCAAATCAAAACGTTCTTTGGCTGTTAATTTTAACATTATCTAGTCTCCGCTTCTGACTGACCAGTTAGGAACAAGCAGGCCGCCTCACATTCATAGATAAATAGGATATCACACTCTAGATCCAATTTAAGGAAGCAGCAAATGTCGCCATCGCATTAGCCGTAGGTCTAGCTAGCGTAACGTTCGACAAACGGATGCGCCGCCAACGCTATCCAATATGTACGAGTGTACGTAACCAAAACTGGCGAACAGGAGCAAGTGATCTAGTAAAGAGTGACTGAAATGTCAGGAATATTTTAACACATCTACATATTTAAGTAGTTACCGTTCAGTAGGTATTGTAGACAAACCGAAAACTCTACAGACCTACAATGGCCTTCCTAACTTCTTAACTATCTCTGTATCTAATATAATTGCGTTTTAGTAACAAAGCTGACAATTGTGTTTTTCGTCAGCAACTAGCATGCATCCGTCTACGTAGTGACTACGGAAAATTTGCATCTACGCGACGTCTTTGCGACTTATACACAGCGTTTACGTTGTACTTTCCTAAGCTGGAGAAAAGCCCTATGCGAAGATACGAAATTCAAGGGTTTTTAGCATCGTAGATTAAGAATTTTCATTTTGATGCTACGTACAAGTTATACCGTTATACCTATTATTGCGCTTGACAACATTCTTAAGGAACATATGCAGGTTACTTACCGTCTTAAGATGAAAAATCTTATATTTTTTGCTAAGTACAGCTCCCTACACTTTCCGTGAGATACAAGAGAACTCTCGGATTTGGCATCCGGCTCTTTTTCTTCGGTCTCACTGGGGTTTTTGTTTCCAAGTTCCATATTTTCTGCATGAAGTGCCTCAGACGAAGACGGTTCATCCGATATGTTTATAGCACCTTCTTCATTGACGATGACTTGTGTATTGAATGAGTCCGTCATTTTCAACCACGTTGGTTCAATTTTGTTATTTGCACTATTTTCTTCGTTAGGCATAATTGTTACGTTACAGTTTGTAAAAGCACGGCACTCAGAACAGGCTTCATATGAGATATTTAAGTTTTCTCCATCAAAATAAGCCGACGTTTCATTATCAAGGTTAATATCATAATTGTTGTTCTTATCAACAACCACCGCAGTCTCATTTGGAGATTCCACAGATATTGTTCCATTGACATTGTTTATTGAGATTGTAGTCAAATTTGGGTGTTCGATAGTGTATAAAATATGAATGAAAACGTAACCATCTGTTCGTTCCTTTTCTTTAACTTCCTCCTCTTCCATTTTTTTTGATACTGAAGTGCCACTGCTTCCGTTACTTTTTTCCGAACCTTTGGATCCCGGACCTTCAACCGCATCAGGTTCAAACATTTCAAAATATTCCATTTCCACTTCTGTCCATTCCGGATACACTTCTAGATCATCAACCACATAAGATGTGACAATTCTAGTTTTATCGGGAAATGTTACGCAATGAAGACCACTTTTATTCATCAAAATATTTGTTCCATCCATGCGTCTAGAAAAAACTTCTCCGAGGCAATAATCAGTTGCAGTTTTAATAAGTAGTTTTTCTATATCAAAAGCAGTATCATCAATCCATTTTTGTCTAAGGCCGTTGGGTTCTATAATTTCAAATTCATTTACTACAATCTCATATTGAGAGGGTGTTTGGTCAATTGTTTCTTCCACCGGCTGCACAAATTTAGAAGTTCCTTTGTTTAATTTTTTACTACTTTTTTTGCCTTTTTCCAATACCTCTTCACGAGGTTCTACCGAAGGTTCTGCTTCGATAACCGGAACAGGTCTTTTATAATATTTGCTTATTTTAATGCAAGTTCCATCAGGCTTAAGTACTTCAATGTCACCCGAAGCTTTAAAAATAATAACTTCCCCGTTTAAACTTATACATCGCATTTCCTCCTCAAGGACTGGCATTGGACAAGTATGATATTGCTTGATGTGTGAAATAACTGGTGAATTATCCTCGTATACTGTCTCCGTGATCATGCCATTAGGCCATGAAACATAAAGACTGTGAAAATATTTCGTTTCCTCCGTTGTAGATTGTCCATCCACAGCTGTCTTCGACATTTCTTTTTTTCCATTTGTTGTAACGTTGTCAGTAGTAGAATCAGCGTGCAAGGTGACTTTGTATATCTGTTTTTTTATATATATCAATACATGATCTTTACTTGTTATCCTAAATGAGTCACAAGTATCTCTGATTTCTGGTTTTACATAGTCCCCTAAAGCTTTATGCACCCAAAATTCATTATAACTGTTACCCGGTAAAATATTTAAAACAATATACTCAAAGTTCATTGGAATTGTTAAACTGTACATACTAGTAACTTTAGTGCCGTCTCGAGAAAAAAATATGGTGTCTTTACCAAATACTTCGACCCTTCTATCTCCCAAATCATAACCTAAGAAAGGTTTTGCAGGAATTTCTATAGATTCGGCATCTGCTGTTCCGTGGAAAGACTTTTTGTTTTTAATTGCCTTTTGTGCAGAAGCTGTCCTAGTTTTTTTACTAGCTTTCGAGTCTGTATCAAATGATATTGGTGACTTTGTAGGAAGTGATTCTGTAACTTCTGTTTCCGGGGATTCAACTTCCTCAACTTGAACAATTTCTTCATATTTTAAAGACCCCTCCATCAGAAGATCCATTTCGACATCAGTCGTTTCTATACAAGATTGTAACGCATGAGGATCAATAAAATCTTTTGACAACGATCGTGCCGCCATTAAGAGTTGTTCATCATAAATTTTTTCTTCATTTTGTATCCACTCATATTGCTCGTCCAAAATAAAATCAAAAAAGTCTTGCAAGCAAAGTGGTGTTGTTAAATGACTGCGCCACTCCTCACGTGCTATGCCTTCTTTATCGTGACTGTTATGAAACATTAGTACGTAACAATCTGTCACCTCACAATATTTGTAATCGACACAGTTAAATTTATTGAAAGCATCACGCATAACCTGGAAAGCGCAGTTTCCAGAAAGGTCTTCAAAAAAGTCAAAATCGTCGATCATATTATGCTGAATGGGTTGGTTGTTTTCTATTTCCGCAGCTGTTACTAATTCACTTATATCCGGACAGTCAAACAGTAATTTCAATCGTTGGACTTCAGGATCTTGATCTGATGGAGAATATGCGCATTCGTATTCATTTTCGCTTTTTGTCATTGATGGGAAAGATGGAGACAGCGTATGGTTGCTAGCAACTATTGAAGGACATTTGGGCAGAGGCTCGGCGAGTACACTACGCTTCAAATATTTCTTCTTAAACTCAGTAATGGTCGACGATGGTAAGTGGTGCTTCTTCAATGAACTCCGATTGGTATACAATTTGCGGCAAGCTAATAAATTAATAAGTCTATTTAACTCAGCCGTTTCAACGTCATCTCTTTCAAAACATGACAATAGAACATTTACATGGAAATTAATTTTGGCCTCATGTTCGTCAGTCGGACGTGGTTGATTTCTCCATAAGTTATTAATGGGCATGCCAAGAAGAGATGAAAATACGATGTTGTCTAAATTTATATTTCCTAAGTGAAAGGTTTTATATTTAGCTAAATCTCCATAGTCAAGCACAATTGGCTCTCTGTTTTCCTCATACTCTTGTCCGTATGTAAGACGATATTTTTTTTTACTAGGCTCTGTATTGCATAGTGTGTTGAAAATTTTTTTAACAAGGTTTTCCGAATTTTCCAGCTTATTTTCTTCAGACGTATTTTTAGCAGGTGCATTCATAGTAATTGCAGACGACAACGAGTCTCTGCTGGTCTGCTCACCATCTAAATCTTGACCACTGCACGCTGTCTCAAGAATAACGTCTAAAACTGAATAAATGGTTACACACTCCAAAGGTAAATCTTGAATTTTTTGCTCATAATACTTGTTGAAATACTCGTTGCAAACGTCTTCGGGTATATCCAAAATACTCATATTTTCCTGGTAATTAACGTGCTGTCTGGATAAGTCTTGGATATCGTACATGAGGAAACAGAGTTCATCGTAAATTTTATCAGGAGTTCCAGAAAGATCATCTGAATTCCAATACGGAGGTGAAAACACAATAAAAGCAGTGTCCTTGAAATCGTCTGCGGTATCCTTTTGTATTCGCAATAGTTGAATGTCATCCCAAAATTTCAGGGATTTTTCAGCTAATAATTCAGTGAGACTTTGACCTCTTTTTGTAGCTCTCAATAGGGTTGATGGTATTGAAGTCGTTGTTGGGTCAATTCTTATTTGCACAACTGCTGTTAAAGGTATACCAACTTTTACTAGACTCCCCGGTAGATACGGTTCCACAAATCCTGTAACAGCAACGTAGAGGTTGGGTCCATCAGTAGGATAATCGTCAACGTATACTTTGTCTCTCCATTCTTCACCCCTAACTCTGAGTTGAGTATTGAATTTCTTCCCTTCCGAACTTTGAGGGACGGCTGCAGGTTCTCCATCACCCTTTCCTTTGCCTTTAACTGGGGGAGGTGGTGGAGGAGGTTCTTCTTTTCTCGCACTTACAGTGCCTCTTACTTCTGCCCTGTCAAGCATGGTAGCAGATTCCCTTTGCATACCTTGTCTTACTTCAAGTCTTTGTGAACTAATATAAAGATATTCATCTTTCATCTTCAAAATAAGATGTTTAATGACCAAAGCCAATACATCAGGCGGAATATCCTTCTTATCTGCAAGGTACGATTGGCACTCTTCAAAAACTCGTAAATTAGCATCTTTAATTTTTTTCTCGCTTCCAAGTTGATTGATCATAAAAATTGTTTCAGTTTTGCAGATATTTTTTATTACAAATCTTTTTTCTTCAGCTGCGAATATTTCGAATTTGTTTAGATATATTCTTTCCTGTTCGCCACCCGCAGATTCGATAAGAATTACTTTTACCTTCCAATTTTCTTCGTCTAATGGCGCTTCTTCGATAATGGTTCTCCATACGCTTTCTTCAGGTTCCAATTTCTTATCCTTTTTAGGAGCCATTTTAACAACCTCTAGATCTGTCTAATCTATGCTCTAGAAAACAGGTTATTAGTAAATTACATTGACACTTGACATTGGGGACGTCGTTATGTATGGGTGTTACCACTGGTGTTACATTATGGTGTTATGCAAATAGTTTGAATTAAATTCATGGGATTAGTATGTCATTGATTAAATAAGACTATCCATTGACGCGGACAAGGATCATTTAGGCAGTGGCGCGTGGCGAAAATTGGAATGAATGCCACAAACTTGACTTTTTAGGGTTCCGTAGTCAAATGGCTAAAACGGAACCCTTATGGATTCGTCATGTCTGTCTGTCTGTCTGTCCGTCCGTATGTCACAGCAACTTTTTTCCGAAACTATAAGAACTATACTGTTGAAACTTGGTAAGTAGATGTATTCTGTGAACCGCATTAAGATTTTCACACAAAAATAGAAAAAAAAAACAATAAATTTTGGGGGTTCGCCATACTTAGAACTGAAACTCAATTTTTTTTTTCATCAAACCCATACGTGTGGGGTATTTATGGATAGGTCTTCAAAATGATTTTGAGGTTACTAATATAATTTTTTTCTAAACTGAATAGTTTGCGCGAGAGACACTTCCAAAGTGGTAAAATGTGTGTCCTCCCACTGTAACTTCTAAAATAAGGGAATGATAAAACTAAAAAAAAATGTATGATGTAGGTACATTACCATTTAAACTTCCACCGAAAATTGGTTTGAACGAGTTCCAGTATGTAGTTTTTTTTTAATACGTCATAAATCGTAAATTGTAATTGTACGGAACCCTCGGTGCGCGAGTCCGACTCGCACTTGGCCCGTTTTTTTAAATCTACAATGTTTCAAACTGACAACATTTATTTCAAATAAACCAATTACAGGCACTTTTGAATTGTCAAGGGGTTGGCCAACCAGAAAGATGAAGCTAGTTAAGCGTAGTAGGTACCTATGGAGAAGAATTTATGGGCAAGACAACGTTTACCGGCAACGCTCTCTTGTCAATGTCTTTCAAGTGCCCTAAGTTGAATAGTATCCTTGTAGCAATCAACATTTTAATTAGGATCTGTTGGCGCTCGCATGACATTGATAGGCAGATAGGGTGGCGCTGTTAGTAAACTTTTCAAAATGAATTGAAAATACAAGATGGTGGAGTTAGTTCCAATTTTGTTCACGCGTCCAATTAACTCTGTAGCGCTATACATATTTTGCATGGCAGTAGGCAGTGCTGGCGGGAATCGAGACACATGGCAGGAATAGGCAAATTTTTACAGTAAGCAGGGAGTGAATTATAGGCTAGTTGACAGTTTACGAGAATTTGAGAATCTAATATTATGCGAATAAAGGAAACAAATTAGTAATGTTCCTTGTGGTTTATTTTGTTCAAATTATGAATATTTTAGCGAAATATTTACACAGAACTATCTTTTCATTTTTATATCCTTTGATTGACCGGGGGTACTGTCATGGCGACTCAAGTGTCGTACTAAATAGTAATTACCTACGAGCACTGACCTATATCATACAAGTACGCTGGACATCATACTATCGATGACAAAACGAAGACATTCGATTTTCGCCATTTTGGCGCTGATAACAACGTGAGCGTCTGTGGAACTAATATTTTTGATAGTGAGTTTTACAAAATGCGCATACTCTCATGATAAAAATGTTCTAAAATGTCTCGTAGTAAACACAATAAAGTAGATTCTACGATTTAGACTTAAATCATCAGAGACGACGTATCAAATCAACACGACGACTATTTGCAACAGTGTGTCAATTTTAGTTCCTTAGATGCTCGAGCGGGGTGCTCTGAATCGCACAAAAAACAACTGTAATTTCCTATAGTATATTTAGTCCAGCGTACATGTTTATTAGAGGTCAGTGGCTACGAGTAATTCCATGGCATTTACGTTAAGTCCACTTTTTAGAACAGTGTTGTCACTTGTCAGCACACAAACTTCAAATAAGAGTTCTGTCGCAATATATAATATTCGGTAGATTAATAAAAATAAAAACTGCCACTTGCTCACCTCAGATATAGCTACTATCACGTGACCAGGAATTGACAGGTAGCTGTCACTATCCATATTTCTTTTGTAAATACATAGGTATAACTTAAGTTACTTGTTTTACGCGTAATTAATTAATATACCCCGTTGCGCAGCTGTTCACTAAAATTTCGTGGAAATTCAACAAACAGGCCCATTTCATGAAATTATTCTTTCGTCAAATGTTTCTTTAAATTAAGCCAATAAAAAAAAAATGTTTTTAGCAAATTAGGCCTTCGCACCATCAGCAGCATAAAACTATCTGTCAAATAAAGCCAATTTAATGGATATTAAATATTTAATCTGTGTTATATTTAAATTTAAAGTTCTCCTCCAAAAAAGACATCATTTATATGTGTGTTAATGTTTACCTGCTTTGACTTTGTCTTATGTTAGACTTGTTGTTAGATTAATGAACAGTGCCAAATTGTAAGAGGGACAACCAACTACCAATCAGTGTTAATCCTTTCAGAACCATTATTTTCGTATGTCAATTGGTATTGCAAAAGAAGCTTTATGTCTGCCGCATAAAGTATGTTACTATTTACAACAAAAAAAAACAGTAAATTACAAAGAGCGACGTGTCGGGCTCTGATTCGCGTTCAATGTCATGTGACCAATGGCTTATTTTTACGCAATTACTTCTCAAAAATATTAAATTTCATTTATAATAGGGACGCAAGCGCTTCTGCCGAGCATGAGGTCCTTGGTTCGACTCCCAGGACCTGCAGTGGTATTGGGTTTTTCTGTCTGGAATTTCACAGTAGGGGAGTCCGGATTTGTGCCCGGTTGACGGCAGAAGGCTCAACGCTATTACATGGGACTAAAACACAATTCAAAGCTAAATATAGATGTACTTATAGGTACCTACTATCTACACCTCTGCCCAACCCTTCGGAGAAACAAGGCGTGATTTATATAATTTACACACATCACGCCCAACTGGCCACAAATCCAGGCTCCGTTGCAACTGAGTGTAATATACAATATAAATGTGTATTTATGAAATAAAGAACATAATAAAAAGTAGGTGTCTTATACGAAACCGTACTTTATTCCTATAACATTAATATTTATATTCATATTTCGCTTCTTAATCTATACAATTCGCGAGAGTAAAGAGCATGCATTAGGAATTAGCAGAATAATATCATCATAAATCTCTTCTCTTTATGTTAGAATGCATGAAAATATGACAATTTTATAAAACATAGGGTTCAGTCCAATTCCTAGTCATTGTCAGTTCCTAGCCAAGTCCAATAGTGAATAATGTGCTTATACACTAAAGTTACACGGGTTGATTTTTCCAATGCCAGATAATTTTATCTGAGGAATATTTTTGAATTTTTGAGAGTCTTCCATACAGAATTTGTCACATGTCAATTTTATTTCACGAATAAGAATTATCTGTTGATGGAAAAATCGGCCCTAATAGACCAGGGTCGATAATTTTTTAAACTAAAAAAAATAATAGTAGGATGAAACCCATTAGAAAAGGAGGGGAATATTATAAAAATAAAAGGAAAAATAATTTACGGGCGATCTGAGGTCGGGAAGGGGATGGGGGTGAGCTTTTAAGGGTAAAAAACGGTTTTTCTCGATTTCCGGCAAAACTAAAAGTCCTATCGAAAAAAGTCAAATGGCAAAGTTGTAGGTAATAAAAAGATCTAAAACTTTTGTATTAACACTTTTTTCACATAACCTCAAAATTTATATGAAAAATTAAAAAAACCAAGTTTTTGGTTTTTTATTTTTATCTTTTACAAAAATCTTTTTTTCTTAACGAAATTTGGTGAAAACTTACCTTTTTATGTCCCAAATACGCTGTAATTTATTTGATTAAAAATATTTATTATTTCACCTTATTTTGAATTAATATCGAAAAAGCACCCTAATTTTCAATCGAAAATTCACCCGTCAAAATATCAGCTTTTTTAAAAAAGTTGGTATGTTTTCTGTTCGTTGAAATCTCTATTTTCCGATGGTGAAAAAAAATATAGATGTTACAATAGTAAATCTTCTCAGAAAATGCAAAAAATCGAAAAAAACTCGAATTCGAAAACAGATAATCTGAAAAGACAAAATCGAATTATTAATGCCTTCACTATTTTATCGTGAGTATACCCCCATGAAAAAAAAATATTAAAGAAATAAATGTCAAAATGTATAAAAAATATATTAAAAATCTATAATAAATGTATAAATATATAAAAAATATGTATAGTAAATATATTTTTAATAACTAACTTTTGGCCGATTTTCATATATATTTTATACATTTCAAATATATTTCAGATATATTCAAAATATATTTTTTTTATATTTTTAGCTATGTGTTTTATGTCTTTTAAGATATATTTTGAATGTGTCTAAAATATATGAAATATACATGAAAATCGGCCAAAAGTTAGTTATTAAAAATATATTTACTATACATATTTTTTATATATTTATACATTTATTATAGATTTTTAATATATTTTTTATACATTTTGACATTTATTTCTTTAATATTTTTTTTTCATGGGGGTATACTCACGATAAAATAGTGAAGGCATTAATAATTCGATTTTGTCTTTTCAGATTATCAGTTTTCGAATTCGAGTTTTTTTCGATTTTTTGCATTTTCTGAGAAGATTTACTATTGTAACATATATATTTTTTTTCACCATCGGAAAATAGAGATTTCAACGGACAGAAAACATACCAACTTTTTGAAAAAAGCTGATATTTTGACGGGTGAATTTTCAATTGAAAATTAGGGTGCTTTTTCGATATTAATTCAAAATAAGGTGAATTAATAAATATTTTTAATCAAATAAATTACAGCGTATTTGGGACATAAAAAGGTAAGTTTTCACCAAATTTCGTTAAAAAAAAAAGATTTTTGTAAAAGATAAAAATAAAAAACCAAAAACTTGGTTTTTTTAATTTTTCATATAAATTTTGAGGTTATGTGAAAAAAGTGTTAATACAAAAGTTTTAGATCTTTTTATTACCTACAACTTTGCCATTTGACTTTTTTCGATAGGACTTTTAGTTTTGCCGGAAATCGAGAAAAACCGTTTTTTACCCTTAAAAGCTCACCCCCATCCCCTTCCCGACCTCAGATCGCCCGTAAATTATTTTTCCTTTCATTTTTATAATATTCCCCTCCTTTTCTAATGGGTTTCATCCTACTATTATTTTTTTTCACTTTTTATTATTTTTAAAGGCTTCTACCCTGGTCTATAAGGGCTGATTTCTCCATCGCTAGATAACTTTTATTCGAGGAATAAAATTGACGTTTGACAGTTTTTGTATGAAATAACTGTCAAAAATTCAAAATTATTCCTCGAATAAAGTTATCAGATGATTGAACAATCAGCCCTTACCTATATAAATAAATACGATACGCATATGATTTGTAAATGCTACTTTATTAGCAAAGTTTTTATCACAATCAATATACCTAATTGGATTTCTTTTATGCATAAAACTAGGTAACAAACAATATAATGTAGGTATCAAAACTATCCCAGGAGCGCAATCGGCCGGTAGATGTAATCTACTCGCGAAGACACGTTGCAACTAAAACAAATAAAATGTTGTTAAGTTAGAATGCCTGGAAGAGCTACAGGTCTGGGCTTTAACGCTAAAGCGAAAAAAAATGGACATGTGTTTCTTTCCCATTCTGACCCTATGGATCCCAGACTTGGTTTTTGACAACCATTCAACAGTCCAAACTCAAGGTTTGCCAAAGTGCAATGGAGCGCAGTATTCTAGGCATCAAATTGACAGACCATATTCGCAACACCACACTGCGCTCTAAAACACAGATTACTGACGTTGCTCAAAAAGCCGCTAAGCTGAAGTGGGGCTGGGCTGGCCATGACTGCCGTATGCCCAATGAGCTGTGGCCACAAATAACCACAACGTGGAGCCCTGATATAGCTAGAAGGCGTCGCGGCAGACCTCGTAGAAGATGGCGTAACGAGCTGGACAAAACCAACGACCAGTGGTCTACTTTAGCCCTGGATCGAAAGAGCTGGAAGTCATGGGGAGAGGCTTTTGCCCAGCAGTGGGATGATGCAGGCTAACAATAACAGTAACAGGTAGTCACTAATTAAAAGATAAGTATAATTAATCTTCTTCCTAGCGCATCAATGGAAAAATAGTACTTTACAAGCTTTTTTTTTTTGTTTGGCCAAGAAACAGCCACGCTTACATGAATTGCAGGCACAGTTATTTCAATGTAGTACACACGGCGACACATCAAGCTATACATTTCCAGTTTTAGCTGACCTCGTATTGTATAGGTTTTTCGTACAATCAGAAGTCAGCTTATACTGGTTATGTGTAGCTTGATGTGTAGCCGTGCGAACTTCATGCAAAATATTATGACGAAACTATTAATAAGATATAAACAAAACCGGGCAAGTGCGAGTGGGACTCGCAAAAGAAGGATTCCGTACCACCACACAATAATATTTAACACTACATATTTTTATTAAGCGCGTTTCTCGTATGGGGCTCCCCATACAAGAAACGTGTTTTGTTCCCTTTTAAACCTTATTTTACTTTTATCATTCGTTATTATAGCTGCAATAGAAATACACACTGAAAATTGCTACTGTCTACCTTTTACAGTAGACAGTCGACACGGGAGGGAGAGGAGGCTTAGTAATAAGAGTTCCATTGGAATCCTTTAGGTACGGAACCCTAAAAAGAAATTGAAGAAAGACGAAGCCATGACTACCAACTGCCTTGATCTAGTGGTTACAACTGCTACTGCTGAGCATGAGGTCTTGGTTCGATTCACAGGTTGGGTGTGTTATTGGGTTTTTTCTTTCAGGAATTTCCCAGTAGCAACCCATAGTCTGGATTTGTGCCCAGTGGATGGCATTAGGCTAGCCCCCCCTCCCCCCACCCCATCACATGGGACTTAAGAGCGTTTACAACGGACGGCATTTCATACAAACTTTCAAGTCCTTGTTCTTCGAAAGGCATGAACCAATTTTAATGAAACTTCATACAAATAAGCAGGATAAATAGGTCTAAAAAGTTAGTTAAGAACATTTTCGAAATGTCTTATTTAAAAAAGGAAATCTCTGTTTCTATGGAAAATTTAAAATCGGTCGAATTCACATGTACCTACGAGTAACACTATTTTTCGAAAATGTTCTCAATTAACTTTTTAGACCTATATATCCAGCTTATACATAGGAATTAGGAAGTTTCATTAAAATCGGTTCATGCATTTCGAAAAACAAGGACTTGAAAGTTTGTATGAAATGCTGTATGTTGTCAACGCTCTTAAACATAAGTGGTGAAATCTGGGTGTACACTCTAAGGTAACCCTAACTGCCTAACCCTTTCAAGGAACTACAGGCGTCATGTTATGTTAGAGGGAGCACTACTTTGTGTAACAAGTAGGTCCTGCAAGCATGTAATACAATTCCTAAGTACTTACTACAATAGAAACACTTCATATTTCTGGCAAATGTTTATCAATCCATTCTTTGATCAATTTAGTGCCTCGTTTGTTTAATGAGTGTCCCAATCTGTCCATGACGTAAAATTCTCCTTGAACCCCAAGCTCTTTAAGTGAATTAAATGATTCCTTGCTCCATTCTAAATCGACCAGATCATCATTGTCGCCATGAATTTGGAGTAAAGGCGGCACTGTAATGATTAATAAAACACATGGTTATTTGTGAGTCAGTCTTTTTTTAGTTATGTGGTCTAGGCTCCAGGCTGATAGCATTGCAATGTGTTTAAGTATTACAATCATCAACCCTTCATGAGTAACATGGCTAGAACAACGCTAAATAAATTACTAATGATTTAATTCTACAGCATTTTAATCTAAGTCAAGATTAAAAATGTCTCAGTAGAGAAAAATAACTTTTTATTACTTACCTACTTTTAGATGTGGTCCAATCGAAGGGCGAGTATAGTGAGTAAATTATTATCAAGGCGAGTAGGTAATAAAAAGTTATTTTTGTTTAAGATATACTGATGCGGAATCACACAAATTTCTCCGAGTGTGTCCAGAGTGTTGGACTGGAACATGTGCGTTATAGAGCTCCATACCAAAACGGTAAAAAAGATGGGCTTATGGTTTGTGCTCTTTACTTGTTAACATACAATTGTGCATCAGAGTGCCTTAAAGCTAAAGTGAATCTACATATTTATGAGTTGGCAATACATACTCTTTGCTCTCTTCCATTTAATAATTTTCCTTTTCATGTGCAGTCTAAATAAACAATTATAATTATATTTTATTATTTGACTATTTAACACATAAATGTTTTCAATCTCGCTTTATGGCAAATTATGGAATTGAGTTAGCAGTACCGTCTGGCACACAACAGCTACTAGTGGGTGGATAAGGTATGCAGGACGCACCATGGCATGAAAGGGCAAATTAATTAACAAAAATGCTCCGACGGAGACTGGCCATACCAAATTACGTTTTAAAGTAATCTCAGATAAATTAGTATGTCTATTAACTCTAAGAAGCCTGCAGGTGTATGTGCTCAAACAATAATAAGAAGCATTAATACTTACACCTAACTCCAGCAGACTGTTTCAGTTCACTATAAACAGCAGAATTTTGATTTAAGAATGAGCTGAATGCGAATGTTGCAGCAATATTCTTTTCAAATCTATATGCAGAATGTAATGCCAATGCACCACCCATAGAAAATCCACCTGTAAATAAATGTTGTTGTACTTAGTACTAATTGTTTGCACAGCGAATAATCAAAGTGATTTTCTGAATATCAGAACCAGTGATTACCTTGAAACTTTACAACTGTAACTTATTTATTGTCATTGCTAATGGTCAAATATTGACACAAATGTTTAAAATACAGATGATATGATGTTCTATGTCTATGTTCTATGTTACGGGTTTGGTTTCCGCACTTAGTCCTGCAAGTGGACCATTGTGCGTGGGCCATGGCGGCCGTCGGTGGTTATTCCAACCAGCCCACCTCCCTCCAGAAGCTTATTAAGTCTCCTGGTCTGTTGAGAACATCTGTGTAAGATCTGGGTGTCCCGAGGGTTTGCGACCTAATCTGGGTGACGCCTGTGCACTCAAAGAGCACATGCGCGACGGTTTCATCAGCCTCCATGCAAGCTCTGCACAGGGGGCTGTCCGTTATGCCTATCGTGTGGAAATGTTTGTTTAGTGAGCAGTGTCCCGTGATGGTCCCCGTCATCAGGCGCAGGCCTTTCCTGTCCAGGCGTAGTAATTTTTTGGTTAGCCTGCCATCTAGTGATGGCATGGCTTCCTTGGACTGCCTGCAGCCTGGTGCCAAGGACCACCAGTTCTCTGCTTGTGCGTGGGTGTGCTTCTGTAGCCACCTGCGTAGTTGATTGAAGGGGATGGGTACGACTGGTTCCGGCCCATAGACTGGCGTGCTGGAGATGATATGATACAATACTTCCAAAATTCGAACTTAAAGATGTTGTTTGCTTCAATAATTTAATTATACTTTATTCAGTAGTACATTGATGACTCTAATAATTATAAATCTGTAAATACTTGTTTGTTACAGTTTCCAATCATATCTTGATCAACATTTTTGCATTTTGCGGGCTACCTTATCCCGCCCACCTTAATACTCTAGACCAGAATAATGAGAGGCTTTCAGACACTTACCAATTATGATCCTATTAGTAGGTATTCCAGCATCATTTTCATTTTTAATGAGATTCTTTACTTCCGCTTCTATATTTGCAATGGAATCCAATTTTTCAGGCACATTAGGACTGATACCAGCTCTATCAAACCAGACTTTACTCATTTGCCCTCCCACTGGAGAGTAAGGCTGTAGTGGTGCAGTTGGGTACATCACTTTGATATGAGGAAATGAGAAATTTGATACCATTAATCTTACCCATTCTTTCATATCAGCACCTGAAGATCCTGAAACCATAAGTTTTATTTTTTAAGACCAGGCATCAAACCTTTTTCTTAATGGTACCTAGCTCCTGCTATTATATTATTTCTATTGCCACATTATTGTTTTTTTCTATTGAATATTCGATGTGACTTTTTTTACTGTTAGCTTTATTTTACTGATAAATTTATGGGTACATTTTCAAAGATTCATTCAGAATCATGTACCGAATCAATCATTTATGCAGTGTAATACGTTTTACTAAGTACAAACTTAAATAATTGCGATAAGGTTAAAAATGTGCTATTCTTACCCGATCCATGGAAAAATATAACTGTTCCAGAATGTTTTGATCCGGTATGGTGAGTCAAATGCAGCGCACCTAGTCTCGACATTTTACACCAGTTAACATGTAATTTAATAATTATTAGTGTGTAAATAAATGTATTTGTATTGTAATTCGTGCTTCGTGCCAAAATCAAAATACTCAAAAAAATTATAGTACTCTGTGGTTTAATCACAAGATGTCAATTGTAATTTTTTTTTTGGAATTCAATAACCTGGCTACTAAGGCCTTTAAGTCAAGTCCACAAAATCAGTAATCAAGTCATAGAAAAGACACATTTTTAGTTTTTGGAACACAGTCACTATTATAAGAATTCAATTCAATTTAAAAAAAACCTTTCACTGTGTTTTTACTGAATTTTAGAGTGGTTTAAATAATTCAAGTTTATTTTTATAAATGTTTAAGTGGCGGTTGGCAGAAGTTGTTGGATGTTTACGACTATTCTTTCTTGTTTTGTTATTTCTTCCACATTGTTATTCATAGATGGTCAATATTTTATTACTAATTACCTACTCACATCCATTACATTTTAACCTCCATTTTGTATTGATACTACCTGCAGTTTTATCAGTTATTTATTTCATTGACAGAGATAGGTACGATAAAATCCAAGATTTGTGTTTTCTGTACCTAATTACTTTATCCATCAATGCTATTTTATTCAAATTTGGTTGTGAATACGTTAACAAGCTTCCGACGTAACAAAGTGTTCTAAAACAACAAAAAGTTTAATGACGCAACAAGAAGTAGGTATGTAACGATTTTTAAACTAGAAAGACTAGAAAGAATTAATTTACAGTTGTCCAGTTCCTCCAGAGCAGGAGCTCATACCTGAGTAAAGAAGAAACATATCCGGCCGTGGTATAGGAACTGCAACTGCTTCAGTCGCGGTACGTATGAGCAAATACAAATTGGATTAGTTTCGCACAGATGTGCTCAATTCTTCTTAGGGATATACCTGATTTGGTTTGACTATATTCGGAACTAGAACTATGTGATGTGGACTCATTATTTTCGTTAATTGAGCTTATTTCTACTTTTTGTTGACGGCGAAAATAGAAGTATTCCAATCAACAAGTATTCCTCTAATTCCTATATGTCATAATTAGCCTCTATATAATGTTTCGACTGCGGCGGCACAGGCCTCCTCTCAGTGAGAGGGAGTGGGCCGTAATCCACCACGCGGGCCCAGTGCGAGTTGGTAGATGTCACATGTCTTCGAATTTTTGGTTCTAGGACATGCCGGTTTCCTCACGGTGTTTTCCTTCACCGTTTTGAGAGCAGTGCTCATTAAATTATTTACACAAAGTAAAGCCCCTGCCTGGGTTTGAACCCTCGACCTAAAACTCAAAGTGAAGGCCGTTATCACTGGGCCACCACCGTCCCCATATGTATAATTCCTATATAAACTTCTAATACTAAATTAACTAATTAAAATATAATATCTTATCCTAACTCCTCGGTTTTAATGAGTCTTCATCTTGGGCGAGCTTGAATCTCTCACTGCACTCAGGAGTCTAGTCTTTAACTCCCTCTCTTCGCTCAAGAGTTAACTCAGAGCTTCCGTGCTGCGCTCGGGAGTTACGGTCAGAATTCAATGTAGTGTCCGTGATCTAAGACACTGCATTAGCGCGTAAGACCCATTCGTTGTTCACACACATTTTTTCGCCATGAAAAACTGTGGTTGATTCGCCGTGTGGAGGCAAAGTCGTCAGTGCTGTATCCTGGATTCCTGGATCACACCGTAAAGAAACTGTGCCGCGTACAACGGACCTTACAGCGTTTGTCCACCGCCACGGACAACAACGAGAAACGAGATTATTCGAAACCGACATGATGTCCCGTTGACAGACGTGCGGAGGTCACGCGGCCTTAGTAAATGGGTATCGTATCACTACTTTGGCGCCGTCATCTCGTTCTCGTTGACGTCCCGAGAACGTGGCGGCGGTGGTCACACGGCCTTAGTAAATAATCTATTATTCTTCTACAAGCCTCATAAATTGAAGCTTGTTAAAGAATTCAGAATTTGTACGTGCACGATAGTTTAAAGGTACGCGAACTAAGCGATAAGTGATCAGGGGGCTACCACCAGCTCTTATAGCAGGGCGGAAGTTGAACTGCACTGCTTTTTTGTAAGTACAAAAAAGCAGTGCAGTTCCCAGCGCGTCTACTGCGAGCTGCAAGTAATACTCGAGAGTGGCGTTTCAACTTGCGACCGTATCAATGTCTGTACTGTAGGTATATGTTTGCATGGAGTAGGGTTACTCTTAACCTACTCCTACCCTACTCCTACTTTACTCCTAACCTACTCCTACACTACTCGTACCCTACTCCTATGAGTAAATAAAGTATTAAATAAAAAATAAATAAAACGTATCTTAGGTCAACAACGTATCTTAGGACATGGAGCGACTGCCTATCTGACGATAGGCAGTCGCTCCATGTCATGTACAATACTGGTATTCAGCTGCATCTGGTGAGACTGAAAGCCTACCCGAAAATACTTGAGAAAAAGCTAAGCAAATTGATTGATAGCGCCCTTAGAATAGGACAATCAAGGATCTCACATATGTAACTCATCTTGCATAATATAATTTTAAATAGACAAACAGTAATAAAATTATTAAAACTATCGACACTTATGGATTTAATAACATAATTATTTAAAATATTAATTAACTATTGGTACAGGGTAGGCATACAAAAATGATCTCAACATTTTTGTTTTTCGGGTCGTGGAGACATCCTCGGCCAGTTTCTCTGGCTTACTGTGTTCTTCATCATCTGTATTCAATAAAGAGATACATCTAGCAAGCAAAAGTTTTTCTCGTTCTTCCAAACTCAAAACCTCCTTTTGTTTTGGTTGTTGCCATTTAAATTTATATTTGTTTTCTATGTTACACTTTAATTTATCGTTATGAGTAGCTAGAATTGTTTCTATACCATGATAAACTTTATATTCATTCGGTGGAGGAGCTCTATCACAAATGTCTGGAAAACGTTTAGTTCGAAATAAAGGTCCACGTTTAAAAGCGGGAAAACATCTTGGCTTTTCTAAGCAGTAATAGCCAGGTCCAGGTGTATCTAATAACCCATGTACGGGAATCCAGGAGTGCCACGGCAATAAACGCTCCTCAGAAGAGGAAAATGGGACTGGAGATTGTAATTGAGAATATTTTTCTTTATTTATTGTAGCTAGAGGTAAATCTGCTGGACTTGGCTCATCAAGTTTTTTAACTAAAGGTTTCATTCGAATAGTTTTGGATTTGAATTCCCATGCTGGTAAAATACATGGCTTAGCTTCGTTCTTTTTATCTAGTGGTCCTATGTCATCATCGTCGCTTTCCTCGAATATGTCTTGTTTAAATCTTCTCGCTGAACATCCAAAAGGCGCAGTAGGACATTTAACAAAATTACCTAGTCTCGTATTGACGTGATAAGTAGCTGGACTTGGTCCCTCTTCGCGTTGATTTCTAAACCGGTTTGCTTTCACACCGAAACAAGCTGGTTCTGGTAGCTTAGCATGACAGAGTTCATCAGGAGGAGTTATTGCATCAAAATCTCTTCGCAACCAGTGATCTGCTGGACCTGGGCTTATATCATATTTTGATTTAGAATTTAGAAATCTTTTGGCTTTTGGTCCTATAAATTGAAGATCTGTGCCTTTAGGTAACATGGGACTATATGCTGCAGGGCTGGGACGATTTTCTAATATATTTCTTTGCTGGACCATTTCCATAAAACGCATTTGCTTCGTAGTTTTTCGTTTCAATGCGCGGACTTTTTCTGCACAAATTTCATCAATTGTAGGCTCCCTTTCAAGATAATAATCTGCAGGACCAGGTCTTATTTCAACATTCTTTTTATCCCTCGCAGTTCTCTGGCTCCATTTGCATCCCCGATAAAAAGCTGTAGACTCGATCACTGTAGCATCATAGAACGGTGGGCAAGCTTCTTTAATCTCATCCCTCATTCGATGTTGAGTACCGTCTGGTGTTATGTTAAAACCATGGTCATTTCTTGACGGAGTTGACAAGCCTTCATCGCCCAAGACAGATCGAGGTACGGTGCCTTTAAAAAGTCTTCGTTTAACTTTACCTTGACATACAACGTCCTCTTGTATTTCTTCTCCAGTGGGACATTCACATGGGGTTGAAATCCCACATTTACACAAAATTTCTTCTAAATCTTCTGCACTGAAGGCTTCATACGGGAATCTTGGCTTTTTATAAAGCATTGACGCACAATTTGGAATATTACTTGGCAAAGTCTGGTCATATACGGCTTGAGTCCATACTTTAGCACCACCTTCCGTGATGCGAGGAGTCTTCGAGAGAAACGGAGCTGCATTCTGTTTTCTTCTGCTTCTATCACCTTGACTATACGAACCAGGATCGAGAAGGGTAAAATATTTTGGTGGTGGTGGAAATCGAGCAGCTAAACTATAGGCCATAATAATTTATTATATTATTATGCGGGTATTTCAGTGCTGGAACAGTGATCCAAAAGTACACACCATCTTAAATAAAATTTTAGAAAAAAGTACAATAAAATTATAAAATTGATTTGGTACCTACTACAATCAAGGCCCAATAATCATCTGCAAACTACAGTTTTATTTTAATACATTATTTATGTCTGTCAGCTGTCAAATTTTAGCTTTGGGCTCTAATAGGCTGAGAGCCTGAGAGCATGAAGGAAACCTTAGGGTTGGTACAAAACTTTTTACGGAAAATCCAATCGACTTCAGAAAAACTAAAAAATAAATTTAGTTTCGGAAGTGGCTGGCAAATTGCTGCCGATTTACAAGTGTACAGACGCCAGCACATCAAGCTACTACAATCTGTCAAATTTCTTTACTAGATTTTCAACTTTATCAGTAACGTATTAAGGTTCAAGGTTGATTGGGAAAATTTGACAGTTTCGGGTAGCTTGACCTGCTGGCGTCTGTACCAAAAAAAAAAATTCTCTCTACCAAATGAAAAAAGAATCGCGTAAATTGACCTAGGAATCACGGATAAGTAAGACGACGGACGGTATGTAAGTATCATGAAAAAAAACTTAGGCATCCCCTCCTTTATAGTAATAGTTTGCATTGAGGAGACTCGTATAGTAAGACTTAATGTACAGACGCCAGCAGATCAAGCTACCCGAAACTGTAAAATTTTCCCAATCAACCTTGAACCTTAATGATTTAGATATAAAGTTGAAAATCTATTAAAGAAATTTGACAAATTGTAGTATATTGACCTGCTGGCGTCTGTACATGACTTTCGTCTTGTCCAAATTCATGCCGAGGCCAACCCGCCGAGAGGTTCCATATATTAAGGCCGTGCAGCATTTGGTCTAGCTTTTTCAGCGTCTCTACCATTATGGATGTCATCGGCAAATCGAAGATGTGAAATGTACTCGGCGTTCACGTTGATACCCTGTCTAGTCCAGTCCAGCGTCTTGAAGACTTCTTCCAACGCATTTGTAAACAGTTTTGAATATTACAACCCCCTGTCTCACCCCCCTGAGCAGTTGGATGGGGCTGGTTGTCTGGTCCTGGATCTGAAAATTCATCGTGGCAGCGTCATACAAACATCTCAACACTTCGATGTAGCGCCAGTCAATTCGACATCGTTGCAGAGAGGTCAGAACTGCTCATATTTCGATGCAGTCGAAGGCTTTCTCGTAGTCCACAAATGCCATACACAGCGGCTGATTGCATGGATGTGGTCTACGGTGCTGAAGCCTTTAGGAAAACCGGATTGTTCTGGCGGCTGGAACTCGTCAAGTCTCCTGGTAAGACGGTTCTTGACGACCCTCGAGAACAGCTTGTATACGTGGCTCAGAAATGAGATAGGTCTATAGGTCTTCAGTAAGGATTTGTCACCTTTTTTGAAGAACAGTAACCGTAAATATCCTCGACTTACCCGGGTATCTCGGACTTCGAAGTCATGATTCTGCCATCCGCAGTTCTTAGTTTCGTCAGATGGGATCTCCCTAATTGCTGGGCGAACACTTTCGACCCTCGGTTCTGCTTAATCGCGACCTTAATGTTGCGGGTGTTGGCGCATCGAAGATCGCGTCGCGTCGCGTTTCCTAATTTTTTGGTTTAAGGCCCTCTTATCTGACGAAGACGGCTGCATAGATGGCAACTCTCGTCTTTCCCTCATAAGTCCGAGAATCTCGAAAGGAAAGTTTGGACACCTTACTTTTTCGCTGCGACGGGAAAGTCTGCGAGACACGTCACGTAGTCACGTCAAAGTAATTTTAATTCTCCTAAGTCTAAAATTACTTTATAAAAATCGTTTATTAATACAAGTTCCTCCAAAACAAAAACATTTTTTAATGTATTTCTAAATTAGGTATTTTTTGTTAGATTTGGTAATACAATAGCAAACTTAACTAGGTATTTTATAGTGTCTAATATAATTTACATCAAACTTACAATTAATTATTTCCAGATTTGTAATGCTGACATGGATATCATTAGTGTAGATGCTAGTCATCCAGGAGCCAATCATGATTCTTTCATTTGGTCCAATCATCCTCTGAGACTTCACTTGGAGAACTTAACTTATGCACCACAAAGGCTGTATGACTTTTAAGTAAAATATTTAAAATGTAAAATAATAAAAGCAGGTAATTATCATGTGTGCCGTAGTCCCTGGAAGGGACCACGGGGAATTTCTTTACCCGTGGTCCCTTCGAGAAATACAATGCTGCCGAATTAAAATGGTAGTTTCTGCAAAAAGATTTATGTTTATGAACTTATATAGAAAATAATAGATATTATATAATGCAAACCAACATGAAAACTGTAAGTTACATGAAAAACAGTGTAAATTAGTGCAAAATGGGCGGTCTTATTGCTATAGCGATAAATTTAAAGTTTTGCCAAAATATATTATCTATTTACTTATTACCTACTTACTATATGAAATGAAATTAGTCAAAGATAAAAAAAAAAAATAAGAACAATAAAGCCTCATATTACTTTGGATATGCGTAAATTGAATTTCAAAATCAAAATCAAAAGTCATTTATTCAAATTAGGCTGAGAATCAGCACCATAGACTAGTATATCATTTTGGGGGAATCAGCACATTTCGAACGTCAAAATTCCAAAAGACAGTCCCCCAAAAACACCCGCCCTTCACCACTTCCTATAGTGCTATCGTTGGGAACACAGAGTACATTTGGTTGGGAAGAAGAAGTATCGCAACAAACTCCACAGCATTTAAACTACAACAATGGTACTTATTAAGAAAGAACTAAGTACCTACATTCATTATGAATATATTTTCCCAACAACAACAAGAACAATAATCCTAAGAACAATAATGATGACACCAATTTTGAATCCTGAATCAGAATCTCCAGAAGCATATTACGCCAAGAAACATGGCCAGACCCGGAACATAATAGAGAGGACCATAGGTGTACTAAAGGCTCGATTCAGATGTTTATTAGTCCATAGTGTGCTACATTACCAACCACATGTAGCTGGTTGTATTGCAAATGAATGTGTGATTCTACATATTTGTAATGCAGCAAATTTATCTGTACCAGAACTCACAGAAGATGAAGTACAACAAGAAGCCCTCATCCGGACACGGTGGCGCCCAGAGGACACGGTGGAGCACACGGTGGAGATCTGCCCTGCTTGGGCGGAGCCCCGCCGTGTCCTCGTAGAGGCGATCGGCAACGGCGGCGACCTCTCGCGTCCGGCCTTGGTGCAAGCCATGGTCCGGGGCGTGAGGGAGTGGGAGGCAGTCACCTCCTTATGCGAAGCAGTCATGCTAGCGAAGGAGGTGGCGGGGAGGCTGAGGGAAAGAACCTCACGCCTCAGCCGCCGCGGGAGACTCTCCGGGCGTCGGGAGCCGCGTGACGACTCCCGGCCACCGTAGGCGCGGGCCTGCGGGCGGTGAGTAATGGGTAGCTCACCGTCCGATCAGGACCAGGCCCGTGCCGGACGGCGCGTTGTGTTCCACGCGCGCCTCAAAGAGATGTCAGCAGAGGACGGGGCCCGACAGGGCCGAAGCCTGCCAGGGCGGCGGGATCTTCCGAAAGGTTAACCGCTGCCCAGGAATAGAAAGGGCTAAGGAAGGAACACGGGTGGGTTTTAGTCAGTTAAAGTCTGACACTCCCTTCCGCTCCACCCAGAGCGGGAGGGGTCATTTGATGATTTCCCACCCACAAAAAAAAAAAAAAAAAAATCCCTATATGTGAAATTTTCATGAAGATCGACGCAACAGAGAATTGCAGATTGGCATAGCTACAAGGCAGGATCTAAATAAAAAAAAATCAAAATCAAAAGTCATTTATTCAAATTAGGCTGAGAATCAGCACTTTTTGAACGTCAAAATTACAAAAGACAATCGAGAAAAAAGAGATCTGGTTGCGTGCCTCTGGCAACTGCGTAAACTGCGTTAGAGTCTGAAAGAGTTGGTTTTCATTAAAAAAGATAATTTTTGCATAGTAACAATACACAAGGTCATTAGGTACATACAAAAAACAATACCACATTATTTCACCAGTTGAAATCATGCGGTAATACTTTTCTTTATTAAACTGAATGGTACATAACGATACAGTCTACACTCTACAGCCATAATGGAGGCCTATGTTGCAAGAAGTCAGGCTGACTTGGTAGCTGATAATTGATAATGAAGGGTTAACAACCAGAAGATAAAAATGTTAGTAGTACCTATTATGAACTTGTTTGAACATTACAGTTCAAACTTACAACAACAACATGAACTTCAGTGGATTGGGAGAGGTGTCCATGTTACTTAAAAAAAAAATACAAAACATGTAGGTTAGTAAGTAGGTATACCTACCTAAAAGTACTTATGTTTTTGGATCCACGCACATTGCAGTGATGTAGGTACACTTACATTTTGATGGAACATTAATAGAACATTTAGGAAATTACCTACCTATACCTTCATTATTTTTCTTTTGCAATCACAATGTAATACGCTTATTTATAATAGTACAGACACCAGCACATCAAGCTACTACAATCTGTCAAATTTCTTTAATAGATTTTCAACTTTATCGTTAAAGCATTAAGGTTCAAGGTTGATTGGGAAAATTTGACAGTTTCGGGTAGCTTGACCTGCTGGCGTCTGTACATAGATAATAGTATTGTTCTTATCAAGTTTAAATTATTTTAACTTTTTAGTTCTTTTTATTAGCAAGTAGGTAATAAAAGCATGTTTTAAAAAGTATTTTTTTCTTTTAATTCAATTGTTAAGTTTTTAGTATTTTTAATGCGAGATTGACTACGGCGTAGTTCGTAGCGCGTAGCAGTGTTTTTCCGTTAATGAACGAACGAACTTATTATCCCAAAAATGGGGTCGCATATTATTCACGTCCACCAAACCACCACGACTCACCCATCAAAAACGGTCCATCCATCAAGACGAATCAAACTCGACGCGGTTGAGTCGCTTAATTACCGAGCTCCTATGGCCACCTTCCAGGTTCATCATCAGACCCTGGTTACCATCTAGAACCAAAGTAGTCGTCAAGACGAATCATACGAACCCAAACTCGATGGGGTTGTGTCGTTTAATTACCTACCGAGTTCCCATGGCCATCTTCCAGCTCCATCATCAAACCCTGGTTACCATCTAGCACCAAAGTACTCGTCAAGACGAATCATACGAGTCCAAACTCGATCGGGTTGTGTCTTTTAACTACCGAGTTCCTATGGCCACCTTCCGGTTCCATCATCAGATCTAGCTCCATGTCATAATAATTTTGCATTGTCGTCCGATTTACACATGCATGCAAATTTTTTGCTCAATCAGTAATCGGGAAGTGGATGAAATTTAACTTGCAAGATTTGATTACTTTTAAACTCGGGACAGGTGAAACTAAATAAAAGCTTGTAAAAAGTGGGTCCTGTGGGTCAACCCTGACACCAGGCAGCCCAGATCTCAGATCTTCCCCAACAATAGTGAGGAACTTTCTGTCGATTTCAGATAGTTCCAAATGTATGCCAGGTCTAACTCCTGTTCTTCTGCTGTCAGTACAATATGTATATACACAAGAAAACAAAGAGTATAATAGAAAATCATGTTTCGATTACTTTTTCTTTTCTTACCGATAAAGAATTAGATTTAAGTTTTTTGCTGCCATAGACAAGCATTCAACTTCGGTGAACTTCGGTCAACAGCCGTTCACTTTTATTACTCTCATTACGATTATTAGCGGAGCAGAAATAGGCCTGCTTTAGAACTGACTGGAATTTGAACGTTTTTTTAAAAGATCATAGTAAGCCCTCTGTTGTTACTTGTTTTATTTAGTACTAGCTTCTGCCCGCGACTTCGTCCGCGTAAAGAAACTTTCTTATTTTTTGTTTTCCGTAAGAACCATCCTTGTACAGACGCCCGCAGGTCAAGCTACCCGAAACTGTCAAATTTTCCCAATCAACCTTGAACCTTAATGCTATAAAGTTAAAGTTGAAAATCTATTAAAGAATTTTGACAGATTGTAGTAGGTTGATGTGCTGGCGTCTGTACATACTTCAAAGGAAAATTCTAAAAAAAGAATTAGCGAAATCAGTTCAGCTGTTCTCGAGATTTGCTCTTAGCAACACATTCAGCGATTCATTTTTAACCGACTTCTAAAAAAGGAGGAGGTTCTCAATTCGGATGTTTGTATTTTTTTTTTTTTTTTTTTTTATGTTTGTTCGCGCATAACTCCGTCGCTTGCCAACCGATTTGAAAAATTCTTTTTTTGTTGGATAGGGTATACTTTCCAAATGGTCCCATGAAAATTTTATCGAAATCGGACAAGCGGTTTTTGAAAACACAACAAAAATCAAAAAAATTATAACAACTAAAAAGTGAAAAATAAAAACTTTTTTACAAAAAAAAAAACAACCAACTTCCATAAAAACACTAGAAAGTGAAAAATAACTTTAATTTCGGAAGTCGGTGGCGAAAAACGAAATAAAAAAACCAAAGACACCGGCTTCCGAAATTAAAGTTATTTTTCACTTTCTAGTGTTTTTATGGAAGTCGGTTGTTTTTTTTTTGTAAAAAAGTTTTTTTATATTATAGACTAGCTGCGCCCCGTGGTTTCACCCGCATAAGTTTCGATACCGTGGGAATATCGGAATAAAAATAATCCTATGTGTTAATCTAGGGTGTCAGCTACGTTCATACCAAATTTCATGAAAATTGGTCCAGCTGTTTGAGCGTGAAGAAGTAACAAACAAACACACTCACTCAAACTTTCGCCTTTTTAATAAATTAGTGTGATTCTTTGGAACACGACTGCCTGTATACCTTTGATCTTCCCAGAGGCAGTGGGATGACCCGCTCTGCAGTGCAGGAAGTAAGTCGAAATAATCTGATTAATAAAATTCGTCCACTAACACTGCTGAGCGGAGGGACTCTGCGTGCTTGCTTGGCATGTCCACCTGTCTGGACACCCGCCGCCTCAAGTGGGGGCTTACCACCAACTCATATACCAGGGCAGAAGTTGAACTGCACTGCTTTTTTGGCCCTGCTATAGGAGCTGGTGCATAGAGTAAAGTAATATATCGGAGCTGGTGGTAAGCCCCCTGTTAATCTGTATTGACAGAGGAGGTGGTGGGTACTGAGGCCTCATTCTAGACTGCTTGTTCGCGTTACGCAGAATATTTACACAAACATAACGTGTGGACGCTTAGTTGTAGTTCGTTCGTCAACGAGGTCGATTATATCGACTGACGTCGACTAAAGACTAAACTCTGCTCAAAATAATGTGCGCGCTGCGCTGTGTTGCGTGTCTTGGCTGGATGTTGCAATCAAATGCAAGTAGTTTGCAATGGAACAGTGACTGTATTTCGCACTATAAAGTAGGTCAAGCTACCTGAAACTGTCAAATTTTATCAACCTTGGACCTTAAGATTTTAAAAATAAAGTTGAAAATCTACTTTTTTCAGATTGTAGTAGCTTGATGTGCTGGCGTCTGTACATACCTATGTCAATGGTAGACATACTGATTCCATGCGGTACTTTCAAACACTGCAAAAGATGTGTGTATTGCCTTACAACACTGTCACTGTCATCACAGCTGTCTTCCTATCGTCTGTCAAACTAATAAGCGTCAAACTTGACAGTCCCCCGTGATAGGTAATAATTTTTTTCATCAATTTTGATGACAATTTTGATGACAATCACAGAGTACAGTACATAGTTCTTGCAACTTTCGAGTTTGGCGAGGAAGTGCTGACTACCGATAACTTAAAAAATATTACATGGGTTGTTGATTGTTGAATTATTAATACACCTGTAGCAGGTTTATGTGTGATATAAGTCAATAATGCATCTCAATGATATCACTAATATGTGACAAACATGGGGTTGACCCGAATGAAGCTTTTCATTATTTTATTCGGTCTCAGCTTACTGCCGTTAGCGTTTGGCGATGAGGAAGGAATAAACATAGATTCTGTGTGTAATTCTACGGGATCAGAGCGTGTTGATTACGAATTTAATTCAGATGTAGTGAATAGTGAACATATAATAACGTACAAGGGTTATTTCCCACGATCGACTCGAGAGAACTATGTCAGCGCTGCTTTGAGGAATGCAGGGGTGAGTTTACATAGGAAGAATTAAGTTTTACTACCGGTAACCATAATGATTATTTTATTCTGATGTATCTAAGTACTTTGAAAGACCTAACAGCTAAACAAAACAGAATTAAAATAGCAAATGCAACTGTCAGCCTAATAAAAATGTTCACATAGAAAAACAGAAATGTGAACAACACAGCACTGCCCACTAAAATGAAAAAGAGAACAACAAAGCTAAAATAAAAAATATGTATTTATGTGTTATAATATTACCAAAAAAACTAACTTCAAGAAGCTAGGCACTCTACATAATCATTGCTTAACTTATTTGTTTACCTATTTTTGTTGCTGATAGTTAATTTAATTTTTTATCTGAGGCACACCATTCAATAAATAGGTGATTGTTTTCTCTAGTATAAAAATATCTGAATAAAATCTTTATAACTTTATTACTTAAAACTAAATTTACAACTTGGGCCATGGTGATTGTATAGTTATTGTGATTGTGACTGCTTTGCAGGCATGTTGCAAGCCCCAGATGAACATTATTATTTACAATTATGTTAAGATATATTTATTTTCTCAAATATGTGTACACATACATGAAAAAAAAATGTGCATGCCGAATAACATATGAAAAGAATTGGTTCAGACATGAACCATGTATCAGTGTCAGGTATATTTTGTCTGAGACATATTGAGCTGGTCTCCCATTTGGTGCAACCTTGATGTGCACACCACACTTTTTTTGTTATTTGATTTAAAGTATGTCATAGTGTCACTTTATTTCTCTAAGTATGTTTTTCTTTTAATTTTCTTTTTATATATTAGCACCTTCTTTTATATTAATGTAATGTGTTATCATTTAATTGCGCTTTTGTGTTTTATGTGCACTGAATAATTGTTTTATCTATCTATGTGTGCATGTTTTCATATTAATCAGTTTGTAACTATTTGTCCATTATTATATTTCTAATTTAATTATTTACATAAATACAAGTTTGCTGTATGCTGATATTGCACAAATAGTTGTCTACAGTTTCACTTTCATCCTTATCCATGTGAAATGCTTATTGAATGATGTCTTACCTGACAGATGCTAAGCAATGATGAAGTTGGTGATGGTGCATCATCACCAACTTCATCATTGCTTAGCATCACCTTAGCTTGCCTAAAACATCACCTGAGACTTGAAAACACTCCGGCAAAGAATTATAAAATGTTACATATTACATGCTTTGGTGTAGATGTGTTCCCATCCCACTCTTGCACCCGCAGTTGTGCAACAGTCACAGGGATAAAGCAACATGCTAAGTTCCATTTATTATTTTGGGCCTCACATTATAGCTATCAGAAATCACAGACTTGGGTATTCAATTCCTTGGTTTAGCTGCATGCACAATGCACATTTTTTAAATATAGAGTGATATAGAGACACAATATACATACTATTTTTTTATAAAACTCCCTTATCCCCCGTCGCATTGCATTGCCCACCCTCGCTATTGCTTCGGTTTTGCTTAGCATTCTTTCTGACTTTTTCATTTTGCTCGGCTCTTTAAGCGCCGTGGCGTGACGTTAAATAATTTATAACCATCCTCAAGAATTGGTCTATCAAATACAAAAAGATTTTTTCTAATCCGGCTGGTAGTTCAAGAGATTAGCATGTTCAACAAACAAACTCTTCAGCTGTATTATGTTCAAACTAACAAACAAACTCTTCAGTTTAATTATTAGTACTTTTTTAGATATTCCAATTTATGAGTCACACACAGATAGCAAGGATTGACTTGTCTAATACATTTCTATGATGTTTGAGTTTAAAAAATTACTTCAATTGAGCTTGGTATCATTTGTATGAAAATATGCTCATATTATAAGTTGTGATAAGTAAGTTTTGACAACTTATATTATATCTCTGATCTCTAAAATAATTCTCTATAAAATCATAACACTCCTTTTTGACTTTGCTGCAGTCGAGTAATGAAGTCGGCAAGTTATTATTGTTGGATAATGTATTTAGGCATTTAGTTGATACTGACACTAAACCCTTTCCCTGTTTTGTGTTCCCAATCCTCTCATGGCGATGGTTTTTACTGTTGTGTTTGCTTTGCGACTGCATATCTGTTGATAGCCCTGGTCTAACCTCTATTTATATACTATGTATATACTATTTTTCAATTTTTCTGCCAATTGTGGTGGCAGAAAAATAGAAAAATAATATCTGCATCACTATTATTACAGTTATGTTATTATTCATAGAGGAATTTATTGAGATACTTTGTTATTAGATAGAAAATTGATAAATAACCTATTTACTTAGAATGTGTATTCATAATCTTGTCTATCTGATGTTATAGAGATAGAAACTCTGATATTCAAATTATGTTTGTTTGATAAAAGCAAATTCATGTTTATTAAGTCTCAGTGATTTGATAATAATTGTTAATTACTGACATTACGTTAGAGTCTGTCCATTGTCTGTATGACACAAGTTTAATGCTTGTTCCAGAGCTGTGTATGACATAATATTAATCAACAGTTGGTTATTTAATTAATTTTTCTTTCGTAGAACGGAAAATTGTCCTTAACTGGTTTGACCAGATCAATAAGGCCAAATGATATTGATATTTTATAGTCAACATCTATCTATATACTAATAATAAAGCTGAAAATTTGTTTGTTTGATCGCGCTCATCTCTGAAACTGCCCGTCGGTTTTTTTTTTACATTTGTTTGCCCAATTCTTGAGGTAGGCTATAGGTTATTTAACATGTTAGGACTCTTGGGAACTGAGCAAAAAGAAAATAAGTCAGAAAAACGCTAAGCGAAAAATAAATAATTGCGCAGGCAGGATATGCGATGCGACGGGGTGGGTCGGGAAAACATGAAACACGCGGACGAAAGCGCTGGCAGAACCTAATAGTTATAAAGATGTAGTAAAACAAGTACCAGTTGCAAATTACCAAATCGAACAAAAACCGATTGTTTCAGGTATCAAACTGGACGCTGCTGCGACGCAACAACCCTGCGAAAGAGTATCCAAGTGACTTTGATGTAATCATTCTTGAAGATGGAGGCAGAAAAGCACTTGATGCGCTGAAAGACCACCCTGCCGTTAGACGTGTCACTGCGCAGCGGCAGGTCACACGGACCATCAAGTATATCCGCGAGGTAAGGGAACGTGCCTACGGTACTCGATGGTTAAGACACATCGATTTTTGGAAAGAGATGACACTCCATAGCCGAATTTGTTCTAAAACTCGATGAGCTATGTTAAAGGCCAGGTTCAGGGTCAATTGCGTTTGTTTCATTGTGATGCACGAATGTTTTCTCAATTTTTGGTTTGCGTGGAAAATTTTATCAAAATACTTTTAAATCATTGTGTTCTATTGTTGTTAGTGAGTGAGTGTGATACATTAACGGTTGTTTAAACTCTTATTGTAATTTAGGATGATTGTGGGCCAGCTGGGTGCCTGTATGCGGGCTGGCGCAACCATCGCGTTCGTGGCCTGCACTCCCTCAGGCAGCCGCGAGAGGTAAGGAATCTGATTTACTCATAATTATTATCAGTATTGTAGCAGAAACTGAGACCAAGTAAAAATGGTTGCGGATTTTCAGGTAAGACATGGGTGGTTTACAATACATTTTGAGTGTGTGTTTGAGGGTCAAATTATGTAAATTTTTAGCAGAATGGTGGCTACACATCCCGGAAGTTGTTGCGGACCGTGCCACGTCAAATAACATCGGTGTTAAAGGCGGACCTGCTTTGGTCTCTTGGTGTAACTGGTGAGTACCCTAGGTGAAAAAATATATTCAAATATATCAAAAATATATTTAATTTATTTTCTACAATTTGTCTTTTGAAAAAGAATTTTGATGAAGACAAGAAGAAGGTAATATCTACTAACAGGAGCTACTTTCAAGGTTGCACCGGTCATCATCTTCTGCCTAGCGTGTTCTCAACTATATTGGGGTCGGCTTCCGATCTAACCGGTTGCGGCTGCTTACCAGTATTTTACATACTGACTTATAGACTGCACCGGTCTCGACAAAAATTCCTTACTGCCATACATTAATTTTATTACGTTGTAATCGTGACGCTCTTTCCTCCACTACAGTAAATTTATGATTATTTAATCGTTTTTACAAACCTCATTATTTACTATCAGGTGAGGGCATAAAAGTAGCTGTGTTCGACACGGGATTGGCTCGAAACCATCCTCACTTTGGGCGAGTTCGGGAGCGCACTGATTGGACGGGAGAGAACACTCTGGACGACGCGCTTGGACACGGCACGTTTGTTGCCGGCGTGATCGCCTCCAGATCTGACTGCCTCGGCTTTGCTCCTGATGCAGATTTACACATTTTTCGGGTCTTCACTGACAATCAGGTATCTCATAAACATAGTATCAAACTAATCTGATTTTCGTGTCTATCTGTGTGACCGCTTAGTCCTTCTAAACTACACAATGTATCTTGATGCTGTTATCACCATCATTTAGAGGATTCATTCCGGAAGGATTTTGTGTAGGTACAATACATTAATAAATAACTTAGCACACAAATAACACACATAAATTATAATTTTTTGACATTTCACCACATATCGATCGCCGTACATTGCACCCGTGCGAAGCAGGAATGGGTGTGCAATGTAAACAGGTAGGTATTTGGTAGGATTGTCATGCAAAATTAGTATTGATGTTAATCAACCAACGTTAAGTGATTACAAATGAAAATGTCTAACTCACTTTCGAGTAATAAAAATCACTCGAAAAAGGTGAATAGCAGCAGCAGCAGAGAACGTGATAGAAACAAATCAGTAGCATTCGAAGTTTATCTTTTAATTATTTCTAGAATACAATTTTGAGCAAGATGAGAATGTAGAATTTAATATAGAATACTGAATAGAATATATTTATTTTCATTAAAACATGGTACATTAAGGTTTTATAAATATAATTATGACCTTACATGTTTCGCCAAGGACTGGAGGACTGGCATACCAATTTAAACACGATAAATGTACCTAAAAAATTAAAAGGATACATTATCCCAACATGTCTAATAACTTTAGTGAATTCTTAACATTACCTACTTTTTGTACATACCTATAATGGGTATTTACAAAAAGTAGGTAATAATTATAATGAAAATTAGTAATCATATTTATCTCTTACTTTTTTATCAATAAGTTATTTCATACTATAAAAACAATTACCAATAAATCATTTTTGTAGTTTTACCTTATTTTTTTTGGAATATTACGACGAGTATATTTCGAATGCAAGTCGCATGCTATAAAAAAATGTAAATGCCCTTTTACAAATACATACACCAGGTTGCATTATGAGAGGACCTGTTAGTGTTAAAAGTTTTAATTTTTTAAATAGAGGTCTGCAGGATGTTGATAGACTGATACCGCAGATTGCTCTTAGGCATTTTTTCTGCACTAGAAAAGCTTCATTTACGTTCGTCGAGTTCCCCCAGAGTAGGAGCCCATACCTGAGAGAAGAGAGGAAACATACCCGTGGTAAACCAAAATAAACCAAATGACATTAACGCATCAAGTACTTTTAATCAAGCGATTAAATAGAAAACACTTAAAAGTACCTAAGTAAATACAGCAACAATGATATCAGAAAACTCCAAGACATTAACGGAAGTGATGTCAAGGTTTGATGTGGCGGCGTTATTTAATTAATTAAATGATAAGATAGTAGTACAGAGAATTTGGTAAACTGTCGAATATGAACGCTACAAAGTTCAGCTTGCTCGATATAGCAGTTGCGATAAGGAGACATGCTTGCGTTGTATCAACAACTAGCATTACGCCCGCGGTTTCGTCCACACACATTCCGTACTTTTCCTACGAACTTCGACCACCTTTAATAGGTAGTTATGAAAAATAATCATTTCAATCTTTATTACCTATGTACCAAAAGAAGTATTTGTGCTAAGTTTTCAAACCGAAGGAATAAGATCTTTCATACAAATGTATTCCCGCTTTTCACCCCGACAGGATTTGGGGGTGTGATATGTTTCCATTTTTGGACTTTAAATTATTGATATCAATTTTCAAGTTATTCGAAGCAAGTAGTAAAGACCTCATCTAAAAACTTGATTACCACTTTTCACTCAATTACGGGTTGGTTTTCGAAAAATCCAAAAACATGAAATTGTTTTTTTTTTTCGTTTAGATTATTAATATCAGGTTTCAAATTAATCGGCCTGCGTGTTAAGATTCTTCCACACAAACTTTAACACCCCCTAAACCATCGTTGAAAATCGAATAATGTCAAAGTTTATTATTTGCTAGCTTCTGTCCGCGACTTCGTCCGCGTGCAATTTTAGCCCCCAACTGATCGCGTCGCATCCCATCGTTCGCCCGTGCTTCTACTTCGTCTTCTTCCTTTTGATCGGCTCCTAAGGGTCGTATCGTAATGTTAAATAGCCTATGACCTTCCTCAAGAATTGGCCTATCAAATGCAAAAAGTTTTTTCAAATCCGACTGGTAGTTTCGGAGATTACCCCCTACAAACAAACAAAAAAAAACAAATTTTACCTCTTTATAATATTATTATAGATTTAGCTATATATTCGTGCCAAGTTTTAACTTTATTAACCCAAGAATAAGAAGTTTCATGCATAAAAACCCCCCTTTTTGGTTGGGGTTCACAAAATCCTTTATTTACTGATAAATTTTTGCCAACATTTAATAAAAGTTAGCATTATTCGTTATCTTTACAGGTACAGTAGGCCCCACGTCAGTGGTATCAAGGTTAGTTATAGTAATCTGGCCTCTTATTCTTAACACCCTGTACCTCGCTAGGCCAACTTGAGGTCGAAGTGTTACCACTGAGTGCGGCCGGTTGTTCTATGATATACCAGTCAATTGCACTTGAACAGTTAACACTTGATCGCTTTAAATATAACGTAAACAATATAGTCGAGTTCAAGTGTTTATAAAGTACTTTTATTGTGAAACAATAGACTCTTCAATAACATGTGTATTGTATCTACTCGTTAAGCTACTGAAGAATCGACGATATTATGATACTGATGAAATGAAAAGATAATATTTATAAAGTATAATTATGAATCCAGGTTTCATATACTTCATGGTTCCTGGACGCGTTCAACTATGCCATAATGCGTAAGATTGATGTGCTGAACCTCAGCATCGGCGGCCCGGACTTCATGGATCACCCGTTCGTCGATAAAGTATGGGAGCTGAGTGCGAACAAGGTGAGTCACGCTAACAAGAAAACCGTATCTCGATCAACAATACTGTTTTACTATCTGTGGAGCCTTGTAAATGTCTAATCTAACTAGCCTTCATGTACCTATTGTCCCACTGCAGGGCAAAGGCCTCCGTCTCCCTTTTCCACACAATTATATCCACTTAAAAATGCTGCTAGCTACTCTAAGAAAATATTTTAAGCTGAACTCAATCGGTACCTCATCCTCATTCCAACGGTTCTGACAACCAGTCTCACAAAACGGTGAACAGAAACACAACATGGAATGGAACCCATTGCAGTCTCAGATTCTATGTTCTGGAAAATATCCTTGCGATTCACGTACACTACTACACTAGCTCGGCAGTCGTTTCCGCTTTGAACATTATCCTGTTACTCATTGCTAACGGTAGTGTGATTGATATCAACTAAACGCCAAAGAATGGCTAGTTTTTGTGCAGGTAACAGTACAGTGGTCCGTGGTTGACAAAGTTTACATCCTACTAATATTATAAATGCGAAAGTTTGTATGTATGGATGTATGGATGTTTGTTACTCTTTCACGCCAAAAGTACTGAACGGATTTGGATGAAATTTGGCACACAGATAGTTTATAACCAGGAATAACACATAGGATACTTTTTATCCCGATATTCCCACGGGATCGAAACTTATGCGGGTGAAACCGCGGGGCGCAGCTAGTTTTATATACAACAACCTAGGAAGGTATACGTCATGCTTCGCCTTGCTACATCAATTTACAAATTGAACGCTGTTTCTTTCTTCTGATATCGTACCTATAACCGATTACAACCGGTTTTGAGATTTTCGGTTCCGGTAATGATGCACAATTAGCACTCCTCAAGCAATCCTTTTTGACAAAAATAGTTTGGCGTGTATTTTAAGGTAAAACTAGATTGCGCCCGATCGACGTTGGCTAGTCAATATTGATCGACACAAAACACAAACGACAAACTCGACGATTACTTGTAAATTGACGTTCGATTGATCGATGGACAATCGACCATCGATCAGATAGTTGTAGTTTGAGACTGCAGCTCTGATTAATTCCACCCAATCATTAAAAAAAAAGCCCGGTTGGGGTTCAGAACGATCACCTACGGCTGTTTTTTATCACTTTTTACACCATACACCATCCTGGTTCGGTTTGAACGATTGATGTTATCGATCGATCGCAATTTAGTTGCATCTTAACTGTTTTCGTAAAAAAACTAGAAATACTTTAAAATGAATACTCCTTTTAGGTGATAATGGTGTCAGCGATAGGTAACGATGGTCCTCTGTACGGGACCCTGAACAACCCAGCAGATCAGATGGATGTTATCGGAGTAGGCGGCATTGGGTTTGACGACAGAATTGCCAAATTCTCATCCAGAGGCATGACTACTTGGGAACTGCCGCATGTGAGTATTTTTAGGCAATACGACATAACGGATGCAAAGAGACACTTAACGAAGCCACTTTTACTCCCCGTCATTGTAATATTTTTTTTTTGTACTGGACCATACCTGGAACCCTTCTGGTTATGATGATATTGGAGGTCAAAATTGCAACTTTTACTGACGTTTTTTTAAGAAAACAAGTTTTGTGTTAATGTTATTACACAACTTTAGCCCCCACGGTCCATGTACCGTCGCATGCACCCAAAAACACAATGTTTTGCGTGCGTTACATTGCGCACTACGTCGTAAAGTCGTTTCCCAGCAATTATTTTTGTGCAATGTTACGAGTACGTAGGTAGTTTGATGTGCAGAATGCGTAGTAGACGACTATATGATACAACCTGTATATTCCAGCCTATTATTCATTTAAGTCTTCTTATTTTTAAGAAATGCATTTTTCGGTAAAGGGTGTGTTATTATAGTTAAATGCGTACTAAATTCCCTTTGTACCAATGGCGGCAAAAAAATATATTCTACAATGGCTTAACGCTTATTAAGCTCATGTATCAAATATTTACATTGGAATGTTTGTTGCAAGTTGCCTAGGTACGGGCGCTATTTTGTAACGAAATAAAAATGAAAAACTCTGCGATCAATAATAGTACGAAAAACCGTACATACAGCTGCGAGCTTCACACGGTTGCAATGAATATGGATTGTCTTAAATAATTGAACAGCGTAGTTACATCTATTATGTATAGATAGATCCTTTGGGCGCATTATGTCCAATTCGCAAAATGTCTAGAGGGCTCAAAATGTCCAATTCTCACAACGTCCAATTCGGGATTCCAGAGTTATTTGAAAAGTAGGACGTTAATAGTAGATTGTTTACCAAGGGACCAAAAAACTATTTTGAAGGCGAGAGTGTTCTTTGAATCCAGAACGCAGGGAGGGATTCAATGCAAAGTACGTCACTCGAGCTTAAAATAGTGTTGTTCCCGAGGTGGACACTACTTTTTATCACCCTCTATGAAAAAATAAGTAAGTAACTTATGAATAAGAATAGTACCAACGTTTATTTATTTCATTATCGCTACTTACTCATTTTTATAAAACTAAGTAAAATCTTAATTTGTGTAAACAATTACGAACGAAGGCAGAATGCTTTTCGCGCGTTTTTTATTTTTTCACAATTTTTTTTTTTTAATTTGGCTAGCGCGCCTTTTACTTTATTATACAGCCCGATACTTGTTCATACAATGTTCGTGATTGATCTCTCTGGTGATTGGAATTTTTACTAACAATATGGCCTCCAAATTCAAATCACTTTTACTCCCTAGGGATTAAAGAGCTATGTTAGCCCTTGTTTGCGAAGAATAAACTAGCTTTTTTTGAATAGATGTGTTTGAGGTGTAAGTAACCCCCCGTCGCATTGTGGCTCATAGAAGTTCCCCAATTAATGCTCCCTCGCTACTTATCGTATATGAATGAGGAAATATAGATTAGGAATTTAGAAACGACGCATATAATTCTGCGTATCAAGCATTGTGCGCCTGCTTTTTTAATCTGTTTACTATCCGTTTATTTTTAGAGATGTTTACTTGTCGTCTCGAAGCATACGTCACGCGTGCATGCGTGCGTCTTCCAAGCCAACTGATTATGTGTTCTAGGGTTATGGTCGCATGAAGCCGGATATCGTGACTTACGGCAGCGGCGTGAGGGGCTCAAGTGTGACCGGAGGATGTCGCTCGCTCAGTGGTACGTATCTATACATATTATAAATTAAAGTCGCTTTTCGTCGTCGTCTGCCTGTGTTTCCGCGTTGTTCTTCTAAACTAAGGAACGGATTTTGATGCGGTTTTCACCATCATTTAGAGTATTTATTCCGGAAAGTGTATGTTAAACTTAAATATAATAAAGAAATCTCGATGTTTTTTTAGTAGGCAAAACCGTGCGAAGCAGGAGCGGGTCGCTAGTTTATTATAAAGACACTCTTAGGCGCACTTGCCACGAACCACTTAATGCGGTTACTTTTTCCAATAATTATCCTGCGACATAAATACATTGTATTTTCACCACTTCAGGATGCTCTTAGGAAGGCCTTTGGCAAATTGCATTACTGTAATAGATGGTATGTTTACCAAAATGTTATTTGTGACTAACGATAAAATATTCACTGAATAATAATCAATCAAAACATCATTACAGTTTTCTAAGTTATATGTGACATGGGTTTAAGTCACATTTTCATAAAATTGCCATATTTCTTAAAAATATGACTATCCCCTTACAACTAACTAGTGTAGATATTGTGTTGTGAAAACATTTCCTACGCAAAGTCAATCTTCGTTACAATTATAAAACATAGGTCAATCACCCGAAATCGTAACCACTTTTTATCTTGTATGCGTAGTCGTTTATAATTTGATAGTTCTTCGCTTTAATTGACATTTGTGTTATGGTGGATCTATGATTCACGTGATATTACGTAAACGTAAGTGACAATTTAAGAATTAAAACCTTGAATAATTATTATTATCAAGCCTTTAAGTTCCATTATAGGCATGCTGGACATAGGGTTCTCTAAATGTGGCCATTTCACTCGATCCTCGGCTACTCTCATCCAGCTGCCAGTCTGCCAATAGCCAGAAGGCGTCTTTACTTAAAAACAATGTTTATTCCACTGGTCATCGGCGCTACAGCTACTATGGCCGGTCCATTGCAGTTTCAGCTTGTTTAGTCTGCGGGATATCGGCTACTTTGTTTCTTTGTCGGCCCAATTAAAACATTTAATAATTAGCCTGTAATGTTTCCACTGCTGGGACACTGGCCTCCCCTCTGTGAGAGGGACTAGGCCGATAACCACGCACACGGGCTTCGGGTTGGTGGATGTCACATCATCACATGTCTTCGAATACTTTGGTTCTAGGACATGTCGGTTTTCGATTAACGATGTTTTCCTTCACCGCCTTGACAGCAGTAGTAATAAAATAATTTACAGAAAGTTGGCTGCCTGGGCTCGAACCTACGACGACATACAACTCGTAACTCACGGTTGTTTCCACTAGGCCACTACTGCTCTCGCACCTTGATTGATTATATTTATTTTCAACTAAACATCTGTTACCTTTTTCTCCACTAGGTACTTCAGTAGCGTCACCAGTGGTAGCCGGTGCCATAGCATTGTTGGCAAGTGGAGTACCCCGACACAACTTGACGCCGGCGGCTGTCAAGCAAGCTCTGTGTATGACCGCGCTGCGGCTGCCTGGCCCGAACATGTTTGAGCAGGGACACGGGAAACTGGACCTTATTAGTGCATATCAGGTACGGTAAATGAAACAAAAATGTTAGGTGCACAGTAACTAACACCAATAAATAAAAATGTTGGTCTTATCGTTAAAAACCAACCCCAACATAGTTGGGAAAAGGCTCGGCAGATGATGATGATAGTCTTCTTGTTAAAACTAATTTACTTTAATTAAAAACTTTATACATGAAGTGCTTTAGCAAATACATTAAGAAAAATAGCAGGTGTCGCTGTCGACAACATTGAGCAAAATATATTATTATATTCACGTAGTGCAAACATGACCTTTTTTTGGTTTAAATAGCTTTTTACGTCTGTGAAGAATTAAATCTTTACTGCCTTGTGGTCGCAAGCGCGACTACTGAACTAAGTGTCTTGGACTCGTCCACCGTCAGCAGGCCACGTCTGGATTTGTACTCGATGAATGTCTATAGACTCGATTCCATTACATGGAAATTAACTGGCGAAATATATTATGTCTGTACGTTACTATAACTACTACTTTACTACTAGTTTTTGGACCAAGGGAAAACAAAGGCAAATAATAGATAGTATTTCTAAAATGAACGTAATAACATTTAATTGTGGTCGGTAAACTGTGCGTGCACTGTGTAACAGCTGACATTGTTTTGTAGCAAGAAACGTGGTTATATCGACATGATTGTGTAGTATAATCAGCCTATAATGTTCCCACTGCTGGGACACAGGCCTCCTCTCTGTGAGAGGTAGTGGGCCATGATTGTGTAAGTGTGCCTAAATGTTGTTAACATAGATTTTAAGTAATTTGTAATACTAACACGCTGTAGGCCTTCGAAGCCTGATAATAAAGTTTATTTATGTATAAACCTCTGGCTACGCCTTTGTGGAATACAGTCGTGATGTTATTATTTCCAGTTCCTTCGCAAGTACGAGCCTCAAGCGTCACTGAGCCCGAGTTACATCGACCTGACGGAGTGCCAGTACATGTGGCCGTACTGCACTCAGCCGCTGTACTACAGCGCGCAGCCGACCATCGCTAATGTTACCGTCATCAACGGACTGGGTGTCTCTGGCAGAGTGGTATGTGACACTTATCTACTCAATACAAATGTAATAAGTATACTAGTTTCTGCTCGCGGCATCGCCTGCGTGGATGTGGATTTCATGGGTAAATATGTTTTTTCGCGGATCCCTAATTATTTTTATAAAATAAAAGTAGCCATTACTCCTTATAACTCAGCTATTTGCCAGTGAGAGTCCTGCCATAATCGGTCCAGCCGTTTCGGAGATTAGCCGGAACAAATAGATAGACAGACAACATTTTTAGAAGTTATTCTTTTGTTATAAGGGTTGTATATACTTTCATATGCATTTAGTAAAACGTGTTGTTTTGACATTACAAACAGACTAATTTTATTTATTGGTATAGATGTATAGATAAATATAATATTCATTCATTCACTGACAGACAACGCACAGCCTAAACCGTTGGGTCTAGAACCATATAATTTTGCACAAGAGTTCCGACTTCTTTTTTAAATTCATCCTCTAAAGGTGATGAAAGTTTGTATGGAAGGTTGTCATTTATGCCAATTCCTATTGGCAAAAATGGATCGACCGTGTTCCGATCTCATCGGAACACGGTCACACGGCTTGTATTAAACTAACGCTTTATACCGATGAAGTATACCATACGGTCGTAGCAGGTGCCGTTCTGTAGTGTCTGCCTATCCTCATGAGAAGAGGACGTGTGTTCATGAATGTATGTATATCGTACTATCGCCAAAATCTATATCTGATCACCGCAAGGACTATTCCTGCTTGCAGCGCATATTATTAGTCGACCGGACGGCGCAAATCTCGAAAACAGCTGAACCGATTTCGCTAATTCTTTTTTAGAATATTCCTTGAAGTACGAGGACGGTTCTTACGGAAAAAAAAATTGTAAGAAAGTTGCTTCACGCGGACGAAGTCGCGGGCAAAAGCTAGTTATATATATAGAGCAGTGGTGGCCCAGTGGTAACGGCCCCGACTTACGAGGTGTAGGTCATGGGATCGAACCCAGCCAGGCGCTTTACTTTGTGTAATTTATTTCATCACCACTGCTCTGAAGACAATGAAGTAAACCGTCATTTCCTAGAACCAAAAATTCTAAGACATGTGATGTTTGCCAACCCGCTCTGGGCCCGCGTGGTAGATTACGGCCCACTTCCTCTCACAGAGAGGAGGCCTGTGTCCCAGCAGTGGGAACGTTATAGGCTGATTATGCTACTCTTATTGCCATCAACCGTAAACATTCCTGACGGTATGTCTCGTTTTGCCTCGTCGGGTAGAACAAATATCATCATACACATAGTCATTTTATTTGCAATTGCCTTATTGTAAGTAAAATAATAAATATGAATACAAACATAAAAGTAGGTTTGATCTTCACGCTCATTTAACCGTTTAGGCACACTTATATTCTATCTGAAATGAGTGTGTCTGAATTATAATTATATGATTCTTACGTCAACGTGAATGCACCTCATTGGTCTATTAGGCACTAGAAGGAAACTGACGCAACATAATATCAAGTGGCATTACTAACAGAAATCAGATAAATTAAATTCGTACTGCGCCTTAGGTTTGGACTCAGGAAAATATAACAAACTAAAGACAAAAATTTCTTATCTCGATTATCTTTATTTGATTATTATAAATCTTCTCGTCGCCTTTCCCGCAATATTGGAAGGCTAAGATCTTCAACCAGCACGCGTAGAATAACCATGCGGAATAAGAGACAATATGACAGATTACAGATTCATTGTCTATGCTATCTGTCAATGTGTCTATTCGTCGACAAAACCCGTTTCTATGGTTGTCATGCTACACGTGCAGTGCGTCCTAAAAATTACCTCTACTGTACCTAAATGTTTGACAATGAATGTTATCGAAATGAGGTTGTGACTAGATTTTGAACGTTTTTAAATACGAGAATTGGTGAATTTAGCGTGTATCAGGCAACACGCTAAATTCTTCTGATCTAGTAAGTGGTGGGGGGTCCGTTTCGGGAATGGGTCTTTTGTGACGTTCAAAAAGTGCTGAGGCTGATCCTACATAACAGTAGGCCAATTTTCGTAATTTCGCTTCATATAGCCTTGAAAAGTTCGTCTACTCAACAACGTCAATAACGCAATTATTATTTATTCATAATCAAGCAACAAAAGACTCATACTAATTATTAGGCACACAATAGGATATTTTATGCAATGAACGTGGCTTTACAGTCAAAATGAAAGACACTGCGTGTCACGCAATGACCCCGCTGGTTCACCGAAGCTCTGTTCTCTCATTATAGAAAGCTGTATCATGGTACCCGCACCTACCACACGGCGTGCTTCTCTCAGTGTCGGTAGACTACAGTCAGATCCTGTGGCCCTGGTCCGGGTGGCTGGCACTCAGCTTCTCCGTACTCGAAGAGGGCGCTGACTTCGATGGCGTTATTGAGGTAACTTTTAGTGATGAGACGGGTAGTTAACGCAGTTTGGCTGGATACTGGATATCCTGCAGTGATAAAGTACCATCCGGTATTCGGCCGGCTAAGGAATTACTGTCCGGTATCCGGCCGGATAGAAAAATAATGCCGAATACCGGATATTTGCGGGATATCCGTTTAATCTCTAGTAAATATACTCAACTATGTAAAATACGTACTTTTGAAGGCTGCTTCTTCCGAGCCTCGGTGAGCACGTAATGCCGTTGATCCTGCGCCCGATCCCTCCGGTCGTGTCGGATTGCCGACACAGATTGAGGGAAGAGAGACTACAAATGTGTTCACTATAACAAACCTATGCACTATAGTGAAAGTGGATCAGGAGGATATTATTAGGGTGCTTACTTTTAAAGCTATTATTTTTTAAGTCGTGTAATATAACCTCGTCACTTCGTGAGGCAAATCACGGCTGTCCGAAATCGTGTGCGTGAGATTTCGTACAGCCGTGATTTCGCTGTCAAGAACGTACCGACAAAGAAAAAGAAGAACAAAACACATGCGAAAGAAGATATCTATACCTACATACATAAATATTTAAAATAACCTGCCTCTTTAATTGTTTAATTACCCGTGGAGCGTCATGGTGAACTCTAGTTGTGTATAATATTGTGTTTCAAATTCGACAGGGTCACGTGAACGTTACGATCGAGAGCGATGACGACTCCGGGGAGAAAATGATGAGGAATGCTACGCTCACGCTACCCATACGGTAAATATATTAACAGTCAAACACACATACAAAAATGACAGCTGTAAAACACATAAATAATTAAATAATGAAATTACAGACTCCGTAATATTTTTATTGTATTTTTTTAATAAAATAATAAATAATAAAATAAAAAAGTTTTATTGACACAAAAATATTTTACAAGTTGATTTTGGCAAACAGTAGGTACATTTCTGCAATAATTGAACACAATTCGAATGACCACTAACTCCTAAACTAGGCCGAGCCTGTACCTTAGGAGTTAGATCTTTCCCGGGTAGCTATCTACAGACGTGTACATTAAGATCCAATTGTATATTGTAAACAACTTTTGCACATTAAACCAATACAATAAATAATACCAACCAATATAATAAAATACAGATTAAACTGCGGGTACTCCTACTGCGGGTATAATGTAATAGAAATATTATAACTAATTTGTTGACATATTCATTGTACAATTTTTCCAAATACCGTCAACTAAAAAAAAAAAACAAATAGTTTGACCACTGAATGTATGAACTTGCGACTTTTTACATTTTTTTTTTATGTTTTTTTTTTTGTTTTTATATTCTGATTATGTTATTTTACTTAAATTGATTTCGTTGTTTTAGGGACATTACTGTTTTAATTATTATTTCTATATTGTTTATTATTATTATTTCATTTATTTATTATTATTATTTCATTTATTTATTCAAAGGTTCCTATTGTAGGTTAATAAGTAAATTTTCAATTTCTAGATATGTTTTCGATTTTAGCCAGGTTATTAAAAGTTTTTTGCAAGAGTGTTTATTTAACTGGTAGAATTTGATAATTTTATTCAATTTGTTGTATAACATTGGCCCCAAATAACATTGGAATTTGTTAATAAAGGATGTGTTATACGGAATTGTAGAACATACTCTCCCTAAACGTCTATCATTCATTATTTCTTTATTATAATTAAGTTTACTATGTTGGGCCATTATAATTTCTTTAATGAATAGCTGCCGAACTGTCAAAACATCACATTCTGAGTACAAGTTAATAGTGGGATATCTAAAAGGCTTGAACGTCATAACCTTAAGCAACGCTCGCTGTGCTCGCTCCAGTTTTATAATATGCGTTTTACGCGCTCCCCCCCATGACGTAATACAATAAGATATTATTGATTGAGCCAGCGCGAAATAAACGGTCTTGAGTAGTTGTTTATCCGCTACATGTCTTAATTTTTAAAAAATATAAATAAGTTTACGTAGTCTACCTGACAACAGATCTATGTAAGGGCACCAAGTCAACCTTTCGTCAAGCAGAATACCAAGGTACTTTATTGTTTTAAGTCTTTCCAGAGGGTAACAATTACAGGGGTTAGATGTTATATCTTCGCAAGTATGCATCTGTACTTTAAGGTTTTGGGTAGTTTTTAGAGTCGTGTAAGTATTGGCAAAGGTTATGAACTTTGTTTTTGAGATGTTTAGGGTTAACAGGTTTTGAGAAAGAAATTTTGCCATCGTTTGTAACCCTGATTCTGCATGTTTTTTTGCCTCTTCCCATGTCTTTCCATAGAAAATTAGTGCAGTGTCATCGGCGAATGAGAAGATACTGCAATTTTTTAGGTTTAGCTTACATAGATTATTAATATATATAAGGAAAAGTGTCGGCCCAAGGACACTTCCCTGAGGCACGCCAAATGAAACTGGAGCATCATTACTATACATCCCGTCAATTGTTACTCTTTGTTTTCTGTCTTTTAAATAATTACTAAACTAATCTAGTGTTTTACCCCTTATTCCAACATTTTCCAAGTTCTTTATTAGGATAGAAATAGAGACTGTATCAAATGCTTTTGCTAAATCAATAAATATTCCAATACATTTATTTTTATTGTCAATGTGGGTAGCAACAAAATTCGTTAGGTCAGAAACTGCCTGTGCTGTTGATCTATTTGCTCTAAACCCATATTGGTTGTTAGCTAAAAAGCTATTTTTTTCAAGATATGAAATCAATCGTTTGTTCATTATTTTTTCTAGGACCTTAGACAGGACGGGCAGTACCGAAATAGGGCGGTAGTTGTGAGTACAGTCTCTATTCCCCGCTTTATGGATAGGATGAATAACGGAAATCTTAAAATTATCTGGGAATAGACCTGCTTTCATTGATAGATTTGTAATATGCGTAAGAAGTGGTACGATAATATGTTTAGCCATTTTTACTAGTTTTGTAGGTATACCGTCCCAACCTATTGCACTATCAGTTTTTAAAGCCATTATGATAGATTCGATTTCAGGCTCCGTTGTTTCCAACAAAACCATGGAGTTAATTGGTGGAACTGAAGATTGTATAATTTGATCCGCATAAGGTGTAATCTTGCTTGCTAGCTCATTAGCAATGCTAGTAAAGTAGTTGTTGATTTTCTCTAAAGATTGTTTGGGTGTATCTTCTATTTTGAGCAGTTCTGATGGATTGGTTTTATTTGTGTTTCTGTTTGTTATTGAGTTAATTACTTTCCATTTCTTCTTTGGGTCTCTAGCGTGTTTGTTTAATTCATCTTTTTGGAAGTTGTGTTTAAGTCGTTTCAGTAAATCGTTGCAATAATTTTTATATCGTCTGTAGGTTATGGAAAGAATTACATTGTTAGGTTCCTTTTTACATCGAATGTTCATGCGATCTCGGTTTATTATACATCGAACTAAACCTGGCGTTATCCAAGGCTTAATGCAGCGCAGTCTTTTAGGTATTAGTACGGTAAGAGTGTTTTTCGAGATTGTTTCATTTAGGACCCTCACTAGCTGATCGGCAGTCCAATTTACATCTTCGGATTTAATAATGTTACTGAAATTAATTGTATTTAAATGATCCATGATAGCCTCATAGTTAACTTTACAGATTGTTTTTTGGGTCACAGATTTATTATTATTTACCAAGGCAACACACAAAAGAACTGGAGCATGGTCAGTGACTGAGGCCTGAAGAACTAGTGTAAGTATAGAGAGTTTTGTTTTTATCATAGCATGGTCCAGGCAATTGGCATCTCTCGTTGGCAATAAATGACCAGGCAAAAAACCATGACAGGCTAATAGATTTAGATAATCTGTCGAGTTGCGGTCTGTATTACCATACTTCACGTCTATATTTATATCACCCATTATAACTATGTTTTGGTGTTTTTTATAATTGTTTAGTAAACTATCTAGTGAGTTTATGAATTGGTCTAGGTTAGGATTTGATGGGGATCTATAAATACCTATTACTACAGTTTCGTTATCTATTTTTATGACCATACAAGTAGCATCACTTAAAGATACTTCCTCTACAGAACAACCAAGTAGATCTCTAGTGTATACTACTATTCCGTCATTTTGATTACGATTGTTTTTTGTATAATATGTCTCATAGCTTTTTAGAGCTGGGAAATGTAAAGCTTTCGAATTCCATGATTCCGTTAAGATAATTATGTCACAAGTTGTATCTAATCTCGTTAGAAAAATTTCAAAATGGCTAAAATTTTTAGTTATGCTCCTTATATTTTGTGTTAAAATTTTTATGTGTTTATTATGTGGTATATGAGATGTTATTAATGATTTATATGTTTCCGGATTACACAAAAATGACGGTCCAGCTGATATACTATCAATATTGCTGGCTAAATTATTGTTTAAATTGCAATCGAATTTTGTTTTGTGGAAATATGTGACGTGGTCAAAACATTTATAAGTTTGTCAAGCTGTAAATAAAAAAACAATATAGGTTTGTAATAACTTTGAATTGAGTCCAAAATATAATTCTGGACAACGACGATATGTGGAAAATTATTTGTACTCCGCAAAACTATATTAAAAAGAAAAATGTAAGAAGCTTGATAATTTAGCATAAACCGCAGTGCATCATAGAAAAAACAAAAAAGAAAGAGGTTTGAACTAATAAATAAAAAATAAGATGAGTAAACAAGTGAAGTAACTAACCCTAGTCACATAGCGTTTCTCAGAGTGGCAATTTGTAATTCATCTTTTATTTCAATGCGAGGAGCATCTATACCCTTGCGAATAAATATTTTACCGCTATTTGACCAGCAGAATTTATATTCTTTGGATTTTGCTAAATCTCTTGCTAGGAAGAACAGTCTTCGACCCTTGTTTGTCAGAGCTTCAGAAATATAGATCGGAGTAGTTACACCTTTAAAACCAATGTGGCCAGAGTTTAAGCGCTGGTCAGGGTGTTTTTCATTAAAGGCTTTAGCCCCCTGTATTATGTGGTTTTTCATGATGACAGTAATAATGTGAAAAGTATTGTCGCGTAAATAAATGGTTAATTAAAGACTCCTGTGACCTTTACTTATAAGCCACATACATACTTAGAACATGTTCTTTTTAAAATATAGATAACATTTTAATAACAATAGACTTGCCACCTATAACATGTGGGTGTACTCTAGGTATAACTCTGCCTAAACCTTCGGGGAATACAGGCGTGATGTTATGTTACTTATCCAACATTAATGATGTAATCTGCATTCGCGATTTATTTGCCAAAAATATAAACAAATATGAGTTTATGGAAAAACAACTTTAATTTCTACACAATAAAGTTCAGTTTACGCTGCAACTTCAAACATTTTTGTAACTTTTTCAAGAGTGCTAGTCACTCTGAAATCAACTTAATCGGCATTGAAATAAAGTTCATATTTGTTTAACTTGAAATAACATCAATTTGAAACATACATTTGATTAGACCTTAACTATGTTGGAGCAATATAATTTTAAAAAGTGTCCGTGGAGTTTCTTGCCCGTTCTTCTCCATAGGAACCTACTACGCTTTGGAATGGGTAACTAGCTTCTTCTTTCTGACTGACCGACCCCTTGGCAATTCAAAGGTGCCTGTAATTGGTTTATTTGAAATAAATGCTTTGAGTTTGAGAACGACTGGCAGTAAGCTCTGGAGTTTCTTTCCCGTTCATCTCCATATGAAAACTACTTCTTGAAAGGGGCGACTAGAATCAATGCTATTTTATTGTAATTTTTGACGTTCAAAAGTGCCTTTTATGTGCCTATTTGAAATGAATGCTTTGAATTTGACTCTGGAAAGTGTCATGTTTGCTTGGGTACTTTTTGCTTTGAGATTAAGTTAATGTTACTTAATTTTACAGCGCCCGCGTGATCCCAGTCCCGGTACGTTCTCGGCGGCTTCTATGGGACCAGTTCCACAGCCTGCGTTACCCTGGCGGGTACTTCCCGCGTGATGACCTGCGCGCTAAGCACGACCCGCTAGATTGGCACGCGGACCACGTGCACACTAACTTCCGCGACATGTACCGCCGGCTTCGAGAGCATGGCTTCTATCTCGAGGTTATGGGTGAGTTTTTCATTATCCTTCTGGCAGAAGGTTGGCTAAACCTAATCAGCATGGTTATATGTACTCTTCGAACTGCTTCTAATTTTCGTATCTCAGAGAGAAACAATAGCCGTCGGTCCTGCGGCTGTGGACCATGTGCACACAAACTTCCGCGACATATACGGTCAGCAACAAAAGTCGGTTTACACTTCAGTTGTTTAAATCTTCGTTATTGAGCAAAATATTCTTAAAAAACATGTAGTAATAGAATATTTAAGAATGATTAACTCTTTGCTATTAAATTAAATAGTGATAACCAATGTATCGCATCATTTTGTATCAATTCAGATGATTTGTAAAAGTAACAGAGTTACTTGAATTTGGTTGCTGACTGTACCGTCGCTTTCGAGAGCTTGGCTTCTACGCCGCCATTATTGGTTAGGTTCTTCAGAAAGGTCAGGTGTGTAGGTAGTTCTCGCAACTGGCGTGCGTGTATTACCAGATGTATGAAGGCGTAGGTTTATGTATGTATGATTAGGCAATTTGCTCACAGAAAGGTATGCCAGGCGCAGCATGCTTGTAGGAGGCTTATGTTCAGCAGTGGTCGTCTCGGTTGCGTTAGTCAAATGTAACCGTGTGTGAACTTTGTGGCATTGTCGTGCGCATCAAAACAAAATAGTACGAAAATAAATCCTATGTGCAATGGCCAACGCAGTTTGACAGAGCTGTCAAGAAAACAGGTCTTAAAATCTCAGACACAAAGACACAACAGTGAACATTATTTTTTATAATATACAGGTTGCCCGCTAACCTGCATCGACACATCGCTGTACGGCGCGTTGCTTCTGGTGGACCCCGAAGACGAGTACTTCCCCGAAGAGATGGCGGCTCTTAAGAAAGCCGTTGACTCAGGAATGTCGCTCGTTGTGTTCGCTGACTGGTACAACGCGTCGTTACTGCGACACGTTAAGTTCTATGACGAAAATACAAGACAATGGTAAGTGTTTGATTTTATTGGTTTTCTGCTGTAAGTTTTAAAGTGTTTTTCTCTTGCCGACCTTATTTTTTTGGTCTTCAGAAAATGTTTGCATTTTTTGGGTAGTCATACCGTCCCGTTCCTGGGCAAAGGCGTCCCCTAAATCCTTCCAGGAACTTCCCTCGCCATCTCTTTCTGGGCCGGCCTCGGCGCGGCGGTGCCGTCCATCTTCAGACACCCATTGCGCATTTTATAAGACAAAATTAAAAAGTTTGCGCTGTTTTTTGAATTGAAACTGAACAATTAGTACGTTCTTTATATTTTAACATTTTATCCCAACTCTGGATAAACTTCGCTTAGGTTATCGTTTTTAGTTTTACGACATCGTTCCAATTTGAGTTCTACTGCTGGGCAAATTTGAACCTTATGAGATATTAATTGTATTTCAGGTGGATACCTGAAACAGGCGGCGCTAACGTGCCTGCTCTGAATGACTTGCTCAGCATGTATCAGGTAAGAAAAGCCTCGACTGCCTCGTTGGTCTAGCGAGACTGTTTAGTATTGCCTGTTCCAAAGGCATAAATATGTTGAAAATGTAAACAAATGGATCAGAAAAAGTACCTGTGGATGCCAATTTCTAGTGCCATTTACGAATTAGGCGCTCTGATTTGTAAACCAGAAATTCTAACATTAAATCACCTTAAGGATGATTTTCATTTGACAATTGAGGTTAATTTTGTAACTTTTTACTTTAACTATCATCGATGATTTTTCAATCACAAGATATAAAGTCGAAACCATGTAAATATTTATTACTAATTCCCTTTTATATATGTTACTAAGTAGTGAGTGATTGCGAAGAATTTAACCTGGGCAGGGTTTATTTATACTTTCATCAAATTTACTTATGGAAAACACTTTACTTGACCCGGGGTGGAACCAAGTGTTATAAGGTCTTTCAACAGTAATAGTCTCGCCAGTTTCGCATGCTGCATGGTACTCATAACACAACTAGCGAAAATAGCGACCTCTGCCTTAACATTCAACAGGCTTAATGAAATCTTTAAAGAAACCTTTACGATAATAGCTAGTGACCGCGGTTTTGGCTCTGGCACCTGATTTGACTAGCGAGCCAAAACCGCGGCAAACTTTTTTAGGCTTGCGGCGCTTTCCTGCTACATCAGCGAGTCAAATAGTTAGTCTTTTTATTTGGTGAATTCTAGTGATCCACGAGCCTTGCCCATTAGCTCACAATACCGCGGTTCTGTGATGATACACCAGCAAACTTTACTGTCGAGCCAACAAGACCGCGGTTAACATAGCCGGTGGAGCAGGCTCTTATTCATTTCAATGTGTTTCGTCAGGTTGCTCTAGGTGATCGCGTATTTGAAGGCGCCTTCAGGCTCGGCGGTCATCCGATGTACTACGCCAGTGGTACCCACATCCACAGTTTCCCGGAGCACGGGATCCTGATCACGGCCCCACTGAGTGACCAGGGTCATCAAGTGAGTAATGTCGGACAGAAAATGTCCGTTAAATTTCTAATGTTAAGATCGACTTTCCCCTGAGTGAAAGCTACTCCTTCCACACGGTCCTGTAGGGCTCTTATTGCACCATAACTCACTACATATAGCTTTATACAAATTTATAACATTATTCTGCTTTTGTAATTTTCTAACGATTGTCTTAAACAGATATATGTTTTAAATTCGTTGAGCGCTTAATGTATTTACACCCGGTTTCTGAATTGAGAATTTGTAGTTGACAACTTGTCAAAAATCTACCTCAACATTGCTTCATTTGAGGCTGCGATATTGAAAATTCCTACGTTTTTGGCAAAGAAATTTTGTTTTCTCAGGCTATATTGAAGAAAACACCTTAAGTAAGTGTTTGACAAGTTCTCAACTCCCAGTTTTTATTTCAGAAACCGAGTGATAGTGTCTTCTGTTGCAAGCGAGCTTAATTGAGGCATATAGTACTTCCAGCTTAGAACCAAAACTCTCAGGAATACTATAGTAAGCACTTGTGGGAAGCACGAAGCTTTTGCTAAGCATGTGCCTATGAGAATCAGAAATCGGAATGACGAAAAGGCGACAAAAAATACAGTGGCTACCCTATTCCCCCGTAACCCACCTATTTCGTTCGCCTTACAATACCAACCCAACATTATTAGCAATCTATTAAACATAATCCAAGCTTAATATTATAATTCGAAAGTAACTCTGTCTTTATGTATCTCTGTCTGTTACCTTTTCACGCCTAAACTATTGAACAGATTTCGATAAAATTTGGCAAGTAGATAGACGGCATCCTGGAGATAGACTGATGACAAATAATATAATCCTACGGGGGGTGATATAAGGGATGAAAGTTTGTATGGCTAGCTGGGTTTACCCAGCATATCTTAAGAGGGATATGAAAATTCTAATTTAATATTGATATTATTGCGTACCTATCTCTTTTTAAGAGATTGAAGGTATTGGAACTATAGTCTTGGTCCGTATCTTGAGGTAACATAAACCGTCTTATTACAAAACGAAACCTAACTTTAGTTCTAGCCTAAACTATTGAGCCAGTATTTGTATTTCGAACTTTATTTCGATTTAGGCAAAGTTTTTAATACTAAAATTACAACTTAGCACCGAACTAAGCTGTCAGTTTTGTATAAAGAACTGCATTTCTCTGGGTTAGTGGTTTAAACCTGATCGAAAGAAAAACCTTGTTTTGTAATAAGGGGTAAGTGTTTAATTTAATTAATTTCGGTCCACTTGGTCAAAAGTTATAACAAATTATTCAAAAAGTAACTTTGGTAACACGTACACGTACAGGTAGTGTGTACGACGAGGGCGTGAGCGGCATCATTTTAACTTTCTATTATTCGCCTACAATGTATTGTAAAAACAGAGTCCGTTTGTACAGTAGATTTTTTAGAAAAAGCTCCTTTCTCGCGAGTGTCGCAAACGCAGTGCACCACGAGCAGGTGTTCCTGTGCTCGTATCCAAAAGGACCTAAAATATCGCATTAACAAGCTGCAAAGTATTTATAAAGAAGAGAAATATTCATAGCAAAGTAGATAAAACGATATATCATCATTCATCATTCTCCTGTCCTTATCTCAATTTATTTGGGATCGGCGCGACATGTCTTTTTTGTTCCATACTTCTCTATTAGTCGTCATCTCGGTAGTCACCCCCTTTCAAACCTTAGAATACGAAATGAGTACATACGAGAAAGTCTGAGTGGCAACGGTAACTGAAAAGTTGTGGGGATTTTTTTTTGGGTTGGTATGGGCATGTGATACGGAGGAATGAGGAAAACGTTGTGTGAAAAAGTTTTGATTATGAATGTCGATGGCTATAAGAGTAAGGGAAGGCCAGAGAAATGATGGATGGACTGTGTGGATGATGATATGGTTAGATAAAACGATACATACTAACATAAAATGTCGATAAACGACCAGACCTCGGTAAATTGAGTAGGATGTGTCCCGCCGAAGAAAAAAGCAACATGCAATTTTAAAATAGAAACCACGGTTAGATGTCATCGTATAGTGTATTTAGTCCAGCTTACTTGTTTATACTTAGAGAGCATTTGCTTGACACCGTAAAGTTCACTATTCGTTATTGCCAGGAACTACTGATTAAGAAGGGTCCTAATGTCTCAAGATACTATCAGGAAACGGTTAGTGGAAGCCGATGTCAAATATATAGAAGTATCGTCAAGGTACCGACATACCGACCCTTACAGAGACACTCTAAAAAACAGGAAAAGTAGAATAGCTGGGAAATCAGCCAGGTTCTTACACTGACCCTCACAGTTAACTGATGCTAGCATTAGCATAATCAGCCTATAGTGTTCCCACTGCTGGGACACAAGTCTCGCTGTGTCAGGGACTGCACCCATCCACGCGGGCGACAGTGCGGGTAGGCGGATGTCACGTCTTGGAATGTTTGGGTTCAGGACATCCCGGTTTCCTCACCGTTTTGAAAGCAGTGGTGATGAAATAATTTCCACAAAGTAAAGTGCCTCTTAGGTTCGAACCCACGACCTACAACTCGTAAGTCGCAGCTGTTACCACTGCTCACTGCAGATGATGCTAGCCAAGTTTTAATCAGGTTAGCATCACGCGACTGTGAGTCTAAACACCTCGATGATTTCCCGACTAGTTCTATTTATTAAAAAAAAAATCGATTATTTGAAAATATTAAACCGTGGATGAGCAGAGCGGAGAGTTTGAGTTAACCAGTGTAGTCGATATACGGCGTTGTGCTAATGACGCGATTTTCTGAATCGCTGTGTTAAGATTTTACGCAGGAGAGTGACCCTTATCTACACGTGTGCAAAAGGTCACTACAATAACCTGTATGTATATTCAGCCTACTCAATCTTCATGTTCTAGCCAAAGATGACAAACTCAAAAAAGTTGTTTACCTAAAAAGTTTTAACATTTATTTATTTAGTTCCTTATCTTATACATTTTTTATATTTCTTGAAATAAAAATATAAATAACATTTTTAAATATTTTTATAAAGAATATTTATTTGTTATTAGGATTTACAACAAAGAGTTCTGTTACTTTACAATTTTAGATTGCAAGATGAGATATCCCAGTTATATTTCTTATGTTGGTTTTATTTACATTACAATTACATTTCAATAAGTATGGATCCTATTCTTAGGTTACTATTCTTATCCATAAGTACTTCCGTCCATACTATTATTATAAATGACGTCACGGTTGTCGCAGTGGCTGAGCGATCGACTGCTGTGCTGCGTGTCGCGGGTTCGATTCCCGCACGCAACAGATATTTGTATTGCCTACATACAGGTAGTGGTTCCGGGTCTGGATCCGATCTGGTCCGGGTCCGGGTTTGTGTACGTGAGTTTAAATGTTTGTAAACGCACCCACGATACAGGAGTAATTCCTAGTGTGGGGCAAAGTTTTATAAAAAAAAAAATTAGAAAATAGCTCCTTCTGTTACCTTTTGCCGCCCTAACGGCTGAACATAATGCATAGGCAACTTCTAAAGAATGTTGAAATACAAAATACGACGCTTCCCCCAACTTATTTTGTTTGTGTTCTGTTTATACGTCTTAGGGCTGATTTTTCCATCGCCAGATAATTTTTATTCGGGGAATTATATTGACGTTTGACAGTTTTTGAATGAAATAACTGTCAAAATTTCAAAATGATTCCCCGAATAAGGTTATCAGATGATTCAAAAATCAACCCTTAATAAATGTATTTTCATTCTTCCTTTCTAAATACATGTAGACAAAGTGGCGGATAACTGCTAGTCTTACATAAATTTAAGAAGTGATGCATTGCTTAAGAAGCAGCAGCGGTGAGGGTTGATGGCAAGCAAGGTGCATTATAACTGGTTTTGATTATTTAAGCAAATAAAAATGATTCTTTAGTTTAACGGACAAGTTGTACGTATTCGCCATCTTGATTTATTATTGCAAAGCTCAAGAAAAGGGGTCCGACACCAATATTTAAATTAAAACCCATCACGGCCAGACAGCTGTGGTAACGGCCCCGACATACGAGTGACTTACGTGAAGGGCGGACGTTTTTGGGGGACTGTCTTTTGTAATTTTGACGTGACGTGACGGCGGCGCTTTTACACTTCGTGTAAATAATTTCATTACCACTGCTCTCAAAACGGTGAAAGAAAACATTGTGAGGAAACCAGCATGTCCTAGAACCAAAAATTCGAAGACATGTGACATCCACTAACCAAATGGTACGCCATTACGGATCGGGTGGATTATGGCCCTCTCCCGCTCACAGAGAGGCCTGTGTCCCAGCTGTGGGAACGTGATCGTGATCGAGAGATAGATACCTACATGACGTAGCGTTTAGTTTTATTTCTAATTGTGAGTTGTCGCTATCAGTCCCTGAAGTGCAAATTCACAACAGTTTACTTAATTTCTTGTTATTTAGATAATGTCTGGCGAAAAGCCGGGCGGAGGGGGCGGCGCGTCGGGTGGAGGGCAGACCGTCGACGTGCCGATATTAGGACTACTGCAAACCGATGGCGAAACAAGAGACTATTCTAACGACACAAGCGAAAAGCTACCGAAGGTCAGTAATAAAACTACATTTATTAAGTATACACTGTTTTAACCAGTGATCGGAATAAGTAGGTTTTGATGATCTCTGTACAAATTACAAATATTTATGTTATGGTTTCGAATGTTAAAAGATAGTGCCTAGTATTACACATAGGCAAATAAAATCTTGAAACGTTGGCTAGTTTATTGTGTGTATTTACTTTACCCTCTAAAACAAACACAAAAAACGCTCCAGCTTCGTTTTATTTTCCTGTGCGTGAAACAAAACACTTTAATTTTATACAATTTTAATATGGAACCTTAAAAAACGTTTAAGTTTTAAGTTTAGATAATTCATAATCAACAGTTTTTAACAAATACTTACAGGCCTTCTTTTAAGTATAGAGATCCCTGTAACAGCAGGCCTCCCTCTTTCATGTCTATGTGTACACACAAAGCCTGTGAATGACAGACTCAATAAGAAAAAAATCTTGTAAAGAATATTTTTTTACCAATGTACAAAGTCCAATAAATAATTCGTGATTTATAAATCACGGAATGAAAAGGTCATGATTATTATTACAAATATACTCTAAATATTCGGATCTCTGGTGATAACCCGACCGTTTAATTGAGTGAGCGCTCAAACAAAAAGGCGGTGCGTGGCAAGTAAATTTCATCCAGTATTTTGGACAGATTTGTCCATTTTGGACCAATAACAATGTAATTTTCCCTCAGGCCGGTCGTTTAGTGGTGTACGGTGACTCTTCGTGCCTTGAGGGCGGTGCGGCCCGCAACTGTCACTGGCTACTGCTGGCCGCGCTACAGTACGCACTGGTGGGACACCTGCCGTCCTCACTCAAGGACGCCGCCACTCCGCACCAGCATCGACAACGAGACGTACACATTATACCTTCAGGTAAAAAGAAAGAAATATTTTATTTATATATAAAAAAAAAATACACAAGTAATCATACTTGAAACCGCAACGTTTGACTAAATAATACTGGTGGACCGAACACGGGTTTTACTGAATGCGAACAATCGGCCGAATGTTCGGATCGTGCATCTCCAAAATTCAAGTCGGTGCTTGTCGAGCGCGTTGAATCCTACCAATAGATGTATAAGATTTATTAGGTACGTTACATAATATAAAAAGATTGTAATAACGTAAGTTTTAAAGGCTGAATAATAGTGTATAATGTTAAGATTAAAACAATACAAACCTACCACTTTTATTACTTCTATTAGACCATAACTGCTTCTAATCGAAGCAATGTAAGATTATTCCTGTGTATATCTTTACATAGACCCAATAAATAATAAGACACAATTATTATGGATGCAGTTATGTAATCCTGCTACTTCATATTTGCTTATAGACTTATTGTTATAGGATGCTACTTTTGAATACAATATTATTTGTTAGAGTGTTCGGAATTTTTACCGCATAATCGGCCGAATACGAACATTCAGTAAACCTGCCCAATATGCCGAATACCGAACATATGACGAATATTCGGCTCATCCCTACTAAATAAAACACTCAAACGTTTAAATGTTTTAATCGTACTTTTTAAGCCCACGACACGATGTAATAAATAAAACACTTCCACAACATCGTTGAGAAAATCTAGTTTATTACGAAACTCAATCGTTTCAATATTTCGCAAGCCACGTTCAGAGAGAAGTTCAATCGACGAAGTCATTTCCTTTTTAAATTTCTTGCTTATTTCAGGATAACATTTTCCAACAGGAAACCGCTTCAATTTTGTTTCGACGCGACGCCTTGAATTTATCAAATCAACACACTGCTTGCCACAGCCGACGTTAGCGGATACATGCGGGCCGTGTCTTCTACAGTAATCGTGTATAGCCAATTTACGAGTTACTTTCCTAGAGCTAGAGGAAATTGTGCATTTGATAGAAACTTATTTTCCGGTAGAGCAGTACCACATTTTACTGGTTAAGTCCCATCACCCGAGTAGTCATTTATGCGCGGTTACTGGCAAATAGCTTGCTCGCCATTTGCCACTAACCGTACCTAAATTCAAACTCCTAGACTGAAAAATGTACATATGGGAAACGACAATGATACTTTGCCCAACCGATAGATCAGCGCCAGGGCCACATGCTCAACAGCCACGCGTGTGACGAACGAGGCACTCAAGTCTCCTATAGCTAATCTAAGATTAATCCGGCTCACTCGCATCACATTTGTGATAGTCATAATTCTCATAAATATGATCTGATTAAGATTATGTCTAGACTTTAAAAGAGACTGACCTCTGAGTTTGTTAAGGTGTTTCTTCTCAGAATAGTCGAATAGAAAACATACGCTTTAAAATTATAATTGTCGTGTAAAAGTGTTTGCACGAACCTACTTCTACCCTCAAAGTAAGAGGGAACAGGCGTCTTCTGGGCACGCTCGTTCCATCGTAGACCTCATCCATCGCTTTCGATCAGGCGTGATCGAGGTCAAGAGCAAATTCAGCAATAAAAAAATAACCTTACATCATTTATCATTTACCACCATCAGAACTACCGCAGCGCGCTGAAGGCGGTCGTCTCCACGTATATTCGAGGGTCCTGTCTCCCGACGGCAGTGGCCCCCGGCCGGTGCCGGAATGCGCCATTCCGACGCCGGTCGAACCCCATCCGATACACGCACCACCGTCGGCAAGGACCCTCGCACCGAGGCACCAGCCTACTGACCCCAAGAGTATCGGTAAATATAACTACGGTATTTTCTACCCTATTCCATCTTGGGCATTACTCATTTCGGTAAAGGAAAACATCGGGAGGAAACCAATGGAGTTGAGTAACACACTTACAATGGCAATGTAATTCATTATGAACGTCAAGATTACGGGACCCCACCTGGTTTTTCGACTATCATGTGTAAAGGATTTAACACAATATTTCTACTATTTCAAATTTTCATAGTAAAATGACAACAACAACATTCATTGCGTTTTATTTACGCTGTTGAGTCGACAAATTTTTCAAACTTATGAAGCAATTGATTGGGAATTTCCTTGAATATATTTCGGATTGTGATTGAAAGTGTGTTACACAATTGAAGTGCTGGACTTATTCTTAATATAACTCTGAAATCGTCATCTCGTCACGAGTAAGGGTGGTGGTTAATGCCTTCCCTGTAGCAGATGCCTTTGCACTGCAGTGATGCAATAATACGCTGGTATTATTAGTAACGGAAAAAAAGTGCAAACAGACCGGTGCCGTGACGATGTCGATGTCGTTGCATATTTTGAGGCGACAATCGACTTGGATCAACTGCCGTCTGGTTGCATGCACCCTTAGGCATATTAAAGTAGTTTGTTTCCATGTAAATACCCCCGTAATTAACTTAAAAACTCGGAGTAGTTTGCTGATACCTCATAAAATTACGGACACAAGAACTTAGTAATTTCCGTATGACATCTGTATTTCATTTTAATTCATTTCATATTCATGTTGACTTGACTTGACGCGTTGACAACTCTATCCCCATGAGTTTTTATTAACATCAATAGGCAAACAAGTTGATGTTCTAACCCTGTATATAATGTACATAATTTATCATAATCTCATTTATGCCTGCATAGATTTGATTATTATTGTTTTTGATATGATTTTATATTGAACAACCTGCATTTTGCTCAGAAATGATTAGTTCTATAAATATTTGTAGTATATGGTTGTATTTATTTTTTTAACAAAATTGAGCATCATGTCTGTAGACTTCAGTAACGTATCAATCATGATAAGCTGGAAGAATCGGTTGTTCCGTTTATCCACCCCAAAAAATTCAGTCTAAGGAGAATACACGGAAACGCATGTCCGAGAATCCACCCTAAGCCTATAAATTCCGTTGATCCAACTAGGCCTAGGTTAGATTCTCGGACATGCGTTTCCGCGTATCCACCTTAGAGTGGGTTTTTTGGGTGGATTAACGGAATCCGGGAGAATAATAATAGTGATAACTATACACTGTGAACATAACTAATCAAACCTTAAAACTGTAAAAGGATATTTTATTCATTGATTGAAAAGAAGACGGTTTTACCTTTTAACGTAATAAATAGCCAGTGAATCAATAAAATGTCATTCATTCGTTCGCTTCACTGACGTTGCTAGAATCCGCCCGATCGATCGTTCGAACCTCACCTTCGTGGGCTCACTTTCCTCACCTTGTGGGATTACTCTATTTTCGGCCGGATATCCAATATCCGTCCAAACGACTATCCGTTTCATCATTAGTATTTTTATATGAAGTTTCAATCAATGATAGTAATCTGATCAGGTGAAAAAAATAATATTGGTAATACTTTACCTTGCTTGAAAGGAAGTGTGCAGAAAGCAGGGCTCTAATTCACTATGACGACTTAATGATTCCTTACTTTGAAACCACCTCGATTCCTTAGCTAATCACGACATCTGCTAATAACGTATTCTCTATGTCACAATGAACGAAATCGCGCGAAATGAACGTGAAGTTGTTTAATAACGGCGTGGTTTAAAGATTACGCAGGGAATAATAATTACCATACAGAATTGGGGCCCGAGCTTTATATTGGCTGACCATACTGTTCCTGAATGGACAGCCATAAGATAAACTAATTCTACACATTAAACATTTTGTGTTTGTCAACTTAACAGCTTCGTGCGGAATAAGGTAACCAGTACAACATTACGATAAGTGTTTAGTAGTCTTCACGCTTTTCCTAGCTTCACGTGAGCGAGACTACAGTACCTAGTATCCGGCCGTTAATATGTCACGTCGACCTTTAGAAAAAGACTATCGCATAGTTATTATTATTTATTATATTAGTTAGCAAAACTAAGATGGAAAGAGCATGTCAAAAGAACCGAATTCGATATTAGATACAAAAAAAAATTATTGGCTACTTGGTAAATAGTTGCCATGGTCAATATCTCTGTTGCCATTTTAATAATAGAGCAGTGGTTGCCCAGTAGAGCAGTGGTGGCCCAGTGGTCACGGCCGCGACTTACGAGTTGTAGGTCGTAGGTTCGAATCCAGCCAGGCGCTTTAGTTTGTGTAAATTATATCATCACCACTGCTCTCAAAACGGTGAAGGAAAACATCGCGAGGAAGCGATGTCCTAGAACCAAGACATGTGACATCTACCAACCCGTACTTTGCGCGCGTGGTGGATTACGCCCCGCTCCCGGAGGAGGCCAGTGTCCCAGCAGTGGGAACATTATAGGTTGAGTGTGTCAATATCTAACAAATTGTTGTTATATAAAAAGTTTTAAAGCCTGTATGGATCTATGATATTCAGCTGTGGCGGCTTTGGGGCTGCACCTGCCAAAGCTATTGTCAAATCATACAGCGATTCCAAAACAAATTGCTCAGGGATGTTGTCACCACGCCTTGGTACATTAGAAACCATTAGAGACCTCCACCCGGACGTCGAGCTGGATGCCGTAAACACAACACTTCACTAACAATTGAAGACTTCATCATCTTACTCAATAAGAACAAAAAAAAAACAGAATTATGAGTGACAGAGAAGACTCTTAAAAACCTAATATTTTCTAAATCTTGACGCGCCATATTTACGACCGGATACTGTACCTACTTCCATATACGATACAAAATTGGCAGGCGATTGGTTTGGCAATAAAAGGAAGAAAACTTGGGTAAATTTTACCACACGAGAGAGAAATTCTCTCATGTGCATTGTTTCAGGCAAAATGTCTAAATTCTGTGTTATAACCATAAACCGGTATCTGGAGGTTTGGAGGTCAAAGATTACGAATTTTCGGGCAGACCTGTTGAAAAATATTGTTATAATATTTTTTTTTTCAGTTTATATTTTTAGAAACAAAAAATCTTTCAGTCTTTTTCTTTCAGTCTTTACCTTGTTTCCTTTTAGTGGGTCATTCATCATCATCATCATTTCCGCCGAAAGAGGTCACGTCTCCTGGACATACGCCTCTCAAAAGCACCGCCACTTCGACAGGTTCTGTGCTTCCCGCATCCTGCATTGGATTATTGGTTTATTACATACCAATAATCTTGTGCCGAAATACATTTATAATGATTTTTATTTAAAAGTAATAGTTTTTTATTTATGTGATGTGATAATGAGTGTGAGTCTGTTAGATGGTAAATTCAGGAAGTACGCAAAAAATTCAAGTTTGAAGAGCCGAGGCGAATACGGAACCTATGTAACAAGGACAAGGCAGACAATACATGTATTCTAACGCTTTGAAAATACAAGCAATCTTACATAGTTTGAATATGTAACAGCGGATATAAAAAACATATTTTTGCAAAACTAGGCGGTCATTCAAAATAACGCACGTGTAATTTTGAATAACAAAATGAGATAAAAGATCTCGTTTCATATAAAAGGGTGATGTCAGTCCGGTACGGATTAAATTAAAACTCCCCGTGGTCTTGTAATTTGAAAGGGCGAATGAAAGGCTACTCGCAAGTACAACAAAGGGGGTACCGGTAATGTGAGGGGAGATGTCGAGAGGGGCCGCCGTACGAGGATTTACACTGACCTTGGAGGGCCCCAAGGTCAGGGGCAAAGGGTGCGTACTGCGTAGTACTCGCGACCGGTTCGCAAATAAGAATAGATGAATGAAAGGGTGTAAACTAAAAGGGGTCGCGTAATGAGTGTGTTCGTTTGATGTAGAGATTCAATCTGCAATTTTATTATAATGTCATGTTACAGTGTAATGAAACTCTTTGAGGATTAATAATTAATCCTCAAAGAGTTCCATTCCAGAGATTCATACTACCGAAATAACTAGCATTTATTTTTCATTTCCATTTGTTCGGCACGTGACTGGACGAAGATTCGTCGTCGACCTCTCTGTAACGTTAAATGTGGCGTCAGCATCACATCACACGTGTCCGTACCTACTTGAAATAGTTGTAGATTTAGGATTTTCTTTTAAAAAGTGTTGTTTTGCATGTCATCGGCTAAACCAAATTTTAGTATAATGAGAGATTGGCAACCAGGTTCAAAATGATTGCGGTCAGCCGACAATGTGCTTGGGTTATGAGGATGGAAGACGAAACGAGAGTTAAACGAAGTTGATTTTGCAGGTGCTCCAGAGATAGAGGGTACCGAGCCTGCGCCGCGGACATGGCGTGGCGCTGGGGCTGCGCCCTCGCGCGGGCTTGGTGGGGCGGAGCACCAGAGCCCGAGTGTGACTAGCCGCGCCATGTCGCTGCTGGCCATCATAGCGCTAGTGTACTGCCTCACCGCCGCGTGGAAGCGCTGCGGCCGCAAGCTGCGCCGCCGAAGACTCATGTCCCTAGCCACCTAGCATATGTTCAAGTGTGATGTGAAGGATAGACGATATCTAATGATAAGACCTTAACCGTGGGGCCAAATAGATAGAGTGATCGAACGTTTATAATGATAGTAGCGTACTAATACTTTCATTATACAGTCAAGAAACTTGATTACAGAGCAGGTTGTAGTCTTTTTATACAACTGACCAAGAATGACAGTTGTGATTTGAATTTACGGACAAGTCAGTTTGCTTATTAATCAAGTTCGAAGGGAGCTGCTTTTTATGAGTTTTTTATAAGTGGATCAAAGAGATGACTAACTCGCAATCACAATATCTTTATTTCTAGTGGGTTTTTGAATCACCTTAACGTAACGGAATAAGTAGGTGGTTGTCACTCAATTACCTCGTAGTTAACAACGAATTATGACGTAACAAGTAAATTAAAGTAAAAAATCATCGTAGTCGTCGCCATTTTATATATAAATTGTAAAATAATAGACAACGACGTTTAAAACACATATACACTAGTTTATCATGCTTTAGAGTAATAAATGAACTTAATATTTTTGGATCAATTGTTATCGCGCAACAACTCATTTAATTTTTATTTTTTTCCGATATTACAAAGATCTCGTTAACTTATCACATCGCGTGCACGGACACCTTTAATATTATCGTGCGCGATTGGAGTTATAATTATTATAGTTTTACCTAATATTCTTCTTAAAAGATGAACTCACAGTTTATTTATTTCAAATGTATTAACTAAGTGCCCAATATTTTAAGTTACCAAAATGTACCTCACTGCACTGGGACTAATTTATCTATTTATTACCTACGTTTGACCTGATATTAATGCAATTTATAGAGGTCATGAAACTTTGAAGAAAATATTTATAATATTATTATTATTATATTGTACATTAAGTGAATAGTTTTATATACATGATGATATTTTCGACAGCGTAGAGCTCGGGTATATTGTACGTCCCTTTATAGTCTGTATTTAAGTATTGTTGCTTAATTTTTATTATTGTCTATTTATTGTATGACGGTAGTTTATTGATGCTTATAATAACAAAAATATTTATTATGATCGTTAGTACGTAAATATTTAAATAAACGTATTGTCTTAACGGTTTATGTAAGCAGTTAGTTTTTAAATAAAAGAGAGTGGGATTTCCTGTATCCTTTGGAAAATCTATAACAGTTTGTGTAGCACATGATTGCTTATTGTGACTGTGAGCAGCTTTATAAGTTGCACCGGTCGCGCTTCGGATATCTTTAGTTCACATAGTGATTATATTAGGGACCCAGATGAACTTTATAATAGTAACGATTTCTAAAATATTATAGTATTTTGCTTCTTGTACGCACGGTTAGCATAGGTCGGACTTCAGTTAGGGGTGTTACAGACATGTTCGGGTCGGTGCAGTAATTGTTGAAGAACAAAGACGACTGGAAGCAATTACTAGACATAGTCGGGTCTCATTCCACTCGTGCTGATCGGCAGACTTGGTCCGGCATCTACCCTAGCTTAATCACGTTCGGTTTTTACCCGAACATATATCTACATACATATTTGATTTTGGTGCCGGGCTACTCATGCCGACCTGAACATGAGTGTAGCACCCCTTTTTTTATTGGGTGAGAAATCATCATATGGGAATGCAAGCCATTACGGTGAGCTGACCCGTGTTGGCGGCCCAAAAAATAGCCGGGGCGGGCCGAGGGCTCCTGGTGGGCTCGTGTAACGCCATACCGCACTGCTATATATGTTCGGCAGCTGGCAAGCCGGCCGATCACCGGGTTGGGAGCAAGGCCTGCGCTCCACCCGCCAAAGCCAGGTGCAGGGGCAAGCCCTCCGCCACCGCCGCATCCACCGTGGCTGGGCCCTCACAGGTGGCTTGGGAGGGGGCTGTTATAGTGTCAATAATGGCCCCATTACGCCTCCTCCAGGCGAACATCAAGCACTGCACCTCCGCTCAGGATCTGTTGCTCCAAAGCATGGCGCAGTGGCCGATTAACATCGCCGTGGTCGCTGAGTGTAGCACCCCTTACGTGCAAAACTTGAGAACGCAAAATACAAGGTTGCTACCAATAAAGTGTCAAGTCGTGCTAATGGCGAACTTGGTTAGTTTAGAGATTGATTTACATAATTATGAACAATGATATTATAAGTAAAAATAGGTAGATAGGTTACCTACCCAACAATCGGTCTACAAAAACGGCACGAAGTCATACTATTAGCTGAAACGTCGAAGAAGGATGTCGTAATTATTGGGAGCGAAAAAGATACCAGACGATACGTCACTAAGCTAATTAGCCAAGTTTTGACCTCTTTTTACGTATAATATCATTGATTATGAAGTTATGTATTTCATGGTAGCTTACACAAGAAAGACTGGTCATCACGTACGCTTTAGATTCGCGGTTTAGGCTCTAAGTAAACAATAAGTTTTTGTTAATAAAGAATCATCATCTGTTATGTCGTGTTTTATTTAAAAGATCAAGAGTTTGAACACCCCAACTGCAATCTTTCATTAGATTAGTATAGGTATCTATTCTCAACTATTTAACGGGATCAGATATAGGCAGTCGCTCCATGTAAAGCAGTGCTTTACATAGAGCTATTCAGCTGCATCTGGTTAGACTGGAAGCCGACCCCAACATAGTTGGGAACAGGCTAGACAGATTGATTCTCAACTACTTACTTTTAAAAATCTGCGTTTTGAAGGTACCCTTAACATTGCAGCCTTGAAATTTGGTACAAGATTGAAATTAATTTCAATAAATAAAACATTTAAAAAAATCTAAATCACATAATGTCTCAGTTCCAAGTCAAAAACCGACCCTCACTAAAACTAGAGAAAAAACTTCAGAAAAAGTCCTCGACGTAGGAAAAAACTAAAAAAGGCTCGTCTTTTATCCTAATTATATATATTTTTTAAAAAGGTTAAACTACCAGTTCCAGTAGAAACGTGCTTCGCTTACAGCTCTTGAGCGACAGAAAGTACGCCACGCCACAGGCATGTTTTAAATTTTTGTTCACATCAGTAGCAAAATCTACTTATTCCTCTATGTATTCAGGGTATGACCTTTTTGCAGGTGAACAGGCAGCTCTTCTTCTAAATACTGGTAATAACTTTATACCAAACATCTCAGTTTTATTGTGCCCGAATATCAAAATAACATCGCTTGGCTTGCTTTGGCGTCGGTTTTGTAAGTTTGAGCTAGGCGCGCACCGGCCGCGCACGCGCGCTGCATGCGTGCGTCATCTCAGTGCGATTACTGGCCGAGTGTCGCCTGCCAAGCTCCCAGCAGCAGCACTCGCCGGATCGACCGCGCGTCAGTCGCCACTCCGCTACTCGCCACTCGGCTCCACACCGCGAGCCCGCGCGCACGTCCGCTCTCGCGACACTTTGATCTCAGCGCGACCGCTCAACGATGCTATCCGCGATGTCGTCGCGCGTATATGAGCCAACCGACCATGTCGTCGAAAAATCACGCTTGCCATCCTTTGAGCAATATCAAAGCATGCACAAGGAATCGCTCGAAGATCCCGAATCATTTTGGTCGGAATTAGCGAATGAATTCTATTGGCAAACACCATACCAGCGTGGAAATATTGTGTCTTACAATTTTAATGTAAACTTGGGGAGGATATTCGTGAAATGGCTGGAGGGCTCCAGGACAAACATCTGCTTCAACGTGCTGGACAGGAACGTGAGGAACGGCTATGGAGACAAAATTGCATTCTACTGGTAAGTTATTTTCTGTTAGCATAGCTTCCAAAATCAATAGACAGCTGAGCGGCAATGCACTGAGACGGCGCGCGAACTTATTGATTTTCTCCACAGGCTAGACAGCTACAGAATACACCAGTGGGACAAGCTTATTAATACTGAAAATTAACCTTTATGTTATGTAATAATTTCAAGCTGAGTGCACAGCGAAATGTAACATTGTGCATTGACGAATTTACAATCAGCGTAAAGCATAACTACTGTCATGCCCACACTTTGGGTTCTTATAATTACCTATTTTGTACATATCAATATTTTTATTTATTTAATTATTACATAAGTATATAAAATAAAAATCACTGCCAATGACTTTCATGTTGCAAATTAGGTGTACCTAGTGGTTTAGTTAGATGATCCACTATAACAGTTCACTACCTAATTACAATGAAATGGACGTAATTAATACATATTAGTATGTATTAAGTACATATGCCACATCGCTGTGGTTATATAAATATGTATATGTTTATCATATGCCCTTTTCCTTGGAATTCCCACAGAATTTGTAACGGTTTAAAGAACTAAAGAAAAGTCGTAACCACTTCCAATTTGTGTATTGGTCGGCCCCGTGCGTTTCTCATTATCAGTATTCCTGATTACTCCTCTAAATAATACAATATGCTTACGCTTTGTTCAGCGTCAATAGTCCGTCGAGTTTGGTTCGAACCTACGACCTATCGGGTCTCTGCACAGTAACCATTGGGCCTTTGCCACTTTTTAACAATCATCAAAATACAAATTTTGAAACTAATGGCCTTAGCGATCGCGATGTCTGAGGTACTAATCCCATCTGTTGTAATATTTATCTTGCTCGGCTCTTAACCAACTTACTACTGGTAATGTTCAAAACTCCATGTAAAAGCAATGGCCTAGGTCAATCTAGTCAACCGTCCATCTCATTAAAGTTCTAAACTGATAGTCCAATGCAAGGGGGGCCTCGTGCTAACCGCTCCTACATAATATAATATCTATAATGTTCCTTGTTGAACTTTGACCTCTCCCGGCGGAGCGAAATTGAGCTCCTGCATTTCCGTTGATTGATTTCCCGGCTTTAAGGCGCGCGCAATGCAATAATGTACTGCACGTTCGACGCATGGATGCGTTCACCCCCTGCACCCTCCCGGCCGTGTTACCTGTCCCCATCCCTCTAGACGCTAAATCAATAAAGCAGATACAGCCTCCCCGACGGCCAGACTGTCGAGGTACTCGTATATCGATATAACCATGCGATAATTTTTATAGAATGTTACACAAGGGAGAGTTTATCATCTAGGTACTAGCAACCCTTCGTTCGGTTTTTACAACCTGACAAAGCATGGAGATTTCTTTATTATGTGTATTTTTTATATTAATGTATTATACGCATAAACCTTCCGAAATAAATTCTCTAAATGATGCTGAAAACCGCATGCGGTCACACAGAGACAGAGACGAAAAATCTGCATAAAACCAAAACAAAAACATGTTGTTAGAAGAGCCGTAGATACCTAGATACGCACCTCTTCACCTTTTCCCATCATGATAAGTTAAAATGCATACAAAGTATCTTCTTCAATGCTTAAGCATACTGGTGCATGGGTACTTGAGAACGCTGACGGCTGGCGCATATATGCTTGTGCATACAAATGCATTTCAAAGCAGACGATCGCAAAACACAGTCAAGACTGCATCGTACGTTATCAGCTCCTAGAATTTACCGTCTTCTCATTAAACGTACACCATCTTGTTTTATTCAAATACCTTCTTCCATTCCTGTCTATTTTGGGCTGTCTGTATCCGGTCCGTGTGTTTTCTGCCACCTTTCGTATATCATCTTTCCTGGGCTTTTTGGTTGACTTTCGGAGTTTTGGGGCACGTCTACATACATGGCAAAAAAAAAATACTATACTCTTATCTCTCAAAATGCAGTGCTATGTGGTGAATCCTGGGTGATACTTATATCTGCGATCTCCATTTTAGAAGGTTTTTGGACCATGATCCTTCAGATCACATGTCTTGGCCGACTGTTGTCTAATCTTCGGCCGCATGTCGTTGATATCGTGGCCCTTATGCTATTTGATTTCCGCTATTCGCTGCATCAGTCTTTCTTGCATATTTGTCAGTTATCTTTCCATAGCATTTGGGCAGCACGTGGTCAACAACTTCGTTGTCGAAACAAAAGCCGCATGGTTGACGCGGACCACAAGTTTCCGTCCAACACTATCGGCGTTATTAAATGCATATCGATACTAGGTAGGTATACTAGGTAGAGTCCCTGGATGTAAAAACAATAGAGGTTACATCAAGATGTATTTAATGGAATTTATCATAATGTTTGGGATCACGTCTTTCAGTTTCGTGACTCTCGTGTCATGTTAATAACATCCCTAATATCTCATCAGCAGCGGTTAAAGATGAACTATATTTCACTCGAATGACCTTATTGATGTGATAATTATCAACGAGTTTGATAAGCTCTACTTTGTTTATTTCCTATTGTAAACAAGTCGTCATAAGTATTTGCAATAGAATTCTTGTATATTAACGTTCCTTGTCGTTTTGATAAGGTTTAATAGAAAACGTAAAAGATTTAGATTTATTGTATGATTCGGTGTAGATTATGTATGTACAAATAATCACGTAAAACTGTTTGTTTAGTGTTAAATAGAAACAATATCAAAATATTATCTCAATTTTATGCAAGCAAATATAATTTGAAAGTAAAATGCCTGCATCGGAAAGAACCCTACTTTCCAAACAACTCCTCGAATTTTCCCCTCACAACACAGGGGTGACTGTGTTGTGAGGGGAAAATTCGAGGAGAGACACATAGGGTGGAGGAAAATTAATTAACTTTTTTTTACATCCTGACTTTAATTTATCAAGAGATCGAAGTCATTAAAATGAAGCTACCTAAAACTATGACCGAAACTGGTTAAAAAAGATAGGTAGATACCTACATAAAGTAATTAAGCACGGAATACAATTAATCAGTGACTGCGTGATGAGGTTAATGTTATCGCGAACAGTTTATTTACAAATGGCCCACAATATCTCTTCCGCACCTTGTCATTCGTAGGCATACGACAACACAACGTACTAAATCGTCTCTATTCAATACAAATCGTCTAGATAACTACCATTCAGTACTTATTGAGTTAGGCACAGAACAGACCTATACAATTAATCTAGGTCATCGAAGTCGCAGTGTGACTTACCTATTCTGAGAACATTTTATTCGTTGTGTTGGCCTGGTGCTCGTCCCGAAGAACTTGCGAGTCTAAAGTTCCTAATTTCCTTTAAAAAATGTCTTAACTACGCTATTAGAACGTTTCTTAGGTTTTTTTTTTCTTCTCATTGTTTACATTTTTCCATCTGGTTTTCTGCGGTTTTATTTAAGTACATTTTAATATCCTTTACCTTGGTATTTAATTCAAATCCGATTCAATTACTGATCATGTGTCACCTTTGGGGGATCCCCATCGTACCTAATAGCTACCTCCTCCCCCTACCTCCTCAGACAAAGACCTTGCGCAAACGCAACTAGGTACCAACCTAACTTAACAACTCAAGAGTTTACGTTTTTCCGTAATTTACTTTAATCTATTTATGACTACAAGGCGTCACGGAGTGAACGGTTTGCTTACACTTATATAATGTCAAACAAATGAGTGACCATTATGGTGCTAGCTTGTAAGGTCGGTATCAAGGTTCCCTGCTAAAAGAGCGGAACTTATTACTAATAAGTAACTACTGTCTTAAGAATTTATCTCATACCAATATCCGCATCTCAGGAGAAACGAAAATCGCATGTGTATTTGGAGAGATGAAGAGTGTAGTATTTTCTTTTATTTGCCATGTAGGTTGACGTGCCCTAAAACTGCGTTTGGGTTAGGTATGTATTACGATTGATTCCTGACATGACAATAGATTGCTAAATATTGTATTTGCACAATAATTAGAAATACTTGTTTGTATTGTTTATTTTACTTTACAATTACGAGAAGAAAATAGGAAAGTAACTAGCAAGGATTCTGCTTATTTATAAAGCAATCTCTACTCAGACAGCATAAAACAAATGAAAAACATCAATACCTAATATTTTAGGCGTTTCTGTTACAAGATCCCAAAACAAGCTAGCAACATAACCTTCAACTTCCTTCAACCTTATTACTCGGTCAGACACACATACAATAGGTACTAGTAAATGTACCTTAAATCTCATGACCATTCGCTGCCGACAGTCTGTATCTATTAGCTTCATACTTAGTTACTCAATTAGTTAAAGCTACTCTTCCTAGCCAGGTAGATACAGGGGATACCGATACAGGCTAGATTTTAAGTCATTAGTTTGTTTTGTACCCACTAGTTTAATTAGTTTACCTAACATTAAACTATGAGACGTGTGGCAATTGTAATATTATATTAGTTGTAGTTTCACTTCCGCTCTTCGATCACAACTTCACCTCCAATACTACGCGTATTGGAGGTGAAGTTGTGATCGGAGAGACAGGAAGAATGTCTTCCACCTATGTCCACACAGATGACAGAATAAATATTCTAATTAAAACAATCGATAACTTTAGGCTGCGTTGGCTCAACACTCGCAACCGTAAATCTCATGAAAATTATTTACAGTTATAAAAAGACAGTTAACACAAAGGTCAAAGGTTCAAAATATTTTTAATAAACATTTAACCAGCGATATATCTTTAATCTACCTATTTTTGATTGAGTTGTGTAAAAAAAACGGCTTGACTATTGTTTTTTGGAAATATAAATGGTTTCAATAGCAAGAAGTTTTCAATTGTTCAGCAGCACAATGGTCAAAGCTGGGGCTCAGCCCTACTTGGAGTGACACCCAAGTAAAAAATATATATTAAATTATTATAATTCATACAAGAAATATTTATAGTTTAGTACATTCTTTTACTGCAATTGTAGACATAATAAAAATTATGTTTGGCAATCATCATCAAAACTGAATAAATGTTCGGAGCTCCGGTCATATCTACCGGAATCTAGCTTGAAAAAAGGACTTGAAAAGTTTAGAGTTAGGTACTGATGCCGCGATTGTCAATGTTTTAAAAAGTTGTAACAGCGCCATTTATGCTTAGGTTAATAATGCAAACGAAAATTAACGCAGAACCATGATAAGATCTCATAAAAATTATAGAGATACGAGTAGGTAGCTCTTAAAAACGGTGCATACCATTTGTGCTAAGAATCTACAATCTGATTCCAACTGGACCAAGCTGTTAATGAATGCTTTCCATTCATGTATACCACAAGGTGATACTAGTCTTGGACTTGACAGAGCTAGGCAAACTAGTATTGTTAACCTCGACAGTAGGTACTTAGTTCCCTCTTATTCCAAATCCTTTCAACGAATTATTTAACACAATCGTATCGTAATCGTACAATCGTCCTCGCATCTCTTGAAACACCTATGTAGGTATGTGTTCTTGCGTCATCAGTTCGACACTTTCCTAAAGATATAAGGGATACAAGCTATCGAGATAATGTCGCGCCTCGTGCAGATCGGTGGTTCGGTTCAAATTATCGCATGTCACTCAGATAAATAGACACACGCCGCGATTATAGACAAATATTTAACGACATAGAAAACCTTGAATTACGACAGCGAACACGACACGAAGTACAGCATGTAAACAAGAGATTCGGTACCCTCATGTATCGATTTTATAAGTCCCTTTCATGCATTTGCACCCCTCAACCACCCTCATCTGAACATTAGGCATAGACAGGCAGTACAAAGAGAAATCCCGCCCAACGGACAGCCCGGGGGTGCCTGAGACGGATTATCAAAATTTGGCGTGCAGGGGAAGGGCAGATCAAATAAAACTCATTTGCGAAATGAAAATTGAGATTGAAGGGTGCGCTCCCCTAATTTTAATTAGACAAAAGGGTGCACTTTGAAATACAAATCCTTAGCGTCGGATTACCATGTGGGTGAAAATATTACTGTTTATTTAATCCTCCGGGCAATACTGTAAAACTTATAATGTATTACGTAATATTTGCATACTTATGTCCTCTTACAAAACATGCATCTATTACTTCATTTGAAACAGAGCGTGTCCAATTAGTTTTTACAATAAATTGTCCTAACTTCAAGCCTCTCACAAAGTCACAAACGTTCACTTTCCAGACTTTCTTGAGCAATAGTGTGATCAATTATTTCAAGGTTACTAAGAGCTGATTGCCTATGCGTGAACATACTGTCTAGCCTGAAGAGTTTTCTGCCGTCGTTACGTCGTAGTTTGCTTCTTTTTTCTTTAACCGTTAATGTTCCACTTCTGTCCCTACTCTCTTTCCATCTCCCTCTGTCCAGAGCTGCTAAGGACCAATCTTTTTTGAAGGAGTCCAGCTCATCTCGCTTTCTCCGTCTGAGCCTTTATCACCTCGACCTTCAACTTACCGGAACATATGTTTGATATAATTTCCTTTGCAGGGAGGGCAACCATCCAGAGGATTACAGCCGCATTACTTACATGAAATTGATGGACTTGGTGTGCCAATTCGCTAACGGCCTGCGCGAGCGCGGCATCGGCAAGGGCGACAGGGTCTCCATCTACATGCCCATGATCTTGGAGACGATTGTGTGCATGTTGGCCTGTGCTAGAATTGGGGCTGTTCACTCCGTGGTGGTGAGTTTTCACACACAATGTGATCTGGAAGACAGACATCACTCTTGATTTCGTCACCATAATCGATTAGTTTTTATTCAAGTTCAATTTAATTTTGACAAAAAACATATTCAAATACATTGCAAAGATATATTTCTTATCTGAATAGTTTTAAGGCGTTTTGACCTCAACTACGAGATGTTTTCAGTTCGCGGGTTTTTCTGCTGACTCGCTGGCAGAACGCATGGCTGATTGCAAAGCTAAGGCTCTAGTGACGGCTGACGGCGGCTGGCGCGGGGAGAAGCTGCTGGTCCTTAAGACCACATGCGATGATGCTTTGGAAAAAGCCAGGAGCAAATTCAACCATACTGTTGACATGTGCATCGTGGTTCCCCACCTTGATAGAGTCACGCCTTGCGGACGGCTTCCCGATGACGTAAGAGCCCTTGTAAGTATAAGTTAGTGTAGTATAAGTATTATGTAGTGTGTATGTGTGTACTAGTAGTGTATTTGCAATGTCTTTGGAGACGGAACTGAGAACTCTAGTTAAATCTTTTATCTGAACTTTTCTTTCCAGTACAAGTGGAATGACGATATAGATATTTGGTGGCACGATGTTCTGGAGGGTCAGTCGACCATCTGCCCTCCAGAGTGGATGTCCCCTGATGATCCTCTATTTATGCTGTACACCAGGTAAATATTCAGTTGTTTTTAAGACCTTTGTTCATTGTTTTTCATCATTATCCACATCTCGACTTCACCCAGTGCTGGGCATAAGACTCTCTGTTTTTCGCAAATTGTTTCTAATCATTATTATTTGCGACAGTGGTTCCACGGGTAAGCCAAAGGGGGTGGTGCACACGACCGCTGGTTACATGTTGTACGCTGCGTCTACGTTCCGCTACGTATTCGACCATCGTGACAAGGACACCTACTGGTGCACCGCAGATGTCGGCTGGATCACCGGACACACCTACGTGGTGTACGCACCAATGGCCAATGGAGCTACTTCTGTCATGGTAAGTTTTATTATTTGTCAGACTCATTTAAGATTCATATCAGCTGGACTTAGAAATTTAATTGAAATTTCCATTTTACCATAGTATTAGTAGATGCGAAAATAACCGCTCGGTCGCTGATTAGATCGCAGGGACGAACCTTTCATGATTTCGTTACAATATCAAAAATTTTCAAGCCCTGGGTCAGGACAGGATCGTCGCGGCAGACGGGGTTAATAAACTTGCATTGTGTTTTCAGATCGTTGTTTCTAGTTGGGACACGACACGTGTTTTTTTACGATTGTTTGTGTCACTTAGTAATGAACTGATTTCTGGATAACAAAACATCTTGTAGGTAATTTACCGCATCAATAAAATTCATTCTTGTGGTTGATTATTTCATTTAATTAAATGTAACACAAACCTCAAAACATCATGTTAATGTTTTTCGACATTGAGGTCACCTTCACTTGATACGCCATCATCTACAGGTTCAAACATTCACCATGTTTGTGATACTGTTACGACACGTGTCATCGATACATCATCATTGTTTTGTAATATTATGGAATTATCTGCAGTTACATATAATGGGCCTGTAATTGAAATAATACGTATGTTCTTATTCTTTATTTTTACGTAGACACTGCAATTTAGCGTTTTCGTGTTTTCAGAAATTCTTTTATTTTTTAAACCTGATCCTTTGAAAACGCCATAAAGTAACTTGAACGATTAATATGTAGTTTAATTTATAAGCTCGAAGGTCATTTCGTTTTATTAATTTGTTATGAGCTAAGAACTTGACATTGTCTATGAAAAGACAGTAACCTTGCAACTTAGTTGAGGGAATATTACCATCTCGTAATTAGTAGAGAAACGAAAAAACACATTTAAAACATTATTTTATAGGTAGGCATGATGTTTTAAAGACGAAAAACCATTAATAGGTTTCTACAGAGGGATACTTGAAGTGTCATTCCCGATATCGTATTTCAGTGAGTCGTGAGGGAAAGGTAACGCAACGAAACGTGCGTGCTGTGTACAAAAAGGCACAGACGGACCAAAAAAATCAATAGGACTTAACAAATTCACCATTTGCATGTTTTACCAAGGGGACATTAACATGATGCATCTCTATTTCAGTTCGAAGGGACCCCGTTCTTCCCCGAGAATGACCGCTTCTGGTACGTCTGTGCCAAGTACAAGGTGACACAATTCTACACCGCTCCGACCGCCATCAGGGCCCTCACCAAGTTCGGGGACGATTTGGTCAAGAGGTAAGTCAAAGTCAGTTAGTCTGGTTGTTAGGAGCAACCCGGAGTTTGGAAGTCGGTGATGTAATACCACCGTGCTTCGGAAAGCAGGTAAACCCTGATCCCAGGTCTTGCGCCTGATTTCTCCCCAGTCATGTCGGATTGCTGTCCCATTGGAGTATGAAAGTGAGAAAAGAGGGATGCATCTCTGTTTCCACAGACACTTCTGCACTATAATGTCTCCTGCGTACTTGGCAAACTCCGTTGAGATTAGCCAACGTAACCGACAGTCTGTCGGGAGGATGTTATTATAAGTCAAGTAGCTAAGCAGCTTGTATTGGTGTGGCCCAGTTCGAAAGGTATGGACACCGGCGTAAATGAAGACACATGAGAGGACATCATTACCATCTTGGCATTAGGCGTCCCTAGTGTGGCATCTGATATAACAAATTACCATCACATGGGCTGCTTGCTTGATTACCTGCACTCACGTCATCCATAAGGAGCTAAACTTGTTTGTTTGTGAGATCCAATTCAAAAATTATTTCGCTGATCCAAACTAAGTACTGCTTGGTTTAGTTAACTTTCACGCGGACGAAGTCGTGGGCAGAAGCTAGTTTTAGATAAAGATATCTGTAACATTGCGATTTCTCACTTTTTTCCTTTAATTAGAAAGAGACAAGTGTGAATATACGTATTTTCGGATCATGTATACACCGATACACGTGGTTGGTTTTAGCAGTCGACTTCCTTTTTCCTATATTGTGACATGTAGGCAGAAAACTTGTGGGTACCCAATTCTTTTTAATGTTTTTGTAATAAACCAACATGTAAATTTCTACTGCTGCCAAAGTTTCTCAAGCACTTAAGTGTGGTATGGTGTGCACTGTGCAAGTTCGAGCGGCATGCACTTAATGGTATTGGCACATCCTGATTTGCATAGGGTCACAAGTATTGTTAGCAGAGGTCGGCGCATGATCAGAGCTGCTGATTGAAACATTTGTAAAGCTCGACTTGGTTGCATATCGAGTATCACTTTGTTTTAATAGGTGCTAGAAAGGTCCTACTTATCTGAAAGATATTTATTTAAACTTCTCGCATACAATGAGGTTTGTACCTGAATTCATAAGGTAGGCGTACCTACATAATTCCTTATGCATTCTCTACCAGTCAACCAAGGGTGGTGTAGAGATAGGATGGGGGTGCTCTGTTTAACAGGAGTTAACAAAATAAAAAAAGATAACACAATGATTTATAAATAAAATAAGTAGGTAGGTACACAAGTACATAATAGGAAAAGAAAAAAAAATAAAGAAAAGATAAAGAAGGAGAGAGAAGAAAGATACGAACTCGTCATATTCGTTGTTATTATCCTATAAAACTCATTTTACTAGACTATACGGTGAGCCCTGAACGGCGTTCCGTTTCATTGAACGTATGCTGACTTCGAACACGATTTTTACGATTAGACCTCTGACACTTCGAGTCACGAAAGCGTTTGAGGACTAATAAATTTTCAAAAGGTAAACTGCTTATGAGTCACGTCAGCCTGTCATTTACTAGGTGTTTCAATTCCAATATCAAATGCTCATAAATTGTCGTTAGTTACGGGGAAATTGATCGCTATAGTAATCAATTCATTATTCATCAATGCATGCAGGCTCGAATGTATTTTAGCCGCTTAGGTCGAGACGTTTACTTAACCCAATTGAAGCTAACTGCAGTGAATATTATAACGAATGTCTATTTGCGTACACCCACCACTTAGGTATTCGATCGATACAAGAACGAAGTTAACATGAACTGACAGGCTAAGTATATGATATCGATCATGGAATATGGCGCAGTAAACGACAGACTGCTTCATTAATTCTATACCTACATATCAACTCGATACCTACTAAGCTTTAAAAATGAACTAACTAAGCTTCATCTTTCTGACTGGCAGACCGCTTAATTAACCATTCAAAAGGGCCTGTAATTGGTTTATCTAAAATAAAGAGTTTGAGTATAATGAGAGGTTACGAAGGGTCTAACTTGTCCATTTTCGACTTGGACTTTCGTTGATGAAATGAAACACCTAGATACCCATATATGTAGTACCTACGTGTTTTAGTTAACCGTGATTTATTTAATTTACGAAACCTTTACGTCATTAACTTACGCATTTATTTTATAGACATAACCTGGATTCTCTTCGCGTGCTGGGCAGCGTGGGCGAGCCCATCAATCCCGAGGCTTGGCTCTGGTATTACAACGTTATCGGCAAAGGCCGTTGCTCCATCGTGGACACCTTCTGGCAGACGGAGACCGGTGGACACGTGCTGACTAGCCTCCCTGCTGCGACTCCGATGAAGCCTGGCGCTGCCGTAAGTCCTTCATACCAATAAAACACACCTTTTACCTACTCCATACAAGTGAACTTGAATCTTATCTCACAGGGTTTCCCATTCTTCGGCGTTGAGCCAAGCATTATCGACGAGGAAGGCCAACTGGTTGAAGGTCCCGGTGAAGGGTACTTGGTGTTCTCCCGCCCATGGCCTGGCATCATGGTCAGCCTATTCCAAGACCACAACCGCTACGAAGACGTGTATTTCAGGAAGTTCCCTGGATACTACTGCACCGGCGATGGTACGAATTGATAATTTTATTAGTAGGTAATACGGACTCTTACAGTCTTACTAGAATATGATAGCATGGCGATTCAATGCGAATATAATGTAAAATATTGTCTTTACCCTTTGCAAAACATTTTGCTTTTACAGCAAGTATATAAAAGCATTGTTTATAATATGAAGCATAAGCTATTAACTTAGTTTTAAAGATTAAATTATTTGCTTAATTAATTGGTTTGACTCAGAATAACCGAGCCCTTTATTTATGTTATAATCTTTAAAAACTATAAAATTAGTTTCTACCTACGATTTAGAACATGACGATCTCTATTATTTCCAGGCGCCAAGAGGGACGAGGATGGGTTCTTGTGGGTGACGGGCCGTATTGACGACATGCTGAACGTGTCCGGACACTTGATGTCCACCGCTGAGGTCGAGGGCGTCCTCACTGAAGACATGAACGTGGCCGAAGCCGCCGTGGTATCCAAGCCACACCCCGTCAAGGGAGAATCCCTTTACTGTTTCATAATTTTGAACGAAGGTGCCAAATTTGACGCTGCTTTAATCGACTCTTTGAAAAAACGAGTCCGGTCCAGGATTGGAGCTTTTGCTTGTCCTGATGTGATTCAACACGCGCCCGGGCTGCCCAAGACCCGCTCGGGCAAGATCATGCGCCGCGTGCTGCGCAAGATCGCGCTGGGTGACAAGAACGTGGGCGACACGTCCACGCTGGCAGACCCCTCCATCGTGGACATGCTCTTCCAGACTCGCCGCTAAACTGTCGGTTGAGAGTTGCACTGAGCTGATTTTTTCATTCCTATTCAAATGCATTGCCTGTCCCTTATTTGAGTGTGAACCCCATTGTTTTTAGCTTTCCTCCAGTCCAGCTTGAATATCCGTCCGCAGCTGTTTCGACAAGGCCTTGTATTTCACGTAAATTCAAAATTATTGCTTTATTGTCACCGTATATCCATTGCTTATTATAGTCATAACTATATTGTGGGAGGTTTAAACATGGGTTAAAGTAGTGTCACATGCCTTAAACACATACTGTGTGCAGGTATTTGTGTAATGTATTCATCATTGACTTCACGAATCACTCGATAGATCTAAATTAGCTAGAAATTTAGCAATTTACACAGGGTGTGGCTACCAATATGGTTCAAAAACTCGAATTTGTCTACTTATATTGTCTTCGGTCGTATATAACGGTATACTTTATAGAGGTACCGCATAGTGATCGGATATCTATTAAGTGATACAAAGTCAATGATATTGATTTAACTACAACATAATATTTAGTTACTAAACACTATAGGATGTTCTCATACTTTAAGATGTAGGAAGTGCATTATTTATATCGTTTGTTAACGTTTGGCATTTATATTTTGTCAAAAATCGATAGGATCGGTTTTCATTATATCAGTTAACTGATTGTGATATAATATAATAGGCGGGTTTGGCTTCAAAAATCAAATTCTTATTTATAGTTGCCTGATAGTTTAAAAGAAGGAAATTATATTTCTGATTTGTGTTACCTATTCTTGTATCATCCAATGATACTTTATAATCATCGCAATAAGCCTAATATGAAATTGATTAATTTATTAAACTTCCTTATTTATTCAGATATAATTTAATTATGACAACTTTGATGTAAGTCAGTAGGACTACAGATGATGCTTGAATATTGGTTAATGATATTCAGTCATTCCATAATACGTAAACTTTTACTATAATATATCTTTTGCATAATATTATGTGTCTAAATATATCCCAGTGTCGAGTATACAAGATGCAATCGCACGTATACATGCTTAGAAATAGGAATCATATTTAATCGCGTAATCATATTTTAATAGTCGACTGCTCACATTTCTATACTTTGTGAATTATAAGTAGTTGCCGAAGTAATCCAAATTACTTTAAGCACCTACCTAAGAGATAGGTGATTTTTAATTTAAACTACTTACATTTTATTTAATTATTATAGACTGAACAAATTTCGGACATTAATCTTATGTTACTTTAAATTGCTGCAGCCCTTTAGTTTTAGTATTTATTGCTCTTATGTGATTTAGTTATTATTCGGGTTTATGAGATACGAAATTTTAAGGACTGGATGATCAATAGTTTCCTGATAGTTTTGCACAAACATGCATGCAGGTCCAGCTTAGTTGCTAGTGTCATATCCTGGCCTATCTTAGACATAGGCATGAGTACCTATCTTTTTATTAATGGGTTGTGATATTATTTCGATGTTTTGTTTACGTTAGGCTGTCTTCATTTTGTTTTGCACAAAGGTTTTGAATTCGATTTAACAAAAAAAAAATGTTAAGGTAAACTTATAATCTGATGGCACTTATTTGTGATGCACAATGTTGAAATAATATAAGAAGTAGTTTAACATGTAAACCTACCCATAGGTTAGGTCCTAGGTTTAACGAGCGTAGAATGATCTATGGCCTTTTTGTGGATTAATTATCATATGTTACCTACAGGTTTGTTTTACTTTTATATTGCTTTTAGAGTGAGTATAAGTTTTAGTAAGTAATTTCATTTTGGGTACAGTACTGTATTAACGTAGACACCTACTGTTTGAAAATACTTAATTAAATAAGCACCACTTAGGTACTTGTATTGTGACCAGTCTGTTAACTGCAGGAAATGTATTTAACAACAAATAAACAGATACAATAAAATTACACAATGTATAATTTGAAATTCCTGCAAACAATTTGAAAAACAACGATTTTGCCATCGAAACATTACATTAATTATTTTGTGTAAAATTACACCTCTGCCCTAACCCTTTCGGGATTACAGGCGTGATGTTGGTATGTTCTGTAAGAAGTAACACGTAATACAGTCCACTAAAGAGCTTTTACAATCAATAATCCTACTTAAATATTGATTTTTAAAACTTTTATTATATTTTATTATTATGATTTGTACGAGGCGTACGCCATTTAGTTGATATTTTTATACCTACGTTTTGACTTGGTAACATTTATAGAATTCTTAGGGTAAGTATAGTTTGAGTTAGACTCTCAAAGTCACTCAATATAAAATAGCAAGTAAGGGAATTTATGTGATTGCATGTCATATCATTAAACTGATTAAATGATATTCGAAAATTGGTTTTCAATCATTATCATTATACTTACAATAGAACCTAAAATATTAACTTTGAAATTGATCACACAAAGAGAAACACGTACCAGCACTACTCCTTCATGGACTAGATGCGTCGACACAATGAAATTGATTATCTTAAAAAAAGCTGCGTGCCTACATCCATTGCAAAATCTCATAGAAGTTTTTGAGATATTTGCGAAAAACTCAAAAGAGGATTATAAGTTTTCGATTTCAGGACGCAACTCACGATTACACTTATTACACGACTACACTACTCACTAAATACTAATGAAGATCGTCTATTTATTGGTATATATAAATAAATAGCTCTAGCTGACCGGACAGACGATGTCCTCTATCCTAGAACTCGATCGCAGCGCTACCTACCGGGCCCGGTTGTGAATGTAAACCATCCAGCACCCTAATTGCGTAACACACTATCAATCACAATCTGAATCATTTTGAAGGATATTGATAATTAGGGCCTACGTAAATTTCGCAAATAAAAAATCGTGATTTCGCATTTTAAAAAAATCAAAATAGAAAATTTCGCATGTATTTCGCAAAAAAAGAAATACAGTGTTAAAAACTCAATTATAGGCTAGCATTGTTGTAATTTCTACATTTTCATCTTTTATTGTTTGCCTGCGATCAGTTACGACAATGTTGTAGATACTAAAGTACCTCTCGGCATCAACAATATTGACAGGGCAAATGAGACATTGAATAGCTGCTTTTGCAAATCCAGGATAGCAAGATTTTGATGCAACTAAAACTTGCTTTACATCCACAGGAGCTTCTTGGCCGACCAATCGAAGTAATTGTCTGTGAAAATGAGAGTACCCGTCAATTAGGTCTTCTTGTGGTATACTTTTGAAAAACGGAATTTTTGCGAAACTTTCCATTATGGCATTTGAAATGACAGAAGAAGAGGGCACATTTGCTGCTTCCGATGGACAAAATAATCTGCCAATGTGCTTGTAGCACTCATTTGTTGGATTCGGACTCGCTCGCTCCTCATCTACGCAACAACCCGTGCCGTCTCTGTCTGTTTTGAACAGAGTTGTAATAATTTCTTAGCGCGTCTGATCAACATTTGAAAGCACGTAACGTAAATGAAAGCCATTTCTGCTGATAGTGTGTTACGCAATTACCCCGCAGGGACCTACTCAGGGACAAATCAGTCCAGCTGTTTAGGAGGAGTTCAGTGACATACACAATGTCACTGAACTCCTCCTAAACAGCTGGACTGACAGCCGAACAGAAGAATTATACATATAATATAAAGATAATGTTACCTGGTGCATATTCAAATCAGTTTGAATCCATATAAAGTGGGAACGCAGCTTTTTAAAGTCGGTACCGATGACCAAATCTACAAGCTGGCCCTTATTCCGTTCCCACTGCTGGGACACAGGCCACCTCTCTGAGAGGGAGTGGGCCATAATCAACCACGCGGGCCAGTGCGGTTTGGCGGATGATATGTCTTCAAATGTTTGGTTCTAGGACATGCCGGTTTCCTTCGCCGTTTTGAGAACACAGGTAAATTGCGTGATATGAATTGCACACAGATCATATTAAGAATTGTCAGTTTGTGACCATTTTACGATTTTTAATATGATTCATATTGTTATCCTATTATGATTCTGCCCAAGTGGCCCCCAGTTTTTTAGGCCCCCAGTGCAGTGGTGATGAAATTAATTACACATAGTAAAGTGTCTGGCTGAAAAAAATCTGTTCATCCATACATTATGTCGAGTTATGCGAACATAAATCTATGGATCAACTGTTTTTTTTTTCACGATTTCAGGGTTGGTCCCGTAGCGAAACACTCTCCGTGGCAATGGCTTTAATTTTGACAGTTCAACAACATTCACTGCGATATAAAATTTACATTATTGAGCAGACAATTTTTTTTAACAAATGAAGCAATTGTTTCACAACATCATTCAGAATTATTCAGATCGTGATTGATACTGTGTAGGTACCGCAATTAGGGTGCAGGTTTCGATAAAGACACACTTTATAAAAACTAGGTATGGCATTCAAAGAATTGTATGATTGCCAAATTCATTTATTGATTTTAAATTAATTAAAAAAAATACGTGTAGGGACTTAAGTAGGTAGGTACCCAAATAGAGAAATAATATAAATAGTAGGTACATACATTTTCCCGCAAGTGTAAGTTCTATAACACACTTGTAAGGAAATAAATAATTAATATGTCATAAACAATGTTTAGTCACATAAATTTGAAGAACAGGCGCCAGGGCTTGAAATACCTGTATTTTCGGGAACCGGTACCATTGGTCTTGGTGTGATACTGGTACCAGAGTATATAAATACGAAACAAATATTTACTTGAGTTAGATTAAGAAAACAGCCGGTCGATTCTGTAAAAATCTCACCGTGAAAACTCAAGTGAAGTGAGCTTGATGTGAGCTGTCAGTAGTGTCAATCCCTAGCATTAGTTGGAATGACAGCTCACTTCACCAAAGTTTTCACGGTGAGATGGTTTTAGAGTCGCACTGCAGATATAGTAAGAAAAAAGCATAGTATATAGGCATTAGAAAAATAACTTTAAGGTTGCCAACCGCACGAGTTACTCGTAAATATTAAGTTTGTGTTACGCTCCGGGTACCAGAATTTGGTACCGGTACTTGTTAGCTGGAGTACCGGTACCCGTCTGGAACCGGTACTAAGGACTGAAATGGCAAATACTGGTTAACGCTAACTACTGGTACAGTCAACAGCAAAAGTAGATGATCAAAATCAGAAATTCAATACTAATGAACGGAGTTCACGTCAGAACTGTGTGGCGTCGAAATGATTCAAAAGTATGTGATTGTAAATTATACCAAACATTTACTACTAGTACAGCTGCCATATATTCGTGATCAGTTTTCAATTCAATTTTAATTTCTGATTTTGATCATCTACTTTTGCTGTTGACTGTACCTACAGAACCTGTACTTTTGGTAACGGTTCCAAGCCCTGACTAGCGAATGAAAAAAAAAATTTAGGCAAGAAAGGCAGGAAGTCTCTGTCGAGATTTAAAAAAAACGCACATCTCTACAATACGGCTACAAGGATATTTCGGGGCGTGGCGGAAATCAGAACTAACGCCGCCATTTTGAGTGATATTTGGCACAAATGTTTACCAGCAGCCCCCTCCCCCCACTCCCCACCCCCCCTCTCGACGTCTTATGAGCACCAAAAGATCCTTATAGTTTACATAAATACGTTTTGAAAAATAATTTACACTCACACATGTCATCAAGACTTAATAATAATATAATTTTAATTTCTCTGTATTTAACAAAACATGGAACACACACAAACATTTTCATTCGTTTACCAGCTACCGCTTCAACCACATAAAATTGCTAAATTCGTGTGCCGCTAAACGTAGGTATTTAAAACGTCGCCCTGTTTCTGCCAATCGTTTGAAGATGACGGAGAAAGAATGATGTTTTAAAATTGACGGTTTATTTCTTCTTCAACTTCTTAGGTGGGACTTCTATGCCTCCACCAGTCTTAAAGTAGAGACTGTAGAACACTCCGGCGGCCACCACCAATATCGTTGATAGCACGGTGATGTACTCAGCACGGTTTCTGCAAAAGAGTTCCATGTATATGGTTAGTTATCACTGCCCATGTGGTTCCCTGCCAAAAAGGATTGTGGTCTTCATACACTTTACACTCTGTTCCTCATACCTCTATAGTTATAATCAGTGATAGGAATAGGTAGTGCCTATTTGCCTAAACTTCGAAGAACAGAGACAAGAAACGGAGACTTTCTTAGGATTAAATTTTTTCCGGGACATCTGTCTCGAATTTCGGGACAACACTTTTAAATAGGTACATTAAAAAAATATGTTATTTGGAATAAGTAATTCGTCTATATTTACCTAAAGTTTGCGACTAGACATAACGGGGCGGCAGGGGAAGGTATGTAGACCCTCCCCGTGCCGCACAGGTATGCGACCATGGCGGTTTCTTTTTGTAATTTCTAAGAATATATATAACGAAATGCGCTGCCGTATAATTCGTATTGTACAGACGCCAGCACATCAAGCTACTACAATCTGTCAAATTTCTTTAGTAGATTTTCAACTTTATCGCTAAAGCATTAAGGTTTAAGGTTTATTGGGAAAATTTGACAGTTTCGGGTAGCTTGACCTGCTGGCGTCTGTACATACTTTCGGTGCAATAAAGATGAAATGATGTTTTTAAAGATTTTTAAAGTTGAAGTGTGTTACTAAACAATGTGATAAGGCCATTATTTTAAAATCATGCACATTTTTAAATATACTTTAGAAATATACTTCATTAAGATAAAATACAAATACCGTTTGTTTTTGAAATGATAAATTCGTCCTACTATAGAGAATGCTAAAATGATAAAAATTACCGGTTTATTATTTTAAAGACAAAATGTCTTTTTTTCAATTATACACTTGAACTTTAGGAATCTCATTAAACATAGCCGAGAGTGAGCTAGAAAGATGATATTTACTTAGAAACGTGTACGGCTTCTTAAACAAACATTGTGATTCATAGGGGTGAATATCCCCGCAGCAAATTTTACGCGTCCACGTTGAGAATCGAGGTGTTAAATGATAGGATGTTTCTTATTTTTTTTTATAGTGAACTACATAACTTGGTTCAATTAGGGCCACATTTTTTTTTTAATAAGGGTGTGTAAATAATCAGAGAAAAAAAAAAACGCCATAAAATTCCAGTTTGGTGGCTTGTCCCAGCTCCATTTTTTGATATAAATGCATTCACCAAAGTAACAATTTAATGTACAATAAAAAATAAACGATTTCGTTAGTATATGCATAAAACACATTCTCTAAAAACAACCAAACCATATTAGAAAATCTAATTTAAAAGCACAGGATACTCAATCAAAGTTTGTCCAAGCAAAAATCAAAATTTTGGTGGCACTTATTCAACTTACTATAAAATGAAGCTTGGTGCGCGTGCGATCAATCGTGTTTTATTATTTCACATCTCTCAGTCGTGCGCCAGCATTTGCGCGTAACAGGTGTGTGTTTAGTGCTGTGATTTCCCCCCAAAAACGTAAGTACCATCTTGGGTGGCACGGGGGACAAGAATTGTTCAATTTTTGGTGGATCGATTTGCTGTTAATTTTAAAGTGTTTTAATAATAAGCTATACATTATAGGTAGTAATTTGGGTTACGCATAAATCAGTGATATTAATTTAATTGTAACTTAAAACCCCTATTTTTAATGATTTTTTTTATGCCTGGTTTCAATTTTGGTGGCTCAATTTTGGTGGTTTTGGTGGCGTTTTCACGCCACCAAAATTGAAAACGAGCCACCAAGTTTTAAGTATGTACTGTATGTTTGATTAGCAAACAAAGAAATGTTATGTACTTGGCAGTAAGTAAGACCTATTATTATAAGGGTGGCATACTAATGACTAAGTTTCTTATTCTTATATATTTTTATTTTGTTGCTTTTAAGAATGCCAAAACAGACTAGCGAAGAGAGGCTGCTTAAAAAGAGAATGGCAGAAAGAAGAAGAAAGGCAAGAATAAAGAGCCGAACAGGCTGAAATAGTACGAAAAAGAGAAAGGGAGAGATATCACCAAAAAAAGCGAGAAGGTAAACTTGTTACACAGCAACAAAAGTCCTATGGCACTGCGAAAGTGGTCATGGTGAGGGTGCACCTGACGGAGTTGGCGGTGTTTTAAAGAGAACTGCAGACCAGTTAGTAGCATACGGAAATGACATTACGGACATTGTTAGTCTAATTCAAAGTCTGAAAGCCAATACAAATTCAGTAAAAATTTAACGCGTGGAAGACTATGACATTACTGAGAAGGACTGGCCTATTTCTAGACAGTTAAGACCTTTTCCTGGAACTATGAAGGTACACAAAGTGATTTGGACCAAATGTTTCAAGCACCGATTGGCGCTCCGTTCTCTGTATTACGCCGAGCCTCAATGCATGTACAATTCCACCGAATGCCTTCATGGTAAGCACTTAGGATTTCACAACTTACCATTCAATGAACACATGGATGGTGAATTTCAACGCACAGTTCGCGAAGAAGGTTTAGCTCAGGCTCAGACTACCGATATGATTAAACCGAGAACCGATAGAGTGCGTCACTCTGTAAACATTCAGTCTTCAGTACAAGACATCCATATTATATCTCAGCAGACTATTTTGCATGGCAAACATCCCGTGACAGTTCATAGATTCAAAGGATCTGAAAACATGGAATTTAGTCATTTACAAAGACCAAGGACTTCTCAATTATACTAGAACATCTCGTTCAAAAATATTAATCGTGATGTGTTTTCCAAGTTCGAAAAATCTGGTGACTATGCAGCAACTGCTGAAAAAACATCAGACTTAGATGTTAATAGTTCATCTGACTTAGAATATAACATAATATTTTATAGTTTAACGTCGTCGTTATTAAATTTTGCATTTTATTTGCAAGAATAGTTATTAAAATTCAGCTTGGTTATTTGGTTGTTTATTACGAAAGATAAAGGGTTATGTGGTAAGTGAAAAATATAATAATATTGTTTATAAGAAACTTATTGAAATTCTAAAGAAAAAAGTATTATTCCTGGTTTTAAGTCAGTTTGTATGAGAAAGATATATTTAACACAATTAAGTTTGTTATTCCATGCAACTTTTGTAACTATTCTGTGTAACTATTGCAGTTAAGTTCCTATTAGATGTAAGTACTCTGCTTATTGTTTTCTTGTTTTAAGTTTTTTTAGTAAAGATGAGAAATCTTTATATTGGAAAATTTTGAATTCCTTTTTTAGATTTAAATACTGATTGTAGAAACCATTGATCTCGTCTGGTGATTAGCACCCAAATAATTATTGAGTTAAGGTTCTTTAGTAAACTGAAATCTGTAACTAGAGCGTTGGTGAAATGGCCATGATAAATGTTTGCTATTTCACTATGTCTCCACCATGGATTTAATATTGTATTATGTAATAATAATTTTTTTAATCATTTTTTTTTTTTGTTAATTATGTTTTATTTCTTAGTTTTGTTTGGGAAACTTTTGTAGGTTGGTAGTTGTTGACAAGTAATTTTGTTTACAAAAAAAAGATTAATGTTTTCTGTTTTCGTGTTGTTGTGTCATAAACTCATAATTATGATTATGAGTTTATCAGATAAAAAATAATAAATATTTTTATTAACCAATGAAAGTTATTGATAATTCCTCAGTCTAATTTGTGAGATGAGACAGAAAAATCCAATTTTGATGCCACTGATTTTCAATTTAGGTGGGCACTTTCGATTTTGGTGGGCGATTTTCCATTTTGGTGGACACACTAGACTTTGAACTAAAATATCTCAAAAAGTTATTGAGATATTCTTAGACCTCTTGAAGATCCTTCTAGCTTGGACTTTCTATTCTTATACCAGGTCCTTATTTTTCACGAAAACTGAAGAAAAAATTACGCCACCAAAATTGAAAAAAAATGCACATTGTTGAAATTGACCCATAGTATTAAGACCAACAAGCCATTTACAAAATGATCTCCAAAAAAAAAATCAGAAAATTTTATGGTTGTAACGACTGTGAAGGTTATTTAATATGTTATGTCTAGTCGCAAACTTTAGGATTTTTTTAATGTACCTATTTAAAAGTGTTGTCCCGAAATTCGAGACAGATGTCTCGGAAAAAATTTAGTCCTAAGGAAGTCTACGTTTCTTGTCTCTGTTCTTCGAAGTTTAGGCAAATAGGCACTACCTATTCCTATCACTGGTTATAATACACATGAAGAGGAGGGGTTGTGTAGGAACCTTACAACTAAGCTCCCATGCATGGTCCCTACTCCTCTTTACTTATATTGGGAATCTATGATATCACTAGACGGTACGCTGGTTTTTAGCCCACGTAGGTGGACATCATAATTATTATACCCACCTACTCTCAATAGGCCTCCTTCTTGAGTGCTTAGGTACCTATGCCTTCAATAGATTGTTAAGTATTAGCACCCATGTAACCCGCGAACCACAATATCTACATGCTCGTCCTCATACTTACCTAGATACCTATCTACTTCAATCACCAGTTTATAGCCATGCTTGGTGATTATGGCACAGCGTTAAAAACGGCAAAATTTGATATAGGTCAAGGGAGACCGTGTATGTGCTTTATATGGCAATACTTACTCAAAAGGCGTTCCGCAGACGACATACCAGGTGGCACCGTTACGTGGCAGCTCCTTGACACAGTGGAAGTCGAAATACTCCTCGTTGTAGTCGGTTGGGCAGAAGTATTTACGCTTCTCCAACACCTGGAATATAATTTTTTGAATTGTAAGTAATAGGTAGGTACTGTGTACCGTTAGTAGACTGAAGCATAAAGATGACGAAACATTACGCCTCTATCCCGCGAAGGACCAGGCAGAGTCGTAGGTATAGCGGCACACCCACACATTGACAGAACTTATGTGTGCATGTTAAAATTTTACGGAAGAAGGAGGTACCTGATAGGGGGCAAGCCGTGGGGCAAGTTCAAGCTCCTGACTGCTACTAAGAAACCCCTAGACTCAAGGTATCAGAAATTGCATTTTGGTCTTGGCAAGAAGGCTGAGATTATCAACCATAATCATCAGCATGGCGAAGAAGTGACGACAAATCACTAATCTAGGTCTGCATAACCCAAACTATTAATTATCTGCATAGTAACAGTCAAAACAGCAGTGCGATTCTGTAACCATCTCACCGTGAAAACATAGGTGAAGTGAGTTATCGTTTCACCGGGATTGCCACTTTTGACAGCTCATTGCAAGCTCACTTCACCTAAGTTTTCACGGTGAGATTGTTACAGAATAGCTCGGCTTTCAAAATATAAAAATGTACTCTGTGGTGAGCTGTCAATAGTGTCAATCCCTAGCATTAGTTGGAATGACAACTCACTCCACGCTCATTTTCACGGTGAGATGGTTACAGAATCGCACTGCTGACCGTGAAAACTTAGGTGAAGTGAGCGTGGAGTGAGCATCATTCCAACTAATGCTAGGGATTAACACTATTGACAGCTCACACTCTCAGAGTACATTTTTATATAGCAGCAGTGCGATTCTGTAACCATATCATCGTGAAAAGTTAGGTGAAGTGAGCGTGGGGTGAGCTGTCATTCCAACTAATGCTAGGGATGTCAATCCCTACTATTGACAGCTCACTCTAAGCTCACTTCACCTAACTTATCACGGTGAGATTTTTACAGAATCGATAGGCAGGTGTTAATTAGTCATAATAATCATTAACTATTACGTGCTAATGAATCCGAACGATAAATCTTTATCGCGTGACGATAACAAATAACTATCTATCTATAGTAGGTATATAAAATTCAAAGTCCTGACTGACTGACTGAGACATCAACGCACAGCCTAAACCGCTGGTCCTAGAGACATGCAATTTGGAGGGTGTGTTCTTAGTGAAGAGTAGGTATCCACTAAGAAAGGGTTTTTCGAAATTACACCCCTAAGAGGGTGAAATGGGGATTTTGATTTTGTTTGTATGGACAATCTTATTCCTTGAGTTAATAAACTTGAAACTTGACACGAATACTAATCTAAGTAAATTATGAAGTTTGCCATTTTATGTTTTACTAAACTACCCCCTAACAAAAGGCACGGCGCAGGGGTCAATAATCGGGCCTACTGAATACCTACTCTATGTCAACGATATGTGCAATACCATAGAGATATAGGCTCTGTATACCAGTTTGCCGATGATACCTGCATCGTGGTAGCTGATAAAAATACTGAAGAGGCCGAACGTCTTCTTCAAATTAACTTTTTATTAAGTAAGTGGTCGCACGATGTTGGTCTCGACATAAATGCCGACAAACCAAAGCCATGCACATACATTCTTCACATAATCAAGCCACTTACACACCATCCGTCAAGGCGCATAATCATCCATGCCTCCACGCAGTAGGTAGGTACCAATAATTGTAGCTGTGAAACGTTAGAGTTCGTCAAGGAACATAAATACATTGGTCTCATAATCGACTACAAATTTAATTGGGTACCACACATTAACTATATATATGTGATAGACTAAGATCTATCCTGGGTTGAATAATTATTGTACTTAAACATAAAATGCCATATAAAACCTTAAGACTGCTATACCTAGCCCTAGCTGATTCCATAATTAGTTATGGTCTCAGTAGCTATGGAAGAACACTGAACATGTAAAATTAATTTAGATAAAATCTACAAACTACCTACAACAAAGAATCCTCAAAAACATTGTACCGCTTAAAATCAAAACAAAATACCAAAATGATTACCTACTCTGAAATAGTTCAGAGTAGGTAATCATTTTGTTTGCCAATACAAAACATGACCAGACTTTCAATACTAAAAGATGAATATATCAATATAAATAATTTAGTTAGAAGAACACGTCATCCTAAATTAAGAACTTTAGCTAATATAAAAACCTTTACCATGCCTAGATGTAACAATACATATGGTATGAGAACATACACCTACATGCCTACTACCAAAAATAGTAAACGAACTTCCTACGGACATACAAAATAAATACCTCTGTAACCCCAAAAAAGCTCTGTAACCCCAAACTTTTTCTGCAAATAACAAACTATGAATACCTATGTAGGTACTTTAGTTTGATACATTTACTACCATTTTTAATTAAGCTATTAATATTATGATATAATAACTAAAGATTTAAAATATTATTTGAATGTAAAACTTACAAACTTAGCGTCTAAAGTATATACCATAATAGATAAGTATATTTTCCGAACTCACTAGCCATATATAAGCCATCAAAGGTTTCTGTGGTTTTTAATATATACAAATTTTAAACTCTGCGATATACATTTAGAACAATAAAAAAATAAAATAAAATGTATGTGGAAGAAATTGAATGCACGGTCCTACATAACTCGCAACTCAGTATTGATACTTTTGACAGAAAATAATTAATAATAAGTACTTATGTAAAGTTGTCGAAAATTGACCCCTGACGGGGCAAAAAGGGGTAATTCAGTTTTTAAGGGAAGGATTTGAACTTGAAACTGGATGTTACATTTTCACGCCTAAACTACTGAACTTCTGTTTGGCAAAGAGATAGATGGCATCCTAGGGAAGCACATACTTTTTATCCTGGTAGCACGTTCCCGTGGGATAATTTCCGACATCCACGCGGGCGAAGCCGCGGGCAGAAGCTAGTAAAAAAATATACTTGTCTACCTAATGGTTTGAAAACCAAAATGATTGATAATAGTGTAAACGAGCAGCAGCTGATCTAGCTAACCTAGATGATGGATGTTTTAATTGAAAGAAGAAAGAACCAGCCGTTTAGACTGCGATCGATATGCGAAACACAAGACGCGATATTTTTATAAAAAAAAATAAAAGCAAAGAAAGATTTTGCTGTAGTTTCGGTAATAACTTATCAGAGGAATTTAATTCTTTATCTACTATGCCCTAATCTGTTATTTGATAAGTAGGTACGTAGGCACGTAGAATAAACTAGCTGATGTATCCAAGGTCTACTAACTTTGTAGACACACTTGATTCAAGTTCAATGTAAGTTAGGACATTCACGATCAACGTAAAACCATTGCAATGTAACACTTATCTGGATAAGGTAAGGTATAAATTAGAAAAGTCGTCAAAACGTGCTTATTTTGTATGAAATTATTTTCACCTGTCCAAATGGTGTGGTGAGGGTCGCTACTTCGTTGCAGGGTCCTACAGGCTCATGCAGTCCCAGGGACCACTCTCGCTCAGGGTTGAAGAAGATAGTGAAACTAAGGTACAGCAGGTAATGTACCGCCAGCTGCAAAATCAGCACGTAGTCGATTGCTGTCAACCTTCGGAAAATAAAAATACTTGGTCAGAATCAAATGACACAGAGATGATCTTATGACATTTTGTCGAGATCATCTGAATTGATTTGATGGTATAGGGTAAAATAGAAGCTCGCTAATCCAACACCGTTGAATCAAAATGGCGTGGAAAGTCACCCTTAATTTGATAAATGAGGAGTTGAGGAACCTTTTCTTAAGTAAACATGAGAATCGGTCAACAAATTTGACTAATAGCTTTTCTGGAACAGTCGTGACAGAATCATGAAGTAGGATTTTTACTTTTTCAAACTACTTTGGTTGGTATCTTGTATCTTGAGGTCTAGAGATGCTTCTAATAGTTGTAATGTTGTCGTTTTTGTTGTTTTTTTATTCAAAACATCCTGGGCAAAAATGTTGAAATATCTAGATGTGGGTAAATACTTAATATAGAATAAACGTACTTTTTGCTACTCTTCTCCCTATTGCTCAGGAGACCAGCCAGTACGATGACGGAGAAGATAGCGAAGAGGAGGAAGAAGGTCACTTCCGAGTGAATCTTGTGGACGTCGTGCAGCGGGTGGTAGATGGGAATAAACAGGAGCACGCCGCCGGGCATGCCCAGCAGAGAAGCGATCAACAGCGACTTCCATTCAGACTTCTTACTGTAAATAAGATAATTATTAATTTATTAGATCACAATACTTATTTATTGAGCAGTGGTGGCCCAACGGTAAAGGCCGCGTCTTAGGATTGGTAGGTCGAGGGTTCGAATCCTGACAAGCGCTTTAAGTAAAGCGCACATAGTTGTGTAAGTTATATTTTCATCACCACTGCTCTCAAAACGGTGAAGTAATAATCCTACTAATATTATAAACGTGAAAGTTTGTATGGATGTGTGGATGTTTGTTACTCTTTCACGCAAAAACTACTGAACGGATTTGGATGAAATTTGGCACACAGATGGTTTATAACCAGGATTAACATATAGGATACTTTTTATCCCGATATTCCCACGGGATCGAAACTTATGCGGGTGAAACCGCGGGGCGCAGCTAGTAAGTAATAATAATAATTTATTCTTAAAAAAAAACTTTTTTACAAAAAAAAAAAACAACCGGTTCCATAAAAACAATACAAAGTGAAAAATAACTTTTAATCACAAACAACATTTAATCAAAAAATTTCATACATACTTACGTAGGGTCATAATTTCAAGGTTATTTTTTTCTTTTTATGGGGTTTCTCGTTTATAACTCTTGTTCTATTTGTGGCTATTTTTGCAATAGTTTTTTTTAATTGTTTTAGGCTTTTTAAATTCATACTATTTTTATTATTATTTTGTGTCGGGGGTTTTTTTAATTTTTAGTTAAATTTTTGTTAATTACATTGTAAAGCCTGGAACTCTATGCGTTATATTTCCGCTGCGCGAAAGCTGTTCTACATTGCACAAAGGGGCAAACAAGTGCACCACTTCGTTTATTTAAACCTTCCTTATTTAGGGGAAGTAGTGAATGTCGTCGGAGCATCGTGCGGAGAATAAACAGCTGTCGCACCGTCAACACCTTGCACTCCTTGTATAGTTCTGTGGTAGAGTAATAGCGCGGCTTACCATGTATGACCTTGAGAATAGACCTCTGTGCCCTCTCCAATCTCAAAAACAAAGTTTTGTAAGTTCCACCCCACGCAGGAATACAATAACCTAATATTGTAGACTGTATTCAATAACGTACGGTCGGCAGAGTGTCGAAGATTCTTAAACACGTGCAGTAGTTTTCTGACACGTCCGGTGAGGATCTCCACTTGTGGACGCCAGTCTAATCGTTCATCAACTATAACCCCAAGATACTTTATACAGGCACCATTCAATAACGGTGGACAACAACAAGTCATTGTTGATCTGGCACAATTGTGGGTAGTAAGTGTTATAGTATCTCCTCGTTGAGGTGTTAGGGTGATAAAAACGAATAAATTTCGATTTCTCCACATTCAACGTCAGTAGATTAGAAGATAACCATAGCATGACTTCCCTCATATTACTCTCAGCATGTATCTTAGCCTCCTCCCAGTTTCTTCCATAGACTAAGAGTGCTGTGTCATCCGCATAAGTAAAAATATCACAGTTCTTTAGTTTCATCTTGCACAAGTCGTTAATGTAAGTTATAAATAATGTGGGTCCAAGAATACTCCCTTGCGGAACTCCATATTTGATTTCTTCGTCCTCACTCACCACAGTATCAATTTTAACTGCCTGAGTACGATTAGTCAGATAATCTTTAAATATATTTAATGCCAAACCACGAACTCCAATGAGCTCCAGTTTTGATACAAGAATTGGGACAGAGACCGTATAAAAAGCTTTTGATATATCCAGAAATATAGGATATATTATAAGTAAAACAATACGGTCACGGACAAGGTCGAGGACATGTGGCATCTTCCAACCCACACTGGGCCCGCGTGGTGGATTACGGGCACATTATGCAGTGGGAACATTACAGACTGATTATGCTTTTGCAATACTTATTTAGTTAATGTATATACAATAGTTGAAAATAAGTAACTTACTCCGCTGCATCCCACTGCGAAACTTTCGGTGCAAACCAAGACCTGCTTGCGTTGAAGAAGTAGAAGAAACTAGCAGCGAATGCAGCGTGGAAATAGTAAGAGTTCCAAGGCACCCAGTAGTGACGGTCGTAGATATTGGGGTCAGTGTCATGCCACGTCCAGTGGACAAACTTGACGGCCGTGATGTCATAGGGAATGTCCACGAGCACTGTTACTAGACCCACTGCGAAAGGTTCGGCGTACTTGGGGAGATTCAATCTGGACACCGCGTATACGGCGTGGTAGATAAATGCGGGATCTGGAATATAAGTTTTACTTCAAAAGATCGTTCCCGAGTATCGCTTACAATGGCTTAGAGGGTTGTCACAATGTGGGTTGGGTGGCATTGTGCCCAAAAGGCCGAAGAGGTGTGATTCTTTGAAACCGAGTGTTCTTGATTCATTGATCTGACTAATTTTCTTTTAACTATTTGATACAAATGAACATAAAAGCTGAATGTGCTAATAAATTCACTAGCCAGATTAATTTGAATGATCCAGAAATGAATATTCTTCATGAAATTAATTAAAAATAAGGAAATAATAACTCATATTCTTTCTATTTCAATAACTATAAAATGTGTTGATGAGTCAAAAACACGTGAAAACCGTGTTCCAAAGAATCACACCTCAGAGACAAAAAAGACATAAAATATTTTTGAAACCTACTAATACTTACACAAAAGGATTATATGAAGAGGCAGTCTAGCTCCCAAGAAGATGATGGGGGTCTGAGAGTGCCAGAAGTTGTCGTACTCCGGCAAAGCGAAGTGCCAGAAATTGTCAGTGAAGAGTCCGTGAAGGATCGTGCCTAACCAAAGGTACGGCCATCTACCGCCTTTCCTGAAAGCTGAAATAAACCATGTGTAACTTCCTAAGCTGTAGGTACCTACGGTGTAACTTATGGTTCCATCATCATTCAGGAGAAAAACGTCCACAGCTGGACATAATTCTCCCCAAAGCATCACAACAACGGCCGGTCCCGTGCTTCCGGCATCCAGCGGATTACGGTTCCCTTGACCTTCACTTGGCCTACCTACTTTTGCATAAGCATAATCAGCCTATGTCCACCTGGGACACAGGACTCCTCTCTTCGAGAGGGAGTGGGCTATAATCTACCTGCACGCGGGCCCAATGCGGGCCAATGAATGCAATGTTAGATTTCACATGTCCTCGAATTTTTGGTTCTAGGACATGCCGGTTACCTCACGACGTTTTCCTTCGCCGGTTTGAGTAATGGTGATAAAATTATTTACACAAAGTAAAGCGCCTACCTGGATTCGAAACCACGACCTTACAACTCGTAAGGCGAAGGGGCACTGGTCTATTGCCTACTTTTGGCTGGCTACATTGCAATGAGCTACGGAATTTTGAAACCCAATCAACAGTGACTCAACTCAACTCTCTCAACTCAACTCTCTCAACTCACAATCACAATCAATAGTTCTTTGCAACAAGCGCACCAAATCAGGTACCTTTGTGGGTACTCATACATAATTAAGGATGCCATTAGATATTAATACCATTTATAATCATGTATGACATAAGACATTAATATCATATATTATGACAATTAATGACGAATTTTGGGAAATTTTCAGAACGACGTAAAAATATCGCGACGGGATTGTGTGTTAAAAATTATTAATTGATACAGGTAAAAGACACACCCGTATGATGCGGGAGGCGCGGGTCCTGGGGTGGTTACCCTATGTCCAACAGTGGACATCTTTCAGCTGAATGGCATAGATAAAGAGGTTTACATACCATGTAGCAGCGTGATAAGTCCCGCTAGTGTGTAGACTGCCTGCGAGAGGATATATGTAGGCTGAGCCGCCCACAGCTGTTTGATGTCATTGGTCTGAACCAGCCATTGCAGCCACTGTGGACATACTCACCAGTTTACAGTTATTGCCTAGTACGGAGTTAGACGGACCATATTGGACTTCAGATGTGCGTAGATGTAAAATCACAAATGTGTTAACTTCACGTTGTGGCTAAGTAATAGTAGCCGTACGGGTCAATCGAACAGGTTAAGCTACGTTTGCCGCAGTTCCACCATCACCATCACCATCTGGCGGTTACCTCACGTATGTATGTGGTATGTGAAGATGGTCATCATCACATTTATATCAAGACACCTCCTTGCCTCGGAGAGCACGTTAAGCCGTTTGTCCCGGCTGTCATTCGTTACCTACCCAGTACCTAACTGGATTGTGAAGGTCAAATAGGCAGTCACTCCATGTAAAGTACTGGTATTTAGCTGCATCCGGTTAGTCTGGACCCCAAAATAGTTGGGAAAAGGCTAGGCAGACGATGATGTGCTAACTTCAATAACCACTATTTCTGGTGGGAATCTATCTACCAGCTGGTATTTAAAGCGTGGTACTTTCTGGCCGCGCCACAGTCGCATTTTGAATCGGAGTTAATAAGAATAAATGTACCTACGTAATATGTTCATTATTGCACTAAATAAAATAAAAATAGTACTTGAAAGATTCGCGAGATATTTAACAAAATCGGTGGCGCGGCCAGAAAGTACCACGCTATTTAATAATAATAATAATATCCCTGGACATTTCACACAGCACCATTTTTGTCCCAAGCTAAGCAACCTAATGCTTGTGTTATGGTAACAAGATGGCTGATAAACTACTTATATATAATTTTTTTTTTTGTAAATACATACATATTATAGATAGAAAAACAGCCAGATTAGGAACAAATACATGTAGGTCATACAAATATTTGTTCCGTGCGGGAATCGAACCCGCGACACGCAGCGCAGCAGTCAATCGCTTAACCACTGCGCCAACCGTGCCGTCAAACCAATTCAATATTTAAAACCAATAGGTATATAAAAGTGAGTATTTAGTTAAGAAATAAATCGCAAAGCACAAATATTAAATCGCATAAAATATTGATAAAGATCGATGGATAATTTTAAAATATGAAATGCTTATAAATAGAGTTATTAAGGTTTTACCGTGTCGCCTCCACCGGCTTTAGTCGCCATGTCGTTATGCGCGTGCGCCACTTCCGAACCTTGTCGCCACAATGATTAAAACTAAAATTCTGTGACCAGCAATTTGAATAAAGTGTTGTACCTACTTATCTATACGATATCGTTCGGGTTTACTATCGAGTTTATTTTTATAAACTCATTTATTAATTATTGAACAGCCTTTCTTTAAATAATAATAATAAGATCACTATTTTTTTATATTTTTTTTATACTTACCTAATTTTTATATTAAAAAATGTAATCAAATAAGATGTAAAAATGATGAATGATGTAAGTAATTAATAGATAAGTAAATAAATAAACGAAATAATAATAATAATAACGGCAGGTTCCTTTATTCAATTTAAGTATATAATTATATTTTTAAATATTTGAATATAAAAACATTTAAAAATAGCAGTCCCGCGATCAGGGCTTCGATGTAGCCCGAGGCGGTAGCGTTCACCGTAGGTATTGAGAGGGGTTCCGCAGAGTTCGGTGTCAGCTCGTATGTTACATATGACGCAGTCCTGCATGTCAACCTTCGTGTCGGAGTTAATGTCGTTTGCTACGGGGTCAAATTCGAAGATACCTTCCGGTTTTCCAACCAGCAGTTTCCATGTCAGCCGCAAAAGCGACAGGACCCTGGAATCGAAACCAGGACCCCACGTCTCTAGCTGTCACACTTGCGACCACAGAAGACCAACCAGGCAGCCACACGACCGTTTTAAACTATTTGAGTGCGATTTTGCCTTGAACTTATTAAAAATATTGAACAACTTATTAATCACAGAAGTCGTTGTAACAGTGGGGTGAATTGTCTCAAAGTCTGAAATCGTTCATCATCGACTTCTATCGACACTTGACATCCCTCGCATATGTTATCTAATATTTCACAGATAATATAATTCCAGCGTATATGTCGTGTAGCAGGCTACGTGTCTACGAAATGTGCCAACGCGGGTGCCACATAGATTTGTATTTCTTTTCGGTTAACTGATTCGTAACACCTGTGTAAACTAAACATATTTCTCCTCTCCCATATTGATACTACTGCTTTTGAATTGTAGCATTGTTTTGCATTACCTACTGTTATCACCAATCATTTACTTTTTGTAATAATGATAATACTTTGCACATGTCTACTTACTTCAAATATTCTCGAAACGAAAATCTCCCGTGAGAATCGGTCATCGCCGAGGTCTAAATCAAACTTTGCAGAACCTGTGTTATGTTTTTACGTGGCAGAGGTATAGGCATATCTTCCAGCAACGTTTTCCAGAAGTTAAATTCTCACTTGCTATTGAAAAGCCGCAGTTGTGCCAGTAGCCCAACGGTTAAAAAGCGGACTGCCGAGCGATAGGTTGTGAGCGTGGATTTGGATCATCCTGACTCGGATAGGGTAGATTTTCTGTACGGTTCTTTATAATGAATGCAGAGCTTGAGAATTAGCCGTAGCTCAAAGCCTTTGTAAGACATAAACAAATCACGTTAATTTACTCATTTTATCCTCTCATTTTAGGCCTCGTAGCAAAAAGAATGTATGGTGTTGAATAATATTTTATTAATTTTTGTTTACACACGGACCCTAAAGTTTGGAGGTAGCGTGTCATTGTTATATACAGTACGCTCCTAAACTTTAGTATTATGGTAATTCCTACACTGCCAGCAATATTCGACTTATCAATCTTTTCGGTCATAGGTACCTACTACTTAATTAGGATAAGTAATCTCAGCAGGGTGAAAATCTTTTTGGCAGCCAGAATTCGTAAGTTTCTTGTAGATAGCGTAGAGTGAAAAGATCTCAAGAAGATCAAGATCTAAACAATAAACATCAATACAAGTACCGACGCGATCGCAGGTTCTATTGAAGGAGATCTAATACTAAACCATACCTAATTGTTAGTTGAAATTGAACCGTGCGTGAGTGCAACTTCTTTGGGAATTCATTAATTCTCATTGATGCAGGTTATATTACGAAACTGAAAAGTAGGACGCAGTGACCTGCATCGACTATTACAGTAGGGCGATGGCCGTGAAGGCCCGTGAATATGTGACAACAATAGAACCATTTTTTTTAAAGATAATGTTCAGTTTTTCTAATGAAATACTTAACTTTTTACTATTTCTACCTAGTGTGTACCTAGCTTTACTGGCATTTTAATTTATCAAACTTCATCTTATTTAAAAAATAAAATAATGGTTTTTATTTTAGTTCTAGTAAGCTAACGAAACGTTTTTAACATAATCTGTGGTAATAACTTTTCGTTCCAAGCAGTTCCTTATCGCCGCATATCGCAGTTATCGTACTGTCAGTACTAAGTCATTGTCAAATCAATCTGTCAATATTTTAAAATCAATAATTTTATTTCAAAGTTCAGAGCGAGAAGAGATTTAAATAAAACTAAAAAATGTCGACATTGTTCCGGAACTTTTATAGAGGGACGCGTAATTTGGTGAACAATTACTATGATTTTTGCCCTAACGTAACATTCAGGATAAGAACTACGATACGGTATAATACGTCTATGGCCAACGCTTTTAGGTCCCAAAGAGTTAAACCTAAAAAGGAGCCTGGAGAGATTTTCAAATGGATATTACTGGTATGTACATTCTATTATAAGTTTAAAGTACAACACACCCATAAAACTATGCACTCTAATGGAAAATAATAACCTTCAATATGTATTTCTTCAATTTGACTATAGTAGGTGTGATTTTGGATGTATAAATAAATTAATAATGATCAAGGTATCACTTCGTGGCTTTAGATCTAGATATATTAAAGCCATGATGGGGTGGCGGCATTGGCGTATAGGGATTTTTTTATAGCCATACATTTTGCCTAAGATGCCAGGTTTGTAGAGTAGGCTTGGCTCTAGATTACATCTCATCATTCATCTGCTTAGCCCTTTCCCAACTATGTTGGGGTCGGCTTAGGCTTAGCGGCTTAGGCTTAGCTTAGGCTCTACATTCGATCTGATAACTTTTTAATAATGAAACCGTTATTTAAGGCTTGGCATCCTACTTTGCATGAAATGTTTTGGTGGGAATATTTCTCATTAGATGACTGTGGCTAGTTCAGCAGGACGTCTGCCCCCCTAGACAAAATCCCTTGCTACGCCAATAGGTACAGTCAATTTTCTTATAAATACTCGGTAAGTACTCACCGTTATAGTGTTTATTTTAGATGATTCCTGTCAGTTCTTTTGCTTTGGGCTGCTGGCAGATGTACCGTCTGCAATGGAAGTTGGGACTCATTGACATGATGCAGTCTAAAACAAATGCGACACCTGTTGCGATGCCCAGCGAGTTAGTATTTGATGAACTATTCAGGTGTTATTGTGTATTTAACAGAAGCACTTTACTGGAACACTCAACAATTAATCTCTATTGAAGCACCTGTCTCACATCTGTCAATTAGCAAGTCAAGTTCAACCCCAAATATGAATGGGTAAACTACAAGATTGTATCAGATTTATCTCTTAGCAAAGTTTTTCCATCTGACAGATCTTATTGCTGTATCAAACTAGCGGACAGAGTAATATGAACACGTACAGTCAGCGATCAAACATTAATATTATATTTACATGGGATTGCAAATAGTTGTTTCTTAAGCAAGAAAATAGCCCATTTATTTTCTTTCCTGCACGCATAGCAAGACCACCGTAGAAATGTTTTGTAACCAACAAAATGACAGATAGAATAGACAAAATGACAGATATCTGAAAGATTAAATGAGAGAAGCTAGAATTTCTTACTATAAGTACCTTTTTAACTTTTCAATACATAAGGATTATGTATGCCTTGAGCTTACACAGTAAGACCTATTTGCAGTAACAGGGGTGAGGCACTGAGTGAGATATTGGAGATATCATTCCACTGTGACAATATCAATTTATTTGGATGTTTATTTTGTCATAACTGATTCTCAGTTGATCTATTGGTGCCCAGCTAAACATGTGACTAACATACGCTAACAGCAGCTATGAGATTTAGTACTGAATTACTGAAAATAAAATCAGCTACATGCTGTTGCTTGCATTCTGCTTAGTTAGAAGTATAGAAACATATTCTCCCAAACAAGTTTCTAGTTTAGTGGTTTAGGTTAGACGTTATATGAGATTAGGGCTGTTTCATATTTACAAAGGACAATTAATAATATTGTATAGAGTGCATCCAGTAAAATGATTATGTTGTACCATCACAAACAGATGTGGATGTTGTTATTAGTTGTTATTAGTAGTAGTAGCGCCAAATAAATGATTTATCTATCTATCTACCTAGTGCTTATTGAATGAATCTTTAAATGTGAGAATCTTATTTGTCTTAGAATTCATACAAGGGTCTTGCAATACATTGATACACTTGATAAACACTACAACAACCATCATTGTCCGTAATGCTTCCTTGAGAAAATTTCGATTTGGGGATGCTATACTACCCATCCTCCTTTCAATTAAATGGACATAAAGCTCTCTGTTTACTGTAAAGTACAGCTCTTTTACACTTTCAGTTTTACAGAGCTAGACAAGATGGAATACTTGCCAGTAAAAGTTAAAGGACAGTTTCTTCATGACAAAGAAATTCTGATTGGACCCAGAGCATTGATTGAGATAGACTCGCCAATTCCCAGGACAGGCTCTCTGGTGTCTGACCCTAAGAGGAATCAAGGGTGGCTGGTGATAACTCCATTCATGCTGGCTGAAACAGGGTAAGATTATTTTTTTGTTTATTTGGACCTTTAAGAACACTGATATGAACCTAAGCTGCTAACCACCAAGGCTTTCCACTGTCTGTTCACCAGAAAAGAGTGACTAGACTAAAATGTGATGCACCATTTTGAAATAATAGTTTTATCTGAGCTTCTTTTGAAGTAGAAACATTCGTGAATTCGAAACTGTTAACAGTGGGAAAGGCTGGAAGCCCTCTCCACCCTTTTGCATTATATTACCATACTACAATTCATTTGAAGCTCATATAGGTTTTTACTAGCAATGTGCTAACTATAATAAAACTATTAGTAAACTTTATTAAAAATATCTTCTTATTACAGAGAAATGATTCTGATTAACCGCGGCTGGATCCACCAAAATCTGCGTCCAAAAGAAAAACGGGAGCCATCCATGATAAAGGGAGAGGTCGAGTTAGTTGGCGTTGTGAGGTTAACAGAAAAACGAGCGCCATTCATGCCCAAGAACAATCCAGAAAAGGGGTCATGGTTCTCACGGTAAGATACAAATTGAATTCCTAGGCTAGTAAATTTAGTGGGACATTAGGATCAAGGTCCCGAAGACAGAGTTCTAGCCCAGCTCGCACGGCACGAGTTTTGTCTCTCGTTCACAATGCGAGCCGTATCCAGCTTAGAAACGCTCATTCATTATCCTCTAATCAGCCCGCTCAATGAGTGCTTCCTGATAATGTTGTTGAGGCTATTAAACGGATCGAGGAGGATCTCGACATAATGATTGTCGTGTGGGGATACCACCTGGCAACCCTTTGTCTTTCTTAGCATTTTGCCAAGACCTCCGTCAGAAACTTACCTGTTTAGTATTACAGAGTCAAAATACCGAAAGTCGGTATTGCTCGCAAGATATCAGAAATTGTCGGTTGATAAGTTATTATTTTGTTGTTGTTATGCTCATCCAAGAAAACACGCGTCTGGCTAGTACTTACAGTTTTTCTTTTTTTTTCTTTCAGAGATTTAGAACAGATGAGTGCCTATCTTGGCTGTGCCCCTGTCTGGCTCGATGCTAGAGGCATACCAGACCCGCCAGAGGGATGGCCTATCCCTAACCAGACAAGAGTTACTTTGAGAAACGAACATCTTTCTTATATTGTCACTTGGTATTCACTTTCAATACTAACAGCAATCATGTGGCGTCGTTATTTTGTTAAGAAGTTACCATTACTGTAAACAAGCCGTAGTTTATCTGTGTGTACAGTTGATTGCATTTTTAAGTTAAATGGAAACTGTTCGCATTTAAACCTATGTAGGTAGATAAATCAAAAATTAATTCTAAGACTTACTTAGTGTAGTGACTGGCTAAACTTAATCATGATCAATTTGAGTGCATCAGCACTAAAGTCATTGTTAATTTGTTGCATAACATTGTCTACCTATTAGTGAATATAACTGACATATCAAGCGCCAAAAAACCTATTCATTAGACACTGACAGTGGGGCGATACAACTTTGCTACGCCGCTGCACCGTGTTCGCTAGAACTATTATTTTGAATGCTTATCCTCGTTGAAAGTTTTAGGGGATTTGGATATCAGTCAAGACGCAAGGTTCACTTCAGTGTGCAGTGTCAAGACACGCGTATTTCTGTGGCCTGTGGATACAGCACGCCTTTTGATACAGCGAGGAAGCTACAAGCATGTTAGTCTCATTACGTCGCGCCAACATGAAGGTAGCTCTATAAGATACTTTGATTGTTGGAATGCGCTTGCGACTTGATGTCGTATGTATTCATACAAGAAGTGCAACTCATTTGCATAAGGCACCTGTCTTACCGCCGACGAGGGAGCGACTAGCTATCGACTCTTTTCTCGCTCAAGAAACGTACAATATTAGATGTAGTTCCCGTGTCAGTAAAAGAGGTATATGAATGAATAGATGATCGGTGACTGTTCACACAACAGGCGAGAACTCTTTTCAAACAAACCATTGGTTTCTAGTTGCTAGTTCTACTCGCTTTTCGTTAATGGTCAGCGGTGGGACAAGGTACCAAAGCCTAGGGAGAGTTGCAGCAACTGAACTCTTGCACGAAAGGCAATTTCCAATGCGCCTGGATAATTGCTACAATTTGGATAGCTGCTTTGATAATTATTGACACAAGACATTGAGGTGGTCAAGAGTCTTACGTGCAAGTGTAGTCACGCGTGCCCATTCGTGGTAACAATTGACAGCGCCTTTATTTCGTAGCGTTAATGATGGTTTTTATAATTCAAGTGTTACCAATGTACGTGCGCCAAACTACGTCCAGTGGGGTTAATCGCGTATCACACTAACACTAGGAATGGCATTCATTTTGACAGTTCAACAACATTCAGTGCGTTATTTACGTTGAGCAGACAAATTTTTCTAACATAAGCAATGTCTTACCAAAATCCTTCAGATCGTGATTGGATGTGTGTTGAGTTACGGTGCAGAACTTGAGAAGTTATTATTTTTTGGTTAGACACACTAGCAGCTAATTAGCTGATCCGTGTGTATCGTAAGTCATGTTTGACGATGTTATGCAATAACTATAAAGTTGTTTTTAATCGTATAATGGCTGATTTTTCAATAGTCCGATAACTAATATTTGAAGAAAAATATGACAGTTTGATATATTAATTCCTCAGATAAAAATTATTTCACCATTGAAAAGGCAGCCCCAAGTCTATGTGTTGAAATGTAGAGATTTTAGTTACATTTAAATAAATATATGGATGTGTAGTATATTTCTGGTTGTGTTATTTTTTTTTGGGTGATTAATTAAACACAGCTTTTGATTGAGATCTAATTCGACTCATGAGAGTTTTAATGAATAAAAATTTAAAATATACATAATTTTCAAATAATTGCAATAAAATCATCAGTCAATTTTGAGTTCTTAAAAATCAATAAATTCACATCTTCATAAAAACAATTAGAAACTGATTTCGAACCAGACACTGTCTTGCGGCGCGGCGTGTTTCATCTCGCTTTGCTCATTAGTCCGCGTCCTATTTAAAAGCGATTGCGGCGTGCATGTCACTTTTTGTTCGGAAAACAGGAAAGTGCCCTGTCGACTCGATGGCGTTCTCGTTCACCGAACAAAAAGTGACATAATATGAACGCGACGATAGCTTTTACATAGAATCAGATATGTGTATTGCGCGACCAACAGTTAACATGATTGAATATTTCATTGAAACTGTCTGTTACGGACAACTTAATCAACTGAATTTATATTATACATAGTAGCTATGGTGAAATACATTAACACTACGTTGTTACACACTACTAACGATTAAGATGGAGATGACAGATTATGACTTCTAATGATTTCTACATCTAGCCTACATGATTCTTATTGAACTTCTAATCAACACAACTTATATACAACTAAACGAATGAAATCTAAAATTAAAAACGCAATTTAATCATTTTAAAATATTCTAATAAAATTTGCATATTACGAATCTTAACATAAGATATCAAATAAAATATTCATAATTTCATTAAATTAATGTATCTAATCTATAAACATGAAATGCTGTTTGTTGGTAAACGCATCACTTGAGAACGGCTGGACCGATTTGGCTTTTTTGTTGATGTTCGTAATAGTCCAAATTAAATTATTTTTTTAAATTCGGAAATATCAAAGTCCTTTTTCTATGGGATTTTTATATGAATTCAAGACCCTTAACTCACGATCTAAAAAATGGCCACTCAGAAATACGTATTTTTTCTCATTTTCCAACAGCGTTTCACAAATTAGCAAAACAATCACAAACAAATTAATTGAAATTTGGACAGAACGTCTGTTGGGTCAGGTAGTTTATCATAAAAAATAACCATTACGAACTCGAAATTATGTGAATACCATGGTCAAACTAATTATAAATTACAACTATATAATACATAAATCAACAACTTTAACCTTTAAGTATGGACGTCATTATTTTACAACACTACCCTCAATGTGTGGACTACACATTGAGGGTACTTCCTGTATTAGGCAGGTATCAGGTGGTATTTTCTGTGTAATTTTAACTATAGGTATGTTTCTAGACAGTTAGTTTTTTACTTTATGATTTGACACTCACATTAAATTTTTGTGGTTTTACATCATTCAAATTTGATCATGAATGTTGTCCTTTAGAATAGCCCAACATGGAGACTGTGTCTGTTAGACTACACGTCCATACTTATAGGTTAATGACAAGTACACACACAAATAAATATAAAGGTGTCCATACACACGGCACACGTCTTCGTCGTCAAGTAGCCGTAGAGTTCCTGAGCGTAAACTCGCAAAATTTTTTACAGGCTATATTTGTAGGTTATGTCCGTGTAAGTAAATTTTCTAACTGCTGTGTTGTGTATGTAAGGACACCTCTGATATCCATAGGCAAGGACAATTCAAAAATATAATATTTCATTTCACAAATTTTGTCCTTGTGATAGCTTTAAAAAAGAAATTTTAGGTTTTCGGACTTCTCCCGATAACAGGTTATTTATATGCACAAGGTTGTTATCATTCTAAGAGTAGAGTAATTGATAACAAGTTATCGGAATTGGTGCGCGGGAGAATAGAAGGCTCAACAAATGTTGATAATTTAGATATTTAAAATCCAATTTTGTAGCTCCGCTTGATTCTTATTACCAATCGATGTTATAATTTCATTAGATGATTAATAAAAACTTAACTACATACTAATATTTATGCCAACACGATAAACGTGAAGACCTGACATGAACACAGGCAATATGAACTTAAATTCAAGCGGGCAAGTCAAAATTCGACACATGTATTTGAGGCACATGCACCGGATCAATTTTGGGCGTTGTTTTGTAGTCACAAATGCCACACTCCTTTAGTTTCCATTCCCATCCCATGATTTGGACAGCATGCAGAGTTTGGGCTTCCGTGTGTTGACGCCGAAGCATACCTTCCTGTAATTTGAATATATTTTATTATATTATGTAACATTTTAGTAAGTTTTGATGCAAATGTTGCAGTATGACGAGAATTTATGACTATACCTTGATCTTTTCCCATTTATCATCGACTTCTTGAAGCCAAGAGTTAATTTGTCTGCCGTTGCAGCGGGAGCGCTGCGCATTGCGCTTCTCTTCCTGCTCTGGAGCCAATACATTGTACACTTCTTTGTCTCGGAGTATCGTGCACACAGAGAAAGGAAGAGACTGTAAAGAAGAGAAAATTGGTTGAACCAAGGAATATAATTTTTTTATGGAAAATAGTTAAAACGCGTCACGTTAAAATGCAGTAAATAGTAGGAAACAGGGCTTCTTTAACACTACGGCGAATACCTGTACTGTAAAGGCAAGTTTATAACAGCCATCAAATTGATACATACGAATAGGGTAGTAATAAAAGCTCCGAAAAAAAAATTAAAATATGAGCATACTCAAAATATGAAATTTACTGCTTTAAATACTAACTTTTCGACACAATAAAAGCAAATACAAATAAAGAAACGACCGAATAAAATGCTGAAAATTCCGAAAAATTAATACAATATTTGCTGACGTTATATTTTTCCACTAGCTTAAATTGCGTTTTACCGAAATCTACAGGTCATCATTTTTATCGTAACTTACCTATTTTATATTAAAAACTTAGAATCAATCTTACACATTTTATAACTGTGGCGCTGTGGCTGTGTGTTTTGGTTTTACATTCAAAAATTATGTTTCTGGCACTCACCGGCCGCTGCCGCGGCACCGCTTGCTTCGCTCGCTCGGCTCGGCGTTGTGGTCAGTTCTAACCTAACCTAGCTCTTTCGATTTAAAGAAGATATATGCGTGTTACGTTACGTTGCAAATTTCACTAAACTATAACTTTTCGGAAACTTAGTATTTTTTTCGGAAGTTTAGTATTTTTTTTGGATTTTTTTTGTATTATTTGAAAGTAAAAACTTGTTTCGTATACTAACTTCGTTTAAACATTACTTATCGTGCGTGTATTGTAGGATTTGTATGCAAAAAATGTTCTGAGTGAGCTAATTTAAAGCTGCCGTGCGGGTCAGTTTCATGATAAATAAGGTTCAACTTTTACCTGGTTTGCTACAGCACGTTCGGCGCGCCCGTGAACGCGCAATATTTCTTGTTCGACCGCCAACACAAGCTTCTCTTTTTCTACTAGGTGTTGTATACGTAATCTTGTTCTGCAGATACAAAATTTATGTCAACATGATGCAGTAGAAATAAAAAGAGTAAAATTTATGTTTGTAAAATATGAGCATACCTTTCCTTTTCTTGAGCAACAAATTCGCCTATCATCTGGGTTGGCAAATTAGGTGGTATCTCAACTTGCGGATCAGGGTTAACGTTACCCTGGAGTGTGTATGTGCACCGATTCATCAAGTATTTGTTAAAATCTTTTGGAGGTTTTGGTTTCACGGGAAATAAGCTTCTCTGGCGACGATCAATCTGTAGAATAACAAAACAATAATTAACAATTTTCTCTATAACAAAATATATCCAGTAACTTTAAAATTTCATTGTAACTAACCTGCTTCCGTATATGGATATACATTTGATACGGATTGGAGTGAGTGATATTATGGCTGGCACTGGATTCATGAGACTGCTCATTCTTTGACTGATCACGAGAGTGTCCATCTTTTGATGCTTTAATTTTTCTCTTTCGTGGATGCAGCTCCACATGGCCGGAAGCTGTCAAACGTAATATAAATGTTACAATGAAAGTGTTCCATTTGGGAAAAAATACCTTTTTCCCAAATGCAAAAAAGTTTTTTCAATACCAGACTATGATCAAAAGACATCAAATCTGATGCACTTTATGGTTATGTTATCACGCGCCTGGACTAGATACGTGAAGCTAACGCACGTGATTGTGCGTTCTGCTAGTTAAAACATAACCTGATTGTTGTTAGTAGTTGTTACTTACATTCTCCTCTTGACGTTGATGATGAGACAGTGTGGTCGTTATCTTGGCCCTAAAATAAAGAGCAATACAGTATTGATATTGTGTACTCATAAAATCTTTGCACACAATTTAAAGGGATTGAATATTTTCAAAAGGATCGTGTGAGTTATATTAACTACTATTGTTAAAAAGTTGAACTACTCATGTACTTACAGAGCCCGAAGGTGTAGGACTTTTATTGGCATTCAAGCTAGCTTGAGCTTGCCCCGCCCCGGAGCGGCTGTCATTCCCTGTCTGAGGGGACGTCCTCTCCTTATCTTTATCCCCGTCATTCGTCCTATGAGAACGGAGGACTCTCTGTCCAGCCTTCGGACGAAAAGTAGGTTTATGAGTATATGTTAGTTCAGGTATTTAGAATAATCATTAAATTATAGATTTAATAAAAAAGGAGGCTTTGCATTCTGTAACACTAACACACGAATGTTTTGTAAAATTAGAAATCTCTCAAATGTTTGAGGGTTTATTACCTTTCCTCCTTCTCCTCTCTTGTCGTCTGAGGTGCCGTCCGAGCTATCTGAAGTTTGTCCCGTATCCGTACTGGTACACGGAATGACGTAGGGCAGCGTCGATGCGTTACCACGACCCTTTCCGCTCCCCCTTTGACCTGTTTCACCATAGTAAAATTAGTTCAAGGGGAGAAAAAGTGGATAGTATGGTAAACCACGGCAGACTGTAGAAAATAATGGTTTCACACACAGTGAGTAATATTATATTTTGGTAGGTATATGGGATTTTTTTTCAAGTATTATGACTGCACAGGCGATGTGCAATTGACGAGTAACTTTTAAAATGGACGTAAATCAGAAAATAGGATTGAGTCTTACCTTCGCCTTCTTGCTCGTTCCGACTGCCGGAGCCCCCCGCGCCGCCGGGTATCACGATTTTGAGTGGCGGGACCTTGGGCGCCGACTCGTGGCTTTTCGTGTCGTCGTCGCCATCATTGTCCTTTGTGCTTTGGCTCGGCTTAGGACTAGCAACTGGGCTTTTCCTGTCCTGTTTGCCTACTTGCAAGGATCCACCTTTTCCTCCGCCAGACTTGCCCTAAACAAAAGGATATTTTTTGTTAGAAACCGCCTATTCGCAGGAATAAAAGTGTAAAAATGCTAAAGTGCCTGAATAATGTGTTGTATACTCATAAAACGCTCACTCCACGAAATTAGAGTTGTCTTCAGTAAAGATGCGCGTGCGCATTTATTGACATAATCGTTCATTTTATCATGTTATGATTAATTTATTTATTTATCCATTTATTTCAGGCACCAAGGCCAATAAACACATACAATACAATATTAATGTAACTTAAAAATACTATGAATACCTCCATTATAATTACACTAAAAAAATAACTAACGCACACGAAGTGTCTACGTCGTGTTTCGCGGACTGGTGTCATGTAGCCGACCACGAAACCAGCGGTACACAACACCCTTCGGCCAGAACTCTTCCTTGAGGAATGTCTCGAGATGGTGTAAGGGAGTACCTTTTTTGTACAGTAGTTAATAAGGTGGTCTAACATAGTTTTATTTTCTAAAACAAATACTGAGTTCATTACCTGATGTGAGCCTTGTGCGTTGGCCTTAGAGCTTCCACCGCCTCCTTTCCCCTGCGCTTGCATGCTCCCCTTCCCGGAGGAACTGGCTCCTCCCTTGCTTACATTCTGTCCGCCGCTGTTTTTGCCCAGTGGTATAGCGCCTGTCTTACTCGCAGGCCCCGGTGGTTTACTGCCGGTAAGGATACTGTAAATGCCCAAAATAAGGTATATCAATTTTGACATGAGCATCCTAACTAATTCATTTGCCTACATAACAGGTCCTTTGTCGACGTCATTTAGACTGGGTCATCAGCGTAAAATATGCTGTGGCCTCGATTAAACTTTTCAGTGGGAAGAATATGTTATGGCAAGTAGTGGGTTATTGCTCAGAATAGACGTGTGATCAAGCCTCACCGTCCAGGTCCGCCGCGGGCCACTGGAGCCGGTTTGCCCATCGGCTCCTTCTCCTCATTCTCTTTGCGTTTCTTCCGTTTGGAAACGTCGTCTTCGGCCGCTTCATTGTCAGCGTCTTCATGCGGCCGTTTGATGCAGTCGTCCTGAGTCGATGACACCACCCCGCTACTTAGCTGATTAGCATCTGAAAAAAAAAAACATAAATTGTGTACTGAAAATTTGCTCAAAAATAATTCACACAACGCCACGCGTTATCATTCGAAATCATCGTGAGTGGTTTTAACAAGCATATTTGTTAAAATCAGTACCCGGGGTTACCCTAATGGAAAAAAAATAAGAAAGAAACAGACTAGCTGGAATCTTAGAAGGGTTATGACAGACAGATGGACTGGTGTTACTTTGTTTTCATAGGTAATACAATTTTATTGTTTCCTACCTATGTTTAACATATTAAAGTATACACCTCTTAGTTGATCAATACTTACGGTTTTTTTTCTTTCATCTGTATTTTACTAAACCCAAAGAGATAAAGTATCTAGGTCTGGCTATATTAGCTACATAACATATAGCCATGCTCTTTTAATACGCGAACAAACAAACATACATTCATACAGACACAAACAGGTAGACAGACCATGGTTCTAATCTTATAGTTTCAGCAATTATATGCTGTAACAAAATAAAACATTTTATATTGAAAATAAGTAAGTCTGTTTAGAAAATAGTATGAGTTTTTACGTCGCAACCATGTAAGTCAATAACACGACGTAGCCGTCTGGCGGCGAGTTGTTGCGCCGGTTTTCGATGCTCTCAAAATACGAAATTTGGTTTTATGCCTCTAACCGTCTCGGGTCTCGGCTGCGCCCCCTTTTTCCTGTGTGGTGACGTCCTTGCCATCGAAATGTTCCCCCTGGGCTAGGGTCTCCATGTTGTTCCGCTTACTGCAATCGCTGTTACCACTGGCATTGCAACCTTTTTTGGCGCTGTCATCCCTTGCCCGACTGACGTGTGTTGCTCTCGCGTTATTATCTGTTTACATAAACCAACATGTTCCACATAAATAGGAACTTCTTCCTGTGACAAGAATTTACAGTAGTTTCTTTAAAAAGCTGAAATAAAATTTCACTAAATTGATATGCACAAATTGTTGCATGTATTTGTAGAGTTGAATGTACTTGAATGTGGCAAAACATAATTATAAGTAATATGCATTATTTTATTTTTGATCAGTAAATTAGGGAGTTCAAGGCGAAACCAGCATTTCGTTTATTTAACTAAATTATACTACTTAAGCATTAATGATTTTTGCATGACTTGCATGAGTATCAATGGAAACTGGGTCAGCTGATTAGGATCTTGCAAAAACAGCAAACATATTTTTAGTTAATCTAATAAGTATGGTAAAATAAGGTTTGTGTACAAAAGATCAGGTTGAATTTGATTGAAATCTGAGCACAACTTTAAATAATCACAATAAAAATCCATTTCAGGAATTTAACTGCCTAGTGTCTATGAGTGTGAATATTTTACAGACTTCTAAAAAGGCAATATAAACATTAATAGTTTATAAACTATATTTAGTCTATATCTACTCAATCATAATAAACTTGACTATTCCAAATCAATTTCTGAATAATAGAAATCATATTTACTTGCCTTGGTTTATCACCTAAATGACTGTCTTTCAACTGCCATTAGAAATACATAGCAGCAAGTTTTAATCACTTATTTAGCCTCATTAACATAAATGAATAAATAGATAACAAAATGAGTTTCTACTTTGTTGTAGGGGAGCCTATCTACTATATAATATTTAAATTATTGCCAATGACAAACATGGCAGTTTTGAAGGTTAAGTTTAAATGGTTATTCATATAACAGTAAAACAATATTTATTATGCTATGACAATGTACCTATATTTAATGTTATATAATTTTGTAGTGTAACAATCACTAATGAACAAAGTATTCATGCCAAAAATACCCCTGGAGGTAAGTAGGCTGCAGTTGTTTAGTAATTTGCCCTATGAAGAAACAAGAATAGCTGCACTATGTGTTATCCTCATAACCTTGTCATAAAACACTCAATATTATTATTATGTGGTTAGTACTATGTATGAGGCAAAATACTAAACCAGCATATTATAACATTGTTAGTGATGTCAAGTTTCAATTATTTTTCCTCATTGTATAGAATTTATTGAACTGTAATTACTTGAATTTAAATGGTTTGTTTTAGGTTTACTGTCAGAATTATTAGAAAAATTAAAGAAAATAACTAGGAGCTTAGAACCCTATAATTTTGTTGACAATGAAACACTGATAAGTCAGAATGTAAAAAAATCGTATATTACTTGAATAATTAATATTTAATGATACATTGAATTACGAATATCCCCCAAATTGCACGGAAACTGACTTACTTACCTACAATAAAAGGTACTTGCTAATTTTTAGTAATGACACTTCGAAATGTAATTACCTCAGCACCTCTGCAGTTTATTTACAAAGGCGTTTAATTAGAGCGTACTACGACTGGATAACACTGCAAGTTTGACAATCCAATAATCGAATGTTTTCTAAAATAATCATATTGTCACGTCAGTCAGATACTCAGTATGAGTTTACGCAGGGGTCACAGCACGATCGCGAATGATGTGCGGCGTGCATCATGATTTTTAAGTAAACTCTCTATGGCGAATAATGAGTAAACGTGAACTCCCCTTTGTTGTGCGAGAGCGTCCTCCTTTGCATTTCACGTAGTCCGACAGTTTGAAGAGTTTATACTCGTCCGTAAACTGAAATTTTTCCACAATAAAAACTTATGCTAAATCGGCCCGCAAGACCGCCACGAAGTTGGCGTCAAGGATCGGCCATCATTCGACAGCCCAAGCAACACGCCCCAAATCGCTCCTTTCCACGAACTAATACTAGCCAAATAGAACTTTTTTAGTAAATTATCAGTTGCGTAAATAATTAGCTCTAGAAAAATAAAGTATTGTTGCGTTGATAATATTATGTTGTTGACTGCCAACTGCTATTGTGGAAAAAAAATGTTAATTAATATCAATTGCTAAGAAAAGAAACGAACGCGACATTGATTCGACAGTTCTTCGAACGGACCGAAAACCACAGAGTACTTAAAATATACTGAGCCGAAAACGTACGAACTTCATACGGTTACGTTACTCGCTCAACGCGTCAGAGGCGTTCCTTTACGCGTAGCGCAGCGCGTATATCGCGTTTATGTCGTAACGCAATAGTTTAGTATAATTCTAGTTCTAGTAGAGCTTTAAGATAGAATTATTTTAAGTGACCGCACGTGCGCATGCGGCGATTACCTACAACAGTATATAACATAAATCAATAATTAATTAAAATGAATTAAGTAATATAATGTCATATGGCTACTTCAATATAAATAATAAACCAATACAGTAGTTATTGAAAACATTAAAAAAAAAACCGTGACCGCGCCGCATCACAGTAACACAGACGGACCCTTTTTGAGAGTTAGTTTGACTCAACCGATTGGGTAGATATCGATATAGTACATACAAGTTACGTTAATATCATCTATTTTTTCAATATTGGACACTAATATTGATACCTCAACTCATTACTCTAAGAACTCCAATGGGGATAAAAACTGCCACTCACTCATTTCAGATGTCGCTACTATCACTGGGCCAGGAATTTGACAGCTAGCCGTCACTGTCCTTATATTTTTGTGACCAAGCGACCAATTAGTCAATATGCCCCGATGCGCAGCTGTTGACTACAAAAATACGGGGAAAGATGTATTTGCCAAAGATGTTACATGACGAAATCTGTGGGTGAAAGCTCACCGAAAAAAAGGAAACTCGATATTTCGTGCTATGACTAGGTATCCTTTTTTTAAAACTGAAGACTGATAGGAGTAATTCGTACACAGATGATGCCCCCAAGAGAATTAAGTCTGTTTTCATTACAGGCTCATAGCTCTCTTCATTGCCACAGGCTGTGGTGTTATATTATGTAAGTTAAAGTAAAGACGGGTGTGTTTATCAGTGCTACAATTAACATCTCTGAAGTTTTTCAGTCGGGAAGATCATTCTCGAGTTGATTTTCAACACCGATCAGGTAATTCCTGTCGTACGCCTCGCAGTCTTCAACAAAACATATCAAACTTTAAAAAACTTTCATAATTTTAATGACTTTTACACTAAAGCTATCTTTTTGCCAGTAGTACAAGCTTCCCTTTTTCTTAGCTCGTCATAACTGTGCTACACTCCAAGTCACATACATTTTATTCTAGTTTTAGTTTTATTTGTGGACGGACAACAGTGCTGTCACCTATGACAAGCTCTCAGTTTTTAACCCCATGTTAATGGTTTTTTAATATTGTTACGAGCTTTGGGTTCGTGACAAAATTGCCGATTCAATTAATCAACACCAATAACAACTAAACACACTAATTATAAAACACAATTACACTTAAGTCGCACCTGAAGATAGCTTTCGATGTATTCGCATGTATCGCTTCCAACACACTGTGTCGAATCGCGGTTATTCCCGGCCTTATATAGTGCAGCAGATTGTTCAATACCTTCTATTGTAGAAACATCTAGAATGTTCGGGTATATACCGGCCCCGACTGACCTCTGTCGATAGTTCTAGAATGGAAATTTCTAGAAGGATCTATTTGTTCTGCTACTTGATACTAGATGGCGCTAGTGGTAGCTAATGCCACCATGTATCAGGCATTAATTGTGGCGCCCAACACAGCCCCCTCCTAAGACATGCTCGTCCCGAGCATTATCGGCTCCATAATAACGCGCCAGTCGATCCACATGGACGATCTTAGGAGTGCCTCTTGCACCTTTCTGTATCCGGTAGGTTACGTCATTGATTTTTGTCACAATCCGGTACGGTCCATACCATCTAGCTTGAAACTTAGGAGATTTCCCTTTGCTGCGGACTGGATTGTGCAACCACACTAGTGAACCTTCGTCGAACCCTTTATTGTTCATTTTGCGGTCATAACGGGTTTTCATCCTTTCAGACATTTGCTGGCCCGATTGTCTGACATGCTCATAAATGTCATTCATTTTATTCCGCAAGTTATTCGCATAAACGGTTATACTGCGTGGGGCATCAGGTGGTATTCCGGTGATCAGGTCTGCAGGCAGCCGTAATTCTCTTCCAAAGTTTGCGAAAGCTGGTGTCACCGATGTACTTTCGTGAACAGCGCTTCGATATGACAACAAAAACGGTTGTATGTGCTTGTCCCAATCTCGTTGCCGATTTTCCACAACTTTTGCTAGGTACCTCTCCAATGTCTGATTAAATCGTTCCACCATTCCATCCGATTGTGGGTGGTAAGAAGTTGTTCTTGTTTTATGAGTACCCATAACTCGGCAAGTTTCCTGGAGTATTTGGGACTCAAAATTCCTTCCTTGATCACTGTGAATCTCTAAAGGTACTCCAAAACGACAGAAGACTTCATAAACTAATTTATCTGCAACTGTCGAAGCTTCTTGATTTGGAATGGCGAAGACTTCCGGCCACTTACTGAAGTAATCCATCACAACCATGAAATACTTGTTACCACTTTCACTTTCCGGAAACGGCCCCGCAACGTCAAGGGCTATCCTCTCCCATGGTGCACCAACATTGTACAACTTCAATGCACCTCTACTACGAGTTTGAGGTCCCTTTACAGCTGCACAACTTGTACATTTGCGACACCAGTCCTCGACATCGTCCCGACAGTGGACCCAGTAAAACCGTTCTCGTATCTTCAGTAGAGTCCGATTTACTCCCAGATGACCTCCTGAACAACCATTATGGTACAGCTGTAGAACATCCGGTACTTGAGCTTTAGGGACAACCATTTGCAAATGACAGCTGTCTCCGCGAGCATTTTCCCATTTACGGCACAGGACTCCATCCTGAATCACCAAGCTGTCCCATTGGGCCCAATAGCTTTTCGTGATCGAGCTCATCGCTGAGACGTCGCTCCACCTAGGCTTAGGAGCTCTGGCCTTCATCCACTCCAGAATCAGCTTGATGTCTGAATCTTCCTGCTGTGCTCGTTGTAGGCTTTCCTTCCACTCGTTGCTGAGGTGTCTTGAGCATCCTCACGGGTACGACTTCTTTACTTTCTTGCCTAGTACAATGCTTGCAGTCTTCAGGACAAGGTCTTCTTGACAATGCATCCGCGTTGCCATGAGATTTTCCGCTGCGATGTTCGACCACGAAGTCGTATTCCTGCAGTAGTTCAATCCATCTCGCAACTTGTCCTTCTGGATTTTTGAACTGCAATAGCCATTTCAGTGCAGCATGGTCGGTTCGTAAGTAGAATTTCCTTCCCAGAAGATATTTGCTAAAGTGCTGCAATGACTTTACCACAGCAAGCAGTTCCCGTCTCGTTACACAATAGTTCCTTTCAGGTTTCGACAATGACTTGCTGAAGTACGCTATCACAACCTCTTGATCGCCATTCCGCTGAGACTACACACCGCCAAGTCCTATGTCGCTTGCGTCTGTGTCAACTATAAATTCCTTGCCCGCATCAGGGTACCCCAAAATAGGTGTGCTCTGACCTGCGTCTTGTCTTTTGGAATTGGCCAATACTTGACAGCGGCGATTTTCTCTGGATCCGTGCGGATACCTTCTTCAGACACTACATATCCCAGAAAGCTAACTTGTCGTTTGAATAGTGAACACTTCTTCGGACTTAACTTGAGGTTGCACTCTGGATCTTCATGAGCACGCGTTCCAGGTTTTGAAGATGTTCTTCAAACGTACGGCCTACGATGATGATGTCATCCAAGCAGACCAGGCAGGCATCGCCAATTAGCCCGGTAAGTACAAGTTCCATCAACCTTTCAAACGTTGCCGGAGCATTGCACAATCCAAACGGCATGACCTTAAATTGCCACAGACCCTTTCCTGTCGAGAATGCAGTTTTCTCCTTGTCCTTAGGATCAATCTCAACTTGCCAGTAGCCACTTTTCAGGTCCAGCGTGCTAAACGACTTTACTCCAGTAAGCATGTCCAGCGTGTCATCAATTCTGGGCAAAGGATAGCTGTCCTTCTTCGTAACGTCGTTCAGCCGACGATAGTCAACACAAAACCTCATGCTGCCGTCCTTTTTTCTTACCAGCACTACAGGTGAACACCATGGACTAGATGAAGGTTCAATAACACCATCCTTCACCATTCCCTCAATCATGGTTTCCACTTCCTTTTCACGTGCTACCGGCAATCTCCTTGGCCGCTGACGGATAGGCAATTCTTTTCCTGTATTTATTTTGTGTTGAACTACGCCAGTCCTCCCGATGTCAGCATCGTTTGACGAGAAAACATCGGCCTACTTGAGTAACATTTTCTTTGCCTTGACCATTTCATTTTGGGACAGCGCGCTGCGGCAGTCTTCTAACAGTGTGGTCACTCTCGTTTGTGCATCCTTGCTGAGGGTCCCAGTCGATAGATGTTGGCATCGACGCAACCAATCCACTTCCTCGCAAGTACCAACTAGTGTGCCTTTTTCTATAATCTGTTCCTGATCACAAAGGTTCAGCACACGTACCCCTGAGATGTCGGTGGCTCTGACCAAAGTTCGTGCCACTTTCCATGGAAGGTCATTGTCTACCCTTTCCACGAGTACACAACGATGAGTTTGCCCAGGATTCCGAGGAAGACTAACCGGCACAATCGTTTCCGATCTCAGCGGAAGAACAATCTTCTTAAGGCTGTACACGTTCCCTGGTAACGCCCCTTCCACGAAAAGTTCCTCCTGTCCACATCTCAAAACACCTTGCTTGACGTCAATTTCACAACAATTCTTCCTCATAAAGTCAAGGCCCAGAATACAATCGTCCATTATATCAGCCACGATGACATTATGCAGGTAGATTCTGTTGCCTAGCTTCAACCCCATCTTCTTCTCTCCATGGACGGGTATGCGCTGACCGGTGGCTGTTACCAAGTTAATGTGTTCTCGGTTGTATGCGGAGTCCCCAAGGGACCGTCTTATGAGCTGGGAACTGACAACCATACGAGGGGCTCCAGTGTCTATGGTCAGCTTACATGGCGTTCCGTTGACCTCGCCCTTGATGATTAGGCTGTTCCCGTCTTGGGTTTGTGTGATCGAAACCCTTGGGGCTCTTTGAACATCAGCCAGCACCCGCCCCGCAGTCCTGGCTATTACTCGTTCCCTGCTGCTGGTGCTGGGCGGTGCTGTTAGCTGCACTGCCCTCTGGAAATCGGCCGTCTTTTCTTTCTGCAGTTCGCTTAGGGCAACTGGATCGAAGGTGGCCCCTTTCACCACAGCCGTAGCACCTAGGGCTGTATCCTTTATTGCGGTCGCGAACTGTAGCCGCTGCAACTTCCCTGACGCGATGGGAACGATGATCCTGCCGCACGGCTTCCACCTCCAATGCATGGCGTCCTTAAGCGTCCCGTGGTGCCCGAGCCTCACAGCAGCTCTAACTTCGAGGTCATGGATGCCGTCGATGAATGCCTGCACCAGGTTCCCATCAATAAGCGCAGGTACGGACTGGTAAGCTTTACGCACCAGCTTCTCCACTTCAAGGGCCCACTGCTGCAGGTTTTGGTTACTGCGTTGCACGCGATCCTTGAGCTGCGCACGAAACACGTGTTCCAGCCCCAGGTGAGCGTCGCCATACCGAGCCTCCAATGCCTCAAGGAGCTGCTCGTAAGTCACTTCCTTACCGAGAGCTTCCAGAACAGTTAAGGCCTGGTCGCGTAGGCCTAGGGTGAGGGCAGTCATGGCCTGACTTGTTCCAACCGTTCGCCTTCACGACAGCCTCAAACTGGATTTTGTAGGCCGACCAGGAAGAAGTTCCGTCGAACGGTGGCACTTTGAATCCACGTAGCGAAGGTGTTGTAGCTACGGGAGCTGCGATTCCATCCTCAACTTTAAGGTAATCCAGCGTTTTCTTTACGGCAGCCATCACGGTTGTCTTCACGTCAGCCATCACGTTGTCAACCCGATTATTCACTTGGTCGATCCGGATTTCAGCTTCCGACAGGCGGTAGTCGTGTTGAGCAACCCTATCCTTCACCTCCTTCATGTCTTTCCCGAAGGTAGCGTGAAGGTCCTTCATAAAGAGCATCTGCTCTTCCTGGCGGCGCGCTTTCTCCTCCTTATCACGTCGGAGCTGTTCTTCCAACCGAACAGCCTGTTCCTCCTGTCGGCGAGCCTGTTCCTCCTGTCGACGGGCCTGTTCCTCCCTGTCACGCAGCAGCTGCTCTTCCAACCGACGGGCCTGTTCCTCCTTGTCCCGCTGGAGCTGTTGTTCCAACCGACAAGCCTGTTCCTCCTGTCGACGGGCCTGTTCCTCCCTGTCACGCAGCAGCTGCTCTTCCAACCGACGGGCCCGTTCCTCCTTGTCCCGCTGGAGCTGTTGTTCCAACCGACAAGCCTGTTCCTCCTGTCGGCGGGCCTGTTCCTCCCTGTCACGAAGCAGCTGCTCTTCCAACCGACGGGCCTGTTCCTCCTTGTCTCGCTGGAGCTGTTGTTCCAACCGACAAGCCTGTTCCTCCTGTCGGCGGGCCTGTTCCTCCCTGTCACGAAGCAGCTGCTCTTCCAACCGACGGGCCTGTTCCTCCTTGTCTCGCTGGAGCTGTTCTTCCAACCGACGAGCCTGTTCCTCCTGTCGGCGGGACTGCTCCTGCAGCATCATCCTCAGGGCAGCAAAGTCTGGTGCTGCTGATGCTGGAGCTGCTGCGGACGGGTCGGCCTCGGTGGTTGGTAGCTGGACCTCCGACCTCTGCGGCATAGCTGCACCAAAACGTCTCTGGTCCGTCTCCTGTTGACGTTGACTCCGGTACGGATACCCTCCGTGTCGTCTTTAGGTAAAATCGGCATGATTAATCCTTGCTTCTGACACCAATTGTTACGAGCTTCGGGTTCGTGACAATTTAAAAATCGGCGAATTTAAATCCCAAAAATTACACTTTAATTAATCAACACCAATAACAACTAAACACACTAATTATAAAACACATAATTACACTTAAGTCGCACCTGAAGATCGCTTTCGATGTATTCGCATGTATCATGTATCGCTTCCAACACACTGTCGAATCGCGGTTATTCCCGGCCTTATATAGTGCAGCAGATGGTTCTAGTACCTTCTATTGTAGAAACATCTAGAATGTTCGGGTATATACCGGCCCCGACCTATATGTATGACCTCTGTCGATAGTTCTAGAATCGAATTTTCTTTCTTTGTTCTGCTACTTGATACTAGATGGCGCTAGTGGTAGCTAATGTCACCATGTATCAGGCATTAATTGTGGCGCGCAACAATATAATTATATCTGTGTGTCTGTTACAATTACACGCCGAAACCACTGAACCGATCGTTATGAGAATTGGCAGGTAGGTAGCCTGGGGCTGCCTGGGACTTGGAAAAGGATATAATATATATTATCCTTATAAGGATATATATCTTTATAAGGTCGTATGTTGATGAAAATGTCACCCGCGGAAGTAAATATTTAATTGGACCAATTGAATTTATTAAGAAATCTGTTATAAATCAACGCTTCACAATATTCATCCAATTTCTAAAATCTCAAAAGTAACTTGCTGTTCATGTAAGTACCTACCTATTTAAGTACTTAAATAAACAACGTTCTAACCATCAACTATCTTTTCATTCAATAAATAGTACATAAGTATTTTTAGAAAATAGAAATAGCAAGTCGCCACAACGCCTTGATCCGCCCGTGTTCACAAAATCAATACCTGCTGTAGACGTCAGTGAAAACGAAATAGCTATTTTTTAAGCTAGAGCAGAATTCTTTGTTTTGATTGGTTCAGACAAGTTATGTGGGATAGGTCTAATGATTTATAACAACGGGTCCGAAAGGCAGGTGTTGAGTTTCTCATTAAAAAAAAATGCAGTTAACATAAAAAATAAGGTATCCGCGCATTCCGCGCTTTAAATGAATGAGAGTCTCATAGGTTTAAAAAAAGTATTGCATGGATGCGATGATACTATTTCTCAGGTGGTAACATTTATTTTGCCGACTCTACATTTATTAATCAACATAGCATCATTTTATGTATAATGTAAAAAAAATAGGTTTGCTTATGTAAGCATACCTACATTTTGAAAAAGGAATGCTCAGGCGGCTCCTTCTGTCTAGTCTCAGCATTCCCAAAGTTTAAGAAGCTCAAGTTCAAAAACGCCCACACACACGTAAAACGGCCGAACGTACAACTCTTTAGTTCAAAGCTAAATTATGTGATCGTTATTAGAAAGTGGCCCAGTGGTTAAGGCCTTGCTTCTCATGCACAAGGTTGTGGGTTCAAATGTACTTTCTGCGTTAATCTTGGACATTACAGACATCGGTGAAGGAAAAACATCGTGAGGAAACCTGGACTTATCTATACATATAATAAAATAGTAAAGAAGTCGTTTAGTGATTGTTTTTAAAAAAAACATAAGTAATTACTTAATTAATAGGTATAATTACTACGAAGTGGTGAACGAGTCTGATGCCGAAAATATAGTTTTTAGAATTTTTGTCCGTTTGTCTCGATGTATGTTTCTGATTGGCGCAAAAACGGCTGAACGAATTTGGATGAAATTAGGCACAGTTTATACCCGAATGAATACAAAGGGTACTTTTAATCCCGTTGATGCATTCTTGTGGGATATTTTCCGACATCCACGCGGGCGAAGGCGGGTATAAGCTAGTATTTAATATACGTCAGAAATTACCAACGTGGTGATTAATGCTCGTCCCTTCTTTGTATGAGAAGAGGTGGAACACGTAATAGGCTGGTATTAACATTATTTGATTTATTAGAAAGTAAATCGTGACTAGGTAGCTTAGCTTCAGTATTTCACGCCTGACGGAGCACGTTGGAGCGGGTCGGAGTGGATGAACCGCAGCGCAGTGCAGTGCACAGGACCGACTATAAACATCCATAGAGCCGATCCAACATCGAGAACTGTGCTAGTTTGCGTTCGTCAGATTCCACACGGTTGCTACAAAACGAAGGAAAGAACCAATCGTTGTATTTTTTTAACCTTCGATTGGAAAACATGCCGGCGGCGGCGGTTCGAGTCGCCACTATCTGCACCCTAATTGCGTAACAAACCTTTTCATTTTGACAGAGCAAAGCAAACGTCTTGTTTCATCTTTTTGAAAAAAGTTTGCTCGATAGTGAATAAATAAATCCCTGGACATTTCACACAGCACCATTTGTCCCAAGCTAAGCAACCTAATGCTTGTGTTATGGTAACAAGATGGCTGATAAACTACTTATATACAATTTTTTTTTTTTGTAAATACATACATATTATAGATAGAATAATGATAGTACTAATCGCAATGAACATTGTTGAATTGTCAAAAAGAAACAAAACGATTTTAATTCGGTCAGTGCGGATGTAGTCACGAGCATAAATATATTATGCGTATGTATTACTATGGACAGATCGGCAATAATCTGATTTCATTATTCATTAATACATATCTGTTCTCAAGAAGACGGCAAATAAATGGTGAACGTCAGAATCGCCGGTCAACAGTCGTATTTAGCTATGAAATTGTGTCTAAAAATTACTTATCAATTGCTAATATTTGCTTACCATGATAAGAGAATTGCTTATTTCATAATTTTATAGAATTAAGACATTTAAGATTGACCGACCATTCTGATGTCAGAATGGCTGGTCAATCTCTGTAGAGTAGTAACTATGTGGAATTATTGAAATTTTAATGGGGCAAAGATTGCTTATTAATTGCTTATTTCACAATTTGTAAGCCTAGATCCTGTTATTCTTTTTATAAGCTAGCCAAGAGCTTAAAAGCCCCTGCGCCTGATAAATTTATGAGAGCAAAGTGACGTATGTCGAAAATTGCGTTTATATTTCAAAAGGTATTATTATTTATTACTCGTTTCTTTATTTTCTGTAATAACCAAGTGGTGTCTAGTGTCTATATTACATACTTTTAATCATGGCTGTATTTATTAACTATGTACCTATATCTTACTGACACAGAGTACTTAAGTATTTAATAGTGGCTTAGCCGACCTTTTTTAAAGTTGCCTACCAATATTGAGATGAAATTAATCTACCCTACATTAATGTTTTTCGAGGCTTTGGCATTATCATCAGCCTTTTTCCTACAGGCCTTCTCTTTGTGAGAGAAGAGAGAATGGGCCTTAATCCACCACGCGGGCCCAGTGCAGATTAGTGAATGTCACATGTCTTCGATTTTTTGGTTCTTGGATTTGCCGGTTTCCTCACGATGTTTTCCTTCACCGTTTTTAGAGCAGTGGTACTGGTACTGACATAATTTACACAAAGTAAAATGTGCCTGCCTGCGTTCGAACCTACTTGCCGATCACCTAAGAAACTCAAACTTTTTAACAACAATACAACAACAACCAGCAACCGACAACCAACAACAATAACAGCAGCAACAAATACAATTTTTATTTAATTTAGTACCTACTTATACTACACTATACAACAAACTAAATGATTTAGTCTCTGTTCGTAACCTAAACAAAACAGCTTTTAAAAGGAAAATAACTGACTGGCTTCTTACATTAGATTATACACAAATTGAAGATCTTTTCAAAACTATATCTTGACATAAAATTTCCCTTTGCAACGCACATACAAGTACCCCAAACCACACACACTCTCACTCCACATCACACACACTCATCCCACATACATTCACATACATCCTCCCTTGCATGTATTCTTAATAATTTACTTTATTTTCACGATTTTTATAAATCAAGTTTAATTTTTAAAACAAATTATAATATTGCAATACTGCCCGTATTGCAATATTATAATGTGTTAGATTTTTATTTCAATATGATATACGAACCACATTCACATACATCCTCCCTTGCATGTACTCTTAATAATTTACTTTATTTTCATGATTTTTATAAATCAAGTTTAATTTTTAAAACACATTATAATATTGCAATACTGCCCGTATTGCAATATTAAAATGTGTTAGATTTTTATTTCAATATGATATACGAACCAGATCGTCTCCAGTGCAACAAAAATAATGTAAAACTTTGATTAGGGGGGCCTGGTGACCTGACATACAGGTTTTGTAAAAAAACTTAGTTTAGGCACCAGTCTTCCACGAATTAATTATGAAAATGTGTCTGTAGACTATTAATTACTATCTCTGTAATTAGCGGTAAGAAATAAATAACTTAATACAACAAAACAAAAAAGATATACCGAAAGGAAAAAAAAAATCTAATTACCGAGTCTGTTCTGAATAAATATGATGTATATTCCCTCATCATAATCCGTTAAGCCGTTTGGACAGTAGAGCGTTTTAGAGAAACGGACATGCATACATACATACGCTACATACATAGACGTACGAGCAGTGGTGGGTGGCCTGGTAGTAAAGGCCCCGACTTAAGTGTCGTAGGTCCGAACGCAGGCAGGCACATTTTACTTTGTGTCAATTATGTCAGTACCACTGCTCTAAAAACGGTGAAGGAAAACATCTTGAGGAAACCGGCAAGTCCAAGAACCAAAAATTCGAAGACATGTGAATTGTGACATTCACTAATCCGCAACGGGGCCCGCGTGAAGCCACCATTTGGTTATTACAGAAAATAAAGAAACGAGATGAATAATAATACCTTTTGATATATAAACGCAATTTTCGACATACGTCACTTTGCTCTCATACATTTAACAGGCGCAGGGGCTTTTAAGCTCTTGGCTAGCTTATAAAAAGAATAACAGGATCTAGGCTTACAAATTGTGAAATAAGCAATTAATAAGCAATCTTAGCCCCATTAAAATTTCAGTAATTCCTCATAGTTACTACTCTACAGAGATTGACCAGCCATTCTGATATCAGAATGGTCGGTCAATCTTAAATGTTTTAATTCTATAAAATTATGAAATAAGCAATTCTCTTATCATGGTAAGCAAATATAAGCAATTGATAAGTAATTTTTAGACACAATTTCATAGCTAAATAAGACTGTTGACCGGCGATTCTGACGTTCACAATAAATGTCATCATCTGTGGAAGGCATAAACAAGTAGTGGCACAACTGTTTGACATCCATGGAACACCGCTGACGAGACAAGCGACGCCAAAATATGGGATACCGGATCTATCAGAATGCATAATTAATAACCTTGCGTTACAAAAAATAACTGCCTAGGTACTCAGTTCATATGGATGTGGTACCTCGTTGTTATCAAAAGAAATCAGACATCACTTTGACAACATAAAAACCTGACAGTCTATTGTTTCGAGTTTTCTTCTATATCCCACTGGCAGCATAAATATCTGTAATCACTTCGGTAGCATAACATCTTGGACACAGAAAGTACATGCCTGTATAGATTCGAACACACGACCTAACTCGCAAATTGGGGCCGTTGCCACTGGGCCATCAATGCTCTTTTACTATTATTAATACCTAAACTACCTCCTTACCTGAAAACAACAAACCACGAAATAAACCGCACCCTTACATTTTATTTTAATTATTTTTTGTGTAAGCGCATGGATTCTTTGAATAGACTTTATGATTAAGATGTGTCGTAAGTAGATCGCTTTACTTCTTTTAAACTTTGAAAGAGTATATAAAGGCTATATCCTGCAGTTAAATAAAGTAACATTGGAAGTTGTTGGAAAGTCAAGTTAGGTCATAATAACACTAGGCAACATTACATTAAATTATCACAATGGCATTGTTACTTTACATTTAGTTCTTTTGCCACGTCTCGTTTTTGTGTTAAGTATTTCTTCGGATTTATTTAATAAAAAAGGGCCAGGTTTCAGGTTCCCTCTAACCATCTAGATTTTTTAAACAAAACCTGGTTGCAGTGAGTGATGAATATGATGAGCGCTTCCAAGCTTCAATTGAAAAGCGTTATCAAGGGAAATTGACCCCTGCAATTCTTGAAATTACTGCTGATTTTTGATTAGGGAGACACGAACATCTGCTTACAAAAGGCAAACCAAAAGAACCAAAAAAGTTTATTTTGTACTCCAAAATAATTTATTTACTTTATATGTAAAAAATCTACGATAATCTGTGAAAATTAAAAATAAATTTCTCTTAAAAGCTATGCGTGAACAAGATGTTTTATTGACTGTCCTTAGGTCTCTGTAGCATGGTGATTCCGAACCACATAATCAAAGAATCAGATCTGAGGGAAAAAAAGCTTTTTTTGTTGCCTAGTGCTATTATTCCATTTGGCTCGATGCAGTAAGCATTCCTGGATGCTGGAGGCTGGTACGCACGCATCTAGTGGTTCGTCTCATTAGAGCCCCGACCACCCGCTGCTTCAACCCCGTCCAGCTGCTGGTCTACCTACTATAATAGACTTTTTTTTTTCAAAATAAAACATATCTTAAATGAAAAGTTGTGTAAATAAATGTATTCTAAGATCAGTAAGTAATTATTATTAAGTATATAATATATTTAAAAATATATCCTAGAAAACTGACATAGTTTGCGTCGTGGTTCGAGGTATTTACGTAATTAGAATTACCTATCATGTAAGAATTAGACCGCTCTGTGAAGCACCCTTCAAACTTGGTTTGACAATCGGTCTTCTGAATCCACAAGGTGGTACTGCAAGGCTAGTTCCGCCGTATATTTCTAGAGTAGATACAAGGTCAAGTCTGTGCAAGTATACACCGTAGGCAAGACGAGAATAACCGGAGAAAATGTCGGATCGATTCACGGTGGACGGTGGTCGGTAGCATGCCCGAGAAATGTCAACCGTGCATTATTCACCAATAATATTACTGGTGATGGTTCAATAATTTACTGTACATACAAGAAAATAATTCACTAAAACATAGCCTGGATATAAATAGATTCTAAATAATCAGTAAGTAGGTATCGTGTTGGAAGACTTAGAAAAAGCGCCCGTGAAGTGTCTTCTGCCATCCCTCCACAGAGAGGTATGACCTGAGGACCTGACACAGGGTCATAATACCTATCTAGCATTACAGGTTTGGGTAGTCCACGCGAGGTGAACATCCGACTTGGAGGCTTACCACCAGCTCTTATAGCAGGGCAGAAGTTGAACTGCACTGCTTTTTTGTACTGAGTCATAGAACAAAAAAGCAGTGCAGTTCAATTTCTGCCCTGCTATAAGAGCTGGTGGTAAGCCCCCTGGTGAAAGTAGCGGGAAAGCACAGAACCGGGCGTTGCTTTTGGGGAAACAGTGGGGGGGGGGGGGGGCTAATATCTAACAGTGGCCCACCTTTAGCAAGATGTTGATGCCTCCAGGTTTACGACTTTACGGCGGTTCCCTTTCTAGAATCACGTATATAAACTCGAAAATCTCGAACGATTGATATTTTTACTTTGTTTTAAAGGTACGATCTACGATCTTCATAGCATGCATAATACATGAAGTTAGACGTATGTACATACTTGTATTACTATGTATTGATAGATGAGATTCATAGCTGTATGTATATTCCAGAGTATTCATTGAATAAACGTAAACGGAACGGAAGACGTCGGACACTGCCAATGTCCTTTAAGAATGAGAAAGGTTAATTGAATAAATAAGATGTCAGACGAGGTTGCAGTTCACAAGTTCACTGTATCGAACATTTGATAAGCAAAAACATTATTTCCTCTTTCCAGTAACAAGACAGTATTTCTCCCAAACTTTTGGTGGACACGGATCATTCACGCTTAATCATAGAGTAGGCAGGACTAGGTACTCTACTAACGCACTACTCGGTTTAGTGATTGTTACACTGTGCTAGGGTGGGGGCACTCATCGTAAATTGACTAGGCACTAGACGTCACTCAATATTTGTTTAAGCATCCATTGAATAGAACTTCTAAAGTATAATATTATTTATATTTTTATAAATTCAAATTTATTTATTAATAATCGTATTGTGAAAGATCAGATTGGATGGTGACCCCCAAACTAGGCATTTGCCTGTATCTTTAGGGTCAGAAAGAAAATAAGTACGCTTTATGTTATGGAGCTCATGAAAAGTTATATCATAGAAAACATATTTTTGATGTCTCGTTATCCCGGGCAGAGCAGTGTATAGTCAAACAAGATCCAAAAATTTAATAGCTTCAAGTCCCTACCTAAACTTATACAAAGTACTACTGTCTGGCGAATGCGCAAGGCAAGATGCTACTTATATTTTGAATGTCAATATGTTTATGGTCAATGACCACCAACAAAAAACATGGTGTTAATTGGTGAGAGAAGGTAAACTTCGGGTTAATTATGTTATATTCAATCAATTCTAAAATACACTATAAAACTTACCCATGGAGGGAAACAATAACAAACTGTTATTATTGTTTCAATAATCTTATCACATCCTTAACAATCAACTTCCATATCACAAAATACTAATTAATCTACGTATCACAATCAACATGCATAACTATGGGCTGAAATTATCAAAACACTGTCTGTTTGATATTTTCTCACCCTAAAACAACTATTCTAGGTCAATCTATGGTTAAGCTATAACAAAACATGCTAAGTCTATAGACATACAACAGTAAATGACAAATATGAGAAGAACAGTCAGCAGTATAAAAATGTAATTAAAAGCTTCTAATTATATGAAGCAAACATTTAGTGTGTTCGAGACAAGCATGACTAGTTCTTGTTTTATTTAAATAAAAACAACGTCAGATTGTGTAAATTACATATGAGTTGACCATATCGTTACCCTTACAATATTTTTTAGTATGTTACATTTTGAGAAATTGTGTTAACAAGTCCCTATAAAAGCAAGTCCGTATTAATTGTAGATTGTCTAGTACAAATTAAAATGCATTATGATACAGTATGAAACAAGCAAGTAGAAAAATAAATCAAAAGCCTAAAATCTATCTAACTCTTAAAGTGCGGTCTGGTTCGCCTAGCTCAGTGAGATGAAGATTTTTTTTTGTATTACCTAAATCTTGCCATCTTTTTGCTAATGTTTTAAATACACATAATAGATAAAAAATAATACATAAAACCTAGGTTGTGCTAAGACTATTATGTAATATGATACTAGTAAACATGTTAATCCATACTAGACAATCAAATTAAAATAAATAATAGTTGGAATTAGGAAAACATACCTTTCAAAGACTGCAGATACTCAAAGATGTGCGGTGCAGCATAATCTGATGGCATTTTCCCTTTGGTATTCTTGACAAATGGATCGGCTCCATGCTCAATGAGAAATTTGACCATTTTTAGATTGCCAGAAGTTGTGGCATCATGTAAAGGAGTATCATCATCTAACCCTTTAGCATTGACATTAGCCCCACCATTCACAAGTACCACTACCACTTGGTACCACCCATAACTGCAAGCTTCATGAAGTGGTGTCCACCCTATGATTTAAAATTTTATTTAGTATTAAAAATTTGCTTATGCCAAACAAGCTAAATCCTTTTGATGATGAAATGTTGATTATCTTGCTACATTTTTTGCTACCTGTTGAGTTAGATGTTGATTCCTAAATCACTTAAATAATAATATTAAATGCATATTTGTAGCTACAGATCCAATTTAAAAAAAAAAAAGTTTGACCAAGGTCATATTTTGTTTTTAGTATGACTACTTTGCAATGATAATGTATATTTCTTTTTAAATGCTAGAAATGTTGTTAACATTACTAGTACTTGTTAACCACCCCATACAAACTAATCATGCTTGTGCAAGGGGAGGATTCATCACAACATAGTTAAATTCAAGCTTACATTAAAAACATTTGAATCATTAACTTTTTGATCTTTACATCATACTTGCTCTCTGTTTAGCTTGAACTTAATTGTAGTTTTGTTTAATGTTTCTATTTGTGTATGTGAACAAATATGAACTAAACATCAATACAATGTGAGTGAATATGACAGCAAACATTGACTTTGAAAATTCAACATCAAACAGTCTCAAACATGTATTTCTTGATTTCATGGAAGTAAGCAAATAAATTTCATACTAGTAATTGGAAGCAAGAAAGTAGAAACATGGATAAAATGGAGGAAACTAATAGAACATTGACAATTAATGGAGAAGAAATATGTTACCAGCAAAGTCAGGCACATCGGGATCTTGCCCTTGGTCGAGCAGCTTCTTTACTTGATCATGGTCACCTCGGATGGCAGCCACATGCAGGGGGGTCTCACCGCGCTCGTTGCGCTGCTGCCTAGTTCGCTTTCTCTCTTCTGCTGGGGTCGGAGCGGCTGAACACGAAAATGGCGGGAAGTCAGATCAACCAGCTCGACACTTGAAAACTTTACGATTTTGTACAGCATCAAACCTGGAGGGGCGTCTTGTGATGAGATCTGCATCACTAGAGCCAGTTGCTGCCGCTCCGACATGGGCGCTATGACTTGGGCCCGAGGCGCGCCGTCCGGCCCGCGCCCGGAGCCCCTCGACCGCGACGTCGATGGCATGCTTTGGGCATTCCCAAGAGCCTGAAGATATAAGGAATTATTCCACACTGCACTGTTGAACGCACTTTGACAAAATTTCGGAATCACTAACGCGCCAATATCAATCAAGATGTGAAACGACAATTACCTTACTTATGGCGCGAGTAGTAAGTCTACCGCATTTAAAACATCATTAAAAGTTTAAGCACATTTTCACTGAAGATAGAAAAGAAATAATAAAACAAATCATTTTAAAATTTCACTAAATTCTGGGAAATCAGCTAAAAGGTAATCATAGTCACTGGCTAACTCGTACAACAGACATAGCGACAAAACCAAAAGACATGAAATTATTGTTGTGAATACAAGCTTGTCTATGATGATTTTATGAATCGATTTTATTCGATTATACGATTAAAAAATATATTTCATTTTTTTAATAAGTTAAGCATGGTGCTCCGTTAATTTAATATAATATAACAATTTATATTAGTTTGTGTGTGTTTGTGTAGTAAATGTATGTGCATTATATTTTAATATTTACAAAGTTCACCTCAAATGCTCATGTAACACCAATGATGTATGAAGTAGACGTACGATAAAATGGTAGGTAGGTAATCCTACCTAACTAGACAAACGCCCCAGGAATTCGCGGGATGTGATGTGGCGACGCCTAGATGTCCAACAGTGAACGTATTTCGGTGATTACTGATTACTAACAGCACTGAAACGTGGGCGCTCACAATGGACCTTATAAAAAGACTGAAACTCACCCATTGCAGGTATGGATAGACAGAATTTCCCTACGTGATAGCATCAGAAACAAAGAGCCAAAGAGATGGGCCAAAGAATTTGCCAAACATAAATGAAAGTAGGCAGGACTCATTGCTCAATGAATGACAATTCGATGGCCGATGGAGCTGAAAGGCTCTAGACTGGAGACCGGAAAGCGCAGCGTGGGTAGTTCTCCCATATATGTTACAAGATGGACCGATGACCTGGTGAAGGTCACGGGAATCCATTGGAGGTGAGAGGCACAGGACCGGTTGATGTGGCGTCCAGCAGTGAACTTCTTTCGGCTGAAATGATGATGAGGAAAAACAAAAATAAAAAAATTGGAGTAATTGGAGTTGTTCGCATAATTAGTATCCACCCATCCACCCCAACTAAATGGTAAACCATGGTACCATAGTGGTATGGTGGTGGCTAAATGAGGGTGGTGGTGGATGGATAGATAGATTCTGACCAACGAAAGCTATCCAAGAAAAAAGGCGGCAATTTAAAAAAATCAAGAGCTGTTAACCCTGGCTAGACACTGCTTAAACGGAGTTGATACTATTTATAAGAAATATATTATGTATCAGTATTTCATTTTTAAACATAAACAGCTGCAGATGTATCATATTTCCAGTCTTTCACTAGCATAATCAGCCTATAATGTTCCCACTGCTGGGACACAGGCTACCTCTCGGTGAGAAGGACTGGGCCGTAATCCACCACGTGGGCCCAGTGTGGGTTGGTAGATGTCACATGTTTTCGAATCTTTGGTTGGAACTAAACTTAGAACAAATATTAATTAGACTGTGAAGGAAAACGTGGTGATGAAATAATTTACACAAAATAAAGCGGCTGTCAGGGTTCGATCCTACGACCTACATACAATTCGTAAGTCGCGGCCGTTTCCACAGGGCCACCACTGGTCTCTAATAACATTAATCAGTCTTTTACTAAACACATTAATTCAACTTTGGTCTGATATTCTTCAAAACTAATATTATTCTCTTGAAGCCATATTTATTTTGGAGATTAGCTTTAGAATCAGGCATAGTAGGGGATTTCTTCAATTGTTTCACATGGTAATTGTCCATCACAAATAGACTAGGTTTAGTGAGATTTGGTATCAACATTCCCTCAAGCCATTTGATAAAGTTGGAAGCATTCATAATCATCATGGTGATCAGCTGATTTGGATTTAGTGATGAATACCAATAATGCACCTAGCACAAATCCTTCCACCGATTAATGAACAAAAAAAAATCCTCAATAGGTTTATCCTGATGTTGACACATTCTAGTCTCTTTTGGTGAATTGTTGTCAATCAAATGTATCTCCATGCCACAATATCATATTTTTCTGTAAGCAAAGTCCGTTAATTTTTATTGTTTTAAAACATAAACGTACTTGTGTAAAAAAAATCTGAGGGTTTTATGGCATCTCATAAATCCAAACGATTTCTTCAGCTCATTGTGCAGGCTTCTTAGTGTTGGGACTTGTTTTTTAGACCATAAAATTAGCTTATTTTGCTTCTTAAAGCTGAAAAAATATCAAAATTATCCAAACTGGGGGCCTAAAAAGAAGCAAGCACTTATAAGCAATGGCGCCGATTCCCTTGTCTACAAACTAAACTAAATTTAAGTTCAGTGCATCTTTTTCTCTCTATTTCATTAAGAAAAGGACAGATGATAAAATATTAGTTTAGTCCTGTCAAATTAAGATACTCCATAGACAGTTTAGACGTGATTATAAACACGGCGACTTAAAATACGTCAATTTACGTCAGGCGCTGACTAATTTGACAGGACTAAACTAATATTTATCTTCTGTCCTTTTCTTAATGAAATAGAAAGAAAAAGATGCACTGACTTAAATTTAGTTTAGTCGGTGAACAAGGGAATCGGCGCCAATATCTCTAAAAGCTTTCCATTTCCTGAATTCCCAGCAGATCATTAGCAATTCCTCTAATTTATGTTAAATGGTTACACATAATAGTTTAATCAACTACAATTCATTTCATATCAATCATATTTGGTGTAAACATTGGTGGACCATTTTACGAATTTCCATACAAATCTGCCAAACAGCCGATCGATTCTGCAAAAATCTCACCGTGAAAAGTTAGGTGAAGTGAGCTTAGAGTTAGCTGTCAATAGTGTCAATCCCTAGCATTAGTTGTAAATGTTGGAATGACAGCTTCACTCTACGTCCACGTTCACTTCACCTAAGTTTTCACGGTGATATAGTAACATAATTACATAATCGCACTGCAAGGTAAATTGCGTGATATGAATTGCACACAGATCGTATGTATGAATTGTCAGTTTGTGACCATTTTACGATTTTTAATATGATTCATATTGTTAACCTATTATGATTCAATGAACACTGGGAAACTTTCAATTGCGATTTTTTCGTGAAATAACAAATGCAATGTTGAAATAAGACACATTACATAAACCTATGGGTTCGAAAATGCTATGTTCGTAACAACATAAAATTTCATTAAAAAATAAAGGAGTGAATCGCTTTTGAATAAGGCTGAGTGTATGCATGCTTTTGTTCGTGAGTGTACCCGAACTGAACACTGTATGTATATAATATATTGAGACGTACTTTTATTTATATTTCCTTTTTGTATTCTCTTTTATAATATATAAGTAGTAGTTATGTTAAGAGCGCTTCTCGCCATCAAACGTAAAAGTTTGGCGAGTTTATAATTATGTTACCACCACTGTATTAGAATATTAGTAAATAAATAAATTAAAAAAAAAAAAAAAAAATCTGCCAAAGTGGCCTTTTTAGGCTCCCTGGAAACTAACAATTTTGACAGTCCTAAAATGGTTCCATACTAAAAGTTTAGAATATAATTCGTGGTCTGCTTTCGTTGGCCAAACTCTACATAATATGTATTTAATCATTTTTTTAAGTTATTTACTCAAAAGGAAATGGTGAAATAGGCAGAGGAATGCGTCACAGTGGACGAACTTTACGAACTTTATTTAAGTAAATTGTCAAAGCAACACTAAAGGACGGACTTACAGAATCTCGTGGCAAACGGGGAATTATAAATTTGTTGTGTGCAATACTGGGGAAATTGGATTAAACGATCGTGATACTGTTTAATTTTTATTTATGTTTTTAGTATTAATGAACTTGAAGTATATTAGGTATGTGTATGAAGAATGTTGTGATACATCGGGTTGTTAACATAAGCAAATATGTCATGAAAAATAAATCAATTGTATATTACTATAAGTACTAATTTATTCCTACCCGCTATGCATACAAAATTTCATACAAATCCGTTTCGGAGGAGTTTGGTAACAAACCATGCGACACGAGAATTTTATATATTAGAGATAATTTAAATCATACTAATAACTTAACACCTCATACACTTTAAAATCAAAGATTAAATTTAATTTACGCCTTCTTCTTCCCTTATTTTACGATACACATTAAAAACAATATTTCTCGCGTGATATTGATGTGGCTTTTTCGACATTTTCACAAAAACAACAACTTTTGAAGAAGATATCAGAAAAACTCAGCAGACTTTTCTATGTCAATTCTCAGCAGTAAAGTATAATATGCTGTGCTCAGCAGTGACCATTGACATAGAAAAAAAATGGACTGGAAATACCCACAAAAAAAGGGTGCATACCTACAACTCATAATTATTGTCTCATAAAATGGCTGCCGTGTTACTGTACGAGTATCGATACTAAAAATACGAGTTTTACTAGTTATCACGTTTGGATCACGATGGATTCTGGTGCTGTGAAGTGTGAACCACAGGCCGGACCTAGCTAGGTCACTCGGACCGAATAAGACGCAGGATTATTTATGTTAACATCACAGAATCGAAGGATATCGTTTCAGCGGAGGAACTAGTTTCGGAAACTATTACGGCAAATCGGCAACGGTACAACAGTCAACACCATTCCATTATGACATATTTTTGTAAACAAACGAATGAATTAACAAATATAATAAAAAAGGCCTGTTATATAGAAATGAACCCAAATATCAATACTTTAGCCATAAATTCAAGATCGCGTTACAATTGTATCATCGAATGTGTATTATTGTATGGATTAATGCATGAAAACCGGCTACTATCCTGTGCAAAGACAATATTAAACACATTATAATAAATAATAAATTAAATATATTATACAAGTTTAAAATACAAGAAATGTGACCCTTCTCAACGTTACAATTAAATCCTGCTAGATTTTTCCATTAAATTAATATTACAGGCGAGCAGTGGTGGCCCAGTGGTAACGGCCGTGACTTACATAACAAGTCGTAGATTCGAGCCCTGACAGGCGCTTTACTTTGTGTAAATTATTTCATCACCACTGCTCTCAAAATGGTGAAAGAAAACATCGCTATGAAACCGGCATGTCCTAGAACCAAAAGTTCGAAGACATGTGACATCTACCAACCCGCATTGGGCCCGCATGGTGAATTACGGCCCATTCCCACTCACCGAAAGCAGGCCTGTGTCCCAGCAGTGGGAACAATATAGGCTCATTATGTTATGTATGTAATATTACAACTGTGTAAAGGTATGTATTTGCCCCTAGGTACCGAATTCGGTGAAGGTATGTCCAAATTAAAATGCTAGAACATAATAGTATGCCATGGGTCTTAAACAAACGAGATGGCAGTGCTGCTTGTCAAGAGAATTAGGACAAAAATCTGTCAAATTAGTCAAACCCAGTATATTTAATTCTCCATTACTTACATCACGTTTATTTAGATCCATGTCGCAATATACAGCAATTGTATATTGCAGTGCGATTGACCATTATTCGACCGTCTGTAACCATCTCACCGTGAAAACTTAGGTGAAGTGAGCGTGGAGTGAGCTGCAGTGCGATTCTGCCGGTCGATTCTGTAAAAAGCTCACCGTGAAAATTCAAGTGAAGTGAGCTTGATGCGACTTGTCAATAGTGTCAATCCCTAGCATTATTTGAAATGACAGCTCACTCCACGCTCACTTCACCTGAGTTTTCACGGTGAGATGGTTACAGAATCGCACTGCTGTAACCATCTTACCGTGAAAACTTACTGTATTTCTGTATCCTTACGGATCACTCAGTTCAAAATTGTGTCTGTAGGTACTGATTGATCCAATGATACTGTCTTAGATACTTGGAATTAGCTTATGTCTTGATGGTTTAAAAAAATATTGTGACAATGTTAACCAATTTTTGAGATATAAATTTAGTCAGTAGAGTAAGTTTTTGTTGAGATTAATGGCTCATAGCTGTTTTTGCAAAATGTCTGAATTGAGAGACGGCCGCTTTTACGTGACCTTTTTAATTTGGTCGGCTTATTAAAGAATTTCTGACATATTCTTGATTTTGATATAACTTTCATTACAGCCGTAATTGTAAGCTGAAATTAACAGGAATGAATCATTTTATTTTGTTTAAAGTATATGCCACGTTTGTAACTGCGTATTTTATCGCTAAAGTACGACTAGTCTATAATTAATCAAATTTGTTTTTTTCTTAGCCTGTACCTAAAGATACAATATTTAGAATTTTGGACGTTAAAAGCGTCTACCATGGGTATTTTTTACAGCTGTTTATTTGGTTTTAAGTGTTTTGGTTTACTTGCAAATCCGTTTTTATCAGATTTTTTAAACCATTTAATTCCATTGTTTTACGACAATAAAAAAAAACAATGTTTAAACAAATTTAACCAAATTAAGGTCTCTTATTGGTATTTGTTTCATTCTGCGTTGAGCCGTTTTCGAGATCTGGGAAATTCCAAAACGTTACCGCAGCAAAATCTTAAATAAGTCAAGAACCATATGACACACAAATTTTTCTATTTACAAACAGTTACTACGCAACAAAAGCTATCTATTCATGTATTTGGTTCCGGGCTGAACGAATTTTTGAAAATCGATTTTGCCAGGATAACATTTCAAACGATACTCCAGCAAAATGTGTTTTTCTCAAATAACTTTAAAACTACAATTCACACAGATTTGGCTATTAGTACCTAAACAAATTTCTCCTCATGATAAACTAATTATTTGTTATGGTCTCGCCTCTCAAATGCCTAACATTTTGCCAGGGTAACGCACACTAATAAAACTGCTGTTGGCTGAACCTTTTTGACTTCGTACCATTCCTGCTTGCTAGCGCAGTCTGAATTAGCTGAAACAATCATCAGTGAAGTAGGGGTATTTATGCAATGCGGTGCGGCCCGCCCGAATCTACGTCAGCCTTTAATCTAAAAATACAAACATCAATAATGGTTCCTTCGTTGCGCGGAAACCTGCGCCGGTGGTGCACTCCTCGTTCCCACAATGACGCAGGTAGGTAGTGTAGGTACCGTCCTGTGCATGCAATATAGGTAGATAGTGCATCTCACTGCAGGATCGTATGTTATGTAGGTATCCATGTTAAAGTCCAAGGTTTTGATTGTACGTAAAACTGTGTTAGGTGCCTACGCAATTAGGGTGCAGTGCAGATGCTATCAAATGATATAATAAATGATGACACATAAATATTTTTCATCAGAAATAGTGCCAAAATCTTCAAAACCAGTCCCAATATTCAATATTAAACACATGGATTTTTCTATTGTGGAAGAAATTAACACCAATTAATATTGTTTTTGTGGGTAGGTAAACATTGGACAACTTGCAGGATACCTGCTTCTTCTTAGCGTGCCAATGCAGCAATGTGGCAAGAAACACAATCAAATCTAGAGTTATACCTACTACGTTATATTATAATAAAATTGAAGAGTTTGTTTGAACGCGCTAATCTCTGGAACTGCTGCATTTGAAAAATTATAAATAACATATTTTTGTTTTTGATAGCCCAATTCTTGAAGAAGGCCTAATAGGCTACTACTAGCTGCGACCCGCGGTTTCGCCCGCATACGTTTCTAACCCGTGGGAATATCGGAATAAAAAGTATATATGTTAATCCTGGTTATAAACCATCTGTGTGCCAAATTTCATCCAAATCTGTTCAGTAGTTTGTGCGTGAAAGAGTAACAAACATCCATCCAAACAAACTTTCACGTTTATAATACTTATTAGTAGGATTTAACATCACGCTAAACTTAGGAGCCTAGCAAGAAAAAAAAAATAAAAAGAACGCTAAGCAAAAACGCGACGACATATCATAGACGATGCGATGCGACGGGGTGGGTCGGGGGGAATAAGAAATTTCACGCGAACGAAGTTGCGGGCAGAAGCTAATACCTATACATATTATATAGGTAAGTACTCAAGTCTGGTTTTGTTATGAACTGTTTTACCCTGAAAAGGACTGTTTAGGACATATATTTGCCGCGGTGGAGAAATGTCCGTTTGGGACTTATAGTTTTCGTCGTGATGAAAGGATTAGCCAGTCGACAAAAGTCGATTGCCCAGGGTGCGAACAGATGACGACCATTTGGAACGAGAATACCTGCTGTCCTATAGAAGGTAGGTACCACCTCGATTCTCGTTTATAAAATCATCATCATCTCAGGTTTATTTGGAATGAGATCATCCAATTTAGGTGCAACATGTCACCTTCCAATAGTAGGTACTTCTCTCAGTCTTCATCTCAAAAGTCAAAACGAGGCGCATTCATTTTACTAAGGTGCTCAATAATATTTTTTAAGAAACAAAATGGGACATAAATCGTTCGATTATAGGTACCTACATGGTAAAAAAAAAACTGAGTAGGTACCTACCCCTTTTTTGAACTCTGTTACAATTATGACCTTATAATTTGATTTATGGTCCAATTAAATTAAATCCATCAGTGGACATTAACATTTTTGACTGTTTTAAGTCCAGCATAGCTATTCACAACCATTCGATACGCTTCCGTGCCGAATCGAACAACAATCAATGATAATGGATTTTATTAGTGGATTTTTGAACTGATTTTTCTGGGACACGCCTCCTTTCGGTGGTAGGCAGTGGGCCTTAATCCACCACGCGGGCCCAGTGCGGATTGGTCACTGTCTTCGATTTTTTTGTTCTAAGACATGCCGGTTTCCTCACAATGTTTTCCTTCACCGTTTTGCGAGCAGTGGTGATGAAATAATTTACGCAAAGTAAAGCACCTGTCTGGGTACGAACCTACAACCTTACCACTGGGCCACCACTGCTCTCTTACGTCATACATTCCCTAGGAAATCGAGACTTTTTTATGATGGATAGAGAGGCCGTTAATAATCAGAAATCGCAAAGAATCTTTTCTTATACAAGTCTAAACGGTTTAATTTATTTGAGGTCATTTTTTCACAAAATGTTAGAAATCACAAAGCTTCACAGAAATCACAAATAGGTTGTCAACCTATCTAAATTCTGCGGGGTAATTGCGTAACACACGAATAGGAGGAATCGATTTAATATTGACAATTCTACAATATTCGTTGCGTAATTTACGTTGTTGAGTGGACAATTTTTCGAACATATGAAGGTATACTTTAAAATTATTCAGATTGTGATTGGTAGTGTGTTTACGCAATTAGGGTGCAGGTTTTTTTTTTGCGTGGGAAATCATCAAATGACGTCCCCCGCTCTGAGCGGAGCGGTCTCAGACTTTTACTGACTAAAACCAACCCGTGTCCGTCCTTCAGTTGCCTATGCCGGGGCCACGGTATCTCTTTCGAAAAAGTCGCGGCCCTGGCTGGCATCGGCCCTAGCGGACCCCGTCAGTACGTGCTGACATCTCTTTGAGGCGCGTGTGGAACACAACGCGCCGTCGACCCGGGCCTGGTCCTTACCGGGCGGCGAGCTGCCCATTGCTCGCCGCCCGCAAGCCTGCGCCTATGGCAACCGGGAGTCGGTTGCTGACTCCCGACGTCCAGGGCGTCTCCTACGGCTAGGGGCGTGAGGGCGCAGAGATTGCCTCTCCCTCACGGGCTCCGCCTCCTCCTTTGCGAGCATTACTGCTTCGTAGAAGGAGGTGACGACTTCCCATGCACTCTCGCTCCGTACCATGGCCTGGACCAGGACCGGACGCGAGAGATCGCCGCCGCCGATTACCGCCACGAGGACGCGGCGGTGCTCCGCCCCAGCCGGGCAGACCTTTGCCGTAGCAATTGACAATTTTGACATCGACAAAGGATAAGGAGGTACTATTTTTTCAAAATCTGTGAATGTGTTTGTTTCGCAAAAAAGTAAGGACTTGCTGCCCTGTCCTAAAAATCCACCCTGTATGGACATTATGATGGATTTCTGGAAGCCAACGGTTTGCATGAGACAGCCGGAACTCTACGTAGACTTTTATTTATCTCTAACACATGTCTCAATAGTAGCCCGGAGTCCGGAGAAATGTGGGTGTATGTACTAGGTACACCCACCACCCCACCTCAGGGCCTCAGGCTAACCCTTTGAGGAAAGCAGGCGTGGTGTTATAACAAGACTTCTAAAAAAATATTACCACCTGTAAGTGTACCTACATTATGGATTGCAATAAACGATTAGAGCTTTGAGATTTCTACGATTAAGACATTGTGTTACCATTTAAACAAATATTTTTTTTAGTCTCATTAGTTTGGTTATGTTAGGTTAGGCGATTCTGAAAAGCAAGCTGTTGAGAAACTGTATAGATTCGCAATTCCGAACGCTTTTTGTTAACATTTTATCTAGAATGATCCAGTGCAATCTTCAAGGTAGTAAGTTCTAAATTAGTTACTGATTGGCGCGAGTGGACTGCGCAGTGCGCAGTAGCCAGTGCATCCAATTGAATAAATTGATCTACTCTCCGTCGGGATGCCACCAATTTATGTTCTATATTAAGGATGACAAGATGAGAACACTTTGGAACTAATAGCGTAGGTAGCTACCAAATATGTGTTAATTATTATTGACAAGAAGACGAGGCATCGGCTGGATGACCTATCAACCCTACGTTCGTTCAGGCAGAGTGGTCAGTGTTTTGTCCTGGCGATGATCGTCAACAGACTGGATTGCCAATGGCAATGCTGCAGTAAACATATTGCTACCTTGTGAGTGTTCGTTTTTGTCTGTGCTTGTTATCCTGTCTGCATCATTTCATGTATCTGTTTGTATGTATAGGTACGAGTCTTGTTACTTTAATTAAAGATTTTTTTTTTAATGAAAATTAAGTCAGGCATACCCGAGGATAGAGTGGGTGTAGAGTAAGATGACATTACGAATTTCAGGAGGAATTTCGAGTAGGTATCTAGTGTTTGCAATCTCACACATCAGACACCAAGGACCGAAAGGTTCTGGAGTTGCGACCGCGTACCAGACAGTACAGCGTTGGAACTTGGAACGTCTCCCACAAGGTGGAAAGATGACGACCTTGAGATGGCTGTAGGAATCCGCTGGATGCAAGAAGCACAAGACTGCACCTTAATGGCATAACATATTATCATATTCAATCTAACTAATTTTTGAAGGATATTGCTAATCCATTGCTTCATACGTTCAAAAAAATTGTCTGCTCAACAACGTAAATAACGCAATGAATGTTGTTGAACTGTCAAAATGAAAGCCATTGGTACTGATAATGTATTACGCAATGACCCCGCTGGTCGATGTGGGGACGCTTGGGGGAGGTCTGTGACCAGCTGTGGAAGTCTTTCGGTTAAAATGATGATGAATGATTATGGACACTCACACCCATCACTATAAAACGTGACCTCAAGATGACGTAGGTCTTCTCCTTTTCGTCTATACGGGGTGGTAGGGACATCGACGCGCCAACTGTAACCATGGATTCAGCACATGAGTTTAGACCCCATAGCGTTGAAATTTTTCGTCGGTTATTAAAAAAAAATATTGCTGTTCCATACGTTTTGACCGCGTAGGTATTGCACTTTTCTATGAAACAGAAGTTTTTTTTTTTATAACCGACGAAAAATTTCCATGGTTACAGTTTGCGCGTCGATGTCCCTGCCACCCTATACATATAGTAAGTAGTGTGTGTCGTTCTTCAGATCATGGAATGTGCTGATAGTACCTACAGACGGCAGCACATCAAGCTACTACAATCTCCCAATCTCCTTCTTGACAGTTCAAAAGTGTCTGTAATTGGTTTAGTTGAAATAAATAGTTTGAGTTTGTCAAATTTCTTTAATACCTAGATTTTCAACTTTATTGCTAGGTACAGCATTTTTGGTTCAAGATTGATTGGGAAAATTTGACAGTTTCGGGTAGCTTGGCCAGCTGACCTTCAACCGGCGGTACCTACATGAGATACTCCAGGAATTCAGCAATTGGCCTCAAATATCATGATTTCATGAAATAGTCATTCAATACAGACACTTGTCTCTTCATATTAAGGAATCTAATGATTTTGAGATTTATGCAACTTAGGATTTTGTATTTTGACATAACGTACCTACGCACGGCTACACATTACACATCAAGATATAGGTACAACATAATCCGTTTATGCTGACTTCTGAATATACGTAAAACCTATACAATGCGAGGTCAGCTAAAGTATAGCTTGATGTGTCACCGTGTGCACAAAATATACCTACCCACATAGGTCTCGATCTCGGGTCTCGATCTCTCGCTCGATGATGCGCACAAATATCGCCAGACAAAGACCAATCTTTTTTTAATATGTAGGTATGTTGGCATTTATGGGTTCGAAGTTCGATCATAAGAAAAAAGTTTTTGTAAATGTATCATGCTAGGTATTATTAGAAAGAGCTTTCTTTATGGTTTAAAAACATATCTATCTATCTATTACGAACAATAAAGCTGAAGAGATTGTTTGTTTGAATGCGCTAATCTCTGGAAGTCGGATTCGACAAATTATTTTTGCTTTGATAGTAGTTTTTTTCGCGTGAATTTCATATTTTCTCCTACAAAATCCAACCCGGTAGGGGTTGGAATTCGTAGGACAGAAAAAAACCCCTTTAATGAAAATTTATAATTACTCATTTCGACGCATCGCTCGCCCGCGCTATTACTTTGTTTTCGCTTAGCTCTCTTCCCGACTTTTTTTCGTTTGGCTCGGCTTCATAACTTAGGAAAGAAGTGTTGTTTTTATATTTTTATGGGTGTAGTCTAAGAGCTAGCGCAGGTTCATTAATTACTCTCAATACAGTTAGATAACTACGGCAGACCAGTGACCGTTCTATAGAGTGCTCACTGTAGGTTGCTACGGAACTTCTAAGTGTCCGTGTACGAGCCCAAATTGCCGTTGGCTGGTTTTTTTTAATATTCTTTTGCATTTAGACACGTTGTCAGCGCCACCTATATCATAAACGAATTCTGTGCAATGCTGATATTGTTCATGACATTTAGTGCCATCTATTAGTGGCTAACTGAATCGATTTGGTCCAAGGGGAATGTTTGTTTGCCTTGCAAGTCTAGGCTGATCTCTTGATTCGGTCATTCCTCCACTAGATGTAGCTGTCAGTCATTCAAGATCGTAAACTGTAGCCACTGTAAAATTGGTTACGGTCAGGACTCGTCTACCGGTCTACTATGAAACTTGTAGTTTTCACACTTCGAAAAATATGAAAATCAACACTATTTTTATATACAAACATGAATGTCTGTGTGCTTATAGTTCGAGCAATAACTTTGCTAAGCTATCACACTTACGAAAATAATTAAATTATAAACAAAGATTTTGCACTGTTTTTTGCCAAAAAACCCACGCTACAACTGAAAGTGCCTACCCAACCACTAGTTGCACCCTAAGAAGCGGAACGTAATAAAATTATGATTATAGATACTAATAATCTAATTATCATACGGCTTACTATCAAAAACGTAGACCAACTGCAGGTGGTGGTAGGTAAAGTAAAAATGAGAATTATTTTATGTATTTAGTTTCTTCTGAATCGATTTTCTAAGAGGTACCTACCTGCCTATTTTGTTTACCTAAGTGAATAGTTAGTAGGCTACTAATTAGATATTTTGGATTTTTATGCTGTTTGTGCTTCTAGCGCCACTAGTGGTGAAGCTTGGCAGTATGCCCACTCTCTTAATGAAACTTATTATTACGTATGAATAGTACTTTTTTAAAAACAATCTATTTCGTATCACATAATAACTAAATTAATCAACCTAATTTACTGTTTCATGCATGGAGAGATCGCGGTCACATCACTTCGTTTATCATAGACAATATATTATGCTGAAAGTTGTACGGCATGGAATGGAACGGCGTGGAAGATGGCCACCTGTACCTGTGGCAACAGGTGACATGACATGTGGCAACAACACAGTCCACAGACTAATTAACCTCAACAATGTATGGCAGAGACTATACAAGATAAATTAATCGTTTTAGTCGAGTATTCATTGAGTATATCGATGTATCTTTTATTACAGGTTTATTCAATTTAAGTACTTATATTATAAATATGTAACTGATTTTACTTAAGATAACACGTACACATAGGTACTTAATTTATCTATAAGGTAACCTCAGAATACAAAAATCTGTATTCTGAGAAGGTAACCCGCGAAATTCAAATTTTCGAACGCATTTTTTGCAATACGTATTTAAGCCTACACGTACTAATACGTACGACGTGCGTACGTATTTAATGCGTATTTACGAAGCTAATAAGCCTCGTACCTTTTAGGTTGTCGGTTGATCGAAATAGAATTCATGACAGTGACGAGTATGACGTATTTACAGTAAATACAACTTTGTAAGTGATTATGCTAGTCCTAATATAAGCTGGAGAGAGTTGTATTGATGATATCTGGACCAAATTTATCTTGGACTATCGATTAGATCTCAATTTATTTAGGATCGCAATCTGAACCAATATTTGATTTGTTTCATCAATTTTTCTAATTTTTATTAAACTATGCAAGGTGATTACGTGTTTGACTTTGGACTATCGACAGATCTCAATTTATTTAGGATCGCAATCTGAACGCCCATATTTGAATTGTTTCATCAATTTTTCTAATTTTTATTAAACTATGCAAGGTGATTACGTGTTTATTGATTCTTAATCTAAAGAAAGATTAGGTAAAACTATACCTACGTACCTTCTTCGAGCAAACTCTATAGAGTAGCTTCGGTCGAGACTGAAATAATAATGGTAAGCAATTAATTGGGTTTCCAGCAAATTCTTGTGACTAAAGAGCACAATACCCTACCATGTTAAGGATCCACGACCTCTGTTAACGATATAATTATAAAAAATGATTTTATTTATGTAGGTACGTAGGTTTGTACAAATACTTGCACGACAGTCATAGTTTTAAAACTAGATGAGGACGGCATTTCCCGACTACTCTGAGAAGAGAGCCGAAACAAACTCAGAGTCACAGTCTCTTTTGAAGTCCAGACATAATCTTGGTCCGAAATGGTCTTTTGAATACAGAACCACACTGATTTAAGTGGAGCTGTACAGTAAGTGCACGCATTTGTCAAATATCGTGCAGCTCATCTCAGAACCAAAAGAGCTCAACGTTTGTTGAACATTGTATCAACTATCTTAACTCAAACTCGGTAGGTACTTGTTATGTAATGGGTACTTTTTTAACATCTTTGAGTGACATTGGGTGACTGTTTTACGATACTGTTTGAGTGCCGATATCTTTGAAGAAAGATTAAATTGCTAAACCAAGTAGGTATTACGAACCTAAATCGCTCTAATAACTCGTTTCTACCGGTAAAAACCCGCCAACGTATCAGTCTGACACTGCTTAGCTTAGCTTTACAAGATATTTTAGAGATAATTTTCATAAGATATTTACATACCTACTTATCCTACTAATATTATAAACGTGAAAGTTTGTATGGATGGATGGATGTTTGTTACTCTTTCACGCAAAAACTACTGAACGGATTTGGATAAAATTTGGAACACAGATGGTTTATAACCAGGATTAACATAAAGGATACGTTTTAACCCGATATTCCCACGGGATCGAGACTTATGCGAGTGAAACCGCGGGGCACAGCTAGTATTATAATAAAATCGTAGCGGAGTGAAAACTGTACCTACATACTTTCATACTCTAGCCCAAAATGAATTTTCTCCTTTTGTCTGGCTGTCAGTCAGCTATATCGCACGTTACTACGGGGGATGATCATTATGTTCGTATTCTTCTCCGCAAATTGTAAAAAGACCCAAAGGATATTGCAGATAGCTGCAGCTTTATTTTTTTAAATTATTGTCATCACGCTAGGTAAGTATACCTTTATTCATGATAATGGGGCAATAAGGTACCTTAACCGTCGTCGCTACAAGAAAACAGTTTACAGTCTATCTGAAGAAAACATCCCTAGAAAGTTAATAACTGGTCAAGCCTACAATCCACCCTATTTTCACAAGTAGACCTTTCTAGGGAGATTAAGCTACTTTACCACCTACCTAAGTATACATACATAACACCTAAGTATACCTCAATGTATGTACATGCTACTAAGTTTTAGCTATGCCATAAGTCATACTGAAATCTATCGTTATTGCCCGACTGACACTGAATAATTACAGGGGCTGCAGTCTCGACATTCATAGCGATCGCTATACGACCGAATTCGGTCGCAAAGTCCTGTCACTCCATACATTACACCTGTCAATCCGGGACTTTGCGACCGAATTCGGTCGTAAAGCGATCTTTTCTGGTTTAAATGTACCTGTACTACTACTTAGGTTTAATCTTATTTACTATGTCTCTCGCGTACACGTTCTCGATTGTCATCTACGTCGACTGAGCTCCGTAGACATTGCGAACAGGTGAGATACGGGGGGGGGGGGGGGGGGGTTAACCGGGGAAAAGGTGACTGATTTTTCTTCTCCCGCCAATTCAGACGTGTCTACTCAGTACTCCCGCACTTCAGATAGTATAACAATCTGCTAAGAACAGTAAGCATTCTTCATGTTATGGGGATGAGCTGCATTACATGGTGACCGCCATTCCTCCTACTTCCCCTGCATAGATAATCTATACTTGCACTTAGTTACTAAATATTATAATGAGGTACAATTTGTTTGTTTGTTTGTATGCATGTAGGGGGTAATCTCCGGCACTACCAGTTAGATTTACACAAACAAATCTTATTGCATTTTATAGCCCAATTCTTGAGGAAGGAGCCGAGCAAAATGAAAAAAAAGTCATAAAGAACATTAAGCGGAAACGAAGGAGCGATGGGATGCGACGCGATAGGCCGAAATTTCACGCGGACGAAGTCGCAGGCAAGCTAGTAATCTATAATGATGCCTAACGAACCGCCTGTTGTTTTTCCTTTTACTTTGATGATCCCGATAATCTAGTTGTTGGAACTGTTAAAAAAATATTCAAGACCAAAAGGAACCTGTTGAAATATACGTACAGAAATATACACATGAGTATAGAATGGGAAAACTATTACTTATCTACTTATCTGCTCCATTGTGCACACATTATTATTATGTAACTAACGAGCTAAATGCACCTATTCAACTAAGTACGTACAAACTACTTTACAAAGATCAGCCGGTCGATTCTGTAAATATCTCACCGTGAAAACTCAAGTGAAGTGAGCTTGATGTGAGTTGTCAGTTAGTGTCAATCCCTAGCATTATTTGGAATAAAAGCTCACTCCACGCTCACTTCACCAAAGTTTTCAAGGTTAAATGGTTCAGAATCGTACTGCTGAAGTCAGAGTTTATCAATAGATTATAATGAACTGCGGTAGATTAGATTAGATCTAGAGACTAAATAGATGTCATTTTTACAAATTCGATGGAAGGAACTCTTGGGAAAACGTAATAGGGTGTTAGTATAATCAGATCCTTAAATTAGAGACTTGATGCACCTACCTAACCGTATTTTAGTATTATTACTTATAGCAGAATAATATATTTGTAGGTACAATGTAACAAACAAGTTTTTACTATTAGACATGTAGTAGGTACCACAGGGTAGCGATGAGGAACTAGTCTTAGACACGATTTTGTTATCAGAATAATAATGTTTATTTACTTTTGCTATTATTTTTACAGATGTTATTTGAATCGCAAAAGCAATGCTCTACTAAAATTAAAAAAAAAACAGGTCACGTGCAAGTCGAGTATTAACTACAAAGCTCGGATTTTTTCCTTTACTTCTGCTACATGACATTGCTTAGATTGCTAAATTTCATGATTCTAGGTCAACGGGAAGTACCCTATAGGTTTTGATTCCCTTGCAAGTGTCAAAGTATGCGGAATAAACGGAACATAAGTGCCCGTATCTTTTGATTGCGATGATTTAGAAGTTTTATTTTTTCGCTGCTTCAAGAAATTGTAGCCTTGAGTATTTGATATTAATTTCAACTTGATAACTCAACGCGTTCCTGAGAAAAAGGGTCTTGACAGACGGACAGACCGACTGACAAGGAAGTAATTTTATAAGGGTTCCATTTTTCCTTTTGAAGTACGAAACCCTGAAAAAAACCAAGTGTTAAAGCAACTAGTAACATCTATCGAAATCTAAGTATATTTATGTATAATAATATCACACTACCTAATATTATAAAGCTGAAAGTTTGTTAGTGAGCGTGTGTGTATGTGTTTGTATATTTGTTACTTCTTCACGCTTAAACAGCTGGACCAATTTTGATGAAATTTGGTGAAATTAAACTTTTTATCCCGATATTCCCACGGGATCGAAACTTATGCTGGTGAAACCGCGGGGCGCAGCTAGTAGGTACTAAGTATATAATATTTCTGTATTTATTCCTGTACAAGTCATTTTTTTATATATATTTCGAAAGATTACAATCTTTAGAAATAAAGGAATTCAAACCATATACTTAGTTGATTAAGTCATGGCCCTTCACAAGATCATGTTCATAGTCACATCAAAATGTCAAGAACACACGGCCAGGTGAATTTAGGTGGCATTTTCCCGGTGTTTTCGCGTTTAATTTCGATTATAGATAAAAAGTATTCTCTCGCAATTACCTCTGCGCTTTCCCAAAGTTATGCTTATTTTAAGAAAGTCGCAGGGGTGTTTTTGTCATGACAATCGTTTTGTGAACTGTAGATAAGTTCTTAAAGGAGCCGACCTTCGGTAGTAAAATTTCCACGCAATGGAATGATATATCCGTGTCCCTACACGTAAAAAAATGTTTGAGGTCAGAATAACAAATCTAAAGTCGCTGAGATGGGTCGAAGCGCTCGCAGCGGTGAGAGGCACCACACTGCAGCGAGAGGTGCCTTGACACAATAGTGGTGGTAACTGGCGAGCTATTCATGCTACGACTGCGGATGCAAACTCAGTGTAGTGTCGACAACTAGCGAGTGTTGCAGCTCACGTCGCTGCCGTTTGCAAAAGCCGTCATATTCGTCAAACGTCGGTTGTGAATACCATCCAAGTAAGTCTAGTGAATTTATATTTCTTCACATATGTTATGGTGAACTTGTATTACTTCCTGCTTTGCGCCATTGCTTCTCTGCACACGTATCTACTTGCGAATATTTTAGTTACCTACTATAAACCCCCAAATAGAAATAAAAGTGTTTTTAACAATTATTTATTCAGTAATAATCACTATTTTGAAGTCTAGATGGTTGTATAATTTGATGCTAAAGTTCCTGGTTTATTCATTCGTTTTATTGTCTAAGCACAGCTGTACTCACAGAATATAATTTACATCTACCTTGTTCTTTACTGATTAGTTCAATATTTTGTGTTTACCAATGGTTGTCATGACCGAGGTAAGGTCTGGAGGACTATCTATTATTTAGAATATACTTACTTCGTAACTTGTTGTTTTTCTACAACAACTTCTTTTAGTTAAATGTTAAAAAAGGAAGATACATCTAATGATTGATTTTACTAGTTTACGGATTTGTTTAATAGGTACGTTCTAAGATATACAAGAACAAAAAAATGTGTACCGGTAAAAGCATAAAAAAACTATTTTTTATTAATTATTATATATGCTCATTCAGCTACAAGTTCTAGAAAAACATAAAAATAATATACTATGAGTAATAGGATTTTTCATGCTAGTCATGTACCTAGAATTTATTGAATTATTTGATTGGGAAAATTTGAGAGTTTCGGGTAGCTTGACCTGATGGCGTCTGTACTATAGGTCAACCTAAGCCTTCTCCTTCTTCTTCTCTACTTACACCTCTGCATAAGCGTTCAGGGATTTTTTTAATGGTTTGATTCGCTTTTTTCGGTTTCTTTAGATTTATGATTATTGTAGCACTGTTTTCATTTTCAACAGTGTCTGCGATTTGATACAGAAACTGTCTTATTGCATTTCTTACTCGCGATGGTGATATTATATATTGTATTAAGTGATAAATCACACTAATATTATAAAGGCGAAAGTTTGTGAGTGAGTGTGTGCGTGTGTATGTTTGTTACTAGTGTCCGACCGAAAGTTCGGTTTCGGTTTCGGTTTCGGCCGAGTTTCGGCCAAAAATCAAGTTTCGGTGGCAGTTTCGGTTTCGGCCATAATTGGCCGAAACTTTTGCCGAAACCGAAACAGTAACAATTAGTGATTTGATTTATTGATAACTGATAAACATTTTGCTATGAGAACTTAATTTGAAAAAATAATAAAAATATTATTAATATTTTTTTATATTATCTATATTGTATATAAAATTCAAAGTCCTGACTGACTGAGACATCAACGCACAGCCTAAACCGCTGGTCCTAGAGACATGAAAATTGGAGGGTGTATTCTTCGTGAAGAGTAGGTATCCACTGAGAAAGGGTTTTTCGAAATTCCACCCCTAAGAGGGTGAAATGGGGGGATTTTGTTTGTATGAAAAATCTTATTCCTTGAGTTATAAACTGAAACTTGGCACGAATACTTATCTAAGTAAATTATGAAGTTGGGCATTTTTTGTTTTTATAAACTACCCCCTAAAAGGGCATTGGGGGGTTTCAAAGTTTGTATGGAATAATTTTAGCGCGCGGTCCGTTTTAATCGAAACTCAGTATTTATACCTAAAATTTAAAGGAAAGAATAATTATTATCAGGGTTTTTCGAAAATCTATCCCTGACGGCCTGAAAAGGGGTAGTCAATTTTACAGGGGAGGATTTTACAGCGTGACTTGATTAACTCGAAAATTGGTATAAATAATCTTTGAATCAAGTTATGAACACATCCCAAATGATTTTTCAAAATTCCACCCCTGTGGAGGTGAAAAGCAAAAAATAATCTTGAAAATTGGCATGAATACTCGCCTAAGTAAGCAATAAAGTTTATCATTATTAGTTTTTCAAAACTACCCCTCAAAGGGGGATATAGGGGTGTTGAAGTTTGTGTGGAAGAAATTGAATGCGCGGTCCGATTAACTCGAAACTCAGTATTGATACTTTCGACAGAAAATAATTAATAATAAGTATGTATTGTTGTCGAAAATTGACCCCTGACGGGGCAAAAAGGGGTAATTCGGTTTTTAGGGGAGGATTTGAACTTGAAACTGTATGTTACATTTTCACGCCTAAGCCACTGAACTTCTGATTTGGCAAAGCGATAGATGGCATCCTGGGGAAGCACATACTTTTTATCCTGGTAGCACGTTCCCGTGGGATTCCCACATTCACGCGGGCGAAGCCGCGGGCAGAAGCTAGTATTAAATAAATGATTACAACAAAATTAATATACCTACTGTGTTTCCATTTCATGTCCTAATTAATGCAGAATAATGGGTAAAAAAACCACGTGAGTTTCGGTTTCGGTTTCGGTTTCGGCCGAAACTGAAGCCATGGCCGAATATTCGGTTTCGGTTTCGGTTTCGGCCGGAAAACCAGTTTCGGTCGGACTCTATTTGTTACTTCTTCACGCTCAAACTACTGAACAGATTTGGATGAAATTTGGCACACAGATGGTTTATAACAAGGATTAACTCAAAGGATTTTTATCCCGATATTCCCAGGGGTCGAAACTTATGCGGGTGAAACCGCGGGGCGCATCTAGTCCTACTATAATAATCATACTACATCCTATTAATATTATAAACGCGAAGGTTTGTGAGGATGGATGGATGGATGTTTGTTAGTCTTTTACGCAAAAACTACTGAACGCATTTGGATGAAATTTGTCACACAGATAGTTTTTATCCAGGATTAAGACATAGGACTTTTTATCCCGATATTCCCACGAGATCGAAACTTATGCGGATGAAACCACGGGGCGAGTTGCTAGAATAATATAGGTACAGTTTAAAAAAAAAACCCTTCGAGGATTACATGCGAGAAGTTATGCTATGTTATTAGATTTCTATTTCGTTGCTCTTTATCTGAACTTACTTAATATTTTAAGTAAGTTCTCGAAGTCGTAATTTTAGGTACAGACGCCAGCACATCAAGCTACCACAATCTGTCAAATTTCTTTAATAGGTTTTCAACTTTATCGCTGTAGCATTAAGGTTCAAGGTTAATTGGGAAAATTTGACAGTTTCGGGTAGCTTGACCTGCTGGCGTCTGTACTTAGTCTGTTACCTGGAAGTAAATTTTTCAGAAGACAAGAAGTTGTTTTAAAGTAATGGAAAATATTTAGTTGTAGGTAGCTATTCAAAATATTAACTACTCCGGCTGCTGATACATCTCTCTGATAGTTTTTATCTCATAATATGTATAAGTACCTTCTTAGTAAAGGGTGTTTTTTGCGCAGTTTCTTGTTCATTGTAATTTTTAACATTTAATAGGTATGAAGCAAGAAAAAACGTTGAGCTTATCCTTATACCCTGTCTATTAGGTAAACCGTTTTTTGACAGATGGAACTAAGTAGTGATTGCAGCAACACACAATACATTGATTGATACACGTACGGTATTATAATGTCTGTAATATATATATCCATAAATAAGATAAGGCAGTTTATATATTTATTTTATTACGCATTTTAAAGTTAACTTTTACGAATCTGGAATATGTACATTCTAAGACAGCTGAAAAAAAACGTTTAAACTAATGGACAGGGTATAGTTCAGTTTTCATTAATTAATTGTGATAGGTAACTCGTAAACGAATTTAATTTTTATAAATACCAATTGCAACCTCAGGTTAAAATATAGTATACATATTTTATTTAAAGTAACTTGGTGGATTTTCGAAAAATCTTAAGAATTTTCCAATTTGTTTATAAATGTCCGGATGCAAGACGAGTCTGATAGGTCTTGTTTTCTACTAATCTCTCAAATATTTTATGAATTTCAAACATATTATTTATACCTACATCTAAACGCGTTTTGTTATGTTACGATTTTTCGCATTATCGGAAGGCAGTAATTTTCATTCAAGCGTATCGTAATTAGTTTCGTTTTATATTCGTTTGCCATAATACACGCAACTTGAAGTTTATAGGTCTCCGCATGCTAAATATTAATCAAGGTCGTGGTGGGCAAGGAAAGAATGTGATTAAAACATGTTATTAACATCACTTTTAGGTATTTGTATACCTAATACAAGGTGCCAGGGACATCAACGCGCAACCTGTTTACCATGGATTCTGGACATGGTTCTGAACCACGCTAAAACATTTCGAAGGTTATCAAAAAAAATCTGCTGTTTTATAAAAGTACGCGGTCAAAATGTATGGTACAGTTAGTTCTTTTTTAAATAAACAACGTAAAATTCAACGCAGAATCATATAAGGGTCGTCGATGTGTAGTGCCAGGTTGTAGTGTAAAATATTATAGGGGTGATGCGATCGGGCGGCGAGCAATGGGCACCATCGCCACCCGGTAAGGACCACCCCGGGTCGACGGCGCGTTGTGTACCACGCGCGCTTCAAAGAGATGTCAGCACGAACTGACGGGGTCCTCTAGAGCCGATGCCTGCCAGGGCCGTGGGTTGTTCGAAAGAGATACCGTGGTCCCTGGCATAGGCAACTGAAGGAACCAGGGTGGGTTTTAGTCAGTAAAAGTCTGACACGCCCTCCCGCCCAAAGCGGGAGACGTCATTTGATGATTTCCCACCCAAAAAACAAAAAAAGGGCTGATGCGATAGATAGCGCTCGTGAAAATAAAAACACCACTTTTGCTATGGGACTAACTGTGAAATATAACAAAAAACAATTTCAAGTTGACTAAGTTTATGCCGCCATGATCTCTTCTTCTATTAGTTCCACAAAAATATTTACATCGTACATAAAATATATATATACCTATACATTTTCACATTTAGGTTACAGAAGTACAGGTAATGTTTGAGCTTTTGGAGAGTGTGTGACGGTTTGTTTGCCAAGCCAACAGTGCTGCCCAGCTCGCCTAGCAAACAGAGCAGGGGTTGCCTCTTATTAAGTTTCGGCTTTGTCGTTGGCCATTGGGGTAATTGTCGTTGGCCATTGGGGTAATTGCGTAACACATTACACACTATCAGTAGCAATGGCTTTCATTTTGACAGTTTAACAACATTCAGTTCTTCAGTTGTTGAACAGACAAAGGACAATGAGTAATGGTGGGCCCACCTCTCAATAGAAATAAGATACTCATGAATGAATAGATATTTTTATGCAGAATAAAACTTAGAATTACGACTAAGGTTAAAAGTCAGTAATTTCGGAGTTATACGACCTATTATACTGCCATGAAAGTGATTCCAATCCAAGCAATCGTAGTTTACTTACAAGATAAACATTTAAAAATTACCCACACTCAAACCGGACTGCACGTTTGGCGCAGTGAATAAGCGATTGACTGCTGCGCTGCGTGGCGCGTATTCGATTCCCGCACGGAACAAATATTTGTATGACCTACAAGTAATAGTTCCGGGTCTAGCTGTTTGTGTATGTGAGTTTAAATGTTTTTAAACGCACCCACAATACAGGATAAATTCCAAGTGTGGGCCAGTCTTAAAAAAAAAACCGTAACCACCATAACTCCCTACCTGCTCCCCTCTCTGCCCGAATTCAATTAATTCCAGGATGAATATTTTTTGGTTTTAAAATGAAATACATGTATCTCGGAAAGTACTAACATTTGACTATAGATTATTAGTAACTAATGTTCCGCTTAAAAAGCCCTATGCAACGGTATATCAAATGTTACTATTGAAGGGTGGGCCCGGACCCCATACATTTGTTTACCACTGTCCTTTTTCGAAGAGCAATATCCTTCAAAATGATTCAGATTGAGACTGATTACGGTGATGTTTGCCAATTTGTTATCCCTTATGACGCTTTTTAATATATGACTTTACAAAATGCATTCGTTTTGGGACATTTAAATATCTTTTCTTTTTTTATTGTTCCTTTTTCTTGAAGACGAAAACAAGTTAATTGTAATTTCTGTTTCCTGTAACCAGAACTACCTAGGTGACGATCGTAGCGCGACCTATATACTTCACGATAAAAACATAAGAAATGTTCCTGACTGCGGTCAAGTTTGATTTATAGCTCCATAACTTTGCAATTTTATTTTTATTGTTGTTTACGTTAGGTACCTACATATTATATTGATATTATTATTGGTCATCTTTATCATCTTCATGTTTATCTATATGTTAGGTACTTACATAGTATGAAACAAAGTCGTTTTTCGTGTCTGCCTGTGGCCGCTTCTATTATGTAGAGCTTCTAAACTAATATAGCAATTTTGATGCGGGTTACCCTGTCATTTAGTTCATTTATTCCGGAAGGATTATGTGTACTTACCTATAAAAAAACAGCACGGTATAAACGGTGAAGAAAAACTTCGTGAGGAAATCGGCATGTCCCACTTTTCGAAGACGTGTAACGTCTACCAACCCGCACTGGGCCTGTGTGGTAGAGTAGATTATAGCCCACTCCCTCTCGAAGAGAGGAGGTCTGTGTCCCAGCAGTGGGAACACTAAAGGCTTATGGTATAGCACAAAGTTCTCGATGTTTTGACACGTCGCCATTGAACCCGTGCGCAGCAAGGGCGGGTCGCTAGTTTTACATTTAGTCAGCTCGCAGTACATACCTACAACATTTGAAGTACGAATATTTATACTTGCCCAGTCGCAGCAGGTAGTTAAATATCTTGCAAAAGTTCGGGTTCAAAGTTCTGATGTTGGATATTTTGTTGGTATTTATTCCCATTAAAACGATAGTAATTTAGCACCTAAGTACTACGTTAAAATTATATTCAACGCAATAGTTCACTATAAATTCGTAATAGGTTAATTAGGTACCTAATTTGTTAGATACATATATCCAAAATAATTATATAAGTATAATAAATGTGATAGTATCTTTATTATCTTTATACTGTCATGAATATGTATGTTTGAATTAAATAAACAATAATAATTACCGTTAGGTATGGAGAATAATAAGAAGAAGAAGAATACAATACATGTTGCGCCGACCACAAATAAATTGGGATAAAGGCAGAAGATGAGAAGAGAAGTAATGATGATGGTGGTGATAATGATGAGTATCTTTATATAATAGCTGGATTCTCGGCATCCACATTATTCAAATCGCCAGCAGTCAACGACGCGCGTAAGGCCTTTCCTCGCCCAGTCACAGAACGAATCTTTTGCTGGAGCTTCGCAGTCATTGATTTCATCGTAGACTTCCGCTTCACACCTTGTTGTGTGTCCTGAAATCAAAGTGATGATAATCATACAATTTGCAATTGTGTAACATTACTGAAACCCCGCACTCCAATCGTTTCGCAGTGAAAAGTCTTCGAAAACTTTGTCTGCTCAACAAAAAAAAGTAACGCAATGAACCGATTGTTTAATTGTCATCACTAATCTAGCGTTGAAGGGTAGGTCCCTACAGTACGGTTTCTTTGTGTACGGCGTATCTGTCAACAACAAAAACGTGTCTGTCAACAAGCTTCCATAGTGATCCAAATAACAGTGACGACTGTGCCTACACATGGCGCATAAGTCGTGCAGTAGAAAAAACGTGTCTGTCAACAAGCTTCCATATATCTATAAACACTGACGACCGTGCCTACACACGGTGTATAAATCGTGCAGTAGAAAAAACGTGTCTGTCAACAAGCTTCCATATATCTATAAACACTGACGACCGTGCCTACACACGGCGTATAAATCTTGCCGTAGAAGAAACGTGTCTGTCAACCAGCTTACATAGTGATCCATATAACAGTGACGATCGTGGCTACACACGGCGTATAAATCTTGCCGTAGAAAAAACGTGTGTGCCAACAAGTTTCCATAGCGATCCATACAACACTGACGATCTTGCCTACACTCGGCGTATAAATCGTGCAGTAGAAAAAACGTGTCTGCCAACAGGCTTCCATAGTGATCTATACAACACTGACCTACACACGGCGTATAAACCGTGCTGTCGGAAAAACGTGTCTGCCAACAAGTTTCCATAGTGATCCATATAACACTGAAGACCTTGCCTAAGCACGGCGTATAAATCGTGCCGTAGAAAAAACGAGTAATTCATGCAACACTGACGATTGTGCCTACGCGGGGAATAAACCGTAGTTTTTTATGGCAAAAAAACCGTGTGTGTACAAAGGGCCCAATGCACTTTACGTAACTTATCTATTAAGCCTTGAATTATGTCGAGTGCGTTATACAACTAGGGAGAGGGTGCTGGTCATTTTACCTATATTTTCTTCATTAAAAGTATGTCCTTTTAATAATAGCATTTATCAGGTAAAGCGCAAAGCGTAAAGCGTATCTTTTTCATAGAAAATGTTAAATTTACATTTGCAAAGCTTTAAAAATACTTGAAAATCATAATATTATGAGACCGTAATTATTATGACACAGCAAGTAATAAAATAACTATTGTAGGCACGTCTTAAAACACATACCTAATTTATATTTCTGATTTAAATAATTTAGGTAATGCCAACGATTTTCTACTGGTTAATATCGATGACCCATATGAGTGAATTTCCCAATACACAGTGAATAGTTGTTCTACGAAGGTATACTTGGGAGAGAAGTCAGATAATAGAAAACCATACAAAAAATACCCTGTGCACACGACGACAGAGCTGTACATTTCCAGTTTTGGCTGACCTCGCATTGTATAAGCTTTTCGTACAATGAGCTGTCAGCTTATACTGGGACTATATACAGTTAACTCTCGTACTCAGAAGTGAGCAGACGTGTGCGCGCCGCGCTGTGATTTTTAAGTTGTGTGTGACTTTTTGCGCTCCGATTGGCTGTCGCTCTTATTTGCGATTCCTTGTCGCTCTTGAGGTACTGTTACGTATTGTCAACGCCCAGTGGGCGGAGTTGAAGTGGGATAGAAGATTTTGGTGAGCTGACGCTTTGAGTGACAACTTTTAAAAACTTTTAAAATCTTCATCGAAAACATACAAAAAGATTTGCATTTGGCTGGGCGCGAACCCGCATCTTCTCGATGCCCGGTGTTTGAGTCGGTGCTTGTGCCCTCCGAACCAACTCGACATACAGCAGCTTGTGCAAATTAGCTGACCTGTATCAACTCCCCAGCAGTTTGAGTCTTTACGGGTACTTTTTATGTTTCTACGGATTTTGAACCGGTTGGCCAGCCATGCCTCGCATGATCCGCTCACCCCCACAGGGCTCCCCAAATGCCCATGGTCTTTTGGAGACGCAATCGGAACCCGATCTTTCTCCTGCCACGTTGGCCCCGGAAAGTAGCGCCTATAATTCGGTAAATATTACCACAAGGCCGAGCAATAAGCGTTTTCGTGGCGACGACAGCTGTACGGAGCCGGATAGTTTCGAAGAATTAAAGAGCATGCTGCAGTCTTGGAAGGCCGACCAGGATAAGATACTTAATAAATTAGTGACAGATGTCTCAGAAGTAAGGCAGCAGAATATCTCTATTCAAAAATCCTTTGAAGAGATTGAAAAGTCTATTAAATTCTTTAATGTAGAATATGAGGTCATGAAGACTCGCTTAGATACCGTAGAGGCGGAGCATAGAGAATACGTGAAGCGCTTCCATGAATTGACCAGCAATAATTGCGAACATAAGGTGGCCATCCTTGAAGCAAAAATTGACTCCATGGAACAGCAGGCACGCCAGTGCAATATTGAGATTTGCAATGTGCCTGAAAAACGGAATGAAAACCTTATAACTATTATGGAATCTATAGGCAAAGCCATTCATTCGCCATTGTCGCAAAGTGAAATCGTGTCAATACATCGAGTCCCACACGCACAGCAGCAGGATAACAAACCTAAGAACTTGATTGTAAAGCTCAGATCTCGGATCGTTCGTGACAATATACTCAGCGCCTACCGTAATGCGAAGAGTCTCAAGTCAGATCAGATAGGAATTCCAGGCGCTACTACAGTATCTGTCTACTTGAATGAGCATCTAACCCTGAAAAATAAGGCTTTATTTCGTGAGGCCAAAGTACTCGCCAAGAAACATGGATATAAATATGTTTGGTCCAGGAACTCGACGGTACTTGTGCGTGAACGGGATGGAGACAAGTCGTTTGCGATTCGATCCGCTGAAGATCTCAAAAAGATCACTGCTAGTGAGAAGACCGGTACTGGGATCTCAATTTAACGACTCGATGTGCGCTGCTATTTTATTTTTTAGATTCTTGTTTTCCTTTTGCTTGTCGCTTTTATATATGGTATGTGCCCTAATCTACGCTTTCACAGAGCTATGTATGTACTGCTGTCCTTTTTCAATTAGTCATATTTGCTTGTTTTTATGCTATGTACTGTTAACCACAGTTCCAATGTTATATTTCCCCCAGTTTATTAAGTGTGTGTTGTTGCAATTTTATAAATTAATGCCTAAGTGTCTGCAAAAAGTTTTACATATTGATGCACCGGACCACAAATTTAGAATTCGTTTTCCAGTGTCATGTATCGAAAATAAGTATGTTAATTATTATTATTGTTGCAAAATTCGTATTATCAATGGCTACTAATAACATTGTTATTTATTATCAGAACTGTAGAGGGGTCCGCACTAAGTTACACACATTGTACATGAACATTATGGCGTGTTCCTATGACGTCATTATACTGACAGAAACCTGGCTGATTCCCAGCATCCAGGACAACGAATTTATTGACGACCGTTATGTGGTCTTCAGATGCGATCGTGATCGTTCTGTGACAAATAAAGGGGACGGAGGGGGAGTTCTAATAGCTGTTCTCCGTGAACTGCGTCCTACCAAGTTACCGACACAATTCGTCCGGGCGGAAGTTGAACAAGTCATTGTACAACTGCCTGCTTCCCAGCACAATAAACGCCATTTCATCAGTGCTACGTACATGCCACCGAGAACGCATGAAGTGATATACACACATTACTTAGACGTGCTGCAAGCCTTAGCTAATAATCCCACTACCGACTCTTACTTTGTTGTCGGTGATTTTAACCTACCTGACGTTGACTGGTTGGATCGTGGGAATCATGCAATCGCACAAGTTTCGAGCACAATCGGACGAATTTTATTGAACTTCATTAATTTAATTGGTGGCTCACAATTCAATATTACGAAAAACAAATTAGGTCGAATACTAGACTTGTTTATCTCAAATGTTGACTGCCAGTCCATATCGTGCAATGCTCTGCTTGACCCCGATGGTCATCATCCAGTTTTTTCAGTGTTAACTTGTCTGAATACGCTTTACACTCCTCTGAAATTCCGCTCGGTCCATAGACATAACTTTCATAAAGCTAATTACGATAATATAAATTTTGAACTGAGTAAAATTAACTGGAACTTTGTACTTTCTCACCATGACTCTGATCAAGCTGTTAACGTCTTTTATGAGACATTATACGGTATTATCAAGTCTCATGTTCCGCTGACCAGAATAAGAAACTCACGTTATCCTGTCTGGTTTACACCCTCTCTCATAAGAATCTTTAAAACAAAAGAACGGTCTTGGATAAGATGGAAGAAGTACAATAATCAATCTGACTACTTTAAATTTTCTAACTATCGCAAGCTTTTCCACGGAGAGTTAATTAAGTGTTATCGGAAGTACATTGATTCGGTCGAGGACAGCATTCCTAAGAATATAAAGCATTTCTGGTCCTACATCTCATCTAGAAAAGGAAAAGCTAACTATCCGGCTAGTATGTATTTCAGAAATGTTTCTTCAGATGATCCCACGGACATTTGCAATCTATTTTCATCTTTCTTTTCTTCTGTCTACGAACCCTCTACTTTGGACCCTGTTAATTGGCAACCATCGGATCACTATGCAAATGGCTCGTCTTGCATAGCCGAAATCAGTCTATCCACGGAGGTTGTACGCGCGGCTTTAAAATCTTTAGATCCCTCTAAAGGGGCCGGACCGGACGGCTTACCACCTAGTTTTTTCATAAGAACACGTGATAACTTATGTACTGCATTATATATAATTTTTAATAAATGTTTACGTGAGGGTGTTTTTCCTGCAATTTGGAAGCGTGCGTTTATAACCCCTGTTTATAAGACTGGTGACAAGAACAATGTAGAGAATTATCGCCCCATCTCTATCCTCTCTACTTTGTCTAAGGTTTTTGAGAGTCTTGTGCATGGCGCCGTGTACCCCCACATTCATCAGCTTATTTTACCCGAGCAACATGGTTTCGTCAAACGTCGTTCAACCGCAACTAATCTGTTAGTATTTACCAACTACTTATTTGAAAAAATGGATCAAAACATTCAAGTGGACGCTGTGTACACGGACTTTCAGAAGGCTTTTGACAGGGTGGATCACACACTGCTTTTGGAAAAAATAGCTTTCAACGGAATACGTGGTAATTTGCTTAGATGGTTTGTTTCATATATTTACAACAGGACCCAAAAAATTGTTGTCAATGGTTACGAGTCAGACCCTATGGTTGTTACATCTGGTGTACCACAGGGATCCATTTTAGGCCCTCTTCTTTTCATTATATTTATTAATGACATTAAACAATGTTTTATCAACTCTAAGTTTATAATGTACGCGGATGATATCAAAATTTACAGATGCTGCAAGAATATACAAGACTGTCTACTTCTTCAAATGGACCTGGATAGATTATATACCTACTGTAACAACAATAGGCTCTTTCTCAGTCTACCCAAATGTCATGCCATCTCATTTACCAAAAAGAGAAATAAAATAAATTTTAACTATTCGATTAATAACGCCGTCTTAAATGTAGTAAGTTTTGTTCGTGACTTAGGTGTCACACTGGATGCCAGTTTACACTTCGACAAACACGTTGACAATATAGTAAACAAGGCGTATCAGATGTATGGTTTCGTCATGAGATCGTCACGTGACTTTGTGCGGCCCTCTACGTTCTTACTGCTTTATAAGACTTTGGTACGATCCCAGTTAGAATACGCCGTCCCGATCTGGAACCCTTTCTACGACAAATACGGCACTAGAATTGAAAGGGTGCAGAAGAAGTTCTTACGGTCTATGAACTATAAGTGCTTCCAATCAAAGGTTCCTTACGTGCAGCTATTGAGACGGTATGGAGTACTAGATTTGGGATCTAGGCGGTTGTTACTTGATGTCATGACACTGCACGGCATATGCAATAGCAGGTTTGATTGTATTGATCTAACAAACAAATTGTGTTACAAGGTACCCAGAAATGTTATTCGAAGGGGGGTGCGCGTCCCTCAACTATTCCATACAGACATATGCAGGACTAACGCTGGGGAACGTGCACCTCTTCGTCGCCTTGTTGATTCTTACAACACGCATTTTATTCAACTGGATATATTTTGTCTATCCAAGCCATCATTTAAGAGAATTGCTCTGGATAGTTTGGTTAGCGAGTATTTTAAGCTGAATTCAGCTTCAGCTAAGCTAAGTAACACAGCATAATTGTGGCAGCGACTAGTGTTTTATATTTCTTTTTCTTTTTTATCACTTGTCTATAATACTTCTCTCAACCTTTTATTAAAACGTGGACAATGGTGTGGGTTACGTGTTTGTTAAATCTTAGTTTAAGTATTTCTCTGTATTTTGTAGCATGTAACTGTTTTTTGTCCCTAATAAATAAATAAATAAATAAATAAATATATAAGTATAAGCTTGATGTGTCGTCGTATGTTCCTACTATTATGAATCTTGTGAATATACAGCATAAATCAGAAATGTGTAGTCATATTTTAAGGGCGTTGTACGTACCATAAAACTGAAACACTTTTCTATGAGAAAAAATAATACATTTTCTAATTATAACTTAACACAACAACAAGCAGTAGCGGTTCTAGAAACTGGTTTTCTAAATTCGTAATTATGATGATGACATAGGTAATTATGAATTTGGATAATTTTCACAGTTCACTTAAGCATTGCAAGAACGTGAATCTTACTAAGTTCTTTACTGACATAAAGTGAAGGAAAACATCATGAGGGAGCCCGTTAACCCAGCAGGCCGGGACCCTAATATTAAAAAAAAATCTCACATTTGCAGATAGGCTTGATGATGGCATATCTTGTTCAAGTTTTTCAGGAGAAAGCTCATTGTGTTCGATGACTTCCAACTGTTCGCTAGAGGATGAACTGGAGACCTGCAATGGCACGAAACGATTAATACATACATGTCATTAGGGATATGCGTCATAATACAGCATAGAAAGGTGTGGTCAAATTTAAAAATGTAGTGACCATCAAACTGAACCACTTTCTCCAAGGGAAAAAGTCGTTCAGTTTTTCATCGTAATCGCGAAAAATAATCAGCCGTCCGATTCATTTGGGTCGAGTAGTACCATCATTCATTTCTATAAGTATTGAAGTTTTGTATGAGACAGCTGATAATGTTTACCCGTTCAGCAGTGCGATTCTGTAACCATCTCACCGTGAAAACTTAAGTGAAGTGAGCTGTCATTCCCAACTAATGCTAGGGATTGACACTATTGACAGCTCACTCTAAGCTAACTTCACCTAACTTTTCACGGTTAGATTTTTACAGAATCGATCGGCAGCTCACTCTAAGCTCACTTCACCTAACTTTTCACGGTGAGATTTTTACAGAATCGATCGGCAGGTTAATAGTCTGTACTACACCCTTAAGTTTGACGACACCTTCCTGATACATTATATATGTACAGTCAAACGAATAGTTCGGTATAGATACTGGGAAAAATGTTAATCTTTTCAGTACACTGTCAATTGTCAATTTTATTTTGTGCGTTATAACTCTTTAAGCTTAGGACAAACTGAAATCTTTGATGTAAAAAAAGGCTTGACCATTTAGCACAATCAAAACATTGCTAAAAGTCGTTGCAAGGTTGTGTTCCACGCGCGCCTCAAAGAGATGTCAGCAGAGGACGGGGCCCCACAGGGCCGAAGCCTGCCGGGGCGGCGGGATTTTCCGAAAGGTTAACCGCTGCCCTGGAACAGAAAGGGCTAAGGACGGAACACGGGTGGGTTTTAGTCAGTAAAAGTCTGACACTCCCATCCGCTCCACCCAGAGCGGGAGGGGTCATTCGATGATTTCCCATACACAAAAAAAAAAAAAAAGGTCTGTCTACCAATCACTTTGTTGGACAGTACTTGATGTGATCAAAATTAACTAACCGGAATGAGCGATTTCCTCTTAGCTTTATTCACTTCGAATGGTACATGTATAGGCGATTTTAAAATGGGATCGATGCAAAGTCTGTTGTCCTCGTTGGCGTTAAATATGAAGAATGAATTGGCTAAAGGCGGGAGGCACCGCATGATGATGTGCCCACCGGCCAGTAGGGCGCACACAAGCGCTCCAACCACAGCTATGACAGGAGCATAGCCCAGGTATTCTATGGGTAAACTACACTCGGATTTCCGTTCATCAAACCTAAAAAGGAAAACTTTCATAAATTTAACACGTTATCTTCACTTGGCAACTAATGGACGTGAAATGAGGACAAGATAATAATATTGTAAGTGGGCTGTATTTACGGAAGACCCTTACATTATTTGTGCAACGGATATACCTATGTCTATACGACTAGTTGCATCAGGAAGTAAGGTGAACGGTACTTTGTGTGTGATTGTACTAACTATTAACTAATGCGAGCGTATCAAACAAACCGAGCACGTGACAATACTGTTTGTAAGACAAGGAGCAAAAGAGTTCTAAACCTAAGTATTTAGGTAAAAAATGCCCACCACTATTATAGTACGTACCTACTGATATTAGTTAAATTATAACTTAGAAGTATTAGGTAAAAGTTTCGATCAAAGTATATTTTGTCGTTACATGTCGAAATGTTCAACAAGACTATCTAATGCAGGCGCTCGTCGAAGGTATGCGCAGCAAAGACGCCACAGGTATGCGCCTGCGCGTACTACGCAGCGAAGCGTAGAGGTCTCGCGACTCGCTACGCCTACGCGACCGCTACGCCAAAGAAGCAGCTACGCCGAATCGTAGCGGTTGTAGCAGCTGCTACACCAACGTGGCCGCTATCGCTACACCAACGCAGCTGCCACACCAGATTGTTCCCTACGCGGCCTAAGCTAAGCGTCCGCTACGCCGATGCGCACACTGCCAGCATCGAAAATTTCGTCTTAAGGTAGCCATGGACGATACGTCCATCAATCCAAATGGAGTGGACGTCTTCCAAAATGGTTTCGTGAATGTGATAAACGTATGCCAATCAAATGGACGTCATCCGCGGCCGACTGTCAATGTCAAAAACGTGCGACACGCAATTTGGAAGCCGTTCGAATCGTCTGTGAATGGGCAAAACCGCGTCCATTTTTTTGTAAATTTTGTCTCAGTTTTTGCTATGTGTTGACGGGGGGTACATGTGCTACAGTGCTAGAAAGAGCTGAGTCTATGAAAACAGGACGGTTTTATTTGTAAAGGTTCATTTTCTCCTTCGTCTTTTCTGTCTTTTTAACCGACTTCTAAAAAAAGGACGAGGTTCTCAATTCGGATGTTTGTATTTTTTTTTTTTGTTTGTTCGCGCATAGCTCCGTCGCTTGCCAACCGATTTGAATAATTATTTTTTTGTTGGAATGGGTATACTTCCCAAATGGTCCCATGAATTTTATCGAAATCGGACAAGCGGTTTTTGAAAAATCAACAAAAATCAAAAAAAATATCACAACAAAAAAGTGAAAAATAAAAAGTAGTTTTTATTATCGAAATACACACTGCTGTTGCCACCATTAAAAAATCCATTGTGATAATTCTTCCGTACGACGTCGACTTGATAGTTTGATAGCGTGCTATCTTCGAAGTGGCGGCGCGTACGTCCAAATGGATGTAAGTCAATGTGCCTTTAACTGAAGTACCTCCATAAGGAAGTCTTCCATTTAGAAGCATTCCAAACAGACGTATCGTCAATGGCTACCTTTAGAGCATCGAAGTTTTAAGTGTCGTTTTTTGGGCTGTAAGGATATAACAGGATTATTTATAGTTCTAGAGATATCCCGATTTTTCATACCTGCTAAATACATTTCTTTCAAGCCAAATTACTTGATGCGACATATGCGACCATACTAAATAGCATTTTTTTTTTCTCATTTCAATCCTAAATTGAGACACTGAAAACTCCGAAGCTTCTAAATGCGCTTTGTTACGCCTATGTATGCGGCTGCTAAGTCAACGTGGCCGTTCTAACTCTACGAACGAAGTGGTTGGCGCTACGCCTACGCTGAGCAAACGCCAAGTGTGAAGACTCTGTCCGGAATGGATCACATTGCGAATTTGCAACATGAGATTATTATAGCTTTTGTCACGTGAGTCACGAACGACTTCCAGTATGAGCAGTCAGTCTTACTTTTCCGGCGTAAATAATTTCTCCTAATACCCGTCGCCAAGTGCGTTTTATTAGACCCTAAAAAACGGTACGCTCTACAAACGTAATATCTTTGGCACAGCTCATGATTGAATGATAGCTCAATTGGCATGCATTAAAGTTATTCAATACTCAACCTGAATGTAAACATGACAACAGAATACTAACGGATCTTGAGTAAATTCTTTAAGCTGTAAATGTTTGGATACTACAAGTATAGTAATGCTTTCTACAGATCAGAGAAACATTTTTTGCGTTTAGCGGGAAGAATTCAAGCAGGGTTATATTAGAATCGCCTATCAATTAATTACGGTCAAAGTCAGATATCAATGCCAGGACAATTCTAAATTGTAAACTTCCAGCATGTACTTAAGAAAAGTAGTATAGCCTGTTATTTAAATAAAAATATGCACGCAAAATAAGTTACCGATTGATTAATTATTCATAAATACTTTTCTGCAAAACAGGCGTGAATGTTATATGCTATGTATAATACTCTTCTACCCACAGATCGCTGATGTCCCAGGCTACCCGTTGTCCGGGAGGTCAGTGTGCGGCGAGCCTATTAAATTACTTGCTAAAGTTTTCGACTAACCAATCAGAGACTCCGCAGTTTTTAATGCCATCGCACACAACGCCACTGGTGAAGCAGAAATCTTGTTGATCTATGACACAAAGTGTTTCGTTCCGCAAATTGCATTTACTTGGAGGCTGCAGCCTTGCTGCGGTTGCAGTCACTTGATACAAATCCGCCTGCAAGCAAGTTTGCCAGTTTCATATTTTCGAGCTACCGCAACATGTCGGTATAGGAAAACGCAAAACATATTTCTCGCTTAGACAAACCAGTCAACCGTTTACCTCAGGAAATCATTTGATTGGGATGACCTCAAAAAAGGCAAAAAATAATAATTAAACATTATCTGGCAATATACCTCCTAAAACTTCATGACGTCTACTACTAAAAACCGGTATTTCGCTTGGCGAGAGGTTTATTTTTGCAGCAGGTAGTAAATTGGTATTAGGTACACACGGCGAAACATCAAGCAACAGTAATCACGCATTGTACGAGTATATAGGTTTTTCGTACAGTGAGAAGTCAACTTATACTGGAAATGTATAGCTTGATATGTCGTCGTGAGTACGAAATATCTTTTTGAATAGCGAAGAAACCAGCACAACCAAAAAAGTACGTATACTTACGTGATTCGTGATACCACGTGAAATAGCTCAATATTATACAACGTATGTATAAATACCGAAAACTAAATTTCACATGTTTACTCGTGAGCCTTTCACGAGTAAACATGTGAAATTTAGTTTTAAACTAACTAGGCGTATAAATAACGCAGATATGAAACCAGTTTTACTACTAAATATTTAAAACACTTAAATATGTCCACATTCTAATCGCAGTTAAAACAGAGATTTGTTACTGACTCTCAAGTCACAACAACATAACTGCTGACTGTGAGTGAGCTCACTTTTATTTCAACTAGCTTCTGTCTGCGACTTCATCCGTGTGAATTTCTGGTTCTCCCGACCCACCGCGTCAATATGCGTCGCCCGCTCGCGATTGTACTTTTTTTTTCACTTAGCTTCTTTCTGACTTTTTTTCTTCTTGCTCGGATCTCAACGGTCATAGCGTGATGTTAAATAAGACTTCCGGCCTTTAAGCCTATAACCTCAAAAATTGGGCGAAAAAACGCAAAAAAAAAATCATGTCCCAGTGGCAGTTTTAAGGATTAGCGCTCTTCGCGATCAGCTTTATTATTAATATAATATATGCTAATAATAAAGCTAAAGAGATTATCAGTATAATTATATTATACTAATAATTATGCTGAACAGTTTGTATAGATTCGAGGAGAGTGTAGATTTAATAATAGTCAAAATAAACCCCACTTCTTGTATTTTTGGATAGAATATGAAAACATACCTACATCAATAAACTAATCTGTAATTTTGTTATAGCAAAAGGAATTTGCTTACGTCTATATCCGAGTTGATGCTGCTATTACTCAAAAATCTAAATCGAATTCTTCCTTTGACAGTGATGACGAAATACGATGATAACATGTCTCTGGACCCTATCAAATCGCAGAGTCGGAGGCACCTGTTCTTCTTGATCACGTTGAAGGCGTCTCCGTTTGCATGGCAGTTCTTGGATATGCTTGTGGGGAACTTTATGACCACTACGAGGAAGACGTTGTGTTCGTACTGCGTGACTATTTCAATGTTGCATGCGTAGTCTATTTCATTTAATGTACGAAATACCTGCAAAAGAACGAAATAATTCTGCTTATCCCTGTGATTGGTTTATTTTGACGGCACGGTTGGCGCAGTGGTTAAGCGATTGACTGCTGCGCTGCGTGTCGCGGGTTCGATTCCCGCACGGAACAAATATTTGTATGACCTACATGTATTTGTTGTATGAACTACTTATATACATTTTTTTTTTTTTGTAAATACATACATATTATAGATAGAAAAATACCCAGACTCGGAACAAATACATGTAGGTCATACAAATATTTGTTCCGTGCGGGAATCGAACCCACGACACGCAGCGCAGCAGTCAATCGCTTAACCACTGCGCCAACCGTGCCGTCATCTTGCCTGCTTAGCTTGGGACAAATGGTGCTGTGTGAAATGTCCAGGGATTTATTTATTTATTTACCTTTTTAACTAAAGTAAATGAATAAAGAACATTATGTATTACTAGCTTTTTTTTTTTTTTCCCTTCCGCTCCACCCAGAGCGGGAGGGGTCATTTGATGATTTCCCATCCACAAAAAAAAAAAAAATGTATTACTAGCTGACCCGGCAAACGTCGTTTTGCCATATAGGTACATTATTTGTAGGATATATATACCTATATTTTTTGTATGAAATATAGTTGTTGCCGACTCTCAGACCTACCCGATATGCACACAAAATTTCATACAAATCGGTCCAGCCGTTTCGGAGGAGTTTGGTAACAAACATTGCGACACGAGAATTTTATATATTAGATAGAATATAGTGTGGGATTATAGCTAGGTGCAACTGATATAAGAGCTGTGGTGGCCCAGTGGTATTTACGAGCTGTATGTCGTGGGTTCGATCCCAGACAGGATCTTTACTTTGTGTAAATAATTTGAATCTCCACTGCTCTCAAAACGGTGAAGGAAAACATCGTGATGAAACCGGCATGTCCTAGAACCAAAAATTCGAAGGCAAGTGCATCTACCAACCCGCACTGGGTTCGCGTGGCTTTATTATGTTCTTTATTATGGGCTTTATTTAGGCCACTCCATCTTAAAGAGCGGAGGCCTGTGTTCTAGCAGTGGGCACACTATAGGCTGATTATACAACTGAAAAGCATGTACAGACTTACCTCTTTATTCATAAAAGGTACTTAAAATTGATAAGCGACTGTTTAACCATACATTTGGTGTTGATGTTTATACGTATCTTAACTTTAAGCAACGTTTATGAATCAAACACAAAATATGAAAGTTTTATTGAATTAAGAAAAATGTCAACTCGAAACTAAAACTGGCATGACGACTAGGGTAAACTGGCTTCTTGTTTATTAATATAATGTTAATTTGTTTCATAGAAAATTAGATTATTATTAGCATGAGGACTCGATAGAAACTCCAACTATGTATGATGTACCTACTACCAAGCAGAAATAAAGCTTTGTTGCGATGGATTTGAGGTAATTTTTAGGTAGGTACACGATACATACGATTACCTATAGGTAGAGATTATTTTATGTTTTCTGTGTAGGTAATAGGCTAGATGCCTAAAAAAATCTAATTAGTCCGTCAGTTAGATTATCAAAAAATATTGGACCCGTATTTTTTCTTTTATCAATTATATAAAAAATTATGAAGATATCGCCCGTTAAAGTTCCTCGTGACGTCACGCCATGCTACACTTTTTAGCATGGCGTGACGTCACGACCTTACGCTCCCAAATTTAGACGCGCTTTATCTTTGTAATTTTTTGTTTGATTGACAAAAGAAAAAATACGTGTCCATTATTTTTCGATAATCTAACTGACGGACTACTTAAATATAATTAATTATTATTATTTTACCCAGGCATCTACCCTATTATTGTTACTTATTGGCTTTGACTTGACTTGAAATACTACAAATTAATATCATAAATATTTTAACTGACAACGCTAAGTGGAAGCGAAGCGTCGCGTCTCTGTGTATGTCGTCAGATGTATGTTGTATCCATTGTAGGAATGTGATGGATGCAAATCTAGAATAATACAACATTAGTACGGGCATCAATCATAACATTTGGTCATTCACCTTCTTATATGTACAATATATGTACACCTCGCTGTTTGTACATGAACAAAAAAATAACTAACCAATGATTTCAAAAGTACCTATGTAAATCGATGTAACTAACTAACATTTTTTGTTTATTATAATATATTATCTGCATAATTGCAAATATTTGAGTGAAAACCAACACATAATAATGAAGGATTAATAATGCGGCAACTGAATGAATTTTATGTACCTATACCTACCTACTTATATCTAGGTAGGTACTCTGTTCCAATAGTATTTAATGAAAGCGAAAACAAACCCTATTCCGGTTAACGTCTTACGCAATCACTCACTAAAGGGATTAGTAACACACTCATTTATATTTGAAGGTTTAAACTTTACACTTCACCCACTTTTTCCAACAAATATTGTTTGAATATCTAATAAATTGAAAAACCATCGACCAAAATTGAGGTTAACCTTAATTGCCAAATTAAAGTCATCGTTAACGTGATTTAAAATTAGATTTTCGGGCTTTCGGGTGTAACCTTATCGGTAATTATATTTTCGAGCCGTTTGGGGTTGAAACCCTCGGGCCGTGGTGTGCAAGTGCTTATGGATTGTTCAACGAAATCAAACCGGTAGTTGTTTTTACCTTGGTCAGAGGCTAAGCATTGCCACACAACGTGGCAATGCCGCCAGTTTCTTGGGTACATTGCCAGTCGACAGCGATGCGGAGGAATTTTTCGACGCCATATTTTAGATTGTCAATAGTTAGGTATAATAAGTCTAGGTTATTATATTTTTATTTTATTCGTTTGTTAGTTAGTAATGAGCTTGATTAGGTATTCAAATAATGAACGGGAATAAGTGTGCATTAAATTCATTGTTAACATTTTCATCAGATACATTTGTAAAAAACTATAGATAACTCACGATAGTATAGATTGAATGGTATTTAAAGTAATTCACTTTTAAATGGTAATGCAACAAGGAAATAGTTTAGTTTCCTGTCTCAAGAGTTATGTGCTCACATACCTACATGGTTCCATGATTTTGTATTAGTAATTAAGAATATCTTGAACATGTTACGTTTGAGATACCATGGTGATGGTGTCTGACATCCCCATGCCGAATGATAGGTCGTAGCGTAGTTGTCCGGAGAAGGCGCACTCGTTGCTGACATCGATCGGCCGGTAAAGGAGAAGCAAGCCGTGCATTGCTCCATAAACAACCGAAAAAAAACATATTCCCACGATAATTAAATATGGCTGTGACATTTTCGGCCATTTCAAAATCTAGATGCCCATGGATGCGATTAGATAACTGAGTCAGGGTATATTTCCACTGAAGCAGTGACGTGCGGGAATCGACCAATCATAAACGAGATGCGCACGTGAGATGTCCACTGGTCTGGCACGCAACGGATTTTGGTTCGCTTTGTATGAAAAAATGCACCGAGCGCTCGGCGCGGGCACTACCGATATTGGACGCAGTGCTATATGAATTCAAAAGCAAACCAAAAACCGTTGCTTGCCGTACGTGCGTTGCGGCCGGTGCGAAACAGTGGCCGGGAGATTCATGCCAAGTTTAAAGCGGAAATATACTGCGGTTCATGAGAAAAACTCTAGTAAGTAGATTATCCACATTTGCCACTAACGATAGGTTAGGTCAGTTAAATTATTCCCAGATTCAAAGCAAGTGTTCTTACTGTATTTTATGATCGACAGTGTAGGTAGACCATAAAACAACGTGTTTTAAGAGGACAGTAATGCATTTTTTTTATCATTAATAAACGCAAATAAGGCGAAGATTCAAACCCTGTTGTAATAAGCAACAAAGAACAAGACTCAATTATCTTTTTATTGACATTATTAATTCTCGTCTTATCTTTTCTTTTGTCTGGAGTTTGACATGCAAATAAATGCGATCTTAAGTTCTATTTGTATTTGCTTCAGATGTCGGGTGAAAAAGCCATGGTATTTGCCGATGGAGAACACAAGAACGGTAACGATTATACATACAAGAAAGATTTTTGGACTGCTTTACCACAGTTGCTGGCTGTCAGCGCAAAGAACCTGCTTCTTCTAGGTACGTTTCTTTTACATCGCTGTTGTTTATTGTGGTGAATCTTGGCTTTTCCGGGACCGTTGTTTGTCGGTCCTTGAGATTCTGGATGTCCGGGCCCACGTCTTATTTAAAAACAAACGTCACACGGATATGCGATCGTCGCTTTCATATGTCACTTACTTACACGAAAGCGAGTTATGTCGGTCTGACAATGCGTTCAGGTCAGGTTCACCGAACAAAAAGTTACATAATATATGAACGCGACGATGACGTACCTATATGTGCGATGATCGCATTTAAATAAGTACATAGGACGCGGCCTTAAAGTGCCAGTTTTTCCACTCTGTTCCATCTCAATTCTCAATGAATCAGACTGTAAGTATATCGACTTCCAAAACTATGCTTTTCTTTCTGAAGGCAGTTGTTATTCCAGGTATACATGGATATTCTTTATTTCATCTGTGGCATTGGCACGATCATTGAAAGTTTCGCGTAACTAACGATTATTTTTTTGTCAAGAGACTGATAATGTAGCATTAAATTATTATTTTTTGACATTGATTTTTATTGTGTAATTACTTTAACTCACACTCTTAGTTATTACTTGCAATTTTTTTTATTCAATGAAAATCGTCTAGTTTTACAATGTTTGTAAATATGTGAGCACCATGTATCTATCACATAATAAGAATCAGCATTGCCATTCAACGTGGTAATGCTGCCAGCCTTTTGGGCACTTATCCCATTGACAGCGATGCGGACGAATTTTTTGATGCCCAATGAGCTCCTGCCTTTTTTAATTATTTTTATTATATACTTGTAAATATATCTAATTTAGTGTTATCTTGTAAAAATAGTATTTAATGTGTTGAGACACATAATTAATTTACATGTCATGGTTTTATTTTTAATGCTTTTACCTATTTGTGGTACAGTAATTTTCTTTTAGGAGCTACGTGTTCACATATTATTATATAATTAATGTATTCAAAATATTGTAAAACATTTTAAAAGAGTAATGGTGGAGTTTCTTGCCTATTCTTCTCCATACGAAAACTACTATTTGGAAGGGGCGACTAGAATCAATTCTATATTATATTGATTTTTGGCGTTCAAAAGTGCCTTTTTTGTGCCTATTTGACATAAATGCTTTGACTTTGACTTGACTTTGAAAATCGAGGATATGCGGAGATGACTGCTAGAAACTTGTTTAGTTTTTATTTTTATGTTTGTCAGTGGAAACTTGTAAATGTGCTTCAATTACATATTTATACTAACTAACACTGTATAAATTAGCTGTAAGTTTCCCAAGTAACTAAAATTAACTAAATTAAAAGCTGTAACAATCCCCCCACGAAATACGTGACCAAAGGTTCCTGATTGTTTCAGGATATGGGATGACACTTGGGTTCTCCACAATTCTCATGCCAGCTGTACTAAACCCGACAGATGGCGAAGTTTTACATTTAAACAAGTCAGAGATTTCATGGATCAGTAAGTTTGGTATTTTTAATCCTACTAATATTATAAACGTGAAAGTTTGTATGGAATGATGGATGGATGTTAGTTACTCTTTCACGCAAAAACTACTGAATGGATTTGGATGAAATTTTGCACACAAATGGTTTATAACCAGGATTAACATGTAAGATACTTTTTAACCGACGAAAAAAAACGGATGAGGTTCTCAAGTCGACATAACTTTTTACTGAGCAGTTCGATTTTGATAAATTTTTTTTATTGGAAAGGGTATACGCCAAAGTTGGGCCCAAATAAATTAAAAAAAAAAATCCAACCCTAAGGGTGGGAAAATAGGGGTGATTTATTGTTCACTCACAGACTCACATATGCCTGACCTTTGGCAAACAATTAGTAATTTATAGCCACAAAAAATTATAAAATAAAAACTTTTTAACAAAAAAATTAAATCGCCGAAAAAACTGAAAAGCAGAAAATAATAAACCTTTTTTATTTAACCTTAATAAGTTCTGTCGGCGCCAAACAATCAATAAACAAAGATCACTAAATTGCCTTAAATTTAAACGGCGCCGACTCAAATTATTTAGGTATACTTACATTAGTTTAAGAACTTAGTTATTAAGGTTAAATAAAAAAGGTTTATTATTTTCTGCTTTTCAGTTTTTTCGGCTGTTTAATTTTTTTGTTAAAAAGTTTTTATCCCAATATTCCCACGGAATTGAAACTTATGCGGGTGAAACTGCGGGATGCAATATGAATAATATGCCGTTCTACACCAATTACCCAGATAAGAACATTAACGTCATTCATCTATTTACGATACTTTTGCATAGCAATGAGTTTATTATGCCTTGCATGAACTTCCATGTGTGTTTGTCACGTTTTCAGAATAAACTAACCATGGTTGTTGTAACTTGTACGAGTAGCCACATACGTTGGCATAAGTACTTATCTACGTAAATAATTTTAACAAGCTTATTTTACAGAAGAGGTTTTTAGGCTTCCGTACCTCAAAGGATCCTTTAAAGGATAAATTCTAACTTAACTAAGGGCCGATTTTTTAATCCTCAGGATTGGGTTAATTAGTAGGAAGGATGGCAGTCGCTGTACGTAACATAACTTTATGTACGTATAACGTAACGTAAAAATGTAACGCAAAAAAACTGTCGAACGTCAATTTTATTCTTCGAATAAATGTTATCTTGCGATGGAAAAATCAGCCCTAAAACTATTAACAAACTAAAATACATCCGTATATTCTACTTCTATAAGTTGTATTATGCCTGGCAATATATTTGATTCCATACGGTTATTATTGAACCTCTCAGTTCTCAGTTGCTGGCCTTGGCTGGCCGAGGCCCGTGAGACGGATAAGTAGCTATAGAGTATTGAAATAGAAGGTACACCTTCAATCCACTCTGCCGGGTAATTGCGAAACACTATCATGGCTTTTATTTTGACAGTTCAACAACATTCATTACGTTATTGTCGTTGTTGATGACACAATTTTTTCGTACATAATTAAGCAATGGATTAGCAGGATCCTTCTAAACGATTCAGATTATGATTGAAAGTGTGTTCCACCATTAGGGTACCTTTCTAAAGATGAAAAACATCAAGTTTACTTTGTACGAAACAATGCAACATCACTTACCTACTTGGAACTGTCATAAAACATGAAAACTATAGGTAGAAGCGAAAGTTACTTCACATTCACAATACGTTTGTTTATTTGAAAAGACATTTGAACCTGAACCTGACACAATAAGCATCTACTGTTCAAAGAATTCAATGGTTTTTGCAACAAGCGTCTTTGCGAAAAATTTTCATGGTGTTTTTTTTTTTTGCAGGTTCTATTAACCTAATTGTAGTGCCTGTGGGATGTGCCCTATCAGGGGTAGTGACATCTCCGATAGGCCGTCGGAGGGCGATGCAGATGGTTAACGTGCCTTTCTTCATAGCCTGGCTGATTTTCCACTTTTCGACCACTACGGGGCACTTATACGGAGCCCTATTCTTAACCGGATTAGCTGGAGGATTACTAGAAGCACCTGTAAGTTGCTTTATCATGCTCACAATATATTAAATATACAATATTTCGTGTGTATTTTTTAGAGTAAGACGCTTAAATTTGTTTCCGCTCATTAGGCTAAGAGCTCGTCGAAGTTACTGTAATATTGTAGACCAGCAGAGTAATTGTATAATAATTAATTCATTGCTTTATTTACTTTGTGAGCAGATAAATTTTTCGAACATACAATGCAATGGATTAGCAACTTCCTTCAAAATTAATCAATGGGGTATATTTTGCAAAACACACTAACAGTACCAACTTTTGACAATTCAACAACATTAATTGCGTTATTTACGTTGTTGAGCAGACATTTTTTTCGAACACATGAAACAATAGATAAGCCTTATCATTCAAAATGATTCAGATTGTGATTGACAGTGTGTTACGCAATTAGGGTGCTGCATTCGTGAAAGATAGCTGTCGTAAAAGTCTTCCATATGATAAGGCTAAGATGCTGTATAAAGCAATTTATGTATTTCTTGAATTTCTCAGGAAAAGTTTAATTAACAACTGCAAGCTTTATTTGCCAACTCTTGCTGGTTGTAAATTATTGGCGTAGTATAAGTGACCGACCCAGTTACAATAATAATTATTTTATTTCCAATTTAAAAGAGAGTAAACATATCAAACTGTGCGCAAACTTGTAGTCATTAATTACTCATTGTGTAAATTGTAATGCACTTATCACTTTAGAAAGAAATAAAATATATAAGAAACATTGATAAAGCGGAGAACCGGGTGTAGTGGTGTGACTTGGGACAGGCCCATGTTCAGCGGTGGACTGCGACAGTCCAGTCCAGTCGGCAGTTGAAAGGCAATAAACCCTTATGCTGACGTTCAAGCTGATCATTCTAGGTGCTGACCTACGTGGCAGAGATCACACAGCCACACCTTCGAGGTGCTCTCACGGCCACCAGCTCGCTCTGCATCATAATTGGAGTGTTCACGCAGTTCCTCTTCGGAATATTCATGTACTGGAGAACTGTGGCGTTGGTCAACATTGCATTTACGGTGAGTTAAAAAAAATACTGTATTCTCGTAACCTATCATAAACAAAGTAAGATTTCATAATTTTTTTAACCGATTTTTAAATGTGTCCAGCAATATAATTGGGTACAACTTTTAATTCCAACATTCACTGACTATCAACTGAGTCATTCAATGCCTATGATTAAAGTCAAAACGTTACGTGATTGTCATTGAATGAAGAAGTGTCAGTCGAATGGTCGAATCGCAGCCATGACCCCGATGTTAATGGTCCATAATGCTGTGGATGCACGAATACGCGAAACTGTGACGAAAAACACATAAACTTACTTATACCTAGATATAAATATAATATTCTGTGGTAACCCTTATGCTGCCATGTCAGGCATACAGTCAGGCAGCTAACGGGTAAGAAGTGTATACCTTTAACATGTTTAGCCCCCGCAGTGTAAGTGTTAAAAGTATGTAGTGTACGGTCACCAAAGGAGATAAGTAACCAAGTTCGTCGGATATAGTTAAAGTTTGATGATGAGATGTTTTTCAATAAAATTTTATCAAATTAAATTTCACTCGAAAACATCCATCGGTTTCATAATAAACTTCAACTATACCCGACGACCCAGGGGTCTACTCCGAAGTAGTATCGGCCGAATGTTCGGCCGTTTCCTGCTACGAAGATACTATTTGGTTCGGTCGGTGCCGATCCTACACTCTTTCGAATATTGACTATGGTCCCGACCCAACTGAGCCGATCCGAAATTTTTTCGCATTTTTCACTAATATTGAGTTCGGCCATGTGTCGGTCCGATCCGAACATTCGCACTTTGCACTTCGGAGTAGACCCCCTGGTTAGTTATCTCTTTTGGTGACTACAATACCCTACCTTTAGGTACATAATAGGTAGATTGTACAACTAATGACATAGTAAAATGATATAGACAAACTAACATGTGTTTGAACCAGAAACTTCGGCAAATATATATCCTTACTTTTGTTTGAAGTTACTAGCAGTAATCGCCTTGTTCTTCGTGCCGGAGTCTCCGCATTGGCTGGTGTCGAAGAAGCGCTACGATGATGCTAGGAAGGTAGGTACGATCAAACTGACACTTTAACTTGCCCGGTTGTTCTTTAATTCTACTTAAACAATAATTCATGTAATTGATGGTGTTACCTAATTATGAATTTCAGAGCTTGCAATGGCTCCGTGGATGGACAACCCCTAGCTCTGTGGAAAATGAACTGAAAGACATACAACTTTTATTTAAAAGCGAGAAGAAAGGTTATTATCGCTTACTGTCTCTACTATAACAATACGTCTAAGGGTTTCTAAAGTAATGGTTTTTGTTTCAGATCTAACTGACGTTGATGAGACAATGTCTGAAAAAATGTCGTATTACATGAGAAAAAGTTTTATGTTGCCATTCTTTCTGGTGACTTTCAGTTTTTTCGTGGGCAATTTTAGTGGCATGACAACCTTACAGGTAAATAAACTTGTAGTGATGTACCTAATTCCAATCCAAATATTTTGACTATCAATAATTACATAGACTTCATGACTTCTCTTCTTCTTGCTCGGCTCCTAAGGTGCAGCGTGATGATATACCCTATAATATATAACCTTCCTCAAGAATTGCGCTATCAAATGCAAAAAGCTTTTTTCAAATCCGACTGGGAGCTCCAGAGATTAGCGCGTTCTAACACAGCAGCGGTCCGACGAGGGGGGTGTGTGTCGTGGGGGTCATGACCCCCCCCCCCCAAATCATTGAAGCTATCGAGAGTCTGCATGATCTACTTGCCTTACTAACTTAAGTTACTAACTTACTACTTGGTGACCCCCCCAAAATCTTGGGCTGCGACCGCGCCTGTGCTAACAAACACAAAAACAAAACTATAAGTACCTCCCAAGTGCTACCGAGCATGAGGTCGTGGGTTCGACTCCCAGTTCAGTCAATATGGTATTATTGGGATTTTCTCTCTGGAATTTCTCAGTAGTAGCTCGGAGTCTGGATTTATGCTCGGTTGTTGGCAATAGGCACGTCCCCTATTACATGGGACTTAAACATCACTGGCGAAAGGTGGGTAGGTATACTATACGTACACCTCTGCCCAACCCTTCGCGGAAACAAGGTGTGACGTTATGTGATATGTTATACTTAGCTAGTATAAAAAGTCCTTGTGTCCTGTCCTTAATCCGTTCAGTGGTTTAAAGCGTGAAAAGCTAAAAGACAGACAGAGTTACTTTCGCGTTTATAATCTATACTTATAATAAATCTGTAGAGAGGTCAATTCTGTACATGAAATATATTTCCAAAATAACTATCAGGGGGTGATTAGGGATCGATACTGATGCCAAAAATGCAATCAGTAAAATTTTTGTCTGTCTGTCTGTCTGTCTGTCTGTCTGTATAACCGTTATAGAAACAAAAACTACTCGACGGATTTTAATGAAACTTGGTACAATTATTTTTCATACTCCTGAGCTGGTTATAGTATACTTTTCATCACGCTACAATCAATAGGAGCAGAGCAGTGAAGGGAAATGTTGGGAAAACGGGAGAAGTTACTCCAATTTTTTACGCTTCCGTCGCGTGTGCAACCTTAATGGTTAAAGCTACACAGAAATCATGTATGACGGAAATGTTCTCCTTAAAATTATATAAAAAATATCCCACGACAGCATATGTCTATCTTTTATGGTTGACTCACAATAACACGTGTAACTCCCGATAGCTTAGCAGTTCGAAGCACTGACTAAAACCCACCCGTGTTCCTTCCTTAGCCCTTTATGTTCCAGGGCAGCGGTAACCCTTTCGGACGATCCCGCTACCCCTTCTATAGGTACTTAAGCCTCATGTGAACGTGATCTAAACAATATTACCAATACATTAACTGTAACACACAAGGAGTTACACGCTGACGGAGTCGCGGGCACAGCTATTAACAATAATATTGTGCGGTTCCGTATTGCGATATTTTTCAACAGTATTGTAGATTGACATATTATATTTCCATACTAAAATACGAAAGTTAATCTGTCTGTTAGGTACATCAAAACCACTGAACCGTGAGGAAGGACATAGGCTACTTTTTTTTACGAAAAACGGCGGAAACGTGGATGAAGTCGCGGGCAACAGCTATAGGTACTATATAAAATTATATATTCTGTCTGTAGGTATGTTACATTTTCACGCCTAAATCACTGAACGGATTTCGATAAAATTGCCTGCCAGCAGATGCCAAAGAGATAGATGGCATCCTGGGGAAGGACATACTTCTTATCCTTTCCGACATTCACGCGGGCGAAGCCGCGGGCAGAAGCTAGTATTAATAATATATGTTTATATTCAAAATAAAGGAGATAATAAGTATTTATTTTCTCACCACAATACACAATACAGACATTGTTCCACATGATACGTTTACTGTGGGAGACTGGTGCCTAAGCTAGGCTTAAAGGGCCTGTGTTTCAGGTCACCAGGTCTCCACCCTCTAGCAGTTCGATACATTGCATGATAATATTATAATAAAAGTGACTAAAAAAAAATTGAAAGGTTGTATTGAAAGCTTTTAGAGTATGTAGCTCAACATAAGGTGTTTGAAAAAGTAAATAAATAAAAAACTAAATTTATTTTATTTTAGTTATCTTTAGTCTAAGTTGTCCCCATAGCTGTCCCACTGCAGGGCAAGGGCCTACCTTTCTCCTTTCCATTTCTCTCTGTCTTGAGCTAGTGTGGACCAATCCCTGTCTGTAGGCGTCAAGCTCGTCTCGCCATCTTCTCCTAGGTCTGTCTCAATGTCGCCGAAGCTACTAATTGATATTTTTATTGCAGACCTACGCAGTGTCTATATTCCAAATGCTGAAGGCGCCTATCGATAAGTACTACGCAACGTTGATACTTGGCGTGCTGCAGATAGTGGGCGCCGGTATATGCGTCGTGCTGGTGCACTACACAGGCAAGCGACCCCTGACTCTCTTCTCCACGGGTGGAGCTGGAATCTGCTGCATACTCGTTGCGAGTTACGACATTTATATCAAAATGGTAAGAACACTCTGACTGATACTACTGACCGCTTGTGATGTGTAGTAGATAATCAACTACGAAACATTGTTAGATACTCAAAGGGATTCGTACCAAGTTTATACCCTAAAATATCACTCAGGTTTTTCCCCTATTCTAACTCATATTGGTTGATTTTTAGGTTTAGTTTTTTTGGTACTTACTATCCAAAATTCAAGTTTCATCTAGGTTGTTTGTGCTATATCGGTAGGTACCTACAAGTCTATTTTTAGTAAGATTAGCTAGCCCGACAGCCGTTACCCTGTCATTTCAATAGGTCTTGAGTTCATACATAAATCCTATAGATAAAAGCACTTTCGGTTTTTCTCGAATTTTCCAATTTTCGGGGCAGCTTCTCCAATTTTTCTTTCTATAACTAACCTAATTCGGACTACAACGAACAATTTAAAACAATACATAGCCAAACCGATCGAGACGGTCTCAAGTGATGCGCTTACCTACGAACAGCATATAATTTTCATTTATATAGATTAAACTGTTTTATAAACATTTCCAGAACGGTTTTGGTGAAACGATGGAAGTAACGAATGCTACTTTGACTACTAAGAACGCTACGTCAGCTAACATAGACGAGGAAACGGTAAGGTTCTGCATTTGAGGACTTAGATGTAGGTTCGAAAATAAACACGAGTAATGTTATTATAGCGATCAATATTTTCTAAAAAATGTTTTACCCGTCTGAAACTTTTTCTGTAGCTTAACATACCTATTTACTACTATTTAGGTAGTGGAGGTGTGCCCTTGGCATCTTGCACAGAATTTGTACTTAAGTACTTACTTAGCTTTTTTTATTTATTACTTTAGCACAATGTGTTTGCAGCCGAACCCGTACTCCTGGTTGCCCATGACCCTGCTGATGCTTTTAGCTCTTGTATCACACACGGGTTTGAGATTGCTACCATGGATTCTCATCGGCGAGGTAAGATATTATTTAATTATTTTATTTTATTTTATTTTATTTATTTGGGAAAACAAACAGTGACACATTACATTTTATAGGAAGAAATACAAAAAGATACGGCCAAATGTGTAACCAACCACATTTTCCACGGAATACACATAAAAAATAATAATCTTTACAAACCATGCTATTTAAACTAAAACCTACAAACTACAACAATTTAAGTTAAAAAAAGAAAAGAAAACGTTTCTTGTGTTATATAGTAAAACATAAGTAAATTTAGCAAACAAAGCAAAAACTTAGAAGGCAAATCTTAATCAATATTAAAATGACTATTGACCAAGTGTTTTGAGTACAATATTTTTGAAACTACCAGCAGAAAGAGCAAACATATCGATATGATGGAATTGTTTGTTGTAATTATTAGTAAGTCGCCGCAGGGGTGCCCGCATACCTGCGTTACTCCGACAAGAGGTAACTGCAAACAGCGGCCGTGCGCGCACCCCGCGACCTACTGTCGTTCTAGGAACTATGTAACTTATTTTATTACGGATGTTAATACAGTCATAAACATTGCTACACAGATCAAACAAAAATACTGTCTCTAGGAGAGTGCGTCTTGATTTAAGGTCAAGTAATTTATACTTCTTAAGCAAATAATCATAAGATAAATCTGTGTGGAAGCAACGGTAATGCATGGCTTTTAAAAATTTTCTTTGAACCTTCTCAATGCGTTCTGAATACTTACTGTAAAAGGGATTCCACACTGGCACTGCGTATTCGAGCTGTGATCTGATCAGAGACTTGTACAAATATAAATAGGTAGAGGGGCGCACAAACTCCTTCGCAGATCTCATCACAAAACCGTACCTACATTCGATAGGCATTATTTACAACTTTGTCAATATGGGCATCAAGGTGTAGTTTATCGTCAAGGAGAATACCAAGATCACGAATAAGGGACACCCTTGATAGTGAAGTATTATCCAAAGAATATGGGTGCTTGAAAACATTCTTATTTTTCGTGAAACTGATACAACAGCATTTAGACAGACTCAGTTGCAATTTATTATATTTGCAATATTCACTGAAGCGATCCAGATCTTCCTGTAATAATGTGCTGTCTTGCAAATTTTTGATGGGCCTATAAATTTTGAGATCGTCAGCATAGAGCAAGACTTTAGAATTTCTAAAACAAGTGTCAATGTCATTTATAAATAGGATAAATAAAAGTTATATTAGCAAAGTATAATCAGTCTACAGTTAATGCTTCCACGAGAGATCGTAGCCCGTAATACACCACGCAAGCCCAGTGCGGGTTGGTGAATGACGCAATCATGTCTTTGAATGTTCGGTTGTAGGACAGGCCGGTTTCCTCAAAATGTTTTCCTAGGTACTGTCTTTTGAGAGTAGCGGTTATGAAATTAAAGTATTAAAATTTAAAAATTTATGTCAGTATTATAATTATGATTACAGAGATTCGTCATTAAAAAAATCATCTAGAGTATAATAACACCTATCAAGCAGTAACCCGTTAAGTGTTTTTTTAAACTTCTGTAGTGGCATACATTTTATTTCGTCTGGTATTTTATTGTATACTTGTGGAGCAACACCAAAGAAGCTTTTCTTCATTAGAGAAGTTTTACATTTTACATGGCATAATTTATTTCCGTATTGAGCACGCATCGGTGTTTTCTTTACTGCACATATATTTTTAAACAAATGTGGATTTATTTTTACAATTATTGCAGTTTCCAGGATGTATAAAGCTGGTAGGGTTATATTTTAAAGTTTTTAAAATATGGAATACAGCTATCTGTTGCTTTTAGACCAGACATTGAATGTAAGCATCTTTTCTGCATTTTGAAAACACGTTCGCGATCTGCAGTGCGATTCTGTAACCATCTCACCGTGAAAACTTAAGTGAAGTGAGCGTGGAGTGAGCTATCGTTCCAAATAATTCTAGGGATTGACACTACTGACAACTGAGATCAAGCTCACTTCACTTGAGTTTTCACGGTGAGATTTTTACAGAATCGACCGGCTGTTGACAGCCCCCAAAAAATAACACCGTACCGCAGAACTGAGGCGACTAGTACATGATTGGCTGTTAACAGTGTATCAGTATTTAACTTTTTTGAGAGTTGGGATAACAAATATGCAGATTTACTTAATCGTTTGCAAATTTCCTCCAAATGAGGTTTCCAAGTTAGTTTATCATCTATAATTATACCTAAAAATTTCGCACTACTAGCTTCCTCTATTCCAGAATCATCATAAGCTATATTAACTTAGTGATTTTTCAAGCCGCTGGTGAAAGTGCATAACTTTGGTTTTATTGAAATTAATTACAAGATTATTATCATTAAGCCAATTGATTATTTTATATAGAGAATTATTAATGTCATTTTGATAATTGTTTGGATTATTACATTCTAACGGATGATTTTTTAAGAGGTATAGGATTTGATTTTCAAAAAAAACACAAAAGTTTTGAAAAATTTGATGAAATCTTTATTGGAATCGATAGAACGATCAATATAATTTAATGTTTGAAGATGATTTCATGCAAATGCTGGCCGCGGCTCCGGTTTAGATGGCCCATTCGCAAGGCCCAATTTCGGCACACTCTCTCCAACATATCAGCCGGTATATCACGAATAAATGCTTCAATATTGGCTCCCAGTGCGTCAATCGTTGCTGGTTTATCCCTGTAGACATGAGCCTTTTACATGGCCCCACAAGAAATAGTCTAAAGGCGTTAGATCACACGATCTAGGCGGCCAATTGACGGGCCCAAAACGTGAGATAAACTGTTCACCGAAGGCGGCTCTCAATTGGGCCATTGTTTCGCGTGCCGTGTGGCATGTGGCACCGTCTTGTTGAAACCACATGTCAGGCATGTCCAATTCTTCCATTTTGGGCAAAAAAAAATCGCCAATCATCACACGGTAGCGCTCGCCATTCACAGTAACGTTTTATCTCACGTTTTGGGCCCGTCAATTGGCCGCCTAGATCGTGTGATCTAACGCCTTTGGACTATTTCTTGTGGGGCCATGTTAAGGCTCATGTCTACAGGGATAAACCAGCAACGATTGACGCACTGGGAGCCAATATTGAAGCATTTATTTGTGATATACCGGCTGATATGTTGGAGAGAGTGTTCCGAAATTGGGCCTTGCGAATGGGCCATCTAAACCGGAGCCGCGGCCAGCATTTGCATGAAATCATCTTCAAACATTAAATTATATTGATCGTTCTATCGATTCCAATAAAGATTTCATCTAATTTTTCAAATTTTTTGTGTTTTTTTTGAAAATCAAATCCTATACCTCTTAAAAAATCACCCGTTATAATAGCTCTGCTGTCGTCTGCAAAGAGCACCATTTTTTGTCCTGTGGATTTTATGCGTTAACTTATTCCTGGTTTCGTTTTCAGGTGTTCAGTGCGAAGACCCGTTCGGGCGGCGCAGGCGTCGCTAGTGCAATCGGCTACTTGTTCGGGTTCCTGTCGAATAAGATGTACATAAGCATGGTGGATACATTGTCAATATGGGGCACCTATGGCTTCTACGGCGTTGTTTGGTGAAGCACCTTTTACTTAGTTACTCATTTATTATTTATTGCAACAACGAAATATCGTGTAATTCAGACACTTAGATTAAAAAAAATACATATTTAGGAGCACGTATCATTGTTGGTGTCAAAGCTGAAGTAAATGTCGCGTCACTATACTTGGCTTCAGTAGGTCTACGTTTACCCGGTACTCGCGTGTTGAGGAGTCTGATGATCATAATATAGTACACAAGGTCAAATCCATGTTAAAATAAGTTATAAAAAGTCAGAAGGAATTTAACACTATTCGTAATGAAAAGAATGAATAATCCATTGTAACTGGTCATAAAAAATACCTTTTATTTTATTTCAGTTTTGTTGGTGTCATCGTATTTTATTTCATTTTACCTGAGACCGAAGGCAAAAGATTGAATGACATTGAAAATCATTATGCTGGAAAAACTAAACTTACAAATCAAGTCTACAAATCTCAGGTAAAAAAAAACCGAATACTTATACTATTCAGTGCATTGTACAAAATGCATTGTACTTAGAAAATGTTTACATGTGTAATGTGGATTTAAGTACCTACTTGGCCAGGTAAAAAAACAAATAAATTAAAGTAAAATCTGAGAAAAAATCCTACTTCGTAAATATTTCTCACCGGGACTCAAGGACTTATCATAGAGACTCAAGACAAGCGCCGTCGCAGTCCAAGATTTTGGGGGGGGGGGGGGTCACCATGGGTGCGAGGAATATTTTAAGAGAGGTACTCGTTGGTCTGGTGGTCGCAAACGTTACTACTGAGCATGATGAGAAGATGAGCTCCTGGGTTCGATTTCTAGGTCGGTTAAAGTGTTATTAGGTTTTCCTTCAGAAGCAGTCTGGAATGGATTCGTGCCCGGTTGGTGGCAGTAGGCTAGCCCCTATGACATGGGACTTCTTAAACATAACTGACTAAATGTGGGAGTAACTACTATATGAAGGTACACCTCTGCCAAACACTACGGGGATTAAGGGCGTATCTAATGTTATGTTAAGGTTAAAAACTTGCTCGTATTTATTAGAACGGTTTTTTATAATTCCAGAAGTACTACGAATTACTTAAGATTATTGCTTTGTCGAATTATGAAGAAAAACTCATGACCCCACGATCCCCCCCCCCCCTCTCTCGGAACGCGCCCTTTTTTTTTCTTTTTTTTTTTTTGTGGATGCTGACTCAAGCATTACTTAAAACTAATTTCAGCCAATGAAATGGGTTTAAACGATTTTTAAGTAATGCTTTGAGTGAGGTTCTGTAACACAGGCCTTGGTGTAAAGGAAGGTAATGTGGTCGTCATCTCGAAGTAAGCTTCGTTTTGGTTCAGTAAAACCTAGTTAAAAAATATGAGCATGGAAAAGTAAACACAACAAACTAATTAGCTTTTTTACTTGCAGAAGAAACCGAACAGAGATGTTTCAAGAATGCACGAACTGAGAGGCACTTCAAATCCTACATTCGAGGGAGACACTTCAAAATTATAGTCAAAGTATAAGGCTACCAAAATTGCACTAGTTTCCTGTCGATTGTGATTATTGTCACTGCACTTACCAGTTATGAACGACCACGCCCGCATGCAAAAACCGTGCAACAACGAAAAGAAAACATAGTACAGGTTGTGACACCCATAGCCTATGTAGGTACTTTTGGTACTAGAAACTTTACATTTACGCGTTCTGACTATGCAATGTAGAAATCAATACAGTCAGTCGTACCTATTTATTTATCATACATTTCAAATTTTCAAGGAAAACACATTGGTATACGGTGTACGCACAGCTCATCATGGCGAAATAACTCTGATATACAAGCAAACACCACTATAGGCCAAAATAAAGTACACACGGCGACACATCCAGCTATACATTTTCAGTTTCAGCTGAACTCGCATTTCATTGGTTTTTCGTATAATCAGAAGTCAGCTTAAACTGGTTATGTAGGTACCTATAACTTGATGTGTATCCGTGCGCACCTACCTATCTATCGTTCTGGCGTAATACCGGATTTCGGTCAGGCATAATTTAATGTGCATTTCGTTATTTCGGCAGGTGAGTTAGTTGCTAGGTACTGTCGTTTGCGCAGAGGCACGACCGTGTCTCGTGTAGGAATAAAACAATAAATATCTGTGATCAATAATAATTGTATATATTTATTAATTTAAGTTGAATTATGTATTTTATAATTAAGTATAACTTACTGGGCAGAAATAAATAAAAACTAAGCTTTAAGTACCTCTTATGTGTTAAATTATACCTTCACAAATAAATAAAATATAGGGTACCTACCTACATAAATAACAATGTTTATCGTTGTATTATTTATTTATCTTTCCCAAAAAATAATCGCTTCCTCTGTTTCAATATGTATGTGCAGTCAGACCCAAAAAGGTTTATACACGGACACAGAACCATTTTATTATCTAGATACATAGTTCCTTAATGTACCTTTCCATGTCCATGTAAAGCTACATAACATAGTATCCATTGTTTTTCACAAAATCGAAGCAAAGGTATAAATACCTTACCAAAACCTTCTACACAGGTCGGATACCTAATTATCTATAAACCCTAAGACCACAACAAGGTAATCCACACAAGTCTCAAAAATATGTTTACAGTAATAATATTTCAATAACGAGGCAAACAAATAAAATACTAATATGGTTTAAATACTTATATTTAGTTGAAAATGCGTAGGCATACACGATAGTCAGTCATACGCGTCAGACTGACATTAATATTGTCACCATGACAATAACATTCTAAGTGGGATGCGCAAACTATGCGCAACAGAAAACATTCAACATGCAGGAGATGACGTTTCGAAACATCATAGTTATGAAACTAATCTCATTTACTTGTTGAATAAGCGTTCCACGAAACATGAGTTTTAAGACAGATCTCAATATTTGTGCACTGTCTAGAAACATATTCAATAGACATGATTTGTATAGAGATTTGTCACGTTTGCTTTCATACCGCTGTGTGTTCATTGCAACTTGTCTATTGCAAGGTTCAGTGTTTTCCAACTATGACAGGAAACATCGAACATGGAGTGGACATTATGTTGCCACATACAGAAACATTAACTTAATGAAATTGGTATATAAAACCAAGAGAATACCTATATAAAGTTTCGGATGATAGATTCGGCGGCGCGTTGAATTTTGGTTCCTGGAGAAATTTTGAAGAATTGAAGAATTGTGGAGAGAGGAAAAAAAACATGGTGAATTTTGGATATTTTTTATAGTTAGAAGGCTTTAAAAAATATTTATGAGCTAATTAATAAAATCTCCTTACTACAGTAGGTAGGTACTAATGTCCATATAGTTTCATTCAAAGAGCGAGCAATGCCCTTTTATAATTATGTCGATGTTATGTTCAGATAAGTACCTAAGTCTAGTTTATTTAAAATTTGTCATCAAAAACTGTAATGGTTACAATTGCATAGTAGTACAAACTTATTGCCTTTGGGTAAAACTTAGAAAAATTGTATCATTTTGGAGCAAAATTATTTCAAATCTGGGGAGAAATAAAAAATCACATCTAGCAATAACAATTAATAACTTTTGGCGCTTTCTTTGAAATTTACCCTGTTGCTACTGTGTCGCTACCCTAATTTAACGCCATTTGACGGACAGTTTTTCACAACAGAGACAGTTCTCCTTACGTCTACGCTCCATAACCTAGATGTACTAAATCTATGGAAAAAACGCTTTTGGGAGGTACTTGAAAAAAAAAACAAATATTTCTCGCGGACACCTTGCTTCTGCTCATTTATTCATCAGCGTGTAACGTGATTCTGTTGAAAGTGATAGCCATAGGTGCAGTTTTATAATATATTTTATTATTTGAGTAACTTATTATTTATTTAGTTTTTTTTTAATTCATAATCATCATGGATAGATTTACATCTCTTGAAAACATGTATTTATTTGATTTAGATGATTCGTCACTCAGTAGACAATCTTCTGTATCAAGTCTAGATCATTGTAGGTATAGTTCTAGCCCCATTCCAATTATTGGTGACTTGAATTCAATACTGGGGATCGGATCAGCAAATGGTGAAATTGATGAGCATCGCCGGGGCTGTCTCTGTTACTTATGTTCACGAGCTACAGTTTACCTTCGAACAGGTAAGTTACAAACAAGTTTTGTTTTACAGTAGTTTTACACGCGAGATGATTAATATTAGGTAGATATTATATTCTAAAGAATGCCTTTAGTGGAAGTACCTACTACTAATTAATTAATAATCACTAATGCCATTTTAAGTACCTAGGTATCTGCTTTCAACGATAAAACTATGAAATGTAATGTAATGTAAGAGCATAGGCGAAGTGTAGTTGTTTAACCTAACTTCTATAACCTAACCTTCCGGGGAAAATATGTAGTAGGTAAGAACATAAATAATTAATATTCCACGTCTTTTGCGAGCCATGGATTCCTACTAAGTACCTAATTAACTGGCGCGTCTATAGCACCCTGACTGCACCTATGTACCTAGGTTGCTACTAAGATATCTTAGCTCCAGAATAACATTGACTAAGTAGGGGGCGTTGTTGGAAACATTTGTGAAATTGTGTCGCAATTGTTGACAAAACAAGATGGCGATCGTTCTGATTATGGCCACGCGCCAACATTACCTTCTCGCGTTGTACTTATTAGCACTGTAGGCACTACCCGGGCTAACGAAATCGATTTCATAAGTAGGTACACACATGAACAAAATCTAAGGATACTTTAGTCATTCATGTATTAAAAGAAACTACCTACGTACAGAATCTTATAACATACTTATATCGAAAAACATGCTAAGTACCTATTCTATACCTACTATAATAGGAAATTAACTTGTTTTATTAATTGCTTTTTAGTAGAAATAATCAAAAGTTAACAATGAACTAAAAAAAACGTAGGTACTTCTGTTTTTAAATAAAGATATCATTTAAATGAAACAATAAATTGTTTACAAAATAAACATTAATAATCTTTAAAAGCTGCTCGGATGTTAAGTATAGGTAACGCATCTGTAGGTAACGATTATATTAATACTCAAAAGTAGGTTATCGATATCCCCTTTTGGGGTAAGGTCCCAGGTTCGACGAAGATGCATGAAAGGTTCACTGTTTGTCAATAGATTTTTGAGAAAATTTTGAAAAGCCCTTTGTTGGAGCATATCCCACGCGTGCCCAGTTGGATTTAAATCCAGGGACTACGCGGGCCAGTGCAGAGTTGTCACATTAATTTGTTGCTGCAGCCACTATTATTAGTTACCATTCGAGCCGCATGTGGGCGGGCGTTAACACAAACCTTTTTTTTTTATTATTCCTCTGTAACCGCTGTATTTGTAACCGCTGTGGTGGGACTACAGGTAGGTAGGTACTTACCTCGTAACGGTATTTTGCAGAATATAAGTTGTTGTGAACCAGTAGAGTGCATTGCATAAAGGCATATAAGCAGTGCCTACCTCGATAAATCACCATAAACCTGTAAATTACATTTTAGTGTGTGCCCCACAATTAAGAAACTCAGTAAATTATCATACCTAACAAAAAACAAAATCTTCAAACTAAACATGCGCGGCAGTAGGCAGTTGCCAGACGGCCTACTCGGCTCCCGTACTACTTCGTTTTTCTGGATGAAAGCCGAACCGGGATTCATCAGAGAATAACACTCTAGCAGTCTAGCCCGTTGGCGCTCGTTGGAAGTCAAATTTTCATTTTGCCCTTTGTAATCGTCGTCAGCGACTGCCTCATCGTAAAAGGTGAAATGTCGCCGTTCCATGGTATTAAACAAAACCAACGGGATGAATTTAAGTAATTATCAAACTTGTAAGAAAATGAAAATTTTGATTAAACACAATTTAGGGCCGGTTTTTCAGTCGCCAGTTAACTATTATCCGACGAATGAGTTTGTCATTTTGACAGTTTTTGTACCTATAATAGGCAATCTATAAAACGGCTGATTTCTAAATCGACAGATAATTTTTATTCGTGGAATAAAATTGACGCCTGACAGATTTTGTATGGAACAACTGTCAAAAATTCAAAATTATTCCTCTGATAAAATTATTTGGCGTTGGAAAAATCAGCCCTAAAAGTTTAGTATTTCATCATCTGCCTAGCCTTTTCCCAACTATGTTAAGGTCATCTTCCGGTCCAACTGGACTCAGCTGAGTACCTACCAGTATTTTACATGAAGCGACTGCCTATCTGACCTCCACAACCCAGTTACTGGATAATACGATACCCCTTGGAAAGACTAGTTATCAGACTTTCAGGTGTGATAACTAGTCTTTCCAAGGGGTATCGTATTACCCAGTAACTTTCAGGCTTCTGACGATCCGTAACGCCTGTCAAAGAATCACGAATGACAAAGTTATCGTAAGATTAAAAAATCGGCCCTAAACTGTTTTCAAAACACACAGAGACGAAAATCTATCAAGATAAAGTTAATTTAATTTTGCTGCCCCAATATCAGCATTATATGCTTTTTTTTAAATTTTGAATTTAGAATACTGAAGAAAAATGTACCAGGAACAAATTGATGTTTAAAATTTTTTATATAGCCAGTAATTTTTTAAAGTTAGAATAGCGAACCTTTCCTTATACAGTGTTGATGTGGCCCGTCTAGAGCCTACGGCTTTGATGACTTGCTTTAGGTTGGGTTTGCACGTATAATTTGACATTAACGAGCAGGTCAGGTGGTGTGAAAAATATTAGATCTCTTTGGTCAGACAGCTCTCTTAAAGTACGTTAGCAAGCGTATAGTTAGCAAGGTTTAATGATGATGATAGTGATACGAGTATGTTAACGTCTCACATGCCAAGCTCCTCTAATACGGTCTTTACTTCCAACGGGTATATTGGGTACATGTAATTAATTAATTATATTTGTTATATTTAGGGATCCGTTCCTCAGAAGGAAGAAACGAACCCTTAAATATTGGATCACTTCGTTGTCCGTCCGTCCGTCTGTCTGTCAAGACCCTTTTTCTCAGGAACGCGTCGCAACATGCAAACTGGTCACGACGACCTGGCTACATAGCGTAGGACGAGTTGTTAGGTGGTGAGAAGGTAAAAAGATTACATAAAACCTGATAATAATGAATTCTTATCACTCAGTTTTTAATACCTATTTCAATAATTTTCAAATTCAACCTCTGCCAGCATTATCGACTGCTTCACCTCTAAATGATTTTTCTCTGAAAATTTTGAGATAACGGGTTTAAAGTTCATGTATGTAGATGATTTTTGGATATGGTTGATAAACTTATTAATTTAACTATTACTGTTTGATGAAAATATTTGTTAAAGTATCAGGTATTCAATGAAATAGCAATGAAGGCCATTAAATTCGATATCTAATTAGAATATAAGGATTGATCAAACACGTTTTATCAAGCGACGACGCGTCAAACACAAAAAAGACCATTAAGAAATGACAAAGTAAAACAAAACATTCGCGTCAACAATGAAAATCAAACCGTTCGCAAAATTCATAGGACGATAACCAAATGCCTATACTTAGAGGTTTATCTAAACCAGAAACTACCATGTCCAAAAGCTACACATGTGCAAAACGAACACGACATCTTAGGTTCTAAATTTATTCATATATTTTTTTTAAGAAGCAGGTTTTTGTGTAAGTTCCTAACGGGAAACTAATTTTCCTAGAACAAAATTCATTACACGTAAAGAAGCGATTTGCTAATTGTCAGTTTCAGGCGTTTTTACACACGATTACTAACTCATTTCGATTTAAATAACAACTAGCGTAACCTTGTAAGGTTTCGAGTATATTAGTAAAATATATAACTAAATGTTACACAACTCGTAACCAACCTAGGTCTGGCAGTAGATAGAACCAGCTTAAAATGCACCAAAACTGTTAGAACTACACTGACGAGCAACATAAAAAAGCCACTTGCAAAATGCTTAGAGAAATCTAACTCCTAAATCATACAAGTTAATTTCATGAAGTAAAAAAGTTCTTGGAAACAGTATTATATTGCACATTAAAACCTTATTACATACCGGCCTTTTAGAAGTTAGAAGTCAAAGACAGAAAAAAGTAAAAAGAAAAAATTGTCCCGTTTCATAAATTCGGATGACATTTTGACTATGTACTTTTATTTTCACGTTGATTTAAGCCCCCGACTTCGTCCGCGTTAAATTTCGGTCCCCGATCCCCGAGTTCCCCGACCCACCGCGACTCGACGCATTGCCCAGCCGCGCTATTATTTCGTTTTCGATATTGGGGGATTTTTTTTCTCGGCTCAGAATAGTCGTGTCGTGATGTTATATAGCCTACCTCTCTTATGCATTGGACTATCAAATGCAAAAAGAATTTTTCAAGAGGTTGAACTGCCAATTTCTTGAAAAATTCCCATAAACGATTCCAGAGATTCAAACAAACTCTATTATATAATTATAAACATAAATGTAGATTACGTTGCACGCTCAACACACTTCTTGGTGCACCGTAACATCATAGCATAGGTACATAATTACATGTCTGGTGTTCTGTGAGAGAATTGCAAGGGAGTCCACTGTTCCGTGATAGTTTTAAGTTATATTATGTATTGTCAACGTAATTATTGTCTCTATGTTAATTAATGTAATTGGTGTTTTAGCGTTTTAAATAACCATAAATAAATAAATCATATCCACTAATATTCAGTAAAGCTGGGTTTAGACTACGACACTATACGTGTGCACACGGGTGTCTCTAATTGTGACACAGCGGCTTTGGGCACAACATGACGTGTCCAAGTGTCTCTTGTGGTTGACGAGTTTTCAAATATGTTCTAAAACAACGAACTTCGCGTGGAACAATAGGAAAGCTAAAGTCAAAATTAAATCATTTATTTCAAATAGGCCATTAAATAGCACTTTGACCGTCAGGAGACTACCAAAAGCCATTTAGTGTTTGTAAAAGGACTACCAGAGCTTTGGAGCTTCACTTGGAGTGATCGATAAACTCATTCGCGTACCTACCTTTTTTATTTACGTAACTTTTCCTAAAAAAATAGTCGAGACCCTCGTATTTCATTTGACAGAAGTCTTCGTGGGATTTAAGATTTTCTTCGAGGAACTCATTAAGCAATCAGTGGTTAACTCCTAGTTCTTGTCTTTGAATGAACTGGTCAAGCCAAATACTTCATTTACGTTTACGTCGTAATTTAAGCAGTAATAACGACCGCACGACGAGTATTCATGGTGAAAGAGCACTAGCTGTTTCTTAAAATTCTTTTATGTGTGAGTAGCACGGACTCAAGTTTCTTACATTTATTTAAAGATACTATCCAGTTACAAAAAAACTGTTAAAGTATGAACAGTAAAGAAATGAATGTTTGATATTTGAACTTATCGCGATTTCTGTCGTAGTCTAAACATAGCCTTACAATTCACCTATAAACTAACACGTGTCGTAGGCCGTAGGAAAGCCAGTCGTCATTCAATATTATCGATTGCAAGAATATGTTTGTTACGCTAAAAAGGGCAAAATACAACAAAAAATTCGTCCTAATGAATTAGAGGTGTCAAATAGCGCTCTGACCAGTCTTTAGCTATTGTGTGTCCGTTCACCACTTTCTCAACTGTTATTACGTTGTTACGTTCAAACTGTGGAGAGTAAACATTGTTCTATGGTCACGAGTGAAAAACTAAAATCAGTGTTTCCAGATACATAGTTGTATTTTTCACCCAAAATCTTTATTCAAGAATCGACATTGTAGAAAAATAATATAAAATACAAAAGCATTCAAGTAGGTAACTTCTCCATCATCAGCTGCCTAGCCTTTTTCTCAACTATGTTGGGGTCGGCTTCCATTCTAACCGGATGCAGCTGAATACCAGGGGGTCTACCGAAGTAGTATAGGCAGAATGTTCGGCCGTTTCCTGCTACGAAGTTACTATTTGGTTCGGTCGGTTCCGATCCTACACTCCTACACTCTTTCGAATATTGATTATGGTCCCGACCCAACTGAGCCGATGCGAACTTATTTCGCCTTTTTCAATAATATTCGTTTCGGCCATGTGTCGGTCCGACCCGAACATTCGCACTTTGGAGTAGACCCCCTGTATTTTAAATGGAGCGAATGCCTATCTGAACACCACACACCAGTTACTGCGTAATACGATACCCCTTGATAAGACTGGTTGTCAGATTTTCGGGCTTCTGACGATTCATAACGACTGTCAAAGATCCACGAATGACAGGAGACCAACGGCTTACCATGCTTTCCGAGACACGGAGGGGTCTTGGTATGTAAAAATGGTCACCCATCCACGGACCAACCGCGGCAAGCGTAGCTTAAACTGATTGATCGACCCTTGCGGCTGTTATTACTTAGCCCCTCGATTCGATTAACTTTTCATATAGTTATATTTCAATTGATGTTAAAACTGAAAGCTCGTCATAGGTGGCAGTTTTCTTTGTACTTTTGTGTCGATCACAAATTAAATGAAAATTGGATAAATATATAGGAGGCTTGGAGTGTAGCTAAAGAAAAGGGAAGCGTCTACCACTGGTAAAAAAGCAGCTTTGATGGAAAAATATGAACGATTCATAATCTTTGGGTTAAAAAATTTCGGTTAAAAACTTCAAGTTTACACTTGACTTGACGTTAATTTTTTGGTAACGACTGGAGGCGTATGCCAGGAATAACCTGATTGGAGTTCAAAACTAACTCGAGGGTGATCTCCCTGACTGAAAAACTTCAGAGATGTTAATTCTAGCACTGATATAATATGACAATTATAGGATACTCTTTATTATGTAGACCATAGAAATTACAGACATAAATATAGAAATTTTACAAAAGGTGACACAACACAAATTATAAACACACACAACTTTACTATAATTTATGTAATATCACACCATAGTGTCTGTAGTTATGTAATAAAATCAGACTTAGTTACTTGCTTGGAACATCACCTGTATACTAATTTCGGCCACAAAAGTATTCAGGGGCTGCAGTCTCGACATTCATAGCGATCGCTTTACGAGCGTATTAGATCGCAAAGTCCCGGATTGACAGGTGTAATGTATGGAGTGACAAGACTTTGCGACCGAATTCGGTCGTATAGCGATGGCTTTGAATTTCGAGACTGCAGCCCCAGGTTAGGATAGCATTATAGTCTCGCTAGCTGTCAAATTCTTGGACGTTGGATAGCAGCGACATCTGAAGTTCCTCACTTCAAATGTCGCTGACAGTTTTTATCCTCAAACTCAGTTTAATGCAAAAGTATTGTCCATTAAACTTCTCTGATTAAAGCGGTCCTCTGGTACCTCCAAAGTAAGATATATTCCTACCATTCATCGTATCACATGGACCAATTGAACTATCTTTCACTTAATATAAAATTGACTTTTATTTTTTCAATTATATGCTGCAGATTTGAATAATCAAAACTTATATTTATCTTCTGTCCTTTTCTTAATGAAATAGAAAGAAAAAGATGCACTGAACTTATATTTAGTTTAGTTTGTGAATAAGGGAATCAGCGCCACTGTCTACTGTTGCCACTGACCACTCTATAGTAATCAGTAAGAGTTGCTTTAGAAGGGTACTATGGACTTGGAGTGTTGTATTGACGATTCTAAATATTATAGTTCTGTAAATTGTGAATCAATTTTCAATTAACATACAATCTGACTGACTCGTGACTACTCTACTAATTTTTTTTTTATCAACTCGTACATTTTTCCCAACACTATGTCATGCTGATGCCTACTATCACTAGATAGAAAAAAAATGACATGCTAGCGGAGCATTGCGTGCGTGACGTGAGTAGACGTGAACGATCGAATGACAGTTTTAAGATTTCAAAAATACGTGATAATATTCATATTGCAAATAAATATTTTTACATTTTTTATCTTTATTTAAACGAAATAATACTTCGGAACCAACGCTAAAATTAAGTGATTAGCAATAATTTTTGACTCTATCAGTGACAGTCACGTTTGTTTATTGGTTAACATCCGCCATTTTGTACTGTCGTTTGTTTAGTGACTGGGGCTCTATCCTAGTGATGCCAATATAGCATTATCCAGGAAATATATATTGTGACTTCACAAGTGGTGTACAATGTTTTTGCTAGAAACTTTGCTTTCTAAGGGTAAAAATTAAATCGTGTGACTTGTCAACTGACGTCGGTCTAACTACCTATGTGCCGGATGTGTCCTACAATCGGTTAGGGCGATTTTACGTGCCACCTTGAGTGGTGTACGTGTCCTGATACCTATGCTGCCAAGAATATGAGTAGCAACGGGAATCAGGTGCCGTTGGCACCTAATCAGCGAGGACCCGGACCGTATCCTTTTTCATATAATGTGTTTTATAAAGTTTGTATCATTTTATTTACGTAATATATGCCACTTCAGCAGTCGGTAGAACCGCAATTGCGAATAAATACAAATGTTGTTGTTATTGCCGCTCTTGTAAGTAAGTTATAAACTAAATAGTATGGCTGGTGTTAACTCCAATTTGGTTGTGGACGAACTTACAAGTAGTTTACATTGCATTCTGGCAAGCTTTATTTGTTTTGCTGCAACATGACTTGTAGTAACCATTGTTTGTGACAATTTTGCATGAATATTTTTTAATTCTTTTCCAGTATAAAATTATTACATACTGTATTTTGATGTTGTAAGCACTAAATCATTCATTATTTTCATTTCAATAGTACATAAATCTACTGTATTTATCATGCAAAATATACTTACAAGTCAAGTGTGGACATTCAAATGTTAAAAACAATTGATTCATCAGAAACAACTTAAACTTTATCTAGTTAATCTGTAGAGCAAAGCGAATGTTCCTTTAATTTACATCTTTGTGCGAAATGGTAGATCTCACATAATGTGTTTTTGACTTTTGGTTCAATGTAGTCACTTTGCTCTACATTGTAACTAAATCTATACAAGCAAAGAAAAGAGTGCTAGTGGGAAAGTAAAACAATTACTATTTTTACAACAATAGAAATATTGGGATTTGAAACATACTCTGAAACATACTTTTTAATTATATTGTGTACTTACATACATAATGGGTAATGTTAGTGGTTTAGAGTATCCAAATTGATAATTATTAAAATAAATGAGTATTATTCTAGCTCTAATTCTCAATTAGCATTCTGATTCTCTCAGGGTATCCAGTAAGTAGGTACTGAATGCCCTGAAAGCATGTTTTCTAGGTTTATAAACATTCTTCATCACAATTGATAATTTGACCGTCTATGAAATAAGGTAAAGCATTATTAACAATATAAGTACTGTTAGGGTTGTTATGTTTTACATAACATAATCCTAATCAACAGTTAATTTTTTGTTAAATTTTGCTGTACTTTTTTGTATGTATGACTAACTTTATACATACTATTTATTATCAGTTAACGCAAATTTGCGAAAGGGAAACAGCTTTACATTTAGCATTTACCAGACTAACAAATATTGAATTAAAATGATAAAATCTTTGAAAAATGCAATGAAAGTAATGTTTCCTTTACACAACATAATCATTCAAACTGTGAGTAAAAGTACATACAATTATTACTTGTAGATACAAATAATTAATAGTTTAAAAAACACACTTTTAAAGATGCCAGTGCCTATCTTCCGGCTTCATCATCAGACCTTGAAACCTAATCGTGGTCAAAGTTCAATACAAGACTTTTCTAAGAAATCCAAAACAGCTATGATACGATTTTCCATCATGAAGTTCCAGTTCATATCTTCCGGCTCCATCATCAGATCAGTTCGACTGTACCATATCGATACTGGAAATATGAAATAACGTAAGGGACAAAACTAAGGTTTTCAGGAGAGCAAAAATAAGATATTTTTCTTACAAAACTGGCTATAATTTTTTAACTATATGTTTTATGTAAAAAGTGTCTAGGACAAAGTTTCTTAGATTTCTTCATTCTTTGAAGCTAAAATAGTAAAAAATCAATAAAGCCTACAGTTTCAAAGATAGCATGTCCCTTACGTTAAATAATAATGAATACGAGTGATATACGTTTACAAAATTTTAGATGTAAATAAACGGCATTGATGTATGGGACACTTAAGGAAATAAACATTTAGAGTTTTTCAAAGTAAAGGTCTCTTAATGGTACAGTCTATAATGTTAATGCTGTTAACAAATATAAAAAATATAATTTTATACATTCGTGACATACTATGCCTATGCCATACAGTTTAAAACTACTTGCTGACTCATAGGGATAAAAAATAAACGAATAAAAGAGATCAAAACTTTTATTTGTGCTCACTAATCCTCTTTTATAAACGCAATTTAGGTACTCTCATAAATTATGTTAAGTATAACATTATTAAATTCTGTTTTAAATCCAACAATAAAAATAGCTATTTTGGCTTACTAAAATTAGACTCTTGTCCCAAAAGAAAAATAAAATTCACTTAAAAAATAAACAAATCAGTTTTCTTAAGTAAATAGTAATCATTAAACATAAAAAAAATCAAATTAACTTCTTCCTTAATAGAAAGCCTACAGATAAATTGAAAAAGTCTCAAAAATTAGTCATTATCTTTGTCAGTCTCATCATCGTCGGTGTCATTGAGCCTATCTTTAATTATACTCTTATTATGAAGATTCAAATATTCATTGTGAAACTTATTTGGAATTATACCATTGTCACATAATTTTTTGAGATCTTTAAACTTTGGAACTGAAATTGGCTCATCGGCGTCGAGGCAACGATGAGGGACGACCTGGGTCTCGTCCTCGACAGCCGGTGGAACTTCGTCGAGCATTTCCGACGTTTGGCCCCCAAACTGGAACGGGCCGGGGCCGCCTTAAAGCGGCTCCTGCCCAACCTGAGGGGGCCAAACGCCTCCTGCCGGAGGCTTTACGCGGGGGAAGCCCCAGAAGGTGGTAGCCACAAGGCTGATCCGGGGCTACCGCACGATCTCGCGCGAGGCGGCAAGCCTCCTTGCCGGACTGCCGCCATGAGATCTGGAGGTGATAGTCCTCGCGCGCCTGCATGACTGGCGCGCGGAGGCACTACGCCGGGGGGAAACTCTGCACCCGTGGCAAATCGGTGTGGAGCGGACGGACCTCCGGCGCGATCTCATGGTGGAATGGAAGGCGCGACTATCGCAACCCAGCGCAGGGCACGCCACGATAGTGGCGATAAGACCCCTCTTTGAGGAGTGGCTAGAGAGGCGTCACGGCATTCTCACGTACCACCTGACGCAGGTCCTCTCCGGACACGGGTGTTTCGGGAGGTTCCTGCACATAATCAGGCGGGAGGAGACGCCTGGGTGTCACCACTGCCAGGATCGCCCAGAGGACACGGTGGAGCATACGGTGGAGGTCTGCCCTGCTTGGGCGGAGCCCCGCCGTGTCCTCGTAGAGGCGATCGGCAACGGCGGCGACCTCTCGCGTCCGGCCCTGGTGCAAGCCATGGTCCGGGGCGAGAGGGAGTGGGAGGCAGTCACCTCCTTCTGCGAAGCAGTCATGCTAGCGAAGGAGGTGGCGGGGAGGCTGAGGGAAAACACCTCACGCCTCAACAGCCGCGGGAGACGCTCCGGGCGTCGGAAGCCGCGTAACGACTCCCGGCCACCGTAGGCGCGGGCCTGCGGGGGCGGTAAGTAATGGGTAACTCACCGTCCGATCATGACCAGGCCTGTGCCGGACGGCGCGTTGTGTTGCACGCGCGCCTCAAAGAGATGTCAGCAGAGGACGGGGCCCGATAGGGCCGAAGCCTGCCATGGCGGCGGAATCTTCCGAAAGGGTTACCGCTGCCCTGGAAAAGAAAGGACTAAGGAAGGAACACGGGTGGGTTTTAGTCAGTAAGAGTCTGACACTCCCGATGATGATCCGATGATTTCCCATCCTCAAAAAAAAAAAAAAGGGTCAATATAATTATGATAATTTGAGTCACAATTTAATGTAAGGGACATAGTATTTGTACCTTCTCAGGGAACACTAATGTATAAGACAATAATAAAACATCTCAAATTATGGAGTAACTTAAGTGACCTGTTGTAAAATGTACTCGATTTTTATTTAATGTAAATACCAAATACTGTGAGTAAAGAGACTTACATTAGTTTTTATAAAAATATTAATTTATAATGTCATATACAGCCAGTTTCTAGAAAAAAAATGGTCTAGGCCTACGGAAAATATGTGATGTAAAGGACATTTTTTTCAAGATATCGAGATTTTAAATATACCGATCGATAGAGCAAAAAATTCCGAATCCAACGATATATATAACTCATTTTCGACCAAATGTCCCTTACGTTATTTCATATTTCCAGTATCGATATTAGATGATGATTGATAGAAGATGGTTAAATTAGTTACCTTAGATTCCATTACATAGTTAGTTACATACAGGTCGACCTAATAAAAGCGTGTTAATAATAATAAATAATTACTTTTACTCACAGTTTGAACAACTTAAATATTTCGTCGCTTAAGTTCTAACACTACATAAGTCAAAAATAATAACTTTATAGTTGAGTGAAAAAACTACATAATTTTACCTTTATAAGATACCATGACAATACTATTTCATAATTTGTGTACCCGTCAAATTAGATCTATTAAATATGTAACTTTATTTTTTAGTAATAGTATCTATTAGATCTATGTAAAATGATGCCATTTGGTCACTCTCCTGTAAATTTGATATTTGTGACTTACATGGTGTTAGAACTTAAGCAGCGATTTGTCATTGCAGGTTATGTGTTTATGGTTTGTAAAATGCTAAATGCTAATCACACTGAACTGGAAGATAAGTTATCTAGTTTATTATTTCTTATATTGCTTGTTTTCCATTATCAGAAATGCAATTGTTATTTATATGTTAATTTTGACTTCCAGTAAATGTAAAAACATTTACTATATTATTTAATGGTTATATAAATTTAGTACAGAATATCTTTTTAGCATCATCTATAATCAATATATAAACGGACAAACTTACTGACTGACATATCAGTGCAAAACCTAAACTACGGGGACTAGGTATGTGAAATTTTGCACAAGAGGCTTCCTTATAATGTAGACATGAACTAAGAAGGAGTTAGTAGAGATTATAATTTCCAAATATAGTAAATTCAGAGTAAAGAATGCTTTAAGGCAGTGAAAAGTAGGGATTTTGTTTGTATCATCTTCCTACCCCTGCTTATTACTTGGGGTTGGCGTAATGTTTTCGTCTTCCATTCTCTCCTGTCAACTGTTACACTATCATTCACTCCCTCTTCTGTCATATCATTCCTCACACAATCCATCCATCTTTTCTTTGGCCTTCGACTCCCTCCATCTATCAATATATTCATGACTTGTAGTTAAATGCATTTCATCCCTCCTCATTACAAGCCCATATTAAACGATTTCCTTTTAACTTGTCTGTCACTGGTGCCACTTTCAAACTTCCTTTATACTCATTTCTTACTTTATTAATTCTCGTCACTCCACATATCCTCATCTCTGCACATGCAATCTTGTTTCATCTGTCTTATTCACGGCTCAGCAAACCGATCCATACAGTTAATCCGGTGCGTTACGTCTTAGTGTACTTCGCCATCCCATTGGACAAGCAACCTGAGGTAACGAAAGTCGATGCAGATCGGTAAGGGTATTCCGGCGATAGATATGGGTACAGGACTGGAGAGACAGCCAAAATTACAAAACAAACTCTCTAGAATAGAATAGAATACTCTTTATTAAATACATCATATAAATTATAGACATAAATACATATATAAATGTTACAAAGGGTGACACAATAGGCAGTCTTATCGCTAAGTGCGATCTTTTAAAGACAACCTTAACACTCTAGTCGTCCCCACCACACCACCTCTGGACTGCTCTGGACCCTTGGCCACTCTCGGCTACCAGCACAATGTCATCGGCGAACAGTCCATTATAACCATGACGAAGTAGAGGCTGAGTACGGACCCTTTGTGTAAGCTGCCAGCCACATTGAAGCTGCCAGTAGTGCCCACTGTAGACCGAACTTGCTAGAATCAACTGCACATAAGTACCTATGTGCAGTTGATTCTAGCGATGTAGAGTCGATGCAGTCTATGGGAAGTCCCAGACACACATTTATCCTTAAAACTTCACGAAGCACTTAGTTCGGCTCAGTTGTATGCCTTTTCAAGGTCAACGAATGCCATGTGCAAGTTTTTATGCGCACCTCTGTATTTCTCGCACAGCTGGCGGATAGCGACGATGGCACCCATTGTTCCCGACCAGGTATAAAACCGAATTGATTTTGTGAAATTTCACCTCAAACTAACATTCTAATATTCAACACTCCGCCATTCCTTGAATTTCTCTGTCTCTTTCTTTAAAACATTCTGTTTTTCTGTTTATACCCTTACCTTTCGTGTCTCCCAAAATATATTTGGTGGCACTCCTAATAGACCCCGCCATCTCATTCCACCATTCATTTACACTTCAATCATGACTCCTACACTCGTTCTTTAAATTTCTTCGCACAATTGTTCTTCAGCATATATACTATTTTATTATAAGGGAAGGTCACTTTTTGTTTTTATGAGTTATTAGCTTATTTATTATTCCTTGAGTTTCAAGGGGGTGTTAAAGTTTGTATGGAAGAATCTTAAAACGTGTGTATTGTAATGTATCGTGTAATGTAACGCTAAGTCTGGGCGTGGAAGGCACTACGAGCATTACACGTGTGGACATGGCTTAAGTCGTGTACAAACGCGTGTAATGTAATGCGAATAGTGTGGACGGCATACAAACTCACCATGAATCTTGACTGCGTGAACCTTTGTGTTCGCTCTAAAAACCGACAGCTGGTTGATCAGCCTGAGCGTTACAAGTAATGCTCGTAGTGCGTCACGCAGAATAATTAACGTTACATTACACATTGCATACGTCTGGACCCAGCTTAATCCGCGGTACGAATAAAGTGCCAGAAAAAAACATGCGTTACGCACGAATTTTTTGATCCCCAACGATTCCCCTTTTTCTTTTTTTTTATGGTGACTTGTAATTTGTCGTATTCCTTCCAGGACGTGACATGATAGTGTGAACCATTTGCAACAATTAAGCACCCCATAATGCCTAGGCAAAAATTCATGGGATTCGTGAAAACCCATTTATTATGTATTCTTATAAATTCCCCAGCATTCGCGACTAAATATCACTTTTCTCCAAACTCTCAAACTGAATGGCCTTCGTTGCTATTCCATTGGGTACCTAATACTTTAACAAACCTTTCGATGTTAGCAAATTCTTTAATACATCAAACAGTGAAAAGTTATAGGAAGAAGTTTATTTAACCATTTTCATAAATCATCTACATACATGAACTTTGACGTAAGTTATCTCAAAATGGTACTATAACATTAAGCGTACAAATAACGGGGAAGCCATTTTTATTTAATCAGCTATCTAACGAGGTACAAAAGTTGAATAAATATTTAGAGGTGCAGATGAAACAGTCAATAATGCTGGCAAAGGTCGAACTTATAATTGTTGAAATATTTAAAAGTAATGTGATAATCGAATTAATTAACTGGTATATGGTATCCCTTTACCTCCTCACCACCCAGCAATCATTCCTACGTCATGTAGACTGATCGTCGTGCCCAGCTTGCAAGTTGGGAGGCTACTTTCGAGTTAGTATTACTCTTAGTCGATGAGCTTATCACCGATCACTTGTCGTTTGGTTCGCGATTTTATAAAATTTGGTTACACCAACAGGTGTGTTACAGTATTAGGTACTTTTGTACCTCGTTAGATAGCTGATTAAATAAAGATGGCTTCCCCGTTATTAGTACGCTTAATTTTATAGTACCATTTTGAGATAACTTGCGTCAAAGTTCATGTATGCAGATGATTTATGAAAATGGTTAAATAAACTTCTTCCTATAACTTTTAACTGTTTGATGTTTTAAAGAATTTGGTAACATCGAAAGGTATGTCACAGTATTAGGTACCCAATGGAATAACAATGGAATCCATTCAATTAGAGAATTTAGAGATTAAGTGATATTTATTGACGAATTTTGGGAAATTAAAAAAAAATCGAAATTGTTTTTTCTCTAATTCCATGAATTTTCACCTATGCTTTATGGGGTGCTTAATTGTTGCAAATGGGTCACGCCCTGGGAGGAATACATCAAATTAAAAGTCAGTCTGTATAGGAACAAATTATTATTCAAAATTTCAAGTCTGTTAGCGTATGTCAAAACTAAAAGTACCGAGTTTCCAGTTAATCGAACCGCACGTTACTATTCTTCCATACAAACTTTAACAACCCCTTGTTTGGCGCCGTCTCAATATTAGTTACTTACATCAATTTAGGAGCTTAGTTAGACCAATAGATTATTTTTAAACGACTCCAAAAAGGAGGAGGTTCTCAATCTGGATGTTTATATTTACATTTATTTTTGGGCATAATTCTGTCATATATAGGCGGATTTGCAAAATTCTTGGGAGTCAGTTGTTTTTTTTTTTCGCTTTTCTGTTTTTTTTTTCGTCGGTTTAATCTAATATATAAAATTATATATTATATATTATTATAATGTTTGTTACCAAACTTCTCCGAAACGGCTGGACCGATTTGTATGAAATTTTGTGTGCATATCGGGTAGGTCTGAGAATCGGCCAACATGAAGTTTTCAAACAAAAAAAAAAAATCCTAGAAATAATGTTTATGGCAAAACAACGTTTGCCGGGTCAGCTATAGTATACCTATATAATTTCAGTAGCTGAAAAATCATAATCGTAGAATAATAGGGGTTGTCTATGTTCTACTCCTAGGGATGGGTTTTATTTTTTAATTTTAAATGGGAACTTCGAGGTACTTATAAACTTTCCAAGAAAAAAATTTTTTTTTTTTTCAAAATCGGACTACGCTTTCAAAGTAATGCTTGGTCATGAATAAAAAAGTAAATTATGTACGTGTCGACGTGAGAACTTCGTTTTTCGTCGGTTCAAAATTACATAACATGCAATGATAAATATTTTAGGTATGCACTCAAACTACAGATAGAACTTGGGTTGAAAACCACAAATAACTAAGATACAAAAATATTTGATAATTTGTACTTAATACCTACAATTTACTCAGTTTGAATTATGTTGTGTAAAGGAAATGTTACCTTCATCATATTTTTCAAAGATTTTATCATTCTATTTCAATATTTATGTATTATTCTGGTAAATGCTAAATGTAAAGCTGTTTTCCTTTTCGAACATTTGCGTTAACTGATAATAGTATGTATAAAGTTAGTCCTACATACAACAAAGTAAAGCAAAAGAGAACATAAAAATAAACTGGTGTTTGGGTTTTGTTATGTTAAACAAAAGAACCCTAACAGTAAATTGTTGATAATGCTTTAACTTGTGTTTCTTAGAGGGCTTTGAATGTTTTTTTTTTTTTAATGGCGTCCACGCTTTTATCCTATTTAAATCGATAGCTGAAATTAAAGCAAACAGAAAACATAATAGGACCAAACCCCGTAAAGCGTCACGTTTCCGAGATAAGAAATAATCACTCTGAATGTTTAAAGTAAGCAAACATCTATGCAACAAGATGTACGCAAATTCAAAAAAATATTGATGTCACGTGATCAACTTTAAACGTTAATATCTCGGAAACGTTACGCTTTACGGGGTTTGGTCCTATTATGTTTTCTGTTTGCATTAATTTAAGCTACAGATTTTAGGTTAGACGCGTGGGCGCCATTTTGAAGAAAAAAAAAACAATATGGCGCGACAGTAGCTATGCCAGGTAGGGGTTTCGAATACCGGATTTTTTTCAATACCGGTATTACCGCATAGAAAATTTCCAATATCGGGATATATAAAACACAACTTTTTTTCCAAAATTCTTTTTTTAATTGAATAACTAAGTACTAAGTTTCACCACAAAACAATAAAATATCGCTTTTTAAATATAAAATCACTTTTTTAATATATCTACTTAAACTATATTATACACCAGTCAACGTAGACACAAAAATGCGCGTACTCGTTTGTTCCCAAAAAATTGCACTGTACTGATTTTTTGCGATGTTGTTAGGATAGATACCAATAGTCTAAAACCAAGTTTGCAGTTTCGAAAGACTTGTGCTAACTGAGTGGTGCTCGAAAAACCTCGAAGTTTTCGGACTTCTTTCAGTTTTTGACTTATAATTTCTAGCATCCTACGGAAAAGTAGCTCAAAACATTTTTAAAGTACTTATACAAAACTGTATTTCGAGTTTTATTGGACCTATACCAGCTATAGCTATACCAAATTTGAGCGTTGCCAAAGCTCTGTGCTTTGGCAACGCTCAAATTTGGTATAGCTTATTGCTATATAATGTGTGTATATATATATATATAGCTTATATAATGTGCTGGGTGACTTTTCCGTAGGATTCATCTTTTAGCGCGTGGGAGAATCCTCCTCGACATTCTCCCACCTTTCTTCTTACCTCAGGAGTCTCAGAATAGTACTTGTATGGTTCTATTCCACCTTTTAATCCCAATAAATACCTGCGCAAGTAGTAGTAAAATAGAAAGTAACTAATTGTTTAAATAAACCACGAGATAATTAAAATACGCAGTTTTTTAAACTTACCCAGATAAAAATTGTGGTTGGAAATAGAATGTGCAATATAACGAAATTGTGTCACTAGTTTCTACTGAAAATAAAATAAAATCACCCGGAATTGAATATTTCAATACCGGTAGGTATTGAAAAACGACAAAAAAATGTCCGGGATCACGGTATTGGAAGCCCTGCCAGGCTCCATATAAAAATATTCAATCCCCTTATCCGTTGAGTGGTCCCCAATGTTTATAATACAAAAAGACATATTTCCAATAATTATTTATTTTAATCAGTTTCAATTGGATTGGCCTATACACTACCCAATATGTTTGTAAGTACACAATATAGTTAAAGAGTATGTCTCAGGATTTGTTACAAATTGATTCTACGTACAGTAAGGGAAATCTTGCAGTAAAAATTAATAATTGTTACTTTCCCATTTAACAACAGTCATTTCTTTGCGTTTGTAAATTAATAACGATGGTAGAGCAAAGTTGCTTCATTAAACAAAATACAACCGACTACCGTACAAAAACTACTCAGTGAAAAACAACTTTAATTTCGGAAGTTGTTGTCTTTGGTTTTGTATTTCGATTTTTGCCACCGACTTCCAAAATATTACATAGAAAAAAAAAACTCCAAATGCAAAACCTCCTTTTTTTGAAGTCGGTTAAAAAGTCAAAACACAAAATTTACTCGAACACGTGCCTTTAACAATAATTTCCATGTGTGACGGCATGCCATATGCCAGCGGAAGTTATATCTAATACCGTTGACAATGTGTAGTAATACATTTTTTTTTAACTTGGTATTATTTTGAAACTGATCCTACGTTTTATTAATCGCTTAAGCGTTTGGCGATTCCTAAAGGCACGACACTAGTTCGAGTAAATTTTGGAATAGCAACCCCGACGAACCCCTCGACGAACCCGTAACAAAAACACTTGCCCGAGTTTCGTAGAATCTTTTTAGTTTCTCATTCATTACTGCTTTAGTTCCTGTACAACCCTCGCGTCGGTTAGTAATATGAACTGCAATGGACGCCGTTTGATCCGTTCTGTCGCTAACCTTACACTGAACATATTACGAGGGTAACTAGGGGCGTCTTGGAACGCCCCAAATTTTTTAGCAGTGGTTTTAGATACTCTTGTCTCTTTCTTTCGCTATGTCGTGATACACTTATGAAATGTTCATTGGTGCGATATCTCATCAGACGATTTTAAGACATTGATTACAAGTGATATTAATAGAAACGTTTTAATAAGTTATATCAAAGTTTTGTTCGTCCGAACATTCGTAAATCATTGGAGTTAACGTGAAAGTGTCACGTTGACGTATATTTGAGTGCGAGTGTAGAGCGATGTAGCATGTAGCGCGCCGTTTGCTTATCGATTTTCTCTATGCTGCAGTAAATTACTATTTAAATTGTGAATACGTACTGCATGAAATAATATTTGAATATGCATAGTGCCTATATTTACTAAAAATCAAGTAAGGAATTTGGTGCAGTGATTAATATTATTGTGGTCACAGCTGGCGTAACTTTGAACTAATCACAACAACACCGACAGAAAGCGATACTCATACATGCAAGAAAACTTTACTGACACACGACGAGACGTTATATTACGAAATGATACATTAAATTATAATACTGCCCTATGCCGATGATCGTGTATCCATTGTTTTGGGAATGGTTCAACATTTGGCTTATTCAATTTCTAAAAGATTTATATCATGAAATTAAAATGGTAGCGCTAAGAGGAACAAATAGTTCTTTGAATACTTTGTCACATGCATGTGTCAACCATGGAAATCAGTCACAACAGAGTGCGATTGATGTGGCGCAAAGTTTACAAACATCATTGAATATGCCACAACCACAATCGGCAGTGGCACAGCACATCAATGCGAATCAAATCAATTTGCAACCCCTGAATAATGTTTCACTGCAGTTTATACCGCAGCATACGAATGCTAACTCTATGAAACATGAACAATCGTCTTCTCGGTATTCCAACTCCAATTGCATGCTGCCTTCGCATCATTATCGACTATTAACTCAAACTAGTAAGTGTGCACTAACGACGCTATCATTAATATCGGGCATTTAAAAAATATTTGCTATAAGTATTAGTTTTTCGTTGCTCTCTAAAGACGAATGTTTTGTTATGTTAATTAATCTCAAGTATCGATTGTATTTTATGTGCTATTGTTAAACATTCGTTAACCATTACTTTTACTAATACTTACTGTATTTTCAACATAATAACAAATGAAATGCCTCCCGGGCTTTTCACATGTTGCCATTTTATTTTTCGACCAAAAACTACTTTAAAACATTAAGGCCCTTTGTAACCGGCACGGTTTCTTTACAGTGTTAACCGCGCCGTAGAAAAATCGTGTGACCTTGTATCTGACACAGTTCTATATACTGGTGCCGTATACCAATACGACAACGGTGCCGTGCCGTAGTGCCGCCGTGTCGTTGACAAACTTCTATAGTGATACATACAACACTAACGACCATGCCTACACAAATGTCGAATAAACCGTAGCTTTTCACGGCAAGAAAAATGTGTCTGTACAAAGGGCCTTAGGTTAAAGTTACAATGAAGGCATAGTATAACTACAAAACTACCAAGATATTTCCTTAGCGCAGTACAGTTATCCACGGGCGTCAACACCACACAGTGAGTTCGTAAGAAGACGGAGCGGACAAGAAAGCGCAGGCCGCATCCAAAAGTGATGGCAAGGTCAATCTTGTGACTGCTTATAACATGTGTACTCTGTGTTTACAGGACCGGTGGAATGTTACCACCCTTCAGGCGCCGCCGGGGCAGCATACATGCCGAGTACAGCCGGTGGCGCGCAGCCGTCGGCGCAATCTTCGCTGAGAGTTCAGCCGACACCGCAGCCGTCGGCACCGCCGGCACCTCAGCAGGACATGTCTAAGACTACCATGGTAATGACAATGTAACTATCTGCTTATGGGTATGGCATAGCGGTGTGGCTTTAATAGCTTCATAAAGCATGGTGATGGTGCAAGCGCCGCTGTCATTTAAAAACGTGACCATTGATAATTTAATATTTTTACCTGCTCTCTTATCGTGACGAACTACCTCCTGTATTGTTTTTTTTTGTCAGTTAATTTTACTGCTCTCCTACCTCGTGGCGGCAATTTTGATTTGTACTTAATAAACATAGCGACACATTTATTATACTATTATTTTTCGAAAGTATTTTATTATGTCCAGGTCTTTTGTCTCAATTGTTTAATTGGTAAATTGTTTTTTCAACTTTGGTGTGTGATTATTTCCAGGCTGGCCATAGTTATGTATCGCAGAACCAGACGCCGCAGCCTCGACCTCACTCAACGCAGTTCGCTAACTACAACCAATACAGAGCAGCGCAGCACGGAACGAGACCCAATACACATCCCAGGTACTCGATTATTACTTCGATTATACTTAAGACTCGATTAATATTTAACAAATCATTAAGAGGGGCTCGTGGATAAGTAACAGCCGCACAGGTCGATCAATCAGGGTTAAGCCCATTGATAGTTGACCATTTCACACCGAGAGCCCTCCCTCTCGGGCCTCGGAAAACACGTGGTGACGTCGGTACCGGCTGTAATTCGTAGATCTTTGACAGTACTTAGTTAGGGTCAGGAGCCCGAAAGCTTGACGACCAGTAACCGGACCACAAAGTGGTTGTGTTACCCAGTACCTGGGTTGTTGAACTCAAATAGTCAATGGGTCCATGTAATATACTGGTATTCAGCTGCATCCGATTTTACTGGAATAAGAATCCATTAGACTGAAAGCTGACTCCTACATGGCTACGGAATTAATCCGTCTTGGTTCACCTGCTTTGTTTAGTTTGACCAGTAAAAAACTGTTACGGGAATTAATGTCAACCGGTGTAAGTGTCACCAGTCTGAGGCGAGCTCTACAGAGTTGTGCGGAACTGGTGGAGCACAGGACAGTAACACACACCCTTACCGATAGGAGAAGCCAAAGAGATTGTGTGGTAGCCCAGCAGTGGAAACTATATAGGCAAATAATGGTACACGTAGAGAGAAGACAAAGGGAAGGCTTTGCCCATCAGTGGAAACTATAGGTAAATAATGGTACAAGCAGAGAAAAGACATAGGGAAGGCTTTGTCCAGCAGTGTGTAAAGTAGGGCACAGCTAGGGTAATGATGTTGATGATAGAACACGGAAGGTACTTATGTGCTCCATTCAGCCGCTTTTCTGAGTGCTGTGCTTTGCAAACAGTGCTCTAATACCCTTGATGGCCGACTACTGAACGGATATTGAACAATACTACCGAGTGTGACAGTTAATCGAGTTTTTATTCCACTATAATGCAGCAAAGGAAAGGTAATGAGCTAAGCTTTTATATTATTTAGGTCTTATGTTTGTATGTATTAATACTTACGTAGGTATGTCGAATTGTAGCTCAAAATCTACTAATGTTTCTTCTTTGGTGTATGGTGTAAAGTGTACCGTACATGAAGAGGCCAATGTAAGTCACAGGACATTTTATTTCCAACGCGATAGTAAATACATTACGCATTCCGCATTCAACATCAGGTCTGAACTCTCCAAATGGATATAGGACACCCTCATTTCGCCTGTTATGTTTCAAGTTTCATGTAATAGGGGGCGAGCCTCTTGCCGTCAACCGAGCATGAGTCCAGTTCGGGTAGTTCGCTCGTTGGTGGAATACGGCCCACTCCTCAAAGAGAGGAGGCCTGTGTCCCATTAGTGGGAGGACTTTAAAGTCAAAAATCGAGATTCCGTGCTCACGTCTCCGTGAGATTCAGAAATTCTTGATGGAAATGACGGATGTGTCAACTGTTTACTCCTTGTGGATGTAAAAGGCTTTTGTTTTAATTTTTAGGTTAACACTAAAGTTTTTTATGCACGTGGTTCTATGGTAAATTAACTACTTATCTTCCTTTCTATTTTAATATAATACAATGTTGTACGATTTACTTCCACAGACAACAACAGTCGTACATTCCTAGTGCTGCTGCCACTGCTACCGGACCTGTCATGTATCCGACGTTAGTGTTCCAGCCTACGCCCATGGGAATGCAAACTTACCAGCAGCCTCGTTCCAGTACACCAGGGTGAGCGTTCACTTATTTTTAACTGGAATAATGAACTTCAGTTAATATTGAAAGTTTTAGGGCCGGTTGTATCAACGGTTGGTTAACTTAACATACGAAAGCAAGTCGGTAAGTCAAAGTTTGACGATACGTTGCACCATTTTTGACGTATACGCGTGCGTAACTACGAACGAAATAACCCGCCCTTAGGCTTTACAGTGATGTTCTCGCTTCTGGTTAAATAAAATAAATAATCAGGAATAATCCAGATATTCAAAAAACGATGATAAAGCATCACCCAGCAACTGCCCGCCCTTCTTGGAACTTTTAATTGAGTAAACGCCTAGTATGAGTTTATCTCTCTGGCGCTTAGGCCGGCTGCACTTCTAAAGGAACCTACACACTATAAATCGTCATTTGTAGCAAGAAATCCCCAAATGAAGATGCAGCCGGTGGCAGCCTGTTATCAAATGAGTTTCCATTCGATGGCATGTTAAGGCCGCAGGGACTGAGAGGCGCGTTGGTCTTGACCGGACCGTCTTGATCTCTCCTCTCCTCGATCTGAGCGTCATTGATATAGTTACAAATTGCCATGCCATGGTAGAATTAGTATTTAATTTGCCAGAATGTCAGTTGTCTGAAATTCTAAAAGTTTAAAGGATTTTTGTCTAGCTGGTGGCAGATATCATAAAATGCCTTGGAAAAATTCGCATATCTCAGAAATCTCTTTTTTAAGAAGAAGTTAAATAACTTGATAATAATTAGTTCCAGCAGTTTTAATTGATTATATTGGAAATGGCAGTTTTATATTCACTTTTATTAATGTTATGTTGTTTCTTTCACAGGTACTATCCATATATGGGACATTATATAGGTTATAATACACCTCCGAGCCACACCCCACCATGTATGTAGTTTAGTTAAAATATAATTTTTTGTAGTGTATGTTTTGTAAAGTCAGGGAAATTTATTGCTATGCTATTTGTCCGTACATTCAAATCCCAGCTGTCATTCTTTGTCAGTTGTATGACTTTAACACGGCAAGTTGACGTAGGGTGTCAATTTGCTTAATGATTGATTTCCCTGTCTGTACACAAGGCGTGTACTATAACTGTCTGGCATTATAAATTATGATGTATCGGTGGAAGTAATGGCAGATTTTGCAGTGCACCGATTATACTAAAGAAGATATAGCTATATTTTAGTAACAGTCAATACAAGACAGATTGAATATAAAGCTTTATATTTCCAATAAAGTTCGGTTTATGTGTCGTGGTCGTGGCAAACGCTACATGCTTATTTTAGAGTTTTGACGAAATGTAAATCTGATGTCTTTAATTCGATGCTCGAGTCTTTTCAATCTTAGTGTATGGGAAAGCAAAGCATCATATCTATAAATATTTTTTGTTTTGTTATTTCGGTGCACAACAAAATCGAGGTCCTTGTATCGTACCTTGTATAAAAGGTCCTACTTCTAGTACTTTTTTCTTTGTAGTTTTTTTTTTCTTAAACCCCGGCTTGAAAACACGTATTTAAAACGAATTCCCATGAACTTAAACTGCAATTGAAGCAAACTTAATATTTGCACTAAAACCTCATTTATACCTTTACCTTCACAAATTACCCTAGAAAGTGTTTCAGATATACCATCTATTTCACTGCCTCAATTAGTTTTTGTTATAGTTTACTGAGGTGGTGGCCAGACGGTCATGTTAAAAATTTAAATAATATGTACATAATAATAATTAGCCCGTATTGTCTCACTGCTTGGCAAAGATCTCGATCAACTCGATCCAGAGCCAATATAGAATATGCACATTAAACGCAATATTCAATCCGCTGCCATGGCAATGTATACTAACTATGAAATCTATGAGTGCATTAAAATAAATAAATAGAGAGATAGAATACTCTTTATTATGTACAGACGCCAGCAGGTCAAGCAACCCGAAACTGTCAAATTTTCCCAATCAACCTTGAACCTTAATGGTTTATCGATAAAGTTGAAAATCTATTAAAGAAATTTGACAGATTGTAGTAGCTTGATGTGCTGGCGTCTGTACACTATAAATATTACTTGGCTTATTCCGATCGGAGCTCACAATCCGATTCCGCCATGTGGGATTCACTAGGAATGTGGAAAAAATTAATAGCTGTTTCGGGTCTATCTATGTGATTACGTTGTTCTTCTTAGCTACGCAACAGATTTCAATCATCATTTAGATAATGTAGTCCGGAGAGTTAAAGTATAAAACAATGATAATAAACTTACAGAACAAAGAAATCTAGATGATTTGGCAAGTCATAAAAAAACCGTGCGAATCAGGTGCGAGACAGTCTAGGATAAAATAGAATTGTACCTAAAACACTTTCTGAGAGACCAGACGGACAGTAATTTAGTTTTTTTTATATTGTAGTATTTTTGTTCAATTAGTGGACTTTAAAAATCTTATAATATGATTATGTTCTATCCCGCAGATTACTACACTTCAAATAGTCCCCAGCTGCCAACGCCAAACTTACAAGCCAACGCCCAAGGTGGTAGAAGTAATCCCACTACATTGGTGGGGCCACAGGGTACACCCGCAACCCCCACTGCGCCCACTGCCACGCTTCCTCACCCACAAGCTTCTACACTCATGCACCAAACTATGCCTGGTAACCATTTACTTCTATTATTAATGAGATATATTTCTATGAATCCAGGGTGAAATGAAATGTTGAATCTGTGACACAAACTATACCACTAAGCTTTTTGTCATATGTAACAATTTACCACCCGGCTTATTTCATATGCGACGTCTGAAATAATGACCCAATTTATCTGAAGTGAGATTACTTATGCAAAGCCGAAAAATGCAATCCTTTATAACTTTTCACACAAAACTCCCAATATAATCCTTTACTGTGCTGCAAACTTCAAGAATGATTTCCCTATCTGTTTGGCTTCCCTCCATTTAAAGAAATAAATATTCCTTATTTTTTTATCCCTACATACACATTCTATTTTATTATAGGGGTTGATTTTTAAACATTAATCCTATAAAAGCAATTTTTCACGGGTTTGAGTTTTTAACACAAAACACTGTGGCAGCTCAGCAACAGTTAGAAAAAAAAATAGGATATTTTTTATGTTACAAATCCATGTAGAGTTCTTCAAGCGTAGTAAAATAGCATTTAGTTGGATAACGAATTGTTTGATGTTTAGTAAATTGTGAAAATAGCAAATGCCGATTGTAACAAACAAATAGCGGTATGAACAGGTGTTATGTAAAGTAGCTACAAATTGAAAAAAAAAATACATTTTGCCCATACGTGTGATAACTTATGGATAGCAGCAGTCCTCCAGACCGAATTTTGGCCATGGCGGCCAATTTCAGCGGAGACTAGCCATTGGTGCAGGAGGTATTATATAACAAAACACATATTAATAAAACTTAGTTATGTATAACAATCGTCTACTTTCTGTCCATTTTGAAATATGAGAACAGTTTTTACTGAATTAACGAAATAACGTTGCCAAAATAATTGAATATAATTATTAAATTTTGTTTTTTGATAGCGTATTTACACAGTGGTGCGATTGGCGAGGCGAGCATGTGATCGGTTCACTAGCCATTCGCCTCGCCACTCGTGTGCGCGCAGGTAATCTCTGTTTACACTTTCGTATGTAAATTAACACGTACGGTTTTTGGAATGGCGAATTGCATTGTTAAAACCCCTTACGAAAATGATTTGTTCTATATTTTTAAACAATGTAGCTTTTCAGTTGAGGCAATCATAAAGACATACACTTCGGAAAAGGACTATTTAAGAATAATGCAGAGTTACCTCCCTTTTGTCACTTGAAAGCTAGCTGTGGCCTCGAGTTTCACTTTTCTAAGAAAACTTCTACATGTACCCATATCAATTTATCCAGGACGTCTAATGGTTAGCGTAGCTGCCTTGAGGATGCCCGTTAATAAACTCACCCAGTAAATTTTGCATACGTCAATGAAATGACAAAGAAGTAAATTAGGTCTTATTTCTATTCACTTATGGGTCACCACGTTTTATTATATGAAAGGAGTGGCGGTGGAGTGGTGAATCACGCTAATCCCTCATAACTTTCTTTCATGGAGCATGGAGGTCAGTTGGTATTAGCGACACGTTTCGATAAAAAATTTAAGCTTTAAAAAAAAACGTTAAATAATATTATGTAAACAAGTTTGTTAAGTGCGTTAAAGTCGTTATCACACATTGTGTTAGTGACTGAGATCTTGCGCTTATTCTGTAACTCGTTGTGTTGTACCAGTTAGGTAAAATACGTAAGGCATACTTTAGTCAAAAGGTGATCCTTTTGACAACATACATTTTGTACCCAAGAATTAAAGTAATAAAGCAGAAAATAAAATAATCATTTTCATAAGTAGAAATAGCATCCTGAACAATTAACTTACAACAAAATTTATGATTAACCCCAAGTTGCTATTGGAGTTAAAAGTCATAATTCAATATTATCTACAATATTTAATAAGAAATAGGTAGTTGTCAAAAATATGAATCCTAAGGTCTGGCAAATTGCTAATTGAAAACCCCAATTGTGTCAAGCTTTTTGCATCTTTTAAGATTCTTTCTTGATCCTTTTCAAGCGCATTGGATATAGATACAAACGATTACTATTTAACTACTATGTCGGAGCGAGGCATTTGTATATTGGAAATTATTTTCAATCGGTGGGAGAGTGACCAGTCTGAGGCGAACTCTACAGAGTTGTGCGATACGGATGGAGCACAACTCCTTCCCCGCAGGGGAAGCCGATCCTTACCTAACTTCACTGATTTAAGAAAACGACGATTTAAACTATATCTTTGTTGTTCATTATATATTTTACGTTTACTAATATCAATAATGAGGAACCATTTTACGAAAAGCGTTTTTTTTTTATATCACGCAGAAACTGCCAGATGTATTTAAATTAAACTTCGCTAATTGCATTATTTTATAATATTTTTATCCCGGACAAGCGAAGCGGTAAAAAGTTGCATCGCCGGAATGATGTATTTAGGTGAAACCTTCAACAGTTAGTGGCCGGATTTTAAGAAACTCAGGAATCGTTCTTTTTAGGATACTAGTAATTGCACCATGGGGCAACAAAAATAAGCACCACATGGATCAAATGCGAAACAAGCCAACTTGACAAATGATTAACAATTCGTCTACCCTCTTTACTTCTACTCCAAGGCTCAGACTCGACTCAGTTGTCACAAACGGAATGCTATCAATTTTAAATTGTGATTTAATATTGTTTCCGCTTTCGACGCGGTAGTCGACCGAGTCAGTCAGCAGGCACTTTTAATATACTTAAGTAATTTCATTTATTAAGAATGTCGATAAAACAAAACGTCTTGGCTCTATTTGCACAGTTACGTTGAACTCTGTGACCATGTATGTAAAGCCTGTTCTGAAAAAGTGAGCAATGAACATAAATTTGAACAAGATTATCAATTTTGTATGCTAGCGATCATTTTCCCTTCCCATACGTGACAGAACCCGGGCAGCTATAAGGACCATGATATGTGATGTGACGCGTGACGGCATTTAAACGGTATACGGTAATTTTCAAAGCATACGTCAAAGCGCGTTAACGTACGCTCGTGTGAACAATTATGACTGATAGGAAGATCCGTATCCGATCCGAAGTGGACCGTACACTTCGAAAGCACTACGACCTGATTTTTGTATAAATGTAGTAAATGGATACCTCCATTTACTATATTAATACATGTATTTATGTCGTAGAGGGTAAAAGTACGTTGTACATAGGAAATATTTTCGTGAATTAATTGAACTCTGTCTGTTTTTTAGATCATCACGAGAAAAGCTGGACAGTTTTAAATGAAACTCACTGTTGCATAGCTGCTAGCATATCTTAAAAACTAAGACATTTTATTTTAATCTTTCGCATGGGTTCTTTTAATCTGGCTATAACGCGTTTGTCGCCATACAAAACAAAGGTCATAAACGAGTTAAGGTTTCGTCGAAAAGGTGTAGTTGAGTTAATTTATCATTTAGTCAATGTGGACAATTTGATTAATAACAGTTAATTCAATATTATTTTTCAATATCCAAATGGACGGAATCGCGTTACAGAGTTTTAGGGTGCAAACAGACCGCGGTCGATCGACTCGATTGTAACATTCGAGACATAATTAATTATACAATATGGAGGCGACGGTTCGGCCGGTCGGTCTGGTTGAACCCTTATTGGTAATTATGGTATTTGTGCTGTTTTCAGACTTCCACGCGGGCGGAGTCGCGAGTACAGCTAGTTTTAAAAAATAATGCATGATTAGGATGTTATTATCTATAATAGCATGATATTTTAATTTTCTGTTTTTTTTTTTTTGGTTACAAGATGAATGATACCCTTACTTATAAGTTGTTTCATAAACTATGCAGTGTCTGCTCAAACCTATGCTTTTGTTTCGTAAAGGTTTGACATAGTTGTAGCTTGATGTAGCCGGTTCTACTTATTACTAATCAACTGCAACTGGCAAAATCTGGGCACTTCGACTTTTAGAGACGTCGCGCGCAACGCGACTGCGACCACGGTTAGTGGCTGCAGAGACCAAGTAAAGTATCGTAACTCCAATACGCATCGCGCACTTGGCCGCACTTGCGGCCAAATCCGCATCTTTGGTAGAGCTTCTTCGACCAGGGTTTTGACCACGTCAGCCGTGGTCTTGCGCGAGAACGCGAGCTTCCTTAGCCGTGACGGTTCAGTATAAGATTATGCAGTGGCATGTATTTAATCGAACCTCAAATAATTCTCATTTTGCTTTCCTAAAAATATTATTGAACACTAATATAATGAATGCGCCTCCTTTGTGACCCTCAAATAATTACAATTCTGGAAACCTAAAAATATTAAACGGCCAAGTAACTGCGACCAACTTGGGATGTAGTCAGTCGGTTGGTCACTGTTCTGATCTAACCAAACCCATTTGGTCGGGGTGCCCTTGCTTAGTTACTACGATCAATTCGGCTCTGGCGTGGTTGGTCACGGTTTTTAGCAAGCATATTCAGCATGAAAACTTAATAGCTGACTAGGTTGGGCGTGAAGAGAGAGCCAAAAATATATTTGAAAGGTCTCATGTAGGAGCCCTGCGGCATGAGCCCCGCTTTCAAATTTCAGAAAAAGATAAAAAAGTAACGGGTTGTTCAGCGCCGTTGATTTTTATGTTGGGCCGCACTCAAAACGGCCGCACTTAAATAGGAAAATGACAGTGACGAAGATATTGTGGGGTTTCAAAAATTTAATTGTACCTTTTTTTGAAAGGATATTCAGCTCGAATTAAAGTCTAGTATTATCTTACCTGCTATTGTTCCGGGACCTGATAGTGAATATAAAAATATCTGACGGATAATGGAGGCTTTCAGCAAATCTGACGAGGTTTCATAAATCTAGAAGAGGACCCAAAAGTAATCACAATTTTACATTCATCTCTAAATCAATCTCTGTTCTTCACACTCGCCTACTCAGCTATTCAGTTTTCGTGCTGAGTATGCTTGCTGAGAAACCTAACCTTACACGTGTATGGTCGAGATGCCCCAGCTGCTTAGTTACTGCGACCAACTGTGGGAAAAGGCCAGCAAGATAAAAAGAGGCTCAATTATTAAAAATTGTGCATCATTATAAGCCCAAAAAGATTTTAGAAGTTCATTAATTTAAAAAGCATACAAATTATAATTATAGCTTTCAATTAAATAAAATGTGTATGTTTTGAGATTTGAGAATTAATTTATATAGAGTAATGACGAAATGCATCTTATTAAAATTACTAAAATAAACTTTTTAACTAATACATAAAAAGGTTCCAGAATTAGTAGCTAAAAGAATTGAATAATTCTTATTGTCTTATTTAGTATTGTATTTTGACAACTTGTATAATTCCATTGAATTGTGCTACTCGTGCAGCTAGTTAAACTTACTTCATACAGACTATTATGGTTTTTGTTCAAGATTGCACCTGTTAGAACCACTAGGAATACTTAAAACAGTCTTAAATTAATTTTGCTCTTAGGTATACGCCCATCTGCTCAAAAACGAAGTCATAGAGTACCTATCATCGACCCTAGAACGCGTAAGTACAAAAGACAGATATAAAAAAATTATACGTTGTTTGAGCAACTACTATTTACGATTTTATTTTATTTTATTTCAGAAAAAGATATTTTCTCAGATATAAATACCAACGACACAAATTTTTTAAGCAGCGAAGCTAACGATCGACACACCCCGCAGCCAACCGTAAGTACATATACTTATTTCACCATTATTAAATAAAATGCAACATTTGATTATGTTGAAAAATTACGACATACCTATATTTTCACAAAGTTTTATAATTGAATAAACCATGTTAGATAGATATATAATAGGTTAAGGAAAAAGTTTCTTCGCATATTTTAAGAAAATTAAAAAAAAAATTATTTACATTTAACCAAAGTATGTAGGTACCATTTTGTTCGATAACTTTTTGCCATCTTGTACATGATCCCATTGCTATAGAAATTTTGGGACTTCTGATACCGCGACAAGTGATTTTGGCAGTCCTCTCGTGATGTTAACCTGACACTGCCTAAAGAATTAGAAGAAAGAAGAGAAGACACCGAAACAGGTGGAAATCTGAAGGTGCAAGGTCAGGACTATACGGCGGATGCATTAACACCTCCCAGCCAAACTCTCTTAATTTTTGCTGAGTGGGTAAAGATGTGTGAGGTCTAGCGTTAACATTATGAAAAACCACACCCCTTCTGTTGATTAATTCCGGCCGCTTTCTCTCAACTTCTTGCTTTAATCTCATCAGTTGTTCGCAGTAGAGTTCAGAATCGATGGTCCTGCCTGGTGGTAACAGCTCATAATGAATAATGCCCTTCCAATCCCACCACACACACAGCATCACCTTTGCGAGTTCACCCGGGTTTCGCCACAGTCTGTGAAGCCTGAACGGCCTTTGACCACGACCTTTTTCGCACGTTCTTGTCGTACGTGATCCACTTTTCATCACCAGTTATCAGCTTCTTCAAAAATGGTTCGGTTTCATTACGTCGTAATAAAGAATCAGAAATGAGTACACGGTTCATTAGGTTTCTTTCAGCGAGCTCGTGAGGTACCCAAATATCGAGCTTTTTTGTGTACCCAGTTTTTTTCAAATGCGCCAAAACTGTTTTGTGGTCAATTCCCAGTTCTTCAGCTACGTCGTAACTACTGATATGCCGATCTTGCTCCACTTTTTCAAAAATGGCATCCATTTTATCCGTAATAGGGCGACCAGAGCGACGTGCATCTTTGACATCAAAATTTCTGGATTGAAAACGCTTAAACCAAATTTGTGCTACTCTCACAGACACTGCACTAGGTCCATAAACATCGCATTTTTTCGCGGCTTGCGTTGAATTTTTACCTTTTTTGTAGTAAAATTTTAAAATGTATCGAATTTCTTCATTAGATTCACTCATCTTGACAGTACGATAAACAAATGAAAATCACAAATTTTCCTAATTTGAATTTGGAATTATGTTGTTTAAAATTTAATCAATGATACCAAAACCAGCCAGATACAAATAGTATAGCCAAAGAGATTTTATTACAACTTCATACATACTATAATGCGAAAAGACTTTTTCCCCAACCTAATATATATTGTGATTGATTTAGAAAAAACAGTTTATACTGAATTTTTTACAATATCTTTTTTTTCTCGACATGTAAAAGAGACATGTTGGAAGAGTAGTTGTCTACTGTATAAGCAGCCTTCGCTTGGCGACAACGACGCGATTATTTGTACAGTAAATTTCCAATTTGATTCAATTCATGGTGCAATTTGATTAGTATAAATTTCTTCGAATAAGTTTGCTTTTTGTTATGTTTTAGTATTAAAATGGTATACGATACTATTTCAGTGTACCGAATATTCCTAAGAGTAATTCTAATTCTTGAATTTGATTTAATTCAATTTAATTATACTGTTCTTACACTTCGCCATTATCATTATTGTTGTGATTTTTGTGTGACAGACTCAAAAGAGCACGAGGCGAATATTTCTGGAGTCACAATAGAATATGCCTTTCTTTTGTTTATTGTAGTAATAGTAATACATTAAAAAAACTGAAATAGTATGGTTGACATTAATCATCACCATAAAAGATATTCTTTATTTATTCTGCAAGAACAGACAAAACCTCCCTCATTGCACCTGTCCCACTGCCGCGCAGTATGTTATGACACCCAAAACAATGACATCTTTTTCGACCACTAATCGTCGACGGTAATCATGATTAGGAATGCAGTAGTAGAACTCCCGTGTGCCAGTTCTGTTTGGTTCTTGAGTTTTTTTGCCATAAATCAGGAAAATAATTCTAATCCAAAAAATATATGATACAAAAGGTTGTTAGGATAGCTTCCCTTACTGCCTCGTCTCAACTTCCACCCTGTTTTACTCAGATCAGACAAGGAATCAAGACAAGCGTCATCATCAAGCAGAATAAGCATCATCCTTTGATACTTTATTTGCTTCTTTGGAATGCTGCTGTATATGTGTCCGGATATGTACTAAAATAATTACTCGCCTATCTCATGGAATACGGAAAATGGCAAGGCCGATTATTCGTAAAATATTTAATTTAATTTGTATCAAATTTAGAAAAAAACGTATAAATAGGTATTTTCTTTTTCTTAAGTAGGTACAAACCTAAAAGTTACCAAAAAATATTGGTGAATGTGATTTTGTAGCCCTATCAAATGATTTTGTACAAACTTCTGTATCTTTAATATTTTTTGGACTAGAATTATGTTTCTGATTTTTGGCCCAAAAAAATGGTTAATTTTTCTTTTTTTTTTTTTCGTGAACCGACCGGAACTGGCACACGGGAGTTCTTCTCTTGCACTACTAATCATAATTACCGTCGGTTTGTGGATGAAAACAATGATGTAATTTTTTTTGGGTGTCATAACATATTGTGTGGTGCCACGTCGTCGAGGGAGCGACTGGCCATTAGCTGTCTTTTCGCTCAAGAAACGTAAAATCAATGCACTCCCGCTGGATGACGATTAGCAAGGAGCTACTTTAGGTCGCAACTAGTAACGAATCTTAGATCAGCGAGAATATTTGTGACCACCACAACAGTATCGCTAAATAAGATATTTATTAGATTAAAACAGCTCTAATTTAGTCGCTTCGACAAACTAGTGTATATAGAGCTCGCCAACAATTAGAACAGTCTGCTACTTATCATCAAGTTTGTTGTAACGTCTATAGCCATCTAAACTTCCCTCGGTGACATTTCTCGGAGTGACGGTCCTTAAGCAGTAAATCTGGTATATTCTTGTTTACTCGTGGACTTGTTACTAGTTCCTTGCTTTACTTGCTCCTCTCTAATCGGCGGTGGGTTAGATTCATGTAGCCGCAGTGATAAGAGCTATAAAAAAAAAACTCGATCAGCCAGAACACTTCTTATAAGTTATTTAATAACCCTTGTTTTCTTGTCGTCTGCCGACTCTTTCCCAGATACTAGCTCAACGAGCTCTTTAATTTTTTGTCGGTGGGACAAGTGCCTTGAACAGGTTGATAAGTAGTTTTTAAAGCGAAGTCTGCTTGTAAATTTCGCATCAATTCAAATATAAAACTCGAAAATACATAGTAGAATTACATACCAGTCGCAGCCAATAGTATCGTAACATGGCCACTGCTCTGTCACGGTACCGTCACCCAGCTGCAGCGTTTGGTCGATCCATTTATCAGGTAAATTTTAGTGTAATGTAGTTAGTCTCGAAAAAACATCAAACAAAATGCATGAAAGATTGCTACTGCGACTTGTGGCGGCATCGAGTGGTCGAAGTGGGGTAAAATCTATGAAAGTTGGTCTACTTCTCCTCTAGCCATGAATAACACACTGCAGTTTTTAAATTTCCTGTCTCCGTAATTTCATAAATATTGGTCTAAACTTGCACATATTACATGGAAAATGTGATATTAGACGACATACAGACGAATGGATATGATGGAATTAATAACTGGAATTAGTTACGATGCAAGTTGATTTTCTACTTAAATTAACCTATATATATTCATTGCTTTAGAGGGGTAGACCAAAATTACCACATTGTTGGCACCGACTAGACCATGCGGCGCTTACGTGAACATGAAGGTCATTATTTTCACCAATACAAATAATGACAGAGATTATTAGTTAATAAACTACTTTAAATTATTTTTATCCAGGAGCCAACACCCAGTATCGCAGAAGAATTCAATAGAATGGTCAACGAAGTCGCCAATCAACCTTCTTGTGATAACACTATTAAATCGAATTATGTATCAAAGAACGTGGATGTACCCGTGGCATCTACGGCAAGCTCTGTCCAAACTCAACCAAATGCAATAAGCTCTATAAATAATAATTTAGTAAAGTCTGAAATATTAACTGTTAACGAAAGTAAACATTTAGGATCTGATGTTGCTGTGGAATCAAATGAAACACCAATAGTATCAGCAATATCAGACAGTCCTGTTATAGTGCCTAAAATGCCTATGAATATTAAGCAACTACAAAAGAATAGTGAACCGACAGTTCAGTCTTTAGTCCTAGATACAAATAAGAATATACCACCTAATAAGCAATTTAAACAAAGCAAAAATGTGCCTCAAGTCGAAGAATTAGAAAAGCCCCCAGAAAATATAATTGTTGCACAAGTAGCCATAGCCACAGTAGCTCCAATTACGACCTCGACAGCGATAACGTCTACTATCACACCAGTGCCTGCTTCAACACAAACAACTTTCTCTACCGCGGCTCCAACACCTGTCCCTGTTCCCACGCCTGCCCCTCAGCCCCAGAGGATACGAGAACCAAGAGAAAGAGTCAAATCAGAAGACAAAGAAAAACACAAAGAGAGGGAATCACAGGAAAAAGAATCCGTGTCTGCATCCAATAAACCTAATGGTCCGACACCTGTAGGTAAGTAAAACTATCTTCTTAATCTATCTATATATGTTAATAATTATCATTGCTTTCATCGCTGCGGCACCGCCGGTAGAACACTTATTTATTAGTTGTTACATTTGCTTTGTTCAGTTGCACACATAAACCTACTGCTTTCGATGTGAAGTTGTATCGTTCCACCAATAATACTTTAATTATTATTCGTGGATGGATATGGTTATGTTTGAGAAATTGTGGGTCCGTTTCGTACATTTGCCTCTTTCACGCTGACTTTTGTTGATTCCGCCGCGAAAGCGGTGAACGCATTTTGCGCAAATAGAACACGATGCAATTGAACTACCCTTAATACCGTTTTTTATCTGACTTGTGAATATTCGAGAAGGATCTCTTGTACACCTATTGCCGGACGATGCCTCAACCTGTTAAACCGCAAACTCACTGCACAACACATTATGAAAACCTATCCCTTTTATTCAATAATTTACATACATACATAAATTATGTGTAATGTCAATGAGACGATTTTTTTTTCAATTAAGTGTATGCAATGGAAATTGAAAAGCGGTATAGTTATTAGTAACTATACCGCTGGGCGGTGACTTATTGGTTTAGTTCACCAAAGGTAAACTAATCAGGTATCTAAATTAAGTTTGTGTTTGATGTTTATCTTTTCGAGATAATTTTGCTACGTTTACCAAACCATAGACGTTTTTCGATTCGAGACTTTTCGGACGGATAAGTAGGGACATTCCCTTTTGCCTAGGCCGCACTCATCGCGATAACGCGAATATTCGTGATAGCACGATGTATGTAGCCGAACATTCGCGAATACTTCGCGACTTCGCGTGAAGGCGAATACGCTTCGCTCCGCTGTCGGTAAAATGTCGCAGATCAAAGGGTTTTATCGCGATGCACTTCGCGTACCCGGCCACACTTCAGTCGGCCGGCAGCCATCGTACGAAGCGGATGTGTGCAAGTTTGCGCCAACATGGATTGGAGTAACGATAAAATTTTAAATTTTATGAAATGAAAATTATAAATTTTATGCCTTTTTCTTGCTTTCATTTTGTTTTTTAGATGACACAAATGTAAAATATAATTATTCGCTGCCATATAATATAGAGCAACCGTGGCGTCCATTTTGAGTTTTGTGTTAGTTTATCGTTGGTTTATCGCAATGAATCTGCGAGCGATGTAATGTGGCCACGCACCTTCGCTGTAGAGCGAAGTCACGAAGCTTCGCGGCGATTGTTATCGCGATGAGTGCGGCCTAGGCATTTGCGGTAATTTAACCAATTGGGATGGCTTCCTCTTCACGAATTTAACTTGAAACTCACTACAAACGCATACCTACACATAGGTACGTTCAAATAGATTACTTAGTTAATATTCTGATCCAAAGCATCACGTCGACCGGTATGAGACGTCAGTCACGTGCATAAATATATTTCTATGGACAGTACGGTAATAATATCTGATATCATGATTCATCCATTGATATCTGTCGTCAAGATGACGGCAAATATATGAGATCATTTGGGAAAGGTGGCAGCACAAATATGTGACATCGATGGAACATCAAAACTATCTGACGAGACAGCATCACCAAAATATAAGATGCTGCATTGAATTCAAAAATATGTCGCCTCTTAGATTGTAATAATATCGGACATGATGAATAAATCTTATGCCTCGTTGTAGTCAAAAATACATATCTGTCATCGATATAGAAGAAAATTAGAAACACACTGTCAGGTTTTTATGCTTCCAAAGTGGTGAATCATCAAATCAGATATTATTGCCGAGTGGTTCATAGTATCTAATATATTAATAAAATTATGCTCGTGACTGTACTTTAGGGTCATTTATAAGACCTTGGAAAAACTTTTTCAAGTTCGCTGTACGCTTTCTAAAACGTTCCTTGTATATTTTATGATTATTGAATACTTGTTTATCCTTTATTTTTTAATATATTATAATTATGTTACGTCTAATATACGGCAGTGAAATTAATCAAATCAAGTGTTTACGGTCGTTTCATTGGAAACAAAGTTGACCAACACTTACGCAAAATTGTTTACAATACATACGAAACATTTACCTACGTGCAACATTCCATTTTGCCACTTGTTTCCCACAACACAAAACATTTTTGCTTAGCTTTGTTTCCCAAGCAATACGAGGGATTTTTGATCTGGTCAAAGGTAAGTCAAGGACACTGACCATTTTCCATCAAGGGGGAATTATTTAAAATCCTCTCTGTAAGGGCTATCCGAATAACCACCCAAGTAACTTCAGCTATTATCATCCATACTTTAATTGCTACAATACAGTCAATTTGAACTGCTTCCAGCCGTTTTCATGTGATGAGATAAGACACAGACAAGGCAAAAAACAAAAAATATATCTATTCATTTTGGATTCATTACTTATTTATAACTTAAATCTGTGGTTCTCGTGAAAACATTTGCTATGTACAAACCAGTACAGTACGCGTAGAATGACCACCATAGAAACGGATTTTTTCGACGGAAGAATAGACAAAATAATAAATCGTTTATTTATAAAAAGGGAATACATTTACATTTAATATCTTAACAATTAAAAATAGCGCACAGTTGCTAATTTGCCTGAACTAGGTTAAACATGTGCTTCAGGCTAGAAAGTGCATAAATACTTAATGAAATAAATCCATTAACAAGAAATATAACGCAAAAACTAAATTAAAAATTTAGGTAAATAAAAGTAAATAATAAAATAGCATGTTAGCGGTTTTATTTGCAGTCAATAAGTAGGTCTACTGTCTGTGCATTAAGTATAATTTTTTTTACAGCTGTAGTAATTTAGTTTATAGATACTTAGTTTTCTATTTAATCTATTGTACAGGAATGGACCTAAGAATAAAAAATCATTATAATAAAAAATCATTCTACAAAGACATGTTTTGAGGGTGCATTAGACATGCACTAGATCATTCCGTCTCATATTAGTGTTGTCGGCATTGTAGGCAAGCATGGTGTGCTGTTTTAATACTATATAAGTGCATAATGAAAAGCTGCATAACCATAAGCCGCCTGTAATGTTCACACTGATGGGACACAGGCCTCTATCTGTGAGAGGGCCGTAATTCACCACGCGAGTCTAGTGCGGGGTGGTAGATGACACATGTCTCCGTATTTTTGGTTTTAGAACATGGAACACGGTTTCCTAATGATGTTTTGCTTCATCGTTTTGAGAGCAGTGGTGATAAAATAATTTACACAAAGTAAAGCGCCTGTCAGGGTTCGAGCCTACGACCTACAACTCGGTAAGTCGCGGAGGTTACCACTGCCAATCGATTCTGTAAAAAACCTACCGTGAAAACTAAGGTGAAGTGAGCTTAGAGTGAGCTGTCAATAGTGTCAATCCCTAGCATTAGAGTTGGAACGACGGCTCACTCCACGCTCACTTCACCTTAGTTTTCACGGTGAGATTTTTACAGAATAGGTCGGCTGGACCACCACTGCTCCACTGATATAAAAGCTACATTATTGCGGGGTGCCCTTGAATATGTTTCATTCCACGCGGGCGAAGCTAGTCTTATCTCTCTATGTCCATATGTCCTTTTAGATTAAAAGTGGTTGGGCGTTCATGAAGCGTGAAAAACGGAATGGACTTCATTAGCCGTAGTTGGACACCTGACAACGCACAATGAAGGGTTCCGTAGTTGGAATGAATTAATCCCAAGAATCAATTTAACATTGTAGTTTAAAAACACATCTTTTCCCATGCATTCGAACTGCAAATGTTACTTTGTACGCAGAATATTGAGATAGTTACCATGTTATTTGAACATGAAATGAACGCGCGCAGTTCGCGGCTCGCGAGCGGGGCTCATTCGCAAGGTCTGGACGCACCATATGTTTTTTTTAAGACTACAATTTTACCTTATTTTACATTATTGTACGCTACCACCACAAATGAATGAATTTTGTTTCATCAAGAACTATTTTCGGTATTTTTTTTTCTCTAAAATTTTGTCTCTGTAGTTTCGGAGATAAAGAAGTTATACATATTATATGAATAACTTTAAAAACTATTTATTTTAAAATTATAAAAAATAATATGTGAGAACCTAACAGTAACAGACGCTGTTTTGTCTGTGACAGACGGACAGACAGACACACGAGTGATCTTATAAGGGTTCCGTTTTTTTCTTTCGGTCTTATGAAACCCTAAAAATACAATACCCGCCAAACTTATCATTTCCCTGCCCCGCTATATAACAAGTTATTGTCATTTTCAAACGTCCAATAACCAAAATTGTATTAACATAAGATATTCTAGTTCTATTCTTTTCATTCTTTCGACTTTTTACATTTCAATACGGGCTCACACACGGGCACTTCCCACGGGTGCGATCTATTCTCTTCTTGTTCTTGCGTGTCGACGGAAACTATAACACGAAAAATGTACTTACCTATGTATTTTTTTAACGATTGCGATTATGCGATCTGCACCCTAATTGCTTAACACACAATCAATCTCAATCTGAATCATTTTGAAGGATATTGCTAATCCATTGCTTCATATGTTCAAAAAATGTGCCATGACGTGTCTGCTCAACAACGTAAATAACGCAATGAATGTTGTTGAACTGTCAAAATGAAACCAATTCCGAATGATCGTGTGTTACTCAATTAGGGTGCCGAGGTGATATAGTGATATGGGAAAACATCAAGATTTCTGTTAGTGTTCGCAACTGAACCAAAACAAAATGTATGTAGAAGTTTATATGGAAGTTTAACATACTTCTACATAGTAAACCATGTCGAAATTATCATGATTGGAGACGAATATTTCTTGACTATTTTTTGACACCAAATTCAAATTAAAAAACGTAAGCGTTCCGCGGTAATCAGGTGAGGATTGTGGCGAGAAAGGCTCATCAATCCTTACCAAGGCACCTTTATATCTGTGGAAACACTATTTATTTATTATTTATTTCACATTATTATTATTTATATATTTCACATTATTTCCTTTATTTGAAAACAAACATATAAATTATATTTTTAAATATTAGAATATAAAAAGTATAAAAACATTTAAAAATGTACAAAATAGTAGCCCACCGGTATCGGGAACAGGGTCCAAGCTCCCGGTGGTCAGGGCTCCAGAGAGAGGAACCTCCCGACGATGCGAGCCGCGTCCAGAAGTACCGCTTTCTGAATCAAGCCCTTGATCCAGCTGCCCAACGAGAGCCTCCTCAGGTGTTGGTCGAGGCTCTTGGCTACTAAGCCATTGGCTGTCACGACTATCCGCACAATGGTCGCTGAGTCCGCATCCCACATGCCGACAACCTCGCGAGCCAAGTCAAGATACTTGATTTGTTTATCTTTCTCGGCTTTTACGAGGTTGTCATCATGCGGGACGGTTATGTCAACAATCATTGCGCGCCGCTCTGATTGATCCATCACCACTATATCAGGCTTAATGGCAACAATAGTCCTGTCAGTGATGATGGATCGATCCCAGTACAATGTGATATTACAATTTTCGAGAACTGGGTCGGTACATACCTGTAGTACGGCACCTCCGATTCCACAAGATTGTATTTCAGAGCAAGTTGCTGATGGATTATTCTAGCTACAACGTTGTGTCTATGCAAGTACTCTCCGTTAGCTAGACGAGAACACCCGGAGATAATATGCCTGATTGATTCCCCCGGCCGGTGGCATGCCCGACAGATGTCAACCGTGCCGTCTTTCACATTAAATCTCCGGTCATTGTTCGTCATCATAACTTCGTCCATAATTGCAAAGACAAAACCTTCGGTTTCTCCAAATAGGTCACCGAAACGCAGCCAGGCTACGGACGCTAGTAGATCTACACCGGGCCCATGTAGGGCCCAGAAGAAGCGTCCGTGAAGCTCCTTACTCTGCCATACCTCCATGCGTTCATTAGTGTCAAGCACTACTGGCTTGCGCCAGTTCTCTTTACCCAAGGAGAGCGGTGTTTCACATTATTATTATGATTGTGTGGAGACGTTCACCACACAATCCTCACCAACTTACAGCTATAACTTCGGAATCATAATGCGACTATTTTTTAGACCTTGGTGAATATTTAGGACTAATTTTTGGCGTTCTCAAAATTTATATTCATAATATTTTTAAATGTGAGGATTGTGTGGTGGAGGACACGAAAATAACGTCTTTTAAACGGCAGAGGTTGGCTTACAAATTTAATATGATTGCGACTACTAAAAGTTTAATTTTATAGTAAATCAATTCTCATCTATAGACATTAGTTTCAAGCCGATTGTAAACTCATTTTTACACTAAAATGTATTTTAAGGGTTCCCGCAGCCAAATGGCAAAAATGGAACCCTTAAAATTTCGTCATGTCCTCTGATGTCATACAGCCATTTTACTCTGAGACACAGCATCGATGAAAATTGAAAAGGTGTATTTTCTTTGCACCGCTAAACAATGGTGTAGTGAAATAAAATTATAGCGGTAGCATTCCCCGTAAATGTAACTGAGGAATAAAAAAAAACCTATGCTCATAAGCCTGGGGTATTGTTGGATCTCATAATTAAAATGACAAAGATGTTCCTAAGTGACTTCGCATTTTAATTGAATAGTTTTTGAGATAGCTATAGGATATTTTCGGTTACAACCGCAGAATTAACTTAGTTTTTTAGTCTTTTAAGTAAAGTAAAGTAAGTAAGTAAGTAAGTAAGTAAGCAAGTTATTTAGGTCGATAAAATTAATGTTGTGCTATCGTAAATATTCATTCCAACTACGGAACATTTCACTGTCGGGGGCCGACATATAACTGGCCAGTTTTTTAAATTTCGTTGGGAACCGCCACAAAATAAAAACAATTTCTATTCCTCCAGACGTAAACTAATAGGAACAAAAACTATCAAGCTCATACAACTGACAAAAAAATATTGACACGTAAAAGTGTTTGAATTATTTTATCATCGTTCCCAAACAAAAAATTTCTAGCCCTATCTAAAAATAGAATACTGTATCAAACTAATAAAAATAATAAAGAATAAAATCCACATTAAATAATTCTCCAATAAATTTAAATAATATTGAACACCGAACGCATTCTGAATTTAAATTCTGAATATACAAACAGTTCGGCACGAAATTCAATAAATGGCAAAGGTTTGTCGTAGGTCCTGTCCGTTGACTAAATTTTATTATAATATTAATTAGAAAAAGTCATTATTACAAAAAACTAGTGTCCGACCGACGTTTTTCAGCCGAAACCGAAACTTTGGAAGTTAAGAAACAATTAGTTGATTAAAAGACATAATTTTTTGACTCGTCGTTTTTCGGGGATTTGTTACAAATAAATAAAGTTGTTACAAATAATAAAGGGTTGATTTCGCAATCATCAGATATCTTTTATCCAAAGAAAAAAAAATACTTTTGCCAGATTTTGTGTGAAAAACTGTCGAAAGTTTCAAAGCAAAAGGTCCGGAGTAGATCTACACTGCATTTACTACGCTTGTATCGCTGCGAGACAATGACGTTTCACAGCGACTTCGCATAATTTTTTTGCGTCAAAGGTGTATTAAGACCCTAATTGTCGGCGATTTTGAACACAAATTGAGTACAATACCCACGTATTTTTACTTGTTTAAAAATATTTGTCACATTTCAAATCGTATATACAGAAACTTTCAGCGGGGCAGTAAGAGGAAGTACCTTATCCGTTGCAGCTACGCGAAAATGGTCTTAGGAGACCATCCATATTTTTTTATGGAATTTTGATCCCCCTTTACAGATTTTCAAAAAAAATTAAAGTGTAATTTTTTTTTAAAATCTGTGAATGGAATGTAAACACTCACGATGGACTAGTAACTTCGACATATTATATCAAAACAACTTCATTACCACAATTTTTTTTTAACTTACACAATTGGCTGAATTTGCCAAATAATGAAATGATGTATTATTTACTGCCCCTGTAGAGGAAGGAGATGTTGTTGGATGTTCGAAATCTCCAATTTTTATGTTTATTATCCTCGACCACGACTGTTATCAAAATGGCGATTATCGCATTTAGTCTTGGATTTTATAAAGGGAAATTAATCTAAATAATCTCAAAATCAAGCTAAATAATCAAGATTGAATGGCTTTAATGAGCATTTTATCCAAATCTCTCAATGCACGCTCATAAGATTTGTTTGGTAGCATATACAGGATGGATTTTCGTGATGGGGCAGTAACGACACCTTAAACGTTGTAGCTTCAGGTAAACAGTCTTAGGAGACATTTCCTCACTTTTTTAGAAATTTTGACTTGCATTCACAGATTTTGAAAAAATGTGCAGTCAACATAACAGGAAAATAGGCAATTTTCACAAAAACTTTTTTCTATGTCAATCGATCCAAAACCTTTATTCGACCAACTGAGGTTTGAGTAAGTACTAGAAAAGTTAGAAATGATAATAAACTTTTCCCATACATTTTGTAGGAAATAAGACTACAACTTACTTTTTAAATGATAGATAAACTGACCGCTAAAATGAAGACTTTATTCCCAACAAGATGGCGCTCCACTACACAACAACCGCCATAGCCGTTCTAATTCAAACCGACAATTCGGAAAGCAGTGAATAGGAACATAATGCTCCTAAACCGTGGCCACATCGCATTTCAAAAATGAACTACATATATGAAAAGATATATATACGACAGTATTTCAGGTACTCAAAGATTTACTTACCACGATTCTCTATGTAATTAATTCTAGCACATTATCAGCTGCATATCTTTGGCGATACAAAATGGCTTTGTGTAACTTTTCGTCTGAATACAAATAAATGATTAAATCAAAACCAAATAGTTGAATGGAATAATAGAAACACATAAAGTAAAAAAGTAAAATTTCTTGGTTGCCCAAATGTAAAGTTTCAAGTTTTTAATTTGAAGGTTAAATAATAACCAAAGTAGAAGTTACTTTTTGTAGCTGCCAGTTTATCGATGGTAAAAAAAAGTAAATTGGAGTCTCATTCGCAACAAATTGTCTGGGAAAAGTTTTTTTGGGATTTCTGACTTTTCTAGTACTCAAACCTCACTTGGTCTAAGTGAGGTTTTTGATCATTTTTTTGGAAGATATATATATCTTCCGGCTATTGGCTTCAGGGCAGAAACCCGTAGTGCGGTGCCCATTTTTCTTTCACCTGGGAAAAACAATGACCATTAAAAAAAAACTGTTTCAATAAAAGTGCTAACTAACAAAATAGGTACTTACACGACCAAATGTATGGAATGCAACGAAAATCGTTATGATATTTCTCGAATCCGTGATTTAATCGTATTGGCTCCGTGTGAACAACGTTCTATTTCTAATACTGGATAAAATACAATACAATATGATAAGTAAACAGGATGACAGTTTGTATGAAAGTTCGCCTTTTTGCCGATGGGAAATACCACACTTTTTTCCTCTTAAAGTTGTCAAAAAATAAAAGGCCCGTTTTGACATTTGTCATCGCGACGTAACTAGTGAAGTAACCATACGACTCGGTACTCGATACTCACGATAAATTGATTCCAGTTTGTATGAGTATTTGATCGATTTGATTATGTACCTATTGTAAAGTGCATTGGATTAAAGTGCTGATTAGAAAATTTAACTTAAACTTTAATACTGTACGTATTTTGAAATGATACAATGGTACATACGAAAGGTCAATTTGTCTTTAATTTAATAATTTTAGTTACAATAACATTCCCTCAATCACAAAAAGAAATCAAGAAAAAGCGAAAGTGATTGAATCTTTATCCAATCATTTTCTTCGGTTGATGAGCCAAAATCGTCAGTTGAGCTATCGTCACCTGTATATAATTATTTCATTTTCAATTCTATTAACAATATTGACGTCTTTGTCAAAATCTTCCTTTATTATTTTTAGAGTTTTTTCTACCATTTTTGCCCAGTCTTCTTTAGTAATTTTGGCACAGGCTTCTTTCAGCAATGTCATCATTTTCTTAGTGGAGAATGGCGGCTTTGTATTGTGGCGAGCTGCGTATCCTTTGACTTGAGCCCAGATCAACTCAATAGCATTGTACTGACAATGGTACGGCGGCGTTCTTATCATTTGTCTGCTTGACTAACTGTTTTTGAGACGTTTCGTAATAATTAGAAATTGCATGCTACTATAAAGTAAGCGCAAAAATAATGCTCGCAATACATTCCATCATATTATAAAATTTAACGCGCCAAAACAATGTATGTATTTTTTTAAAACACTATGTAATTAATTATTATTTTATTGTTCCTTTCAGTTTCGTTCCAAGTTACATTCTAGGGTATTTCTCAAATGTCAAAACGGGACTTTTATTTTTTTGGCACAACAACAGCAAAATTGACAGCAAAGTGACACAAAAACAAAACAAATGAGTCCTTCCAAGAATTGGTCATTACACGAATAAGGGTATTATACGAATGAGTCTTTTGCAGAATAAGGTATTCCGAGAACTGGTCCTTTTTTTCGCCGTAAACCCAATTGTTTGGTGTTTACTTACTTTCTTTTTCGACCATTCGTTCAGATTTACCCTAAAAAAATTGTGGGTTATTTATATTTTTGCTACCTACTACTTTGTGCGTTGAAATATTTCCACGTTGCGTTTTGTTACTGCTTATCCATACTTCCATATTTAATATTAATGTGAATGAATGATGTGTGAAAGTAACCCTGTATGTCTTATCTGTTTGTTGCCTTTTTACTTCTTAATGGCTGAACGGATTTCGATTAAATTTGCCACACCATGACCCGGGTTTTATATAGGGGACGTACTGCTCGATTTTTGCGACCAATTTTATACCGAGTAAAGGATAATGGCTTAATGCCTAAGAGCGTACCCTGACACAAAGTAAATTGTAGCATTATGAAATAAATATGGTCATCTTTGTTGCCCTCATCGAGTAGTTTAATTAATACTAAGATAGCATGTCTGATTCCGAAAAAAGGTAGGTAGGAAATTAAATTGATATAGGGCTGATTTTTCCAATGCCAGATAGTTTTATCGGAGAAATAATTTTGAATTTTTGACAGTTCTTTCATACAAAAACTGTCAGACGTCAATTTTATTCCACGAATAAAAATAATCTGACGATTGAAAAATTAGCTCTTAATAAAGGGACATATTTAACTTATCCTCTCATAACTTATTGACCTGCTAATGATGGACAATTTTTGAAATTAATAAACCTCTAACTACTTTTTGCGCCTCTAATGTTGCACTTTTAAAATAACTGGGCCTCTTTAATTTTCTGTAATTATTTGAGGTCCACAAGACAAAACATTTATTTAACACTTTCGACTCCACCCACTTTTCATAGAGCTCATACTGGATGCCGCCATACATATTGCAAGTGGACCCTCCAGGAGGGTCACCGGCATTATGTTTGCGCTAAAGTGAGCCCTCGAGGAGGGTCGTCGGCATTAGGTTAGAAGCCGTATTATAAAACACTGTAAAACGAAGTAAAATTGTGTTTTCAGAATGTTATTGTTATATTTAGTATCTCTGGGGGTGTTTACATTGACTAGTGGGGTGGAGACGTGAAATATTGAAAAATTAAAAAATTTAGTAAAAGTATAATCGCTCGCAAAGGTTAGACCAACAACCAACAAAAGGTTGTCCAACCTTTCTGAAATTTTCACGCAATGCAATATTTTTTTATTTTATTAAATAGAAACAATAAAAAAATTACATTATGCAATATTAGTAGTTTTTTATGTAATCAAAACGTAATTGTTTTGTTCTATTAATTACTTGCCGCTCATGATTCACTCTAGAATTATCTACTTTCAATCGTTATTCATATAATCGATATTTGAGAAAGTACGTATAAAATAATTACAAAAACTCCGATTGAGATAAGAACTGATTTATTAAATGTCTTTTACCTGTAGCTTCGCTCCCGTGTTTCTTTTGCCTCTCATTACCTTAAGTTATTCCAGCTATAAACTAAACGTCTTGTAGCGACAACATAGCTATGACGGGTTTATTGAACGTTTATGAATAGAGAATTTTATAATAGGTTTATTAGTTCTAATGAGCATTTTAACTAATGAGTGTTTTAAACCTATTTTAGTGGATTTTTATGAATAAGTCTGTCATTATTCCGTAGGTAGCTTCATTCATTACGTGAAAGAAGACAAACGGAAATCATACACTACCCATTGGTAAGATACATATGTACATGAATAGGTATGCGTTTTGGGGCTACTGAAGTTATGTATTATTAGGCATTTGGTTGTGTGGCTGTTAATATCTCCTCGGAAGTTACAGAACAGATTTCGTTAAGGTTTTTGCTTTACATAAACTGTATTGTATAATACTATAGAGTAGGTACGTTTTACGGTTATAAATTTATAAGCTATCAGAAGGAGACGCAGTAGTATACTGTTTATATAACATAATGGACTAAATAAAATTAAAGAAAAATGTAAGTCCTATGTTTATGTAACTTCTATGTAGTTTCAAAGTGTCAAAGGAAAAGTTTGTTTATAAAACGTATATTTTATTATAGATGTTTAGTAGGTAGAGGTGGCAAATGGTATGTTTGACATTTGAAAAAAAAAACATTTAAGTTAACATGATTATTAAAATACCTACTAATAAAAATTAAAAAGCTAATAATATGTACAATAAAAAGGAGGTATGTATATAAAAAGGAGGAAAAATAATCAAAGGGCATCAAAAAATTCGTCCGCATCGCTGTCAATAGGAAACGTGCCCAAAAGTCTGGCAGCATTGCCATTTTAAATTATGTAAATATTTAGTTTATTTAGTTTAGTAATAAGTTGATAAATAAAACAACTAAAATAAAATTTAAAACAATTATGATAAGGCCTGAAACAATTAAGGCAAAGTCCCGGCTGTTCGTAGCATTGGTTGCAATAAAAAAGTGAATGAAATCTTTTTTATCGGTGATCCAGCTTTGGACGCATCTTTTTCCTCGGATTCGCCCATCAGAACCTCTTGGCAATTGCTGAGGCAAGTGCACTCCTTTGCATGATTGCCAATTCGCCTTTCTTCAACACGAAAAATGCTCTGTGTATGAAGGCTGTATGCAAAATACTGCGCGACAACACGTTTTTTTTTTCTGCTGACCTTATGACGATGAGCTATTCTGCCAGAATGAATATGGATAGAGGACAAAAATTTATACCAAACGACTTGTATGTAGCGAAGTATCTGCACAAAATGTACAAATCCGACTGACCAGATCTTTGTCTTTCTTTCATGTTACTTCGAATACTTACTTGTTCCGTTCCGAAGATAATACAATTAATTTTAGATGAGCTGATGCTGTCTCCAAAATTGTTTAGACACTAAATTCTATCGTTTTGAAATTAAGTGTAGACACTGAGATTGGATAATAGCAGAAAGATATCATAACGAAAATCGAACAAAATTAGCAGAAATTATTAACACATTTTTATCAATTTATATTAAAATTTGCTGGAAAACGTCATGTTTTTACAGAATAGTCATAAATATTTCCAAACAAATAAAACTTAAGAGACATAGTAATATGTTAATGATTTCAGTTATTAATATTATTATTTATTCAGAAAATACTCGTAACCTAGTAAGTACTTATAATTTCAACCGCGTATCGTATCATACTGTGACCATACGATCGAACAGAGGTGAAAATTGATAAAAAAAATGTGCTTTTTTTGGGCCTTAGCCCTGATAATTTCTAGTGGTCGTACATTGTCTATGGACTGTTGGATTTGGGCGTATAATTATTGTATTTTTAGTTAAATGTTTGAACACAGAAAATAAATATTTTTATTTTTAGTGAATATTGGTAACCGCAAAATTTTTGGTTGACGACCCTTGAAATTGGGGCATCCTAGCTCCCAATTATTTTTGAAAATAAAAATGCTGGTATTTGAAAACCAACGAGTATACTGATAAATCTTGTTAAAATATACGACTAATTTTATTTTCATAGTTTATAATGCTCTAAGAAAAACGTACATTTATTATGAGCCATATGGGATTTGAGTGAGCCCTCCAGGAGGGCTCCCGGCACTGAACGTTTTAATCGAACCTTTAATAATTCTCATTTTGCGCTGCTAAAAATATTATTGAACACTCTAATATAATGATTGCGCCCCTTTTTTGTATATATGATTATATGTATGTACTTTCTATTTTGGGTCCAGAAATGACTAGATAGTCAAGTAACTGCGACCGCGCAGCAACACTCGCTTTGCTCGCTCGGCTTGTGCGGTTGGTTGGTCACAGTTTCAACCTAACCTAACCAACAACCAACTGGCTAAAAAGAGGCTCAATTATTAACAAAAAGTTGTAGGAGATTCATTAATTTCAAAAAGGGTCAATCAATAGGTCAAAGCGTTTTTAGAGGATAAGTTAAATAGTTCCATAACAATCTTACTTCCTCACATATGTTTTTCTCCAAGTGAATTCAGACATGCTTTCTTAGGATTAATTAAACTACTCCCTGAGGGCATAAAAGATAGACATAGTTCGCAGTGGTAGTTAATTTTTTTTTTTTGGGTACTGGGCTATCCCAAAATTACTTATTGGCCTTTCATTTCTCTTTGTCGTTTAATGTTCAATAATCATTAATGTGCGAGTCAGCCGCCGCATCCAAGGGGGAATCCAAATTTGTCAAAAAAGCATGTCAAAGTTGCAAAAAAAACCTTCTAAAAGAAGTAATTTCATACCGCGCCAAAACCTTATATGGGATTGTTTTTGGGATCATCTTCTCTACTCAAAAAAAAAAAATAGTCAACTGAATGGAAGTGGGAATATACCTGTAGTGTTTGTATACTTGTGTCGGGTGCACGAGCAGTGGGGGAAACAGTCGCGTGCGAGCCGTTGGCGAGAGCGGACGTGTTGACCCAGGCTGCTAGTGACGTGACGAGCCAACCTACACCTGTGTTAGTACGAGTACTACAATACCCATATGTAAGTCGCGTAAATGAACATAATTCTGTATGTAAAGAAAAAAATTCCTGCACCGATTCCAAAACCATTTCGAGCTTTTAGGTTTCATAACCTACTTTTACTATATTTAGCGCAAAAAGTTATAAGATGGATTTTATTTTAACCTAAACACATGATACCACTTGACTTTCATTTGACTTCCCAATGACGTCTAAAAGTAGGCAAATTGGGAATACTTTCGGTGCCTCCCAAGATAAAAAATCAAGTCATATAATGTCAAATTCAGGGATGACCATAATAATAATGAAGTCATGCGAATAATTCGGCATTTGAATCGATTCAAATTAGAGGTTTCAAATACCGGATTTTTTCAATACCGGTATTGGAACTCAATACCGTGATCACGGTATTATTACCGGTATTGAATGCAAGTTCAATTACGACATTAATAAAACCATTAAAATACGTGTTTTTATTTTCAAACAGTCTTAGTCTTTATTGTTCTTATTTATTATAAATACCTTATATAGTTTTTAGCTCTCTTATATATAACAATTTGGTATTGGTTGATTATTTAATTAGGTAGGACTAGGAATTAAGAACTTAATCAAAACTTAAACTTAATCTAGTCTTTTTGCAGGAAGGCATTTCACATAAACTTTGTAAAGTACAATATCAAAAAAATATAAACTTCTATATTATCGACATGTCATCATCATGTCTCATGTAATCAACATAGGTATCAATATAGCTTAATTAGCTAGCAATCATTTGGTGTTCATTTTAGAATCATTCTTATAATTATACAATAAAAAAAAACAGTAAAAAAAAGTTTTGGGTAAGATACGAAGAGGCAGCAACGACGGTAACCTAATTAAACTAGCAAAAATACGCGCTATATCACAACTTCACAAATCACAAGTCAACATACCATTCACAACACAATGCAAAAGCCTACGCGTTATCCCGTCGCCTTTGCAAAACTGACTAACAATAACAAAAAAAACCGGTCAAGTGCGTGTCGGGCCACGTGCAGTGTAGGGTTCCGTAGTTTTTGTAACAGCCAAGTGCGGGTCGTATTCGCTGACTGATAGTTTCGTACCATGCTCTAACTAAAAGCCAAACATGACTACCTACCTAATTTGACTTCCTATACAAATCCTCACCTGATCCGACAATTTTGCACGGAAAGCTTTTTTTTTTTTTTTGAGATTTGTATAGGACTTGTCATAGCCGGTGTTTTGAATTTAAATACAGGACACAGAGCTACACTACTCACTCGTCACAAAAAAATAAAATTGAGGAATTCTATGGAGTTGTTCGAAATTTTCGAGTCAAATACAATTGGTCGACTATTACTCGTAAACTTGTAAAACCCACTTAAGTGTGATAGTTTTCCTTTAAACTTCGTTATATATAGGTACTACTGCCGTGACATATGAATTTTTAACAACAACCGTTTTGTTGGTAGAGGGAGGGGGACACACTTGACTCTAACGAAAATTGGTACTTTAAAGCTTGATAAGTCACGAACGGTTTACTTAATCAAAAAACGGTCTTCACAAACCCCTAATATTTTTGAAAGACCTATCCAACAATACCCCACACTATAGGAAGGACGAAAAAAAAATTATCATCCCCACTTTACATGTAGGTACCCTAAATAATGGTTTTTTTCAAAATTTTATTACTATTATATTATTACTTTTTCGGCGTCATTGACGTGTATACTCATGCCAAATTACAACTTTCTAGTACCAATAGTTTTTGAGCTAAACCGCGGACAGACAGACAGACAGAAGGACATGACAAAACTTGGGTTCCTTGTTGACTACGGAACCCTAAAACCCGGCCAAGAGCGAGTCGGACTCGCGCATCGAGGGTTCCGTACAATTACAATTTACGATTTATGACGTATTAAAAAAAACTACCTACTAGATCTCCTTCAAACCAATTTTCGGTGGAAGTTTACATGGTACTTTTATGGTGTACAATAAAGAGTATTCTATTCTAATGTACATCATATATTTTTTTTAGTTTTATAATTCCCTTATTTTAGAAGTGACAGGGTGGGGGGACACGTTTTACCACTTTGGAAGTGTCTCTCGTGCAAACTGTTCAGTTTAGAAAAAAATGATATTAGAAACCTCAATATAATTTTGATGACCTATCCAAAGATACCCCACACGTATGGGATTGATGAAAAAAATTTTTTTTGATTTTCAGTTCTTAGTATGGGGAACCCCCAAAATGTATTGTTTTTTTTATCTATTTTTGTGTGAAAATCTTAATGCGGTTCACCTAATACATCTACTTACCAAGTTCCAACAGTATAGTTCTTATAGTTTCGGAAAAAAGTGGCTGTGACATACGGACGGACAGACAGACATGACGAATCCATAAGGGTACCGTTTTAGCCATTTGGCTACGGAACCCTAAAAATGACAAGTACAGCTTGATTTCGAGCATTGCGGTGGGGCGCGGGAGGGTGAGCTTAGGGTAACAGCGGGACGCTTGTGCTGGTGAAAACTAGTGAGAGATTATAATCACATCTAATGTTTTTAATACCGTAATCACGGTATTGAAAAAGGACCATATTAAATCCGTGATCACGGTATTACGGGATCCCGGAATACCGGTATTGAAAGCCCTAATTCAAATTAAACGTCGGATTTCAATCAAAATCAATTCACACAACAAATCAAAATCCCGAAGCCTGAATGATCGTTAATCAATATAACGATAGCTTAAAGAAAATCCATTCTCTTTTAATAATAATCATTATAAAATCATTCGAACTATTGTAACTACTAATGATGTTAAAACTTGCAAATGTAACTTATATAGCTATTTGTTGATTGGTTTGATAATAGTTTTCTTTTCTGTGGTTATCTGTGGTAAGTTTTAAACACTGCTTATTTTAATTATCTCGTGGTTTATTTAAACAGTTACTTACATTTTACTACTACATACTTGCGCAGGTAAAGATTGGGATTAAAAAAAAGGTAGTCTTTTGTATTTGCCTCTCGGTAAGGCAAGAGGAACCTGCATAGAACAATAGAAGTATTATCCTGAGATTCCTGTGGTGAGAAGGAAGGCGGGGGAACGGCACGGGGGAATCTCCCATGCGCTAAAAGGTGCATCTTATAAAAAGTCGCCCAATACATTTTTAAAGTATACAAAATTTAAGCGCGGCCATAACTCTGTAGGTCCAATAAAACTCGAGCTTTTTGTATACTTTAAAAATGTACTGGTTGACTTTTCCGTAGGATGCTAGAAGTCAAGTAAAAAACTGAAAGATGTCCGAAAATTTCGAGGTTTTTCGAGCACCACGCAGCTTGCATAGGTTTTTCGAAACTGCAATCTTAGTTTTACACTATTGTTATCTATCCCAACAACATCCCAATCAGTAAAGTGCAATTTATTGCGACCTAACGCGACTTTTGTGTCTACGGTGCCTGACATAAAGTATTTTTATATAAAAAAAGTGATTTTATTTTTAAAAAACGGTATTTTATTGTTTTGTGGTGAAACTTATTAATTATAATTTTTTTTTTTAACAATTTTGGATAAAAATGGAGTCTAACCGGGATCCCGGTATTTGAAATTTTCTATGCGGTATTAATAAATAAGTATTGAAAAACTCCGGGATTCGCAACGTTTGCCGGGTCAGCTAGTATATTTATAAATAACTAGCTGACCCGGCAACCGTGGTTTTGCCATATAAATTATTTCTAGCTGCCCGGCGCTACTTCGTTCGCGTGGTGTCCTACCTCCACCCTACCCCCTACTCTACTCCTACCCTACCCCCTACCCTACTCCTATATACCCTACTCCTACACGACTGCTACCCTACTCCCTGTTCCATATTTTCTGACCGTTTAAACCTTCCCTGGACTACGACAAACATTTCAAAACCATAATCAGCTAAATCGGCCCAGCCGTTCAGCCATGCTCCGAACCCGTTTTTTTTTTTTACATAAACTGCACCCTATTTTATTGCACTCACCGATAGCATAGCTTGTATCGATCAAATGCTTTGTTGACTTTTTAAAATATATAAAATATTTCATAAAACGTCCACTAATTGTTTTGATCAGCTATCGACACAGAGCCCTCCAAAAGTTAATTGACATTTTTCCACTTCCGCTGTGATGCCACATTATCTTTTGAAATTCTAGTCTTACATGTTTAAACTGTATGTACACTAACATTTTTATCACTTTTGGAGGGCACTGTACATTATTAGCTTTGGTTCTGCTCTTCCTCTAGTTGGCGGCATGAGGGAATTATAACTACCCAAGTTCTTCGATAACATTTGAACATCACCCTGCTAGAGAAACGTAGACACCTAATTGATGCACTGTTTATCTATATCAAATCTTTTATCATTAAATGGTCCCAGCTTGCTTGTTCTTTTCAGTTTTCGTGCAACCTCTAGAATCCCGCGTAGTGCCATGACACCTTTGTACGCCTTTTAGAAGAATCGTTTTGGGACCAATTCACCTTGTGTAAGAATGCGTAAATTAGTAAATGGCTTCAGTGATGTTATTGTTCTCCACTTTAACTCTCTTGCTAAACATTAATCAATCCGTAATCGTTTACCAAGCAACCCCTCATCGTAATTTAACTATAAGAATTGTGTCAATTTTACCACTGTTATTAATTTTGTCATTTTTAGGGTTCCGTACCTCAAAAGGAAATAACGGAACCCTTATGATGAGATCACTTCGTGGTCCGTCCTGTCTGTCAAGACCTTTTTTCTCAGGAACGGGTTATAGTATCAAGTTGAAATTAATATCAAATACGTAAGTTTATGGTCCTTTGGAGCTCTAAAAAAAACAAGCTTCTAAGGCAACGCAATAAAAAAATACGCTCATATATGTGATATACATTTATATTTTGATACTCGCAAATAAATCAAAACCTATTATAATAAGGAGGGCAAGAAGCATAGTCTCAGAGTGTTAATTTGTAGTTTAATCACTTATAAAGTTTTTTTTTGCGATTACAAACTTACATAATGATGCAGTTGGAGAATTGGCAGTGACCTGTATCGAATATCGATCTATGGGAGTTTTTTTTTAACTACAAACTTAAATTTGTTCTTGGGATAATTTCATTGTGCGTGGTCCGACACGCACTTGGCCTGTTTTTGCCAGTACCTACTTACCAATTTTTTATCTAATGGATTATAATTTTATGTCGATCCTTTTTAATATTTTTTCATACATTTTAATTTTTAACCGACTTCTAAAAAAGGAGGAGTTTCTCAATTCGGATATTTGTATTTTTTTTTTATGTTTGTTCGTGCATAACTCCTTCGCTTGCCAACCGATTTGAAAAATTCGTTTTTTGTTGGATAGGGTATACTTCCCAAATGGTCCCATGAAAATTTTATCGAAATCGGACAAGCCAAGAAAAAAGTGAAAAATAAAAACTTTTTTACAAAAAAAAAGAACCGACTTCCATAAAAACACTACATAGTGAAAAATAACTTTAATTTCGGAAGAAGGTGTCGAAAAACGAAATAAAAAAAGCAAAGACACCGACTTCCGAAATTAAAGTTATTTTTCACTTTGTAGTGTTTTTATGGAAGTCGGTTGTTTTTTTTTGTAAAAAAGTTTTTATCTCTATTTATATGCACTTGTCGCTGTTAATTATTTATTTACCACTGTAGTATAATTTTTATTTAATTTTATCTATTTACCAAAGTTGTCTTTTTCACAAACTAATCAATTTGTTACCATGGATTTCAGTACATGTTCTAGACCCCTCTGCGTTAAATTTTTTCGTCAGTTATTATAAAAATAAAAATCTGTTGCGTACCTTTTGACCACGGAGGTATTGTACTTTTGTATAAAACATTTTTTTTTTATAGCTTTCGTATTTTTTTACGCTACGGTGTCTAGAATCATGTGCAGAATTCATGGTTACGGGTTGTTGCCCTTCGATGACCATGCCACCCTATATAATTTCATTTCCATGTACGATGTTACCAATTTTTCAATATTACTAATTTTAATTTAACATTTATTAGTTTAATAAAATATATCATAAAAATAAGCTAACTTACTCAGTAAGTTAGCTTATTTTCCGGATTTATTGTTTTTGCATGTGGTGTTTACCTTTAAGTAATTTTTGCGCTGTAATTTAATTTTATGAATGTGTATGTCACTGTATACAGTGTAAAAAAATGTTGGTAAACGTAATAAAAAATGCAGGGATCGAATCCCGGAAACCGCGGTTCAATAGGAACACGTCGTTAGGTCCTCTGCCTCTCTTCGCAACAGGCTGCGCATAATTGCTCATACTGAAGAACTTAGATGCTGTAAGCAATCCTGCCACTTCTATTTTATAGCCATAGCGTTCATAATTATGATTAGAAAAGGTTTTACCAGGTTGCGACATTTGTGAAGGTTGTACGATTTCTTTGAAAAAGTCAATTCGCTCTTCTGTGCACCAAAAATATGACTTGGCATATAATATCTTGTCACTACTTCTCATCTGGTTATATAATTTAAGCCCAGTTACCGTTAAGCAAAATCTTCAGTTAAGCATTCACTCTTTATTTAGAACTTCCGATATAGGAATTTTGTAGCTTAAGCACTCATTAGGTAAATTCGGCAGTGTGGAAACATGTGGTAGGCTGAGCAGATCTGTTACGTAGTTATAGGATTAGATCTGTTATGGGTTTGATTTAAGATTGGCAAAGAATAATTTTTAGCTACAGGCACAAATTGAATGGCATTTTAATTGTGACTGTGTTACGCAATCACCCCGCTGCTTTATAATTCCCATTTAACAAGTTACCAGTCCAGTAAATGAGCTTTCATGTGTTGTCGGGACATTATAGGTTCTGATTTGGCGACATGTTAAAACATCGAGATTTCTGTGCTATTTCAAAGTTAAATACAATTTTACAAATTTAATAAGTATTATACACATAAACCTTCGGGGCTAACTTCACTAACTTATGGTGAAGAACTAGAAACTAAGAATAGTATATACACACAGGGAGACAAGTAAAACGACTTTGTTTGTGTCCTTCACCAAACAATCCTCACGTTTTAAAACTTCATGAAAATCAATTTTGAGAACGCATAATCTCATTATGATTCCGAAGTTATTGCTGTAAGTTGGTGAGGATTGTGTGGTGAACGCCTCCACACAATCCTTACCTCTAGTGCCACCATCCGGCTGGGAGTATCAACTTGGTTTCAATTCCAAAAAATAGTCATGAAATAGCCAAGTGATTCCACAGATATAAAGGCGCCTTGGTGAGGATTACGTGATGAGCCTTTCTCGCCACAATCCTCACCTGATTACCGCGGAACGCTTACGTTTTCTAATTTGAATTTGGTGTAAAAAAATAGTCAAGAAATTTTATAATTAATAATTTCGACCTGGTTTACTATGTAGAAGTATGTTAAACTTTCATGTAAACTTCTACATACATTTTGTTTTGGGACAGTCGCGGACACTAAAATTACAAATCTCTCAGTATATAATAATATTTGTACCTATACTTATACTTTAAAACGGTAATAAAATATAGTAGTTACTTACGTATTTATTTTTTCTGTCAAAGTTTAATAAATACCTATATTTCCTGCTATTTCATTTCTAGACATTTCCTTCCGGTTGACTTTATGAATTAAAGTAACTGGTAAAATATAAAAGACTAAATCTTTATTTCAGATTAATTTTACTGTAGTATGAGTAATAAAAACTATCTACCTACTTATCTATATTACTAAAATACCTACTGTACAGAACGACCGACCTATTAGTTTAATTTAGCATGTTTAGCGTAGTAATACTTTTAAGACTCCGTGATAATTTTACTTTGGGTAGTTGGGAAACGCAAAATGCAATTTTGAAATAATGATCACGCAGATGTTAAAAGTCCCACGGTGCTCGGAATATTGGGCCACAAAGAACAATGAATTCCAGTTTTGGGACTCCCAATAAACAAATACCCTATTTCTTTATTGGTTTTCCCAAAACTGAAATTCATTGTTTTTTTTTATTATTCTCAAAATGTTTTGTTACTGGTAGTGTTAACATAATTGTCGGCATATTGATAAAAAATATGCGCTTCATAGTTTGTGATAAGTTTCGTGCAGGCATTGTCTACATAACTAACAATAATTATACCGTTAATACAACCAAAAAATAAGATTTCCACAAAAAATACGTACTTTATTAATTTTGTGCCCGACTGTACTCGACTCGAAAAACGTATGCAGAAGTTTAACCTACTTCTACATAGTAAACCAGGTCGAAATTATCATGGTTGGAGACTACTATTTCTTGACACCAAATTCAAATTAAAAAACATAAGTGTTCCGCGGTAATCAGTCCTCACCAAGGCCCTTTTATATCTCTGGAACCACTTAATGATACTCCCAGCCGTTTAGTTGCACTAGAGGTCAGGATTGTGCGGAGACTTTCACCACACAATCCTCACCAACTTATAGCCATAACTTCAGAATCATAATGAGACTATTTTTTTGACCTTGGTGACTATTTCTTGATAATTGTTTGGCGTTCTCAAAACTCTGTTTTTCATGAAGTTTTCAAAGATGAGGATTGTGTGGTGAAGGACACCTTTGTTGTATACGTGTAGATCAGGCGCGAAGCTAACTAATAAGCCGACTACTCCCGGCTTCACTTCGGAAGTTCGGTACACAACCACTATCGTCATTGAAAAATGGCACAGGCAGCCCTAACAAGATCGAAGAATTTAGCTATCGGCCGTTGCGTTGAATTTCGTAATGCGTTCGGGTCGGCCATCATTAAACCATTTGACGTAATCGCAATAAAACCTTTTATTTTTTTTACACTTGTAGTTAATTTGCACTTTGTTCGTTGTATTCATTGAATTTATTAGTAAGTTAACTTACATATAATTATCAGTTAGTTATCAGTTTATAGTTAGTTTGTTTATTTTTTTTGTGTGTAGTGACAGTTTGTTGTAATTAGGTATGTGAAATACTTAAGTAGATAGTCCACTAAGGGCTGATTTTACCAAAGTTAGATATTTTTTATCCGTGGAATAAAATTGACGTGTGACATTTCTAGTATGGAAAGACATGTCAAAAATTCAAAATTTATTCTCAGGATTAGACTTAATCTAGGTAAGTATAAAAGTTTGGTGAAATTCGCCCTAAGTAGAAATGACTTATTTAGAGTATTCTGTGAGCCCACCGCAATAGCGTAGACACAATATTGTCGTGTTTTCATTGAACTAATAGACAATGTTAAGACGCAAATATAACACAGGTACCTACCAATCTCTTTCTCAAATGAATTTTCTTAATTTACTTACTACTTAAATAAATCTGAGTATAGTTTTTATATTAGATCATTTCCAGATGAAACAATAACTTCTTTGCTATTACAATTTCCGCAAATATTAGAGTTCGCTGCTCTAAAGAACGAGTTGAAAATCTTATACCTTCACAACTCAATATTTAAATAAAATAAATGTTTACGAGCTTTATCTCAATTTTCAAAATTCATTATTGATTTGTCACCTGACAGTTTTCCACAAATGACAACATTATGTAAGTAGTATATTTTTGACACTTCCTGTTACAGTAGCAACCGCGGAGAGATCGTTTTCGGCTTTGAGGCGAATTCACATGCATGATCCTAAAAAAAAGAACGACTATCTAATCTAGCCATTCATTCTATAGAAAAGCATTTACTGCTAAAAATTAAAAAAATATCCTGGCTTTTATGATAATGTCTTTCGAGTATAAGTACTATAAGTCAGTAGTCTTGTAGTTAAGTAGTTTAGTCTAGTAGACATCATATGGTCATCACAAACGACTTCTTTCTAAGTTACTTCTATCTGGGGGCACGGTAGTGCCCCCGCCAAAAACAAAAAGCAGGGGCACTACCTACCTTTTCTCAAATCGTCGTCTAACAGTCGGATCTATCAGTGCTTATAAATTTAGTAAAGGTGACCCGATGATGACACATCCATGCGAGAAAGAAGCCAGGATGCCAGTCACAGATTTTAACTTCGACTACGTGCGCGACGCCCGGCCTAGGTAAGCACCTTTGCAATGTCCATATAAATAGGTAACTTTAGGCGAAATGTAGTTGTACAGTACATTAAGGGAATTTTGGCGTGATGTTTTGTTATATTAATATAATATTGACGATATTTGTAAGTTACTATTTAAGTATTAATTAGTTAATAATTACTTGATTACTTATGACGAGAATTAAGTTTTGATGTTAAAGTCACATTAAGGATTTAACGCCGAACAGGTTAATAGTTCAGATAAATCGTAGTAGTAAGAACATTTGTAAACGAGATTTGTTCAATGAAATATGTCTTAACGGTATTGGGAGGTTCGGCAGGTTTAACATTCTGTCCGACCGACTCTTAGAAACATTGTTCCTAAAACGTATATAAGAGGTTATGTTTTAAAGTGGACAGTGATATGTTTAAAATATGATGTTTTTGCAAGGCACAGGATTAATTACAGTTAATTAATTGACGAAATACCATAATTTCAATACTACCTACTTAATTTACTCACATTTAAAGCTCTATAGCTCCTCACTGACTAAAAATCCAGAGGAGTCGTTACTTATATCACGAAATATTTCCCCTTTGGGATATATCATAACGCGTTGGCGTCAGGTTAGATTAGTCCAACCTCCTTTTGATATTTACCAAAATGTAGTAGATCATCATGTAGTAGATCAATACTACCATTTTTTAAGTGCCCGATTTAGCCGTCTTTTTACCACCATCACGCAACACCTTTCACGTAGTAGCTTTTAGTATCATAAAAATAGTTTTTCGACACCACCCATATTTTGCATGCCCTATTAAAGACAAATTAAGTATCTCGACTCGACAAAATAATAGTTTAATGACCGAAAATTTCCTGCGGCATTATTGACGCACTAAGCCTGTCTGGGGTCCCTGACGGCAAAACTTAATGCGGCTCCCCCGCTGCGGTATATAGAAAAATGTAAGAAGAGAAAACGTGGATAAAAGAGCGAGCGAAACGAGCTCGGTAATTTTAGCACCCTTCCTCCGAAAGCTCAGGTTTTCTTTCGATCAATCATACACAAGCAGGAGATTCTCTGTGAAATCATGCAGAAAACCGAGAATGCAGGAAGCAAGAGCGGGTGAGGCGAGCTCGAACCCTCGTGTCAGATAGGTTTAAAGTTAAACATTTGTACAGGGTGATTTGTAATTTGAAGATAGTGTGAGCTATTTGAAATAATTAAGCACCCATAAAGTCTAGGCGAAAATTGGGTATTTTTTTAAATTTCTCAGTATTCGTCCCTAAATATCACTTTTCTTTAACCTCTCAAATTAAATGGCCTTCATTGCTATTTCATCGGGTACCTAATACTTTAACAAAACTTTCGGTGTTAGCAAATTTTCTAAAACATCAAACAGTTAAAGTTAAAAGGAAGAAGTTTATTAATCATTTTTATAAATCATCCTACGTGTAAGTACGTGCGCACGGCTGGCTACACATCAAGCTATACATAACCAGTATAATCTTCTGATTGTACGAAAAGCCAATCTAATGCGAGGTCAGCTAGAACTAGAAAAGTATAGCTTGATTTGAAGCCGGACATGAACTTTGACACCAGTTATCTCAAAATTTTACTTATGCATTAAGCATACAAATTACGAAGAAGATATCTTTATTTAATCAGCTTTCTAACGAGGCAATATTGCGATATTCGAATTAAATCACTGGTTTATGCCAGCCGACTACTTCCTAACCTCCCAGCAACCCATCCCTAGACGTGAGACATCAGGTCGTCATGTCGCAAGTCGCAGAATGGATTTTAAGTTTTTTACATGTCTCGGTTTCGGTTTCTGTGAGGTCGCCGGAACCTCTTCTAGATTTTCATGTTTGGGGTTATATGAAAAGCCTCGTATACTCGACACACATAGGAACTAATTTCACTGTAATAGTTATCAAGACAGAAGTTAGAAGAAGAGTTCATGTAAGTACGTAGATATTTTTTTTAAATGGTTACCTAATTAACGTCTTCACATTAACTTTTAACTGTTTGCCAAAAACTCTTAAACAACTACCTACATTTTTTGCCTTATTATGCTAAGGCCATTTTAGGGACTTCTGTTTACTAACAACACACCCATATTAATATTTCTAACTATTGAAGGGAAGGCGATTTGCTTTTCTGATTTAATCTATTTTAGAGATTTCAGAAGTACAAGAATGTGAAGATGATGAAATTAGTCACGCAAGGGCTATAGTCTCAGTTAATCAGTTCACTATAACCCCAAACCCAAAGTCCAATATCCTTGGTTAATAAATAGTCCATATCCTGCACAAACTGCACTGCACTTTTATATAAGTACTTACGTAGTATATTCAGGGATAATTTACGGTTAGAATGTGTTTGTAAAGGGTGCGCACATCACATAGCCGTAAACTACGCATTATGTACATCAAACTAAGTAACATTTCATTTCGGAGCAAATCACACCAAAAATCTTACAAAACTAAAACTTTCAATGGGTCAACCTGTCTAACCAAACTAAAACTTTCAATGTACCCCGCCACAAAAACAGAAATGGCATTTCGGTTTCCATTCAGCGGGGCCCTTCGTTATTCTATTGACTTGAAAATTTTATTGGGGATAGCTTTGACTCAGCCTGAACAAATAATTAATACCAAAAATACCCAGTTCATTTGCGAGTTGGACTTTTGCAACAAAGGTTCCGTATCCGTACAACCAACTAAGTAACGAAAGCGGAAAGGGTAAGTCGACTTAACCCGACTTGCATTTTTTTCTACTGCAACGTACCTAGTCTTTCAAAAGACAAACTTAACAAAGGTAAATATATTGTCATGAAAGAGAACGTTTATTCTACTGCAAACCGACGAAATAAATGTTCTTTAAACATCGGTCTACGTAACGATTGATGTCCCAACAAAAACACCTTAATATATGTACTTTCGATAAACGATACATACGTGTACGTGTATAACAACATCGTAATCTACTTGCAGTTACCAACGGGTCGAACCTCGCTCAGTATTGTGGTATGTCACGTGTCATACGCTGTTAAAAGAATATTATATGCCTAAACTCTATTGCTTTACGTGGAGCATGCCAGCAAAGTTGTCAGTCGTCATGACTTTCCCGATATCTTCAACAATCATCGTCATATTTCTGCAATTTTACAAAAAAAAAACGGTCATTAATTATATACCTAAACCTTCCTCATGAATCATTTCGTCCATAGGTGAAAACCGTATGAAAATCCATTCGGTAGCTTTAGAGTTTATCGCATTCACACGGACTGACGGACGCGTTTGGGGGACTTTAATAATACCTAATTATGTAGTGATAGTGATGGGTTACCAAATTAATAATTTTCATGACTTTAATTAATTAAACATAGTATAAGTTTTTGTTTTTCAACAACACTGATTTATTTTTCATAAAAATTAGATTCCAATTGAACGTATAAATCATACTGAACATGTAACAGTTACGTGGCCTACTTTTTTTTTGGTCCGTATTACACCTCATGTTCATACCTGGCAACCCGTTATTAGACGCCAGAAAAAGGTATACTTAATATAATTAAATAAGTAAAGGTTCAAATTAATCTATTTATTCCAGAGCTATTATTGAAGTTCCCCTGGAATGTTAGCTAAGGCATTTTTTTTTACTTCCATGATGTCTAAAGTTTCTATTTTTACGATATCATATTGATGTGTACGTTATTCCGATTTCAGGAAAACATTGCATAATAGCGCTACGCTGACCGTCCGTGGCTCGGACTTGCTTGACAATCGTCCAGTGTTGGGAAGCTGTGTTGCTCAATGTCCATCCGGAAAAGCTCAGCAAATCCTGAAGATTTGCTGTAAACAGGAATCACGAGACTCTTCTTTGTACGCGGTGATCAAACATTGACAGAATTTATTTATTATTCTGCCAATTTTTCTTCATCAGAATAACTCCGTTAGAAACTGTTAAATAACCGATTTCTCACCACTTTCGGAGACCTGTCAGGGACTCGAAATGGAATGATGGAGCAGTTTAAGCTAGCAAACAGCCAGACGAAGATAGAGCAATATGATTTATGCATCCAGAAACCAGCACTTAGAGATGGACAAAACAAACGACCAGTGGTCCACTTTAGCCTTAATCGAAAGAGCTTGAAGTCATGGGGAGAGGCCTTTGCCCAGCAATTAGGATGATCCAGGCTATAGACCAGCACTAGGACCGAGCCACGCCAGCCACGCGTCTGAGTGTACTTTTCTCCACACCGTAGGTAACACACGTCATTTATTGTAAGTTGGCGAGATCCGATAAGATAAACGTTTTCCTTGTCATTTATAGTCTTCTATGACCATCTGGTGCTCGTAGGTCAATTCTGCTATAGTCCATGTACCTACGAAATATTAGTCTTATATACCAATATGTACATTGACTAAAGCTAGTTTGTGTGCAAATATTAGTCTCGCAACTTGGTCGTTTCTGGCGTGTGCCGGTCGCCGTGCTGTCTCTGGATGCATAAATCATATTGCTCCATCTTTCATCTGGCTAAAATGGCCACCTCGCCATTTTTCACCTTTTTGGTTGTTGCGTATAAAGAAGTCTCGAATATCTTGATGATTTAGAGGTTCATTGACCACCACAACCTGCTGACATTGAGTTCGTTCTTCGACGATTACCAAGCAAGCCCTAGCGACCTATGTAGCGCTATATGCCATCATTTTCTGAGATCGGAATAACACATCAATATGAAATTGTAAAAAAATCTTTTTACAACATGGAAGCAAAAAAGTCTTTTAAAATAACATTCCTGCGGAACTTCAAAATCAGCACTCAAATATTTTTGTGCAGGTCCACCTATCTTCATTAAAAAAATCCCATAGAATAGGTTTAGTTTGTTCACAAATTGGTGTTCACTCAGATTTTCTGCCGTTGAGTGTTGATGACTTTGACGAATCAATAGCTATTACAAGCTGATCTGAACCTCAAAAACTGAGCTCGAACAATACATTTTGAAACTAGGTATAGTAGGTAACTAAGTTGTTACTGACACGTTAGTAACGGATAGATCCATGTTCCTTGATTGAAAGCTAATCAGTAATTTCAGTTGGTTATTTTGTTTCGTGCAAGTAGGCCCAAAGATGTCCGTGTGAGAAGGGCATTTAAGGTAAAATTGAAATAAAGTGACTAGTCGTAATGATGAAAAAGTAGTATTTATCATTTCGAATGACGTGACATAAATAAGAAACTTGATCGTTTCTGTCACCTAACTTTGCATGCAAATAAAATTCGGCCGAGTAACTACTTAAAGTATAGTATGCGATCCATAAAATTATCCCTCTTTACCTACTGATAGAACTAGTTTATTACGTGCCCCATGCATTATTTACTACTCATTTAATCATCCTACCAAAACCTAGTCTCCTTCTTCGTTCTGGCCAAAGGTCATACCAAAAAGTAGCTAATTGAGTCGGACTCGGAATGAGTCCGTAGTGGTGGTGGTGTTTCTAAGAATCGATCATCAAATCGATTACATGTCACATGACATGACAAATATTCTTTTGTAACTTTTGCCTCCTTGTTGGTCACTTATGGATAAATTTAGGAGTACGATTTTTGCTCTCTGCTGTGTTTAAAAAATAAAGCTTAATTTATCGCATGGTACTTACTGGAAATTCTTCGAGAAGAATTTCCAGTACCTTAGTGACTTTTATCTTGGCAGTTGATACAGCCGCTACTGCGAGTATCTAATTACCACCTAAGCGAGTCAATCTACTATGTTATTTACCATTACAGTGTATACTGGGCGCACTGTACTGTCGCACTTGAAAATTTGGGATTCTCGAAGAATTTCCAGTATCTACCTTTGTGAATTTTATCTTGGCAGTTGATACAGCCACTATTTGCAAAACATTAACTACGAGTATCTAATTAGCATCTAAGAGTTTAATTTGCCATGTAATTTACCATTATAAGGTATTCTGGGCGCACTGTACTGTCGCACAAGAAATAGCTCGATGGTGCGCGGTGAGGCATTTATTCGGGCAAATAATACTTACCTACGCGGCTTATCATGTAAAAATATTTTGTCAACTTGAGTCATTATTTTCCTATTATAAGATACATAGTACGGCTCTACGTGGTTGTCCCTCAAGTTGGTGTTTTACTAAGAGAACTGAACTTGATTCGAAATTTGGTGCTCTTTTTAATTAAATTAAGTTAGAAAAATAGTTTTTGCTATTCTTAAATTCATTGACTGCAATATTTTATGTAATATGATTTGTGGCGAATAACGTTTAATCGATTAATTGTGCACTTGCGCACAACACTAGCTGCTCCGAACCGCTGTCCGCATGGAACGATCCAATCCAAGATGGCGGCTTTTACCTTACAGTCACTTTGAGCATGGCTGCGTTTTAAATATTTTAACCTTTTTTATTCAATCTTTATAATAAATTGAATTCAATAATTTATCTTATTTAGTATTAAATATTTATTTAAGTTTTAACAATAAGTAATGTGTTTCAAGTGCAAAGTGTGTTAAAAGTCGGACATTATTCTAGATCCTTGAGTGACCTTTTGAATAGACTTTCTTTTACCATATTGTTACATTATCGTATCTTATTTTAATTGTGTGAAGATTAACAAGAAAATATAACGGATTATTGTACTGTGATATAATTTATCTATCAGTGCCACATAAAGTCTGATATTCAGGTACTGTGCAAGAACTCCCACGTGGAAATATCTCACGTCTCTATTTATAGACCACGAACTTGGTTCCTAAAAAATGATAGGATAGATTAAAAATCAATATAGTAAGGTATTTTCTGTACGTAATTTGTTCTGTAATCACGAATTACTTTATAAATCGTACTGTAAAGTACACTGATTAAACCTACGTCAGACAAATTCAATTGTCTCCATATTTTATTGATTGTACGTTACATCTTTCTACATAAGATTTTATCGGACAATATGTTGTCTCGTGTTCAATTTCTCAGTAATGGCCTTGATTTTAGTAACTTGTTCGAAAGCAACAGGTGTTAACGCTTAAAATATCCAAATTCAGTAATTCATCATCAAATTTCAAACATGCATTGAAAGCAATGTGAAATTGTTAAAAAAATATCTATATTTCATAACTCATCATCGCATAATTACAACCATGCAACACACTGACTATCACATAAATTAATAATTTAATACCTGACTTGCTACCTTGATATTAATCCTTACTATTTTATTTTTTACAGTGATTAGTTCAGTTGATAGCTTGGCAGAAGCTATCATCCTTCCAACTAGTCAAAGTAATCAAGGATTATGTGTGGAGCCAACAAAGAGACAAATACCACTAAAGCAATTTTCACCAGCCCCAGAGGCTGAAACCCCTGCTGCTGTAGCATCAAATGTTGAACTTGTAATCAAGAGTGAGCCTGTTGTTGAAACTCCTCCCACAGCCACACAACTGTTATCTGCTAGCATTGAAAAGGTTGCCAAGGAACAGCTTTCAAAGGCACCTGAACTTAAAGAAGGATCAAGTGCGATAGAAGCTCAAGCTAAATTAACACAGAGTATATCTAGTGTACTGCGCACTAATCAATCTGATTTGAAAATGAAAGATATTAACCTTAATAATAAGACTACAGGTTTGTTCTTTGTTTCATGTAATTGACTTAACATTTTAGTTTGTTAATTTTTAGATGATTATCTAGTTTATTTTTTGTGTATAAATCCTCTATTTTTGGGAGATTGAACAAAAAAAAATGTTATTATTATCATATTCTGATTTTATGTTATTTCATTCTTTTTCATTCTTTTAGTAGTGGCAGTGTGAATTTTAGATCTTTTATCCAGCAATAGCAGAGTATTGATAACTGAGCATTGATCTCAGTTATCAATACTCTGTCTATTGTCAGTTTTATCTGATAATACTCAATATCAAATTAGGTTCATCATTATTTTTACTTGTCATCTATGTTAGGGGCAAGGGAGCTGTATGATCTTGACTTAGTGCTATTCAGACTTAGTTCTGAGCTTCTGGGAACGGTCATTAAAATCAATTAATTAGCTTACTTGTTTAACATATATTTTCTGGCTTAGTGCTCAATGATCAGTGACAATTGAACTAGCAGCACTTTACCACTTTTTGACGAAGTTATTTCATTTATTTGCGAACAATCAATCAGAGGTTCGTCTTAGATCTCCAGTTACACATTTGAGAGGTTTTGAGTTATCCATATTAATGTGTGCAGGGTCTTAGTACAAAGTAGTTGTGGAAAGCTGATGCTGGTGCCATACAAAATATTTCGACTTTAAAAAAAATCATAAAGGGTAAATTAATTGTGTATAACTAAATTGTATTGTCTTCGAATTTTATTTATTGATCTGAGGTGCTGCGTATGACTGCATTGTGAATGTTTTTAATTTATCAATGTTGAGTCGCACTGTAGAAGAATGACCTACTTTTTCACCTTCCTGGTCTCTCATTCTTAGCAGTTTCTGCAATGCAAACATGTCTAGATATTGTCTAACTTTGGCGCGGTTGACTTTGATGTTCACAACCTCCTTCAGGTGTCCAGTACGTGACCGTCTTTGGTCTTCGGTCCGAGTTCATATCAGTGACATATCCAGCTTACTCCCACTTCTGGTTGGTTTTTTCCAATAGCTGCTCCTTGAGTTTTGGGGGGCCGGGAAGGGATCAGCTTTGGGTAGGTTAGGACGGACAGGATTCACAGGGCAGGACATATATTATAAAATATTGTTCAGCTTTATTGGAGGATTTCCCTTCATGTTTTTCAACAATATTGATATTTTCTTTGTTCCCAGAAGCTCTTCTGAACATTTTAATTTTTCTGTAGACTCTTTTTCTACATTGCTTCTGCCAACATTTAATAGTCTGCTTATTTTTATGATGTACAATTTTTTGTAAACAGTTCTTATTAACTCTTCTAGGTCTGAGTGTGTCTGTATAGGTATTCTAATTATTAACTTGTAAAAATGGCACTATTAAAGTGACTCAAGTTAATAAAGCAGTTGAGAGTTATGGGCCCCAGACATGGGGTCAGTTTGTCAGTCAGTTCAGTTGATAGTTCAGTCACTGGAGTTGTGTACGAATCCATTGGAAGAAACCTCTCAAATGTGTAATTGGAGATCTAAGATGACCCTCCACCCGACAGTTCACAAATTAAGAATAAAGTGGAAGACTACCCGCACTGGGCACTCGTGGTGGATTACGGCCCTATCTCTCTCACCGAGGAGGAGGCCCCCAGCAAACAAAATTATAGGCAGATTAAGATATTCTACATTTAAAGAGTTTCAGTACTGACCAGTCACTGAACTGACTCGCAATTTGATCTCATATTAATCAATGTTTGCAAAAAAATTAAACTATTTTGACACTGTCTGTTGCCCAGCGGAACTGACTGTGTAAACCCGATATGTTAATAATATTTTTTTATCAATATACCCAGAGGCTTTGTGTTTGAACAGTGCCAACTCAACAGACTTTTGGGTTGTTATCTATTAATCATAAATAAAGATGCCCAGAGGGTATGGACATTTATATTTTCTAATCAAAAATGCCATTTGCACCCAGGAAAAAAATACTATGCAAGTAAAATGGAATTTGATCCCCAATGGCATTCCAGACAGATTTACTATGAATGCTATCCATGCCATGGCATAAAAGTACAGTAATACGACTTGAAACTGCTTGGAAAACTGTTTCAATTGTCAGCATTAACTGATAGAAACATAATTTTCATTTAACCTCTTCAGTCAACTATTTTTTGAATAGCAAGTCATTGTGGTGCCGATAACCATCAAGAATAGATAAAACATATGCCCCTACTCCTGACATTTCTTATCAGTTCTCTAAAACTTTGCATGATAGGTAGTAGAAGTATTTCAGAAGTAGAAGTTTAAAAAAAATCTCATCATTCTTCGTTTTCCTGTGTTAGATCCAGATACTGCCAATGGAAACACTACTGATACGACTAAAACTGAGACTGTTAAGGAAGATATCAATAAAAATGAAAAAGTTGTAAAGAATACCAAGAACGCTAATAAAAAATCTGCTAACAAAATGGCTAATAATGAGTCAAATGTTAAAGAAGCTGAGTCATATGAAAATGGTAAAAATGAGACTGATAAAGTAGTTAATGTAGAACAAGATAAAACCCAGCCTGCTGATGAGATGACTACTCCTGACCCTGTGCCAGAGGACACTTCAAAGATTGAGCAACAGACAACACCACAAATCTTTGTGCCCAAATACAAATATAGTGAAGGTTTGTCAAGTTTTAATTTATTGAGCTTCATAATTTACATCATCAGTTTTTTTAAATATTATATGTACTTATATTTTCAGATCAATGGTCTCCACTTAATACTGCTGGCAAAAAGTGCTATGATATTGATTTGCTCAAGCAAATAAAGGAAGACCCACTTTCGAAGAACAAGCCTAATGTTCCTTTATTGGAACATTGCAATGTCATTAGGGTATTGTCATTATTCTGTTATATAATTATGTACTATGTGTGTTATATGTAACGTGATTTATATTTCATTGCTTAATTTCCAGACCACTCCGATGCAGGAGCAACAACCATTCACGCCTATTTCGAGGCCTATAAATGATTCTCTATTTCCCCCATTTGCTAAGAGTCCTGGTATGGGATCCCGGAACAACACTCCTCGAGAAACTAAGAAAGATTCAAGAAATACAGCACCAACTGGTAACATTTTCCGTTTTGTATCTTGGTGATCAATATTTCTATATTTGACTTTGAAATATATTATTAAAACCATTCTTTTTACACAGGTAAAGGAAGTGTCAAACTGACCCCAAGCCCAAGTGGTAATAGCCCACATAAACCAGTTATCCATGTGTCATTGTCATTGAGGGAGGAAGTTAAACTTAATGAAGTAGATTCTGCATGGAAGCCTACTAGATTCCGTAAAGATTCTATCAATGAAGAAGAATTCAGGACACAGGTAAACCCATTTTAATTTAATTATAAGAGTAAATGATGATGCCTGTCGTGCATTGACTTGCTTAAGTCAAAGGATTGATTTCTTCTTACCCTTTATCTTCCCGCATCTTGTAGTGAGTGTCGCGATGCAAGGTCATGTAACCAATATCTGACTGTCTAGTATATTGCAGGTTTGGTTATTATAACTTATATTTGACCTTCAACTGAGTGAGTAAGTTGTGAAAGATTAATTTTGTATCACCCCTAGACATTAAAATTGTATTGTACACTATGCTAAATCGAGTAGTGTCACATGATGTAACAAGATTGCTTGTAATTGGACGCGCTGGTATAAATATGAAAAAATATTTACTTAATGGTAAAAGCAGATTAACAAAGAAAACAATTCTTATTAAAATAAACTAAAAGATTTATTGAGCGACATATTATTTACGTCATAACACTTTTTTTCAAGGTTTATTGCAGCTAGAGGTTAATGAACCTCTGTGCCCCTGTCCCTGATTCTTAGCTTTTGTTTTCTTTTTGTGGCTCTTGTATAGACTGCCCCAACACTTTTCTGAGACCAGCAGCAATTAATTTCGAGATAGATGAAATTTAAAGAGTAAGCTGGTAGTGCTTGGTGTCCACCTAGAGTCGACACTCATATTATAAGGGTTATCGATGTCGCATTACAAGTCAGTCATACAGGGGTGACCTGTATCATTTATTACTGGGGTACAGATGTTTGTATGGTACAAATTTCGGTCTGCATTACATTGAAATGTAATGTTGATGCTAGCTGGCATTCTTTTTTGTAATTCTTACAATTTAATTCTTTCAGGAGCTCTACAAGAAGTTCAGGGGTATTTTGAACAAGCTAACTCCACAGAAGTTTGATACTCTTTTGGACAGAGTGAAAACTTTGGATATCAACAATCAGAAGCGTCTGGAAGGTGTAATTGATTTAGTATTTGAGAAAGCCATTGATGAGCCTAACTTTTCTGAAGCCTATGCCGCCATGTGTAACAAGTTGTCTGTCCTAAAGGTACTATAAAAAGAACCTGGTTATGCTGATCATTAGAACAACATTACTTGGGTTGTATAAACATTTATATGATTATTTATTCCACAGGTACCTGCTGACAACCCAACATCACCTGACAAATGTGTCAATTTCAGAGCGCTTATTATCAATAAATGCCAAAATCAATTTGAGACTCATAAAGTGGATGAGCAAATATTGAAATACGAAAGTGAGCTTGCTGCCTGTACTGACCCTGTGAGTTTAATGACAATAATTCTAAACGTTTCTCGAATTGAAACATGAAACAATATTAATTAACTTAAAACAATTTCAGACCAGGAAGAAGGAGCTGACTCTTATGATAGTTGAAGAAAATAGACGTCTTAGAATGAGGTCTGTGGGAAATGTGAGATTTATTGGTAAGTTTGATTATTATCATTATTATTTATTAGCAGTTTTTTGATTTTCTGAAACACAAATTACAAATTGAAATTGACTATTCTGTCAATTTCAATTTGTATATTAATTTCATTATGTTTTTAAAATGAATTGATAACATGTTATTGAAATTGTTGTTTGAAATGTGTCAATTATATAGTTTTTATTAAAGATACTCTTTAATCTTATTGTTACTTCTTTTGTATGTTATTTATTCGCTCATAAGCCTAATTATATTCGAATTTTGTCTGTAAATCATTATAATGCACAATTTCTGCCTAACTGCTCCAGCGAAAGTCTTTATTTCACGTTTACTATTGCGAATATCATGATTAAATAAGCATTAAAACTAATCTATTGCTCCATCATAAACATTGCGCCTGCTTTTTCCGTTGGATTAGGCTGAAGTATTACACCCAGGTGGTGGTTCTATTTGATTTGAATTTCATTGAAAATTTAGCCAACCTAGCTAATTGTTTTATTGTTGCAAAACAGTTGATTTACCTGTTACGTTATCTAACAGTATTTGCTAATGCGACATGTTTTTGATCTTGTGTTTTAATTAGATTTATTGCAAATCGCGAATTTATTTTGCGCGATCGTTACGGGTTTTTGAAAGAAACAAAATTTTGCTAATCTTTTGTAATTTTCTTGCAATTACATTTCTATACATGTTTGTTGCAGGTGAGCTGTATAAATTAAAAATGTTGACATCTAAAATCATGGATTATTGCATGAAGTATCTCATCGAAAAAGTTGAAGAAGAAAAGCTTGAGTGTCTTTGCAAGTTACTTACTACCATTGGCGAGCAAGTTGAAAATGAAGTCCATGGCCAACTTGATAATATTTTCAAGAAAATGCAAGATATTGTTGATCGCAAGTCCAATAAAATAAGCAGCCGTGTTAGGTTGGTTTCAACAAAAATAATTCATTATTCATTCCATACTTTTATTCAATAAATAAACACGATTGTTGTTGAACAGGTTCATGCTTCAAGATGTAATTGAACTCAGGAAACGCAAATGGGTGACTAAGACTGTTATTGATTCACAACCTAAAATGATGGATCAAATTCAAAAAGAAGCTGAGCGAGAGCAGCGTCATATTGAGGTAATTTCAGTTAAAGAAACTACAGATAAATGTTCTTTAAATAAGCAATCATAACACAAATAATAATGAGGGTCACACGTAATATTATGTGGATAAAAACTTAATAGACCATATCTGATATATTGTCATGTCTAAATAAATCTACTTTCTCTTTTAGTTAATGAATGCTAGCCCCATTGGTGGGGGATTCCGCCGCGATGAAGGCGGCCGTGGCAAGCGCGGCGACAGTCGCAGACAGAATTCAAATAACTCGTTTATTGATAATACTTGGAAATCATCCCGGGCCAACTACCCAGTGGACACACTGAAACTTAAGGCTGTAACCCAAAAGGTATGCTTATCTCTCAGTTAAAAAAAATGACGATGCATGAATTTTATGAAAGATGGTTTTGGATAGGAAATAAGTGAACACTAAGATGACGACTGATAAATATTTATGGAACAAAAAGTTGTACTGTGCTATGCTGTAACAAAAATGGTATGGTAATGATAATTTATTATATATTTTAATGTGTATAATAATATCCGAAATAAGTGAATGTTAAGATGCACCGGTCTCTCGACAATCATCGATTGCTGGTGTAAGTCAGAATTTGTTTCATTTTTCACATTTACTTTGATTTAGTTTTGGTGATGTCGATGTCACATATTTGTGTTGCCACTTGTATGTTTATACCTTCGACAAATTAGCACATATATTTGCCGTCATAAATTAATGGTTGAAACATGCAAAAACAGATGTAATAGCGGAGCTGTTGATAGTAATATATTTACGCTTGTGACTGTACTTGTGTTTTTGTATATGTCACGGGTAATATCTTAACTTGGATAAAACTAGGTTCACAAGCATAAGACTAGATTATTCATAAACTTACGCAAAACAGGTTGGGTAAGTAATAATATTGTTTGAATATCTGACAAGCTTTACAACTAACACGACACGACAACTAATACGATCTTTATTAAAGTTCTCGATAAATTGAAAATTCCGGAAAATGAGTTTGAGGTCATTGGCATTGGCTCGAAATAACTCTACCTATTCCGATCACTAATGATAACGTTCACTGGTGACTGACCTAACGAATAGATTACGGTCATTCTCCAGCTAGCTCGGTGAATGTTAACTTAACATATACCAGAGTATCTTAAGATACACTGCACTTGGGACATTGTAACATATATACCTTGCAACTGTTAAGTTTTCAGAATTTTGAAAGTCTATCTACTACCAGAGTCTATCTACCAGATATTAGTAACAAATAGTGGAAGAATACGAAATGAAGTGGAGAATAAGTGTAGAGCAACTACCACCTTATTGCGCGGATCAGCCACGCAAGCAAAATATTGCAACACATTCTCAACAAACATCTGAGGGGCAATTCTCGTAATTTTAAGAACGTTCACAGTCTGGTCTCAGTCTCAATCTGTCAAAATACTTCTGATTTTCCTACAAGTTTGTCGCCGAGATGACACTGCGACCAGATTTTGAACATTTTAAATTACGAGAATTGGCCTTCTGAAAGCAGATCTGTCGCGAGAGATTGCACAAGAACAATCTGTGTTTGTGAAGGGAAAGGGAACCCGTGAATAGATTCTCATTGTTCGTCATATAATCGAGAAGGCACGAGAATTCAACAAGCCGACCTACATTATTGCTTTATTGATTTCTCAAAGGCATTTGATTTTAAGAAATGAAAGTTGGTCATTTTGTGGAAGACGCTAGTGGAAATGGGCACACCAAAACACCTTTTGCACCTTCTTAGAGAACTCTACGAGTGAGGAACAGCATCAGTACGAACAATCGACCACATTTCGGAGTTTCCATCCCGGTGTTGCGATTGGTGGTTACAAAATTGCGAACCTACGCTGATGACACAACCTTGTTTACGACTAGTCCTGAACACATGGAGTAATTGCTACTTTAAATGGAGCACGAATTTTCTTGTCTTACGTTTGCATTAAGGATTAATCGGAGTAAGACCAAGATTATGATTGTCGATCGTAGGAACAACTTCTCGCCAGACGTGCCAGAGATTGCGAACTGAGATGTAGTTCAGTCCTATGTAAAACTTAGTGTTATGATCGCGAACAATGGCAGCTACGTGGAAGAGGTGAAACGGTGTATGGCCATGGCTATTGCAACCTAACTAAGTCCACAAAGATCAGGCTAGTCCGTACACCCAGTCCGTCCGTATTTCCCATATTTCTGTACCGAGCTGAGGCGTGGATATTACGGGAACTGGAAAAGAAAATGCATAAAAAAGAAAAAAGTAGATGCTCTAGAAATGTGGTGTTGGAGAAGATTGCTTGGGGTATCATGGACGGAATTCGGCACAAATATTCCCATACTCCAAGAACAAATCGAACAGCGTCAATCTACACTAGTCTCTAACACAGAAGTTCTTTGGTCATGGCTCCAGGCGGCATAACTCCATAGTGTCTAGCGGTGCAGGGCAGAGTGGAAGGTAATAGACCATACTCAGGTCACCGATGAGCTGAACCGTTCAAATAATATCCACAGTTGGAGGCCCTGTTAATGAATGCGCCTGACTGTCATCCTACAGAACCAGATGGAGGGAGATCGTAGGGCGGGCAACGACTACACCTGTGATTGGACACAGTTCAGTGACCACTTGTCAAGCGCAAAGATGGGAAGAACACCCAATGAAGCTATGAGTAGTTGCTCGTTAGAAGTCTGATTTGAATTATATATAAATCTTAATTATTATTAAAAAAAAACGGAAAGGAAAGCTGCTTTCAGCAGCGGATCATTTCCTTGGCTTGGCTTGGCGTGGCTGGCCACAGACTTCAATCTCTCAATCAATGAAAGTCCGTCTTAAATTCGTAATGTCATACATAGTAAATTTCATTATTACATGGTTAACTCCTTAATAATTATGTTTTTGTTACCATAACTTCTTTGTTTTAGAATCTGAACAATATCAAATTGGCTCCACATAATTCAGCATGGAACCATGGCTCAGGTACAAAGAATACTGCACAGGCGAGTAGCAATTCCATGATCAGCATCAGCAAAAATATGTACAGTGTTCTAGAGAATGTACAAACTGATCCTACATCACTTAGAGGCAAGTACTTACTAACTAACACTACACACTGCTTACTTTGTTACAGAAAAATAAAAATGTATTATATTATTTAAGGGGTGATTTGTTAGGTTTTGAGGATCATGTTTCTATTTCATCCATGATTTTCATTTCACCTGCCAAACCTTTAATTAGAAGTACTTTTTTTGGTTTAGCAAGTAGTTTTGGGTTCTTCATTCTTACATTTCATCATTACATACACAATGAAGGTTAAAACCTCTAAATATAATCTAAAATGGTTTGCCATTACTTTTATTACTGCTTATATTTATAATTTAATTTAACGTTATAGTGGTATCAAGTTTCTGAAATGTATTGGTTGTTTTTCAGCTAACAGAGATATGACCCCCAATTATTCAAAGGGAGCATCTATCGAAAGGTCCACATTCAACTCCAGAGGTGACTTTAGTAAGTTTATAATATGATATTGCGTTTTACTTTTGACATTGTAAGCTTATTTTTAAAATACAAGCCACGTGCCGACCAGCAGGTAGTCCCTACCTGCCCTTAATTGTATTTGTCAAAATGCCGACATGACAGCCGTACATTATCAAGTGTCCTTTAGTTTTTCTATCGTTTAACGCAGGACTAAACGGATAATTATAGACGTTATAACAATAAAACTTCTATTGTGTCTTGTGTACGGTGTAGTGTCCCTCCACGTGTTAACCACTCATTATGTATAATTATTATTTAAATAGGTTCTAAAACTATAATGTACTGTAATTGAAATTACAGCAGCAAGTGGAAGTAGCAGCCGCTCCGGTTCGGTGGGCGTAGCTCGCTCCAACTCCGGTACGCGCAGCACGAGCGCGGCGCCGACCACGCCGCCAGTCGCCAACGAGGCTCCGGCTCCCGTCGCGGCACCAGCTCCCGTTCCTCAGGAACCACTCCCGGAACCTAAGAAGAAGTCGATCAAGTCTATGATAGATCTCTGCATCATTAACTCGGATGATGTTGAAATGGTAGCTGAAGTCAAACAACTGTACACAGCCCAGTTCCATGCTGCTGTAGTTAATGAAATACTCAATGTTGCTGTAGAAAAGTAAGCACAGTATTATTATACTAAACATTGTGGGATTTATTCATAAACGATGACTAAAGTTAAGTAACGCTTAAACGTCAAAAATGTATGGTTAAACAGTGGCTAATCACTGCTTAACTTTAAGCAACGTTTATGAATAAAGGGGTTTATATTTAGCTATTTAATATTCAGATATAGTAACATCACAATTTTTTTTATAGGTCAGCAAAGGCGATTCCTATCATTTCAAAGGCATTGCTCAGTTTAGTGGCATCAAACACCATCTCCCCTGACAATTTTGTAGCCGGCATCAAAGAAATATCAGAATATGCGCCTGATCTTTACATTGATATTCCTATGTTGTATGATAATTTAGGAAAGATAATTGCACCACAAATCGAGAAGAAGGTAAATACACTAATTTGTTATATGACATTTTTAATAATACTTATATAATATGGTCTTTAGAATAATCACTATATTTATTTTCAGCATATCACGTTTGTACAGCTATTTAGTATTTCTGAAAGCATAATTTCTGCGAAACATGGACATCTGTTTTTGAAAGCAGTGATTAGAGACCTAAAAGAAAGTATGGGACCTTCCTTTGTAAAAAGCAAATGGCAAGAGTCTGGTCTTCAAATTAAACAATGGATGGATGAAAAACTTGTAAGCACCTCGTTTTCTATATCAACCTCGGAATTTTTATTTGCTTGCATGTATATTATTTTATACTAAAATTAATTTTGATTTCAGGTGACAGCGTGGTTGGAAGATAATAAGTTTGAATTTTTGGAAGGAGATTCTAAGGTTAGCGAAGAAACTAAGAAAATCTTAACGCCAGCTCAAACTCAAACCAAATTAATTCAACTTATGAATGCTGATGAAACATGTGAATGCATTAAGGGATGGATACAGGTAAGATACATTGTAGCTTCGAGTGGAATGAGGTAAAGACCTAAAGGTCTTCAGTTAGAAATATCATAGATTACAAATTATTATCGTTTATAAACCGTAAAAATTGATGTGAATATGAATTTGTAATCATTTCCCGTTGATGTGTTTCCGCAGGACAAGATTGGTAACTCTACGAATGAGGATTGGTTTATGCGAGCACTAATTCAAGCTATATGCGAACATGCTCTTTTCGGGCCTGAAGGCCGCGATGTACCACACTTCAACCAAGACCGCATGAATAAGTATGCGAGTCTCATACATGACTTCGGCGAGACAAAACAGTCGAGAGAGGCGAGCTGTTTGTTCGGCATACAACAGCTGATACGTAGGCTGGAACATCCGCAAGGTTAATATAATAATCAATTAAATTAAATAGATTAGTGTATAATAAGTGGGCCGCAACAAAGTCGGCCGCTTATTATATTTTTTAATCAATTTAATAAAGAAATCTAAAGTTAGCTTTATACCTAATATAGATTGGATTTTGATTATTGACACAAAGTATACAGGCCTATGATGACCTAATAACGTTTGTAAACAACACGAAAAATACGCCTAAATTGTAGTATTTGCAGTAAAGAAATAACTACTATTAACATAACATCACGTCTGTATTCCCCTAAGGATTAGGCATATGTGTTCCCCCCCCAGAGAGGAGCCCTGTGTACCAACAGTGGGAACATTATAGGCTGAGTATGTACTCCTCTAGTAGGACGTAAAAGCGCAAAATGTGTTTGTTTTCGTCGTGTTTGATGAGAGGGGTACGTAAGGGTTGTGTGGGTGTAATTTTATTTATTCTAGGTTTGTGCGCACTTTAAGGATACTTTGAAGATATTTTGGCCCGTGGTTCAAATCAAAACTAATGCCGTTATCTTCTTATTACAATACATTTCACAAAAGAATCTCAAAATGTTTACATACAGTGCCTCCCTGTTAACGTTTTATGACACAGGACAGACATTCAAACAAGTCGACCTCGTAATTGCTTTGCTACCAGTAAAGCAATTACGAAGTTAACTATTACAACTGATAAATTACCAACCAAAATCGAATCTGATCTGCGATAATTCCTCATATTTTCTCAAATGTTCTTCATGTGACTTCTGCTTTATGTCGTTTCTGCCTACTCGGATTCAACAGCTATGTGTAATTGGTATGATGTAGCAATAAATAGTTAATATACATGTTTGTCCACTGCAAACTGCATACTAAACTATCAATACTGGACTGATAAGAAAGTAATGGAGAAATTAACGCTCTTAACCAAAACTACTCAAGGTAGAAACTAACTGAATTGTTTTTTGTTACAGGCTTGACTTTAGAGATATTCCAATATCTGCATGAACAATACATAATTTCATTAGATGGGTTTATTGCATGGGAGGAGTCTGAAAAGGAGCCAGAAGGAAAAGGTATATTTTGATTTCTTGGTTTCTTCAACTATAACTAGAAGAAAAGAGAAACTTAAATGCTGGTGACTTTCTGTTTGCAGGTGTAATGATGAAGGCGTTGGTTTCGTTCTTTACGAACATTAAGGAGGCCGACAACGAGGACTCGTGCAGCGAGGACTGACGAGCGCCGCGCCACGCGGTCGCGCTGCCGCCGCTCTTCGCGCCGGTGATCGCACCCGTGCTGATCGCAGCCACGCCTGACGCAACATCTGCATTCAATGTCTTCTATATTTTTATATATTAGAATCATCCTAAATGGAACTCATAGATTATATTATTATTATAATAATGCTTAACCTAACAGAAGCTAGAAAAAAGTTGTATAATATTTTTTAACGCGATAGTTATTTATCAAGATCTTAAATTTAATTTGCTTCAAAATTTTAATGTGTGACTCAGTATCGTACCTAATTGGTGAAATGCGCCACATTGATTTTGAATGGGTGTAATTTCTGAGGGAGATAATTATGGTCATTGATTGATTATATAATCATTATTTTATGGTTAAAATAGTTGTTATCAATTATGAAATCACAGAATTAAGTATTCTGGTTTTTATCATTATACAAGTCCACAATAATATAATAATTTAAATATGCATGTTTTAACCGATAATTATTACGCGAGTGTGTTGTCAAGATATACCCATTTCTCTGTTGTCAAGATTCGCAATAACATCTTTAATATTGGTTTTTAATAAATATTTGTTTAAATGTTTTTACTGTTTATAATGTTAATTCTAGAAATACAAATATACATGGTTAAAAATGGACTTTTTAATGTAAAAAGTCAATTAATGGTTTTGCATATACTGAGGATTATTTTTTTAAATGTATTATATAAAATGCTAATTTTGTCAGCAGAGAAAGTAATTAACCTCTGGCAAATCAAACATTTTACATGAGTTTCCTTGCGAGATTTAGCCTACCTTAAGCTCTTGATGCATAACTTGTACGCTTTGAACATCTTTGCGAAAATTATTTAAAAAAAAATTAACTGTATATTCTGGTCTAATAGAAAGATACATTTGGATGCTTTCATTGGGTTAAAGCTTATAATAGTCTTACTACTAGTGAAGTCACTGTTTAGATAAATATGTTACCTGTTAACGTTTTTGTTTATGAACATGAAACTGATAGATAATATATGAATCTAATTATTTACTTAAATCATATAATTCTATAGGTAATAAACTAGATAATGTTGGAGTTGAAAGAGTTGAATGTAGTGGCGGATTTTTCAACTGGGCGTCCCAAACGTTAGATTGTTGGTGTCTTGTTAATCATGAACGTTATTTTTGTGAATATCATGTTATGGCGATTGGGTTGCTTGATTCGCCTTTTAAAATTCGCCACTGCAAACAGTAGAATTGATATAAAACACAACTCCAATTCCAGAAATTGTTAATAATGATACTTAGCCAAGCGCCCGAATAGTAGAATGATTAAAACTATTTACACCAATTGCAATTATATACAAAATAGTTTAAAAAAAAGTTTAATTACATGATGATTAGCTCCAATTTAAAATGCTCTCAATTATTTTAATTTCCATTTTTAATATTCAGTAAGTTTTAATTTCATCATTTAAATTTATCCTTTTTTATAATTTTAAACCCGAAATTAATATACCATGTGACTTTTAATTAATAGATATTTTTATTTAGTTTTAATTTGAATAGTTAGCTGTAACTCAGTAAGCAGTGATATCTGTCTCAAATCTTTCGTGAATTCAGTTGGTAGGGCGCGAGATGCGTGCGAGTAGTGCGGGCGAGGGCGCACAGACGCCTTCGCCTTGGATGGCACGCTTCGCACTCCGTCCTTTGCATGTTAATTTCTCTTAACTTAACTGTCTCCGCTGCTGAGTTTTTATTACTTATTAGCTACTCTTGTCAGTTACTATGTATGTTATGTAAATAAACTTTTTAAAAAAAAGCTAATGTTTACTGAGTATTCCTATTAATGAACACCACAATGTAAAACTTAATGAACACCACAATGTAAAACTTAATGAACACCACAATGTAAAACTAATACTAAAGCAATAAATGATAAATTCCTAGCCTTTCAAAATAATTCTAAAAAATAGAAAAAATAGTACTCTTATATTCCATAGAAATGTATATTCAACAAGAAATATTAGTAACAACACACGTTATTTATTATATTATAAATTTTATAAAAAAAATATAAAATAAATCTCTGTTTGAGGTTTTTGTAAATAAACGTGGTTTTAATTTGTAGTTAAAACATTTATGAAAGCAACCTATAGTAACTAGTATTAACTATGTATATACCTACATCGACTCGAACAAACACCAACTTTCGTTCGATATCCCATGTATTGTTTTATATAAATTAAATATTTTAGTACCTACAGTATACAGGTTGAATTTTCATGTACGTTTGCCCCGCACGGCCCCCCAGAAATTGCGTTTTATGTGTGCACTAATGCAATGTACTCGCCTCTAGGAGTATATGTACCTGTTTCTTTTTCAATGTACCTCTGTACTTTTGAAGATATTTGCAAAAAAAGAGGGCCGTGCCAGCCAAACGTTTTCAGCACGGCCCCCGTGTAACTTGAAAAATATGTAGCGTATTGAAAAGTTTCTTAAACTCAAGCAATGTACTCTATTAGCACGTTATATGTACCGCAACAGATATTGTGAATTCGTAATAACAAATAATATATAGACGCGGATAGGGGGCCGTGCTGGAAAAAAAAAATATAAGAAAATATCTAAAAAAGACAAAACAATCTTAGCCAAAAACTATTAAAAAATAATTGATGTTTAGCAAGTAACACATGTAACGCATTGGTTTCTCATACAACTTGCTAAATTTGAAAAAATAAACCAATTTTAGTTCATTCAGCACGGCCCTCTATAGTTGCTTATATCTTTTTAAATATGACATGTTTGTGTAGAAAATTCGTTTTTCTGAATTATGTATAGGAGTACATTCGTTCCAAATAAATTGCGATTCTGCTGTATTAGTACTTTAAAAAATAAATCGGATCTAAAATATCATACATTACAACTTATGGGGTGACCATGATTCCACGTGAAAATGGATAAAAAAAAACTGCATAAATTCAGGAAATCTTTAATAAAATAAACAAATCAACAATAACGTACATACCTAATCTATATTCACGATATATGTATAGTAGGTCGCTAATCGAACAAATCAACAAATTTCGCTAAGCATAGCTAAAAGGCTTAAAAAATCTACTGTACTGTTGTTAATTCCTTTGTAATTGAAATGGAACAGACGCAATGGTTTTGTGTAATATCCCGGTCACTATTAATTTAAAAAACCAAACTTATGAAGTCGTTGGTGCCATTGAAATATGTAGGGAATTCAATGGGGACTCTGGGCCATTATAAGTGCCATACGCTTAGCTATAATCAGTGGCTTTGCTACGATGATTTAGCCTTCAAAATTAACAACAGTACAGTAGATTCGATATTCGAACACACCCTTACTTACGTTTTAGAGAGTGGTCTTTGATGTTTTAAATACATCTAAAAATAATAACCTTTACAAATACCCCGCTTTCACGTCGGAGTTCCATGACTATGAGCCTATGAGTGGCGGCTCTGGTAATTACAGTGAAGCGATTGCCATCTCACCTTCAGGATCAAGTCGGAACCAGACTTTAACTTTGGATCATGGTGTTTTAAATACATCTATTTTGTAATAGTAGAGACTTGTGTCAATAATGCGTAGGCGACTTAGAGTCGCCTTTTATGTTCTAGTGCATAAAGTATTTTTTTTTAGACTAAGATAATCAGGCCCAACAGTCACACACGCGCAATAAAAGCGTTAGCCCGAGACGTTTATATGCACCCGAGCCGCAGGCGACGGTGGATAATTAAGTCGAGGGATAAAATGGCTCGTTTATGCCCGAGTTAAACACTCTGAGTTTCACTTCGATTGCGAGAAAATGAAACAGGCATAAAGTATACATAAAGTATTTTCACTGTTCAAAATTTCATGGTCACCCCATAAGTTGTAATGTATGATATTTTAGATCCGATTTATTTTTTAAAGTACTAATACAGCAGAATCGCAATTTATTTGGAACGAATGTACTCCTATACATAATTCAGAAAAACGAATTTTGTACACAAACATGTCATATTTAAAAAGATATAGGCAACTATAGAGGGCCGTGCTGAATGAACTAAAATTGGTTTATTTTTCAAATTTAGCAAGTTGTATGAGAAACCAATGCGTTACATATGTTACTTGCCAAACATCAATTATTTTTTAATAGTTTTTGGCTAAGATTGTTTTGTCTTTTTTAGATATATTCTTATATTTTTTTTTCCAGCACGGCCCCCTATCCGCATCTATATATTATTTGTTATTACGAATTCACAATATCTGTTGCAGTACATATAACGTGCTAATAGAGTACATTGCTTGAGTTTAAGAAACTTTTCAATACGCTATATATTTTTCAAGTTACACGGGGGCCGTGCTGAAAACGTTTGGCTGGCACGGCCCCCTTTTTTTGCAAATATCTTCAAAAGTACAGAGGTACATTGAAAAAGAAACAGGTACATATACTCCTAGAGGCGAGTACATTGCATTAGTGCACACATAAAACGCAATTTCTGGGGGGCCGTGCGGGGCAAACGTACATGAATTTTCTATCAAGCCCCTATAGGTATATTCTGAACTAGTCCCAGAGAAAAACCGCTGATATTAAAGTGATTTTTTTTTTGTTGACTACTTAATTTCAGCAGTGCTCAGAACAGGATGATGGTGGCCATTCGAACAGTTAATTCCGGTTAATGATTAAGGGCTGTTTCTCCCAACTCCAGATAATATTATCCAAGGAGTAATTATGAATTTTTGACAGTTCTTCCATACTAAATCTGTCAGACGTCAATTTTATTCCACAAATAAAAAATATCTGTTGATTGAAAAATCAGCCCTTTATCTACCTAAATTAAACTTTTACTCGCAACTTTAGACCTATGATTGTTACAAGATTTCGTTTGTATTATGATTTAGATGTATCTTCAAAAATATACCTTCCTTTTAATAGGTTTTAATGTCGCTTTTATTTTCTTTAATATATATACAAAATCGCTGAAAGGAAACATGAGCTCATGTTTCCTTTCAGCGATTTTGTCAATGACCTGTAGTAACTTATCCACACTGGCTGAAAAAAATCACCTGTATACAGCAATAAATAATTATAAATCTAGGGGCACATTACAGCCGCGCCGGGCCGCAGCGCATTTCATATTTATACAAAAAAGTGCAGTTCGTCGCTGTCGAGTTCGATGGTTCGTACAAAAGATGCACTAAAGAGATGTAGGAAGATTTATGCAATGCGGTGCGGCCTGCCCGAATCCTACGCATCGGCATTATATTTGCATGCGTTTAACATTAAGTACTTATTAAGCTAAGCTCACATTATAGCCGCAGCGCGCCGCATTACAAAACTGCGCCAACGCAATTACGAGTCGCGTCGGGCCGGGCGGCCGCAACGCGATATTTGTCCAATATATAGGTTCGCGTACAACTGTCCGGGCCGCATTGCATACAATCCTAAGTTACTTGCATATATATATTGTGTATGAACCATCGCAACTTATAACAGCGGCTGCAAAAATACACGACGAGCTATCCGCCAGGGCAATCGTTCATACAAAATGTATGAAAGTGATGAAGGGGAGGATTTTTGCAATGAGTTGTGATCCGACGCGACCCGCCCTAATCTGCGCAAGCCTCTAAATTTTATTTTAAAAAGGCCCTGACCTTATAGTGCACTAACATGAAATAAATATATAGCTATCTTTATGTAGCATTTAATATTATAAAATACGTAAGTAAACAAAATATTTTAAGGGGATGCGCTAGGTAGCCCGCAAAATTTGAATTTTCTTTTTGCAATTTGCAGGTCGAGTGTCTGGTTGTATGTTGAACAAGTATGTAATTATAGAATTATAATGATTAAAATCATCAATATCATGAAATATCAATCAATAGGATTATATGAACTTAGAGCGTTGTATGATTGGAATGATTGTAATTCTGTAAAGTCATTTGTTACGCTTGCGAATCATATTTTATTCATAATTCAACATTACACGGACCTACAAATTGCAAAACACGTAAGAATATTTGAATTTCGCGGGCTGCCTTGGCGCTTCACCCTTATATTTTTCTGGTACCTAAAAATAGTAGTTTTTTTACAAGCTTTTATTTAGTTTCATCTGTCCCGTTGTCTGTCTGTAATCATATCTTGCAAGTTAAATTTGATCCACTTCCCGGTTTCCAATTGAGCAGAAATTTTGTATGCATGTTTTTATTATCGTGTCGATGGCACGGAAGCGGAATTGTACAGAAAGCCAATGTGAGTGTCGCGGCATGTGTGCATGAGTCAGCGCCATCATTGAATGAGTGTTCTGGCCAAAGCACCGTAGCCGCATAGGCATTATATGCTACAGGTAGTAGCTGTTGTAACGCTTAGTTGATATATTATTCTCTAAACACCAATCGCAGAAACGCAAGATATATTTATTTTTGTACCCAAAGGAGATAGTTTTTTTTGGGCCCACGTCTTGCAATGTCTATTAACACTTACAAAAACGTAACCAATTTATCATTTAAAATGTTTGATTTTTTCAATGAAGTATAACCGGAATTACGAAATGGTAATAAAAAGAAAATGTTTTGATAAATCACTCAATTGATTCAATTCCAGATAGGGTCGTCAATCAGTCAAATGCATGTATTGAATGCGTTTTTAACGATTTTAAGAAAATAAAACAAAGTTACAATTACAAACCTAATTACAATTCGAAATGGTAACCGAATCTGTTTCATTAAGTAAAAAAGTGTATCATTGACGCTGCAGCAGGTCCTCCTCCTGTATTATTTAATCCCATTTTTAAGTTTCCTTACTCTAGCGTAAAGTGGTTTAAAAATCAACGTGAAACGCATTGTAGTTTTTCGTTGTTGTAAGTTTGACTCTAGTGATCTATATTACTCAGTCATTAACGTTCAGGCACTCAATTGTCTCGATTATGTAATTAAAAAACGAAGATCCCAGCGAGTCCGCGTAACACTGGTCAGTTTCTCTCAGTCGTCAGTTTATTTAATTCGCCAGTTTCGGTGATTAGTTTCACTAATTCGTCAGTTTTGCCGATTAGACAGTTGCTTTAACTCGACAGGTTCCAGTATTTGCCAGTTTTGCGACGGAAACTGGCGAATTAAATAAACTGACGACTGAGGGAAACTGGCTAGTGTTACGTGGACTCATCCCAGCAGCGTCGTACTATTGAAACTTAAAGAAAATAATTATAGCAAGATCCTTAATACAGCAACCATTAAATATTGGCTGATTGAGGTACTACGAATGGCACTAACTTTAGTTAGTGACATTCGGCTATGATTGACCCTGCTCAACTTTGTAAAGAGCGCCTTCTCCTACTCATAATCCACTATCAATCTTATAAATAGTCGATGACGATACGATGACAATTTTAATGCCAAATTACACGTGATCAAATGACAGCACTAACTCTCCGAATATGTATTTTTACTCTTATTAAAATTCTGTAACTATACATCACAGTACCTATTTTGACGGATTATTACACGACATATAGTAATTATATCTATTTCCTGGTATATCCTACTTTCTTATTGAAATAAAGAATGACAGTTAACTATAACCAGTGTGGCAGTGTTGGTGATATTTATCTAATCGCGTTTCATCGTCGAGTGGCACCTCGAGTGAATCTGGATTTGAGCCTTTGTTTTATTTAGTAAGTACTCGAGTTACGAGTCACAGAGCATGTAACCTTTTAATAAGAGTTAAATAAAATCGAGCCGCATCACTCACTATCTGACACTGTCAGAAAGACAAGTGACAAAAACACTTCATTCAATATATTTTTTCAGTTTCTTTCGAAATGCATGAAATTGATATTTCTGTTTCCCTATGTGTAATTGAAGAATTATAACGAATATGCATTTTTAAGATGGTATAGTTTACCTACACCAGAAGGACGTTGAGTTAATTGTTCAGTATGATTTCAACGCAATGTGCGAAGGGGTGTACTTTGCCAAATCAAAAGCCAAATAATCGAATATCAATTGATCGACCACTATAAATCGAACGTCTAAATACTCGAACGCTCATAAAATCGAATGGTTATTAAATCGAATATTCAATACATTACATCGCACACTCAATACATCGAGTGTTCAAAATATCGAATGTTTGTTTGATCGAGCGTTCAACGCATCGCATATTCATTCTATCGAAAGATCAATATAATTTTTAAGAATACAAGAAAAACAAAATTTACTAATAAATCACATTTTAATCTTTAATTATTATATTTTATAGGCACATTAGATAAACCAAATAATTAAATGTATAATAAAATTTTATTAACATACCTACATAAACTTTCGTTAAAAACAAGTCTATTCCTGAACGCAACAATTAGGTACTTAAGTCATATTTATTTCAGGCTACCCTCATACATTGTAGGTAATATTGTTTTCACTTCATAAATAAACTTTGTTCATCTGCAAAAAGCATTGTGACTAAATAGTGGATTGCAAGTGAATTTTGTGAAAAATGTCTGTAGGGTCTTATTATAAGCCTTAATAATTGTCTCAAAAACACAAGTCGCTCTTAGTTTTGGATGGCTATGTAATGGCATTATACAAAAATATTCTTATCAAGTTCTACTGGCATTGTTCCTACAAATATAAATACCATTGTAATAGGTAGTAGGTACCTACTGCAACAACAAAATTGCACGGAAGTGAGGAGCATTTGTTGGAAAGTTGTACAACAAAGCATAATCACGCACCAGATCCTGGTAAGGTAGATGAACTACGTTTTAGGAATTCCCTGAAAAGTGATGCTACCGGTTCGCTTGATAGACCGAGTCAATTTATCCAGCCAAATGAGGCCAAAATTTCGAGATCAAGTTCGTGTGCTTTTCCAAACAAAAAAGCAGCATCGCAAATTATACGTCGAGCAAGAAGAAAAGAAATGCCGAAGGAATCGACTACTTTGGATGATATACCTAAACGTCCCCGATAGATTGCAGAAAGTTTATGGTGAAAGATTTTTAGGGCGTCAGGTTGAGTTTGAAGAAAACTACAGTTATTTGCAACTAAATCAACTTTAATACTATTAAATAAATCACAACTTTGGCTGAAGGACGGTACATTCAAAAAATGTCCTATACTTTTCAGACAAATATATAGTACCTACCTATACTTACCTACATGGTTTGGTGGATAATCGTTATTTCTTCCCTTTTGTATCTACTTATATGCGTTTCTAACGAGGAAGACGCTAAATTGTTACTTGTTTTTTTTTCAAGCAATAAAGGCATAAATGCTCTAGAATATGATATCGAATTGAACACACGAGTAATAATGACGGATTTCGAGAGGGCAGTCATTAATGGTGTAAAACAAGAGTTTCCTGATGCCCAACACAAATGCTGTCTATTCCACTTAAATCAAAATGTATGGCGTCAAATTCAACAAATTGGTTTGCAAAGTAAATATGGTCAGGATGCTGAGTTTGCTGTCAAGTTAAGACACATTATCGCACTTGCTTATTTACCCCAAGAAGAGATACCAAATGCTTTCGATAAATTGAGAGAAGAGAAGAAGTGTTACCCAATGAGGCAAATGATATCACCAACTGGTTTGGATAATATTATGTTTGGGGAAATATTCATTCTCGTGAGACGGGAAAAAATAAATTACTCATAGCACGCTCATCACTTAGGTTTCCACCTTCACTGTGGTCTGTGTTTCAAAATAATACACTGGGTTTTCCTAGAAATCAAAAAACATTGAAGGAAGGCACAGAAGATGGAACACATTGCTTGATAAGCACAAACGGGGTCTTTATGCTACCATAGATTTTTTAGCTAAGGAGCAAGCTATAACAAATAGGACAAATTCGAAAATGCAAACGCGGGATTGAGAAGACTTAGGTACTCCACAAAAAAGAGGCAAAAGGGATGATAATGCGATTAAAAAATATTAAATTATAAAAACAACATAGATTTATTAGTTTCTCCGTGCAATTGCAATTCACACAAAATTTTAAATTGTAGGTACCTACCTATAAAAGATAATAATTAAAGATTAAAATGTGATTTATTAGTAAATTTTGTGTTTTTCTTGTATTCTTAAAAATAATATTGATCTTTCGATATAATGAATATGCGATGCGTTGAACGCTCGATCAAACAAACATTCGATATTTTGAACACTCGATGTATTGAGTTTGCGATGTATTGAATGTTCGATTTAATAACCATTCGATATTATGAGCGTTCGAGTATTTAGAGGTTCTATTTATAGTGGTCGATAAATTGATATTCGATTATTTGCCATTCGATTTGGCATAGTACACCCTGTGCGAAGGCATGGTCCGCGGTGTACGCATGGATTATTCGCTTGTTTTAGTCAAACCATCTAGATACCTACAATTTGAGAAAGTGCATATTGGTGATGCAAGAAAGTATTGAAACTATTAATTATGGAGATCGATCTGCACAACAAACACATTGTGTGCCTGTTGACTATGCGGAAAAGTATATTATTTTGCAGTGGAACACACCAAAGAAAACATTAGCAATATTAGTTATAATATTATTATTTTCTAACACAAATCTATTGTTTTCAGGTGAATTCAGGTAGGTACTAGAACATCAAATTCTAAAATTATAGCTAATCTTGCTCGATATTGTTGCAAGTACTTATCCGGCAAGTTGTTTAGTGGGCAGACGTTGGTACTGTTGGCTATTGTGCGCATATGCGCACAACAGCCAACAGTGCCAACATCTCGTCTTGTCTCGTCAAAAATACTCATAGGTATACCGCACACTCAACATTACATGTACCTACAGTATATGAGTATTTTTATCTTGGGCACGGTATTTAAGATGTGTCACTGACTCTGGCAGGGCCACCATCAGGGATTTTAATTTTGATAACACAAAAAAATTGTCGCTAATTAGTCGAAATTTGTCACCGAATATCAGAATTATTTGTCGGTCACTGGTTCAAAAGATATAAGGGTTTATATGTGGTCGATCTGGAGAGAGTCTCCCCAGCAGGGCCACATTTACCTATATCTCAAAACTAGGGCACCTAGCGAAGATCTGTTTTATACCATATTTTGTCGCCAATTAGTCGGAATCAGTCGCCAAATATATACCTAATATAAAACTACAAGTTTAATACACATATTTTTTCTTGGCAATTTTCCGTGAACTCTTCGATCTAGCTCTTGGACTATACCTTACTAATTGAATTAATTATATCTCCTAAACTAAGACCCCATTAAATCTGTGACTTGGCGAATGATTCCTGTCAGTCAGTGACACTATGAGAGATGGAGAGAAATACTATCTACTTCTGAGTCGCCTGACGTCGAAATTGATACTTAAACTATTAAATAGCCTTATAGTAGGTACCTAATAAAAATGCTATGTTACATATTAGGTTATTTTTTATTTAATGAATCGTTAAAAACACCCTCTAGCACTACTAGGTACTTATTTATTATTTAGCAATGCACTATTCTACTACATTATAATACCGCCTACTCACTGCCAACCTACTCACTAAACAATAGCATTTTTAGTGTTTTTTTAGGTTTATTCTCAATATTCCCGTTATACGAAGTAAGTATAATTTGTGGTTGTCAACCACAGTAATCGAAAGGCACAAGGCACAAAGGCACAAATCAACCTGCGGCAATCAATCAATCAATCAAGGCGCAAATCAATCGATCATAAGGCACAAATTAACCTGCGTTTCATTAGTACTGTGCACCTACGGCACTAGTACTGACAGGTTCGCAAGAAATGGATGAGTAGGTAGTAGATACACTGAAGTAGTATGTACCTACTTTAAAACAAAATTATAATACTAGTATTAGGTATATACCTACCTACCTTCGTCGTGCTACTCTTCGTGCCCTGCATTGCCCGGATAAACATGTCTTCTCCAGTGGTTTAGGCGGTGCGTTGTCTGTCAGTCTTTTTTTATTGCGGTTTTACTAAAGTAGGTTACATGCCTACTATAGCAGTACAGGATCTTTTGGCGCGTGGCAAAAATCGGAACTAAAAAAAAATATTGTTTATTTCTCACCACAATACATTTTGAAATTTCTAGAAATATAATTTCAAAATACTTTACAAAACCAAACAATATTTTTATCAGTAGGTAGGTTTGAGTATCCTACCTACATATACAATAATATAACGTGCTGGCTCACCAACAACACAACTAACGCCACCATTGCGGTTTCCTAAAAGAGCGTGTCATCATGAACTTCAGTAATATTTACCAGTATTTGGCATTAAGGTGTTAAGAAATGCTTTTTATTTGGACATTACGGCTGTATGGTGGCGGTCACTGCACTTCTAGCAAAACCGTAGCTTAAGGCAGATGATGACGCTAAACTGAGGTGAACATTCTCTTGATGAAGCATAGGCTGGTAGATAATGTGAGACTGCAATCCCTGCTTGCAACATCACGGACACGAAGTCGATTAAAAGGAAAAATGCGCCCAAAGGAAAATATTGTACCTCACACGGCATAAATGCTTACATGAGTACAGTTTCTTGGCCTTCGAGACGAGAAGAATGTCCATGAGAGCGGTTTCGCACTACGTCCGATCCGAATCCGAGAAATGACGGTCCGAAGTAGCCTATTTGTATGATGAGTTGCGCACTACATTCGAACTCAGTCCGTCCGAATTTAGAACATTCCCTATTCGGATTGAACTCGGATCTTGAATTTGGATTCGAATCGGACGTAGTGCGAAACCGCTCTTAGGCGAGAATTGCCTGGCGATATAGGTACATACGTCTGTACCTATCGCACTTTTCCTTTTTTGCATCGTTTAGGTACACGAGTGTACCTAAGCACGAGTGCGACAAATCGCCTCGTATAAACGAGTCATAAAGCTGTCTAACAATTTGCTAGCGACATAAACACACTGAAGCTCTGGTAGCACACAAACCGACGACATGCCCCTGCTGCGCATGTCATCGGCTTGTGTGCGCGCTCAGTTGTCTCATGTCTGGCCGCTTTCATTGAGTAGTGACTAGGGACGTGCTTCATTGTTTCTTTACACAAACTGAGAACCGCAGATACATTACCTACTCTGTAGGTACCTTTACTTTATTTTCGAGTAAGTACCTACGTTAAATCGATCATTGTATATTTCTTTAGAAATGATCCCCCTTATTCATAAAAGTTGCTTAAAGTTAAGCAGTGATTAGCGACTGTTTAACCATAATTTTTGACGTTTAAACGTTACATAACTTTAGTCATCGTTTATGAATAAACCCCAAATATCTATTGTACCTAATTTATAACCAGATTTTTTAATAAAATTAACCTGATATTTAAAATTATTGGTATACCTATTACCTATAGGCCAACCGCTCAAATTAGACGTTGCCCGAGGTAGCAACGCGGTGCGGGAGGGGTGTGGTGACGTGATGCGAGAGCTCAGTAATTCGTCAACTTGTGACACTGACAACTATCACCCCTCCCGCGCTGCGCAGCTACCTTAGGTATGTACGTCTCAGTTAAGCGGTCGGCATATAGTAAAATTGGTGTGATGTGGTAGATTAACTTACCTACTGTAAGAAATTAAGAATAAGATCTATTATAGAAACGATACATATTTTATGTCGTCACATTATTTTTATTTAATATTAAATGATCGACCTACAGCATAATAGTACCTGCGATGCAGAAATAAAAAATAAAAAAAGTAGCTTTTAAATTAAAGATATTGCTTATATAACAGTTGAATCCCAAACAAAAATATTGGAGTAGGTAGGTACTACCTATTAATTTTTATAAAGGCTTATGCAGAATTTGATATCGTACAACTGCATTACATCTGAAAATTCTTCAGTTACAGATCCTACAACATCTCTCCAATAATCCATTTTCTTGTCATCGTCTTGTATTTGAATTTTTATCTGTTTCAAATCTGAAACATAAATAAATATTTTTTTTGTTTTTATTAAAGAGGATAAAAATATAATAATCTAACCTAATTAGGTAGGTACTATTAACAAACTAAAATATGGCGTCTAAAAAAAAAACACATCTCAGTCGACTTGTAATAAAACCAAAAGACTGGAAGCATTGCCACGTTGTTGTATGCAATGCTTAGCCTGTAGCCACGGCAAAAGCCAGCCCTTGGGTCACGGGAAGTATCAACAGTAGCATACGGCCTGAGGGTTTCAACCCAAAACGGCTCGAGGTGGATAGGATTATTATGCTTTCGCCGCTTGAGGTTTAGAACAGAAATATAAACTGGATAAGTAGGTACCTAAGTAGTGTAGTGTGTTCTCACCTGTCCCGCAGCCAGCGATTAACGCGAAGCGAGTAGAGCTAGCAACAGTAAATAATACGAGTTGGCGAGCAACGAGTGCGCAACGGCGACGAGCAACTACTCGCTGGTATACTTACCTACTCGCCGGCGGTGTGTACAGTCAGCGATCAACAATTAATATATAAATGTACTCGTACGGTCTATCTCTTTTAATACGTGGCGTAGGTAAGCTCGCTTCACACGCTCGACACGAAACTGCTTGCCACACTGGACTGAGTTAGGGAATCTCATCGTTAAGCCAGAGGCGGACTGAGCAATCCTGGCGTGATATTGACTGGTAAAGGGCTAGCACCGCTAAGGATTATATTTAGGGAACTCCTTTCACTAGGTTAGGTTAGGTTTCAGCTCTTGTACCTGGGATTGGTGCTCGACAGCCGATGGGACTTCGGCCCCCACTTCCAGCAGCTGGCGCCCAAGTTGTTGGGCGCGGTTGGGGCGCTATCAACGCTGCTTCCCAATCTGGGGGGCCCGAGCGCTGCCTGTAGGCGGCTCTATGTGGGGATCGTGCGATCGATGGCCCTGTATGGCGCCCCGGTGTGGGCCTCTGACCTGACGGCCGGCAGTATCGCAATATTGCGGAAACCGCAGGGAGCGATGGCCGTCAGAGTCATCAGGGGTATCGCACGATCTCCTACGAGGCCGCCTGCGTACTGGCTGGATCCCCGCCCTAGGACCTCGAGGCGAAACTACTCGCGGCATTGTATCGGTGGCGCGAGGAAGCGAGGGCACGGGGTGAGCGACCGATGCAGCGACACATGGAGCTGCGTCGGTCTCAGCTCCGCGAGGTCCTGTTGGCGGAATGGCGGGACAGGTTTACACACCCTACCGCTGGCCTCGTCACCATCGAGGCGGTCCTGCCGGTGCTCGAGCGCTGGCTCGGGAGGTGGCACGGCTCCCTGTCGTTTCGGGTGACGCAGGTGCTCTCGAGGCATGGTTGCTTCGGGAAGTACCTGTGTTGCATAAACAGGGAGCCCGACGCCCGGTGTCACCATTGCGTTGACTGCCGGGAGGACACGGCGCAGCATACGCTGGCAGAGTGTGCCGTCTGGGAGGAGCCGCGCCGTGCCCTCATCTCAGAAGTAGGCAGTGACCTGTCGCTGCCGGCCGTGGTCGAGCGATGGTCGGCAGCGAAGAGTCCTGGGACGCGGTGGTTTCCTTCTGCGAAACAGTCGTCTCGCAGAAAGAGGCTGCGGAAAGGGAGAGGGAGATCTCGTCCACTCACCCGGCCCGCAGCAGGCGCACCGGGCGTCGGCGGAGGGCGGACAACGCCCTTTTCCAGCCCCCCGAAATGGGTCCAGGGACGACGGACTCGGGGAAGTCCGTTGCCCCCCACACATCAGGACCCGAGGTGGCGGCGCGTAGTGTTCCACGCGCGCCCCTCTTAGACGTCGCGGGGGGAGTCTAACACCTCACTCCCCCCCTGACCCGAGGAGGCCCGCGGTGGCGGGCCGGAACCAGTCGGGGGTTGCGGAAGGAGATACGTTCCCGTGACCCCCGGCGTAGGTGTGAGATGGAACACCGGGGTGGTTTTTACTCAGTAAGAGTCTGACAGACACCCGTCGCCCGCCCCAGGACGGCGGACATCCATGAGGACTTGACACACCGGAAACAAAAAAAAAAAAAGGTTTCAGCTCTTACCAACCGTGTTCGCGGTGTGCAAACGGCGCGGCCTCGAATCGAACTGTTGTTTTTTTCCCTAGTTGAAGTAGGTACGTCTAGTGGAAACTTGACAGCTTTCAAATACAGGAATTCACCTATCTTTTGAATGCTCAACCATTACTCTAACATTTAAAAGTCTCGTACTTATTAGCGGTTGAAATCTTACATTTTTTTGTGTCGGTCAGAAATATTGAACTTACCATCATTACGTACACCGAGCGAAAAGTGCAAAATGCTGTATTTTTGTGTTGGTATTTTGGCAATCGGGTAGGGCTAGGACGTTACTAGGAGGTCGTGAAACAGATCATTCTCGTATTGTCAGTGTCAGCTCATTTAGAAAGCCTTGCATTACAATGCGGCGGCGGTGTGATGATCTACCCAATCGAATAAGTTACAGGTACCCTACGAGCTATTTAATAAGTCCTGTGCTCCTAACCTATCTAATTAGTCTTTCTTGTAGATCCGAGATCATTTTCACTGTAAGGAAAAGTAATATATACCTACCTACCTATCTACAATTTCTACAAACGTAGGTAAGTACCTACATAAAAAACTAACTTTTGCAAACCCCACAAGCAATCATATGGAATAATCTCTTTATCTCCACTTCATCTTCAACTTTGCCGATGTAGAAGAGACGCACCAGTTTAGGCATTAGCTCCATAATACGACGCAATGGGAATACAGCGAATCTCCACTGATGAATGCTCAATGTTACTGCAATGAAAAGTAGATATGATGTACCTGATATGTGAAATGTACCTCACCTACCTAACTAGATAGGTGAGGTACATACACACATCAAAGAGTCTAGGGAACAAGCACGTTTTTATAAATAAAATCCGGTTAAGTGTGCGTCGGACCCGCGCACTGACCGCTCCGTACAAATTTGTAAAATCAAAAGTCATTTATTCAAATTAGGCTGAGTATCAGCACTTTTTGAACGTCAAAATTACAAAAGACAGTCCCCCAAAAACGTCCGCCCTTCACCACTTCCTAGTGCTGGGAAGAAGAAGTGGCGCAACAAACCCCCCAGCAGCACAGCTGTCTGTTCAGTAAAAAAAATACTTGATTGTACACAATACTAGGTACCTATGTTCAGTAATTATCATTACAAGACCAGAACATTATATTAAATTATTTGCCATATGTCAGCAAGCCACGCCAATATACCAATAAATATAATAAAACTATACGTACTCAAACTAAAAAATAATTAATTAAAATTAAAATGTAAATTAAAACTTACTACCCAAATAAAAGCCTCCAGGTATAAAGGGCGTGACAGCTTACATATCTATGCATTGCTGGGTTCTGTTCACATAGCTGTCACTTGAAGTCACAAAATGATAAACGAAGACAAATTTTTTTTTTGGATGGGAAATCATCTAATTACCCCTCCCGCTCTGGGTGGAGCGGAAAGGAGTGTCTATTTATTTATTTATTTAGGTTAGCCTACAATTGTTTACACGTTACATTTCTTTTAAAAGCACACATATATACATTTGTAAGAGCAACAATTACTTACAGGCCAACACCACATGCACTATTTTATTTATATTACATTATACATTTTCATTATTGCAGAGAGTCAGACTCTTACTGACTAAAACCCACCCGTGTTCCTTCCTTAGCCCTTTCTGTGACCATTGAAGTAAAATAAATAAATAAGTTAATAAGAATAACCTGTCAGTAAGTTAATTCTGGAGAAAGAACATAAACATTCTCTTGCGTTAAATATTCTAAACCAACTATTCTTATCGTGTAAGTAGTCGTTGATGGAATAGTATGCCTTTGAACAAAGGTTGGATTTTACTTGAGCTTTAAACGCATTAAAAGGCAAGTCTAGAAAAGAAAAGGGTATCTTGTTATAACGGGTGATTTTTTAAGAGGTATAGGATTTGATTTTCAAAAAAATCACAAAAAAATTGAAAAATTAGATGAAATCTTTATTGGAATCGATAGAACGATCAATATAATTTAATGTTTGAAGATGATTTCATGCAAATGCTGGCCGCTGCTCCGGTTTAGATGGCCCATTCGCAAGGCCCAATTTCGGCACACTCTCTCCAACATATCAGCCGGTATATCACGAATAATTGCTTCAATATTGGCTCCCAGTGCGTCAATCGTTGCTGGTTTATCCCTGTAGACATGAGCCTTAACATGGCCCCACAAGAAATAGTCCAAAGGCGTTAGATCACACGATCTAGGCGGCCAATTGACGGGCCCAAAACGTGAGATAAACTGTTCACCGAAGGCGGCTCTCAATTGGGCCATTAATTCGCGTGCCGTGTGGCATGTGGCACCGTCTTGTTGAAACCACATGTCAGGCATGTCCAATTCTTCCATTTTGGGCAAAAAAAAACCGCCAATCATCACACGGTAGCGCTCGCCATTCACAGTAACGTTTTATCTCACGTTTATAAATCACAAGGTTATACCAAGCCCAACAAATGAGTTATGAACCTTATGAAGCCGGTGAAAGGGGGCACGTAGTTTGTCCTTATTTCTAGTGTTAACACTGTGAATATCACTGTTTTTAGTGTACAAGTGTAAATTTTGACTAATATATAAGATGTTGGCAAAGATGAATTGTGATCCAACCGTGAGAATCTTTAAAAAAATCTCTTAGAGAAACTCTGGCACCTAGCTGGTAAATTGCTCGAACAGCTCGTTTTTGAAGGACAAATATATTTTGTATATCAGCGGCTTTGCCCCACAGCAGAATACCGTAGGACATAACGTTGTGAAAATAACTAAAATAGACAAACGAGCTGTATCAGCGTCAGTGTATTGTCTTACTTTCCTGACGGTGTAGGCAGCTGAATTGAGCCTTCCTGCTACTAGACTTGATATATGAGGTCCCGACTGAAGTTTGATCTTAGAAAAATTGCCGAGCCTGCAGTTTCAAGCACCTCTTTATATAAGACGATGTTGGGTACTAGATTTCAAACATTCGGTAAGGCGAACTTTACACATTTGGTTTTCTTGGCATTGAGAACTCGGTTATTTTCTTGGCATTGAGAACGAGTTTACGTCGTCAAAATCTTGTCTATTCCTGTCTACTTTAAAAATAAGAGAGGTATCATCTGCAAACAGTACAACGTCACAGATGCCCTTCAGATGGAATGGTAAATCATAGTTTTTTTTTTTAAACCTTGCCCGTCTCTAGGAATTTCCCCTGTGTCGTGGGTGCGTTTACAGACATAAACTCAAATACACAAACAGCCAGACCCGGAACAACTAATTGTAAGTCATACAAATATTTTATCCGTGCGGGAATTGAAACCGCGACACGCAGCGCAGCAGTCAATCGCTTAACCACTGCACCAATCGTGCCGTCGATATATACTAAGAACAAGAATGGACCCAGTATTGAGCCTTGCGGAACACCTAACTGAACTGGTAGCATGGAAGGTTTCACACCATTAACATCTACACATTGGACCCTATTATGTAAATAAGAAATGATTACGTTGAGAGCTTCGTTTTGGACACCGTAATCACGTAACTTACGCAAAAGCGTGTCATGGTGCACGCAATCAAAGGTTTCGGAGAGATCACAGAAAACTCCAATAGCATTTTGCGATTTCTCCCACGCGTCAAATATATGTCTCAGCAGAGCAACACCCGCATCTGTAGTTGAACGACCTTTTGTAAAGCCATATTGCTCATTATGGAGGAGGCTATTTAAATTAAAATGTCTTGGCAACTGGTTGAGTATTAACTTTTCCAATATTTTGCTAAATGCCTGAAAATCTTATTACCTGATTTAAATGATGGTATGAATTTATTACTCTTCATGAGGTCAGGAAAAGTTCCTAAATCAACACATTTATTCAAAGTAACAGCTAGATAGGGGGCTACGATGTCTATTATATTACTTAAAAGTTTAATGGAGATGCCCCAATAATCACCGGTGTAAGTATGTAACTACAAATTTACGGTTTTCGGATTTTTTTCCATTACCTGTGCAGCATGACATTGCTTCTTGCCAAATTTCATGATTCTAAGTCAACGGCAAGTACCCTATTGGTTTTGATTCCCTTGCGAGTGTCAAAATAAGCGGCATAAACGGAACATAAACGCCCGTATCTTTTGAGTGCGTTTACTTAGAACTTTGATTTTTTCACTGCTTCTAAGGATTGCAGCCCTGAGTATTTGGTATTAATTTTAACTTGATAACTCCTACGTTCCTGAGAAAAAGGGCCTTGACAGACGGACGGACAGACAGACGGACAACGAAGTGATCTTATAAGGGTTCCGTCTTTCCTTCTGAAGTACGGAACCCTAAAAATTAGTTATTTTATTTTTTGTAACTGCTATCATATGGACACTTTTTAGTAACTGGGCTGATACGTTGTATGAAACACAGAGATTCACTACATACAAAAGTTAAAACATCGCCCGATAATACTACTCTCGTAATTAGCTACAAAAGATACAGAACCTTTTGTAGTAAAATTTTAAAAAAAGTTAAAAGGCAGTTTGATAGTGGCTCAATAGAGCTCAATAAGACTGGTAATAATCCAAAAGTTCTCTGGGAAACTATAAAAAGAATCACAAATACTCCAAAAACGCGAAATTCATCCACACATCTACTACGAGTATCACACGACACACCCTCCCAGTCTTGTAACTTAGTCAATAGTTTTTATGTAGAAATAGGTAAGAACCTCGCCAATAAAATTACACAGTCCCGCGCCCTGCCACAACCAACCATGTCCCTCACATCCAGACAGCTCTACCCTGTCAGTGCCCAATAATTACTCGCGTTGACAATAAAAAATATCAAGGCATTACATTATACCATTTTCTTAACTTCAAAACTCACATCAATCTTCTTACAAGTAGGGCTATAAACTGATTTATATTTTTAAAAATGTACGATACGTCGCCACGTCAGCTGTAATACGTACTGTCTACTACCTTATGCCAATCTATTGTGATGTATGGTATTGCATATTGGGTTAGGTTAGGTTTTATTATTTTAGTTTATATTTATTTTTTTATTATCTTTATCTAGGGAGGCAAACTGTTTCTCCTTAATACAGGTTGCACAGCTACCTAGCTAGGAGAACAGTAGTTCACCCCTACAAATATTTGTTAGTATAAGTTCTAAGCTTACTTAATAACTTTAATATGTACGTACCACAAATACCCTTTAATGCAATAAATATTTTTATTATTATTTGTTATTAACTTTCGTCATTTGAGGAATAGTTTTTGAATTTCGCTCAAAAGATGAAAATTTTCTGTCAAGTCATATTCCTATATAGTCCTGCAACGGGTTTGAGGCCAAGGCGTGTACCATCTATTGAGCCCCGCAATCGCAGAGCCCGTTTACAATTGGCACGTGAACACAGAAATTGGGCAGAAAAAGAGTGGCGTTTTGTGTGTTTTTCTGACGAATCTCGCTTTGGTATGAGGCCAGATACTAGACATACAAGGACCCCTGGATGCCAAGAACGTTTAAAATCAAGCCAGGAAGTCCATGCATACAGTGGTGGAACAATCATGATATGGGAGGGTATTTGGATCGGCGGAAGAACCGAACTTATTTGCAGTCTCAATGCACAGATTTACGCTGGAACGATTGTATCAGATGTTGTCATTCCCCTTGCGGCCTCAATGGCGAGTATACGAGTCGCCTCAGAATTAGAACCCATATTGAAATTAATCAGAAAAGGAAATTGTTCCTCTCCCACCGTGAAGCAGGAGATAGAAATGCGTAGGGATGTTCAGAAACATTTGGTAAAACCAGTTGCCCAGCACCGTCGATACCTACATAACCTAGGTACCTATTCATATTTGATTTACCGCAGCCTACATTTGTGATTTACTTAATTCGCATCAAACTGTTGGACTCACTTAATGTATTGGCGTAGCGGTACGCTATATGCCGAATGAAGCAGCTTATGTCAGAATCCTGTCGTTGTCGCATTTTCATGTCGATACCCAATTGCAGATGCACTTCGCGTAGAGGTATACTTGGAGTCAGGAAGCGTCTTACATTGTCGTAGTCACGAATACGAACTGTTTAAAAATAATAAGTATGAGTTAGAATAAATAGGCAGGTCTTACTACTCTAAAGTCAAAGCCGAAGAGGCGTGACAACTAAGTCTAGTCTCGACGTTTAAGAAATTCATGGCCCTTTGCTTTAAGTTTTTACTATTTTTAACTAATTTCGCTATAAGTCTTATTTCGTTTCGCAAGGGTTCAAAAAATGGGCCCTCAGTCCAGATGCACATTCAGGAAGTCAGGAACGTGTTATGACATAACATTTCTGGTACGACTCGTCCAGTTTTTTTATTGGCACCCCTTTGGGTGCAAGCAAAGCAGACCCTTTCAAACTTTCGGCAGTAGCTCAGGTTACAACCTAAGTACCTACCATAGTTTAACAGTGTCAAGCAAGGTAAGTAGGTATTTAATAAAATTAAAAGAAAAAAAAACTTTTTAAAAACAAACTTTTATTACTTAAAAATAAAAACCTGATAAGAAATAAATAAAAGCGTGTTCCATTTTAATGGAACATTAAAGAACATTTAGAACACAATGTAACATGCTTTTATTTATTTCTTATCAGGTTAAAATTCTTTTTAACTTTTTAGTTCATTATTAAGTAGGTAATTAAAGCTTGATTTTAAAAAGTTTTTTTTTCTTTTAATTTTATTTTTAACTTTTTAGTATTAGGATGCGAAATTGACTACGGCGTAGTTCGTAGCGCGTAGCAGTGTTTTTCCGTTATATGCGTTTACTGCACTTAAGCTACCTGTTCATCTTTAGTCCCTGCAGGTTACCATCTAACTCCAAAGTACTCGTCAAGACGAATCAAATGAGCCCAACCTCGATGGGGTTATGTCGTTTAATTACTGAGTTCCTATGGCCATCTACCAGCTCCATCATCAGACTCTGGTTACCATCTAGCACCAAAGTACTCGTCAAGACGAATCATGCGAGCCCAAACTCGATGGGGTTGTGTCGTTTAATTACCGAGTTCCTATGGCCACCTTTCGGTTCCATCATCAGATCAGCTCCATGTCATAATAATTTTGCATTGTCTTCCGATTTACACGTAAATACATGCTAATTAGCAGCAATCGGTTGAAGATATCTGCTTCAAAATTGAGTTGCAAGAGTCCACCCGAACAAACATAGTTACATACATACATCGCAAGTTAAATAAAAGCTTGTAAAAAAGTACTTATTATCCTTTTTTTTTTGTTTGTTTTTTTTTTAGCTGTAAGTCTTCCATGCTGTAATAAATAAATAAATAAATAAACAAACTGACAGAATGCGAAGAGTAGATATATGTCGGGACAGGCTATGGAAAGGCGTCGCCAGGCGGTGTCCGGTATATCGTACCCTCCAACACCGAGGGCAGCGTCGGTGCGGCCGGGTATCTGGTCCTCTCTGCATATCAGCTAGAATTCAAAGAAAGTATATAAATTTTCCTATTTTAAATTGAAACAATAATAATGTTGTGCAAAATATCTATCTATTGCTTATCCAAATTACAATTGAGTACCTAGTGTCTCAAAAAGATTTTTACTTACTATGGCCTGGGCTCCCGATACGAGACTATTTTGCGAGTCAGTTTAGCGGTTTGTGTAGCTGACTGACTGCTGTCTTCAAACGTATTCGTACACAACGAACATTCGTTCTTAACCGTCAACTGAACTGACTCGCAAACTGAAGGCCAATTCCCGTAATTAAAAACGTACAAAATGTACCTAGTCGCAATCTCATCTCAGCGACAATCAATGTCAAAAACTTGTCAAAAATTGTAGGAATTACCCCTCAGGTCTTGCGTCCAGATCCGTCTGTCAGTGTTTACTTGAACTACAAACACCGCGTAGTGCTAAAAATAAAAGCGCTGTAACATCAAATGGTTACCACAGACATGCGGTTGACTATACCAGCGTTATACATACATATTAAGTGTATAGGTACCTGCAATCGAAAATGTGTTCTTTTGATGACCGGTAACAAAGATAGCAGTGCGCCTCCAGTTCCATCGGCTATGTGCGCATACTCTAGAGCTAGAATACGTAGATTCCTTAACTCCCCAAGACTTCGAAGAAATGTGTTTCTAGTATCAGGCCTCGATATATATTGGCCACTTCCTGAAATAAGGCAAGGCCTGGAATAAGGCGTTTATTGACACAAATTAGTCGAAAATTTTGTGATTTATTTGCCAAGGACACTGGGTAAAGTTGTATAGAAAATGGTTTTAGCATACCTAGACAATACCTAATTATAGTTAGGTACATAGTTTAATGTTCGTGTGATTACCTACATTGTACCAACACCTACCAACACATTCACGTGATGATTTTTATTGTAATATTTATTTCTTGGATCGCCATCAGAGGCACCAAGGGCGGAGCCCCGCCGCAAGGGCGGAGCCCCGCCGTGTCCTTGTAGAGGCGATCGGCAACGGCGGCGACCTCTCGCGTCCGGCCCTGGTTCAAGCCATGGTCCGGGGCGAGAGGGAGTGGGAGGCAGTCACCTCCTTCTGCGAAGCAGTCATGCTAGCGAAGGAGGTGGCGGGAAGGCTGAGGGAAAACACCTCACGCCTCAGCCGCCGCGGGAGACACTCCGGGCGTCCGGAGCCACGTGACGACTCCCGGCCACCGTAGGCGCGGGCCTGCGGCCGGAGAGTAATGGGTAGCTCACCACCCGATCAGGACCAGGCCCGTGCCGGACGGCGCGTTGTGTTCCACGCGCGCCTCAAAGAGATGTCAGCAGATGACGGGGCGCGATAGGGCCGAAGCCTGCCAGGGCGGCGGGATCGTCCGAAAGGGTTACCGCTGCCCTGGAACAGAAAGGGCTAAGGAAGGAACACGGGTGGGTTTTAGTCAGTAAGAGTCTGACACTCCCTTCCGCTCCACCCAGAGCGGGAGGGGTCATTTGATGATTTCCCATCCAAAAAAAAAAGGCTACACCGCAACGTTAGTGCAACGGTATCAGAATCCAACGAAACAGCAGTGTTAAGAAATGTTTTATTATATCTAATAAGAATTTTGCGGAAAATAACCGTTTTCTTATTTATATTACTTATTTTAACATTTATTTGTAGGACTTCATTGATTGAACTTTGAACCAATAGGCAATTTACTTATGTTATATTTGTTTATTAATATATTCGTGCGAGAGCACTGCATGCTGGCCTAGTGGTAACGGCCGCGGCTTACGACTTGTAGGTTGTTAGTTCGAAGGCGCTTTGCTTTGTGTAAATTATTTAATCACCACTGCTCTCAAAACGGTGAAGGAAAACCATCGTGAGGAAACCGGCATGTCCTGGAACCAAAAATTCGAAGACATATGACTTCTACCAACCCTATCTATTGCTGTAGCTATAATCTATTTTGACCAGTCGCCTTTACGACGAATATCTATCTATCATTGTAATTTTACGTATTTCGTTTTTTTTTTAATGCAGTCATTACTGCATTTCAAGTAGCCGCGTGAAATTAACAAAACGAACTTTAATTAATACTTTTTTTATGAAAACTACATCGTGTCAGTCCGTAATAAAAAATAGTTTGAAGGATAGAAAACAACAAAATGTCAAACAATTTTTATAGAAAAATGAAGTAGTATTTTGGTGCATAAAAATAGAAAAAATACTATAAATTGTCGCAGTTTATTATATAGAAAAACACAAACAAAAAGGAATATGTTCCAACTTGTGCCTATACTTTTACTGTGTCCAAGTTGCAAACTGTTTTGTTTTTTGATACCATGTGCAACATTACTGGGTATGATGGGAGTTTATCTCGGCGGGATATTTTCACATTTTTCTGATGTGGCGTACGTTAAAGTCAATACGATAATTAATACAACTAAATTTTAACTAAACAAAATATTGTAGGAGATTAGGTACCTACTGTAGTCGCCAAGACAACCATTCGTGCCTGCGTTGCCATGGTAACAAACATTTGTTGGTTGACAAAACTGAAAATGGCAACAGATGAAGAAAAGTCAAAAATTGAAAAACTCTTGCAAGGATTAGAAGTGCCTGAAGTAAAGTTAACGGAACGTTGTTCTGATCTTGTGAAGAAATTTCACCAGAGATTTGGTGGAGAGGTTGAGGCAGAAATTCGCCAGGAGGAAGACATGAACGACCTGGGTCAAAATCCATACAAAGTTGATCGACGCCTACTCGAAGAAAACGAAAAGAAATTGAGAGAATTATTAGCTGAAACTAAACGGTTCGTATTATTTATTTATATTTCAAAATATACAGACATAGACTAATTGATGTTTATGCACCGAGATTTGCTTTAACCACAGTAAGTAGGTATTTGCGTTATCTTAAAGCCAACAGTTTCCTCATGAACTAATTACTAAAGACCCATGTGCGCAACTACACTGAGTGACACACGATTACATGATTAAGTTTAGGTACGAAATAAAGTCCACTGGGAGTTTATGACTGTATAAGTAACTCCCAGTGAACTTAATTGTTTACAGCAAATACAAACAACCACACACAACAACAACGACAGCTAAAGCATATTACAAAGAAAATGAACATCTAAATAAGGCCATCTGGAGTGAGGTAGAGCATTATTTTGTTCTTTTTATGTTTTACAGAGCCAAAAAAGCAAATGCCGAAAATGCGCTTTTGACCGGTGCAGATCCTAAAAGACCATGGCGAACCAATTCTAACAAAGAGAAGCTACTACGGGTAGACAGCGAGCTCAAGCGGCACCTGGAGAAGTCTTCCCAAATGATTGTACCTCTAGTTGAACAAGACATGCAGGACCTCGTGAAGGAATGTAAAGATGAAGGGCGAGTGGCTCCGGCTGTGGGAGCCAACCGGCTCAGAGACACTGTTGACGCCGCCAAGAAGAATCTCCCGCATTTCCAGTACAAAAAGATTTACAACACCACGGCCACCTCGATCATGCCGCAAGCTCATGCATTTCATGCTAAACCTGCGCCACCTAAGGAGTCTTCTACTATTGAGTGATTTATTTTGTAATGTTTTTGTTTATGTCTACTTCTGGAAGAATTATTGTAGTATAATTTCATGAAAAACATCGTTGTTTTATTTCAACCCACGCCCTTTTTCCCCAGGGGGCAGACATACTACAGTACATCAGTCTGTTGAACTCTTGCATAGAAGTATGTAAGGTTCCGCCGTTCCGTATTTAGGTATTATTAGAATTATCGATACATAACATAATATGTAGAGTTGTCGCTCCAAATGTGGACTCTAAGGCAACGTTACTATGAGATTCAAGGAGATCGATGGCAATGTGCCCAAACAACAGACGCTGTTTTAAAAAGTCATGTTATTAGTTAGTTAGAACTGGGCGTTATGGAGTAAACCAGACCCATCCGTCTGGATCCGTTACTCTATCCAAACACATACTTAACCGGTGCGAGACAGACGCAGCCACGAAATCGGCCAGCGTTGGTAGGCCTAGGGTTCAGTTAGACCGGCTGCACTCTACATCAAAGGCATTATATTTATATTAATATACACATCAACAATAACCATAATTAGGTATATGACGATACGAGAAAGTTGGCAAAAAGATTGGAATGCACATGCTATGTAAACTAAACATATAATTAGCACGTGTATATAAAGAGTAACTTTACACAGGTAGAGCAGAGCGTGCTGTTTAATAATAATAATTGTAAACAAGTAGGCTTTTTTATTGTTAAGTTTCTCCAATAAGGTTTGTTAAAAATATTTATAATATTATTAATAAACGCACTTACCAGTGATGTATGAGTAGTTGATAAGGAGAGGATTCTCGTTGGGCAACACGAATCTCCACAAGAACAGGTACTTGAGACTCTGTGCATTGAAACAAGCTAGATGCTGTAGGAGACTAACTCCCTCAAGTCGCTTGCAGCACAAGTTTTCGAACGATACTAGTTGGAGACGGTCCTGAAAACTACGGGCATCAAATTAAATATGTATAGAATATTTTAATTCGACATCCTTTTATTTATACTTAAATATGGATAGTTTAAGAAACAAAAGCATTTTCTGGCCTTTATTTAGCAGGTTAAAGGAACTGCAAATAGAAGAAAATATAATAAATAACGTTATGTTATTAATTACTCAGCTGTTAGGTACCTATTGTTAGTTTCTCTTTACATTTGTTGGTGGGTTTTCACAATGATTGTGTAAATCATAAAATCACCGAGAAAACAATATTATCGGAATATCAAGCCTCTCTCTATTAAAAAGCAATTAATATTAATCAAATGATACCTTAGGATGTGCTGCAATTGTCGGAAAAATTCTTTCCTCCTGAAATAATCAAGACGATCAAGCTTGACGAAGCAATCGGAAATTACCAGTCGGTCCATTTGAACCCGAGCCATCGCCATTCTCTGTTGCGAAAATATAACAGTAAGTATTTACTAAAGTATGCAAACACACGAGCGACACCCGTCTTCGGCTGAGGCAACTGCAGCCATCGACAACCTGCCGCTCGTGTATTTGAGTACCTTAAATAATCGAGCCGCATGTTGTCGACGGCGACAGTTGCCCTGCCGTTGACGCGTATGGCTCGTGTGTATGAGCACTCATACATAAGTTCGGAGGTGAAAGGAAAGATTTTTCAAAATATTTAAATAAGTAATTGTAGAAATGATATTTCGGAATTCGCATCTAGTCAAAGTATTACATTATATTCTTTTTTCTTTTTATCCCCCTTAACCTCCGTATTCTGGTGGGGTGTGGGAAGCAGGAACAAGTCAAGTAAATACCAACATCGTCGTGAGATAGATAACGTGCACCTCACGCTTGAAGATTGTACGAGTATCACAGTATTGGGTCAAATAGAAGCCGCAGTTACTAAATTCCCGACCACTGTCGCCCGCTCACCGACCTGACCGGCTGACCGACCAATGCATGCGCCAGCCGGTGATGATCTACACATGTTCCTGTTAGTCTTCTCCAGCAGTACCAGAGGGTAAACAACTTCGACAACACTTCTGTAACCGGTGGGTGAAGGAATAGGTACATTTTCGAGCTGCATGCAGGTGCGGACTAAATAGACCTTAGTGGTTAATAAGGATAATAATTCCTAATCCATTGATGAGGATAAAAATCCTACGCATTATCCTAGGAAAGGATGGTATATCCCGGGTAGCTCAAATACAGACGTCATCGGGCGTGATGAGGCGCGCATTGGCCGAGGTTTGTCCTCTACTACAGGACGTGATTGACACTGATGCTGTGAGTGAAGACCATTGAAAGCCACTCCTTCCAAGGCCGGGGGGCATGTGAATTCCTTCTTCATTTTCGCACCTCACGGACTAACTAAACACTTCATCATAATGATCTCTCGGTCGTGACTAGTTTTAATTGATGAATACTCAACATAATTCATTCATTATCTTACTCATCAAACCTCACCGCTGCGGCTACATTTCGGTAAGAAAATTGGCTTCAGTTGTCTGATGTTGTGTAATGTACACACATTGCAAACGAGCAGAAAAATACGTACGAAGGTGATGCTTATTTCTAAGGAAATCTCTTCCAGCACAACTGCGATAGGAGAGTACATAATGAGATGTAAACAACGTATGTAAGTGTAGAAGGGAAAACCCAATACATAAAACCTAACCTACCTGGAAGTTTACAATATTCCTGTAGCCGTGGAATCATAAATATTCATATGCATAGAGCTTCACTACATAAAAATTATCAAAGAAATAACAATAATTATGTATTCTACCTTTATAGTTAATTCCATGGAGTTGTATACTTCACGTTGATAAATATTGGATTGTATCTTTAGAGCAGTGTTCGATCTCCATAAGTGGCTGCCGTGGGGTGTAGGCATCCTCGGGTACGGGTAGGGGTACACAAACAACACCTTTTCACAATGGTGGTCCCCCGTGAAGTAACGCTGCACCTCATCAATCTCCCAGTACTCAGTTTCTTTAGACCTGTAGTTCAACAAGTATTTGATTCTTCAAATTTCAGATAACTTTTATCTGAGAAATTAAAATTAGTCAAAACTTCATGTTTATTCTCCAGATAAAAGTTATCAGACGGTTAAGAAACGTTCTTATGGGGGAAGCGCCGAGCCCGAGAAATTCAAATTTTCTTACGTTTTTTCCAATTTGCAGGTCAATGTCATGTTGCATGTTGAACAAAATATGATTTGCGAGCGCAACAAGTATTTTAACAAAAAATCTTCGATTAAACGTACAGTACAACATGTGCCATATTCCAGCATGGTAAGTACTTACAAGAGGGCGTCATCTTCAGTCAGTATACCATCTGACTTTTCAATGTAACGTAACCAAATAAAAGGATTTCGTGTCCAGTCGTCCAGTGCAAGTTGCCCCGGATTAAAGCGGTATTCACGGTGGTCCTGCCATTTCACACTTTCTAAGTGGCCAATAATTTTAATACACTTGCAACCCGCTGCACAGAAAGGAATCCTTTTAGGTAAGTATCCATACTAATTAAATATTATAAACGCGAAAGTTTGTATGGATGGATGGTTGTTTATCTTTCACGCCAAAACTACTGAAGGGATTTACATATAGGATGCTTTTATCCTGATATTCCCACGAGATCGAAACTTATGCGGGTGAAACCGCGGGGCGCAGCTAGTTAATTATAAATGTGAAAATAACTCTGTCTGTCTGTTACCTACCTTTTCAAGCACAACCCACTAAAGAGATAGTTATGAATTTTTTTGATAGATAGTCTGGGACCCGAAGATGGACGCAGCTACTTTTTAGGGTTCCGTAGCCAAATGGAAAAAATGGAACCCTTATAATTTCGCCGTGTCCGTCCGTCTGTCCTTCCGTCCGGATGTTACACAGCCATTTTTTACCCGTATGTTTGCACGCGCCCTTATCAGAGATTTATCCATAAAGGCTAGTCATTTCCAAGATCTTAGGTTGCAAAACATTGCACTCTATGATTTTTAGGGAAGTTGTAGGATACAGGAGGCAGTTTTGAAAGACGCAAAGGCAAATTTTGTATGAGATCACTATTCATAAGGATGCACCTTTTAGAAGTTATAAAAGTCAAAAACTGAAAGAAGTCCGAAAATTTTGAGGCTTTTCGATCACCACGCAGTTAGCACGTGTTTCGAAGCTGCAAACTTGAGTTAACAGTATTGGTATCTATCCTAACAGCATCCTTAAAAATCAGTACAGTGTCATTTTTTACGACCTAACGTGATTTTTGAGTCTACAGCGACTGGATTTTTTTTACAACGGTAATTTCTTCGAATGATTATGTGTTTGTGACTTGGATTTCCAAAACAAATACGTTTTCAATGTTTAGTTTTTGGGATTCATTAATCATACAAAGTACCACAGGTCCACATGGTGGAGATGATGATGATAAGGTGCTGTTTCATAAGTGCCCATTATGTGAAATAAAATATTTTGATTCTGATGGATATAAAGATTTAAAGTTAACAAACTCACATAACTAGCGTGTTTGAAACGGATGCTATCTTCCAGTGTTCGATCATTATAAATAACTAGCTGCGCCCCGCGGTTTCACCCGCATAAGTTTCGATCCCGAGGGAATATCGGGATAAAAAGCATCCTTTTTTATTTTTTCTCTGCGTAAGAACCATCCTCGTTCTTCAAGGAATATTCCAAAAAAGAATTAGCGAAATCGGTTCAGCTGTTCTCGAGATTTGCGCTTAGCAACACATTCAGTGATGTATTTTTATATTATAGACTAGCTTTTGCCCACGACTTCGTCCGCGTGAAGCAACGTTCTTACATTTTTTTTCCGTAAGAACCATCCTCGTACTTCAAGGAATATTCTAAAAAAAGAATTAGTGAAATCGGTTTAGCTATTCTCGAGATTTGCGCTTAGCAACACATTCAGCGATTAATTTTTAGGGTTCCGTAGTCAACAGGGAACCCTAATAGTTTCACCATCCGTCCGTCTGTCTGTCCGCGGTTTAGCTCAAAAACTATTGGTACTAGAAAGTTGTAAGATGGCATGAGTATACACGTTAATGACGCCGAAAAAGTGGTAAAATAAAATTTTGAAAAAGCAATTATTTAGGGTACTTCCCCTACATGTAAAGTGGGGATGATATTTATTTTTTTTCGTCCTTCCCCTAGTGTGGGATAAAAGGTCTTTCAATAATATTAGGGTATTAGGTTTGGGAATACCGTTTTTTGATTAAGTAAACCGTTCGTGACTCATCAAGCTTTAAAGTACCAATTTCCGTTAGAAATTCAAATGTCACGGCAGTATAGTACCTATACTCGTATATAACGAAGTTTAAAGGAAAACTATCACACTTAAGTGGGCTTTACAAGTTTACGAGTAATAGTCGACCAATTGTATTTGACTCGAAAAATTCGAACAACTCCATAGAAATGTCGATAGATGGCGCTAAGCGTCAGTTGTATAGCGCTATTGTTTCATTCCTAAATAAGTTTTATAAAAAAAAAACAGTTGCTGTCGAATAAAATTATAGTTAGTTGTGTCTAAGTAATTAAATTAGTTGAGGATTGTGTCAAACAGATCTCATTTAAGTTTTTATTTATTATTTTGCTATATAGTATCAAACACAAAGCTCCCCAAGGTATAGTAAACTACTTCCTCAATTTTAGTTTTTTGTGACGAGTGAGTAGTGTAGATCTGTGTCCTGTATTTAAATTCAAAACACCGGCTATGACAAGTCTTATACAAATCTCAAAAAAAAAAACTTACTGTGCAAAATTGTCAGATCAGGTGAGGATTTGTATAGGAAGCCAAATTAGGTAGGTAGTCATGTTTCGCTTTTAGTTAGAGCATGGTACGAAACTATCAGTCAGCGAATACGACCCGCACTTGGCTGTTATAAAAACTACGGAAACCTACACGCGTGGCCCGACACGCACTTGACCGGTTTTTTTATACTATAGATAGAAGATCAGTAAGTTAGTTACTTGCTTGTCTACCCACTTCAACTCGTATCTAGTCTACACAGTTTAATACAACAGTCTTACACTCATCTTTTGTAGTATCCAGATGTTTTGGTTCAGGTATTTCCTTTTTAATTACTGGCTTAGGGTTTTTCGACTTATTTCTATTTGCTTTACTTGGCTTATCCATCTTTATTGTTGTTTTAACTCAAGTCGCAGCAGCTGTATTGCAAAATATAAAATAAAAATAATGCTAGTTGATTTAAATAGTAGACATCATCAAAACAACATATTTAAGGAAAAAATCTATGAATAATCTAAAGAAAATAAGAAATAAATACTTAATTACAAAGTAAACAATCAACAACTAGACTTTCCGTAGACAATGTCATAGCTCTGTCAAAGACTAACATAGATATTAAAAAAAAATCCTAAGCTTGCATCTATCATCTAGTAGCGGAAAAAGGTTCATCCACGAATACTACCAATAAAAAAACAACGACACACATTTTTATTTTCATATCCTTGGCTGCGACCACATTGACATCCGACTCGAATCAAAACTCGAAAAAATGGCGGTCAGTATTTAACCGACTTCAAAAAAGGAGAAGGCTAAGCAATCGGCGGGTTTGTTTTGGATGCTGGTTTGCGCAATTGCTTCATCCCAGCACTTAAGCGGAAATTACGTCCATAAACATGCTATATTACAGTCAAAAGCTCCTATATAGATGTAATAACGGATAAGACGAGTCTTGAGTCTGTAATTAGGGGTAATCTCGTACATTGTTACTGATGTTTGTATAATGGAGAAAAAACAAAAAAAAAATGCATTTTACTAGAATTTGAAACCACTATTAATAAGCCTTTGGCTACACATGATGGTACCAGCTGGTTAAGAGGCCCAAAGTTTGTAAAAGGCTGATTAATTCGATAAAGTCACACCTCTTTTAAAACTGTTAGTTTTATTAGAGAACCAAAAGTTGCAATTGATTTTTTTTATGGTGTCCACTTATTCTATAACAATACTAGATTATAATTATTACAATTATATTTAATACGAGATTACGTTATAATACTAGATAATCTACAGATGCCGTACGAAGTATAAGAGCATCAGTATCATAGTACCTAGTATAAGAGGTCAGCAGAGCTGTAAATTAGTGTAGGCATACTCCACTCTAATTCATTAGTTATTGTATAGCTTCTGGAGAAGTTCTTCTTCTTCTTCTTGAAGACTAAACAAAGGTTGGAATAGTTTTTTATTGTACCGATTTCTTTGTTGATATTTAACAAAAGTCGTTATAAAGCTATGAACCATGTTATGGCTGTCTTAGAGAATTAAAAGATATATTTAGATTGTGGCCTATTGGTAACTATAGACCATTGTACAGCTCTTGCAATGCTCAGTAGAACTATTAACTAGCTACTCTAATGCTTAAGGCTGATTAATTTGGGGCAAAATTTAGAATTTTAAGAGCTGTGTAGTAGGCTTCAAAGTCCTTGTCCTTCAAAGCACAGAAAGCAAAACAGCCTCGAGTTTTCAATAATTCCGTACTCCAGTGAATATATACTATACATACAGCCATGTCGGCTGCTTGGGTGGTTCGTGGGTTCGATCCCCATCAGTCAGAAACTTACCACCCAGTACCTATACCAAGCGAAAAGGCGTTTTCACGTCGGGATAAACTTAATAAAATACATGGTTCTTGGAATTTCATTATATTTGAAAAAATATACAAAGAATTAATGTTATAATTAATTTGTTCTGTACAATTTAAACATATTTAATTAAGAATACTAATAAATGCGTTATACAAAAGTGATTATTAAACCATTTTCAAATACATCATTAGGTATGCGTCGAAATTATGAGAATACAACCCGTATCTATCTATTAGTTAGCTGTAAACAGTGTTTAATTTAGAACTAGCATATTAGATATTATATACAACATTATAGAACAGTTAGTGCTTATTTATGATTATTTTAGATATTTTAAAGTCCCGTTTGAGACTTACGGCACGTCAAAGTAGTAAGAATTTACTTTATACGTTCAGATAACAGCTACTTTAGTAAAATCCACATATTGTACGCTCGACGTTGTCATTCGTCGTGTTCTCGTTAGTGTTGGTACCTATGGGTAGATAGGTATACAAATAAAATCACAATACATTGTATTACAATATAACAGAGATAACTACTTACAGACAAACATATATTATGTAGTTGGATTTACTATAGCACAATAATTACCTATCAAAAGTACTTTCATTTTCAAAAACATCGATAGCTAAAAAGACGACTACTAATATTTTCGTCTTTGATCAGCACAATATTTGCTAGTAAATTATTAAAAACAAATAGACTTGGCTAACGTTGTATCTCATCGATATTTTGAGAAAATTCGAAAATTTACTAACCATTTTATACTAACCAGCAGTCTTCCACTTATAATACTCGTAAATACGAAGTTTCATTTTCATATTTACGCTAAAATATCGATAAGATATAACAGAGAACATTGGACGTGTCAGAATAATCAATTGCTTGAAATCAATCAGCAGCCGTACATCTAGTGAAACACTGAATAAGTAGTATTTCGAAAGGAGCGTTTTGCATAAATTTTTATAAGAAACGAGAATGCCATCTTCTTAAAACCTGCGTAGAGACAAGTTATAAATATTGATAACACAGCGGTATAGATAGACACTAAAGCACAATTCATTAAGGCAGTTAGCAGTGTTTTCCTTTGATTGTCTATGGGACTCCGGATATTTTTGGACGTAAGTTTATTGTCAATATCGGATTTTTGTTTCATATTTTCAGTCTTTGTAATCCGAATTTGAAATTGGATGGACTACCATTGATGTTATGTGTATAAAATAAAATCCAGTACAAACACAGTCATGGTCAGTTCTTTATATCGTACACAGTTAAAATGGTCTAATAACGTATCCATTTAAAAGTGATAGAGCTTATACAAGTGCAACGCTTGTATTATAAAAAGCTCACTTTTCTTTAGTTTACACATGTTACGCTTTCATCTTTTCCTCTTCAGTGTTATTAAATAATTATGTATCTATAGATTGTCGTCATAATACAACAAAATTTCGAACTTAACAAAGGAATGCAAGATTTTAGTAATGAAACAGCATCTATAAATAAGGCAGTTTATATCAATGATAACTAAGGCTACTGCGAGCGAAGACAGACCAATATGCGTTATACCTATGTTTAGTAATCTAATGGTTTTTTTGCTGAATCTCTAGGATGATTTGTTTATGATTCTGGCGCTGTATACGAAGTCGACACATGTTTTGCATTTATAACTAGATTCTTAATTATTTTTTTACCTTAATGCAAACGATTTAACAACAGGAGAGATTATATCTAAGTGTATCAATACATATTAATACACATTTATAAGGCCTCGTAGCGCTAATCAAATAATCATATTACACTGTCTCCACTCAACAGTATCAATCAACTAAAATAAAAACATTCGTACGTAATTTATCGTTAAATAATTAAATCTAGTCAGGTATTCAAAGCTTAATTTATTAGCTAATTAGCTACACAAGGACCGAGTTCCAGTGCTGCAGTGTTCCGTTGAAAGACACAAAACAATTTACACAATATTTATCAGCTGTTTATTATTACAACGATGGAAATATAATTAAAATGCTTTAATCATGACATCTCCTTCTCATGAAATATTTTCAGTTAATTATAAGTCGGTAGGTACATACCACATAATGGCAATAAAAAATCTTAATTATTTTACCACCGTCGTCGTATAATTAAACTGTATTCAGAAAATAAATCAGACACGACATAATCACAGCCCAAACATAATAATAACGCTTACTGATGGTACACTGAGATCAGACATATTGGAGTTCTGTATATTTTTCATTTTGTCCCTCCCTAAACCGTTTAATTACACCCAAGACAGTGCTCATGGCAATGCTTGTGCCCGCACCGCCGCCTTCTACTATACCTACTACATTCACGTGCAAAAAGATGCACTATTAGCCAATAGTTAAAAACAATATTCTCATAGATTTTCAATTGAAATAGCATGGTAAAATGATAATTGCACAATTGCTTTTCATTTCAATTGTGTGGTCATCTTCTGCACGTGACTGTAGAACCTAGTTTAGAACGATGACTACTCGTAAATATTTCGAATCCATTATAAATCATCGAAGTAATAAAATCAGAACTTATGGCACATACGAGGATTTAGTATTACGACTACACGTATCACTACTAGCTCACTTACAATGTTATGTTGAGTGGCATACGGCTATTCGAAGCTTATATATCGCATACCCATAAACACGTTGAACTATAAATCGATTTATTTACTGAAGCTCTTCGGGTATGGAGTAGAAAGTTAAGTAATTATTTTCTATTCCGCTGAATTACCGTTATATCGCATCAAATCAACCATATTCTGTTGCAGTTTAAAACTCTACTTATTCTTAGATATAGACTGCCCGAGTTTATAATAAAACATATACAATAATTAACTAGGAACATAATATAAAATTGACAAAACTCCAACTCACGCAATAAATATATTTTGCAAGTTCACTGCAAGCAACAATTAGATACCGATCGAGGCACAGCACGTGCGCATTATGTATATAGTTGGTATCACTTAATTTTTTTCTAACTTCTAATTAAATATTTATTATAACAATATTTGCCTAAATTATGAATTTTACGAAAATTAAATTCCTTTTATTCTCAATTGCAAGTGAACTTGCAAAAAGCCAACCTACATACCTTAGTATACCTTTCAAAATAGCACCCCATTCTGATTACTATATATTTTTGAAACTGCGTTCAAAATGATAACAATTTATCGAGATTGGTCATTTTTATAAAAAAAACACGCTCTACAAAAATGTTGCATGTAATTTTTTTTCAGTTGCCTTTAATATTTAATTTTGTAACTAAGTTTCAAGTTAAATACGTCACATTTACCTAACTTCAGAGAGCTTAGTTTTTATTATTAGAAAGGCTTAAAGTTACATAACATTTAGATTCTATTCGCTACGTTATCTGTGTAGCGGTTCATGAGACACCGATCTCGTTACAGTGATTCAATGCCTAATGTGTTCAAACATATAATTATCTACCAATGAATACCTAATTCCAGTAGGTAAATGGCGTTTTTAATGTTTCTATTTGTTAGAGAAGCATGTGAAGCGCCTGTATGATCAAAGTAGGACGCGCGCGGCGACGCGGCTCAGACGGCAGGCTGCGCCGGCACCGCCGGGTGCGTGGACAGGTGCGTGGACTCGCTGCGGCGCGGTGGCGCGGGCGGTGGTCGTTTCTTGATAGGCTTCGGCTCCTCCCGCCGCGGCGGGGGCTCCCCCCGACTGAACACGTTTTCATAGAAAGGATCCTCGACTCCCCCACCATAGTGCTCCTGAACCCACATTGACACGCTCGTCTCTTTATAGTCCTCCGACAAAGGGTATTCTCTAAAACCTAGAACTTCGTGTGGTGTAGTTGCAGGTTCCAATTTACATTTTTGTGCTACCTGCCATTTTTTTCTCATAACCCTTTGCAGGTCTCGAAGGAACTCTTTCGGGGGATTACTGTTTGAATCTGCTAATTTCTTTGGAGACGATAACTTCGTGCTTTCATTTCGTTTCGGTGGTGGTGGCTTACGAGGTGATAACGGTGGTTGTTCCTTTAAATTGAATGATATTTTCTTAGTCTTTTTACTATCCGAGCAAGTTGGTAGGTCATCAGCAAAATTCACTTTTTTCATGGAGCCTGTGCGTTCCTTAGAAGGTTCAGCTGTAACTTTTCTCTGAATGGAGGGACTGCCATTGCTTATTTTCTTCGTCTGAAGTTCGGCGAGACAAGCGCCGTACGCTACGTTTTGCTGACCATAGATACTTTTATCCGAATGTAGGGACGATGTTCGGGATGCTTCTGAGTGGACGCTATCAAGTGAGGGCTGGCGCGGGAAGGTGCGGCTCTGTTCGGCACTACGCGCAGTGGCTCGCGACTGGCCAGCGCGGGCTGCCTGCTCCACCTGTTGCGCCGTGAGTTGGTTCACTATGTCGTGGACGCGTCCCGCAGCCGTGTGCGCTTCCATCGTATGTTCTGGAGGAGGAGGGGGCAGGCTGAGCTGTGAGCCAGTTAGGTCCTCGTTGGGCTCGAGCGGAGGCGGCGGCGGGGGCAGCGAGTCGAGACTCAGGGTGGAGCTGAACATTCCGTCCGGTACATCTTCGGTTGGAGGGGGAGGCGGAGGCAAGTCCTCCATGGTACTCACTGCTGGTGGTCGCTGTACTTTGTCGTAGATGGCGGTGTACCCGTATAAGGCAGAGCCGCTGTCGGAGCTGTTCCGGTACATGCTGTCGCGGGGAATGCTCTCGTAGTGACCGTAGGTCGGCGAGGGCGGGTCATGGCGCACCGGGCTGCTAGTGCTGCTCAGGCGACTGTTTGTTGTGCTGCTAAATACGCTTGTGTCTGCGGTATCTGTTGAATAAATACATTGTATTTCTTTGGTAATTGATTGATTGATATTAACTATCTCGTGTTCCGTCGGCTCTGTACAAGACTTACCGATGGTGTGGTGTCGTTTGAGCGTGGAGTCGTCTGTGCGCGCTGGGCGAGGACGCCTCGTCAGCGTGCCCGAGTCGCCGCCCCTCTCGTCCTCCACATCGCAGTCGCCGCCCTTCTCTACCATCTCTTTGAGCTGACGAGTCATCCAGGTTAACGGAATGTTGGGCTTCATCGAAGGCTTGCGTTTTATTGTACCTGGAGTGTTCAATACACTTGTGTGAAAAAACGGTTTTACCAAAGTTTATATGACGTAAAACTATTAATGACTGAATAAATATATTATGAGGTCGATCAATAACCATAACTCAAACAATAACAAATTGAACATTCTTATATTGAGATGTGTACTTTCTTATATTGATGTGTGTTGCGGTGTTAGTAATAATGTTTAATTACCCATGGGAAATTCGCAGTCGAAAGCACTTTCGGAAGCGGTGCCGCCGTCGGACAGACATCCGCTCGAACTGGACGACGATGCGCGGGAGTGTCTGCACACGTTAATAGTTACAATCATTTTTGTTTATAAACAAACCGTTGGCACTTAATAAATAATGGAAAAATAACATAAACTTGTTGGTTTAGAAGCAATAGCGACATTAATATCTAACAACATACAATTAACACAAAATATGGCATTCGCATTTTATTCCTGGGGAGAACATAACAAAACAAACATAACTGATAAACGCAAGCATTTTGAGAAAAATCTGAAATGACATTGAGACAAATGCTTAAAACAATCGCCTAGATTTAAGAGGTAAATAAAATATCCAGGAAAAACAAAATGTCACAATTGAACATAATATTTGTAATGGTTTTAGAATCAGGAAGTGATCACAAAAGACGGTCTACCGAAAATAATTTTCTTACACATTTGAAATGTTCCATTTTATAAAAGTTTGTGAGTGTTCTCGTATCTCTGTACTGAAACCATTAAAAATCTACGCAGGTACAGAACGCGGCCGTGCATATGGCACATCAAGCTTTAGAAAGAGACATGAGACAGGCATGGGTTACAGAGTGACAGAGACGACGTGCTACAAAGTAAAACAAACAAGTAAACACGCGTCGCTTCGTGAGATAAAAATACTATGACAACAGACTTCTGTGCTGCTGCGCAGGTAAAGCACTAGGAAGAGGTGAAGCGGGTGGAAGTTTAGGGTTGTCTGTTTCATGTAATGGTGACGTTCTTTGATCGTCAAGAAGTGCTGGTTCTCAGTCTAATTGTAATAAATGACTTTTGATTTATTTGACGTGCGATATTTACGGCCTGTTACTGTGCATTTAGCTACATGGGTAGGATACCAACCTGCCGCTACTGATGTCCGAGTTGGCCACGCTAGCATTGCTAGACGTGGACTGTGCTGGGCTATTGATGCCCAGAGCTGGTAAGCCGTTCGTCTTTGTTGGTATAGAAGTAATCTGTAAAGAAACAAGGCGTTAATCTTGTACATGATAAGTTAACCAGTTTTCCAATGAAACATTGGCAGTCATATTATTAACTAATGATAATAGTCCACAGACCGAATTTCAGCCACGGCGACTAATCTCAGCGGAGACCAGCCTTCAGCGCGGGAGATATCATAGAACACAAGTGTGTTCGCAGACACAGATGCACTCTCTCTTCCCTAACCCGCATAATCCGATTGGATGGCAATCCGACTCGACCGGACAGAGATCAGGGGCAGGGCCAACGGCTTAACGTGTTTTCCGAGGCACAGGATATCACCAAGTTCCAAACTCCGGGCTATTACTAAAAAATCCTAATAACACTCGGGCAAAGTGTTATTATTAACTAACAATGTAATTAAAGCCCATTTTAAATAAAACTCTCATACCTACTTAATATTTCATTTGGAAATTTAACATTTTAGAAAATGGACAGACTATTTCAATCTTAGATACTTACTGAACATGATCGGGCATGCGCGAGGTGGTCTAAATCCTCTTGGGTGAGCTCCTCCACTAACGAACGATAGTTCTCTAGCAACTGCCTTCCATGCTGTAAAAATACGAGGAAATAAACACATGCTACATAATAAGCAAATTATAAGCATTAACTAATAAGCAATGTTATTAACTGCAAATGGTTGTGGTCGATTGATGCCATCGATCGTTCAGATTTATCAATCATCGATTTGTATGACTCGATCAATACCTACTATACGATATTTTTCCATTTCAGCTTCGATGCCCCATCATGATTTAAAATTCTAGTTCCAATATGTTTGAACTGCACACTATAACATTTTTATATACTAATTCACCTTTGACTTATAATAAAAAATAATGAAGTAATCCCTCAGGATTAACTGATAAGTAATGTTTTTTTAAATCATAGTGTGGCACCGATGGTGAAGTGGAAAAATGACAAGTAACTTTTGGAGGCCACTGTATATATTGGTTGTCACAATCTAGCTCCTTCACATACCTACATACAAAATGGGAGTACTAATTAAGCACGTACTAGGTACTGCATCATGGTGCACCGCGGTTGTCATTTTCTTTTCAGAATATCTAGCACACGTGGTGGTCCATGCACACGTGGTGTTTTATGAGGAATAAGCCCCAAAAAGTTTTCTTGCATTTTTTTATAGTATGCCTTCTTTAGTGACCATTAACATTGGGATTACACGGTTAATGACTCGGGCTTAAATGATTATTGTCGTTATCGGTTTGAGTAACATAATCACTTCATCAGCCTATATTGTTCCCACTGTTGGGATCCATGCCTCCTCTTGGTGAGAGGTAATGGGCCTAAATCCACCACGCCGCGCCGGCTCAGTGCGGGTTGGTAGATGTCACACGCCTTCGATTTATTTTGTTCTAGATAACGGTGTTCTTCTTTACCATTTTAGGAGCAGTGGTGATGAAATAATTTACACAAAGTAAAGCGTCTGTCTGGATCCGAACCGACGAACGACCACTCGTAAGGCGGCCGCTACCACTGGGCCACCAGTGCTCTAATCTCTTTCGTTTTGAGTAAATTCTCGTTAAATTACTAGGCAATGTGTAGGCATACATATTTTTTGAATTTATTCGGTGAGATATGTATTTTCAGATTTTGTGAAACTGGCATGAGCCAGACATTCTTATAATGCGACAGTGTAAAGGTTGAAGCAGGTTTAGATAATTTACTTATAATATTAAACGATAGTATTCTTGCCCGTACCTTTGCTATGCGCATCGCGGTCACCCATCTCTCGAGAGTTCGCTGGTCATCAGCGCACAGGAACTTAATAAACTTAACACTCTTTGGTTGCTGCAGCCTCGGGTGTTTGATAGCGAAGCAGTAGTCGGTTGGCGACTTGTACTTCTTCTTCCAGTTTAACCCTATGTAAACTTCGTTAGTGTCAAACGTCGCTAGACACACCAGCTCTTTCAGCGTTTTCACCTTATCCTTTGGCGAGTAGTACAGTCCTAGATAATAAAAATTAAAAAGTAATTAAAGAAGAATGTTATTTAATACTAAAAGACATGTGATTCGCTTTGGCTTATTCGCTTTGCTTATAAAAGACGTAAGGGGTGTGGCCACACAGCGCAGGTTGTCGTATTAGTTACTAACCAGACGGTCGCAAAACGCAGTATATTTTCTTCCATCCTTTTTTGGCATCGTTTTTGAGATAGAGAGGTCCCTCCATCGGAGGCACTGGATGGCCTGACACGGACGGTATCGTGCTCGTAGTTCCTCCACTCTGTCCGAAAAACTCTTCTATGATTACTTGTCTCGAATGCTCGTCATGTTCGCTGGACCAACCTTAACATTTGCAATTAAATATTAGCAATAATTCATTTGTAATCTTAATAAGTATGCTTACATCAGTTTGCAGTCGCATCGTGAATTTACCTCTGTCGTCTTCTGTCAACAGGAACTTTTCTGGTGTTTGGAACAGAGTTATTTTATCAGGTCGCTCGGCAAATAGGATTTTGTTTTTTGATTCTCTCGTCCATAACATTAAATTGTCGACTAGCATCTCATGATCTTCGTAAACTCGTTCTAAAATTAAGGATAAATCTGAATTAGGTAACTGTTTAACTATATCAGTATGAAAAAGTTTCAAGACTGCGATCTCCTTACCCATATGGAGGTCAGGCAGGTGTTCAACAATGGCCCACTTTGGTTCCATGGTGACGTGGTTCTTGTCTGCCAGTAGTCGGGCCACGTATCCACAAGTCATCTTTTCGTCGACCAGCAGACTTTTGGAAGACCCATCCATTGAGAAGGCTTTGATGAAGAGTTTCTTGATGTTAGCTTCGCGCATTCTTTCCAACGCTAACTTTATTTTATCAGCTTTTAGTTGGAAACCTGCGTCCTAAAAATGTCCCAACGAAAAGTTATACAGACTGGTCATTATAGGTGGGGCAGTAAGGGCAGAACGCGTAGCTGCAACAGTTAAGACAGGTGCTGGTATTGCCCCGTCTAAAATTGCCAATACGTATAAATTGATAAATAAGGTTTTGAAAACAAATGAATAGAATTTACCTTCTGAGTTTGATGGAGATTCAGTTTTAACGATTTGCATTTCGTGCTAGTGCTACTGGACGCAGAAGATTCGCTGGACAGCATGGAAACCTATAAAGAAAAACAGTTTGAATGTACCTAATTAAGTGAGAGGATGCAGGAGCTTCCACGAGTTTACTAAGCGTTCGTCTGGCAGATCGTGAGCAATCAGCAGCGCAACTGACCTGCTGACTGGCAGGCCGGATATATTACAGCTAATATTCTCGTATAGCTTGTGCCAGTACACCAGAGAAGAAGAATCAGTTACTACTCCTAAACCATCAATTAAAGCAAGTACCTATTTCCATCCTTCTAAACACTTGTTTACTGTTGGTAGCTTGAGGGATGAAATCGAAAAACCTGCGGTTGGTTATTAGGAATTTGGGATTCCTTTACAATCACGCTTAAATCACGCTAAAGCAAACAGTTTGAACAGCTTGGGTACTTTGTAGGTTTAAGTTACTAGCGTTATTTTTTGGTAAACATTTTTCAAATTATACCTAATAGAGGTTGGTAACTTACAGTGTCGCTAAAGGCCGAGTCATTGTCGGGGGAGTCGGTGCGAGCGATGCTGGATGCACCGTCTGCGCACTCTTTATCTTGCCTCTGTGAGCCTTCGGCAGCGCCATCAGCCCTGGACTTTGATACCGATGACAATGCTGTAAGACAAACAGGATATTGTGATATTAGGATGTCTTGTAATTTTGACGTACGAAAACTGCTAATTCTCAACCTAATTTGAATAAAACTTTTGATTTTGACTTTAGGATTATGATAATTTTTATCATAATACAAATATTGGAAGATTTCTGGGTGAAATTAATTAAGAAGCATGACAATTTAAAATAATTGGCGAAACTTCATTGAAATGGATCGCCATGTCAATGAAGTTTCACCCATTATTTTAATTTTAACTCCAATTTCATGGACTAAAATATTTCATGCAAATATAATGGGTACTTGGGTTACCTGAAGACACCCTGGATATCTCTTCATCGTACTCGGAGTCTAGGGCACATAGTTCGCCCAGTATGGCGTCCAGGTCAGCATCCTGCGTCTCTTCCAGGTTTGCCATCGAAAACCTGTACGTGTCGATGCGAGGCGCCACGATCTCCAGCGGCCTCAACGCAGAGGATCCATCACTCGACGAGTTCAAGCCCTGCAATTAAAATAACAGAAACTCAATTAGTATACACCATACCTAAGTCATTCGTAAACCGATTCGCAATTATTCCTACAACACCTATTATAGCCTTAGCAACTAATCCCACACCTTAAATGACGCACAGGACGCAATGAATACAAATGATGGACCCTATACATGTCCCGATATGTCCAGGAATTAATTATTATCAACGCATATACAAGTTGACATCCCAAAACATAGTTGGAAATGCATTGTCTTCAAACAATGAACTTGATAAGTTTCGATTGTGTCAACAGTTAATTATTACTGATACCAATGATATTTATATAATATGAGATTACACAGCTACGTATTGTGTAAGTACTTCAACAGAGTTGTCATCTCTTGAGAGTCGTCCAGTACGTATATTGTTGGACGACAGCACAACTTCACGATTTAATTTTTAAACTGACCCTCTAGCTATATACTTATAAGTTAAATGATACTCATTTAACTTATAAGTACCTATTCATTGGGTAAACATCATGCCCGTAAACAAAACGATGACTCTATTTAAATTCTATTTTGAACCAAGTTTATGTCATAAAATAAACATTGAAGTAAACAATTTAAGACTTGGTTATCAGCAGACTTATTAGTCACCACGTACCGTCGCCGTCGATGTCATATCCAAACTTTGTTCAAAGCTTTTATTTTCTGTAGGAGAGTTGCTCACACTTCTTGCTTTCCCGCTTGCTAATCGGAAACTTCTGTTGAGAGTTGACAGAAACCCTCCGCGCTGCCACTTACTCGATTCGTTTAGTTGCACATCCATCATTACGTCTACATCGCTACATGCAATGACTCACAAACCAACACTTCACACTATTAGCAAAGCGTGCCAAAAGCCGGCGCTATGTCGCGCGGGACATGCTCCCGAACTGTAGTGCGCCTGTATGGATACGGCTTAGGGACGGAACCGACTTAGATAAAACGCAGTTCGATTATTGGCATTCTGCACTTTTGTTTAAGTAATAAGTTAAGTCAGTTGTAAGTATGCACTTATAATGATTGGTATGTATGGAAACGAGTTTGTTATTTCAACGGGGCACAGAACACGGAGCCTGCGCGGGACTGCACCACAACTTTACCGCACTACAGTTAGGTATTATATCGCTCACAGAGTAGTGACCTCGCCCGTTCACTTCGCCGAAAACAAACTTTTCGCGCCAGCTATGATACGTGTTTGGTAAAATCACAGAACAAAGAGCACAACGAGGAACTGAAAACGCGTTCGACGTCCGCGGGCACAAACCACAACTAGGCAGCATAGAGCAAAGTGAAGTGAGTAGTATTACAAAATGAAGCATGAGCGCTCGCTGAGTCGGCCGGTCGCGGCAGGCACAGCGCAGGGGGGAGGCAAGTAGACAAGCGGCAACCGTGTTTTGTGACTTGCGCACGTGTGCGCGGGCCGCTAGCTACGCTACGTTGTTTGATTCCAGAATGAGTGGCCGAGGCTGGCACGCTGGTGTGCGTGCGCCCCTCGCGCCGTACGCGGGCGGCTTGCTCGATGCGCTGCCACTCTGCCGCTCTGCCTACACTCACTCACGCATTACTAACTAAATTATCAGGTTCTGATAATCACCCCAAAATTAAGAATGTAATGAAAAATTAGGTAGGTACTGGTTTCAGTATTCTTCCACATTTTATGAGATCCCAAAAATATTGTATAAGTCCAAGTAAAATATTGTATCCTACAAAAATGTATATATAAAAATCAATCTTATAAACCTTAATTGGGTAAATAATTGTATCAGTTTCTCAATAAGTACGAATATTTACTACTCGTATAATAAATATATATATAGTATTAAATCGGTACGTGAAATGAAAGAAGAAATCGGCAGAATGACCTAGTTTTATTTGTCCTACTTTTGTTTAAGTAATGGCCGCACCCCGCACATTATACTACATAAATAAAATGTAACTTTTCCCAAAAATACGTTCTAAGTAATATTCGAAAATATTAAATAAATGTATCACAATAATGAGTATTCATAAATTAAATGTGAATTAATATAGAGTGGTAGAGGTTTGCGGTTGCACGCTAAGTACTCAGCTTACCAACTTAGTGTACAATTATTACCCACGCATTAAAATGTCAATTTCGGTAATCGTTTTAAGCAAATTTCAAAATTATATCTTTAAGCAGAGAAGTTATAATGACTTTTGTGAATTGTACGGGACTATACCAGAAGTTGTATGAAAAAGATGGACAAAAAATGGGAAACAGGTGCTGCATTGGAAACACCTGCTCGTGCTCAGCCGATACACGACAGATGTGCACGATCCACTTTTATCGATCTCTGACTAAAGAAATATGCGAATAATAACTTCAGCCTATATTCGATATTGCTCAAATTAGCCTGTGCGTATTGTTAGAGTCCACATGGTATTTAAGAGCGAAGAGAGGTTATCAATATCATCTACGTAATATATTACATAGGTACTTACCTATTATGATTTTATGATTTTGATAAATATATTTCAATCACTCGTACGATTGAAAAATATTTACTGATTTCGATAAATATTTTTCATAAATTTTCTCTAAGTTTTACAAAACACTATTCATATATATTAGGAGCACGAGTTTAATAAAAGATAATGAAATGAGCTTTACAACATTCACAGTTGGACACCCCAAATAAAGCATTCTAAATGGGCGCACATCTGTCGCATTGCTAACGAAGAGTTAGAGTCACAACTTAATCTGTGCCGGAACGACTTCCAATTATTATTAATAAGTATTGGCGACACTATTCAATGGGGGAGCTTTATCAAATATGATGCAAAAAGAAACAGTAATCATGTCACGAAAAGGTTATTAAAGAAACAGCTAAAGGTCTGTTGAAAATCAAGTTATCGCATGTTCGCAGCCGAGATGTTAACACAAGCCGCAATAAGCTCGTCGAGGCGATGCAAAATCATGGTAAAAGCGCATATGCGCGCGCACCTGTCCCGCGCTGCGCCCGCGCCGGCTGCAAGCCACACGTGCTCTTGTGATCCAGCATCAATCATCCCTTTTAAACTCAAGCAGCCTCTCCGTTTTTATTTATTTAATTAATGAAGGTATACTTATCTTTCGACTAAAATACGATTCCGAGTTTAGGCCAGATGCTTCTATTTATGGCGCACGATTGGGCTGAGTTAGGCAACTTGGCGTTTTTCAAAGAGTACCGGTGAAATATTATATTACCTGTTGGTAATGCGATGTTGGGACGTGAAGATGTAGATTCTTAATGGAAAGAGACGGGTAAGGCTTGGAGTTTCATTCCTCGGTAAGTTATAGGCTAACTTGGCCAAGAACTCTTTGAAAACCGTAAGGCTTTGAGTAAGTTACTAGTAGTAATAAGTCCTGACTAGTAAGTTACTAGTAGTACTAAGTCCTGACTAGTCCCTTAAGCCCAACGATGATGTAACAAAAGGAGTTGGTGTGATTTGCTTACCGCAGTGAGCACTGTGAGCTCGCCGAGCCACTCGTTGAGCAAGGCTTCGGGGTCGTCGGCGGCGGCGCCCGCGCCTTGTTCCTCTACCAACGCCATCTGGAAACAATTAATTTTAACATTCATAAATGAAGCACAACATCGCCTACTGTTAAACCAAGCTCTCCATTGTATCAAAATTTTATTAACTCTGGGATAAAGACGACAAATAAATGTCGAAATTACTACCTAAAGAAAACGGTAGCTACTTTAGTACACAACTTCCGTTTCATTCAGGTCAGAATAAGTCCACATGTTTAATGGATAACTTTTGTTGAACTTCCATACTCATAACACATACATATTCTTTTGTACCAATTGCTTAAAATATGCACAAGTTGTTTTTAAGAAAACTATAAGCAAATATGTTTATCATCTTGTTTTTAAACTTTATTAACTATTGTGTCTAGCTATCGGCTAGCGACTAGCACAGATTTTATTAAGTCGATCTTACTGAATCCGTAAAGTAATTAATTTCATCCGCAAGCCGCTTACAACGGCGAACCACTTGTAAAACTCCGAGAAACGAGTTGCAGCCGCCTTTCAAGATATTATACTCTGAGACATTATAATTTCTTTAGCTAGGTTCGACATTTTGCCGAGCTAGTAGCGAAGAGTTGAAACTATGTATTTCGTTGTCTGAAGCACACAATATCTCAAGATTATCTTCAATTTTCTTCTATCTTAGTTCTTTAGAATGTAATAACGGGCTTCAAAAATAAAAGTTTATGATTAAAACTCAGATCCTTGAGTATTAATTTAATACAGGATTTTCCGCCAGTCTGCTCGAACATATTGTCATACAAGTCTACAAACCACAGCCTGTATCAAAAGCTTATACCTGTATCGAAACTAAATTCTAATCTGGGGCGCTGATAGCCTTTATTTAGGAACGGCTTACACTTTCGATGATGTTAGGGGCTTTAGACAAAAGCCAGCTGGCATTTATCAGTAAATTGTAAACAATCGGCTGCCATTATTATTGTCGCGGGCATCTATTCTCCATTTGGTCGGAACTGTACCTTTTCATTCCATTGTGTGAAGTGCTATTAGTTAGCGGATTAAAGTTTATCTTGAAAAGTTAGTCTGCCAGCGATAGTTGTTAAGTAGTAAGTAGCAACTAATACTTAGTTGGTATTGCTTTGTTTTGAAGCATTAGCAAAGTTCGCACTGAGTGCTCATTTGAATACTTAGTAATAAACGATTTAATAGCATGTATATTATGTATAAATAGTAAATGAGTGTTAGGTAATAGTAACAAAATTATTATTGACTTGTGTGATATTGTATTTAAATCATAATTTAAATTGTACTGTACCGACAGGTACATAAGGACGTAAGCTAAATTCAAATTGCGCCAAAGCGGACCGCATCGGATCGCAGCGCACTGGCGAATCTCTCGCCAGGTGTATTTGCGGCCGCTGTTATGTGTTGCGATGCGGCCCGCCTGTGGTGTGCGATGGATCATACATAAATGCAGGAGGATTTTTGCAATATAATGCCCTAATTTTCTGATTTGTATATTTCAAGAACTGCACTAATTTTGATTGCCGACCCCAAGAAAATACTTTTTTTCGTTTTGTCATGTATAGCCATCGATACGTCTGCGGAGTTTCGCCAGCTAATTTAATTTATCCTCGAATAATTACAACGTTCGTGAGTTGCATAATATCAAAACATAGCGTCTACGCAGCAATACGCGTCTTGGACGCAGCCCCTACGCGGTTCTTACGTAGCTCTACGCAGTTTTTACACCGAGCTACGAGCCTCCTACGCCGCTGCTACGCAGTGCTACGCGCGTCTCACGTGGCGTCTGCGCTAAGCTACGCTACTTCACGACGCTCTCTACGCCACATCGACTCACTACGAACAACATAGCGACTAATACCGGGTTCACGCAGTTCGATTTTCGGTGATCAACTGCTTAGTCGAAAGCGATTTGAACCGTCTGAACAGAGTTTCAATCAAATTGAATTTCAAATTCAAGTTCTTTTTTATTTAAGTTGTTCAACTAAAATTTAACCGTGTGAATCCGGTGAAAAGGGCGTCTTCGCAGCGGCATCAAAAATGACACTAAACAGTTATCAAATCCATAGTTTAATGGTGGCCCTTTTTGTTATTAGGGGCAATAATTACTTATTGTGTAAACATTATAAACATAATAATCTGTAGATTTCAGTCTCACTCTATATTATACGATGGCCCCGGTACGAAATAAAACTTTATGTAAGTAAACACGAGGTTATTATCTACAAAGTGAATCAAGAATAACATAAAGAGTGTAAGTGGAGCGCTCGTGGGCCACGGCTCGCCCTAGCGCATTATGTTTTTGTTGTCCTAACTTCCATAACCGGGAAGGAAAGTTGGATTGATGTAACATTTTACGTAATGAGACTTACAACAATAACACATAAAAGAGATATTTTCGTAACTTCAGTACAATAGAGTGGAGTCAGTCAACACGGTGTCGTGGTACTTGATTATACGGATTGATACGTACGAGTACCCACAGCAACTTATAAAAACTGCAGTTCAGCATCAGTACGGTCAAAGCGAAGCCAAACGATGCGTTGCCAACGCGTTGCGATGCCTGAGCGACGTTACGTCATCCTACATACAAACCACAGTGACATCGCCGCACAGAGCGTTGCCACGATGTGCGGCGACAAGGGGACTAGGGAGACGAAATGGGGAGGGATGTTGCGGTGCAACGCCGAGCGTCGGAGCGGCATCGCTGTGGAACGGAGTGTTGCTTGTACTATGTAAAGGACTGACACACCCAATACCGCGTCGCTACGACATCGTAGTAAGCGACGTTGCGTTGCGACAGCGCATTGCCCGTATGGCACTCAGTCCGTTGAGATCATATTAGCGGTGCGACGACGCAACGCAACGGACGGCAACGCCAGTGTGGCTTGACTCTTAGTTCTTATAAATTAATGTTTGCAAATCCACCTCCGCTTCAGACGTCAGTTCTATTCAGAAAAAGAAGTGCTTAAGAAAGACTTCATAAAGAAATCACAAGTCTGAAATGAGGAGCATCAATCGCTGTAATTCATTTTTATACAGGATGGCAGGGACAGCGACGCGCAGCCTGTTACCATGGATTCAGTACATTATTCTGGACGCCCTTTTTTTTTTTTTGAGGATGGGAAATCATCAAATGACCCCTCCCGCTCTGGGTGGAGCGGAAGGGAGTGTCAGACTCTTACTGACTAAAACCCACCCGTGTTCCTTCCTTAGCCCTTTCTGTTCCAGGGCAGCGGTAACCCTTTCGGAAGATCCCGCCGCACTGGACGCCCTTGCGTTGAAATTTTTCGTCGGCAATTTAAAAAAAAAATACTCTTCCATACATTTTGACCGCGTACGTTTGACGCGCACTTTTCTATAAAACGGCTGTTTTTATATATACCGACGAAAAACGATAACCGACGAAACATTTGTACGCTAGGGGGTCTAGAATCATGTGCTGAATTCATGGTTACTGTATTTAGTTAGTTACAAAAGATTTTCATATACAGTTCAGGTTTTGTTCAGTTTAATTATTCTGGCTTGAAATACGGACCTTACGTTTCATGACAGAATAATTTATATTGTGGGAGGGATGAAAGGGGGTTTGTTAGTATGGCAATTTCATCTTGTAGACTTAATAATGTGGTGTAAAATATCGCCTGGCATCAAAATTCACGATTCAATTGATCAGTAGTGACGACCGGTAGAGTGTTTATTTACTAACGTACGTCTCTTATCTATTACACGTCACTTCCTCATCAATATTATTTTGTCAGTTAGATACACGAATAATGTTGTTTATATTGTCGGAGTTAGGTACGGTTACTGTGCAGTACTTTAACGTTATAGAGTGAGTATTTCCATTGAATAATTTTCTATCCAATCTACAACTGTCTATTCTTTGTATGTTTAAATTGATGTTATTTCAATTAAAACAAATATCAATTTTGATTTCAGAGTGACTAGCACTATAGAAAAAGTTATAAAAATGTTGGAAGTTGTACCGTAAACTGAACTTTATTGTGTAGGAATTAAAGTTATTTTTCCATAAACTCTTATTTGTTTACATTTTTGGCACATAAATCGCGAATGCAGTTTAAATGTCGTGATGGCCCCGTTGGATTAGGCGTCGCCTCTCATGCACACAACCTCGTGCATGAGTGCTCGAGGCCTAAGTCACGGGGCCAATTCCTGTCAAGTACCAATGTGAGTTTTTCAATTAATACGTATTTTCTGAGTTTATCTTGGACAGACTTATAGTTATTAATTAGTCTGAAATCGCCAACCCGTTGAGTTAAGACTATTATCGATGATGATAAATATTGCCTTGTAAATTATTTGGTATCAGGTTCGGTATTAGCCATATACAAGTTTATGTGCTGTCATAGTATTAGCGTAATGAATAGAGCGAGCTTTCTCCTTAAGTATATAGTCGCACTGACTTAGGGGAAAGTGCAATTGTAAAGATAAATTAATGCGTCAATTTGACGCGGGCGGTCGTCAATAAATCGAGATGCGGGTCGGTCAAACTCACTGATATTATACTAACACAACACGGCTGAAACAGTCCAAAAACATTGGTACATTTGCTGGTTGACACTTCCCGTGACCCAAAGGCTGGCTTTTACCTTAGCTTTAGTTTGTTAATAGAGTTAGTTAGGTTAGGATATTTTTTTTTAATATTCAATTTATACGAAATACCAATCAAAGAAATCTCACATCAGAATTCACAAAAGACCTGGTGGAATATTATGTGTAAACATAGGTACCTGGTGGAACATAATATTCCACCAGATATAATTATGTCTGAGCTCCATACATTATTGCCAGTAACCAGGCGCAAAAAGACACAAATAATTCACAGTAAAGATACTTTTTTATAATAATACCTATGTACGAGGGCGGAGGGGGAGTGATAAGTCTGGTAAAAATCTATTTTGGAATAAAATTATCGCAAATTGCATGGAACCTCCTTGTTCACAATTCTTTTGATGGACTAAATTAACATTTTCAGCCAGGACTACGGTTATTAAAAAAAAAACCATTATTCTTTGCGCAAAAAAACTATAACGGAAACGAAACAAAAACTTGATAAATATTATGGGGACTCTGCTCTATCAATTAAAATTATTCATAAGTGGTTCAACGATTTTCGGGGTGGTCGTAGAAGCACAAGTCATGCTGTGCGTCCAGGACGCCCAGTTAAGGTCACTACTCCAGAGATGATCGCTAAATCCACGATATAGTGTTGAACGACCGAAGAGTAAAAGTGAGGGAGATAGTCGAGATAGTAGGCATCTCAGACGAACGTGTTCGCAATATCTTACACCAACATTTAGGTATGAAGAAGCGATCCGCGCGATGGGTGCCGCGTTTACAGACTGTTGATCAAAAACGCATGCGTGTGACCACTTTAGAGGCAGGTTTGGCGTTGTTTCAACGGGATAAAACCGAATTTTTGCGTCGTTTTATAACAGTAGACGAAACATGGATCCACCACCATACCCCAGAAATCAAGCAACAATCGAAACAGTGGATTGCTACCGGCGAACCTGCTCCAAAAAAGCCCAAAGCAGTTTTATCGGCCAATAAAGTGATGGCTACAGTTTTTTGGGATGCACGTGGGGTAATCCCTATAATATTGACTACCTAGAGAAGGGTAAAACGATTAATGGCGCATATTATGCCGTCTTATTGGAGCAATTTAAAAAAAAATACGTGAAAACGGCCGCATTTGGCTAAGAAGAAAATCCTCTTCCACCAAGACAACGCACGAGTGCACACCTGTGCCATTGCCATAGCCAAACTTCATGAGTTGCACTATGGGTTGCTTTCTCACCCACCGTATAAGCCAGATTTAGCCCCTTGCTATTTTCTGTTTCCGAATTTAATTTGGCTTGGTGGGAAAAGATTTGGCTCCAACGAAGAGATCATGCACAAAACCAATGCCTATTTCGAAGGGTTACCTAAGTCGTACTTTATGGAAGGGATCGAAAAGCTAGAGAAAAGCTGAATGAAGTGCATTGAGTTACAAGGAAACTACGCTGAAAAATAAATAATAAAATTGACTCCTTGTTTAATTTTTACCAGACTTATCACTCCACCCTCGTATATGATGGAACAAGCAAATAATCATATTATGTTTCACGAATGAATTTAATAACATCTGCTACGCTGCGAGTTACGACATTTTATTGTTTTTTTTTTCATCTTTCATGTTAAGTTCCACCTGTTGGTCCGCGGACTGTACAGCTTGACAATCGTGTTTTTTTTTGTATTCTCGAAAAACATAAACTTATTTTTTTAATATTTTGTGGATACACATATTTTTGCGTTCGGTAGGTTACCTAATTGACTACCGATTAAATTCTGTAATTCTTTAATAGTCGTATTACCACAATAGGCTATAAATACGGCAAATTGATGAAAGTGTATTACATAATATACAATCTGCTAAACAATTAATTTCGCTAATTATAAAAGTTAGATTGGGTATGTATTTAGCTGAGATTAAGGGTGGCTCAGATTCTTTTGTGAAGCCAAGAGCTCGAGGAAAACAGTTGAATCGTCAGTCGCGCCGGTAACAGGGGGTGGGTGATTTGGTCTACACCCCTCCCTCGCTCGAAGCCTCAGACTACTGTATTAGGTTACCAAATAATTTTGTTATTGCAACTAACAAACAAAGCAGTGCAAGGGCCCAGCCGCAATCATTACAGAGCCATTGACGCGTAGGGGAAGTCAAACTGACCGTTAATAGTTGCAAGCACATGGTACAAAATCGCTTGGCACTTCGAATATTATAAGAGGGCATGGTAACACCCCATTTAAAAAAAAAAGACAACATCAAAAATCGCAGCGATTGATCGAATGTATAGGTGGTTTAATTCACCCATCTACCTACCTATGAATAAAACTTTCAACCCTTCCCCTATGCCACCCCTAACACCGCAAATTATTTTTCTCGCCTCGGCCCTACCTTTGCCGGTCTATAATTATTTTTGGCAACAACCCTACCTCTGAATCATTCAGAAATGGCTCACTGGGTTCAAAAACGTTGTTATTGTGGGGTGCGTACATACACCGTCAGACACCATCACCCACTCACACTTCGCAAGCCCAACAAAATGTTAACTATTTATACTTAATACTTTCTCGTCCTTTAACTATATGTAATGTTTAGTGTATATCTTTTGTTGGCGATCCAAAAATAAATAAAGAAATACTTTTCTTTAATTCTAATGTCTACAATTTGACAAATGTATTATATTGTTTAATTTTTCTCAATCTTGTCTTTGATAATGCCCTCAAACTGTAAGGTAACTATAACTTTGTTAAACGCACTACTGAGCCACAAGATACAAGCGACGCTTAGTTCGTGGCTCACCAAAATGGCTGCATTTTATTTTTACTCTTTGATTTATATACTTTATTATTAATATTATATATACTTATAGTCGATTTACAAACAGATGCGTCAGTACGCAATGATCCTTGATGACTAAAAACAGCACATGAAATAACATCACGCCTGCCTGCCCCGAAGGGAAAGGCAGAGGTCCACCTTATAGTACTCACACATTTCTAAAAACAAGTACATAAGTATTTTATTATTATTATGTATTTATTTAAAGTTTTCACATAAAAAGGTACAAAGGCGGACTTAATGCCTTAGGCATTCTCTACCAGTCAACCAAGGGTGGTGAAGAGATTAGATGGCAGGTGCTTTGGTTGAGAGGAACAATGATAAAAAAAGTTATTAAAACTATAACAACGAACTAAATTACACTACACTACTACTACTACTTAATATGTAACTATAATATTTAGCCTTTAGTTTTGTTATTATTTTGTGTGATCTCTTATTTCTGAGATTGCTGTTACACCTATAATTGGCGACTGTGTAAATAGTGGAAATAGTCATAAACTTACACTTATCGCGGATGCTGACTTCTCGATTGGGGTAGCTCGAGAAAAATCAATTATAGGAATTCAAGAAAGAACTTATTAGAATGGTAAAAAAAGGAAAATGGAGAATGCGAATACATAGATAGGAAGTGAGAATGGGAATGCGTATTCTATACACTTCTGCCTAACCCTACGAGGAAAATACGCGTGATATCATGTTAAAATGTAAGTTACCATTAGTATAACACGAAACTCCCTTGATATTAGGATTACTTATCACTGTTACCTTGACCTAATATAACTATATCTTTCAAATAGTTATAAGTGTTATATCATAGCTATTGCGTTTATTATATATATACCTACCTAGCTTCTTATGTACTTGCATAATAATATAATATATATATAATAATATTCTTATGACTGGCTGTTTATTTCGCATAGCTATTTCAAACCTTCGTAATTGAAGAGGTACAACCATAAAGAAAAAAATTATTTAAAACGAGCACGTGAGTAGGCAAGTGATGATGATGAATAATCAATTAATGTATCAATGTAGGTACTAGACCGCTGAGAAAAAACAAAGTCCAAACAATATGCTTGGAATTGAACTTTTGTATGAGTTTTGTAATAAAGATATCAATTGTTGTGCTACTCTTAATCAACAAAGACTGCGCTAGACGAAACAAATTACCTTGAAGCATTCAAATGACGCCTTTGTCGATGTTCCACGGTTCGGTACGGCACAGGAAAGTCCTCGATACGCGGCCCGTACCAACCGGGAAAGTTTTAAAGCGAACAAACAATACAATCCAATTTCTTCAATGCTGCACTTAGCTCCGCCGGCCTGCACAATAATATCTTCAACAATAAACGCGAACGGTTCTGCAATTCGTTTCGCTCACAATCGCTCGCGAGCGACTAGTCCAAAGTGCGAGCCACATAAATGATATTGCGGTATAACATGCGTACTGGTTGACCACCACTAAATGAATGAATACTCTATGAGGTCGTGTGAGTGACGCGAGCCATGATCATTATACTAAAAACGTGTGTTACGTCATCTATATCAACGAGAAACACGCTCAACTCAAGGGAAAAGTTAGAAATACTTCGCAGAAGCAAGTTCTCGGTCACATCTCTTATCGGTTATCATTCCTGACTATGAATACAATGTGCACGTTGTCCTACTACTGGAATGATGTTGAAAGAAATGAGTAGGTAACATTCTTCACTAGTACTTACATGCAGGACAATGATAGATTGTTACTTTTAAAAATATATACGTACCTACCATTTCATAAACAGACGTTAGTTTCAGAAGTCATTGTGTCGTCGGATGAACTATTCATAGTTCTAATATTGAGGTTAAATTGTAAAACCTAACATTTTATAAGTGTTATTTATAGTGTTGCTAAAATCTCTGCCCACGGTCTCACCTTGTTTACACCAGCAGCGAGTCGATGACTGTTCTTCCGATGAAGCTGGTTCATAGCATGAATCATATCGCATCACAATCATTGTTTGTACAACCGGAATAGTTTATCGCCGCATAAACAAAACTAGCAAAACATATTACGAAATCTCTATCTATGGTATAGGAGACGCGCTGCCAAACCTGTCTTAGCCATTTAATTAAAATTATAGCCCGTTAAAGTGTGATTTCCGTATTACAAAAATCTATACAGGAAAATTCTAATCCCTAAAGTAATTATTTCTACTTCTCGTACAATTAGCGTTGTGTCTATACAACATACGAGTACGACTGCAAGATAACAGTAGGTTTAATAGTCCTTGTGGAGCTCAAGACGAATAGTTTTTAGGGTTCCGTACCCAAAGGGTGCCAACGGGCGGTGGGATCGTCCGAAAGGGTTACCGCTGCCCTGGAACAGAAAGGGCTAAAGAAGGAACACGGGTGGGTTTTAGTCAGTAAGAGTCTGACACTCCCTTCCGCTCCACCCAGAGCGGGAGGGGGTCATTTGATGATTTACCATCCAAAAAAAAAAAAAAAGGTTTCCAACGCGACCCTATTACAAAGGCTCCACTGTCCGTCCGCCCGTCTTTCTGTCTGTCACTGGTCTGTTTCTTTTGAATCGATACTTAAAATTTTCACAGAGTGTGAACTACTATGACCGCTATAACAACTAATAATAAAAACTAAAATTAAGTTAAAATTAAAAGGGGTCGCCATACAAGAAATGTGTTGAAAACAAATATATATGTCAAATATACCACCAACCATTGCACGCCACGAATCCATACCACCGGTGGTATTGGTGGATTCCTTTCATGTCCGGCGGTTTTTATTTTAGCCCAATTATGAATTCGCATTAACAGAAAGACCTGCCTGAAAACACTACTATAATGATTTAACTGCCAAGAATATGGCTGTTATAGGTATTATTACCCAGTGAATTGAATATAACCACTGGACCTACATTTAATTATCATACCATTTACCTGTACCTACTTAATGAAATTGTTTCTGAATGGGATTTATGAACAGGATAAAACTCAAACTATACCGCATTGCAAAGCAAATTAACGGCTTCGTCTGAAAAATAACTAAATGATTAAATAAATTGCAATGTCAATACTTCAGACGCAGTGTTCGGGAAGAGGGAAATCTGCACATAAGTAAATGCAAAACCTGCTGTCGCTTTTCAGTACATTCGCATGTTCGTTCTGGGGTTATCTCGGTTCCTGCGCCGAGAACGTATTGCTGGTTTACACGTACATACCTACTTTAACCGGAGTAGGTATAACTACCTTATCTAGAGTGGTAGGTGTGAAACGTTTTCATTTGTTACTGTATGATGAATAACGCACCTACCTATTTTATTCGTGTTTTGCACACTTTTGGGGTATCTTATTACTCAGTAACTGGGTTGTGGAGACCAGATAGGCAGTCACTCCATGTAAAATACCGGTATCCGGTTGCTTCCGTTGTGACTGGAAGCCGACCCCAACATATTTGGGAAAAGGCTAGGCAGATGATGATGGTTTTATAGATAATCCAGTACTCTAGTTTTGATTTTCACATAAGCAAAACTAGCCCCCTAGCAAGAAGATTGGATGAATTTAGCACATGATTGACCCCCAGTGTAGACATTTTTCGTCACACGGTCAAAACAGCTGTTTTTTTTAAGTAACCAACGGATGCTTGCTATGCTGGTGGGTCTGGGTCTGGAATCAAGTACTGAGTTCATGGTAACATTTTGCGCGTCGATATACCTTATTGGCGCGTCGATATCCCTTACACCCGTATTGTACAACAGCTAAGTAGGTACGAAGTTTAAAGTAAGATACGCATTCATCAGATAAGGATAACAAATATTGTTACTATCATCGTAAATATAAATAATGTGTTCTCATGTTTATATAATAGAGAATATCTTTTATGGTGCAATTGACATGATTCATGTTCATGCCCTAACATGGCCCATCGAGTAGAGGTGTTATAATGCAACGCCGCGAAGCAGAACTTAGTCTTACTCTGAAGGTCAAAAATGCTAGTCATAATACTGCATAGGTGGTTCAATAATACTGCTATATATAATATTATACAAAGTATAATATTTCTAATAATGTTTATACTTAGCATGCCACAGATTTATTTCAGCAACTGCGAAATTCTAGTCATGCATGACCTATTCAGTGTGTAATGTTATTGTAAAATAATATTTTATTTATTTTATGCATAAATAATATTCATTATGTGTATGTAATATACCTTCAATTCAAGACGTTTGATTTCCAATGTCAAAAGTACAAAGCATCATGTTCTTTTAAGGACCTCGTATTTTAGGATACCATATTTTTATGCCAACCGTAGATGTCTTCTGAAATAGCCTCTTCAATAACTCAAGAAGTAATTTGCTCAGGACCGATTGAGTAAATCTGACGTCCGCGAGACGGCGACAAGCGAAACGTTTCCTGCGGAGACGAGGCCTTTTTAACGAAGTCGGCTTTCGTTCATATTTAGCTTGGACAATAATGGATCAGAAATACTTTACTAACTTTGGAGCATAGGAAGGTACTTAACATAAATCTGGGTTAAATACGTTGTATGCAGTTTAACAGTTTTTTTTTTCGATAAAAATGTGTTCACGTCGTAAATTGGCCACGGTTTGCCCGTAAACTGCATGAATGTAAACACTAAATAGCGCGCATGGCTGCATACCTCGTTATGCGCGCGCGCAATTCCGTTTTAGTGCTTCCAAAATAGTTTAGTGTGCTGGTTTCCGTACTATACAGGTAACTAGATGAAATAGGAGTTGCGTTGGCTAATGTTGTAATTAGAACAATTACTTTACCGTCTGACATCCGTGCTGGTTGCGCTAGAAGCTTTTAGGATTCCGGATTGAAAATTGTCTGCAGCCAAACCAGTGTCCATCTGACCACTGTACCTCTTAAGTAATATCATACAAAACTGATCAGCTATAATTGAGTAGGTACTCAACAAATCTGCATTCAGATATCGAATTCATAAATAACGTTGGTAAACTCCGCACCAACTCAGGTAAACATAAGAGGTTCATGATGCGTACTTGCGGTACTCGCCATGCCCAAATATAGAGCAAATTCCAGCCTGTTGAGGCGACTATTAACATCAGCCCCCCCTCCTCTCTGGTCCGTGCAGACTCGAGCCCGCATCAAACTCCGAGGCGCCGCGGAGCCGACATCGCACGGACGTTGCCCCGCACATACTCCCAGCCCGTATGTCCCGGCAACCATTATATTCTTACAAAGAGTTATGCGACTCCACGCATCACTCAGCTCCTTAGGCAGGAGTAGTATCACTGGATCGCTATCGAAAGCGAAATGCTCAACTGGAGATTTGTTGCGTCTAAGGCCGCGTCATTGCATCGCCCTCTGATAAGCAGCATTGACTACACAGACGCTGAATGTTTGACGGAATAAAGGCGTACTTGTAAGTATTTATTATCGCGACATTTTATTCGAATGTAACAAGCGGTTTAGTAGACATTAATGCTGCAAGACAATGGGCCCGTGTTCGTACTTCATAGACGAAACGTTCTTGCGAAAGCTTTTAGCTGCTTTTGCGGCCCGGCCACGTGACACTGCATATTTTACACACTTGAGAAACGCCTCCGCCCTTAATGCATCCTAGGAGTATGTAACATACGCCTTCTTGGACGTGAACACTGATATTGCGGAAACCAATGTCTGGAGCGGAGGGATTATAAGTTCGTGAAGTTTGGCAGGCACGCTACCAAGTCAAGTGTCGAAAGCTCGCTCGCAAATGAAAATGTGTGATTAGTTTCGCTATAATTATAAGTTTTTGCGATAGGTTCCTTCCCATTTATAATGTACAGTTATTGAACTAGTCTTAGATGCATATTTTGTTGTTGTTATAAAAAACAAACAGGATGACTGAAAATACGGAATACCTACATACTGATATTCCTGCGCACTAAATTGAAACTTTTGTTTTGAGTATTAGAGCTTTTCAAAGGAAAAGCAGTCATTCCGGTGTTAAGTAATCAGATTGGTATAGATATAGATTGTTTTCTTACTTTTTTTATTTATTAACGAGCAAGGCAGATGCTATGGACAGGTGTAACAAGTTCACCACGGTCTACTTACATAAGTAATTGGACAAGGAACTATAAATGATCATTGCGAAGAAGGTAAGTTCCATATTGTTCCCAGTGCTGAATAACAAAGAATTTCATAACGCGGGGAGAGTGGGGTCTTAATTAAAATGAATTCCTGTAGCGAGTAGCGGCGTTACGAGCCATTTGTGGCTATTAGCAGAGAACAATTGGACGAACACGCGAGTGCAAGCAAGTTTACTGAAGATCAGGAAGCCATTTATTAACGTTTAAGAAAGAAATTCATTGTTTAAACAGCAACGGCCGCGTTTCCATAATATTTAACTCTCGTTTACTCGTATCTGTATCACTTTCACGAGTTACTTAAATATGCTGCTATTTCCATCACACGTTCGGATATTAGGACGTTCCGGTATTAGTTCCTGTCCCTGCGCTCCAGAACCATTGCAATCTGAGGCTGAGACGGAATGTCTATTTCCGTATGCGGTTCCTGGCTAGATTTCGATTGATGGTGAGTGTAGTAGTGCGTGGATTGGGTTGCTGGTCTGTTTACGGTTCGCGTTCATCGTGGAGCAAGCCGTAAGTTCGTCATACCACTCACGCGCACGCACTGCACTCAGTAATTAACATTAACAATCTGCGATTAACGTTCTAAACATAAAATAACACATTCACGTTTGCAATACATTGCATCCCACTTATACGAATCTTCTAGAGGCATCTTCAGCAAATTCCTTCTCGGATTTACCTAATACCCTCAGTCCATCCAAGTAAGGTACTTAAGTTATTTGCAAATATCCAGGATATTCAAGTCTTTCAGCAGAATGCATATAAACATCCAAGGAAATTCGACTCCTCCAGAATTACAGGAATAGCAGTTGAAATGCATTTTATAGAGCGTCAGAACTGACGGCAGCCATAATGAAATATAAATTAACCAAAATAACTGATAATATCGTTGTCGAAGCGCTCTATTAACTACAGTCGTGGGGGAACGCTCATTTATTCAACAAATGATTTATAGAAATTCAATGAATTACTGAGGAGACTCTACGGACAGCCAGCGTTCAGGTTGATAAGTATAGTAAGGAATCCACGACCCCCTCTTGATTGCAAAATAATAGAGTGTTTACTCCAGCACGTGTGCCTTGCAACTTTCAAGAATCTATTTTATTTTTACATTAGCTAGGTTTAAAATCGCTTAGCACTATAAGGGTTGGCAACAAATAATACCTAACATTTTAAACTACCCCCACACTATGTGACTGCTGGCAACTGTCAAATAAACGTCACATTAAATATTTACCAGCATGTATGATTTCCAGTTTGCGATCCACATTGATGTTAAAGGTACTCAAATATTGTAAAATGACTAATTTAATTAGCAAACACTGTTGCGCTTATAATGTTGGCAGTGAACTTCACAAAGTTAGTGAATGACCATGAAGATCCATTGTGCAGTGGACAATAATAAGAGTCAAATTAAATTAGTTAGCGAAACTCTGCAGACGTGATGAGTATTCGATATCTAAACACTTTAAAATAAAAACAAAAAGATTTGGTGTTTTTTTGGAGTTCAACCACCGCGGAATGAGTTGAGAAAATCTGTTTTCTTTAGTTTCGTCGTGTTGAGATATCGGTACCCATCATGTCTGTGAAGTTTACACAATAAAAAACTGATTATTAAACTAATATTTCAAGAGCAACACTAACTGCGGTCGGTGAACGCACAAAATAAATCGTCCAATTAATTTCTTTTTTGTTTTATCGTGTTTTGATACCCATCACATTCGCAGGATTTTGCTAGCTAATTTAATTTGACCCTGTATAGAATATTGTAATAGTAGTAGTGTACAATATTGATCAAAGCTAGTTGCAGTCAGTAGCAAGTTCCTTTTTTAGATCTTTTCGAACACTCTCCAGCAGTACGTGCTGAAGTGAGAAAGCAAAGGGCTACCGGAAGTAGCTTGGTAATATTCGTTTTTTCGTAATATTACGGGTTTCATGCAGTTTATTGCATCTCCGACATAATTATATTGTATTTTGAGCTCGAAACACGATAATTTCCGTGGAAAAAAGGATTATTCATGCGAGCAAATTAATAACTCGTACGTAGCTCACTAGAGAATTAAAAGCAGAAATGCTATCGTATTTCGTTCGAAAACTCCTCAATTAAAACATTACCACCACTTGCTGTAAAATTCTCGAAAAAGCATCGACTCCAAAATAATTGCGCTCCTTAATTTGTATTTTTCGTATTAACACTATTTCTGTTCGGTTCAAAGGTGAATTGCAAAGTAATTGCAAACAGAAATAATATTACAAATAACACGATGTATTGACTGTTGAACGTGCATGGTTCGGTGCTAATTAAAGCTCAAACTAAAACATATAAGCGACGGCAATAAACGATTAAACGATAAGTGATAAGTAATCAGTGCCGTTAAATATAATATGTAGTTAAAGTTTAGTAAGAAACCGATGGAAGTTTTAAAATAAAATTAATTTAATTAATAAAAAACAAACACTTCATTTATCAAATTAAATTTCATTTGCAAACATCCATCGGTTTCTTACTAAACTTCAATTGTTAGTAGCTATTTGAAATGATGTTTATTTTGTGGTAATGTGTGGAATACTCGCGTGAAATATTTCAATAAATGATATTATTTAGTAAATTGATATTGATGAGTTCGATTTTCCTATGAGGTATGACGTTTCCTGAGAAGAAATGAATAAATGCCGAAATCAACTCATGGGGTCGTGGTATTGTCCTATTGAGAAAAGCACCAAGATTTGATCGGATCTGTCCTGACAGCAGGCAGATTAAAATCTGTCATCGCGTATATAATGTATATATCTTTGGGAGCTCTACGACGCGAAAAACATTATTATCAGCAGAGTATTTGGAAGGATTGCCAATTTGGGTATAGGCCCATTAAAAAGGTAAAACTACCGGCCGGACCGTCAACTCTATGTATGTAAAACAATGGCCCACACACAATCGCAATAATAATTAAAATAATAGAAGACATTACTTAAATTGATAATGTTATTGTGTACATGAACAATTAATAAACAGCTGGTATGATGTGAGTGGTCGGTGCATGCGAGTGTGTCGCTGGCGGCGATGGCGGCCGGCGCGGGGCGGCAGGGGCGCGGTATTGATCGCGCGGACGACTGCACCACCTGCCACTGCAACTTGGAAAATTCGCTTTTCTCGCAATACAATCGCTCGGACAATACCGATACCGCCCACGCGCTCCTGACTCCATTTCTTAAATTACTACGCTACTACAGCGACGACCGCTCTGACAATTATATCCCTTTTTCCATTAAATTATCTCTAGCTTGCGACTGATAGGATTCTGATCCGTTTTCTTTTAGCTCAGGTCCATTGATTTCAGTTCAACAAAAAAGCTCAATTAGTTTTATACAATGAGACTGTTTTGATTTTTCAATCTGCCAATAAAACTATTGTGTACAATATACTTACTTACCTAATTCAATTTCCATCTATTCTATGATAAAAAGTGTTTGATTTCAATTCAGAATATTTGCATCATATTGATCCTTTAAAAGTACAACAGAAACATTTTTTTCCATTAACAAAATCCCAGATTCATATTTATGTATTTTGTGCCCGTCGTAGTCCAACATTCGTACAAGCAAGTTCGAGCCAAAGAAACGAGTTAGCGTACTGCGTAGGCGACACACTGCCGACTTCAACTGAGCTGCATCACGATTGCAATCTTTTACAAACACGTTTTTACTTTACGTGGCAACCTTTTGATTTACAAACAGTTTCAACCTCCCTCCTCTCAAAGTTATGTTAGCACAGTAAACGCGAACATTCGTACTGAGATAATTTACGCGCGTTTGATGAAAGGAAACGCTCCGCATTCCCTGTGTATAAGTACGTAGTTAAAAGTAAAAATACCTAGGAGCAACAAACGTCAGTGCCATGCGCCACATGGTACATAAACTGCAATTCAATAGGCATGACATACCTATCTAGCGCATAACATCAACGTGGTGCATTAATCAGGCGAAAACTGTATATAAGACGATATTATGTAGATATATTTCCAATTACATTAATTGGTCACATGCGTGTGTCGAGTATCGAGCGTTCGATACCTGACAGTGATGTGAGAATGTCATTAAGCTAGCCCATCTCACATGATGTATGCTGATATTTTTTTATTTATTTAATTCAGACACAGTGATCCATATTCGTGTTAGTATAATTCAAAATTATGTTACTAACCAAAGATTAAAATACATGTCAAAATAATAATATTACAACTAAAACTAAAATTAAATAACCAGAATACATAAAATAAAATTGTGAAATGAAATTCATTAGCCAAAATCGCAATCATCTTTAAACTCATTAAAAACTTTAAAATCATTTACATATTTAAATTGCTTATAACGAATATAAATTAAAATCAAGAATTTCATTTAAAATCATAAAGCAAAATAATAGACACATACAATAATTATCATAGTAATATAATATTATCAACAAGAATGATATGACCAACACAATTGACTGTTTTTTTTTTTCTTTCTTCATTTTGTATTTTTTTTCCTTGTCATGTTTTCTAAAACTACCTACTACTAGTGCTGTAAGCGTTATTTCTGCACAATTATTGCAATTTTATTGATGTTATAATTTTGTTTTTGCATGCTGTCTATCGCTTCATATTGTACACTATGCTTGTATTATAAGGATAAACAGTGTAATAATTGTAGATAGGCCAATAAATAATAAAACATAATAAAAAAAAAATTACCGGCCGTCATCGACTCAGATACAGAGCAATTAGGATGGAAGGATGGGCAGCAGTAGATAGCTACAATACAGCACGTAACACCATCACACGCGCACGATAATAGATTATAGGCACAAAAGGCTTCAGAGAGCGAACAATACGTGAATCTGGGTGAAATTTATAATCCATAATCTGATTTGCGTTGCTCACGGCAGATTGTGGATTCTATGAATTTACAGTTACAATACAGAACAAAATATGGATAGTAAATTGAAAAACAACTAGTATGGCTTGGAACCATGGATGTGACGTGTGTAGTGTCGTTGGGTATCTGTACAACACTTAAAATAGGTATTAGGTACCTATATACTTTATTTTTTGCTTTCTAAACTTACGTAGTGCACCGTGTCGTTTGGGAGTTGTTATACTTACAAGCTACAATGAAGAAATAATGTATGAAAGTCGCTGGAAAACTGATTTATGTCCAGTGTCTATGTCCAGGGCAAAGGGTACCATGATTATAGTACTAGCACATGTCTCAGTGTATCTATGAGTGTGATTCTGTATTGGTGCTTTGTTTAGTTCGAAATAACACAGAATAAGTTAAGAGGTACTAACTTTCCACCCTGTTCCTCATACCTCTAAACTGGTGACCCAGACATAGTTCTCAGGTACCACTGTCTAGAGCCGCACGCACTATATTTACGAAAGTGATTCCGAGCTTCTATATTTTTTTGACACTTTACGATCTGAGACATTCATTTTGCCCTTTAGACGTTGCAAAACCGTCAATGTTACTCTGGAAATAGAATTTATTATATAACATCCACAAAAGATCCCCGTGACGCAAGCGTCTATATAACTAACTGACACGCGGGGCAAATATAACAATGTGTCTAGAATAAGCTGTTTTATATAAGATTTATATTTCCGGGATCGAAGCCTTATAAGTCAATTCTTGTTCTTTTCAACAAAAAAGTACATTAAAATCGGTAAATTTGTATTTCTCTTTTAAAATTTGTCGAGGGATTCCGCAATGTGACTGCACGTTTTATTATTCACGCAGCAACGACGAGGTGGAGGGTGGCTGTCGAAGGAAGAGGCGCGAGGAGGTAGCGGCCAAGACCTTCAACTAGCGGTGCTATTGACCTGCAAATGGTTTTGTAACGTCATGTGAACGTAATCGAGTGTTAACGAGTGCCTTCGTTTTCGGCGTGTACTCACTCCGGTGCACAATAACTGGCTGGCCGTTCAGAGAGTGTCACACCTCGGTACATTCTAGTCGCTCGCCTCTCGGGGGTATCTGCGCATATTGTTCTAAATTGCTTTATCCTGGTCAGCTGGCTGTTTAGTGATTTCACATCCTGCGTCATAGAACAAATCTTGTCAATTGATTGTTATATAACAATCGCTAAAGAAAACAGAGGTCGAACAAGTACGTCTACTTTAGAACAAGTAATAATAAGTTGTCTGACAACCGAGGAGGTACTACAGTGCAACCACTTTTTCTCTCTGCGGAGGTTGAGAGGCGACAAACACAATGTAAGGCAGGACAATGGTGCAAATTTGGTGGCATCGTTCCTTCCGGCAATGCGCACAAGGTCTGGGTTGATCGGGTCGACGTCCTGCGCCCCGCGGCCCGCGCCGCCACCCCCGCGCCCCGCCAGCTGTCTCCGCCCGGTTATATTTAGACCGGATGGCGGAGTTCTCACTGAAACAGATTCTCCCCTCTGTTTGCATAACGCACCAAATTGTGTGACGGACTGACTCGTTTATTGCACGACACTGATGGCCACGGAGTGCGGGTCGCTGCTGAGCTTGATTCGTTTGCATATTATTAGGCAAAATTAAACGCGATTGTTACATCAGTGGGGTATTCATCGGAGGTGAATAGAGCTTCGAAGCTACTAAATCGGGAATCCTCGCGGCAAACGGGCTCCATGACTGTCATGACACAATGCACGCAACACATTGGTCGTGGATGTAAACTTTACTAAGATAGTAAATCAAATGGACGATCGATCCCAAAAAGGGCAATGTACCGTTAGCCGACTAATGCAGTAAGATGCAAACGGCTGTTGCGCTTGCGCAGTTAAGCACACAACGACGCATGACATATCGACGCGATTCTCACCACTAATACCGGCCAGCGCATTATAGAAAGTAAATATGTCTCGACAGTAATGACTATGTTAATTTCGCCGCTCATGCGCGTTAGTCGGCCTAAACGATACTTGAAAAAACAGAGTCGTAGTCAAACAGTCACATGTCGAAATGGTGTCATGTTGAATTGAACATCACTGTTTATTGAACAGATGAAAAATACTCCCAGATATTTATACTTATTCCGGGATTATGGGAGTTCTTGCCTATATCATCTTTATTGTTGTTTATTATCAGTATACATTATACATTAAATAACCTTCAAGTAAGGAATGCCGGTATTTCCAGTAGGTACGTATTTCAAGGAGAATTTATGTATTCATAGCTCTAATAAAAGGTATGTTGACATCATTGCCTTTATTATGCTGACCATGTTGACAAGATGCCGCTGGATATAATTACTGTCGCATGATTAGTTGCGATCTTACATACAAGACAGTTAATATTTGCAATATACCTGCCTAACTACATTCCAATAAGTTGAACAATTAAGTATTGTATTAGGCATGGAATTATGTATTGTGATAAATCTTTATGGAAAATAATAAAGCTTCCGAAAAACAAATTAACTTCCCGCGATCTGTGGTTGACTGTAATACTAATTAGCTGTGTTAAAATGAATTACCGAAAAGTTAATACAAAATTAACCGACAAAAATGTTGTATTTAACAAACAAACATGAAGCTTATTCAAATTATAATTCTACGAAAAATAATCTATACTTTCAAATGATATTAAAAAATACTAAACTTCCGAAAAAAATACTAAGTTTCCGAAAAGTTATAGTTTAGTGAAATTTGCAACGTAACACGCATATATCTTCTTTAAATCGAAAGAGCTAGGTTAGGTTAGAACTGTGACCACAAAACGCACGAGCCGAGCGAGCGAAGCGAGCGGTGCCGCGGCAGCCGCCGGCGAGTGCCAGAAACATATTTTTGAACGTAAAACCAAACCACAAAGCCAGAGCTACACAGTTATAAAATGTGTAAGATTGATTCTAAATTTATAATATAAAATAGGTAAGTTACGATAAAAATGATGATGGTAGATTTCGGTAAAACGCAATTTAAGCTGGTGGAAAAATATAACGTCAGCGAATATTGTATTAATTTTTCGGAATTTTCAGTATTTTATTCGGTCGTCTTTATCTGTATTCGCTTATTATACGAGTAAGTTGTCGAAAAGTTAGTATTTATAGCGGTAAATTTCATATTTTGAGTATGCTCATATTTTAATATTTTTTTCGGAGCTTTTATTACTACCCAATCGTTATTTCTAAAACATAGCTATCTTTTAATATTAGGTATACTTATTTATACCAGCTTCAAATATCACTTTATTCAAAAGGAAAACCGTAAAAGAATTGAAAAATCGTACTGACAGTAGATATCATAAAGGCACCAGCAGACAGGCGCGTGGTGACGACAGTGCGACGCGATCCTGGTAGAACAATTTCCTTGAAGTTTTCATAGGAATTGTATCGCGTCGCACTTGTCTGCGGAGCCTTTAAGAAGAGATTTTTTCCGTTTTCTGTTTCACATTCGTAATCCCCGACGTGTTTGACAGTGACGTTTGAATTTTGCATGCAGCTAATAAAAAAAGGAAAATTGAAAGAAGAATATAGGCAGCTAAGGCATCGATATCTTTATCGGCAACATTTATGTACAATCTATGAGAGGATGCGTTGAAGTCCAGCTGTCCCCCGGCGCGCGGCCTACACGTCTCGTTGCACTCTAATAGGTTCGTATACATTCCTGATTCCCATTGCACACACAAGCTCGTGTCCTAATTGGACTTTCAAATACCATTTAATGCGTGATTAACTGGACTTTCTCGTGTTTATTTGTGAATCCTAATTGCCTTACCACCGTTATTCGAGAACACGTGGCGGCGAAATCCTGAATTTGCAATCGTCTGTATTTATTAAATTTTAATTCACCTTTTGGGTCATGCTACGCAACGTACTGTCACCGTAATTTTAAGCACACCTGCTTTGTATATAGGGTCATATCAAATTAGCTAGCGAAACTCTGCAGACGTGGTAGGTATCGATGACTAATCATCCTACTATCCTATCCTACTAATAATTATTTTAAACGCGAAAGTTGGTGAGGATGGATGGACTGCAGAACAGATTTTGATGAAACTTTACATATAGCTTTATAATATACATCAGAGTAACACATAGGATACTTTTTATCCCGATATTCCCGCGGAACCAGCACTTGTAGTAGGAACAACACTACCAGAGGTCGTTGACCCCCAAAATGTTCTCATGTTTAGATATCGATGTTCTTCACGTCTACAGAGTTTCGCTAGCTAATTTAATTCGACCCTGTATACTAAGAAAACTTCCACTTAAAAAGGAATTATGATTATGGAGTCCATGTTATTATTTTTCAGAACTTCTATACCTATTGAGGGAGGAATACTGTCCGAGAAGAACATGGATAATGCACGAATAAAATCTAATAAAAACATGGAACTTACCCGCTTCTATTTGATGATTTATCGAAGCTGCATTTTAATAAAGGTGATGGAACCTGAAACAAAAATAGTTTTTTGTAGAAATGCAGAAACAAAATCATGCATGCAATACGGATTGAATAACCTCATCCATTAAAAAACCAGCGGATGTTGTTTGTCCTGTTACCTTTGTTTATTCGTACATAAAATAATATAAAAAAACACGGCCATATTCCGGAAAAATGCGTTCCTGCTGCCCTGTGTGGCGGGAAAGTTATTAAATGAGTGACAAAGCTTCGATTGCAGTTCCCGTTAGACTAACAGAATTTAAAATAAAAGTTGACGTGAGAAACAAAAGCGAGGCCGCGGTCAAAGCAAAGTCTAAAATGAATAAAAACTCGGTTTGGACGTGGTTTAAACGCTGGCGTCATGGTAAAATAAGTGAAGACTGCTATAAACTGAACTGGTACAAGTGGTCAAAAACTGGTCGGTCCACGGCGACCGACCAGTTTTTGATCTAGTGCAAGAATCATCAATGTAGACTGCACTGAAAATGTTTAACTACTTATACACATAACATTATGCCTCTAATCCCTGCAGGGTTAGTCAAAGGTACACACACTTTTCGCCAGTTATGTTTAACCGGTGGAATGCAGTAATTACAGAAACACTTAAAAAGCCATTGTGTCTCGCGCGCGTGGATCCACGTTCATTACACAAACGAAGGGTTAAGTCTATTGGCATCAATCAGGCACTACGGTGGGCTGCTACTGAGAACAAATAAGGTATCTGTATTGAATTTATACGATTTTAGGTGCGTAAGTAAGTACCTAATAATCGAACGCTAAGAGGATTGAACAACAAACGTCAAACTGTCACAATAAATAAGTAGGAAGTAGCGCTTTCATGATGGCAGGGATTGCTCATTCATGCAGTCTGAAACAAGCTTTGAGCGGCTTTGAAACACGTTGTGATTAGCTTTAAGTCTAACTAGATGCGCCCAGCCTGAATTTCAGGCACTATAGAAGCCACGCGGCTCGTAACAAGAGCATCGCTTTTACCTGCGTTTGACAAGCTCTCTGCGCTTCAGCTTCAGCCTTTTGAGTTGCCATTCCTCGTACTTCGATTCATCGGCACGAGATAAACGCGACGGTGCCAATTATAATTTTGGATGCAATTTCAAAGTGAACAACATCAATGTGTTTTGTGAGGAGTGTTGTGCCAGAATTAACGTTATTGTTTTGTGTAGCGTTCTTGCTGAAAGATTTCTTTAGTATATAGCCCCTGTGATTAGAATTAAGTCTAAATAAACGCAATGACTACTTTTATTAAATGTTATTCAGTAAATATTATAATGCATGTACCTACCAACTCATTTAAACAAGGATAGGTAGGTACTTATGATATTAAATTATAGCAGACATATGTATTTTATTCATTGCGCATGTTTATCCTGAAGGTCGAAAAACAGTGCACAAACCGTTTTGCTAAACTATCATGTGATATGAATATCCGCTTGGAGATAAATTTATTTAAAATAAAATACAAATATGAGAGACAGGACCAGTGGTAGCTCGGTTGTAACTTGTAACTGCTGCGACTTCCAAGCTATAGTACAGACAGTCGCTTTACTTTCTTTAAATTATTTCATCACCACTGCTCTCTCCTAAAACGGTGAAGGAAAATATCGTGAGGAAACCGGCATGGCGTAGAACCAAAAAATCGAAGACAAGTGACAATTACCAACGCGCACTTAGCTCGCATGGTGGATTGCGGCCCACTTCCTCTCACTGATAGGAGGCAGCGGTGAGAACATTATAAGCTGATTATGACAGAGGGAGTCATACTCAGAATCATCTACATACATGACAATAATATTTTTATCCTTTATAATCAAGTCTTGTTTATCAGAGCCGGTTCACAATAGACCCGAGGTCGTTTTACTAAACGGAAATGCCAGACCTACACAACCTGCGCCCGCGAATATGTAGATATTGTTCATAAATCTACCACCTACTATTACTGCCTAATAGTATTAGGTAACAGTATACGCAAGATTTGTAGATATTAATCTATTAACTACATGCAAATAAAACAATCAATGAACCTGACACATCTACGCTCTTGCATCATGCACTATAACTATACTTACTACTGGCTCCCCAATTTTTTTGTTTTTTTTACAATAATATTTAAATTAGTCACACGTAAAGATTTAGGAAACTTTTCTAGGTTGATTAGGGATCCGTCGCGGGCAGTCGTGGCCATATCGCAACTTGCAGAATGAAACTAATTCGTGGCTCGTTAAGTCGAAGCCACGAATCAGTCTTATGTATAATCGAAATGTCAAAACAGTATGAGTTAAGTTGTTAAGCTGACTTGTAAATTAACTACAACTTAAATTTTCCCTGCCTTCGTTTCAATCAGATAAGATTTTACTTTTAATGTTAATTAAATAAAGACATGCAACGTGAACTGATATGTATGCACAGTAGGTATGTTAAGTTACCAGTTTATAGAAAGCATTAAAAAGAAATTGTTAAGAGTTTCCAAATATATGAGTGAGTGCGCCCACAGTATTACCAAATTGTGTTACGTTAACGATATTCGTAAGCGTGGGTCGTTAGTGAGATATCAGACAATAGAGCTGTGTGTCACGGACGCTAAGGACAGTTCCACGGAACCCACGAGACTCAACACAAACTAGTTACGTATGGCACTTGACCCACTTCGTTCAGACTAAAAAGTTCAGAAACGTGACGATTTTATCAATAGCTCTTAAATATTTAATTCTATGTTTTAAATATTCCGTGCGACGATTGGATTCCCGGACTGCCACATTAAAATACAACAGATTTTCGGATTCGACGTAAAAATGTAGGTTCGAGGAATACACGTTGCCTTACCGACAGTAACGTTCTATGTGGTAGGTACATACGTGGAGAGGCACAGCCGGTACAGTGGCGTGGCGTGGCGAGTACATGCACATTTTCAATAGCTTCCTAGCACTTCTGTTAATCGAAATCGAAGCCAGTCAATCGCGAGTGCTATTACGTGATCCAGTAAATTATTCTGCACCGGACTGTACCAGACCCCGGTGGCAAAGTGGCTCGGGCGCTGTTTTGTTTGAGTATCGCCAAACCACGAGTACGTCAACCATACTGACGCATAAATTACTCGTACGACTGGAACTCGCGTTGGAATTCATTAATTAAAATCACGTTACGTTTTATTTATACCTGTACTCTAGGCGCATTTATTTTACAACAAAATAAATTGATATCTTCGAAAATTAATTGAAATGTTCGTCTGTCAGTAAGTAATTAAGTCGTTACACGTATGAAAACATTGGTAGCTACGTACGGTTGTACGGGTGTGTTTTAAAAAAGCATTGTTGTTGATCTATCCTTAAAAAAATTTGCTCGTTACTGGTACTAGTAGCCGAGAACCTAATCCATCACGAACCCGGACAGCATGTCCACGTAGCGTGTTCGATGGATGCTAGGCGCGCTATCGGGTATCGACACTTTAATCAGTCCACGTAGGAGTCTTGCATCAGAGTCTGTTATAAGACACATAGATAGTTTAGGCACTGTGTTGTATTAACTTCGTAATCGGGAAATGTGTAGGCTATCTACATATTTCCGCCCACCCCTTACGAAATAGTGCTGTCCGTTTTTGAAATAACGGCTCCAAAGATAAATGAAACTGAGAATTAATATTCATAGCGCTCTGATTACTTGTTTGTTGTTTGTAATGAGTTCGTGGTAGTGATAAGAATATTATCTTAGGGGTTAGTTTCGCAGAGTTGAATAGGTGCTTTCTACAGAAAGTCTATGCTTGGTATTTCTTTTTTAAATTATCAATCAATTTGCCTAACCTTTTCCCACCTATGTTTGGGTCGGCTTCTAGTGTAACCAGCTACAGCTGAATACTAGTATTTTACATGGAGCGACTGCCTATTTGATCTCCACAATCTGGCTAATTGGTAAGACTGGCTTTCAGTCTTTCAGGCTTTTGACGACCCGTAACGACTGTCTACAAATGACCCCTCTAACGAAGTTCCCCTCGACGCGACGAAATCCGAGGCGAGGGGTTTCGTCGGTATGTTAAGATCACCCCTCTTCGGACCAACCTCGGCAAGCGTAGCTTAACCTGATCGGTCGACCAGGCGGCAGTTATTACTTAGCCACAAGCCCCTCCTTTCTTTTTTAAATTATATATTTAAAAATTATATATTTTTGGATCAGAATACAATACCTTATTCAGAACCTTGCTTGCACGACACGTTTTACGAAATTACTAACAAGACATTCAGCAAAAAACGTGCAAACTCAAAACTGGGTCAAGTTAACTAAAGACGAAGATATAACCCAAGCATAAGGAAACATCTGTCAAGTTAACTCACAGGGAATTGTTATATTATAAACAAAATTTACAAAAGACTCCATTGGATGACCCAGTTTCAGTAAAAAATCTCAACAGGCTGCTTCATATATTATAATCGTCGATAAGCTTACAATTTGCGATAAACGCTTACGTATTATAGTGTACATATAATTATGATATATATTATGAGCGTAATGCTAATAATAAGGCTGGAAAATAACGCGCGATATAAATTCTGATCACACCTTTATTTGCATTATGCTAGTCGGCACGACTCAGATACCGCAACTGATAAGTCGTATTTTAGGGTTCAGTGGTTAACAGGCACTTTGGAGGGAACACTTCAATAATTAATGCGTTTTTAATTGCTAATTAGATCATTATAAATTATGTTCTAAATTATCGCTCTTTGAAAGCTCGAAACTTGATTTTTTCATGTCACGTCGCAATCAATTAATCACCTCAGCCTATCGCAGTCCACTGCTGGACACAGGGCTCTCCCAGACTGCGCCACAACACCCTGTCCTCCGCCTTTCGCATCCAGTCTACCCCAGCCACCTTCTTTAGGTCGTCCGTAAATCTAGCTGGTGGGCATCCCACACTAGGCTTGCCGATACGCGGTTCCACTCCAAGACTCATCTGCTCCAGCGGCCATCGGACATCATGTCTACCCAAACGAGCTTTTCTCCAAAAAATACTTGGGCAATTTATAGAATTGGTCATTACGGGTTTGGGTTTTTTTTTTTTTGGATGGGTAATCATCAAATGACCCCTCCCGCTCTGGGTGGAGCGGAAGGGAGTGTCAGACTCTTACTGACTAAAACCCACCCGTGTTCCCGGGCAGCGGTAACCCTTACGGACGATCCCACTACCCTGGCAGGCTTCGGCCCTATCGGGCCCCTTCCTACGGGTTTAGGTCAAGTACATATTTCACAATAAATCATAGTAAGATTACTTTTTGCAAGTTCTTCAGTTTGATTTCAGTCGAGCCATTTCTAAAGGTCAACCTGAATACAACCAAACTGTAGTCGTTTACTTTCATGGCCATTTAAAGTAATAGTTATATTGTGCACACTGCTATAATAAAAAACAATTCTTATAACATTTAAGTATAGGTATATACAGGTTGTGTCAGAAAGGTGTGGTCAAATTTAAGGGTGTGATACAGACCATCAAACTGAACAACTTTCTCTATGAAACCAACATCGAAATTGAGAAAAAACAATCAGCCGTTCATAGTTCCGTAATTCAGCGTATTTGGGTTGAATAGGTATTGAAGTTTTGTATTTGATAGCTTGATAAGTTTTTCTCGATTACGATGTTGGTTTCATGGACTGTGACACACACCACATTCCCCTTTATTCATAAACGTTGCTTAAAGTTAAGCAGTGATTAGCGACTGTTTAACCATACATTTTTGAAGTTTAAACGTTACTTAACTTTAGTCATCGTTTATGAATAAACCCCATTATGTTTTGAAATTGTAGTGGTCCAAATATTTGAACTGCTTTAAAGTTTTATTGACTAATTCCTTCCTATGATTTATGATAAAAAAATAATCAAGTAATCCCTTAGGAGTAGATACCTGATTATTTTTTCATTTTATATCATTACAGCTGAAATGGAAAAATGTTGACTAATTTTTAGAGGCCACTGTATGTGTGGTAGAGGTGATACTTTTTTTTCTGATCTGCCCTGGTTCTAAGCTACATTTGGTAAAATGTATTAAAGCCGGTACCAAGACTAGCAATTCTATATATCTAACCTTCATTTCTGCAACGCAATTTAAAACGGCTTAAGTTTAACTTACCACCAGGTATAGTAACATTTTTAACAGACAAAAATAGTAAATGATCACCAAAATTAAACCCGCATTTTAATGTAAACTTATAACCAAAGTTTTAACATCTCGCTATCCTATTTAAGCAAAATGACTCCAAATAAATCATGTTCGGTTCTCGACAGCCTGCAAAAAATAATCTCTTTTTTTCCATATTTTTTTTCTATACAATCTAGTCAGTTTTTGGCACCGCTTCTGGCACTCGCCGGCCGCTGCCGCGGCACCGCTCGCTTCGCTCGCTCGGCTCGTGCGTAGGAGGTCACAGTTTTAACCTCACCTAACCTAACCGTACTTTTTTAAATTAACCTCGTCTATCTAGTTCGCAGCAAGCCAGCCAGCCAGTATTAGCTAATAGGCTAGATTGTAATGTAAATAAAGTGTCACCAATTGTGATTCTTTATGAAAGGGGGAAAAAAAATTTGAAGTTTGTTGCGGACTCGCTCACGATGAAAGTTGACAGAAATGATACTACTGCAACCTTCGAGAGAACACGATTGTGCTTCATGCGACCGACCAAGAACTGTATGTATAACCTACCTTACTTGGTTACTTCTAATAATAGCGATTGTTCAAAGAAATATTACAGCATTTACTATATTTATGTTGATAGCATTGAGTGTAAATAATAGTGACGCGATCATTGTTTTCACACGGCTTGCTGTGAGTAACGCGCGTGTTTTGGATCTTACCTGTTCCATCTCGATGTTTTGAAATGGAAGCAAGCAGATACAAGCAGAATGTAGCCAATTTATTTGTCATCATGCCTAACTGGACTGCGGCTGTCTGTGTATAACATAACGAACATGTCGTCTGTCTGTGTGAATCAATATCAACAAGCTCTCAACCAGTTTCAATAGGACATACGAATGGTTGAAAAGAGAATTAAAACCGAAATTGCTTGTTTATTTTTAATGCCCTGCGGCGAGGGTCGGTTCGTTCTTTTAGTTCAATTGTGTCCTTTACAAAAGATTTAAGGAAGAACCATGTTATATGGAGATCTTATATTCTTAACGTCTACGTTAAAAGAGACAACAAAACGCAATTTTGATCGAATGAAACTTAATAGGTAGATAATTATGACTTGAATGTCGACTGGTGCATCAAGGCACAATACAAAGTTTCTTTCGGCTTATTTTTAGGCTCCAGTGATCGTTTTCAATTATACAAGAACGTAGGTACTTGTGTTCATTAGGCGACAAATGTACCGCAACTGACAGTCGGCGCAGACGCAGACCGTTGAATGTCGAAATGTGGCGTAGAGCACGGAGCGCGAGGCGTGACGTCTCGACACATTTATGTCCTCAACGAATCCCAAACAACGCAAGTTACTACTCAATTACATAAAAAATTAAAGGTGACACAAGAGATTGCCGATGCAGCTTAAAAAGAAACAACTGACACAAGATTATGACTAGTACGTGAATGCGTCTGAGCCTGCACGTTGCATGAATCTTAAGTGTGATTACTTTCTAAGAGCCTTTATATTTCCTCTGCTCATTTTAGCTCCAAGTTCGCCAGCTGTGTTGGGCAATGAGTATGTTGAATGCGCGCTCTACTCAAACCCATTCTTATAGTTTTCTGAGGACAATTACCGAGGCCCGGCGGCGGCCTGGCGACGTGCAGATGAACCCAGTACATAATTAAAGTTGTTACACGATTATTTCGTGTGTGTCGTCCTTGTAACGAATAGCTAGCTCGATGAATCAATTGAGAACGAGCGCTTGCGATTATCACCACAAAGTAAAAACTGATGTCGCTACTGAGATCAGGCGCCAGCGCATCATTGGTACCCTCTTGATTTACACGTAGATAAGTTTTAGTTGTACGACTTGTAGTTATGCGACTGACTGACTGTCTTATTGAAGTGATTTAAATTGCAATGACTGGTTGTTGTTTAAATAAGGGATTGTATACAAACGTGTGAGTATTTGTTTCCGTCTTCCCGACAGGTTCGAACGCTCGGTGACATATGTGACAATGTTATTATAGTCCGGTGTAGAGTACAGTCTAGGCACGTGTCAAGTGATTGTTGGGCGCCGAAACCACCGCCGGAAGGAAGTCCCAGGAGGCGGCGCGTGCGCTGCATACCGCGCAGCTTTTTTAATAACAGTTCGATACGACCCGCACTAAGTTATAAACCACGAATTTATATTCCTCCGATGTCAAGTAACAGGATTGTGTGACATCAGGCTAATAAACGATAACTCTTGTGGAGCTTACCTCGAATATGTCGCCCCTGACGCAGCAGATTTATATAATAGTTTCAGATAAAGTATTATTAACTAAAGAACATGAGAACAATGAGACACAGACAAATTAAAAAATATCAAGAACAGTTGGCTTTCAAGAATACTTGAAAAGCCGACCGCTGCATGTATTGTCTGAATTTGTGTGTGAAACATCGATACGTTCCATAAGTGTCATAGTTATTAAATACATGACAAACGTTAGGTATACCCCTTTATTTATAAACGATGCTTAAAGTTAAGTAGGTACTGATTAATGACTGTTTAACCACAATTTCTTCATTTTCTATTTAATGCCTTTTTTTTTTTTTTGAGGATGGGAAATCATCAAATGACCCCTCCCGCTCTGGGTGGAGCGGAAGGGAGTGTCAGACTCTTACTGACTAAAACTCACCCGTGTTCCTTCCTTAGCCCTTTCTGTTCCAGGGCAGCGGTAACCCTTTCGGAAGATCCCGCCGCTATGTTGTGATTAGTCTCATAATCATTTCCGGCAATACTTGGAGAATTGTCGAGGTTCTTTACCTATTTTAAGATAGGTAATGCAATTTTCATGGATTCAAAACAACTAATTATTAAAAGAAAGGAAGAAAAAGTATTTATTGCGACTCGTACAGAAAGATCATAAAACTAAACTAAACACAAACAAAAATAAAACAAATTATTTACAAAAAAAAAGTAACAAACCAAATTATAACAGCATTAAAACAGTTTCAGTTGTATTAATTTGTTATATACCCCACAGAAACGTATTACAAGCTTGGTAATATTAACTTTTATTGTATGTATACATACAATAGCGGATTCTACTTGGATGGGCTGGGCTCAGTGCTATGTCTAGACTAATAGCCTTCGTGCTAGGTTCCCATGATAAAGCTACATGGGGCTCCGAATTGCGACACATCTGTAGTCTATGAACTTGGCTTAACTTATTACATTTGACCATAGATAACGAAACAGTATCTATTCAATTTTCCGAATGCGGTACAATTGGTCAAATGGTATGACTCTTTCATTGGTGCGTTGAAAGAAAGAAAGAAAAAGTAAAGAAATTGAAGTATTGATTGATTTTTGTTTTTTTTAGTTAGGTTAGGACTACATCCGATCGATTCTGTAAAAATCTCTCTGTGAAAAGTTAGGTGAAGTGAGCTTAGAGTATGAGTGAGGTTACAGAATTGCACTGCAGCAGTGCGATTCTGTAACCATCTCACCGTGAAAGCTTAGGTGAAGTGAGCGTGGAGTGAGCTGTCATTCCAACTAATGCTAAGGATTGACACTATTGACAGCTCACTCTAAGCTCACTTCCCCTAACTTTTCATGGTGAGATGGTTACAGAATCGATCGGCTGCTTTTATTATTTTTTACTAGCTTATGCCCGCGACTTCGTCCGCGTGAAATTTCTTGTCCTTTCAAACCACCCCGTCGCATCGTATCATCTGCCCACGCTATTACTTCGTTTCCACTTAGCGTTTTTTCTAACGTTTAGCTCGGCTTATAAAGGTCTAGCGTGATGTTAAATAGCCTATAAACTTCCTCAACAATTGGGCTATTAAATGCAAAAATAATTTAACAATTCTGACTGGTCGTTCCTGAGAATAACGCGTTCAAATAAACAAACAAACTAAAGACTAGAAATTACTCATTGTAGTTTTCTTCAGTAGACTTCCAACTAGATGTAGCATATAGCTAGGATGTATGTACTCGTAGGTATTCAACTATATTCACGAGTACTAACATATTCAAAATATGCCTTGCCTTCTCGGAGAGTATTCCAAGCGTTATTGTTATGATAATATCGACGTTTTCATTTGACTCGCCATAAAGCTCGGCCGAGTAAGGCAATCGAGGCCGTGCGAATCGAAAGAGGAGATTCTTTTAATATTTGGACGTGCGATATGCGGAATGCAACGTCTGTCGTCATGGCGCAGCTCGTAGTGGGGCATAGATAAATTATTTTATTAGATGCGACCACACGCAGCCTGACAGTTCGGCGAACCCACTTGCCGAGCGACGCGTGAGTGTTTCATGAGCATGAATATCCAGCAAATAGTATGGCACCGGTATTGTATCGCCATCGAGAGTAATTATAACAACTTCACAATAACGTATTTAGAGCTCACTTTTAGTTGTTGCTTTTCAAGTATTATGAAAACTTGGCTATCGAAAACAGAGTCGTATTATAAAGTCAGGACAAATAAATTGTCAACTACTTAACCACAAACTAAAAAAAAAAAAAACTGATGTTCTCCGAATATTCAAATCAGGAGTCAATCTGTGACAGTTTTATGAAATGGCTATAACACGACCAATTGACGAAGGTTGTCAAAATGCGTGACAGTTAATTTCCTTGACAACCAAGCACTGTCAGAGCAATAAATAGTATGGAACATTTTAAGAACAGTTTAATTATTTCTTACTACTTATAAAGGAAAAGGTTACTCTGCAAACAGTTCAAGTAAACGCTTGTAGAAGCGTTTAGTTCTTATCACTCCGCGTTGTAAAAGCAGATTGCACTTAGTACTAAAAGCAGGTAAGTTGACTTGAGCTGTTTGATCTTAATTAGGACCGATGTGATTTACTTAGGCTTTGAGCGATATAAACTGGACTAAGTAAAGCAAGACTTGTGTTAAATACACGTCCGTTATACTCTATAAGGTTGCCGATTAAAGCAATATAGTTAGTTTTGTAATAGATTAAAAATGGTGGATTTGACGCCTTTTTTACATATCATTAGTTTATCATTAGCCAGAGGAAGACCGAGGTTTGAGCCCGTAAAAAATGGTAACAATGCACCAAGTAGTAGGTACTCGAGTACCTATAGTGATGATAAAAAACTTTAAGCACCCAGCTGTCACTTTGCCCCACTCTAGGAATTTCTCCTGTATTGTGGGTGCGTTTACACACATATAAACTCACATACACAAACAGCCAGACCCGGAACAACTAATTGTAGGTCATACAAATATTTGTTCCGTGCGGGAATCGAACCCGCGACACGCAGCGCAGCAGTCAATCGCTTAACCACTGCGCCAACCGTGCCGTCTATTGTTATAGAATTTTACACTGACAGCTCTTGAACTCGGTTTAGATGTACTAATCGCATTCAGTTTTATTGGTGACATTCGCCCTTAGTCTTACCCTCTGAATCCTCCGATCTTTCTTAGATCGGAGGATTCAGAGGGTCACACATAATCCAAGAATCTCGTAGTACCAGGGCCGTTTCCACCGCTTAAGAGACGCGATACAACGTAAGATCGTGATAAGGCATGTTTGCAAACTGTGCACCTCTATCTCGGTTCCACGTACACATATGCAGATGAGTTATGACGTGACTAAATTATAATAGTAGGTAGTAGCTACGAATGCAGATGTCAGTTGGTAGGTATTGAAACCAGCATAGCTTGTCCGATATTGTGTTTGTTCAAACATGTTTGATTAGTACGTAAATTGCACTGAGATATGCATAAATGTAAATGTTTGATATCGACCTCGTAATTAATGTGTAATCTTGCTTAGTATTAGGACCATATGTATATGTAACAATGCTTTCCTAGTTGTAAAATCACATTGAGCACAGCGAAAAACTTGAAAATTCAAAAGTAGGTATACGAAATGTCATAGAACATTTTATTTGCAATAGATGCTGTGCTGCGTTTATAAATATATTTATTAAGGTTTAATGGAACCAACAAATCCATACAAATAATTAACTTCGAAAGTAACTCTGTCTGTATGTTACATTTTCACGCCTAAACCACTGACGGACTTCGATAAAACTTTGGCAAAGAAATAGATGTCATTCTGGGGAAGGACACAGGCTACTTTTTGTCCCGTTCCCACACGTTCCCGTGGGATAATTTCCAACGTCCACGCGGGCGAAGCCGCGGGCAGAGGCTAGTTTATGATTATATATATTCTTAGTAGAGAGAAGGCTTTTATGTTTCTAGACCAATGTATACTTAAGTTAGCAAGTCACAATGACAGGGTAGTTTTGTTTGACTAAACTTTCGAATTCCGTAACCTTGACGATACTTTTTATCGAATTCAACTTCGCTTGGCAAAAAACAAGCTCAATAAAGAATATTAACTAATAAGGTTCCAATAAACTTTTTTCTACTATGTATTGTCGGCAAACCAATTTTGATTTCGTCCATTTAAAATAGGAAAAAACAAGTGCACAATACATTGGAATAAAAATCAAAAGTGCTTCGTAGTCTGTTTTTTAAAAAACGCATTTTAAATACGATAAACAAATACGAAGGTATAGTATGCATATGGCGGGACGGTCGTATTGTAGATACTGACATTTTCTAAAAGACTGGCTGCGGGTATGGCAAAACTGGATAGAGTCGCATTTGCCCCGGCGACGGTCGTGGCCGTGGGATTGCAGTACAAGCCTAGCCCGTCCGAGACGATCTAGCGGGATAAACGGCGGTTGTTGTTGTCGTTAAACTTTCTGTTAAGTCAAAGTCCATTGGCGCCTCAGTCACCCTCCTGCGAGGAGCGAGTCCTCCCACGCCATCGCCACGATCGGTGCACTACTGCCCACATGCGCAGGCGCAGCCGCTTCACTCATATATCATAAACGAACGCTCTAATCATGTTTTCTGAGAAAAAGTTTTGTAGGTGTTTAACAATGTATGCTCAATATTTACATAAACACAGATATTTACAACTTAATGGACCTTTGTATAGCTTCTAGCCACTTTTACAAAATATCGATTTTAATAAATTTCCTGCTGGTTGCTGTTGTGTATTCGACAGTTTAAACTGTTTACATGTTAACTAGCATTTAGTTTGCGTGTATAAGTATATTTCACATAGTCATATTTTTATGCGTTTGGGTGTAAAAAGCAGCTGTTTTCAATTCAATTCAATAAGCTATTTTCTTTTTCCACATCAAGACTAGGTACTTTAACTTTAAACAGAGTTACGATATTAAATGCCACATTTTTATTGCTACCTCATTTTGTGAAGGTAATAAATTAATACCGGTAACTATTTGAGTGCACCAAGTAATTAGGAGAGATTAAAGAACAATTCCTACATTATAAGATAGTTCTGTTGTCGAGTGATATTTAGTTGGGTCGGATTGCGCAATTCACAAACAATGCAAACAAGGCGTTGTTGTTCATTTTTAATTGATAAATAACCGTTCAAGAATAAACAATGGCTGCTACGAGTATTACGTCAAATGTTATTCAGTAGCTAATATACGATTCAAATGCCAGTATCGAGGATGCTGTAGAATGTGTTCTTTCCTTCAAGTAACGTTCATTTCTTAATGACGTATGCATTAGTTAATTGTTGGTTAACTTATTTATTTTGTTATTTATTTAACTTTGGCTTACTGATTAACATCATCATCTGCCTAGCCTTTTCCCAACTAAGTTGGGGTCGGCTTCCAGTCCAAACGGATTCAGCTGAATACCAGTATTTTACATGGAGCTGGACTGCTTATCTGACCTCCACAACCCAACTGGGTAATACGATACCTCTTGGTAAGACTAGTGGTCAGACTTTTGGGCTTTCTGACTACCCGTAACTACTGTCAAAGATCCACGAATAACAGCCACGAATCGAAGCGCAAAAAGTTTTAGGAGGTATATTAATTTCATAAAGTCTCCATCATTAGCAGGTCAACAAGTTTTGAAAGGATAAGTTAAATACTTCCCTTTACTAAATCAATTTAATTTCAACACATATCTTTTTTCTCCAAGTGAATTCAGACATGCTGTCTTAAGATTAATTAAACTACTCCATGAGGGTAACAAAAATCAACATACATAGTTCATAATGCTACAATTGCTAATGCATAATTAACTTTGTGTCTGGGTCTTACCCATTCTCCTTTCTACCGTCGAGGGTCATGTTCTGAATTCATGGTTTCAGTGTGTGTTGTGTGCACATCGTTGCCCCTGCCACCCTGGATATTGTAACTTTACATTGTTGTTATTTCGCTTTAAGAGAACACAACATAAGCATTGTGCGCTGTAAATGATTAATCAATGTATTGCAGCGTATACATATATGTTTATGTGGTTGGTGCTGTTCAATTAGGTATTTTGTCACTAATTACATTTAATGAGTTTGAAATAAATTAAAGTGTTATTTGCTCGTGTTTATGTTGCTAGCTGCAATTATTGTTAAAAAAAAAATGTTTGCGGATCCTGTTTATTATAGCAGTTTCCACGCCGATGCGGTCGTACAGCTAAGTTTTCAGTTTTGTAATTTAAACTGTCATACTTAAACGTAATTTGATACCAAACCACAAAAGCTGCGAGATCTGCTAAAATCCGTTGTTTATTCACAGTGAATTTTTTTAACAAATAATCTGTGTTAACTTTCATTAATAGATCTCATTGCTGATAAAAACACTTCCGATTTTGCTACAAAGTGTTGCGAAATGAACGCTCACTTCGCACGTAATAAGTATCTATATGCGACCCCTTTCATTACAATTCTACAACCAGTTTGTACCTGCTACATACAATATTACTACCGACTCAATCAAAATTAAAACGATATGATAAATTACTTATCGCTTCATTTCAAATTTCAGTTCCGGTATCGAGTGAGAATGAAATTCGCAAATGAGATATCGATTTTCCATCTCGTTGCGGATTTCAGATTGTTATAACGTGTCCATTTGGAAACTGTTTTGGAAATGTACGAGTATGTAGGCCACTTTTACATTAGCGAAATAGTGATGTGCATACTTTAGTCGCTATTTTAGAAGTTTTCTGTCAGACGATGACAATCTTAAACTGAATTTAGTGAACAAAAGTGTTTCCTAACATGAAACTTCAACGTGTAATAGAATAAAAGTCCTGACAGTTAATTAGCAACTACTGAATGTATTTCTGTCATCTACAAAAATCTTAAATTCATTCTTTGATTCACAGACAAGGACACCCCATACCACTGGCTGGATCTAGAATCATGAAAATTTTCCAATCATCATCTGCCTAGCCTTTTCCCAACTACGTTGGGGTCGGTTTCAGTCAGTAAAAGGTAAATGATAGCCTTATAAAAAGCAATAACATTTTGTAATGCAGCTTCGCAGCTAAGTAACAGTCACGATTTTCAAGCCATAAAATCCAAATGCATGCAGGATACTTCCCTGGAAAGAATTGGTGAAGTGAACATAGGAATAAAATAATCAAAGTGTTGTTTTGTTCTTTCCTCAAGAAGCAATACCAGACACTAATCTACATGGTCCTCACATGATCAGTAGAATATTATGTCTAGACTTTAAAAGAGACTATGATCCCTGAGTTTGTGTCGCCATGTCTTGTCAGGGGTAGTCAGATAGGAAATGTCGATTCCATCTAGATTATTTTTGGTTTTTTTTTTTTTAATGACGTCTAAATGTGATGATTCATCCTAGCCTGTTTCCCAACTATGTTGGGGTCGGCTTCCAAAATGTGATTGACGTGTAAATGTTATTCTTGTATCCTATTTCCAGAATAAACCTTTTCATTTCACTATTCCTAAGAATCCCGGAAACGGCAATTTGCATCAATATTTACGTATCTTCAAAGAGAAAATGTTTCATCCGGTACCTAAGTAAGTAGTTTCTATGGAGCCAGTTGGAGGGTGCCCACTTACATTGATTGAGAGTAAATAACTTGAATGTTGTTATTAATAGATATGTAGCAGGTTTGCTCGTTTTACACTAATTACGACACAATAACCGCACATTTTCTTCCAAACTCCGTGTTCATAATAAACTTCGCGGCAAACGACCGACTTCACGAAAAGTTATAAAAAGAAAATTCTTGACTTTCACCGTTTTTCTTTTGTTGCTAGTTGCGGTAAACAGTTGAAACCTCGAGCAGTAGAGCAATCTAAAGATTATTAATAATTATTTCTTGAAAGTCTTTCAGAAGAAATCGGTCGCAGTTTTCTACAGCGACTGAGTCTGTAGTGGATAGACAGCTAATTAGTATTGAGCTTAAACTTTAATTAAGATGAAAGTTTTCTGTTCTAAAATTAACAATAGTTGAGCCTAAGGCCATTCCGACGATCTATTTTTTGAGGGTATCACGACTGTATGCCTCTTTTCAGGAGCCAGTTTCTCTGAAGAGGGAGCAGGACCTCACTACGATAATATGTATGTCATGGCATAGTAGTTTTAGTCGTGAAAAGTACCTAGTAGGTATATACGTACGGCGACATATCAAAATTTACATTTTCAGTACTTATAAGCAGACTTCTCATTTCACGAAAAGCCTATACAATGCGAGATTAGCTAAAACTGGAATGTCGTCGTCGTCGTGTGTATTACAAAGATACAGATTTTTTTTTGTTTTTGAGAAAGTTACCTTTAGGAAAAGCCAGTAACCGATAGTACCTATAGAGAGCTATAGTCATCGAATGTCTCAATAATTAATAATAATTGTAACAACGTTCGGCTGGTACTATACTATCGGCACTATCTGTACTGTAAACGTTGTGCCACTTTAGGTAAATATAGGCACCAAATAGACGGTGTTATCTTCCACGAGGAATATCTGGCTAGCCCCGTTCCACGGTCGACGCCCTTGGGCGACGTGGGACGGGAACTAGCGCGCATGCATTCATTATTATAATTGATATAGATTGCTTAGAAATCTACAAATTATGTGAAAATAAACAGAGTTAATAATAAGAGAGCCTTATATTCAACACAGCTGTAATTGCAGGTATTTGCTAGTGTTTTACTGGTCTGTTAGCGCAATAACTTTCTTTTGTATGAAATTATTGTATTCAAGTATTAGTTTTATCTTTGTTTGTTTGTAAGTATACCTACATATTTTAATTGATTTTTGGTCATTTTCTTCCTTGAAAAGGCACTCAGCAATCAAAGTAATTATGAACAAATGATACGAATGCCTGTTTTTCGTTTAGCGCCGAGTGCCATTTGTTTGAAGCATCATCGTAAAAGGACTAAACGAGTGAGTGACAAAGCGAACGCGGTGCATTCTCGACGCATGGCGCATGCGCCATCGCAGTGGCTGCCAGTGGCGAGAGCGAGCCGCGCGCTATAAATAGTTCCCTATAAAAATACAACATCTTCTGGGAACTTCCGCATAAAGCAAGGGGCTTAAAATTTATTGAATTTTTTGCGTGCATCCGTCCTTACTGATAAAACTAGTTTCTTTATAATGGGTGTGAGGCAGAGGAGTTTCTTCGTCGATATCGTTTGATGTTTGGTCTACAGTACCTACAAGATAATACACTTTCAGAATTCAAAATGTTAGACCTAATTTATTATCACCAGTTGTTTACTCCATGTTTTTTGTTTATTCTTGCCATTTAATTTCATATCAAATGTATTGATGAGCTTCGTGGCGATAGGCCGGCGGCGGCGGCGCGTGAGTCATGCCGCGAGGTTTGCGCGCCGGAAGTCCCTTCCGGGAACGAACATGCTCCACGGTGACGATAAGGCTACGTGTTGTGTCGTTGCTTGACATACACCACACTACCTAGGCCTCTGCAATCTGATATACGGCGGCGGCGTACACTGAAAAGCGGCGAAACATTCGACAACTGCAGACATTTCTCAATTTTTCGCTTTCCGGCACGCCAATACAACTTGACACTGAAGTTTCTATCTAACCCCCTTGCAGTGTATTGAACTTTTGAAATGTTTTGTTAAATTTCGTGAAACAAGAAGTAGGTAGGTACTTAGCCGCGGTACTTTTGCAATATCAGGACACTTCTTATGTAATGTTTAGTAAATAATGATAATTCGATGGGTTTCTTGCTTAACGTTTCTTATTTAACGGACAAAACTTTTTCTGAATACTTGTAACTTTTAAATTAATTATGTTAAGTAAATAGTATCTATGACCTGGAATTTTAATATAGGTATGTTTGTTTATTTATGTTTCGACTACGATTTCATTCTTATATAATTATACTGTTACTGACAATTAAAATTTTTGTCCATTTTATTTAATGTAGGTATGTTGTTATAATTAGGTTAATGTTTTAATGACAATTTGAATTTTAATAATTTTATTTATTGAATACTAATAATTAATTCAATGTTTTAATGAGAATTTAAATTTTAACAATTTTGTATAATGAAAATGTTTGCATGCCGAATGGTGAAATATGGCAGAACTCTGATTTATACCTACTATTATCTACTTATGTATTACCCATATTTGCAAATAAATGCTATTCTATTCTATTTGATTTTGGTAGACACGGATTAGTTTGACATTACGCACACCTACCTACCTACTTATGTGGGGATATAAATGCAAATAAATGTATATTACTCTAATTACAGCCTATACTTACAGGAGTCCTATACATGGCACACCAGGATGAACCCCTCTGCGTCGAAATTTTTCACCGGTAATAAAAAAAAATGCTGTTCCATATATTTTGACTGCGTATGTAGTGCAATTTTTTATGAAACAGCTAAAGTAGATGTTTGGAAACGGGCCCAGTATATGTACAGTACCTCGAAAAATCGGGAAAAATCCCGGTAATTCGGGAAAAATACAGATAATCTGCATAAATGCATACTTTTCTTGTAATCATTTGATATTTATCAATTATTTTTATCGACTTTCAATATGGCGTCTCGCCAATTTAGGTACTCTGTGGTTAAAAAACAATGACAGTATACCATAGATCGACCATTGATCATAGATTGCGAACTGTCTACTGTCACTTCAGTCACTTTCGTTGTCGATCGTGTTCTACATTGTTTTTGTCTGAGTTAATATTTCGACGATTGAATGTTTGTATTCTGTACATCTAAGCTCTAAGTAAAACTCTTAAATCATTTTTTATGGCATCTCGCAGGTCAACCTATGAGGTGGTCGTCTGCTTAACTGGACTATACTTTATGTACAACTAGATCTAAAATAATATCACAAAAGGCTAAAAGTACGGTAACGTAGTGATTCTCTTTGACAATGTAATAAGACAGAAATAAACATGTCAAACGTCAATAATCAATCAACATGACAGCTTACCGCCATGACGTGTTTTTGTTGTGTGTTGCAATTTCAAGTGTACATTCTTGTGCTTTACTACCAAACAAAGCCAATTTATAGTAATTGGATGATTGACACCCGTTTTTTAGTATGGTGTACAAAGACGTACAAAGATCAGGCCGGGGGCTCCATACATTTTGAAACATCTCCTTTGTTTTTTTTTATAATCGACGAAAAATTCCTACACTAGGCGGTATAGACTCACGTGCTCACTCTATGGTTACAGTTAGCGCGTCGATGTTCCTGCCGTGCTGTCCTACCTATAGTCTAAATATGAATAATGAGCGAGTTTACCTATATCACAGATGATGAGTCGTCGCATGACTACAGCCACAGTCGCTTACGACACTTAGAAGGCATACACAGTTTATTTATTTGCATGGTAACATGACATCGGAAATTAACTGCTTGTACTCGGTATGATGGCGAACTCAGTGATCCATCATCCGAACTGACGTTTTAAGTCTCATTTAATGGAACATTTCCGGCGAAGAGTGCGCGGACGCATTGCTCCGATTGTCGACACTCGGGTCAAGGGTTGACCTTTTATTGTTCGGCTATCGATAAGCGAGGCGCCGCTGTCAACACACATCACTAATGTAAGGCTATTACGCTCGAAAGCTATTACACTCTCGGAACTAAAATGGAAAGTTGCAAAACAAACTGAGAGCTGGCCAAAATAGTAGAGTATATTTTATTTTGAACAAACTGGCTTCTGAGTTTTTGAGCTTTTAGGTTTAACTTTTAATATGATCACGATCTAATAAAAAAAGATGAGTTTCCAACTTTTTAAGCTGTCGTCACCATGCGTAAAGAACTCATTGGCTCTCATTAGGTGACATGTGCCATCCCTTATAATTTATTACTGGTTTTTCCTGTGGACATACATCTACTCCAATCTAATGCGTAAGGCATAGCAGGGCGCCGGAAGCTCGTCGCGTGGTTCGGTGCCATATACTGGGAGCGAGCCACCCCCCGCGCACCCCGCGGCCGCACCCCCCGCCGCACCCGACCATCTCCCTCGAGGTGAATGAACGTCTTACAGCGGATTTCTATTATGTATATTAGGTATGCCTAACCAATGTTACTCACAATTAGACTGAAATACGAGGACGAATTTATTCGTCAATCCCGTTTAGTTGATATTACAGCTAAGCCCGTTCCAGTCCCTGAATTTTGCTAATAAATGAATTGTGAAAATTTTAATTAACTGCTATACCTTGGTTTTGTCTGCGGATCATAATAAAACGTCCATGTTTTCCGCAGAAAAGCGAGATTTTTTCGAGTCTAAAATAACTGTGTCGCTGTTATAGTACCATAAGTGTTATTTGTTTTCGGCTTAGTGCGGAGCGAGGCAAGCGAGTGGGGGCCAGGGGCGCTCCCTAGTCGCGGCCTCAGCGGGCAGGGCAGTGACTCATCCAAATGTCAGCTGTACAAGCACATTTTGACAATCAATCCCTATTTTACATACCTAAAGCCCCTTTCTAATGAAAATGAATTTGAATGTAGCATAATATTATTAAATGTATAAATGCAACAAGATGAAATGTAATAATCCATTGTTCACATTATGTAAGTTATTGATTTGAGACGGCCTTATTGCTTGTAATCAATGTTTGGCTTAACTTAACGTCAACTTTAGAGAGAAATTGTGTAGTGTGTGTGTACGAGGAAGTTAGTTACGGTACGCACTTGTTTATTATATACATATATTTATGTACTCACATTTACAATGGAACTTACATTTATAAAATTGAGAAGACAAATGCAATGCATAGTTTTAATGTAGGTATTTGAGAGGTGAATAAATTTTTACTAAGTATTTCTAATAAGTATACCTACTTTTATTCAATAGGTAATCATAAGTAGGTACCTATTGAAGTACCTATATTCATCATAGTTCTCATATCGTACAAAGCATATGTGGTTACATTACTTTTTGGAATTATATTTTGGGGAAATTCCACAGAGAGGTTAACTGTGTTCAAAGCTCAAAAGATATGTGTGCGTTCTGTATTTAAACTTAAACCTACTGACAGCTGTATCCCATAGTTAAAAAAAAAACTCCTAACTTCCTTGTATGTACAGTTTTGTAACAGCAGTATAAAACAAATCCAACTTTCATATATTTATAACACTAAAATATAAACGTCGGAACAGAGATATATACCATTCCACTCAAAACAGCAATATATTCGAAAAGTCTTTTTGGAATGGCACCTAAAATCAATAATTGAAATCAAAGAATTAAATGAAATACTTGATTTAAAAAAAGCTTAAATATAAGAAGGTATACTCTGATACTACTCTATTAACGAGTACCTAGATGACAGATTTTAATTTAGGTATTGAATTCATTCCATGATCGTTATTAGTTCCAGTTTTTTATTATATAATTTTTTTTTTTAGTTTATTAGATTTTAGTAATCACTATAATGAAATAGTATTAAAATATTGCCTATGGTTTTAATTATTAACAAATTATTGACTACTATATCAATTACTATTAAATTATTGACTTTTTTAAAATTATTGATTAAAAATGTCTTTGACATATCTCGGGACCCTGGGGACCTTTGAAAGGCGTACTAGGGGCCGTAGCCAACTCGCAGAGGCCCTTTACACAATTCTGAATGATGACGAGGCACCAACCGACGATTTCCTGTATGCACCATGCAAGTGCAGACAACCCCCGGTTGGTTCAGGACTATTGCATTGATTATTATTGACTAATATATTAATTAACACTAAATTATTGATCACTATTGTAATGTTGCAAAAGTCTTTAAATTATTGTATGCCTAAAGGCGGGTCATAGATATACTTCATTTTATAAACTGTAACACCATATTTTTACCTGGTACCACTATAAATATTTTAAATTTCTTGACGTTATATTATTTTGTCTTTATTTTATCATTATTTTTATGAATCTACAGGGGTTAAAAGTACGTTATCTAAAAGAACCCTATAGGTCCCGAATATTAACTATTAACTGCGATTGCTGCAATCAGTACCTACTCATACCTAATAGATAATATTATGTTCCACGGTGTTATAAGTGTTACAGTCTAACAGCGTAGGTATGAAACAAAATATCAAACAGGGAAATTGTGTTTTAAAACAAATGAAACAGTTTCCAATTTCGCAAGATTCAATTATTGAGTAAGATTGCAACCAAGTAATATCCTGCGGGGTAGTTGCGTAACACAATAACAGTAGGAAAAGCTTTCATTTTGACAGTTCAACAACATTCATTGCGTTATTTACGTTGTTGAGCAGACACATTTTTCGTTCATATGAAGCAATGGATTAGCAATATCCTTCAAAATGATTCAGATTACGTTGTCATATTATGTATACCACCTATTCCAGCCAACGACCTGTAAATGTACCAGGTTCTTTATAAAGCAAAGCTTCTGCATGGTTTATACGAGTAATAGCAGTTACTATCTAAAAGGGTCCTGTTAGGGCAAACCTTGTTTCGTAGCTAAATAGCTAGATTTTTTCCACGTTTTTCAACGGCGAGGCACCATCTTGAGCGCAGGCAATTTCCTGCGTAGTGTCAGTCAAAATTGAATCGGAGTCGCATCGACGATGTTATTCTCTTTATAATGGTAACTCTTTGAACCTTTCTTTTGATGTCTTGACATCAAGGAAGTTCATCTTCAAGGCAGTCAAGACACGCTGATGCAAGCATCAGCATCGTCGCTTTGCGTACCTTCCCGATGTTTTGACATTCAAGTTTATGAAAACTTTTCTAGATTTTGTGTTTTAACTAATACCTACTCACTCGTTAATTAATCATTAATATTATAGGGTGCTATAGTGTAGTTTTCCTAAATAGATATAAGAAATCTACTTATGCGGATTCGATATGATTGACAAACTAACGCATACCGCATAATAAACCTGCCGTCTTAACTAGAAACCACGACAGATGTACGGCTGACTACAGTATAGTATGTGCCGGAAATGGAATAAAAACACATAACTCAGCAACCAAATAGGTTGCTATATAGGTGTACTGAAAGAAATACTAACAATGCTAGCCGCGGCCGCGGTCTGCCTCGCCGACGCACTGCGAGCGTATCGAGTTGCAGCTCGAATAACACAGCCTTTTCACGGACACACATTATTATTTACATTGAATATTTGATGTTTCTGCCCTGCTTGCACTAATTGGCAATTACCAGTCGTTCATACCACTGGTTTGCGGCTAATTATACTTAACAGGAATAACTGATCCCGAAATATGATTTTGCGGGTGTGAAAATTGGGAAATTGGACACGTTATGATTTGTAATTTAATATTAAATTTATAGGAAGCAAGTCATGTGAAGTGATAAGCACAATTAACATAACAGCAACTGTATACGTAATTTGTTTCATTTCACTAATAGTTTATGTAACTTGTACTTTCGACTTTAAAGTCCAGTTTTGTTTTCGCCCTATAACTGGAAATATTCTGAGAAAACCTGGACCGAAGAAACCTAACACGCAGTAAGCATGCTAGTGGTGGTCAATGTTCATTCCTTCTCTGGGTGAGCAGAGGCCTTTGCCCTGCGGTGAGACAGTTACAGGCCGGTATTAATGCCTATTGTTCGTATAATTGCGTTCAATATTGTTTTTTGAACTGTACTGTTGATCCATCTGTGTATATGTGGCGTCCAAGCAAATAGGGTCCAGGACCTAGTGAGGTATAGATTCGGTATCTAGAATAGTCAATTGATAGTAAAGATTTAAAAAATATTCAAAAATTTTACTTTAACTTTAATTTTTTTTATCAGACATTTGAAGTTGAAATTTTGAAAAAAAATACTATTTAAAAAAAAATTGCATTTCGCGATTTTAATTGATTATATACTCTACATTTACAAAACCTTTTATATTTCGGAAACTAAATGCCGAGAACCTTTGCCCTTTTTGCTGGGACGCCCACATACTCGTATATGTACCAAAAGCGAAATATCACTCACTCATTCACTCGCTAACTGACGAAACCTCAAGAACTAGGTCGTTTACGACTGGGTTTACCCAGTCTGCTCGATCTTAGACCCGTAGGACACAACACACAAACAAGAGTTTTGTTTTGTTACGTTCGGTTTCTTTTGTTCATACCTATTATAAATGTTGCTCTGCGTTCACTTAGCAAATATTTAAGTTGTAATCGGTGTAAAATGTAGTGCGTAGTGTATTTGTCCAGTTTATTGTTAAGTTATTTAGCTTAAATAAACTTTTAGGTTTCTGGGTACAAGTAAACAATCAGAGGGGCAATTCTCGTAATTTTAAGAAAGTTCACAGTCTGATCTCAGTCTCAATCTGTCAAAAAATACTTCGAATTTCCCTACATTTTGACAAGTTTTTGACATTTGTTTGTCGCTGAGATGAGACTGCGACTAGATTTTGAATGTTTTAATTTACGAGAATTGGCCTTCTGGTATATTTCCGTTTTTTAAAGTTCCACCTCCAAAGTGGTTACAGAAATAGGAGATCAAAGTTTTATGGAAGTATGTTTGTATACATTGAGAGGCACTCTATCTCTGAAGAAGATATCAAGCAAGCCACGAACCTCACGCGGCGAAGTTGCAGGAGGTTCGTGAATAATAATGCTTCTCGTTTCTTGAAATAATTACTTATGTTTTTTTAACCGACTTCAAAAGAGATGGTCGATACGCACTTATTTTGACGCGTTACAATACCCATAGAGTGCATGTTCAGCAGGCCCATTCTCGTATTTTTTTTTTTTAAACGTGAAAAATTAAAACGATCAAAATCTCAAATTTACCAGAATTGCCCCTCTGGTATTATTAGGCGTAATACCATGTAGTTTATAATAGACAGAAAAGACATGAAAAGAAAGAAGAGCCTGTTACTTATTTGTGTGGTAAGTAAGAAAATCCGGAGTATTATCATGAGTATTATTGAAAGGTCTGCAACATCCGTTGCGTGTTTTTGCTGATTGTTAACACTTTTCACACGACATAATTTATTCATCAAATACTTAAACATATGGCAGTCACGTTAAAACAAAACAACGTGAGGAAAATTAGAATCAAACCGTCTTATTACAAAACGAAGTCTTACTTTAGTTCTAGCCTAAACTTTTGAGTCAGTAGTATTTCGAACTTTATCTTGATTTAGGCAGTTCTTAATACTAATATGGATAGTTAGCACCGAACTTATCTTTATTTTTTGTATAAAGAACAACATTTGTGTAACAGTTAGGTTCTTAATTCAATAAATATCTCGGTGATTCAAACTGACCTAAAGAAAAACCTTGTTTTGTAATAAGCGGGAAAATGTTCGAAAATTGCCAGCCGCACTAAGCAAGCATGGTGATATGTATCTTACCTATTATTTATCTGTGAGAGACGCAACTGGCACAACTACATGCAGCTATTGGCAGGTTAAATGTAGATGTAGAGGGCCGATTGCTGTTTACTGGGCAAAAGCGTATCAGTCGGGATCGCATGCTAGACTAGACCTACCCTAACCGCATCGCCGCACTGGTTAAAGGGACCAGTAATTAACCAACAGAGTACTGACGGTGTATGACGGGATAAGAGAGGTCTAATTCAAAAGCATTCTCCAATGGAAATGCATTTCATCGAGATTGCACTATTTTCAAACTCGATGGAAGCGACGAGCAACATGCGACTCGAAACATGCGACTAAGACAGCAAATGCACAAAAGTTATTTTATCTCTTGCAGGAAAATAATAAAAATCTCGGACAGAATGCTGTATCGCAGAAGGTATCGGTAATTATGACGATTATTAATTGCAGCGCGTAACTGATGAGCCAAGACAATCGGTGATAATCGATGACGCAACTTACATAACAAGACTAGCGACTTGGTATTGAATAAAAACAACTTTTTTAACTTCAGGAGTGTGGGAGGGAGAAGCTAAATAAGGTTGTATTAATTACCCAGTCGCTATGCTTGCTATCCCTTTGTAGTTAATTAAACCATGACAGTTGGGGACGATTACAATGGGAGATTATTTAGTGATAGCTAACTATGTATGTTATGTTTTTTGCAACGAAGTTTACGTTAGTAGACATCCAAGAGCCTTCCTAGTTGTAGATACTACAGTAATACCTATTGGTATTTAATAGTAACAGCTTACCTATTATCATTGTCGTAACTTGATAGTAGGTTCCTACTACTTTCTAAAAGCAATAGGTACGCTTCGTGATACCTATTCAAGCCGAAAATTGGAAATAATTTTAAACAGGGTTGATAAAAATCATGGTTTTTTTTAATTCATAAAAAAGTAGGTTTTATTTTCATTTAAATCTGACTTTTTTGATTGTAATAAAAATTTTACCGCTATTTTTAGATGTTCAGCTTAAGAAAAAACACTATCATTATATTTATAATCATTTACTGATAATAAAAAAACAAACAAAATTCCCGCCATGCCCGTGCGCGAAGTCAAATCCTTTTGGACTGTTTTGATCACTATTTTTGAGAAAGGGAAAATGAATTTAAACGTTTTTTTTTTAACTCGAGAGTCGAGTTCTAATTCTTGAATGTTAAAGCTTACACACTGCTTTGGTAAACTTGCCGCAAACGGACTTTTTCATTGAAATGCGCCAAGACATCATCTTTTTTTCTTCCAGACATCTTGTTGTATTGAGACATTTAGCATGTTTCTGTTTTCGTTGCGGTGCACAAAACAATTGATTATGAAGAAGTGGTTCTTAAAAGAAAATCACTTAATTTTTATTGTGATTTAAATCATCTCAACCCTGCTTTTAAAGGTATTTTATGTATGCTTTTCATTAAATATTAACAAAATTAATTTGGTACACCGTAGCTTCTATTTCCGAACTTCCGATAATACTGCAGGATAATACTATTATCCCCATAAAGACTTGTTCTCTACTATTTGCTTAAATAATAATCTGCAATGTAGTAGTAGCCATGGCAGCCTCCAAGTCTGTGGTTCTATTGAATCTCGCGCGTAAAATTGAGTTTGAACACTTTGAACTGAACGTAATTTCGTTCCTGCAGGCAGAAATTTCAAAGCGAAATTTTGAAATATTGGATAGGTATAAATGTTGTATAAAAACGGTTGTCATTGTATGGGTTCATGATGTGGTGTGAGAGAGAGTCGTGTCGTGTGAAGAATTTTGAGTATTATCTATTAAAAATGTCAATGAAGACCAAATAAACTGTATACTCGTACATAATGCATTGTATAAAGGACGATGGCTCAATATAAGAATGAATACTGAGATGAGAGTTTCTAGAGATTAATATGGGATCACCCGAAGATGATGATGACGTGATGAAAATGGTTAAAATTCTCTCTATTCAAGCGTATCTACTCTATTGTCCTTTATCTATCCGTTTGACCTTATCAACTAGCGTAACTTTGAGCATCGCTGTGGTGGACTTATGTTGGTGGTTTTACTTTAGATCAGGTTTAAAAACCACGAGCCAGTTATGAACGTAACTGTTATAGAAGCACTTCTTTACACAAAAATGGCAGCTCATTTCGGTAATAAGTTGTCATTTTAGTATTAAGAACTTTGCCTAAATCTAAATAAAATTCGAAATACAATAATACTGATTGAAAGGTTTAGGCTAGAGCTAAAGTTAGAAAGAAAAAATATACGTTTATTTGCGGCAAACATGACGCATAAAAAAACACAAACACAAAAAAAGCAAGTTGGGGGAAAACATGCGTCATATCCCCGCAAAACGGCCATCGCTCAGCATAATGCTAAAACACTATACGAGACAGAGCCCCAGCGCTGGTTTTCAGCGACAGTCTGCGTTGACGTGATGTCGTCAACCATACGATTAGACATAAATAAAACACAACCTTCAAAATAATAAATCGAAAAAGATGGTATAAACATGGAATATAATGAAGTAGTACCTTACCGGGCAACGACTCACGCGCCCCGGGTATTAATAATATGTGCGCGCGCGCAGCTGTCACAAAGCTATAGATTTGACGTTTTGACATACTGAATGAAATAATTAGCAATAACATCTACTCCCCCAAGTTTTCTCAGTTCTCATATCACCATCTGACGTTGGCAGAACTGTCGACGTCGGCACCATTGCCATATAGAAAAATATGTAGAATAGAACATGGCGCATTATAGTTAATGTTATAAATAACAATAGATGTATTGGCTGATTGTGAACCTATAGTTTTTGTAGAAACAGTATTTGTCAAGTTTGTGTTAGAAGGTGCAAATGACAAACTTGGGACTCAAAGGAGAACCAAAGTCCTCAGTCCTCAGTCAGTCGGAAGAAAATTGTAAGTGCGAAATAAATTATATTTATCATCGTGATTATAATAATTAATAAAACTAGAAATTAAAATTAAATTAATTAGGTATATAAATTATCTAATAATACAATATGTTAATATTAATATATATATTATTAATAGTACTTATACATTTTTTTTTAGGATATTTTGTTTCGTAATAAGACGAATTCAAACAAGATTCAAACCAGCTAACGGAACACGGTTAAAAGTAGGCTTGAGTTTTTGATTGCAACTTCTAACTTCTTCCTTCAAGTGTAGTAGGTGACTTATAGATTATGTAATGTAGGAATAGAGGTCAAAGGCAAGGCCGAAGCCAATAAAAATAAATGCGACGAGTGAATAGTTTGTAGCAGGCAGCAGTCACGGCCGATAAAGAGGTAGCAACTCCTGCGCTATCCTAACTACCATCTGGGAATATCTAATGAACCTCATTAAATAAGACAATGTGACAAGATTATGGCATCACCCAATCGTGTATCGCTTGTTGTAAAATGCTCACGTCCTGCTGGGTACCTACATTTCTTTAACCTACCTACAAGGTAGATACTGCTGATGACCGAAACGATGACCTACCTATATGGTACTGACGGTGGGGCGTGAAATACAGTTTAGGTTTAGGTATCGCAAAAAATTACAGCCTAGCAAAAATGTCTCGCAACTGAAATATAAAAGGAACAACCTTTTTTTTATTTTCGATTTTCCGTGGCAATGCGCAATATTCTCGATATGCTCTCTGGATCGACGTTGCGCAGTTTATTGGATTTCGTGTATTTCCCGAGCGTTCTCCGACAAGACGCGAAAAGTGCAACGCAGGTCGGGAAACGTTAACCAATAAACCGTCAATTGAGTTGTGAACTCGCCATTTTCTTTCTAGGTTATTTCTAGGTACCTACAACTATTTCTGTAGGGAGAACATTTTATTCGATTTCGTCACTTTGAAAACCGTACTATTGAACAAAGGTTCGGGTGTTTTATAATAATTTGGTACATCTGGCGTGCTTGTCAATTGGTCACGCGGCCTAACTAGGTACATGAACTGAGCAAGAACATTGCGCCATCTTAGTTATAACAGCTGTTTTATTCATAAGCAACCAAATGTTTATTATATCCGTCTCGACCGGCTTTTGCGTAGTTTCAGACGGCTGCTGTATTGAAATAGGTCTGACGGAAACTCCTTTGAGAAAAGGAAACTCCTTTCTTAGCGTCAGTGATTTTGTAACTAGTAAATACAAGTATCCACCCTCGGGCATCCAACGCTTAGAGAGTTGCAAGAATATAATTTGAATAAACGAGACACCCACGGAATAGTTAAAATGTGATTGGATAGCGAAATAAAGGCTTGTTTAGGAGAAGGCTACATTCTATAAGGTAAGTGAAATATCTGTTTGTACCTATGTCTTCATTCGAAAATGGTTTAATGAGGACAAGATAAGGTACTTCTAGGAACAGGATAGTCAGTACAGGATATAACTAAGTAAGTGAGTACCTACATACAGACAGACATTTCTAATATATTGCACACTTCCTGTGCTACTTAAGCAAGAAGGTATCTACGAATAGGTACTATACTGAATCAGATTATTATAATACTTAATTTGCGTCTAGATGAATTGTGTTTTTATTCAATTAATCCCAATTTTAAAAATATAATTTGATACACAATACTATAGAAGGCCACGTAGGTACATTCAAAACTAAGCTACTGTATAAAATATAAAAATATGCCACTATATGTTACATACAATTTTTACGATCTATTAGCAAATTAAGCATGCGTACATAAAACTCCTAAATTAAACGCTCGGTGCGTGAGTTCTCAAATTAAGAGGGTACCTGTTACATTTAATTTAAGAACATCCTCTATTGGCATTAACAACGAAATAAGCAAATTAAGGCCATAATTAAAAAAATAAATAACCAACGACTTATCTATCACAACAAGAAATGGAACACTTACCAGTTTCCAGATACCGCTCCAAGATTGTGAATAACAAACAATCCCAGTTTATTTGCACATACAATTCATGATTCGTAACAGATAAATTGTCCAGTATTTATTGTTCACTTTTAAAGTATTAGTCTGTCGTCAGAACGTGCACATTCCGTCGATACTCGTCGGTGTGGATCAGTCCGTACGTCCGCAGCGAGCCTCGGCCGGTATCATACCAGTGACACCAGTCCGATACCTAACTCAGTCGCGGCGTGTAGGCGGAAGCGTGACTTTGTATACCACGCATTTTGTACGATATCAAGCTGCGCATTAGATTCCCGCGGTCGGCGACATCTGGTGGACGCACCCAGTGTTATATTGGTAGCACGCTCGCCCCTTAGAGTAACTAAACCAGATAAACTTGCGATGGCAGCGCCATCTGTGTTCTCCCAGCCAAACTTCCATTCACCAGTGTGTCGCGAGGTGAATAGCGACTCGTGGACATGTTTCATGTCGAACATTCTAGTTCCGAGAACTGACACTAAGTGGCGTTAGTTGCTACTTTCTAATAGAAAACTATATCTTCAGAAGAAAGTTGTAAACTAAATTGATGTTAATTGTGACCTAGTTTTTAACGATTAAATACTTTTTACTGAATAAATAATCGGTCTAATCAAGCGGACCTGCGGACCGTACGTATTCACAGTTCTAGTTTATATTGATATAATTTTTATTTCCCTTGGTTAGGTATGTATTGAGCACTAAAACATTTCTTGCGTTTCCTAGATTTCAGGTCTACAATGATACTACAATCCTTAAATAAAAACAAAATAAAAGACAATACCTTAAAAAAAATGTACCCATCTTTTGTTTTAATATTTGTAATTACATAGTACGGTCAGCAACAAAGTCCCTAACGCGGTCACTTTTACATTTAATGAAAATTGACAGATGATTCTATGAATTGCTTTGTAGTATTTTATTAGCTAAGAATCAATATTCTTTAAAATTTTACTATTGTCGATGTTTTCCCTATACTACTCAAGATAAAACAAAAAACTGAATCGACTTTTGTTGCTGACTGCATCGTCCTAACCACCTCACGGTATTTGCCAAAGATATGAGAAAGGCAGCAAATTAATTGTTAAAGCACGTAAATGTCTTCTCTCTGTGTAGCGTAGCATCAACACTTTTGACGTCGAGTACACTGTGAAAATTTTGACCCTATGTAGAGGGTCGCTGGCGTTGTCACTAGCATAACCGACGGCGTAGCTGCTAGCGAAGTAGCTAGTGTAGCCAATGGAGTAGTCGCTGGCGTAGGTCTGGGCGTAGCCGCTGGCGTAGGCCTTAGCGTAGCCGCTGGCGTAGGTCTTGGCGTAGCCGCTGGCATAGGCCTTAGCGTAGCCGCTGGCGTAGGTCTTGGCGTAGCCGCTGGTGTAGGCCTTAGCGTAGCCGCTGGCGTAGGTCTTGGCGTAGCCGCTGGCGTAGGCCTTAGCGTAGCCGCTGGCGTAGGTCTTGGCGTAGACGCTGGCGTAGGCCTTAGCGTCACCGCTGGTGTAGGTCTTGGCGTAGCCACTGGCGTAGTCACATCGTCTTGGTTAGACACTTTTCGATTGTCAAGGAGTGGTTCAGTTAGTCAAAAAGTTACTATGAAAGATAGTGATGATATGTAAAAACTCCCTGTTACCTACTCGTAAAATGCTCTGGCTGGTACAAAAAAGTTACAGACAGAGTCACAACACTCAGTAGCCATTTAAACTGCTGTTTAACAGTAAACAATGAAGATAACTGTTCCAAGATACATATCTAATTTGGGAACCTCTCATAAAAAACTGGATTGTCACACAGTGGACAAGCTCATGGGATCACAATACACAGCGTAGGAGTTAACTTGTTATGCTGTCATCCGTGGGGGCAATGCTCCTACGGATGACAGGAGAAATGAATGCATTGTCACTATGTACATAGTTGCTGTATGCCAACCAATTATTATTCTCGAACTGAGTCAGTACAACGGTAAGCCGAATATGAAAGATCAATGTCGCATCGCGTTTCTTTATTCTATTACATTATGATTATTGAAGAATAATCATAATACACACATTTATAATTCTTTACGCGTCTAAGTACACGTAACTTCACATTATTAAATACAAAAATTACAAAGGCATACACAACATCACGCCTGTTTTCATCGAAGGGTTAGGTAGTAGGTGTGTTATGTTTTAGTCCCATGTAACAGCGGGCTAGCCTATTGCCGTCGACCGGGCAGATATCCAGACTCCGGGCAGGAACTGAGAAATTACTGATAGAAAATCACGACAACAGTGTGCCAGATTTGGGAATTAAACCCAGGACCTCTGCTCAGCTGTAGCGCTTGCGACTACTAGACAATCGAGGCAGTCATTCTTGGATATAAGACCAAAATAGCCTGCATCACTTCCGAAAAAATTCCGATAAACCTCGAGCAGAAAGTCTACCAAAACACTGCGAAACAGGCCCATAAACTGCGGTATTATAAAATAAACCTTCCGTTTAATACATTTTCTTGATATAGGTAAGACGGAATATCCAGAAAACTGTACCGCCTAGTCATGAGTTGAGACATATTTTAATATTCATCATCATCTTTTCTGCAAGCACCTAAACTTGGCCCCTGTTCAATGACCGCGAAGATCCATGATTAATTGTGAATGAAAAATTTCAATACAAAGCATGATATCAAATTATCTACAGTCGGACCAAAGTCTTACTTAATAGTTAGCCTGTCAAAGCAAGTTTATTATTTTTTGAACTTCAAATTATTTGTACAATAGCACCGATTCCCTTGTACACAAACTAAACTAAATTTAAGTTCAGTGCATCTTTTTCTCTCTATTTAATTAAGAAAAGGACAGAAGATAAATATTAGTTTAGTCCTCTCAAATTAGTCAGCGCCTGACGTAAATTGACGTAAGTAGTTTTAGTAGCCAATTTTTTAATCACGTCTAAACTGTAAGGAGTACTTATCTTAATTTGACAGGACTAAACTACTATTTATTTTCTGTCCTTTTCTTAATGAAATAAAAAGAAAAAGATGCACTGAACTTAAATTTAGTTTAGCTTGTGAACAAGGGAATCGGCGCCAATGTTTATTTTTCTTTTCTCAATATTAGCACAGTCTAAATAGATTTTTATACTGTGATATTAGTGTCTAATTTATACATTATTGAAACTAGATACTAACTTTGTCATTTACATGTGGTTACATACTTACTTATGTGATCGATGTGCCTACGTAGCCCGCGTAGCTTTGAACTTGACACGTCCGCTAGCATATAGCGGACATGTCAAGTTCAAAGCTACGCGGGGGCGGCGCAGCGCGAGGAAGGTGACATGACATCAGGAAATGAAGAACCATTCAGAATGGCACCTATCACGTTGTATACAAACGATCTGTTATGCATGTTGTAGCTACCGAACTCTAGGTCACAAGTGTCACGGCTACACGTGCGCTTTCACTGCCAATGTCACACTTTCATGTAAACAGGTCACAGGAAGCCGAGCTTGCACTGTGAGTGAACTGAACATCCCCCGCGCAGACGCAACAGGAAGTTTTGGAATAACGTTGAAATTGTGACGGGTAAAGGAAATCGAAAGTTTTCTTTCGATTCAGTTTTATTTATTTCTGTTTGCAAGACTGCACGATTAGATTAATAACAAGAGTATGTTGTATGTGGAGGAACTTACTTATGTGTTAGTTACGACTGTACGTATACATAGCTAGCTAACTACGTGGGTGGGTACTCTTCGCTACGCTCTTCTGCTTGACGGAAGAAAATTACCAGCGGTGCTGGGTTCCGGTTTGAAAGGATTCCGGAGTAATTACAGGCACTTGTGACATTCCAATTGCAACTTTGATAATGGCAACAGGTCTGCGATGCCTCTTGCTTAGCAGATTCCAGAGGTGGGGTGACCACTTAGCATTGGGTGGGGGTGTCGACTTGAATGAGAAACATAAGAAATAGTAATATGCTTTTGTCCAACTTTATAGACTACTACGTTCACTGCCCTTAACTTGTTTTGTATAAAGTGGTTTTATCTAATTAAAATTGCAACACTAAAAGAAAATGTTTACATTTTGAATAGTTTTCAAAATCCAAATAAAGAAAGCCAATTGTAGGGCATACAACATACCCTATATCCTACGAGGGATGACCTTTGACTATAATTACTCCAATGACTATTAACAACAACACCATTGACTGCCCACAATTGGTATGTAGGTTCAATTTCAGAGTACCTCTTATACCGCCTCGCAAACCTATAACACCCTTAGCTCCACCTCTTCGCCGTACAGTGTCTGGTGCTAATTTGCCAATACTCCGCATGTGCAAACTCATAAACGAACGCAGCGACCTGGTTGACGTCCACGCAGACTCAATATCGACGTTTGTCAGCCGTCATTAGTATTAGTATTTAATATAATTATCTAGAATTTAAGTACTTCAAAATTAAATTTATAATTATAAAGAGCATTTTGCATGTGGTGTTTGTCTGTAATTGGTTGTGCAGTTAGATTTAAGACACAATTACTTGTATTTTCCTATCTATATAATATCTGTAACAACTGTACTGAACCTTAATTAAATAAATAAATAAACAACTCATACTGACTAATAATGTAAACAGCTAATTAGCTGTGGCTAGGGGTTCACTACACGACCCCGAAATTAATACCTACATTTTCAGCCCTTGCTAACGCTAGTGTTAGACGACGTTGAACCTTATCTTGTAAATGAGGTAATTTTAGAAATCCATTGATACTTCAACTTTAGTGTAGTGTGTGTATCTGGAAGTGTTTTGCGGAAACATAAACGGTACGCTCATTGGTATGCATAGGCTGCGCTGACCAATGACCTTTCCGATAGTTTACTATGCTGTGAGCAACAAGGATGGATCCCATGTACTTACGTCTAATAGAAAACTTAATGCTGGCAACTGACAACAGTTCCTTTATCTTTTATTGTGCACATCGGGAAATTGATTCAACGAGTATTCTAAGCCCTGCCTGTTATACTGTTTTGATCTGTTAGAAAGGGTTATTTTAAATTGGCTAGCAGACGCGATGGGTCTATCTTAAAATGTTAAAACCAAAAATACCTTAATTTTTTTTTGTGGGGTTCATCGAATGCAGTTTTTGTGAAACCCCAGTTATATATATATATTATCTGTTTTTTACGAGTAAACTTCACGAGGACAACGACCGCTGTTAGTGTTGTTAATTAGGGTATGAATTGAGAAAAAAAAAATCGTATGTTTTATCGAGTTAATATATCGATACACATCGCGTCTGCGGAGTTTATTTAGCCAATTAAAAATAACCTAGTACATATCCAGAAATAGATCGCCTAGTCTCCACTTCGTCACCTTAGAATATAGGTACTAAACCAATTTCCTTGGTTTCTTTTAAATATTTTAATATTCATTGCAAACAACTTAGTAATCCTTTAGTAACGTCCGAAATGAACTGACTAATGAAACATTATCGTACCATCCCATGAACAATTGTGCCTGTTTCCTTGTATCTGCGTTATTAATAAGGTAATAATATTTTTCCAGTCTTTGCCTAATCTATCTGTTTTAGTATTCCATGTCATGAAAACCAAAAATACCGAACATAGTCTACGTCAATCGGTCGACATTAGGTTAACTTGGTTGCCGTAGCTTGTTGTACAGTCCCCCCCGGTGGGTTCCCGCATTGTCGAGGCGGGGGGGCTCAGTAGCCGTGGTGAGCTGGACCACGGTGAAGCGAAGAGGAACCCCATGAGGGGCCGCTCGTCTAGGCTGTGCGGTTAAGCCGACGACGTACCGGCCAGCGGGTAGGTTGCGGTGCCGCGACATCGCAACCTACCCGAGGCGGGCCGCGATGTCCCCCTTGTGGAAGACATCGCGGCTGAGGATTGGAGGCCGCGGCGGGAGAGGAGTGTCGGTGTGACGTTGTCACTCTCGGTGTGACGTTGCACAGGCCTCCACCAGTGTTGGACGGGAACGGCTCCCGGCCATTCCCGTAGCCCCCCAACGCGGGGGGTATGCGGGGCCCGCCATACCAACTAGGCGGGCATGCGCCGGGAGGGCATGCCCGCCTAGTTGGTATGGGAAGTAAAGGCTATGCCGATCTCCCATGGCCCTCCCATCACGGCGATGTGGGAACACCGCTGAGTTTTAGTGGGTATATTGTCATTCCGACAGGGAGTTCCACATACCCCGTTTCGTCCCCTGCGAGGCGGGGATGCATAAATAATTTTTAACGAAAAAAAAGGTTGTTGTACAGTCATTTTATTTGAATAACTTTTAAGCGTTTGATACTCGAAATATGTTTATACGCAAGTTGGTTTAAATACAGCTCTGAGGGGCAATTCCCGTATTTTTAAGAACGTTCGCATTCTAATTTGTCTTGATCTGTCAAAAATACAATCAATTTTCATACATTTTTGACAAGTTTTTGACATTAATGGTCGTTGAGATGAGATTGCGACTTGAATTTGAACGTTTTTTAAGTACGAGAATTGGCTTTTAACGAAAATGATGGCTTGGTTTGTTAATATAAGTAGTAGGCACCAAATTGGTAATCGTTTCAGCGGGGTAATTGCGTAACACACAAAAAAAAAGACAATTGATCGCAATTTCTTTAATTTTGACAGTTCCGCCTTTACGATGTTGAGCAGACGAATTTATTAAACCTATGAAGCAATGGATTAAAAATATCCTTCAAAATTCTAGGATTGTGATTGAACCTGTGTTACGCAATTAGGATGCAGGTTAAGTTTGAGGCTATCTCTATTTAGACATTTAAAAACGGATGCCTGACGTGATTGAAGCTATATAAAATTGTATATCAAAACAAGTTCAGAGTTTGAAAATATCCATAGAAAAGCTTCTAATTATTTCAATCGGCTTACTTATAAATGGACTGCTGTTTTTTAAACGATAGTAATTGGATAGCCGGTGGCCAATGGTAGTTTGCGTAGAATACAATTCAACCCTGCCAATAGCAGCAATGGAAATGGGAAAATAGTAGGTCAATCGAGAGTTTATTTCGTTTAGCTAACTGAATTCTTGACAAAGGAGCGGAGAACTTAGAGCCTTTTATCTACAGCTAGGAACTGAATTGCCACTTTATCGCGTATAACCAAGGAAAATTACTTAATAGATAGGAACATCTTTCTGTTGATAGAAACTAAATGAGGTGCAGTAGGAGCCGTGGTAGCCCAGTGGTAACGGCCCTGTTCTACGAGTGGGTCGTGGGTTCGAACCCAGACAGGCGCTTTACTTTATGTACATAATTTCAACACCACTGCTTTCAAGACGGAGAAGGAAAACATCGTGAGGTAACCGGCATGTCCTAGAACCAAAAATTCGGAGACATATGACATCTACCAACCCTACTGGGCCCGCGCGGTGAATTACGGCCCTCTCCTTCTCGAAGAGAGGAGGCCTGTGTCCCAGCAGTGGGAACATTATAAGCGGATTATGCTATTTTTTATTTATTTCAGCCGACGCAGGCCCACAGAGCTATGAGGTGCAGTAGGTAGCTAGGCGCAATTAACTAGAAACCTAGGCCACAGTTGCGTGATACCTTGATGCCTTCACAATGAGTGTCAGGTAACAAAGAGAGGTGCAGGACTGGTGTCATCATTAGTGTGACAGATTAGTTGCGGTAGTGAAGCAACCGGCTAACAATACGTGTGATAAGTTACAAGCATTGTTAGGTTCCTATTACTGGCCAAATAGGTATACATACATACTTAATATTATAAATGCAGAAGTTACTCTGCCTGTGTGTCTGTTTGTTCGATACCTTTTCATGACATAAAGCGGAAGCGTCAGGGTAGTCCGTGGTAGCGGGATCGTCCGAAAAGGTTACTGCTGCCCTGGAACAGAAAGGGCTAAGGAAGGAACACGGGTGGGTTTTAGTCTGTAAGAGTCTGACACTCGAGTTCCGCCCCACCCAGAGCGGGAGGGGTCATTTGATGATTTCCCATGTCCGTGGAATTCAATATTTCTTACGTTTTTTTCCAACTTGCAGGTTATTATTAGGTTGTATGTTGTTGTAAAAATGTTTGGGGGTCGTAACAAATATTTTTTATTAGAATTATTGTCATTAAAATCATCAATACACCTCTCTAAGTTCATATTTTCCTATTGAATGACTATTACGTGAAATTATGACATTTAAGTCGAATTCTTACTTAAGGAGTTGTATTGCTGATTATATTGATTATAATTCTGTTAAGCCTTTATTTGTTACGGTCGCAAATCATATTTTAAACATCATACAACCTGAGCCGGTGTTGATGACCTAACGGTGGAACAAGTCAAACACCTGGGACCTGTAGCCGTGTCGTGGCTACTGGAATTTTACAACACATGTCTGGCCATCGCGAAAATTCCCAAACTCTGGAAAAAAACCAAAATCGTAGCGTTGCCAAAACCTGGAAAACCCTCAGATGATCCCAAAAGCTACCGACCTATATCACTGTTATGCCACACATATAAGTTATTCGAGAGACTACTACTAAACCGCCTCACAGCAGTAATTGAGCCAAAATTAATCCCTGAGCAAGCTGGTTTTAGACCAGGCAGATTCTGCTCCAGCAAAGTCCTTCGATTAACTCAATATTTGGAGGATGGGTACGAGGCCAACAGAGTCACTGGTGTTGTATTTGTTGACCTCTCAGCAGCTTACGACACCATTAAAATCAAAAGATTACTTATCAAAGTGAGCAACCTTACTAACGACCAGGGTTTCGTAAACATTATAAGCGAACTTCTACTCAACCGCCACTTCCAGGTTTGTTTTCAGTCTGGTAAGAGTAGATGGCGAAGGCAAAAGGTCGGTCTTCCTCAGGGCAGTGTGTTGGCGCCAACGCTTTTTAACATCTACACAAACGACCAGCCGTAAAAGGCCAACACACTGAGCGCTTCCTGTACGCGGACGACTTAACTCTGGCAGCTTAATCGGCGACTTTCAGTGGCGTAGAAGATAAGTTGTCACTGGCACTCGACCTACTAGGAAAATACTACGACAACAATGCTCTCCAGCCGAACCCGTCAAAGACCGAGTCATGCGCATTCCATCTCCGCAACAGGCACTCAAATCGGGCCTTTAACATCACGTGGCGAGGCACCAAAGTTGAACATTGCTCAAACCCGAAATACCTAGGTGTAACGTTAGATAGGGCTCTAAAGTATAAGTCACACTGCTACAAAACCAAGCAGAAGGTCGGGACACGCAATAATCTTTTACGTCGCCTAATTTCCACTAACTGGGGAGCAGCACCCGATGTCCTTCGCACAACTGGCATGTCCTTGTGCTTCTCTACTAGTGAATTTGCGTGTCCAGTGTGGCACCGATCCGCTCACGCCAAGCAGGTGGACACTGCCCTGAATGAGACGTGTCGGATAATATCGGGCTGCTTAAAACCGACTCCACTCAATAAGCTCTAACGCTAACCGCTTGCAGGAATTGCACCACCTGCCGTACGAAGGGATATCACATGCACACTGGAAAAAAAGAACCAGGAATCCGATTCCCGACATCCCCTCTACGACTACACCACGACCCCGGGTAGGCTTAAAGTCGCAAGAGCTTCTTACGATCCACGCAGGCCACCCAGGATAAACCACCCAATGAGAGAAGCAAATTGTGGGAAGAAAAGCATCCACCACCTCCCGACTTCGTTAAACCCCAGGAACATTCAAACAGGAACAGTCTGCAGTGGCCTATATGGAAAGCTCTCAATCGATTGCGTACCCAAGTAGGGCGCTGCAGACACCACTTGTCGAAATGGGGGATTACTGACCCATCCAATACCCAGTGCGAGTGCGGTGCCTTTAATCAGACCATGCCCCACTTGCTGGAGTGCCCTAAGTGCCCGTTCACCTGCACCTTGGATGACTTAATGTAAAGAGTAAAGAGTACCATCGACACGAAAAGAAGAAGAAGACAACCTGATAATGACCTGCAAATAACAAAAAACGTAAGTATTTTGGTATTTCGAGGTTTACCTTAGCGCATCCCCTTAACGACTGAATGTATTTGGATGACAGTTGGCAAACGGGTAGCCCGTGACCTAAGTTAGGCCATACGATACTTTTATTCTAGTAGTACGTTCCCGTGGGAAAATTTCCGACCTCCAACCAACCACGCCGCGGGCAAAACCTATTGTGCTAATATATTTTTAAAACTGGAGGTAATTATGTGATTAGGGACATATAGTGAACATGTACCTACTTAATCTTTTGATGTGTATTCTCATTGTACGAGGTAATTTTGTTATGCATTTTGCACGTGCCTGTTTATTGCAACGTTACTGATGCATACAGTATTTTTCATATTTCAATTGTCATGATGATTTGCAGTAAAATCCTATGACACAAGTATAATAATAATAATAAAATCCCTGGACATTTCACACAGCACCATTTGTCCCAAGCTAAGCAACCTAATGCTTGTGTTATGGTAACAAGATGGCTGATAAACTACTTATATACAATTTTTTTTTTGTAAATGCATACATATTATAGATAGAAAAACACCCAGACTCGGAACAAATACATGTAGGTCATACAAATATTTGTTCCGTGCGGGAATCGAACCCGCGACACGCAGCGCAGCAGTCAATCGCTTAACCACTGCGCCAACCGTGCCGTCAATAAGTATAGTAATATATAGTAATAACATCATCTTCTGCCTAGCCTTATCCCAACCATGTCGGAGTAAGTTATCAGTCTAATCGGATGCAGCTGAATACCAATATTGTACATGGAGCGACTGACCTCCATAACCTTATAACTGGGTGTATTACCCAATTATTGGGTTGATACTCGTACCCCTTGGTAAGACTGGTTGTCAGACTTTCGGGCTTCTGACGACCCGTAGCGACTATCAAAGATCCACGAATGACAGCCGGGACCAACCCCGAGATACGGCCCCTCCGTATCTCGGGGTTGGTCCCGGCTGTCATTATATAGACTCTAGACTCGGTATATAAAGATCCATCGATAGACCAACCGCGGCAAGCGTAGCTTAACCTGATCGATCGGCCCATGCGGCTGTAATAAGGTAGCCACGAGCCCCTCACAAGTGATATTGGTTATTATCTTGAATATTTCTTGCGTGGATCAACCTCAACAACTATTGAACCTCATCACCAACACCAACTTTGTTGTTTATGATATTGAAAATGTCGTCTTTTTCTTACAATGGTTCATCCATTTTAGTGACCCATTTTATATGCAAAAAGACTGTTGAATAGCCCAGCTCGTAATAACTTTATTACTTTCGGGTTGAATGTCTCTTGTATGTCATAAAACGACCAAGTCTGTGTGTATGTGACAGATAGTTTTAACTTTAGTGAAGTTAGACTTGTTGTCAAAGGCGGTAAAGCACTCGACTGTTTAAATTAATAGTAATAATCATTTATTTCCAAAAAAAAATGTAATCTTTACCTACATCAATGTGGTCTGGACCCCTGAACTAGGACATCCTGCATGGGTTCGAGATTTCGCTAGTTACATATCAGAGAAAAGACTAAATGCAAATTACAGTATTACACTCGCGAGCAATGAAAAAGTTCAGTGACATAGTACCAAATTACTCCTAAACGGGATAGGCTAGCTTAATGACGCCGTCTGCAATATTGAAGTACATTTAACAGCGCATCAGAATATTACCAACTAAAAACGTAAATATTGGAGCCAGGGAGCTAGGTTCTATGTCTTAGGAGATATTAAGGTGTTTGTCGGCATTTTGTGGGTGAACTTTTTCATTGCTCGGCAGTGTATAAATAGCATTATGTGTCACAACTTTGGTGACCAAATGAAGATCGCTAACAGTTACAGATTGACATTGAGTTAATTGTAAGGTTATAGTTGTAACATTGGTTCAATAAAACGTATTAGCTATTATTATTTCCTATATTTCCTGAAATACATATAAATTATATATTTAAATATTAGAAAATGAAAATATAAAAAAACATTAAAAAATATAAAAAATACTAGGCTACCGGTACCGGGAACAGGGTCCCAGCTACCGGCTGTCAGGGCTCCAGAGAGAGGAACCTCTTGTCCAATGCGACTCGTGTCCAGAAGTACCGCTTACAGAATCAAGACCTTGATCCAGTTGCCCAATGAGAGCCTCCTCAGATGTTGGTCGAGGCTCTTGGCTATTAACCCATCGGCTGTCACGACTATCAGCACAATGATTGCTGAGTCCATATCCCACATGTCGACAACCTCGCGAGCCAAGTCAAGATACCTGATTTGTTCATTAGATATTATTATTATATAAAGCAAAAATGAAAGGAAAATTTAGATGAAATACAAAATTATAAAAAAGGGTACGAAATAAATACTACCTTATACATATATAAAGAAACTAGCTGACTCGGCAAACGTTGTTTTGCCATATAAATTATTTCTAGCTACCCAGCGCTACTTCGTTCGCGTGATGTCCTACCCTACTCCTACACTACTCCTACCCTACTCCTAACCTACTCCTACCCTACTCCTACACTACTGCTACCCTACTCCTACCCTACCCTACTCCTACACTACTCCTACCCTACTCCTACACTACTATGCTACTCCTACCCTACTCCTACACTACTCCTACCCTACTCCTACCCTACTCCTACACTACTCCTACCATACTCCTACCCTACTCCTAACCTACTCCTACACTACTCCTACCCTACTCTTTATTCCATATTTTCTGACCGTTTAAACCTTCCCTGGACTACGACAAACATTTCAAAACCAAAATCAGCTAAATTTGCCGAGCCGTTCTTGAGTTATAAAATTACAAAGTGGCATTGATTTTTATATATGTATATAGATTTAATTTTTACGAGTAACTAGATTGTTTTAGCTTGTCCTTTAATAGCATAGAGAAGAAACACTGAAATGTTGTTAGATAGCAAGGCGTTACCTATTTAAAGCCAAATCATCGTGGTGAACATCAATAAATTATGATCAATGCCAAACTCGACCTTTATAAAGTTACTAAGAATTAATCTAATAATGCAGGACATTTGCATGGACGTGGGATATAATCCAATAATACAAATAATAAGGTTTCCTCACTGATCCATTTACAGATTTGAATGAATAATTAATTCTGAATACTTCAGAAACAGAACAAAATTATAGGTAATCAAATAAGCCATGATAGCATTTATGGCGGACGGAATTTTTCCTAGGAAAAGACCTATGAGTACTAGTATAGATACTTGCTACATGTTGAGAGTTATAATACTGCTTTACTCAAAAAAAGTGTTATTAATATGGGCCTAATAATCTACAATAGAATACCCAATATCATTAAAAATGACACAACTCAAAACTTTAAAAAGAGACTGACGTCATTATTGATTGAAAAATGTTATTATTCTGTTACTGACTTTTTTAATGACGCTGACATATGAATGATTAATTGAATAGGTAGTAATTTAATTTTACTTTAACATATCTAATGATTTTTTTTTTCTTTGACATACCTTTTTTGATTTATTTTAATATGTCTGTTTTTTTATGCCAACTATGATAAGTAGATTGTAAAGTTATACGAGTATAAGGTTGTTTCTAAAGCCATTACCTATTCGATATTTTTCTTAATTTAACAACCTCACTGATGTTTGCATGCCTAATATAAGGTAGATTGTACAAGGCTCACTCAATGATTGTTATAGATCTTATTTTATGTACCTACAATCTATGCAAATAAAATTCGTACTTACTTACTTCCCTAGTTTATTAAGTAGGGCTAACTTTTGAAGGGGATGACACTTATGCCGAGATCTGCAAACGTTACTTAAAACGTACTTTGGAAAAGCGTTATTCCTGTCACTATTACACAGCTGTCTACGGCTTTTTGTACACGGCGCGGTTTCATTTCGGCAAGGCGAATAAACCGCGCCGTAGAAAAAAAGGGGCCGTGTACAATTTTCCATAGTGATTCATACAACACGGGCCGTAATAAAGCGTAGTTTTTCACGGCAAGAGTAAACGGGTGTACAATGGGCCTAACTGTGCAAGAAAGAGACGAGAACATGTCTCGGCCTCAGTCACGTTTACTCTGACCGCATCTACAGCGTAGGCTCCTTTAGTAGACGCAGACATCATGTTTCTGAAAGACAATAAAGAAAGTAAACAATTAACTCTGTCTCTTCCTCACTGGAAGGAGGAACTGGAGGTCTGGTGCTCACTGTTGGTAATCATGACTATGTTTCAATTTATTAACGGTTTTTCTCCGTCTGTTACGATCAATATGCTGGTGGAATGCGGTGCTGATACGTATCTCCAGTTCCAGCTCGAATATTTGATCCGACCACCGTTTTGGGCTTCGGCCTTTAGGTATTTTGCCCTTTGTCTTTTGTCATCTGTTTGTACAAATTACAATAACCACATAATAGGTACTTCCTTCGCGGTCAAAAGTATAGTAGTTTTGTGTAAACTTCCTTCCATTCAAATACGCTGTTTAGAACATAAATTATCACTTACGTTGGCATTATTTGTCTTTGCTTACTTTAAAGACATTTTGCATCATACGGCTGTGATAGTTGTACCCCAGAAGCGACACAGGTACACTGACACACTTTTTTCTCCCAAGAGGGAAAAACGAGTCGATGTGATAACCGCAGTGTCTGCTGGTTTTGACGTAAGGCCGGCCAGAAGTAAATCAGCCCGGCCCAGATCTTAGCCCGATTCAGATTTCCAAACAACAAACTTCTCGTAAAACACACAGGATATCTTGCTTGACGTGGAGATGGCCGGAGGATTATGATTTTGACCGAATAGTGATCAAAGTCAGGCCATAGATGACTCAAAGAGCATAGTTGCTATCATTTTTGAACTGGTTGGAGAATGGCATAAACAGTAGTGTTCAGTATTTTAGTATATATATATGTGTGATTATTATATTAATTTTATGTTTAAATTTAATGTAATGTAATGGACTTTGTCTGAAAATAAATGAATATTATTCTTATAAACTGAAGAAAAAAGGGCTATAAAAAAAACATGGTTGCTATGCCTGGAGTTTCTTTCCGAGTTTTTCTTCCTATGCGATCGAATCAAAAATGAAGAGATCCGTAGGAGAACTAAGGAAACCGACATAGCCCGAAAAATTGCCAAACTTACGTGGCAGTGGGCAGGGCAAATTGCGCGCAGAACAGTTGACCGATGGGTAGTGTTGGAAGGGCTCCCTGAAGGTAGACCGATGACCTGGTGAAGGCTGCAGGAATCCGCTGGATGCGAGAAGCACAGAACCGGTCGAAGTGGTGGTGCTTAAGGCCCTCTCTTGTATGTCCAACAGAAAAAACAAAAAAAAAAATGAAAAATCCCTTATTTCGTAATTCTCCTAAAGCATTGGATTATGAAACTATAAACGCCAGTGTGATTTTGTTTTCATTCTCTAACAAGGATTAAAAACATGATTTATAAATTGATTGACGACATTCGTGCTGTAATTGATTTTTGTAAAGGAGTGACGATAACTCAATTGAGTTAAATTGATTGCTCGAAGGAAACGACACAAATTCATAAACGAGTTATAAAGGAAAATTATATTCACGAAAACCCGAGCTTTTGCCCGTGGCTTCGCCCACGTGGAGTTCGGAACTTATCCAACGGGAACGCAATACCGGTAAAAGCTTTCTATGTCCTAACCCAGGTCATGCTAAGTGCCAAAACTCATTGAAATCGGTCAGCCGCTCAGGCGTGGAAGGTAACAGACAAACTTACTTTCCCATTTGTAATATGAGCATGGATTCAATACAGCTATACAAAGAAACGTAATGGTTTTTTTCATTGTCAATTTGTCATTTGGTTTATTGTTGGCCGATATATATTTTTTGTCAGCCTATAATTTTTTTTTAATAACAAAACTTGAATTTATTTAACATGCACAGATTAATTACTATTTTTACAAGCTAACACTAATATATATACTATATACAATTATATACTTGTATATAATTGTATTTGTATATATTATTGTATATATGTATTAATTTTAGTTAATCTATGATACATTTTTGTTATTTTAGTGTTATCTTGTAAATGGTTATTGTCTATAAATAAATAAATAATTTATTAGATCTTAAAAAAAAGTACCTAGTATATAATACGAAAAAATATAGAAAAAGTCAGGAGCTCATTGGGCATCAAAAAATTCGTCCGCATCACTGTCAATGGGGTAAGTGCCCAAAACGCTGGCAGCATTACCACGTTGGATGGCAAGGCTGATTCTTTGGGCTAAAAATAGGGCAGCCTTCTGGTCACGTGAAGAGTCAACCAACCGGTTGGCGATGTCCCGAATAATTCGATGAGCACTATATTGTGTCGACAGGTGTGACTGCTGGACAAGTGTGATACAATATAGTGTATACAATATAATATAATACAATACCTTTACAATATATATATACCCTCTTTTCTTCCTAACCTCCTTGTCTTGTGCGATCTGTGATCATGTTGGCCCTGCAAACCTTATCAGATCGTCACACTATCTTCGCTGTAGTCAACCTTGACGGCGATGTCCTCCCTCAGGCGTCCAGTGAGAGTCGATCTTTGCCCGTATCTCTGGGTGCATTCGCGTGACGTGTCTGGCACTTCAGTCTGGCTGTTTTTTCTCTTACATCCGCTACTTGAGCTATGGCTAATACATAATGCCCATATATTTTACGTTATTCGTGGGCCCGAAGAATGAGTTATGTATATTGTATCAGAAAGAAAACCAGGAAATCAGTCGGAAGGAGTCCAAAAACTCACCTAGACGGTGGGCACCAATGAGAATTTCTTAAATAAAGAAGCTGCCATCGTAATAACAACTACATCAGAAATCTCTCCGACAACACATCGCAATGATGAACCACGCCGGGCTCTTCTTTTTTTTTCCTTGCTCTACCACTGGGCAAAGGCCGCCCCAAACCCTCAAACTCAAACCAAGTCCGTACGAAACCTCTTTTTCTTGAGCCAACTCGATCCAGCCCACGTGGTACGTGCTTAAAAGATGTCAACAGCTCTTTCTGGGCCTCCTTACTACCTGAAATTCAGGAACGCAGTAGGGATCAGAAAAGTGGTCAGTGCCCCTATTTTGACATTGCATTATACATAGTTTTATATATGTAGAACCCCACATTACCCTGAATTCCCGGTCCAGGTCATCTACCTAAGGCCTTCGGAGCGCGTTATCTAGCAAGTGCGTTGGCAGTCTCAGCCTAGTGCTATTGCGATTGTAAGGTATGTACGATTTTCTAATTAGTAATTAACGAGCATCGGAATCGATAACCTCGATAATGTTGAATGGAGATAATCTGAAGGGACTTTATTTTTTGTAATGACATGTTTTTTTTTACTCTAGTTTTGTTATGCTCCTTTTAAAGGTCATCTGCATTATCAGAGATCTGCAGGCTCATTGATGTGGTTCCATCCCAGAGACAAAACTGAAGTGCGTCATTCATTAATACTATGACAATAACAATATAAATATAGGTTGGTTTCTTCGAGAAAAACAGTAAATATTAAAAAATATGTCCTATATTATGTAATGTAATTGAATAAAGCATCGTATGAAGTATTATGTAAATTCAATGTAATTTTATGATAATCCAATAAAGCTGCCAGTAAAAGAGACGGCGATAAAAATTAACGATAAATCCCTTTACTACACATTATTTAATTAGATTAGTGAGCAGTTAGTATATCATTTTAATTGCACAATTCCGGTAAATCATTTGTGAAGGACGTTAAGGGCATTCGTTTGTTATTTATTTGGTTTACTTCTGGAGACTATTGTTTTCTATATTATAAGTTTAGAGCTCAATCACTTTAGAATGACGTCATCAATTTTTGTGCACATGATATTTTATAAGTGGGGCAATCGTCCATACTGGAGATCGCCACCTCTAGATATTGGTAAAAAAGACGCTGACAGCCGCTGCGGTCTGCGTATCTGTACGCTTATAAGCAATTCAGCAGCCGTTGTAACAGTTATGTAGTTACAAGTAAAATAAGCAAACCTTCGACACAGCCGTATGATCACGCGTATTCAGGAGTTACGTCGTCATATTGTTGAACAATTTAACCAAAGTTTTCCGGTGGACATCGCAAGGGATTTTTTGTAATAGACATGTTAGCGGAAAAGCTGGAAGAGGATGCTGTGCGAGAACATAAGCCAGCGGTTCGGCGCTCGCGTATGATGTTTAAAAGTGGTTGAAGCAGAAGGACTAGAAAAAAAGGTGTGCATTTTTAGCTACATTGAAACACATTGCAACTTTTATCATGTGGTATGGGGGTCAACGATTAGCTAGCCCGCTTAGATTCACGATTACCTGGTCAGCATTGAGCATGATCATTTCCTCAATTTTAAATACAAGGTACCTACCTACTTAAAACCAAGAATCCAAAGAAAAGAGACTTGTATGTCACTTGGGAATCTACATTTCTAGGCTAACTTTGTACTGCCCGGTTGCGAACTTCGACAAAACAATACGTAGTAATTGTGCGTAACACTCGTACAATAGCAAGCAGGTTGCACGGTCTCAAGAAAAACACCACTTGTCGTAATAAAAAGGGGTCCTCAGACCTCCGACTGAATGAATTAGTGAAAAGAATTAATTAATATAAGAAATTTATCAAAATTTAATTAACAAACTAATAACTTTCGAGTTTCTTTTAGAAATTTAAATAAATAATCGAATCTGTAGTAAAAATACTCCAACTCGAGGACCAAAACAAGGTCGGTTTTAAAAATACCCACATAAAACACTTTCTAAAACCAGCATAGAACTGTGTTTATAGGCACACATCCCGATAAGCTATAAATCATGGTTTATTATTATTTTTTTCACCGAAACAACGTGTTTTGTGCATAGAGATAATTATGTATTTTAGATTTTAACGGTACTAGGATCTAGCTTACGGTCGAACAATGTGCTAGGTAACTAAAGTATTTTAAAGACCGGATAATTAAACAGTACTTACCTATTATATTGATCAAATAAACCTCTGTCTTCTTTGTGTTAGAAATAGCATTAACGGTCTCGGTAATATTCAATTAGATGTTTGTACAAAGATAATACCCTAAACCGGAAGAACTGACTTGCACAGAGTCACAACCAGTTTATCGGCGTTTTCCACTGCAAAGAACCGTTCGATAACCTAAAAGTTTTGTTATTTGCTTATTCATACATAATATATGTATTAACGTGTTGGTAGACGCACGCGATGTAACAGTAGGCCGCTCGACCTTGGCTGTAGAGGCATCTGCACCCTAAGAACGTTTTCTGCACCGCATCCGATCCGAATCCGAATTCCAGATCCGAATTCAATCAGAATTGAGAATGTTCTAAATTCGGACGGACAGAATTCGGATCTAGTGCGTAACCCCCATACAAATATTACTATTGCTACTTCGGACCGATATTTCTCGGATTCTAATCAGATGCAATGCGCACACGCTCTTAATGCGTAACACACTATCAATTATAATCTGAATCATTTTGAAGGATATTGCTAATCCATTGCTTCATGTGTTCAAAAATTTGTCAACAACGTAAATAACGCAATGAATACTGTTGCACTGTCAAAATGAAAGCCATTTCTACCGATAGTGTTAGATTTTGCTGAAGAAAAACAACAAGCCATGATGCACACTACATGTTAAAATACTTACATTTTATTTTACAAATAAATAAAAAAGAAAGTTAAAAAGCGAAAGCGATTTGTTTTGTTTCTTATTGGTGTTGAATTTGAACTGAATAAACAGGATCCTTATTAATTTATCCTCCACTCTAGTACTCAAGTGGTCGGTCGAGGTTCGTAGAAACACTGGTCTTGCTCCAGTTCCATGTTTCTGGGTATAAAAAGGCTACAAGCGTGTTTGACTGTTGGACTCTAAAAACATGTAACCGCAAGCTCAAGGGATATTGATTGAAGACCTGCACCCCAATTGAGTAACACACTTTCTATCACAATAATCCGCACCCTAACTGCGTTACACACTATCTATCAGAATCTAAATAATTTTGAAGATATTGCTAGTCCATTTATTTAATCTTTTCGCACACAAAAAAGGTACAAAGGCGGACATAATGCCTTTAGCATCCTCTACCAGTCATCAATTGACAGACTGTTATTGTGTTACGGAATTACCCCGCCGAAGGTTTCTGGAGTAAATATATAATCCATTGGTACTAATGTTAGAAAAAATCGTCTGTTTGCCAACGTGGATAGCGCAATGAATGTTATTGAAATGTCATAGGTACCTCATTAATAGCATGACCATTATATATGCGTTGCACAATTACGCTGAGAATACACTCTATGCAGAAAGTGCGTAATGGACGGTGATACTGCCTTTACCCGACCATAAAGGCACGGAGTTTAAAATAAAAACAGAAAACAATATTTAGAGCGTCGTCTCTGTCTACCTTTGCGACAGTCTCTTTCTAAAGTTCCATATAACATAATATGAATTCCCGAGTACTGCCGATCTATTCCGTATCCGTGAAAACTTAGGTAAAGTGAGCTTGAAGTGAGCTGAGTGTGTTCACCTGATGCTAAGGATTGACACTACTGACAGCTCACTTCAAAGCTGTTTTCAGAACAGACCAGCAATTTCTACTTCATAATCAAGGGCGTCAAGTGGTTTTACATTTTAAGCCTTCCATAGATCAAATAAAATCAACACTCGTAGGTGATAATAAAATTATGAAAACATCGTAAAACGTAAATTCACAATTATTAATTATATGAAGGTTCAGCAAAACATTACTAACGTTTAAGATTACTTTGCAACAAATAAAACTGTTATAAAGTAGACTTTAACTCGTTACGATACATAAATACATAAGGATTTCTATTTATTTATTTAATTATTGATGTACACACATTATATAAACAGACAAGAAAAGAAAAGAACAGAAAATTGGTACAAAGGTGATGCTTATTTCTAAAGAAAGTAGATAGAGAGATATAGACAGCGTGTAGTAAATCTGAGTTTTGATAATTAAACTGAAAGAAAAAAGAACTTAGCGAAAGTTACTAAGATTATCCGCTTTGAAAGACTGAAACTGAAAGAAACGTACCTTAGTAAAAGAGCGCAACCCTTCCCGCCACCCTGAAAGTAGAAAAAGATTATTTTTCGAATAATAAGACACAAAATACTAAACTACTGGATGTTAGTGCACTGTGCACTTATTTCTACTCCTTCAGGAAATGAAATTATTTATTCGGTAAATAGGAAATCGGAATCACTTATACACGCCATACTTATAAAAAAATAATAAGCTTACATAGAGTCGACATTTCTCATCCGATTACCCCAGAGTAGAAATGGCAAAACAAACTCAGGGGTCAAAGTGTTTTTTCATGTCCAGACATTAAATATCAAAAATATCGTGTAACAAAATGCAGGGTGGCGTCCGGACTGGGTTTTGAGGACAGTACCAAAAACAGTTGGAGTAAACCTGTCCCAACAGACAGCACGCATGCGGAGCTCGAGGAACCGACACACTACAATACCACCAATGAGAGCATACAAAATAGGCATAAACTTTATCAAACCATCGAGTACTTAGTTCCAAACTGAAATTTTAAAAACTGCGGAAAAACACGCGTGATGTCATTGCTTATCATTTGTATTGATAAGGCATCATTAACATTAGGGGCTTGTGACTAAGCAATAACAGCCGACCGGTTCGATCGATCAGGTTAAGCTACGCTTGCCGCGGTTGGTCCGTGGATAGGTGACCATCTTTACCATACCAAGACCCCTCCGTGCCCTGGGGCACGTCACCAACAACTAGTCTTACCAAGGGGTATCGTATTACCCAATAACTGGGTTGTGGAGGTCAGATAGGCAGTCGCTCAATGTAAAATACTGGTATTCAGTGGTATTCAGCTGCATCCGGTTAGACTGGAAGCCGACCCCAACATAGTTGGGAAAAGGCAAGGCCAATTGCAAATAACCGCCCCATTGCAAAATAAAAAAATAAAAAAAAAATAAAAATTCAATCGTTTATTTTGGAACAGAAACAGATACAAACATAAAAATAATTAAACTGAAAAATTAATACTAGTAGAATAACAAATCATTTCCGCTAAAATATAAATTTTTCAGATAAAATTCATGTTTTTAAGAAAGCCGAAGGATTAGTTATCTATCATCATGATTACAAAAGCAATAATTTAAATGACAATGGTGATAAAATTTGAACAATAACTGAATGGGAAATGTTCACATGTTCAATCCATATAATAACAAATATAATGATCTTGTTATTATAAACTTAATAGTTAAAAGATGATACAATTAATACCGTACGTACTTATCTTATGGGATTTCCCAAGTATACGTCAACAGAAATAAATTGGATTCTAGGAAACTACCTACATTGTTGTGGTGCTGCGCTTTTTTTATTCAGAAATTGGAACAGTACATTTTGTTTTTCCTCTGTTGAGTTTTAATTATTGGAACTAACATTTATGACCGACAATCCCGTCTTTGTCGATGTTGGCCCGGTTAGCCGATACCTGCGACGACCATTGGCAACTACACTGTATTATAACCTTACCAGACATAGGTAGACAGAGCGGTACCTATAGTACACCCACAGTTATTATTATCCAGCGAATAAATTGACGTCTTCAAAAACTCGCTGGATAATATGTTCTTATACTACTCGTGTAAAAGTTTGGTCGAATGCGCCCTAAATAAGAAGTCATGAAAAATAAAATTTTGGTACACTCAATCTGCTTATCCTTTTTCCAACTATGATGGTGTCCGCTTCCAGTGTAACCGGATGCAGCTAAATACCAGTATTTTACATCGAGCGACTGCCTATCTGACCTCCACAACCCAGTTACTGGGTAACAATAACGAAATAAATACCTCTTTGTAAGACTGATTGGGTTTTGGGACCAGTAACGACTGTCAAAGATCTAAGAATGACAGCTGCGACCAACGGATTAACGAGCTTTCTGAGGCACGGAGGGGTCTCTCGATATGTAATGGATGCTCACTAATCTACGAACCGACCGCGGCTACCGTAGCTTAACCTGCGATCGATCATCGTGTGGATGTTATCAATAAGAGCCACGAGCTATAACAAAAATACAATTTAGACATACAAGCCAAAAACAAAAATCTATACTTACGTAATTTGTTTTATAGATCGATTTTAGAGTTCAATGTCACCAAACGATCATGCTATGCTAATTACCTAATGAAAACGATATCGACGTCGTATGTTTAGGTACATTTCCAAATACTTTCCCATATAGAATTTAAAGTGCTAAATAAATATTTTCATAGTCCAAAATTATATCAGTAACTTTGGCAAGTTTTGCTTTGTACGAAAGTATTTTATACGCAAGACTCGTAATCTCCAAACGGTGGAAATAAAAAGATAACTTCATGAAAATAGACAGCGACGGGCTAATGAGACAGCATGACACAGTAATGAGTTGATTATGATGATGATAGACGGTGCGAACTGCAAATTTACTTGACCCAGGCTCTGACTGCAGCCCAACTTGGGTATATTATTGCATCCTGGCTCCTGTCACACTGCCGACGAGAAAGCGACTAGGTATTGACTATTTTCTCGCTCAAGAAACTTACGATAGAGATAGTTCTCACTGGTAGTGTGAACACTCAGCGATTAAATATTAATTTATGTAAGTATCTCTTTTACTGACACGGGGTCTACATCTATGAATTGTACATTTCGTGCGCGAAAATCGTAGTTAGCTTCCTAGTCGGAGGTGGGACAGACAGCGTATGAGACCACCTCCACAAGCGAGACAATCGCGGCGATAAACTCGCTGTGTCATCAAAACCAGCACTTAAGCAATTTTTTGTAATAAGACCGATATCAATCTCCACACGGCAAAATAATCACGAGACCATTTTGATGGCACTCCGGAACTATCGACGCTATTCTCACATCTGTGAAGATGGCGTCTTAGTACCTATATTATTGTAAATGTGAGATCATGATAGGATTCACTTGAATAACACGCATGTGATTCGAAGACTCTGAAACCGATTTTTATAATATTTAGTTTTAAGACAAGATTGTACGACACGGAATAATGTGAAGGTAGGGGAGGTCAGCTCAAAGCGGCCACCTTAACTTTAAATTAAGAAAAAACCTATAAAACGATTAATTTTTTTTAATAATTTTATACTAATAGGTAGAGAATTTATTTAATTTTTGTAATTTGCAATTTAAATTTCGCGCAAATTTAAATATAAGCCTTAGATTTGTAGATTACAAAAACTTGTCAAAAAACCGCTTTGCCCGAAGGGTCGCCCAAAGCGGCCATGGTGGTAAGGGCATAGAGGCCACCCCAAAAATTCTTCGCAAATGTTTATTTTTTGTTGAAATATATCGTGCTAGACAAAAAAAATATAAAAAAATATATATTAAAACCATTATTAAACATAATATTTTTAATAAAATAATCAACATTTTCTACCCGTTTTAATCACAATCAGTCTTAAAAGTAATTTGACTTAAATTTAATGTTATAATTAGGTATTTAGTTTGAAAACTTCTGAACTAATAGGAACTTTGAATCAGATTTAGTTTTTGTTAATATTTATTAATTTTATTAATCAACAGTCAGTAATCTTACTTTAAGTCTTCCAACAGTCTTAAAATATTGAAATAATTAATCCTCTAAAACTTAATAATCTTTCATAAAAAACCATTAAAATAAAATAAAACTTTTTGTATCAATATTTTCTGCTCTATCCTAATTAATAATCACAATCGGTCTTAAAAGTAATTTAACTTAACTTTGTAATATTTAGTTAACATTTTAGGAACTACTGCTACCTATTAGGTTGATACTTGACATTTTTATTAATCACAGTTAGGTACTTCTATTACTTAAGTCTTTCAACAGTCTTTATCTTTTATCAAAAATAATCCTCTTTTTTAAATAAAACAATTAAAATTAAATTATAACAACAGAGATCAGATTTCTTGACAGTTATCACAGTAGTAAGCTCCAGTTCCGGAATATGTCGTACACGATTCATGAGCCCATAACTGGCAGTCATCACAGCGAATCCAGTCCTCTACGGGTGGATCTTCATATGGCTCCATGCAAATCAAACAAAAATAATTTTAATTTTAACCTCACCCCAAGACGCCTGGGTAGTTTTACGTTTGTAATTGTTGACCATCTAAACAAAATAACTGAGCATATCAATCGAATCATAATATTTTAATAAGGGCAAAGCGGTCACCTGGCCACTTTGCCCGAGCCGCTTTGCCCTTATCGCCCATTTTGTTATAAAAATTAACTACTCCCACATTATTTATCAAATTTTGGAGCTAATACTAAAGAAACAAAGCCAAATAGACAAGTAACAATACACGTGGAATGCAAGCATTTAAACTTAATCAGGTTTGACCAAAACAGATTAAACTTACCTTGTATTATTTTAACAAAAGACGCGAAAACGTATTTTTCGTCACTAAGCGCCACCCGCTCGCTCCCACCGCTACCGAATGACTTATCGGCACGGGGCGGGAGGTGTATTACGCGTGCAGAAAGGCAACGTCGCGCTATCACTTCAAATATCCGAAAAATGAATCGTGGCCGCTTTGCCTTCTATGGCCGCTTTGAGCTGACTTCCCTACGTAGCTGCTCTCACAGCAGTAGCACTCGCAGCAACGAAAACGAAAAGTGACCAATTTCATCCAAAATCGATGAAATATGGCAATTTTTACACAGGTATACTATACCACCTGGATTATTGTGATACTTTTATCTGGGTCCTTTGTTGGTAGACTCTTGTAGTAGTTTCCATAGGATGCTAGTGAAACCACGGGCTACTTCCAATATATACCTACTAAATAAACAAGTTTAATCATTAAAAACAGCATGTGCATTCACATGGACCGGTCTATTTGACGGCCCGATTGACTGCAAAAGGCAATGACCGATGCTATGAACTATGAAGATAATTGCTTTCATTAACAGAGGTATACATACAACTGCAGTCTAGTAACCCGGGTTATGCCCGAGATACACGAGGGTGGTTTCTCAGGCCAGGACAGTAAGCTAGCAGTAGCTAGTAGGTAACTCTTTCTACTTATATACACAAATAGCTTTATTTCAAGGCTAGTAAGCTAGTGAGAAATCTTGTAATCTAGCGTCTCGAGCTAGTATAGGTGCACCCACACCACTATTTTTACTATCCCCACTTGTGTACTACATAGCTCCATGTCACGCTTGCCTTGCCATGTGACTAGTGTGCAGTGACTACGCGTTTAGTTTTTCTGACGGCTACCACGGCACTTGCTTTAAAATTATTTGGCATCATGTAAACAGCAGTAGTTAGATCAGTAAGATAAGATAGTATGCCGAGGTTCTAGCTAGCTATCCTAGCTTTGAAAAACTAGGCTCGTGTATCTCGGGCATTACGCGAAACTATTTTAGCAGCTAAGATAGCAAGAAAGTGCTATTAACCTAGCAAGCTAGTCTAGAAATATCCTCATTTTTAGTCTAGTAAGTTAGTGAGAAAGATAATAAGCTAGTGTGTGTGATAGTTTTATAGAAGGGGGTTCTATTTTTCAGCCAGTAGCGCCCCCTCACCACTGATTTTAGTAGCCTGGCTTGTGAGGCCGGCAAATATAGCATAATTATGTATAATCGAATCATTTTACTCCACGACGTATGTCGCTACAAAATCATCGTGTAAACAGCTCTAGCACGTGCCAGACCATTATAGTAAGCTAGGATATTTATCTTAGCTTGAAAAATAACCTAGTGTAGTGTAGTAGGTGGCATAATTACGTAACACACTCGCAATCACCAGACCTTTCTTTCTGACAATTTAGCAGCATTCATTGCTTTATCTACGGCGTTGACCAAAAGACGATTTTTTCAAACATTAGAAGCAATGGTTGTATTTGTATTTAAAATGAAAGGGTTTGTGATTGTGAGTCAAGATAAGGGTGCTAATCTAATCTACCTATGTTATAAATAAAGAAGGCTAGACTCCGTTTAGGCTTCGGCTAAAAATAAATTAACTCTGGTTGTTAAGAAAATAATAAAATTATCCTACATCAAAAGAGGTTTTAGTTGTAGCAGGTGGCGTTCTGTAGTTTGTACATACCCTCGTGGGAAGACGGCACGAGTTTATGTGTGTATGTGTTAGTCCGAGGTGAGGAAGGAAGTCTGCTCATCGGGCCTACCGTTGATGGATCGGAGGAAATCCTGTTTTCTATTAAAAATAGCTACACTATATGCTGTAGATTTTTATTTCTAATTAATACTTACACGTGTTTCACATTTGTTATTGTTTTGTATCATTTCTTTCTAATGAAGATCTTAACGGTAGGTGCGAAATCGGCATGCGCTGGTAGTACAAAACAAGTACCAATAAGTGGAAGGTTTGCGTCCAATTTAGTTGAACGAATGTATCAATTCAATTTTTAAAACAATAGATGCAGTGTGGCCCATTTACAGGTGTCAAATTTTTCTTAGAAGCTACACTTTTAACCTTTTCTGACGCACCCGTAAGGGGGAAGCGCCAGGGTAGCCTGCGAAATTGACATTTTCTTACGTTTTTTGCTATTTGCAGGTTAAATATATTGATTCGAATATGATTCACGAGCGTAACAAATATAACTTTACAGAATTATAATCACTAAATCATCAATACAAAATGAACTTACTTAGAGGGTTCTAAGCTCATTTATTCCTATTGATTGATATTTCATGAAATAGTCATTCAATAGGATTACATGATTTTAGAGGGACAATACCTAGCGCCTCCCCCTTAAAGTATGTTCAATTGTTCAGCGACTGTTATTAGTGTAGGTAGGAGCTAGATTTTGATTACCTACATAATTAGCCGATAATTTTCTCTCTGCTAGTACACAGGTCTCTTCTCTTCGAGAGGGAGTGCTGCAAGCCAATAGCATATGTCTTCTAATTTTTGGTTCTAGGACATGCCGATTTCCTCACGATGTTTTCCTTCACCGCTTTGAGAGGTGGTGATGAAATAATTTATGCACAGTAAAGCCCCTGTCTGGGTTCGAACCTATGACCTACAACTCGTAAGTCGCGGCCGTTACCACTGGGCCACCACTGCTCTGATTTTTATCAACCCAGATGTTACTGAAATATTTTTTTCCACGAAAACCTTTTAAAAGGCCCGTCGTCATATAGATGCATGCCGTACGTATGCCTTTTTGAGTCTTTTAAAAGGCCCGTCGCAGTATCTGGGTTAAAATGTTTCATTTGAGCTCTTGCTTTACCAATGTTACACGGATAAAAAATACCAGGGGAAGATTCAAAACTACCGCTAGCACATAGTGACATAGCGTCAAGGGGAAACTTATCCATAGGTACTCGAGGAGTGGAGAGGTATTTTCAAGACGATCTCGGTGATCCGTTTAAGATCTTACTGGATGACTTCCTTCCTCAGAGCAGCTTGGAATCTCCACTCAAACTGGCCAATGAAGGCAAGCCCAAGGCGGCAACTCTGTTCCTCGACCTTACGTCGTATAATATTATCTCCGGCTCAATACTTGTTACATCCGGGAAGCTCGTTTTTGAACGAGCTGTTTTATGACATTTCCAACCAATAAAGTGTCGAAAATAAATTTAGAGGTACACCCCTACTACTTTTATGTGACACAATAATGCTGTTTCTACTGTGCTCAAAATAAAATTTAGGGTTTCTCTCCGCCCTTTAGCCTTTTCTCTCCGATAAAACAGATTTAGAGCTGTCTTGCCTAACTACAAGTTTACGCCTAGATCTTCAGTCGAATTGTTACTTCACCCACGTTTTGTATCCAAAAAGTGATGCCCAGAAAAAAACGTAGGTACCTACTTATATTATTTTCTTACGGGAAAAATATCCTGCCAATGTTTTACTTTTATAACGAAAGTCAACCGTCAATTATTCCCCAAAAGAATGTAAATGGTCACAAGTCTCAACGCTCATAATGCAACGTTTTCGCTCCACGTCGGCAAAAACAAAATGCATTTTTTACAAACTTATTTTGCAATTGTTTTCACTGATCATTTTGAAATCAACTTTATTTACTCAAGGGTAAAGTTAAGTTGAGATTTAGTGGTTGCTACACACATGTGAACCAATAATTCGAAGACATGAGACTTCTACCAACCCGCTCTGGGCCCATGTGGTGGATTACGGCCCACTCCCTCTCACTGAGAAGAGGCCTGTGTACCAATAACACCAAGCAGTGCAGTGCTGTGCAGTGGGAACAATATAGGCTGAGTATGTTTATGCTTACACATATTTATTTATTTGCCATTTATGTACACACATAAATAAACAAACAAGAAAAAAACAGAACAGAAAAAATAGGTACAGAGGTGATGCTTATTCATAATCAAACTGCATAAAAACGTTTCCTTTGACTCATCATGATTTTGACGTTTAAGGCTTATATACCTCACTTGGAATTGCACGGTGGCTCGATTTACGAGTCCGGGAGTGATTTTACATACCTACACCTATACACCTGTTGGTATTCACCAATCTTCACTGTTCTTGTTCAACCAGGATTCAGACACAACATAGAATCGAATATTCTATAAACACCCTAAATATTACAGATATAAACGTAGAAATTTTAAAAGCAATATTTTAAAGACTTCCTTTGGATGGATTTAGAGAGAAAGGAGAGACAATACTGGAGGTAGTCTGTGGCGTACCATTCACACCCCCCTCCCCCCCTCTCCCGGTCGCCCTATCGCCTGCAATGACCGCCACTATGACTGTCATTTACCTATACTTACAGTTTTTAGGAAGGAAGTACGCAATGTGACTTTTACGAATAATTGTTACCTCGATACCGCTAGTTTGTAGGTTGCTGATTGCTTCATTCAATTGGTAAAACACCGTGTCGACGAAAGGAATTATTTCATGAAAATAGCTCAACATATTTTATGTTTTTTTTTTTTTTTTCTATCTGTGTAGGTAGGACTTCCGCGTGGATGTCGAAAATTATCCCACTGGCATGTGACTGTTCCTAAATTACCCTAAGCTGATAAAATTTTCGTTTTTTCTAATTATGTGAAATATCACAGTTAAGAACGGCTCTCCCTGCGGGAAAGGGAGCACGCCCCATTCCACTGCGTGCTCCTGTAGGGATTCCACACCAGACTTGGGTCCCACCGTTATAAGAAATGAATCCCCATGAACTAATGTGCCACAACCCGATTTAGAAAGCCTGGGGGATGTGGATGGGATGCAAGGTGAAGTTAATAATGGGAATTAACATTTAGGAAACATAAGTATTACAATTATCAATATTATATGAAGCTAAGAAGACAAGACGGTATGCAAAAGTATATAATATATTAGGATTTAGTATTATAAATGTTGCTCGCAGGTTGTCACTGATATCTGTAATAATCTTGATGATTAGACGGGGTAAATACAGGGATCGTTGTTGGCTTGCGCTTAAATTGATCATTTATAACTACGTTAATTTATCTATTTACAATGTACCCTGGTATAGCGGAAGGCCTTCTCCGTATTCCTTAAAACCAACCGGAATTGAAAGATATCTGTCAAGGTAAGGATTAGGAGATGGATAGATGATTTATTTCCCAAATAAATCATCATTAATAGCTTCCCAGCTATATTCCTTACCTTCACTACTTCCTAGTGTTTAGCTGGGGAGAAGAATAGGCGCAATAAACTCTCCAGCTGCTGCTGGAGAGTTTATTGCGCCTATTCTTCTCCTATTGCGCCTATTCTAATGGTATTAAAGTTCCTCTAACGAAATAGACAGATACGTGCTCGTATCTGTCTATTTCGTTAGAGGAACTTTAATACCATTATCAGCCGAGGATAATTATTATAATTAAGGACTCACCCAGCCGCACCAACACACACACACTCACATAATACGCTAAATATTACATTAGTCTAATCTGAGCTTTGACCTATCTGTATTTAACTTATTCAATACTAATCGCTTTCTTACGATAGTCAACCCACGTGGACATGGCCTCTTGGCTTGGCATTTTACCAAATCTCTTAATATAACTAGCCCAAACTATCACGTCCGCACCCTCTGGATGTCCAAAACTCACTGCCCTGACTTATTAGGCTTAGCAAAAAATAAAGTCACCAAACTTTTACTAAAATGTCACTAGATTCGGTGAAAAAATAAATTAAAAAGCCACTAGAAGTCACTTAGTTATTTAAGCAATCTTCATCAACAAAATTACTCAAGGTCAATTTAAATGAACTATTTTAGTGAAACTTTTCAGACGGATTTAACGTGTGTGAAGAGTTTCCAATTAATTTGTAAAGATATGAGGTGTTTGTACACATAGGCGAACTTACTTAAAAACAAATATGAAAAATCAATGAACAAAAAACAAAACAAAACCTTTCAATTTGAATTAATCTTAAACTCTTTGCTTAAAGATTTATTAGTTGAATTAAATCGTCATCTATTATCACTGTATCATCGGCTTCGTTCGGCACGCTGAAAGTGGACGGTTGCTCTGTAGTTGCAGTGGAGGTCGAAGGATGTATGGATGGACTGTATTTTTAACGGTTTTCGTCATTTGGGACAAGACTTCACTAGGTAAAACATAAGGTTTGCAGGTTTCTTTTAAAATTTTTTGCTGGTTCCTTATCAACAGTATCGAATTCAGAGTTATTGTTGCTAATCTGTTTCGTAGTTTCGATTTAATAATGTTCATTATACTGAACGTTTATTACAACATACAACTGCTAATTGAACTGCTATGTTGATCATGAAAAAGTCGCTAAAAGTCAGAGATTTTTTGGTCACTAAATCATAAAAAAACGTCACCATAAACAGCAAAAACTCACTAGATCTAGTGACAAAGTCACTAAAATGGCAACACTGCTTATTAAATCAGTCTCCTCACAAGTCCTACAAAATACCACATTTTTTTTTTGTGGATGTGATACCACGCTTGGCTCAACCTCCGTCCATCCTTTTTTGTACGATTTTTCAATTGTTTCGAGGGTTCGTTGCGAACCCATCTTTATTGTCAACAGATGTGAGTGCTAGCATTGTCTTTTTTTTTAGATTAGAAATCGGATATTTCACCACATTCTTTGGAATCCGTAGAATTATTGCATTCGAACCGTCCGCCGGTAATTGGTTCTATATTGTTTCCCATTAAATAGGAGTTTATGTGTTCCTTTGAGCCCCGAACCATATGCCAATTTCAAAATGAATATAATATTTTGTTATTAACTAGGAGTAAGTGACAGGCAGTAAACACCGTGTCGACGAAAGGAATTATTTCTTGAAAATAGCTCAATATATTTTATGTAAAACTTTGTTTTTTATCTATCTGTGTAGGTAGGACTTCGGCCGCGTGGATGTCTTAAATTATCCCACTGGCGTTTGTCGTTTCCCAGGGTGAAAAGTATCCCCATACCAAATTTCATTAAAATTGGTCAACCGTTTCGGAAATTAGCCGGTACAAACAGACAGACGGACAGACAAAAAATATATTTTTGTTATACATAAGTACCGTATGCTTTCATATGCATTTAGTAAAAAGTGAATAATAAACAGACACTAAAAATTTTATTCATTTTATGATTCAAACCAATTCAAAAGTAATCAAGTTGTTGTAGGTATTATCTTATAATCAGTTTTCTATTTTTTTTCAGGGAAACTGAAACGTGAAACTTTTTATTCTGATTTGAATCCCGATCGCAGAGTTCAGTTTTGTAATATTTTATTAAGTAACACCTTGGATTGTCCTACTTACTGTTTTTCAACAAAATAAAATGACTTGAAATATACTTTTGTGCCAACATTATAACGGAGCAAGATATGTATGAGAAAGCATTATTTAAATGACCTATCAAATAAATACGGAGCAAAATTGTGTCGTGTTCAAATTGCTTAGAAAGAAGAAAAGGTAGTAACGTTGCAAAGGTCCCTAAAGTGGCCTTGTTTCGCTAAATTGTCTATGGAAATGAAGACATTAATAAAGCTTAAATAAATGCTGATTTTCCGGGACGAGCGAGTAGTAGTCATTTGTTGAGAAAATGAGACACGATATGAGATTTACATAAAATTATAACCAATTAAGAAATAACTGTAAGGTAAGATAACATACCTACTTAAGTTTAATGGAGGAACGAAAGTGAATTCATCTACCTACATATGTGTTTTCAGAAACAGGCGAATGCGTAATGGTCAATTTAATGATAATTTGCATAAGCAGCAATGAGATTTTGTTTATGGTAAGGACACCTTATCATAAAGAAAATCTACATCGAATGTAGACATACGCCATAAATATCCATCCTAACTGACGGCCACATTCTTACGATATTTGGATTCGTTTGTAAGAATCATGCAGTTATGTGAGCCTTTGTTTTTTAGTTCACAGGAGATTTACAAGAGAATAAAACTTCTTTTCGTCTTGAGCAGAATATTTATATTTGTTAAAACTTTATGCTCGAGTAAAAAAATACTGTACAAAGACGGACTTAATGCCTGAGGCATTTTCTACCAGTCAACCTTAGGGTTATTTATATTATAATGAACATTTTTAAAATTAGCTATCATAATTTATTAATGTTACTTGTAACTTTAAATTTACGTTAATACCATTTGGGATTCCACACAGTCCGCAGGACGGACGAACGAACGGACTGAATTCAATTAACATTACACAAAGCAATACCCATAGCCTACTTAAATAGCTATTAGGTACGTAGGCAGGTACTTGAAAAGTTTACACGACTACCTTCAATAATGTTCTTTATTGTATGTAGGTACTGTATCTGCCAAAGACATTTATGTAGCACGTCGAGCGCACTTGACCTGCAAATTTCGAGACAATAATGTTTTTATTTTACAAGGATAGGCTCGGTGAGTATGCCGTTGTCGTCACGGGTCAACGGTACCCAGGACCTGTAGGTCTTTCACAGAAAAGAAAAATGTTGCGGAGTCCTCCGAGAAGGGGAAGTGTATAAAAGAGAATGGCGGGTGGGCGCGCGACTCAGTCGCACCGCGGTCGAGAACGTAGCAGTGGCCGACTGGACACCAACGTCGACAACTCAGGTGAGCGTTACCCGCCGCCGTCTAACACCTCCTCCTAAACCACTCGTGTGCTACGAGTTTCGCACCTTCCTAATTCGTGGTGTTCCTGGCTGGCCGCGCAGTCACAACACGGAGAGCCTACTACCGCCGCGATTCCTCGCCCGCCTGTTGCCCGCGACACCCGCGCCCGTTCGCTCCGCCGAGCCGCATGCAGCCCGCGTAAGTCACTCGCTAACACAACACAACAAGTACGGTTCAATGAGGTGAGTCCCATACTAACATTACTTGCTAAATTTTCTTATTGTTGTGTTTGTGCTTTGCGATGTGCTGCGACCTTCTCTTTTTTTTTTCAAGTCCTAAGTAAACCGCAAATTAATAATTATTTTTTTAATGCTAAGTTATCAACATGCAGTTAAAATTAATGAGATGCAATCTACTAATAAATCATTGTTTTGTAGCTTGTTCTATTACGTCAAAGGAAACAAATGAACGTAAATTTAGATAAGCGCCGATGACAAAGTGTACTAAGTAATAACTAATCAAGTTTTATAAATGGTTATGTGTTGCAACAAGTGTTGGACTCTTAACGAAGGATGGACTCCGATTAAAAACATAAAGTCAAGTCAAAACGTGCACATAAATTGAAGGTATTTGTGCTATGCATTAAAAACATAAATTGAAGGTATTTGTGCTATGCATTAAAAACATGTTTTGATAAAACTTGTGATTTATTAAACAAGGCAAAAAATTATCGGCTATAGTGTAATGTTACGTTTAATTTAGAAAGAAATGAACAGTTGTGCATGAAGCTTGATGCTTGACATTTTAAATTATTTTTACCTTAAACATGTCGATGTGTTACTAAATATTCCTGTTCGTATTTCCAAAACGTGCAATTCAAGTGAATATAAATCGACGGTACTATACTAACTTTAAGTGAGTACTTTCTAACTTGTGGGTAATTTAGTAACAAGTCCCTTTTGTATGAGGGAACACATTTTAATCATATAATATTGTTGTAATTAAATCTGCCAATACGACGACATTTCGTACTTAATTTTAGCTATTCTATTTACTGGGGAGGCAAGCGTTATGCTTGTTTAAAGTTCAATATCCGTGCGAACTAATGAACATTTGCAATTTCACCTATAGACAAACATCCCGAAAAAGTGGCTACAAATAATATTTGCTTTTGGCGTCAGATAAACTTAAAAAAATGTTGACGTGTATAAATGTTAGGTAGGTGGGTAGACCGTACTATTTATAACCAACTTACAAAAATAATACATACCTATCACTTTATCATTTAACGCCTAGTTTAAAGTGCAAAGATAGAATGGAATACTTGTTATTGCGTCCGCCAAATAATTTAGATTATCACCTGACATAACCAATAATGTTATATAAAGTAGGCCGATGATGGGTCTATACTGAAAGATCGCATTTTTAAAGTAATTAAATTTTCAAATATTTAAATAAGTCGCAAAATTTCCATCAATTAAGTCGTTGTTTGATGTTATCGCCATTATTGGCAAACAAAACAGCGCAAGTTTGACCCACTTCGATATGATCAACAAAACATGCTGTTTACTGTTCAAATATTTAAAAACTGATCAAAATTAAAATGATCAATATTATATGAAGAAATGGATTACGGATCTATGAAGTAGGAATAGCATGATGCCATTAGATTTAATTATAATTAAATAGTCAACAATAATTAGATGTCACAACAGTAGCTTGTGTGTCTTTTGTGTTTGATAAAAAACAGTGATAATTATGAACGCACACTGTGTTTCTCGGTTACATCGCTTTGTATACATTTCCAACAATTGTCCACGGAGTATAAGAAGGAAACAAAAAAGAACACGCTTTTCTTGTATTTGTATCTTCTTTGCTGGAGTTTCTTATAAGTAAAAAGGGTATGTTTAGACCGACTGGAATAATTAATTATTAAGTAATGTTTTTATTAAAGGCATTTTTAACTTTTTTCTCCGATACTTAAATGTAAGAAAGTAGTAGAAACTAGTTTAACTAACTAGAAACTGTCTTGGATACGTTACCAGTCGACAGCGATGCGGATGAATTTTTCGACGCCATATTTTAGTTTGTAAATAGTTTTAGTTAATTTAGGGTATAATTTTGTCATTTTAGTGTTATCTTGTAAATGAAAAGAAACTAGTTTCTTTAATATGTACTTTCTAAACATTTTTTTCTGCTGTCCATCATCCGCTTTATATACTTGCCCCAAAATCATTATCATCGTTCATTCCTCATTATTTTATGAAAACATGGCCGCTTAGGAATTCTAATTTTCAGGGGTTTTCCAAGGATTGTAGTTCTCTTATCTATTTTGATTTTCATATTAATTAACGACTGAGCGTTTTGAAATAATATTTAAATAGTAGCCACGTTTACTCAGGTGTCAGCGTAATAGCATAATAAGATATATGTATATCCATAATAGCAATCCAAGTATATATTGATAGTAAAAAATATATTGTATTTAATATTATCTATTGTATTCTTATACTTTACTTTGTGTAAATAATGTCATCACCACTGCTTTCGGAAAACATCGCGAGGAAACCGGCATGTCCTAGAACCAAAAATTCAAAGACATGTGACATCTACCAACCCGCACTGGGAACACGTGGTGGATCACAGATTCAGGGCCCTCTCACCCGAGGAAGGCCTGTGTCCCAGCAGTGGGAACATTACCTATAGGCTAATTATTTATTTTATTCTTATTATTAGCACATGACTTTGCTTTTGAAGGGCAATAAGCACGCAGCTAAGGTTACATGTGGTGTTTAAAGCCTTCGCAGACGGCATACAATCGGTTGCAGATGTTTTGTAGAAACTAAATGAAACAGATCAAATGTTTCAACGCATACGTCCTACACAACATAGGTCATACACAAAAACCGGCCAATTGCGAGTCGGACTCGACACACGAAGGGTTCTCTACCACCGTACAATATTGAACACGAAGTACAAATAAAAAAACACTACTTTATTTTATTTTTATTATTTGCTGTTATAGCGGTAATAGAAATACGAAATTCTTTCTTTCTTCCTTTCACTCTCTGAAAATTTCAACTGCCTACCTACGAGTATTAGACGGTACATCGGGTGCTTAGTACCTAATAGGGTTCCGTTGGCACCTACAAAAAGAAAGCCGTATGCGCGCGCTTATGCAATAATAATAATAATAGTAATACACTCGCGAGCAATGAAAAAGTTCCAGTGACATAGCACCAAATTACTCCTAAACGGAAAAGGCTAGCTTAATGACGCCGTCTGCAATATTGAAGTACATTTAACAGCGCATCAGAATATTACCAACTAAAAACGTAAATATTGTGTTCAAATTTTAAATTACGGCAAAGGCATCGGCATTTTGTGGGTGGAACTTTTTCATTGCTCGGCAGTGTATTTGATAAGTCTGCGCACCATTCACTTTTCTTAAAGCCCTCTTTTCCACACCTTTCAAAATATAACCAATAAATTTCCTGTACTGCACTCTACAAAGATTTAATACATATAAGGGTAGTATTTGGGTGGCAAGTATAAAGTATTATTCGGTTTTATTTTTATTTTGCCACTTGAGAAGAGTAATGCGCGTCCTTGTGTTTGTAGACACCTCTGGATCGCCTGCGTCATCACTAATACCTCTCATAAAAATGTCTATATTTTCAGAGAGTAATCTATAATCCCATCATCGTAAAATTGACGCCGGTAGTAAAATCATCCGCGTCCTATATGGCATCACCTTCGGAATGCATTATACACTGTACAATTTATTGATGTTCCTATGGACATTACACCCGCTCCCTGTTAGTAGACGCACAATGTCTGACGTTTCATGAACCCATGTAGGTTTTATTTGAAATAAGATATTTTGAATTGTCTCTCAAGGGCAATTTGCTGTCATACTAGAACTAATCGTTATTTTTAACTCGGCGAACTTCGTACCGCCTCAGAATCAATAAGAACGAATGTATGGAAAATGAATTAATTTTTTTTTTGTGATTTTTTCCCTTTTTTTATGGGTACTCTGCTGTTCGGGGCGGAGTCAATTCAAATATCATAAAAATCGGCCCAGCCGTTCCGGAGTTATAAATGGTGTAACTAGCCCGACTTTGTTTTATTTATATACGGGCTGGTATCCACAACTCTACGTCAATACGCGTGTTTTTTATTTAATTACGCCCTTATTGCACAGAAATCTAAACACTTAATTACTGGTGCATATTGACCGTAATTCTTCAAAAGTTTACAAATTCCTTCTTCTACAAATATTTATTAATTAAAGCACTACATAAATAATTAACATTCCTCATTAGTTTACGAATACGACATTATCCTGATTTTCAGCAACCTTTGAGTTCATATTCATACTTAACTACGTGAATTTGTAAATATTTGCCTTGTAGGAGCAGTTGATAATAACGCTTATGGCGGCTTATAAGTCGATTCGAAAGAATTTACTCGCCCGAAACGGGTGAATCGTTACCTTTGAATATGTTTTATTTTTTTTGTATTGGGAACTCGCATAAACTTAATTTATTTGTGGGCGAGTCGACAACTCCAGAAATATGTATAGAGCAATTGGCACATTTTGAATTGTATTCAATATTATTCGCATATACCTGCAAGGTTCGTCGTCCTATATAGGTATATATATACCACATGTGGCTAGCAGAATTCACAGGGCAATTTAATATAATATAACATAATTAACTATTAAAGTAATCTTGTACATGCCATAATTTTCTATTCATGCGTCTAACGAGTTGGTTTTGAATTAAAATCAGACTTAATTGTATGAATTAGGAATATATAACCTATTTTATACATTCAAATGATAATCCGATTTATTATGCCACATGTCGAGATATTGCTCCGGCGTGATGCGCAATTTCAACGAGTAAGTGCGTTCACATTTTCTATAAGAACAGTGCAGGTAGTTTAATACGTTAGTGTTATAGCCTTTTTGCATAATAACCGACCACTACGGTGATAGTTCATAATGATCTAAACTTTAGGAAAAGAGAAAACGAGTTGTGATGTAATATGATCTTACGTTTAGCTGAGGTGCTTTAGCTGTTCAGCAACCTCTTTTTACATACAGGTTCTAAGCGATTACATACAGGAAATGACTCCGATGTTTATCGATTCGATTATAATTGCAGCTGCTTATGTTCAAGGTATAGAGCTAAATACACCTCTATCACTGATTCGACACGAAATCTAGGAAACTAAATATTCTAAAGTCTACACTCGGAAATAAAACGGAATTACCTAGTTACAAAGTTTATTTCGATCGAAAGTAACATGGCCTATCTTTATATATATAATTCTTCTGTACGCGTGTATGTCACTGGACTTTTCCTACACGGCTGAACCGATTTTCATGAAATATGTTGTGTGTTTGATCGGGGTCCCTGGATGGTTTACATTCATAATTGAACCCGGTAAGTAGCATTGCGATCGAGTTCTAGGAAACAGGACAACGTCTGTGCCGTCAGCTAGTATTATATATATATATTGTTTTTGTTATAGTTGACGAACCTGAATCACTCTTGATGTTGTAGGAAATAGTTAAATTATATAGGTAGGTATAAGTTTCAAAAGATAAAATATAACAGTTACAATTTAAACTTTAAATCATTCATCCATAGCTGTAAGTGAGCTAATATTAGCGTACCATTACAAAAGCGGCTACAATAGTAATTGTTGTTTCTTGCTTCGTTTCAATACGTCACTCACAATTCGGTCGGCCATCTGGACCAATTGAGCGATATTACATATCTATTGATTTACACGCTACCGAATCGAGACATCAAAAAGGCCAATCTAGATACACGCTTTACTTCTAGATTTATTAACGTTTAGTGATAATACAATTTCATTGAACACTATCATCGTAAACTTGCAACCGCCAGGACTTTTTCGCCAGTTGGCAGGGAGCTGGGCTTTTAATGCGTAGGAAATGTACTCTTATGTAGGTTTGTATGTGGCTAGGCTTGAACAGTTTTGGAATACTGAATTGCTTGAAATGGTCAAGTCATCAGCTAGCTAGAAAATGCCTAGTGGCCGTTCTTACTTCGTCTAGGACCCAGTGAAACATTAATGAAATTGATTGAGATACCAGATCATTCGGAACTAAACTACCGAACCAGTCACGATTGGACCAATATGTTGACAAGATTTTTTAAATCAATTATTAATGGGTCAAGCTGGATATCTTTTAACCTAATAACCTCTATAGTACGATAAGGTAATAGGTAATTGAATTAGAATTTAATCGAGAAAATGTTGAAATATTCGATGTAAAATTTTATACGCTTTACCTTGTGGCTTATAAAAATACCGTTTAGTTTTGTTTTAACTTACTCGTACGACATCATAAGGGAATTACTGCCGCGTTGATATTTTTCTCTCGAGATTTATTTAAGCGAACTTTACTAGGTTACATCAAGGCATAGTAAAACGTTGTCAAGTACCTACCAGAACATCCAGTGGACCTGTCTCCATCGGCATCGTATTCTGTAACACATTTTAATTTTGATAATAATTGGAAATCGCTGAGATATTAGGTGCGACAACTACCTAGGTACATAAATACGGTCTATCCAGTAACAAGATTCCTACCATGTGTCTAATCACTGTAGTGTCACAATGCCATTAAATTGCATCATTTTTTTAACTTCCTCCTAGACCGATTTAGTATATTCCAGATTTTACCTGATAAAAACTAAAATATTTTGCACGTTTGCTGACCGACTACCTACACAATATTTGCACATCTCTTTACCGGCGAGCAAAATTATTTTAGGTATATTTGAAGTTTCTTAGTTAAATACGGCTATTTCACAATTTGTTTTATGTAATCTCAGACGGTTATAACTAAATCAATCTATGAACAATATTCAACTACATAGATTGATATCACTTATCCGCCAAGTTTCACGGTCAAGTAATCGAATGTTGAGATCAAGCTACATCGGGAAAGTTTCCAAGTTCGCCTGTCCACTAAGTACATCGGATAAACCTGCTTCATCTAATCTGTATTAGAGTAGAAAACTAGACTTGTAGCTCCATGAGTAGTTTCACTTCACAACGATGGCGAGGTAGTCTGCTTTGAGAAATTACTATTACAGTTTCTTGTGACTTTTATATGAATATTCTTTACATTGGTGGTCTGAGTGCTGTTTCCAGATCCGACCAGATTAATATTCTGAATCATCTATTAGAAGTTGTAGAAACAACAAATTTCGAAGTTGCGGGCAGAAGTTAATAATTTCGATAAATTCGCATAGTATCGGCGACTGTAGTCATAGAAATCCTTGGATAATCGTTTTCATCGCCACTTTCATGTAGCAGTACATTCCAGATTACCGCGAGCAACATTTCACGATTATGCATTGCTTTCTAGAAAAATGTTACGCACAATTTGTTATCAACATACATACAAACTGTGCCGTAGGAGATACACGCGCGATGTGTATAATCGACTTAATTACCAAGTAGCCTGTACATACGGCGTTAATAACTTATGTGGTTCGTTACCAAGTTTTGATTTGATGAAACTCGCTGATTTGCCTAATTCAGGAGGTGCCGAGTGGAGTGGAGTCGAGTGGCGCACAGTGCTTCAGCACAAATTGTGCACATCCTACTTAATGGAGGGTAAAACTAATTTACTCCTAGTTCTATTTGTGCCTTAGTCATAGGCGTCATCTGCATCATTGTAGCCTGGCTATATCTAGGCAACTATTTAAATGAATTATTCGTACGTCAATCATAACTATTATAGCTCGATGTAAGATTATGATGCGTCCACGTGTTCTATAATATCGCATTCAATCGTAGAGAAAATCGTAATGCACTATAGGTAAATCGATATTTGATACGGTAGAGGGAGGAAAGTCGACCTTGGTCTGGTGGAGTCGACTTTGCATACATATCTATTCGAGAAAACTGACAGGGTAGCTACGGTTTTATACTTTTTATGTGCCACTCAGGAAAACGTGTTTTCAAAGTGTGTAAATAATTTCTAACTGCCTTATGACAGACGCCTGCGGAAACATCGACGTGGGTAGTTTATTTTATGAACGTAGTACGTTATTACTAAATAAAGGTGATTATCGGTGACGATTTACCTTTTGATTATGGCAGGTATTGCCTACCTAACCTAGTTAAGATTCATATCAAAGTATTAATTGGGAAAATATAAATAGGCTCTATGAATTCCACTGAGGCTAACAATACATTAAACAAAATAAATACCTTATTAAGTACGTAATTAAAATTTGAACCATGTAAAGCGAATATTAGGCTCGGGTAGTCAACTAATTTAAACTTTTGGACACGTTTAGTTTAGTTTTGAACTACTTAATAACTTTAACTAATATATTTTTCACATAAATACACACAGCTTCGTATTTCCATTTTCACGTTGTCCAAATAATATACCTAGAATCTTAGGTTACCTACTTTATAGAATTTTCCTTTCAGAATTTTCGCCACAAGCAATTTTACAAATGAATTCAACCCAATTCGTAGGTATACCGAAAATACCGTATTCGAAATTGTTTATGTTGCTCAGAGATGGCGAGTATAAAACAAAAAAGCATCACCACCAAGTTGCCAACATCGTGAAGTAAATCTGCCGGAAAAATGCATCCAGTCCGCTGCACCTTGTAGAAGCAATAGAAGATGCAATTTATAAGTAGTATCATATACATACGAGATTACGTCGTCCCTGCGTGTTTCAAAGTAAAGTAGGAAACGGTTCATTGAGTATCGCGTTAATGCTGATATTAGCGAACCTGACTGGCTCACGGCAACTTATGTGTGTCGAGCAGCTTCCTGACCTGTCAGACTAGTGCGCGCTGCACGCGGTAATCGCCTAGGACATCGCTGGGGACGATTTCTCATTTCTCTCACTGCTAGGAAAACGATTTCTATCGAAGACTATATTGTATGTTTACTAAATTACCGTCGGCAGTAGCTCAGACCACCTGTTCTATAATAACATTAATAGAAGCGGCGACAGTTCAGACACGGCTGTCGTCGCGGCGTGTCAATCGTGTCCCGCGCGCCCATTGTCCCCGCCATACAATAATTCGTGGATATTGCACCCTGATTCACAACCACAATGACCGAGATACACGATTCATTCAGGGACCCTGGGTTCGTAGTTTGTACCTACTTCCTTTATAGATGACGGCCATTTAAACATTTATCACAGCGCGGTGAAACTCACGAATGGCTGTAGAACTTTCTAAATATTTTATATTAACAGCAACATATGTTATAGTTTATTGTTTGGATGAATATGTATACAAGAGTCGTGTTTTTTTGTTCTAGTGGGGACGCAGGATACATCGCAACAAGCTACGATATGAGGAACAACGTCAAGTGAGTACCTACCTTGTGCTATTTACTGTAATACCTATTGTTCTTCTTTCACTATAATATTTTCTGAAAAAGATTAACAATGTTGTTAGTCTGTATCGTAGCAAAAGTCACAACTGTTTTAATTCTTAAAAACGTGATACAAAATCAGTATTGCGTAATGGTTTGGAACGACATCGTCAATAAATTAACGGTTTATCTCGAATATACGTGTGACAGTCTAACGCAATCTTCATTAAAATCGTTGTATTAACGACATTGTTAAACCACACTTGCTAACCAGACTGGCTGCGGTACGTTACCTACACTCACTATCTCCAAGCTTCGCGACGCGGCGGCCTTTAGATAAACTTCAAGAACAAAGTATAAAAAAAAAACATTTCACAATAAGCACGTACATAATTTTTATTATCGTTCTAAATATGTTTAGTTTAAGTACCTATTATCATTTAAGAACGTCAGATACTAACTCTTTTTCAAGTGAACCATATCATACCGAGGATCTTTATACATCCAAGAGGTGCAATCTCCTCTAAAAAGTACGATACGAGTACACAACATGATAATATTATGTAAATTACCTATTAAATATTGCTATCTTACGAGAATTCACCCACTTATCTCAAAGTTCCCACAATTTATAAATGTAATAGCGTGCCTGCGGCGTCACTCACTTGTGCCTACTTGGACTTTCATAAAAACATGTAAATACTTGAATTTTCAGCGACCCTATTTGATAATATGTTACGTGCACGTGTTAAAACAATGGCAACCCAGTCTTTGATCTTTGCTTAGATTCATATCTTCTATGTTTAAATATGTAGCTAATTAACTTTCCCCAACTTATAGAATTGACCACATTATTGGTTTTTTGACATGAATCTTAATTTTATTATACCTAAATATTGTTTATAAAATTGTTTCGATACTAGCCAGTTGAAATAAATGTTTTGCAACTGAAAGACACAGTCGTAGAGCATCTAAGCATAGTAGGTGTGTTCACAAAATGTGTGCCGGTTAAGTTCCTGTTCAAATACTTCGAGGCTTTGTGTTAACAACTCTCATAATGTTGACCATATCGGAGCTATGTTCACACTACAAACGGATTTTGCGTGATGTGTTCTGATACAAGCAAATAAACCAACTTTGGTTTTCCAACTAGTATTTACACAATCACCATTTACGTTCTCATTGTGCAAAACAAAACTGAGATTAAGTTGCGAGTTACCAGCAAACAAACATGGAATTTTAATCAGAAAAATATAAATTCAAATAAGGCAAAGAACTTCAGAGTCGTGGAGAGAATCGAGAACATTAATTATATAATGTACTGCAGTGCAAGATTACGTGTAACAACTAGAACACGTATGAATTCATTAACTTTGATTAGATTTTTTTATTGTCTCATTATGAGTAAATAACAACACGTTCTGTTTCTGAAATAGTGCTAATTAACTTCACGTATACCTACGTTAAGGTAATATTATCATCAATTTGATTGAAAATCTAAATATCACCAACATCTCAACCTGAAATCCCCAATCTTTAAATGATGCATCATATATAGACAATTTGGACGCGTCGTCGTGTACCAATTCGTATAAAACACTTCTGGTTGAATGATTAGCACCTTTTCTTCCAAGTGTTAACAGATTAGAGTGTCTTTACGTCATTGTTTTTGTTACTTACGTCCCGCCACCGGCGGTTTGGCACCCAATTTTAATACTAACTTTATAAATAATTCACATTGCTCTGATTTATGTAATTTGTGGCGCGAAAACATTTCCGCTGTTCAGGCAGCTATTCAGTCATGTTTGACTGTTCATTCCCGATCGGATATTTACCGGCGCATGTTCAATCTAAAAGCTGGGATCGAATTTTAGGATTAAATATTTTTATATGCGGCCGTTTATTTTTAGCTTTACCTAAGTTTATTTTTGCATTTATTGTGATTATGGCATTAGTTACTTGCGATGATATACATAATTCTACATTAGCAGCTAAAGCTCTTGAAAAACTACTAATCTATTCTGTTATTACCTGGGTAAGGTCATAACCACTACTTACGTTTTATACCTGTTGTAGGTACGCACCCGTGGGTTCAATTCTGACCTATACGCGGGAGATGCCAAGGCCAAAAGCTAGTTAGAGATCATTTAATTCAAAAATTGTATTTTCTAGTCTTTTCCAATCTCATTGACTAGTCATTGATGTAATGAAAGGGCGGTCAGAAGCAGCTCGTGTGACGTCTCGCCTACGTTTGTCAAACATACGCGTAGCCTGTACTTAATGAGCGAAAATGTGAAGCAATTTTCAAACAAACTCATTTCCTAAATGGCGGGCACATGTCACCTTTTCGAACTGTCATTTTCATTCAAAATATTGGCGGAAAAATAATGAGGTGCAAGTATTAATTAACCTTAGGTGCTCATTTTTACTCCTTAACTTGTACCTACTGCGATGTGTAGGTACTCGTGATGATCCGTCGACTTCTCAGGGCAATGCCAGCCTCTATGCTAATAGACGATATTAGAAACGTAAACAATCATGTTAAGTCAAATCATACGTGTCAGACGGTAAGTAGTTTTCCTCCTTCGCTTGTGAAAATTTTCAATATAATCTGTATATAACGTAGAGTTGCTATCTGAATCCATGGAATTTGTATGGACTGACTCACATGCCTACTTTCATGTTAAAGGTTTATTAGAAAGATTTCGATCATTCAAATAGTATAATTGCACACAGCAAAAATCTATTCTGAATTTTATGACTTAGCGTAAAAGTGTATTTTTTTTTAACTATTAACTTATTCTAGTCACTGTTTGGTCTTGTTCTGTCATTGTACTAAAATTATCAAGAAAATAATTGTATTTTCGCACATCCCGTCCTGAAATAATACTTCAATGAATTAGAGGAAATTCAGCTGTGAGTTCCAACCAAATATTTTGAAGCCGGAAAGTGTCGACGTTATTTTTAGTATTTCGGTAACGTGAAAGTTGGTTTATTAATGAATAAAAAATACATTTTTACCACGTAGGTATTGCACTTTTCTATGAAATAGCAGATTTATTTTTGATAACCGACTAATAATTTCTGCGCTATAAGGAGGTCTAGAAGTACTCGTATATGCTGAATTCATGGTTACAAATTGCGCGTCGATGTCCTTGCCACCCTGTAATGCCCTGTATACATAATCTATTCTAAAACCATGTTCACAGTCCCTTGCCTAGATTACTCCCACTTACCTATCAATCTGAATTTATTCCAATACATTGAAATCTCCGATAGGATCCTCCATAAACGCATCTTAACTAAAATGGTGTCACTTCATATTCATTAAAATAACAAGCTGAAGTAGTATTTCTAAATTATGCGGTTTTTTAATAATTGGGCCTTTGTCTGGCGTGGGAAACCTGATGTTAGTACCTACCTAAGTACTCAATTTAGGTGATAATTTTGTATGTTTTGAAGTTCATAATTAAATTAGTAGCCAATTAGTACTAGATTTCCTGGATGTCGGACTAATAAAGTTGCCAATTTTCCAGGCGGATGCTACAAACTGATAAAATGGCTACGAACGTGACGCTTTATATAGGTACCTACGCTTCTTTAATTTTATTGTAACAGATATCTAATTAGCACGTAGAACTTAGCAGATATGTAATTAGCCAATACCTCTTCTTAATCCGAAATGGGTGATCTTGGAGGACTTCGGACAAAGGCTTTTTATAAAACCACCAGTCAGTCGCTTTAACTGTTTGATGTATTTAATATTAGGTATGAGAAAATATTAGATGTATGGAATTTACCCAAAGGTCACGTTCAAGGTCACACCCGCGTTAAGAAAGGTTAGCACCCTACAGTAACTATACACGAGCGTTAATAGTATAGTTCCACCAAGTATAGTTAACCACAAACTTTTAACAGCTAGATCAAGTAGGCGTTAAGGGAAATATTGTTTTGTAAGAATGAAGCAGGCGAGTAAAAACTGAGCGGTTTTTGCATTTAGCAAATTAACAACAATGGCGCACCACTTTAACTTCACCTTGAAAGCCTCAATAATAAAAGTAGCTTGAGTGAATAATTAGTATGATGGCTCCATCGTAAGAACACCTATTGTTATTCATGAAACTGATGTGATAGTTCATTCAACTCTTGAACTTATGCAGCCGTAAGTAACGGTCGATCTCCATACAATCGTCCTGGCACCACGCACCACGCACCACAGCCGGGCCACTCCAGGGCCGCACCGTTACCCACATAACCAATCACATGTATAATTTGTTTTCGAATTTTATTTGATCCTTTCCTTTCACTTAAAGTCATTGTGTTCAGATTTGGATTAGTTCCAAGCATTGTGTGCAATCGAGAAAGCGGTTTTACTACTCGTAGCGCGGTTTATAGAATAGTTAATGCTTTTGCACTTTAGAAAACCTTTATCGCGCTCCATACGATCAAAGGCAGCCTGCGAATCCTTTAATATAAACAAAAGTAAGAGTGATCGTTTTAATTTACCTTGACAGAAGCCTAGTTTCGCTAACATTAAGACGGTCAAAAAGGTTTATTGACCTCTCGGAAGACAATGAACTTGTCAAACCGGTCTACGAGAGGCAGATAAAAAATCTCAATACGGTAATATCCAATGACATCGGATCTGTTAGTTGCATAACAAGTATTGCGCTGGTGGCGAGACAGGTTGTTACTCCCGCTGGGCACAAGCTTGACCTGCCTGGTACTGGTACCGCCATGACACCTCCTACCTGCATATAACTATATTCTACCTCACGGTCCACATAACATTTTCTTTTAGAGCAGAACATAATCAATCTCTTTTGAACTAATATCACTCGATAAAACTTTATTTATTTGTCCTTGGAGGGCAGAGAATAAACGTAAATAACAAGAGACGAAACGGGGACAATTAACCTGTCTATTTTATCCATATAAAATGGAAGAGTCTCCGCGTAGCTAGGCACTTAATTGCTTCACTGTTTAATATCCTCAAGTGATTTCTTTACCTTGAACGCTGCCCTGTTGAACGTTTTCTGCTCTATTGTACAAAAAAACCAATGACATCGTCATGGTCGTGATCATTTAATTTTAGTTAGGAAGGTACTTGTTAGTGTTCGACGGTGCACAAATTTTGTTGGCAAAAAAAGCATTAACTAACAAAGTTATTGTCATTAGAATGTTCAAATATTTAAATGTTGTAAGTAAGACAATTGCTTGAATAAAAATTGCAAAACATTGACACCGGTGTTTATGTTCCCATGCAGCGATTATCTCAAGTATATAACAATAATGAGCGCAGTAGCCTTCAAAGCCATCACGACAATTTTATTGTAAACAATCGGACATCGGTGCTGCAGCCCGGCTGCGTGATAAACGGTTCTACTACTTAGCTATACTTACATAAATGTTACAAGCATCCATCGCGAAATTTACTTATGTATATTAAATGTTTAAAAAACTGGCGAGTACTTACAATAAGACAACGTTGGTTAATAATAAAACCGATAATTCTTGTTTACAAGTTACACTTTCCTTGTTCTTAATAGGAGTTATTCGAATTTGCCCGTTTTATAATCACCTTTAAATGCTCTAATTCGTGTATTTAGGTACTGAAAAATATACGTCACAGAAGGCATCCCTGTTTCAGGGAAATTAACGGTTTAACACACGATAAATTGTAATTTGCTCGGTGAATAAAAATGGTCAGCGGCACATCGTACGTTATATTTACTTGCGTCACGGTGCATTTGGGGGAGGAAGCGTTTCAAAGGCCTACAGGCCCGGAAAACCTCGCCTTCATTTAGACGTGGCTTCGTAATGTGATCGACAACAGTTTTAATGATCAAATAATAATTAAAAGCAACTTATTTACTACCTAAATTTTATCATTTAGCCGATGACAGCAGAAAACATAAATAATTGCAAAAACAGTTTTATTATCAAAATATACACGTAGGTATTAATGTTATATAAACAGCGACTCGATTCGATGTCGCCTGTCCGTGTTTTTATGCAAATGGGACAGACGCCGCTATTGTTTTGGCAAACTAAGTCCTGCAAACTATAAACCATAACGGTGGAGAACTGTGCAATTTGGTGAAACAATACAAAACCGTATTTCTGACAAATGTTTCAGTCTCCACTTTTTTCTTTATATTCTAACAGTTCCTTAGACTAGGCCAGGCCATAACTGCCGACCACAATGCTGGGGAGAATAGACAATTGAAGATACTGTTAAGAAAATTACTTGCTGTATTTTTGTCTTTAAACTAAATATTTTGAAGAATGTGTAATGAATCTTTTCGGTTAGGGATCATAGCATTGTTTCTTCACCACAAAAGTAGATTTTCATAGAAAAATATGAATACAAAAGTTTAAAGAAAAAAACACTAATATATACTATATACAATTATATACAAGTATATAATACGAAAAAATACAGAAAAAGGCAGGAGCTCATTGGGCATCAAAACATAAAAAATAAAAAAATAAAATTGAGAGGTAAACCTTACAATATATCCGATCCTACAGAAACGCAAGAATAAATCATTATTTTTGTGGTTAACACAGGGTTCATGATGGTCACTATTACACAGCTGCCGCGTAAATGTTACATTTATCTTTCAATAGTCTTATATATATAAATATAAATGTCCGAGACTTTTCCCGTAGGACCACAATGATCCTTTTTTTTCTAATATCTAAAGTTGAAATACCGACTAGCATCATTTCATAGAGTTTATTTTTAAAAGATGAGAATTAGGTCGCCATAAGAAGCTCCAAAACAACTCTGATGAAATATGAACTGGCATAGTTAATTCCCTATTACAGAACAAACGAACTCAAAGTGAAAAAGTTTTACTACCGCAATAGACCAACTGAAAACGTTTTAGATTCCAGGAACAACTGGAATTAAATCACAAGCGAGTGACAGGCACAGCCGGCATAGGGTGCCAATTGGTATTCCTAATTCACTTTATTGCCTAATGAACTAAAACGACGACTACCGAGGCCGCATTCACCAGGGTCCTATGGGTAAATCGGCCATTTACGTTTAATCAGTCGACCTCGACAGTAGCTGTTAGTCTTCTAAGAGTATTAAAACCCGCAAGTTTTAATTACCAATAAACAATGTAACTATACATTTACTACGCACGGAATCACAGAATCAGACTCGACTACACACTGTTATAAAAATCCTATTTTATTGGATACGAATTGTTTGCCACTGATATTTGGATGACTTCCAAAAATATCTTCCGTTCTTTGTGTGATGGGGAAAACTAAACAACGTTATTGTTGACATTTTAGTTAAATATTGTGAAAGATTCTTTTCTGCCCAAAGTCAAGGTTAAAATTTCAACATCCATACAAACATTAACACAGAACTTCTTCCCATGGGGGTAGGTAGAAATTACAGAACGCCACCATTAACATCCAATTATTTTATTACTGAGAAAACTTTTTTGTTACTTAAGTATACGAAAATGAAGTCGTTGTACAGAACTTTATCATTCGGGTAAAGGAAATTGCTCACAAATGACTGAGTGAAGTCTAACGATCTGTTGTTCAGCAGTCCGGATCACGTTGCTCAATGTATCGGCTTAGCGTCTATTAACTTTTTGTGTCAATATTGTTTAATACCCCTTTGAAAATTCTAATTGAAAATTTTACTAAAGTTATAAGCGTCTCTTGCAAAATCGTTTCAACTTACAGATAAAATTCAAAGTAAATTAATTACGAACCCAATATTAATTATGAGCTTAACGTTTATAAGCAACTTAGAGTAGTAAACACGATACTTTGTCAAACTGCACCTCATCGAGCTATTAATTACTTTTCTTCCTTTAGTCAAAGCATCTTTAAGGTTTTGTTAACAATGGATACTTATCTACTAAGTAGATAAATATTAGCCCTAATTGGTCGGTTTTCAGAGAACGTAGTAATCTTTTACTTGTAAAGGTTACTTAATCAATAAATACCATTATTTGGCGTTATAACTTCAATACCTAGCAGTTCCTACGGAAAATACCAGTTCGTTATAACTTTGATTTGTCGGGCAAAGTGATATTGGGTTTTCCATTAGGAATTTCTCAGTAACAGCCCGGAGTTAGTAAGTTGGCGGTATTGATACCCCCGTGGCTCGGAAAGCACGTTAAGCCTTTGGTCCTGCGCCTTTGGTATATGCCTTTGATCTCTCTCCGGTCGTGTCGGATTGCAGAGAGTGTGGGAAGACTGAGTGCACCTATGTCTGCACACCTACTAGTGCACTGTAATATCTCCCGCATAGATGAATAGTCTCAGTTGAGTTTGGTTGCCATGGCCGAAAGATCTGTAGGACTATTACTCATCATATAGGTATTGTGCCGCGTAACGTAAAACTTACTGACCACTTTTGTTATGCTATTTAAACTGTTGGATGCAGATCCATGGAACAATAATATTACCCAAGCAGGGACCTACTCATTAAGTACGCAGTTATATAACCACGCCACTATTGCCTATTTGAATGCAACCCGCATTGAAATAGGCTCCACGATTCACGATCCTTGATGTAGGTACAGTATAACACGGAGGGGTGGTAACACTTTGACCTTGAGCTGGCCTAGCGTAATACGGAGTTTCATTAGGATGTTGTTGGCGCTGCCGAGGTACTGTAGTGCGTCTGGCATGTTTATGGAGGCTCGGATTAAGAGGAGAGCGGACTCCATATTGCACCGTATCGGAGGAAGCTCAAACAGTGTTCTGAAAGTAATATCGGACCGGGTAAACGGTCCATTTCTTAGACACTGGCTTATACTCCATTATATGTTAGAACTAGCTATGTATGCCCGCGACTTCGTTCGCGTGCGTCTGAAAACAAATTGGATTTCATGGGTTTAGTTTTTTTGCGCGGAACCCAAATTCTTTTTGTAAAATAAAAGTAGCACAAATTACTCCTTATAACATCGGCTATCTGTCAGTGACCGTCCCATCAAAATCAGTCCAGCCATTTCGGAGATTATCTGGAACAAATAGAAAGACATACAAAAAATATAAAAAATGTTTTTTTTTATAAGTAGCGTATATACTTTCATATGCATTTAGTAAAAAACTGTTATTTATGACATTACTAACAGACACTTCAATTTTATTTATTTGTATGTATAAATAGATAGATAAGAGGGCAGTTTATACTGGTTTTTTTTCCAGTGACGTTGGGCCTTACTGTAGGTACGTCTACATTGCTGATCGGCTAATATTTTTACATAAACTGTTCTATACGTGTAAAAACACCCATCACAAAGCCGTCAACACGCATGATGTACAAACTAAGTAACATTGCATAAAAATAATTGCCGGAAAACGACTTTTGGTGTGAAAATTTGCTGATCACTCAAAACATTGTGTTTATGGATGCATGCAGGGGTCGTACACGGGTCGTGGGGGCGTTTTAAGTTTTTATAACATTAATATCTTGTTTTCATAAAAAAAAAAACAATAAAAGGAATTTTGGAATTTTGACCTTACATATTTATGTTTATCCAGAAGACTCCCAGATATGGCCTAGTGCAAAAAAAATCTAATAAAAAGTTAAAATAGAGCAGCCTGCTTGTATAATTGTTTATTATTCTTCTTGTTTGTCACGTTACGGTTATGTTATGTAGAAGACCTCACCTCACCGTCACTCCAATCAATATATATGACAATGGGATCCTGGCGATGGGAAATGCAATAGTTTTTATCGCAGTAAAACAAAGAGGCATTGTGGCTATTTTATTGTTACTTGTCGTTCGACTGCCCGCTTTGAACACAGCTTTATTTGATTGAAAACCCCTGAAGTATGTGACGACACGGACTTCATTTTAAGTTGTTAAGTGAACGTACGTCCTAGTGATGAAAGTGACCCGCTGCAGGCTGAAGTGGTGTCATTAAATATTAATATTTTATAATATCGCAATGTAGGCAATGTTCATTAGGTACGTGAGTTGAAAAATAGGAAATACGTATGAAAAAAGGAGTAAAAAGGTACTGTGTATACTTCTCTTAGTTAAGGTAAAAAAGTTTGGATTTTCACATTTTTCCGACTTCCTCCGTACCGAGTGTTACCTATACTAAAACTTATTTGTTGAACAACCCAGCTTTGAAACCGAGGTCGTTGTAAACTAGCTGTAATTTATAATCTCATTCAACGAATTCATCTAGTTACCTATCACCCTGTATACAGGGTGGCAATTCATCGACTCGCAAGCTATACCACCATGAATTCAGAAAATGAAATTGGACATAGCGTAGAAATGTTTCATTGTGCGTCGATGGACGATGTCCCATGCTACCCTGTATAGAAATAATTATATGGGATTAACAGGTATAAAAACCATTGCTTTGATGAATGTTGGTCCAATTCACATTTATTAGTAGCTGCCTTGTAAGTATAAGGGTCTAGGCTACCCAGTAAGGGCAAGTCCTAAAATAGGAATATTTTATTTTTGAAGTGAAACTTCCTTTGCGGCGGCGGTTCGATAATTAATTGGACGAGAATTAAGAGTGAAATTTCAAGGACGCGTCCCGATTAGGCACATTTCGATACGTGAGAGAGAAGACAGATATGTCTCTCTCTCTCTGTCTCCCGCACTAAATCTCTTATTCTTTATTTTTATGAAGTTTTACTACTATCACGTGTACGGTGCTGCGCAATTTTTTTAATTAGAGTCCTTGTGTCATTTCTCGCGTTTACTTGATCTATAGGCATTGGCCAAATTATCTCATTGTGAATTATTTATTACAAGTTTTTATTTATCTTGCCTTGTTAGTTAGTTAGTTAGTACGTATTAGTCAAATCATGCAAGCTGAATATTTTTTTATTTTCTAATGCTCTTGGGTTATCGTTCCGTGTTTAGTAGAAGGTAGTAACTTCACGAACATTACAAATGCAGTCTGCTCTGTTAATTTGTACCACTTTTGCTGAATACAGGCTTAATTAAGTCAAACGATATTCGAGACAGATACAGGGAAAATGAAAACGTTTGCTGATTCGCGAAACTCGGTGTTCGGGTTTCGGGTAAATAAATTCACCTTTTTTAACCGGGATCGCTACAAGCAAAGTCGCTCGTGCTGAAGAAATTAAGTGACTACCTTATGTATTGTTATTGGATACCTAGTGTTAGTGATAACTATGGTATTATATCTGTATTACACTGTATTTTGTATACATAATGGTATAATTGATATTGATATCAAATTTCACTTACCCATGTGGTTGTATCATCTACTGTTTTGCAAAAATAAGTATTTAGACCTTTAGAGATTGTTAAAAAATATTGATGCAAAAATCATTTTTGCAAAAAAAAAGACCAACTTATTTTGATTTGATTTAATTTTTGTTAACCTTCCCATCTCGCCTACCTACACTCTGCTTATGAAGTAGAAGAGTCCCTACAGGTGCGCTACAAGGTGAGCTAAAGTTTGTAAAGGTCAGCAAGGGCTGCACCTGCCTTACGTATTACGCCTTTGTCTACTGCCACTAGCTAATTAAATCGCAGCATATTCCATTTTGTAGTTCATGGAATACTTGAATGAATCACATTTTCTCTTGTGCACGGTTATGGCGACGGAGAAATGGTAAATTATTTCATGACACGTGTAACTGCAGTAGACTAGTCAAAGGTTAGATTGTAATTAATTTATATTTAGTATTTTGTAAGGATTCTCTACGTTTCTCTGAAGTCTGTTTGAACATTTGCTACCTATATGGGTGTGTGTATATATTATAATACTGAAATCATTTCAAACAGATGCTCCTTTTTTAAAGTGTACATTTCTCTTCTTTGTTGCCTTTCCAGTATCAATACGAAATCGGTAGCGGCTAACAAGAAAAACAAAACTTGTTAAGAAAGACGTTTTCCTTCTAAAAATGTTTAAGCCTCTTTGCGACCAAGACTTTAAAAGAGTTTTCTTTAAATCCCCATAAGATCACAAGAAAGATTCGAGTGGGATCCCCAGCGACTTCTTTTCGTTTAGCACCAAGGAAAATTACGGTTACAAGAAAATTGGGTTACCAAAACAAATTGAAAATTTGGAGGCAATTTTCTCCCTCAAAGAACAACCATTCTCAATGTTTTTTTATTTAAATTTTTTACACGACTTTGGTTAATTTAAGCAATAAAATCTTTTGCAGGTTATGCCGGATAGCCAACAATAGAGATTAGTGATAGATATTTGCGTTGCGTACTTACCTATCGCACTTTAGCTAAAACCATGATTCTCGTTTAACATAAGATGCTGATAGATCGCCGTTACTGCAACCTTCGAAGCCTTCGTGCTTTATAATATTAAGGTTAATGATTTGATATTGACAAAAGCTTTTAATCGAAATAATCTAGCACTTACTTACGCGCCGCACGTTCACTTTTGTTAAGTTTAGATTGAAAACACGCCACATTTCCGTAAATAATAAGTAAGGGTGGTTTTTCCCAACGCCGTATATCTTTTCGTATGTGGAATAAAATTGACGTTTGTATGAATAACTGCCAAAAAATAAAAATTATTCGTTGTTTTGGCTATAGAAATTTCAGCCCTAAGTGTAGTACGGGCTTAGATAATCAGTAGGTATTCAAACAACCCTACTAGCAGCCTTATTCTAGTACAACGATGTCTTAACTAAATTAGTAACACTTTATACGATTCTAGTGACTGATCGAAGTTTTATTAGCAGTAAATATGCAATCTTTGCATTGGTCACGCCGAAAATTGAACAAGTAGGTACATTGAGAACCACGAGTCACGAGGAACTTACTCTGTAGTAGTAGGGACGATGCTTAAGTACGATACGATTGGTTGTGTTTGATGAAACTCAAAAAGAACAAAAAGCCTAGTGGTAATTTTAGGCTCAGAAATTTAAGGAACTAAGTACGTAGTTTGGCTATGGATGGAAGTCTGCTTTCCTTGATAGTAGAGCAGAAAAAACCACTTTATCAAAGACCCAACTAGACACATTTTCGCAATTAAATATACTAATCGTCAATTGTTTCAGGCCATCGTTTTGGGGTCAGAGGACGAAGATGGAGAAGAGGCTGATACTTGCGGCTGGCGTGATGTCAGTTGTCGCCATCGCCTTCTTCGCCGCATTCATTGCCACGCTTGTCGTCCGAACATCCACTGATATTAACGGTAAGTACTCCAACAACCAATAGACCAGCAGGGTGGAGACAGCGAAATGTAGGGTAGGATATCTTCAAGCTGGGTAGAACGATAGTCTCCGCAGGGCGGCTGGTAGCAGCTGGATGAGAGTAGATAAGGAATGATTATCGTGTGAGGCCTGCGTCTATTGGGAACAGCAGGTTGATACCAATGATGAATGGCACAGCAGGCGCGGTGTCTTACTGACGATCTACAGGCCGTGAGATGCTACCCTGCTCATAGCAATTTGGTATACATATAATATGATCACGGTAGGTACCTTTACTTTGTACGCTAGCAACCTTAAAGGCTGTGATTTTTTATTCATCTTCTAATAATAGATTCTCTCAGGAACTTCATCGCGATCTTTTTCATTTTGCTGCATTAAAGCTCTTTTTACAAGCTTTTATTTTTTTAATCATAAAAACCTGTCTTTCCTTCTTACCTTTCATCTATTTTTAATGAGAAACCAGATAAGTATCTTGTTAGAAAAAATAGATACGATTTTCCGATGTTTCTTTAGCATAAATCGGGTAAAAGGCTTGCTATGGCGAGAATAGAAAATAAGTAGGGTATTAAATGGAAAAATATTTTTTCTTTCATTTAAAATCAGAATACTCTGTTACTCCTTGTAACAGAGTACTTGGATATGATATGTATGTTAGGTACGGGACAAACAAAAAAAAAACAATTGCAATCCAAGTTCGGATGTACACGGAATGAGTAATTAGAGAAAATTTTGTGTTGAGTGATTCAGTTCCTTTGTTTCTTTCCATATGGTCACAAGTACTATGACGTAAGGTCGTTTAACAAATACATTCGACCTTACTGTCATCAAGGTAAATCAAATAATTGTAGAATTTTCGTCGCCATTTCCTGTGGTGGTTCACTTTTTTGCGACCTTAGTCATTGCCAGCCATAGCCTTTTTATAATGCACTAGCTTCTATCCGCGAATCCGTCCGCGCCATCGGATCAGTACTTCCAGAGACTAACTTAACAAACAAACTAAACAATTTTACCTTTTGTGGGTTGAAGCTGAAAATCAGCGTCGGGTGTGTGTCATCTGCCATTATGCCGAGCTTTTGCTCTTTTGGCATTATAATAATTGATTTCTGTTTTTTAAATAAAAAACAGATTATTATGACTTATGGTTATGATTCGTATTACCCGTATCGCCTCGATACAGAGCGGTAGTCACTGATCGCCGTTCGTTAGTTCTTGGTGTTTTCACCCAAATTTCCGGCATCGGACGAAATGAGACCGCTAGCTCCCTGCCTTATTTTATTTTTGAAATCTCTAATATATACTGACAAATAATTGAAATTAGTAATACGACTCTTGATAATATGAAAATGTATTTTGTTGTTTTGTATTTTGAAGACTGCGACAAGACTAAAATAAAATAGGATAAAATAAAACCTTGATTTACATATAGCCGAACAATATATGTATTTATTAAACGAAAAAATATGCACGTGATAAAATCGGCATTAACAAAACGACGTAAAAAAATACGATATTACGCATTTTGTACTGATTGTAGTTATTTTAAGAGATTCTCCGCTCCATTGTTATTCAATAGATAGATAATAGAGGGCAGGTCACGATATAAACTGAATTTTGATTGCTTACGTTAAATGTGACACTCTGACAACAACTACGTTTTATTTAAACTTGTATACCGCATGGATGTCGGCGACGCGGAAGTCCGGAAGTGGACACGAACACGACGTGATATAATTTGCACAAGATTTATCTTGAGGAAACTTTTAGAAATCAATCCAGTCACTATATCGCAGTAAAAACTAACTGCAGCGTTAACGCAAGAGAACGTTGGAAAATGCTCTGAAACGTTGAGGGTTACCAAAGGCTAGATCACGTTATGTGTCGAAACACTGCCATGCTCGGGCGCACGCACTCGTGTCGCCGACATTACACTATATAATAACAATTTTACAATACAAAGGTCAGTTTTCACACAAAATTGGGCAAGTTCGATTGAGAAAGACTAACAAAAGAACTTTATAATGACAAATATCGGTCTAGGCAATTTTTTGTGAACGTCTGCAACAGTGATCGGAGTAATAAACTTTATCCTTGCTGTTTCTCCGTTTTATCACCCATTTGCCTTATAAGTTACTCGAATTTATGTTCCACACGTCATAAATCCATGGCCTGTTTCTATATCCAAAAAAACTAGTCGTTTTCATGCCGATGGTAAGTGTTCGCTAATATGTATCATCTATATCTATAAAATATTATAGAGACGTAAAATTTGTTTGTTTGTTTGTAAGTTTGTATGTAGGGGGTAATCTCTGGAACTATCGAGTCGGATTTAAAAATTTCTTCTGCATCTGATAGCCCAATTCATGAGGAAGGCTGTAGGCTATTTAACATCACGCTATGACCCTTAGGAGTCGAGTACAGAGAAAGAAATCAGAAAGAACGCTAAGCGGAAACGAAGTGATAGTGCAGGCAGGTGATCCGATGCGACGGGGTGGGTCGGAGGAACAAGAAATTTCACGCGAACGAAGTCGCGACCAGCCGATCGATTCTGTAAAAATCTCACCGTGAAAAGTTAGGTGAATTGAGCTTGAGAGTGAGCAGCAGTGCGATTCTGTAACCATCTCACCGGGAAAGCTTAGGTGAGTGAGCGTGGAGTGAGCTGTCATTCCCACTAATGCTAGGTATTGACACTATTTACAGTTCACTTCACATAGCTTTTCATGGTGAGATTTTTACAGAATCGATCGGCTGTCAATCCCTAGCATTAGTTGGAATGACAGCTCACTCCACGCTCACTTCACCTAAGTTTTCACGTTGAGATGGTTACAGAATCGCACTGCAGAAGTTAGTGTGAAAATAATGAGGTCTGGACTACTATGTAAAGTTATTGGCGATATGACTTATTATTAGATATTGTTGCTAGGTAGGTACAAAGACACAGGCACGACGCTTAGCAGTCATTCAATGACCAATGTCTGATTGGTATAAAAAGTGAAGTGATTCAAAAAGTGCTTTATAGTATATAAATATGAATCGGCAAAATAACTAAGTATAGGTACCGGAAAAACCAAACACAATAATTAAACCATCGAAATAATCAAAGCACGTAAGTTTTTCTGTAAAGGAAACTTCCACAAGTAAGTAGGTACCACAGTCCACAGCTAACAATGACCAACCAGCGTTGATTCACGGAGCTATTCATTAAAGATTTCTTACGGATTCACCAAACGTACAATTAACTATGAGCAGTGTGTTATTTAACTAAACCATTAGGTGATCTTGGACAATAAAGCTATCACCACATGGAAATTAAAGACATTTTCCGGTGGTGATCGCAATGTTATTATCCGCCTGTGCCACGGCAGACGGCAAAGACAGGGTTATGTTCTTCACGCGTATCTTACCTTTACCTACATTTTTATCCATCTCTGTACCTATATTTGTATGTGAGATTCATTATAGGGCATAAATAATCCAAAATCCGGAGCATCCTAACGGCTGGACGGATTTTAATTCATGATTTGTCTATCGGCTCGACTAGGCTGTACGATGGATATAGACTAAAATTAGTTGTTATACAATCAAAATAGCCTATTTTAGACATCAATAAGTAATGTCTTGAAACAAGTTGTTTTAGTACCATGACAAAGTACTTGAGGAGACGATTCCAAAAAATAACAGGGTACCTAAAAGTTGCAAAATTAAAACATAAAATAACCCGACTGCAACTTATATTCTCTTTTATTCAAAGCACATAACACACAAACATTACTACCTTCAAGAATATTCCTTGAAGAGCTGTAATCACATGATATTTTTGGATTCTGCATGAACAGGAAAGTATAGTGGTTTTAAAAATGGCGACGAGGCCCTGTTCAAAACACGAAATTCGGTCAATAACAACAAGCATATCCGAAAGGTGAACTTATTACGTTTGACGCACAAGGGTTAGTTCACACCGTTACGCGACGCTACGCCAAGCTACGTGTACTTATCAGGATAGCGATACAATATTAAACTTATTTTTAGGTTCAGTAGTCTACACTGGGAGCGCGCCCGGATCCACGAGTGGGTTAAGCCCAGATTTTTTTTACACTTTGCGTAAAGTTTTAATGACGGCTTAAAGGATGCCACCTCCAGCAGGGCCCCGTTTTACCCCCGGAATATGTTTATGTGAAAACAGCTGGCTTCTTGAAGCATATCGAGCAATGTCGCATCGCGTCTCCGTCTCGGTGTGAACTGACCCTAAAACCAACACATTGTAGTTCAGAAAAAGCTTTTCTTTGTAACACTACTTGGGAAATATAAGAAGCACTAAGTCCAGGATTACACGAGCGGTTCTTTGTCGCGCACTGAATTTTCAATGCACTGCTTAGTGCCGAGGGTTTAAAATCTAAAAGTGTGTTATTCGACGCGCTGGAATGCTCTCTGTTGGATTTTCAATGCTCGGCTCAATACCGTGAATTCAAAATCTAGTGCGCTATAAAAACTTAAATCCTACATGCGAACCTGGGCTTAATGCTTTTGTAAGAACATCAACAGTATAGAACCACAAGCACGTTTGCAACATTTACTAAGTACGTTGTCCCGGAACATCAAAGGGTTTATCGTAAGCTTGCAAACACTAATCCATTAATCCCACAACAAAATGGCTATGAATGGACAACAGTATTCAGTTAATATTATTTACATTATATTATAGAACGGGATAACGCAGCCACTAATCTACTTGTTAAGCGTTATGACATTATTAACGCACAACAGTTTGTGAAACGCGTTAATCACTGGATTTATTTTATAACAATGTTTTTTTTTGTCTTCTTTTTAACTAAAATGTAGCCAAAAAGCATTGTAATATAGAGTACAGGATTTGTATTGTAATATAGATGCTAGCTTTAGGACTTTTTCAAAGTTACCGGAGTTTGCTAAACATCTTTAACGATATCGAAATCATTTCATCGATAGCAAGAAAACATATCAAATCGAGAGATATGAGGGACATTCGTAACCAATAAATCAATTTACTAGATACTTGTTCAAAGATGAGAGGAGTTGAGATTGTCAGGTCGAGAGTTGTTCAACTTCTCTGGCTTAGAGATGAAATGAGTTCTACAGTCTGTTCACAGTTATTTTACCTCCACCAAGAGCAACCTAACAGCACCCTTATGGTAACGAGAATAATGATCATAATGATTTGGCAGAATTATCAGTAGCAGCAATCCAACAGCGACCTTATAAAAATGACAATAAAGATCGCTGTGATTTGGACAGCGATGCAAAATCAGAGTACTAACTGTGAACGGACTGTACCTCTGTCGTAACGAGTTACATTTGTTACAAAGCCATTATCTGGAATGAAACAAAACAATAACGTTAAACAAAATCTTATCAAGAAAGGAAGTGCACTGGAGTGGTAAAGTCGATTAACACTTACATAAGTTACATAACATAACATGATCAGCCTATAATGTTCCCACTGCTGGAACACAGGCCTCCTCTCTGTGAGAGGGAGTGGCCTGTAATCCACCACACGGGCCCAGTGCGGGTTGGTGGATATTTTTTGCTTCTAGGACATGCCAGTTTCCTCAACAACACTTACTTACAAAATTTACTCAGTTTACAGCCGTTCTCCTTTTTTTGAAATGGTCTTTCGTAGCCGACTGTACCTGTCAAGTGTAGGTATATATAAGAGTGACTTCCAGTAACTGTGGGACGTTTGCAATGCGTGACCCAATTACTAGTGATAGGATAAGTAGTTACATTTTCTTAGAACTTCCTCGTAAATAATTGGATTGAAATTACTGACGGGTTTTACATAGCAAATAGCTACCCCATTAGCGTAAAAGTAAGTACCTAGTCAATATCAGTAATTAAGATCCAATTATGTTCGAGGAAATGTTATTAAATAATTATGTATCCTATCGTAATGAAATGGGATGATGGGTTGATGGTGTGATGAAATGGGGAAATTACTTAATTTGGCATAAATAGTAGGCGTGTAGTACCTAATTGGCAAATTATTTGTTCGAAAATAGCAGCTAAAAATAGCGTATTTCTTGAAAATATGGTTGTTCGAGGGATATGTCCTTTTTTACCTACATATTCCTATTCTTGCCTGATATATTTTATTGCAGCAAAATGTTCTTAATGAACGTTCGGTCTTCCTTTAAAAATATTAAGTATTTTCTGCACCAACATCTGGCATGAATTCGTTATAGGTGCCCTGAGACCAGTTTGTCTGATTATTCTTTCACATCCTACTTACCCTGTTCAGTTCACCGAATCATCATTTGTGTTGCGCATCCGCTCATTAAGCATGTTTTATTTGCATTTTAGACATACCCCAGACTAGTGAACTGAGAATTTCCTCGTCCATTCCGCCGGCAGTTGTCGTGAAAGGAGCTCCTGAAAATGTTGCTTTATGCAACAGCCCTGGATGTATCCACACAGGTACGTACATTCATTGTAAATTTTAAAGGAGAGTACCTAAAGCGCCCGGAGTTTTAGAAAAAGTATTGCTTTACAGAGGACACTCTATGGCGGCTTGACACTCACACGTCTCTTTCTAAAACTTAACTTACTTCGGCCTCTCTTCAATATCAACACTAATGGCTTCGGTCGCGGTGGATTAAGATTGTGTGAGAATGCTCAAACTAAATAAAACAAAATATTGTAGCTAGCGACTGCGGCCGGGTTGTTTCACGCCCACTTGACACACGCGTATACGTCAAAAATGGCGCTAACTATCGCCAAACCAAAAAAAGAGTTGTTTCGAATGACAATTACGCCCTTACCGTACGTCAAATAATAACGAGTACGTAATCGTTATTATTTGACGTACGTATGTTACATTAACCAACTGTTTGAAACAACTGGCCCTCAAACTCTTGTCGCGTTTCAGCGTTGGATGTGTTCATAAGAATTCTTTCAGATCATAATTTGTTTTTTCTGATATTATAATGCACGGAGGAAGTACTTAATCGTATTTTTGTTAATTAAATGACAAAATACGGATGAACAACACTTGGCATTGGTTCTGAAGTTCTGAAAGTTATATAAATTATAAATACCTAAGTACGTGGTTCAGAAACTAATGCCTATATAAGTTCAGTTCAATAAGTTTCAGCTTCAAGGTGTTTCTTATGGTCATGACCCAGTAAAAAATAAAATAAAAGCGTTGGCTAATTATGTGTTGGCCATACAAAGTAATGTAACAATGCATGCACAATTCGACCGGCCAAATCTTTATATTTTCTTTATTGTATTTTTGTAGCCTCCAAACTGCTGTTGAACATGGATGACAAGGTGGACCCTTGTGATGACTTCTACGACTTCGCTTGCGGTTCGTTCGTGAAGAACACCCGGATACCTGATGACAAGACTTCGGTGAACACCTTCTCCATCATCACAGACCAGCTGCAGGAACAGATACGAGCCTTATTGGACGAGCCCATCATTGAGAACGAACCTAGGCCGTTTGTCTTGGCGAAAACCATGTACCAGGCTTGCATGAACCGAAGTAAGTGCCATTATTTATGTATTTATATATGCACAATTGATTACCTTAAGTCTACTGTTGTCATTACAATAACAGGGTGGCAGAGACATCAACGCGCAGCCTGGTACATACCATGAATTCCGTACCTGATTCTGAACACCCCTTTGTTGAAATTTTTCGTCGGTTAGATATTTAAAAATAAGTTAGCTGTTCCTTACATATTGACCGCAGCAGATTTTTTTTTTTATACTCTACGAAAAATGTGTATGCTTGGAGGTTTTTCCTGCAAAGGAGGCAGCCGAGCGGGAGAGAGAAGCCGAATCCTCTCTCCCCTCCCGCAGGAATCGCACCGGGCGGTCGAGAAAGGTGCAAAACGATCTGCGACCTCCATGAGAGGTGGCCTGCGGGCGAAGGATTAGGGGCGTCCGTCGTCCGACCAGACAGGCCCGAGTTGGCGCCGCAGTGCTCCACGCGCGCCACTCGACAGTAGCTGCGACCATTGTGGGAGAACGGCCGCACGGGGAGGTGGGACCCGCTGAGGAACAGCGGGTCAAGGCCTGTCAGGGGAGCGGTGAATGCTTATGCGAATCCCACACCCCCGGCCATAGGTAGAGATGGAACACCGCGGCGGTTTTAGCCGGTAAGAGTCCGGCAAACCCCTCCATCACCCCCACGATAGAGGAAGTCCATTAGGATTTCCACCGCGAAACCAAAAAAAGAGGATGTAGAATCATGTGCTAAATTCATGGTTACAGAATGCGCATCGATGTCCCTGTCGCCTTGTATAAGAAATGCTAGTTGCATATTTTGGTCGTCGTGTTGGCCTGCGGTCGCTGGTTAAACCTAACCTTTACCAACTCTTTAAAATTTTGTAGGTTATTAAAAAAACATGTCCTATTTAACATTTCTAACTCAATGACGTCAATGACTTATGAGAAGAGGCCTTTGCTCTGCAGTTGGATAATTACAAGCCGATCTAGTAATAGTATAGTCGTAAGAATCTTAGAGGTGCTTGGGCTTTAGGTATTCTGTGTTATAGAATTATTAGGTTTCCTTGAGGTGTGTAACACTAGTAGATAATAATAAATATTAATATAAAACGTTTATTTTCTCTACACAAGTTATGAACATAATGCTAGAGACTCACACACACCACTCCCGCCACTCACTCTCATGCTGTAGATAACTCATTTGTGTAAGTAACTTACCTTAAAATAAAATACAAACCGTTAATTAAGCATAGGGTAAACAGGGTCGCAGGGACATCGACGCGCAACTCGTGACCATGGAAATTGATGTTGTCTGTAGGTTATTCAAAAAAATTGCTGTTCCATACATTTTTTTTCATAGAAAAGTTAGTTTAGAAAACTAGAAAAACAGCCGTTTGTTTTTTTGATAGCCGACCCAAATTTTCTAGAATCATGTGCTGAATTCATGGTTTCAGTTTCGCGTCGATGTTCCTGCGACCCTGTATTTTAGTGTAGCATCTCATAACTGGTACAATAGAAGCGTGTTGTCACAACAAGTAATTTTCGGTGACAGAGCAACAGCAGCACTAACAATAGTACGGTGCCAGGTGCACTCAACTCACAAACTCAACTTTTAATGATATTTCACGACCTTATACGTATGACACGAGTTTCAATGCTCACACTACACCCACCTACTGTACACACGGCTATACATCAAGCTCTAACGTTACCAGTTTTAGCTGACCTCACATTGTATAAGTTTTTCGTACAATCAGAAGTCGGCTTATACTGGTTAACTATAGCTTGATGTGTAGCCGTGCGGACACCACCAGAAACTTTGCTAGTTAATTAAAATTTAATTTAAAAGTTCCGCGAGATTGTTTTAAAATAATTGCTGTTAACTTTTACAAACTATTTTTGCATAAAGACAACAAACTTTGGGCCCCAACAAGATAACCGCAAATTGGAAGGCAAAGTAAACAAACTTCATTCACTGTCGGTAAACATTTGGCGGGTCTCGATTCTTATTACATTTTGAATATAATGCTTCTAAAATAGTGTTTAAGAAAGAATTTTTCCAATATAAAAGCTTACGGAACTTTTTATGAATTTGTTTTTGCTGCGTGTTGTTGTTCTGTATAATTTGTGGAGCAGAAACGGGTAGCTAGCTACCTTACTGAAATCAATCTACGTTGCTCCGATATTTTTATTGCAATTTTACACATCATCTCGTAGAAAGATACAAATAATATACAGGGTTATTGGACAACTTTTACTATGGAACCAAACCTGAAACCGCGAAAAAAAATCCGCTGTTCCCTACATTTGTGTTCGGTTAACTCGACAAAATGTAGGGAACAGCTGATATTCTTTTTCGCTATTTCACGTTTGGTCCCATAGTAAAAGAGTAAAAGTTGTTCATAATGACGAGTACAATGACTTCTTAAGGGGTTGTTGGTGTTTTTCCAATAACCCTGTATAGTCAATACGGTCTTAAAAGAACATCATCATCACTCTCCTGCCCTTATCCCAATTTATTTTGGGGTCGGGGCAACATGTATTTTTCTTCCATAGTTTTCTACTTGTCGTCATCTCGGTAGTCACCCCCTTTCGAACCATATTATCATTCACACATTACATCCATCGTTTCGAACATCAATGAGTAAAAAAAGGATTATGGTCCTGTATTAACCAAGAGAAGTACTTACCTAAGACAAATTAACGCAATCGCTTCGGACATCGCGTGTTTGAACCTAGAGCAGGATGTAATGAACTTAATTACGACCATTATTATTTAACTGTTGCTTAAACATGTTGTGGAATAATATGTGGGTGAAAGTGAAATAAGTAAATGATCTTGCTTCCGTTATTTGTGCAATCAGTGATGTAAGTGATGAGTGATTGAACTGATTGAGATGGCATCAGATTAATTTAGATAAGCTTAAAATCTATATAGTTTGTCTGCACTAGGAATACCTGTATAGCCGATCACCAGGATCCCACCATGCGGTATGTAAACATAAGCAGTGATTTGGTAAAAAGGTGATGTCATATGTGTAGGGAAAGTAGCGGAACGGACTATTTTGGATGAGTTACTAATTCCTCAGTTGCTTAATCATCTAAATTAGAACAGACTGGAATTGGACGACGAAATGGTTCCTAACAAGGATAGCAAAAGTTTTAAGTCCGAACTGTATAGGTATTCATACTAAGTGAATGTCCACTATACGAGTAGTGTCATTGCGTCGCTGCTCGGAGCACGCAAATATTTTGACTGTGATAGTAATGTTGACACAAACAAAAGTGACCAACACTTTTGTTGCGTCAACATTGATAAATGATTTATTTTCTGTGAGTGGGTTTGTACAAACACTTTTACACGTCAATCATATATTTTTTAAACTACTTAGATGAGTTTGGCGTTTCCTATCAGACTACTCTGAGAAGAAAGGCCGAAATAAACTCAGAGGTCACAGTCTCTTTTAAAATACAGACATAATCTTAGTTAGACCATGTAGATTGCTGTCTGAAATGGTCTTTAGGTACTATCTTTAATATTCGTTACGTAGGATGTATCCTGAGACTTAGTCGAATCTATATATACAGGGTGGCAGGGACATCGACGCGCAAATAAAATTCAAAGTCCTGACATATATACATCAATGCACAACCTAAACCGCTGGTCTCTGAGAGACATGAAATTTGGAAGGTGTGTTTTTCGTGAAGAGTAGGTATTCACTAAGAAAGGGTTTCTCGAAATTCCACCCCTAAGAGGGTGAAATGGGGGTTTATGTTTTTATGGTAAATCCTATTCATTCAGTTAATAAACCTGAAACTTGGCATGAATACTTGCCTAAGTAATAAAGTTTTTCAAAATTACCCCACAAAGGGGGATATAGGGGTGTTAAAGTTTGTTTGGAAGAATTTGAATGCGCGATCCGATTAACTCGAAAGTCAGTAGGTATTAATACTTTTGACAGCAAAGAAACGATGTTTTAGGGTCTTTCGAAAATCGACCGTTGACCGGGAAAAAAGGGGTAGTTAATTTTATAAGGGGAGTATTTTACTACGTGGCTTGATTAACTCAGCAATAAAATTGGTATGTTTTCTACCCCAGTGGGGTGAAAAGACGGGATACAGTTAAGTAATATGAAAAATCTTTTTCCTTTGGTTAATAAACTTGATACTTGGCAATATTTGCCTCATTAATTAATACAGATGGTCACTTTTAGTTTTTTAAAAATCCTCACAGAGGCTTCAAGGGGTGCAAAAGTTAATTGGAAAGAAAAAGTATGAAACCGCTCGGACGGATTAACTCGAAACTCGGTACTAAAACAAAAAACAAAAAGAATGTGTCTTAAGGTTTTTTTAAAAAATTGTCTCTTACCGGGGTGAGAAAGGGTAATAAAGTTTAAGGGGTGGATTTTACTGCTTGTTTCCATTAACTCGAAAATGGGTATAAATAATCTTTAAGTCATACATTGGGAACGTACCAAACACTTTTTTAAAAACTAAGCCTGTCGTCGTAAAAGGGGACGACAAGGTTTATTTCAAAAATCTTATTCATTTGATCTGTAAACTTTAAAATTAACCCGAATTCAATAAATAAATGATAATAGGATCGTAAACATACATCTTCGAATTTTTTAGAGTAAAGTACACGCGGACGAAGTCCCGGGCAAAGTGCTATACCTACTATAGGTATAAAATTATAAATTCTGTCTGTATGTTACATTTTCACGCCTAAACACTAAACGGATTTCGATGAAATTGCCTGACAGCAGATGCCAAAGAGATACATGCCATCCTGGGGAAGGACATACTTCTTATCCTTTCCGACATCCACGCGGGCGAAGCCGCGGGCAGAAGCTAGTTCTCAATATAATTCTGAATAATTATGCAGGTGTTCGCACTTAATCGAAATTAAAATAATATAACTTTCATATCGAACCTATTTTATACCGCCCAGTAAAGTAAATAACTGTGTTCCGGATTGAAGGGTAGGAGTGCCCACCCGCGGCAAATCGCTGCGGAGCGGACGGACCTCCGGCGCGATCTCATGGCGGAATGGAAGGCGCGACTATCGCAACCCAGCGCAGGGCACGCCGCGATAGCGGCGATAAGACCCCTCTTTGAGGAGTGGCTAGAGAGGCGTCACGGCGCTCTCACGTACCGCCTGACGCAGGTCCTCTCCGGACACGGATGTTTCGGGAGGTTCCTGCACATCATCAGGCGGGAGGAGACGCCCGGGTGTCACCACTGCCCGGATCGCCCAGAGGACACGGTGGAGCACACGGTGGAGGTCTGCCCTGCTTGGGCGGAGACCCGCCGTGTCCTCGTGGAGGCGATCGGCAACGGCGGCGACCTCTCGCGCCCGGCCCTGGTGCAAGCCATGGTCCGGGGCGAGAGAGAATGGGAGGCAGTCACCTCCTTCTGCGAAGCAGTCATGCTAGCGAAGGAGGTGGCGGGGAGGCTGAGGGAGAACACCTCACGCCTCAGCCGCCGCGGGAGACGCTCCGGGCGTCGGGAGCCGCGTGACGACTCCCGGCCACCGTAGGCGCGGGCCTGCGGGCGGTGAGTAATGGGTAGCTCACCGTCCGATCAGGACCAGGCCCGTGCCGGACGGTGCGTTGTGTTCCACGCGCGCCTCAAAGAGATGTCAGCAGAGGACGGGGCCCCACAGGGCCGAAGCCTGCCGGGGCGGTGGGATTTTCCGAAAGGTTAACCGCTGCCCTGGAACAGAAAGGGCTAAGGACGGAACACGGGTGGGTTTTAGTCAGTAAAAGTCTGACACTCCCTTCCGCTCCACCCAGAGCGGGAGGGGTCATTTGATGATTTCCCACCCACAAAAAAAAAAAAAAAAAAAAGGGTAGGACCGGAGTAATTAAATTAACGAACCGACATTTAAAATTTGTCTCTGGGCATTATCTCGGAAACAAACCTAAAATAACGTAGGTAGGTGGTACGCAAGTGCAAATCTCTGATATTCAGACGTCCATAGGCGTTGGCGACCATTTCCTATCAGGTCGACTGCTTTTTTGCCATCAAATAACATCAAATACCCTGACGGCACATTGTCTCTATGTCTAAATTAGGACTACCGTGTTGTTTTTGTCTGTCTCTAATCTGCATGTTGTGATCTATGTCTTTAGCTGCCATCGAATCTCGAGGTGTGCAGCCACTCCTAGACATGGTGAAGAGGCTCGGCGGCTGGCCAGTGCTCGACGGTGACTCATGGGATGAGAAGTCCTTCTCCTGGGAAAAGTCCGTCTACAACTTTAGAGGAGCTGGATACTCCGTGGATTACTTCCTCGACTTCTCCATCAGTGTCGACGTGAAGAACTCGACCAAGCGCATCATCGATGTAAGAACACAAAAGTATCAGCTTCTTCTCTTCTTTTAGATTATTCTGATCCGGTCGGCCGACCTTGTAATTGGAGTAGGTCCATTTTTTTTGTGAGTGCTAGTTATGTGTGACCACATAACCACAGTAATGTGCTCGCTCGTTAAAATTACCTAAGAATAGCAGCTACCTTTACAGCGAATTGATTTTTGCTCAGCGAATTGTTCTTTATCACGCGAATGTGTTCAATAATGTGATTGTGTAATTCAACTTGCTAAGTGAATGTTTTCTAACAGCTGGACCAGGCGTCTCTAGGTTTGAGCCGGGAGTACCTGAACCGTGGATTTAGCGATAAACTCGTGCAAGCCTACTACGAGTACATGGTTGACATCGCCACTTTACTGGGAGCAGACCGCGCTCGCGCCGAGGTGGAATTGAAGGAGTCGCTGCAGTTCGAAATGAAACTTGCCAACGTAAGTCAGAATCCATGGAAACAACACTTCAGTATCTAATATCAGTAAACAGAACGACTGTTTCTGTTAAACCCACCGATAAAACCTAACGAGCTTTATATGAATTTTGGAGAGAACGTTAATGAGCTTCGATAACTTTTTTACAAAATTCTACGAAGGCCTATGACGAACTTTTTAATAATCGTCCAGTCGACCATGGCATGACCGTCCAAGGTCTAGATATTTGTCGCATTTGACCTAATTGTGTTGGCGCCTTGGCCAAAGATGTCAATCGAAAGGCGAGCGTCAAGCGAAAGGGTTGTGGGTGTTTCAGATGACGGAGAACCTTTATCTAAAGTATTGATTGCTTTCACAGATTTCCTTGCCACTGGAAAAACGTCGTAATGCCACTAGCCTGTACAATCCGATGACCATTGCCGAGCTAACACAGAAGTTCCCCAAGTACGTATGGCTAAATGGTTACCATTTTCGTCGGTAGAATAGAATAATCTTTATTATGTGGGTACACCATAAAAATTTACATATATAAATGTAAAAATTTAACATTTTTTATGGTGAAACAATGGGCGATTTTATAGGTAAAAGCGAAAGCTTAGCTGCAAATAACTGCTGCTACTGTTGCTTAGCTTGGTAAATAATAATACAAGTAACAAAAAGGTTCAATACTTAAGAAAAATAATAAATATATTTTAGAATACGCGTCGAAGTATCTTCTGCTGCGTTAGCGCTGACTAGTTGCATGACCACGTATTCCATTGTTCAAGATCATAATGAATGGCGTTGACACTTTGATATAGGTACACACAATACACATACACGCAATATGTCTTTGAATCTGAGGTTCTAACGGTTCGAAAAATGTAACCAATTCGAAAGCGGGGGCCATGCTTCCACATACACATACCTACCTATTTGAATCGCCAATACCTGTATTCATTCATAGAAAGCCACCCAAAATTATAAAATCTCATAATACTTCACTCAACTCATTCTTTAATCTAGTAAAAAAAGGTGATAGGTAATTAGGATCCGCGGGGTAACTGCGAAACACACTCAGTAGCAATGGTTTTCATTTTGACAGTTCAACTACATTCATTGCGCTTGTTACGTTGTTGAGCAGACAAATTTTTCGAACATATGAAGCAATGGATTAGCAATATAAAAAAATAATGTGTTACGCAATTAGGGTGCAGTGTGAGCGAGTGAAGTCTTGATCACAATGCGTCAATATGTGCCGTGTCCTGATAACTATATGCCTCACTGGCTCGCAGGCTCATGATCCAAAAGCTAGCTTCATTATTATACATTCTTTATTAAAAAGTAGTTATCGACTTTAATAGTAACGTGTTTTCACAGGATTCCATGGTTGGAGTACATTAACCGTCTGCTCGCTCCCCATGTGACCATTGGCCTGGAGGAAGTAGCAATCGTCAGCGTACCCAAATACATTTCTGATCTCGAGGTTTGTATCCTATTTGTACTGCATTATTTTAAGTTTAATTCACAGAAAAGCTACTATTTGTTTCTGGAGATACTTCTAATGGCAGGTAGGCACTTTGTGGTGAAATGATAAGGGTATGCGCAGACCAGGAGTACCTATGCCTAATTCAGACAGTTCAGGGGTTAAAACTGACAGGCGACTGGTGACAGGCGACAATTCCACCATTTCACTTCATCATCATATTTTTTTCATTTTCTGCCTTAAAGTTCTCCAGACCGAATTTCGGCCATGGCGGCCAATCCCAGTGAAGACTAGCCATCGGCGACGGAGATATTATAGTGCACCAGTGTGTTGCAGGCACAGGTGCACTGTCTCTCTCATTGTCCGGTGGGACGGCAATCTAACACGACCGGAGAGAGATCAGGCGCAGGAACAACAGCTTAACTTACTTTCTGAGGCACGGAGGTATCACACCGCAGACTTCTAAACTCGGGGCGGTTACTAAGAAATTCTGATTGGGAAACCCAATAACACTTTGCCCGACCCGGGAATCGAACCCAGGACCCCATGCTCAGCAGTCGCGCTTGTGCCGCTATATAAACGGGGCAGTCTGCTTTATTATACCTACAGCAGTGCAATTCTGTAACCAACTTAGGTGAAGTGAGCGTGGAGTGAGCTGTCATTCCAACTAATGATTGACACTATTGACAGCTCACTCTAAGCTCAATTCACCTAAATTTTCACGGTGAGATTTTTACAGAATCGATCGGAAGCACATGTGTCAATTTTGTATTTTTTTTAATTAGTCGCATTGACATAAGTATTTCTCTGTCAACGGTTGTATACCTAGCTCTACAAGGATCTTTTGGCACGTGGCCAAAACAACAACTAACGCCGCCATCTTAGAATTCCGTACACAAAGGGTGCCAACAGGACAGGACCCTAACATTCCGTCCGTATGTCTGTCAGCGGGCTATAACTCATGAACCGTAATAGGAAGACAGTTGAAATTTTCACAGAATATGTATATTTGAGTGTGATATATATCAGACGGCAAAACTATTGCTTCAAGCCATACCGATGATAAGTCAAAGTCAAATAATTTTTTTTAAATAGGCACTTAAAAGGCACTTTTGAATTGATGCCCCTTCCAAAAGGTAGTTTTCGTAAGGAGAAGAATTGGCAAGAAACTCCACCGTTACTCTTTTAAAATGTTTTCCAATATTTTGCATACATTAATAAAATAGAATTATATTATATGTGAACACGATGCACCTAAAATAAAATTAGATACATAGCCTAGAACCCAATTGGCTTATGATACCTAACCTGGAACCCATTTCGCTTGTTTCACACGCTTCGGGCTGCCGGGTAACCGATGGCTAATATTACGTGGGTAAGCCGGGCAGGTAAATTGTATCTGTACCTACGTGCACCTAAGCTTTTATACCAATACACCACGCCGACAGCTTCACAGCAGGTGAAGTAGGGATCTAGTGCGCTTTTAATTTATTACAAAATATTAATTAACTAGCTAGCGACACACCCCTGCTTCGTACACCTGTACGAAGCAGGGGTGGGAAACGACGAAATGCCAAGACTACGAGACGTGTGTTATGCATATAATATGTATTCTATTATATTTATGTATTATACTCAGAAACTTTCAAGAAGAAATCTTCTAAATGTTGGTTTTACAGCATAAAAGCCCGTTGTGTAGTTTAGAAGATCGCGGTCTAACATACAGACACGAAAACCGACTGGTTTATTCATAGGTAGCCATCACACGTCTACTATGTATAAAACAATACACACGACGAACAACCCACACTTACTTACTACCTGAATAAAGGATCAGGGGAATTTTGCTCCACGAACCTTCAGCATCTAACCATGTTACGTACCTAAAGGTCAGATGGAAATAACACGTAATCATGTTTTATGAATAGAATTATGTAGGTAATATAATTAGTAAGGAAAGCAAGCCGGTACTAGTCACCGGTAATTAAGTTTTCTCGAGCTCGGTGCAGCTGTCCGTAACACGTGAATGGAGCTTTATTAATTTACTTTCTATTTATCGGCTTTATGCGCAATTCATGTCCCCTGCGACATCCCCCCTTTTCGTGCACACAATATAGTATGTATAAGTAGTAGATACCTAGATAAGAGTGTAATTCGGAGTAGGTATTGAGATTGACCATTGATTGATGAAAGATCGACCATCAAGATACGAACGTTTGGCAAAATGTTTTAGAGACTACAAGGTTTGGTCAATCCCATCAGTCAGTAGTTTTAAAATATTAACAATAAAAATGTAGATGAAAAGCGTCATATAGGTAAGACCTACTTACAAAATAAATATATCATTTCATTTCACACACATCGATCAACATAAAATGTTGCACAACACTGGAGCGATATGAACGGCGGTTGTCATCGATCGACAGGCTTCGCTCATCAAACAAGAAACTGGTCCCTGCCACATACCAGGTGCTTTGTTTTAGGCGAAAAATAGATTGAGAGCAATTTGTTTGTAAGCTGTTCGAGATCGATATGCCGTAAAAATTAAAACATTTTGTTTTTCCCAAAGGTCCTTCTGGAAAGCACTCCGAAGCGTGTTCAAGCGAACTATGTGATGTGGCGTGTCGCGGGCGCATCGGTGTCGTACCTGACTGATAACCTGCGCAGGCGCCAGCTAGCATACGTCACCGCACTCTCGGGGAAGACGGAGAGGGAAAGCCGCTGGAAGGAGTGCGCTGATACCACCAGTGTTAGGTATGACGAGTTCTCTCTCACCTCTCGTAAATTTAAAGCTTCGTTTACACGTACCTAAGTTTCGTTATAAGAAACTTCTTTCTTACTTGCCTTAGTTAAAACATAATCTAAGTTTCGGTTAGCTTTTAGTTTTAGCTAACAAATAAAAAAAACCCTTACGAGTTTTTCAGTTTATGATTTGTTCAGAACAAAAGACTTGAACGAACTGAAAATAACTCTTCGATGGGATTTTAACAGTCCTGAATTTTCGCCAGTCATAGAAAGTGGCACGTCGCAATAATTCTGACTGGTCAATACATTGTCGACCAATTTCTAGTATCTAACCACTAGCACCGGTACTGGTAGGTGTGCAATAAACTTTCGCGCGACACGTGCATTGTCAATTGTATTGTAATAATATATGAGGTAGCTAAATTAGTATATCCATTACAGTGCAACATGTACGACACAATAAACATGTTTGCGCGTATCACGGTTGAGGTTGACACAAGTTGATTTATAGTAAGATGCTATACAGATGCATCCGATCACGTTTCGGATAGCCATTCCGGAATTAATTTCAGCCATCAATCTTTATGAGTTTGAGGTTTAGTTAATTTCATCCAGCAGAATTTGTCAGCGTCAGTATGACTGGACCAAGAGAGATTTTGGAAGTCTGAGTAATACCAAGATTTATATTTGGTACGAACAAAAAAATCTACATACAACTTTTACAAATAACTATACGAAGGTGCCAACTACCTTTAAACATAATAGGTTGTTCTTAATTAACTTTAATCACAGAAATTTATAAGTATTTCAGGGACTTAATAATACCTGAATTGTTATGAAATTACTTATTTTTTGGTACGTTTTTGGATAATAAAATTAGCAAACCACATTAACGTCCCTAAGGGGGTTGTTTCACGTCCACTTGACGCACGAGTATACGTCAAACATGGCGCTAACTATCGTCAAACCAAAAAAAACGTTGTTTCACAAAATTATAGCCTTAACATACGTCAAATAATAACGAATACCTAATCGTTATTTTTTGACGTACCTACGTATGTTAATTACGTTGATCAATCGTTTCAAACACCGGCCCTTACACAAACTATTTTAATCAACAAGTTAGGTACCTACCTAACGTACTAGGTATACCAAGTGTTTTATTCTAACTCCTACATTAAAAACCACAAAAGAAGCAAAATGTCTACCGAAAACAAAATAATCTAGAGTTGTGTTTATTTCAGTATGTCGATTGCTGTGGGCGCCCTCTACATAAGGAAATATTTCAATGAGAACTCGAAAGCTAATGCATTGGAAATGGTGAACGATATCAGGTAATGTACCTATCTATTTATACAGAGTGGCAGGGACATCGACGCGCAAACTGTAATCATGGATTCAGCACATGAGTTTAGACCCCATAGCGTAGAAATTTTTACCGACGAAAAATTTCGACACTATGGGGTCTAAACTCATGTGCTGAATCCATGGTTACAGTTTGCGCGTCGATGTCCCTGTCACTCTGTATACTACTTAATTTATAGATAAGCATCGTATGCATCGCAATGCGTTTAAAAGTGCCCATAGCAAAATAAAGTTATTAATGTTTGCAATAGAAGCGAAAATAGATTGACAGAGCTGAGCAACAATTTTGATGGGATTAGGTACATAGGTACTTATTAGAATATTATTATACCTAGTAATCTACCTATTGGCACTTAGCTGTCTATTAAATTTATGTAACTTTGTTTGAATATAATAATGTTTTCATTAAAAAATACCTAGTCGTCACTACCCAGGTACCTATTTTAGTTTATGTACCTAAGTAAATGATGCACCTGACATATTAATGAATAATGACATCTACCACAGAAATAATTTTAGATTTAAGTCATTAGTAATATTATACCGACTAATGACCTGGTAGGATTAAACTGACTCCTAGATCAGCTACCAGTTCCAGTTTCCAGATCAGCAGTGCGATTCTGTAACCATCTCACCGTGAAAACTTAGGTGAAGTGAGCGTGGAGTGAGTTGTCATTCCAACTAATGCTAGGGATTGACACTATTGGCAGCTCACTTCACCTGTTTTCACGGTGAGATTTTTACAGAATCGATCGGCAGATCAATTATCAGTTATTCAAAAAAGGAGTTGTCTGTATTCGACCCGTAGGTACTTATTATCTCTAAAACTACTGAACCCATCATGATTTGTTTTATTTTGGTCCTTAACATTAAGCTTTCGATTTAAACTATGAAAATAATAACTGTAAAAAACGGTAATTTTCCCCTCAGACAACAATTCCGCAAGACTTTGAACCAGGTCGATTGGATGGACGAGAAGACTCGTAAGGCTGCGCTGGAGAAAGCCGACTCCATGGCCTCGCACATCGCCTACCCTGCTGAGATGCTGGACAATGACAAACTTACCAAATTCTACGAGGGGGTGAGCTTCTTACACTAACCGTCAATTTCTGAAGTGTTAAACAACACAAAAAATTGTTAACAGTGAGACTAGCACGAACGCGTTACGTGAATATGTACGATTTTGTATCGAAATTGCAACTATCCTATAGTATTTTGGTGTAAATTTTGCGACAAGCATAATTCGTAGGTAGGTATACCTATCACCCATAGATAGAAGTCTAAAAACTATCCACCTAAAAATACATATTTAAGCAGTCCACACGTTCGTGCTAGGACCGCTGACTATCGAAGGTAGCCTAACCAGATAGATCATCATTTTAGGTATAGGTACCTATTTCTTTTTAAAATATGACTCTTAAAACAATCATATAAGTATTTTAGATCAGTGGAGTCCTGATCAATAATGGAAAAAAGATTTCAGATATATAAATAAAAATGTCTTTTAAGCTGGAAATGTCATCGGAGAAACTGATGGAATCAGTCCTGAACCTGACGCTGTTCGGTACGGAGTACCTGTTCGGCAAACTTCGTGAGCCCGTGAACAAGACCGACTGGGTGACCCACGGCCGCCCCGCTATCGTCAACGCGTTCTACTCTTCTATTGAAAACAGCATCCGTAAGTTAACCTACAGTGCTACCAGGAACTTTTGGCGCCTGAATGACAACATTTGTGAAATTGTTAAAGAAATTGTATTGACAAAACAAGATGGCGGAGTTAGTTCCGATTTACGCGCCAAAATAACCTCGTAACTTTGTTCTTGAGACCAATTTTGCAGAAATATATTATCATGTACAAACTTGGAACTTCATATTTTCGTAAAGGTGCGATCGAAAATATTTCGTTTATGTAGGTACAAGAGGGTACAACGGGGTAGAAATATTAGCCAGTCAGCAGGGTAGCCGACTCCAAAAAATCAATGCTATCCACTCCTAAAGCTTATAAGTGCATAATATATCATCTCAACTGACCTCATATTGACATCATCACCATGCTTGAAAAATGGATTGGTGATAGGAGTAGGCACCTACCTCATTTTAGTAAAATGGGTAGTTGCTGGAAAAGAGTTCCTGGAAAAGGACTTGGGGGAGCCCTATGCCCAGCAGTGGGACAGTAGGTATACCTAGGTTTTTTTGTTTAGCCTATAGGCTAAACAAAAAAATGTAAGTAGTTGTTGCTGCAACCCTAAATCGACGCACGATTTAATGTTGTTTGTGTATCTGAACAGAGTTCCCCGCTGGTATTCTGCAAGGTGCGTTCTTCTCCGCCAAGCGTCCCGCCTACATGAACTATGGAGCCATCGGTTTCGTCATTGGACACGAAATCACCCACGGATTCGATGATCAGGCAAGTATTATCTAATGTTAAATTTGCAAATCAAATCATCGACACAAAAAAAAATTGTAAGCAAGCAAAATTGCAGTACAGCTGAAATAAACCTGTAAAAAATGAAAATAGGTAATATGTATTTTATCTTTTGTGCAAATGTTACGTGTAATGACCGAAGATAATGGTTTACCAGATGGTTTTCTTTTATGCATGACATACAGTTCTATTCGTTTTGCTGACTTACCTTAAGACTAACCATAAATTATGTTTTTAGGGTCGTCAATTCGACAGGAATGGAAATCTAGTGGACTGGTGGCAGGAGATGACCAAGCAGAAATACCTAGAGAAAGCCAAATGTATTATTGATCAGTATTCTAACTACACAGTCGATGAAGTTGGACTCAAGGTATACAATTTAACATTTAAGAAAATAGCCTCCGGTCTGATTACGTAGATTTTTACCACCCACATTCTAAGAAGCCAATATAAAAAAAAACCCTACCTAATTTACAAACTGTCAAACTAATGTTAGGTAAGTATTGCTGTGATTGGTTGCCTGATATAACAACAGCCAATCAAATTGACTGGACACCAGTTTGAGTCTTTGTTCATGAACAAAAATGAGCATACGACTTTCAGAAAGGCGGTGTTAGTTTCTAATGCAATATCATTGGTATTTGCATATAAGGTAGATATAAAATATAGGTGTCTGAACATAAGTCATTTTCCCAGCTGAACGGAGTGAACACCCAGGGTGAGAACATAGCGGACAACGGTGGCATCAAGGAAGCTTACTATGCGTACCAGGCGTGGACCCAACGACACGGTGACGAGGCGCGGCTGCCCGGACTTGAGAAATACACACCTAAACAGGTTCATATATTTTGTGTCTGAATGTCTTACCAACTTGATTTCAAATATCTTGTAACCACTGTAACGTTTATTTGCTGCAACAAAAACTACAATGATAAAACACTGTGTAATCGATAGTTCAGTTCATAAGAGATCACAGATGTAACAACTGCAACCTAAAATCAATCAAAATCAAAATAGTTTTTGCTTCTTTATTAGTAAACACTAGATTACCTAAAAGCCAGTCATGGATATCGCAACGCAACCGCGGTTAGATAAGTGCAACTGTTGGTTTTTCGCAGCTGTTCTGGCTGAGCGCGGCCAACACCTGGTGCGCGGTGTACCGGAACGAGGCCATCAAGCTGCGCATCACGACCGGGTTCCACGCTCCCGGCCGCTTCCGCGTCGTCGGCCCCATGTCCAACATGGAAGAGTTCGCGGAAGACTTCAAGTGCCCCGCCGGCTCGCCCATGAACCCCAACAACAAGTGCAAAGTGTGGTAGTACCACCCCGCACCACCGCTCGCCTCTCGAAGACTTCCATGCACATGCACACGGAAGACATGCTACGCCTACCTGACGAGCTACTCGAGCCACACACACGACACAATGAATATTCGACAAAAAATTATAAATTTCTGTACTTAAACCTAGAAACATTTATAATGTAATGCGAATTATTAGACGTATTTTCGGTCATTATTTATGTAAACAAATTTATTCTATAGTAGGTACTTATGTATCTATAGCTCGACAGTTCTGGGTCGACGTACCTACACCTATTGTACCCTACAGTTAGTGCAAGATTGTGGGTGTTAAGTTCGATGTTTAGATGTCACCTGATATTTCGATGTTGTTAAACTTGTAAATAGATTAGCTGAATTGTGTTTATAGATAGTATATATTCTTCAATCACATGCTACGTCACGAGACACTAGATTTCGGTGAGACTTTAGACTGAGCACAGAACATTAGATATTTGACGGGTAACATACACAGTGTATAAGTATTATGCAATCTTGTACATCAGCAGCTCCCCTTATATTAATTTAAAGCCTGCATGTAACACAGTTGTTACACTTTAGTCTTTCATATTTATTCTGAGCCGCAGTTCCAGGCCGCCGAGCAGAAACCATTCGATTTTTATTAATAATATTACAAAACAATTATATTATTATCTGTAGGAACCATAACTGCGGCTGTTAGCGTATTTATTGTACTAATACTGTATCGAATCGCACTTAGATGTGACTATGAAACGAACAGTGATAATTTAATTTAAAGTTAAGTATATCTAGTTAGTAGCGTTTTTGGATACAATCGTATTGTTGTAAATCATTGAAACATCAATATAAGATCATTTTTATCAAACTCTGCTTTTCATTTGTGCGTAGTTGCACCATAGATTCCCATTATTTTATTGTAAAAAAGCGCGCTGGGCTGACGATATCGTCAAAGTCGCGGGAAACACCTGGATGAGAGCCGCACGGAACCAGGAAGTATGGCAGAAGAAAGAGGATGCCTATAACCAGCAGTAGGTGATTCAGGGCTGAAATGATACTGATGACCTGGGTAAAATGTTCCGACAAATGATACTGATGACCGGGGTAAAATGTTCCAACAAATGATACTGATGACCTGGGTAAAATGTTCCAACAAATGAATCGGGCTAATTTATCGTAACTCAATGTTGACCGTTGCCCGTTGATTCAAATGATTCTAAGAACTTATCTAATAAACATCTTACAAAAATATATACAGGGTGGCAGGGACATTGACGCGCCAACTGTAACCATGGATTCAGCACATGAGTTTAGATCCCATAGCGTCGAAATTATTCGTCGGTTAATAAAAATTATTATTTAAAAAAAATATTGCTGTTCCATACGTTTTGACCGCGTAGGTATTTCACTTTTCTATGAGACAGAAGGTTTTTTTTTTGATACCAACGAAAAATTTCTACGCTTTGGGGTCTAAACTCATGTGCTGAATCCATGGTTACAGTTTGCGCGTCGATGTCCCCGCCACCCTGTATAATTGTATTAAGTAAAAAATCTAATAGACTAAAATAAAAAAAATACCTACTAAAGATAATTGGCTCCACAAATCTATTGGCACAAAGGAAGATAAGGTAAGACGGGAAAGGTTCATACAATAATGAAAGCTGACAAATTGAGAACTTGTAGAACAAAAGGAGCTATTTATTACAATGAACGCATTAATTAATTACTCTTTCGGCGTCATACCCTTCACGACTCGCATTGTTTTACTAATTACTAAAATAAATAAGACTGATTATGATGATCCTTTATTTCAACCGAAAATAATTATTACACTCAGAAATATTGAATGAATACTACACATGCATTGCGATTCTCGATCAATAATTAAAACAACATACATATTACAGCGTGTTTAACGCTTTCCACATAGTACAAGCAATGTCAGGGTATTTAAATTCTACGATCTATTATCGGATAGCCATGGAATAACTCTACTGAATGTTCGGAAACATTACAATGAAATCTTTAATAATTAATACGTTACATCAAATGATTGTGCGAATTGTCGCCCGCTACCTAATATGATTATGTAGACATGTAGTAAGTATAACCTTAAAATTGCTACTTTAATAGCTGCGAATAAATAAAATCATGTACTAAATCTAATAGAAGTGATTTTAAAACATTATAGAAAATATTCAGACTAGTTTTACAAGAAAAGAGTTTTTATTTCTTAAAGGAACATACAGATTTTTTTTTAAAGTCAGTAAAATAAGGGTGGAGCCACAGTTGGTCAGTCTCATCCCTCGCTATCACACAATTCCACGTACTTTACCCGAAAACTACTTGAAAAAATTTATCAGCACCGAAGGCTAATGTGTTCCCATCACTCCCTAATTACTGTGAATGCATCCTTACAAAACAATTATAATATCTAAAATGCACTAAAGAAACAGCTGCAAGTATAAATAAATAAAATAGTAAGAATATCTGAGATCACGAAAGTAATGTGCTTTTAGACTGCAATACTAAAAATAGCCTGTGGAGGATAAATTCCATGACGTGTTAAAATATCAAGTGACTAGTTGATGTAGACTGTACAGTGTGTTTTGATCTTAAAGTAAATATTAATTTCAAATAGCTCATTGACCCACACACGCCAGTGAAGTTCAAATATTGAACCCACTATTAAATCTGCAGTTACACCGCACTAAACATTTAAATTGTGACAAAAATCCGCTCGCGAAAGCCCTTCCTTCCATTAATTTTAATTATGAATCAGTCATCAAAACGGGTGTTAGCAAATTTTTTATTGTCATATCTACCAACAATACTTTTAGAACTTTGTTCTCATTTTAATTTTGCTTTTCTTAAGCCAGTACCTACACCACACTCTTTACCTACCGAGCTCTATGCGGAAACGACACTAAGGGCATATATTATGTATTCACGACAAGGGGCAATTTCCAAATTTTGGATATTATGAGAGTTCGGTACCAACTCCATAGCTTGTCGACGTTTGTATGTCGCCGCAAATATCATGGCCTCCACCACATATAAGAGTATTTCTGCATGCAGTGATTCTGCCACCGTGTCGAGTACAATCGCCCTCAGTCCGATATTGCCAAAGCCACTCCAGCCCAACATTAGCAAGTAAATGGCGACTATTTTCACCATTACTACGCATAGCAGTCCTAACGCCTACGAGCACCACAATAACACAAGTCCCTCTGTTAAACACTAATACTTGCGAGTTGAAAAGCTGAAACAAACTCACTTACCACAGGTCCCTGGTCACACATTCAACCATACACTACATTCCTTCCACTTAAATCATGGCCGATATAGAATCGTTTAACCCATTAAACACCGCGTCGTACAAAATAAGCACATAGAGAAAATAGCCTATAGTCCAAATAAAATACCAATATCTTCCACTTCACACTTCTCTCATGGCAAATTATGACCCCTCACCGCAAATTCCAAATTCATTTTATTAGGTAAAATGAATTTGGAACCTTATTGTTTTTTGCACGATGACAAAAGAATATAAAATTGTGGATTTCTTCGTTTAGAGAGAATTTTGTTATATAGCCCACTAATGTTTTAAATTTCAACCCAGAGTCCGCGATCTTTAATAGATTAACCATGATGATATTTTAGTACTCGTAGTACAAAGCTAAAACTTTAAGACCAAAAAACACTGCATTGAAAATGCCTAACTAACGGTACATGGCTATAATTAAATACTATGAGTAATTAATACTTATGACAATCATCTTAATGTACCTTAATGTCTAACATTTATAATAATATCAATTTCGACAATGTCGCACCGTGAGTAGTATTAATACCTGTATTTTGGACATCACGATAATCGATAAATTATTATATTTCTATAATAAATACGTCCACGGTGCTATCGATGAGTAGATATTCAGAAAGGGTTACACATGAATATATTATGCGGACTTATTCGTCCAGACTCGGTGGGTTGTCTTCGGCGAACGCCACGTGCGGCTTCAGATAGATCAAGAACGCCAGGAGACGATCGTTTTCGGCGTTAGAGCCCCTGTAAGAAGGAACATAACTTATTCATTGAACATTCAACCTTCCAAAAGGATTTTTTAGGCTTAAATAGGAGTTTTCGTTTTTGATAATACACTTTAACCATTTTAACGCGCTGTTCAAATGTATAGCGATTCATCTTGATAAATGCCGAACATTTAATGACTCATCTGTACCTAATAAATTCGCGCCAATAGACAATCCAATATGGCCAATACCTTGTCCCTATTGAAAACCCCTTTAGTAATAAGCTATTCCTCTTTTACATCGGAATTGAACATAACTGGCGAAATGTTGTTCTAAGGTAAGGCTAAGGTGTTCATCTAGCCCTGGGACCTGGAATACAGAAGCGATGTTATGTTTTGGTAGATCTAACCTACCAAAGTGAACTGGTGCAGAGGGAATATGTAATTTTGGTAAATCTGTTCCAAGAGACGGCACGGATGCATCAGTTACGTTAGCTTTAACTCATCTTAGGGAGCTCGAGGACCGGACACACTACAATACGAAGTAGGGGCATAAAAAATGGGCATAAAGCCAAACTGCCGAATAGTTGTTGTGTGTGTGAAAGTATAAAATCTGCATTATTTTTACACTAACGAAATACGTGGGATAAAAATGATTTTGCATAATGATTAAAAGTCGAGTATTATGTCAAAATTATTTAAGAATTATGCAAAGGACATAATCACGAGCTTAGCAGAGCGAGCAGCAAGATCCCAAGCTTTATTGTCTTCTAAATAATCGGAAATATTATAGTACCCTTTTCTACAAAGTTTAGTTTTAATACAGTTTGTTTGTTAGTAAAAACAGAACAATATATAAAGTAAAAGATGTCTGATGAAAAAATAACAATAACTATTTATTCCATGAATACAGCTTTTAAATCGTTTCAATCAAGGTCAATGGAAAGTTTGTTGTAAAAGCGTAAACATTGACCCATGTCCGAGTTGCCTACTCTGTGGAGGTGAGTGCGATGTACAGCCAAATTGTGTTTATTCCTGGTATTTAAAACGACTTCGACAAAGGAGACGGTTATGCATTCAGCGATTTTTTTTTTCGTGTACGTGACCCGATTTATTCAATCTGCCTAGCCATTTCCTAACTATGTTCGGGTCCGCTTCTAATCCAACCGGATGCAGCTGAATACCAGTAGCTTACATGTAGCGACTGCCTATCTTACGTCTACAACCCAGTTACTGGATAAGACTGGTTGTCTGTCTTTTGGGCTTCTGACTACGCGTAAGGACTGTCAAAGATCGAAGGAAACGCAAGTTGTCCGAACAGTGTAGGGGAAAGCCGTACCATATTGTTAACGCTTTGGCAGCACCAGTGCCAGGCGATGGAAGATGTCAAGCATTCGACAAATTCAGTACGTTTCATGTTAGTTCCATATTTCGCAACGTTCATAGTTTTGTATCCCGTACTAAGCCAATAAGATTTACATTGAGTACAGCTGTATCAATCGAATACTTTTATAAGTGCCTTCTGCCGGTCGATTCTGTAAAAATCTCACCGTGAAAACTCAAGTGAAGTGAGCTTGATGCGAGTTGTCAATAGTGAGCATTATTTGGAATGACAGCTCACTCCACGCTCACTTCACCTGAGTTTTCACGGTGAAATGGTTACAGAATCGCACTGCAGTTGACATTTAATTTTTCATTATTTCTTAATTATGCATATTTGTTTTTCCAATTCATTTAAGATATTCGCAAAATGGTCGACCTAAATATTAGATTGACCGAAATAGAATAGAATAGAGATAATAGAATACTTACTCAACATCGATCTCAATAGCCAGTACGGTGTGATGCGGCTTTCCTTCCTCGTCGAACCATCTGGAAATATCCACACAGAATTCAGTGGAGTAACTTTCAATAAAGCATACCTACTTTAACATTAGTATTTTTTTTGTCACTGTCGTGGGTGGATTAAACGACTGTTCTTCATATCATCATCGCAATGAAAAAATGTCCTGGTCTTTTCAATAGGACGCTAGTGCTAGTAAGTTCGGTTCGGCATTTTAGTCTATTCATTATCAGACATCTCGATTGTCGTTTCATCGATCTCTCATATCGTTACTGGAACGAATGCTGATAATGATAACTCATAGGTTAGCTCTGGGCTGACACTATTTAGATGGTCATGATTGATTCCCGCTTCGGGAATCATTATATATCTTCGGGAATACGAACGCGCGATGATGAGATCTAATAGAGAACTGTGGCTGTGGTACAGTCAACAGCAAAAGTAGATGATCAAAATCAGAAATTCAATATTAATGAACGGAGTTCGCGTCAGAACTGTGTGGCGTCGAAGTGATTCAAAAGTATGACACTGAGTCTGAGATACTTTTGAATCACTTCGACGCCACACAGTTCTGACGCGAACTCCGTTCATTAGTATTAAATTTCTGATTTTGATCATCTACTTTTGCTGTTGACTGTACAACCATGGGTGTATTTGCCTATTTTATATTACCATGTTTACAAAATTATAGATCAATTCCATAAAACGTTTCTAAACGTATGAGAGACAAATGACGATCTGAGACTGGAGTGGGTAACCTGACAGAGAGAAAACTTGATGCAAACGCGTAATGATAGGTATTACTACAAAATGCTACTACCGCAGTATTGCTTCTGTGGGTTGTTCCTATGTGATGTTCGTGGTCAGTCGGAAACACGAATATTACCGAAACTCATATAAACACGCTGTATACGTTGCAATACGTACGTTGTATGTTGTTGTTGTCATATGTTGCAATGGTTTATTTTATTTCTTGTTTTGATTGTTGTTTTTATTTACTTATGTATAATTGCATGCTGCAGTGGTAGTTCTCATTACGTCAACGCCGGCTGCCGTTGAAAACCAGCGTTGGGGCTCTGTCTCGTATAGGGTCTTAGCATTATGCTGAGCGGTGGCCGTTTTGCGTGAATGTGACGCATGTTTACCCCCCTGTTTACTTTATATTTTTTTTGTGTGTTTGTTCTTTTTTTTATGCGTCACGTTTGCCGCAAATAAATGTATTTTCTTTCTTTCTTTATACGTACATGTCGGCGAAGGGTGGCGCCGAGCAGGGCGCTACGGCGAGCGCGCGCGGGCGCCGCAGCGGGCTGTGCTCCCCGCGCTCCCCGCCCGCCACCTGCGCCGCGCCCAGCGTCGAGCGCACCACGTGCCAGAACCCGCGCACGGCGGCGCCCACGCCGTCGATACGCTCGATGCGCACCCAGCCTGTAATCATAAACTGATGTTTACTACAATTGAACAAATGGCAATGCAATCTTCAGTGATGTTGACATACGCAACTTTTACTTAAGTGTGAAATTTAAATATTACTGCTTCCTGTGTCCGTGGATTATACGTATTGTAAAGAATGCCATGCCGTCTCACTTTAATATCTATTTTTATTATCTTTATCTAATCTCTCCATAACTTACACACATAAGTGTTCTTCAACAACTAATTTCTCGAGAGAAGCCCTACTCACATAAACATAACATCATCGTCATTTTATGCTATGCGTCCTCTGTTGGACGTAAGTCTCACTTATTAAAAGCAATTATACTCAATGTTCGGCTATTTTCGGACTATTTCGGCACCAAAGAATAGTACCAATAATATCTTTATTCACCTAATTCATAATTTATGAACTTACCAGCTAATGCGGACGGGGCGTCGGGCTGGCAGTTGGCACAGTAGCACCGCACCTGTCCCCACGACACAGCCTGGCGGAGCTCCGGGTACGGCAGCACCAAGTAGTTCCAATACTTCAATACAAGGTGCAAGTGTTCACACCCCTCCCCAGATGCCTCCCACTCAGACTCCAAGCTATGACCCTCCCCACCCTCCTGGTCCAAGCATAGAATGCGATTCAAGTAATGCAAGTACTCGACCGACAGCGACTCAGACCAAAAATCGTCGCGACGCGTCGACTCATCAATGGACGAAGACTGTTCTTCAGTGAGATCGGGCAAGTTCCCAGTCTCCATAGTGAGCGCGTCAATGATCTCGTTGTCCAGATTGTCGACATCGTTAGCCTCCGGGTAGCGGTCGTTGTGGCGGATATTGGTGTCACAGAAGTGCTCGTGCGCGTCATCGCCCACCCGCGAGCCCACGCTGTACGTGTGGCGCAAGCCGCTCGCCCCGTCCTGCTCGTCACTCGCTAGGATGAAGTTGTGCGTCGAGTGGCTCTTCTGAATACAACGATTCACTACCTCATTGTTATCGGCAGGCGGACTGTTGTCTCGCTGTGGCAAATTGAGACTCTGTGCCATCGGGGCCTCAGCTGGAATGTCTTGACTTTTACCCTTACCCTTGACTTTACTTTTCTTTAACTTCTTCTTCACAGAGTTTGTTACAGGCCCTCCAAAAGGTTGCAGCACTGGCAGAGGAATTGGAGTCGGAGTACGGAATGGAAGAGGAGTCGGCACACAGTAGGGCATGAAGCTGAGTCCAGGGCTGGGGCCGGCTGGCATAGGAAGAGGCTCCCAATGGGTGTTGATGAGGTTATCTTGACTGAAAGCTTTCTTTTTCTTCTTTATCTGCGATTCTGGATCAACAGATTCATCGTCAGCTTCCTCGTCAGATCCGTCGTCAAGCGCCTCGTCGCGGTTCTCAGTGATCACCGGCAGATCTAGTGATGCGCCACTCGCAATGACGTAAGGGTGAAGTAACACCGATATCTGAAAATAACGAGAACCAGTCCGTGAGTAGTTTGTATAGTACAAAAGTTAAGTTATATTTCAATACAAGAAATTAATGTTTAGCTAGCTGTCTAGCCTTTTCCCAACTATATTGGGGTCGGCTTCCAGTCTAACCGGATGCAGCTGAATACCAGTACTTTATATATGAAGTTTAATTTATTGTCGTCTCCACCTTGTATATTATAAAGTTAAATCGCGGCAACAGTGGCCTTATAGGCCCCCAGAAGTACAGATAATATATGGACACTTTGGATCCTCCTGCATATGGGCTGGCTCTACATACCTGACAAATCCTGCCGTACAAATCGATGGTCGGGAACACATGGCTGAACCGGCGCGGCACGGTGGCGATACAGCCGACCAACTTGCCGTTGACCTGGAGTATGAGTTCGCTGGTGAAGCGGAAGTGGATGGTGAGGACCGACTGCTCGGTAAGTTCGTCGAGGGCCATACCCATCATGGAGTGGAACTGCGAATGGTAATAGGTCCTTAATTTTGCACACAACTACTCTTCCTGTCTTTGACGACCTCGTTGGTCTAGTGGTAGCAAGCGCTACTGAGCATGGGTTCGATTCCGGGGTCGGAATAGTGTTTTGGGATTATTCCATCAGAAATTTCTCAGTAGCAGGCCGGAATCTAGATGCGTGCCCGATTGATAGCAATATGCTCGCCTCTTATATAATATGGGACTTACTGGCGAAATGAATTCACAAAATAAAAAAAAATCATAACGACAAAGGGGAAAAGTTTATTTCTGACAAGTTTATTGCATGAGCATCTCTTTGATGACACCAACTTGAAAGTAAGTAAACATAAAAAAGTTTTTTGTAATTTTACTTCCAGTTGGCAGGAATATCATGTCTGTCTGTAAGTACCTATAATGAAAAGAACAAGCAACAGGATTTCATAAAATATCTCGGAAAGAGCTAAACTCAAGACTACAGGAGTAATTAAATAGCTCAAATAACTTACAACTCCGTTACATTTATTCGATAAGAAATCGAAAATAGACGACGAAATCATGTGCTACAAACCCTCGTGCTTCGGAACTGCATGCTACGAAACCTTATGCAATAAAACTTGTTGCTACGTAGGACTATAGGTGCACCTCTGCAATAAATGGCCGCAGATCAACACAATTACTACTCCAACTCTATACAAAGTAAAGAAATGAAATTCTTGACAAAATGCTAAATGCAACAAGAATTTTCGGCGTCATTGACTACGAAAACTACAGCTTGGGTTTTTACATCGACATTATTTCATCATCATCATTTCAGCCCGGAATCACCCACTTTTGGGTATAGCCCCAATTTCGTCTGCCATACTTCCCGGTTCTGTGCGTCTCTCATCCAGGTGATTCCCGCGAATTTGGTGATATCGTCAACCCAGCGCGGTTTTGGACGACCTGATTTCACTTCTTCGAAACTTTATTATAACGTTCTGAGCTGTAGCAGACTTGAGACAAGTTTTGTTACTATTATAACGCGTGTAGTTTTTAAATTTGTTTTCTATTCTTGACTAATAGCACCAGCCTCTTCTACATTCAGGGGCAGGCAGGATCATTGATCACCACGCCTGCTCAAGATGGGTTGGCAATTGAAGACTTATATTAACTACTAGCTTTTGCCCGCGACTTCGTCTGCGTGAAATTTCTTCACCCCACTTCGTCGAACCGCATCGCCCGCCTGCGCGATTACTTCCTTATATTAACTTAGCATCCTTTTTTGCCTTTTTTCCATTTTCTCGGCCTCGTAGTGTGAAATTAGATAGCCTTTAACCTTCCTCGAGACTTCGGCTATCGAAAAGTTTTTTCCCACTCCAGAGATACGCATTACAAACAAAAAAAAACAACTCTTCTGCCTTATTGTATTAGTAAGGATAGACGTCTACCAACCCGCGCTGGGCCCGCGTGGATTATGGCCCACTCCCTCTCGAAGAGAAGAGGCCTTTGTCCCAGCAGTGCCAACATTATAGGCTGATAATGCTATAAATAAGTGCAAGGTTCCTCACGAAAACACTTGAGTAAAAATACTTACAAATGTCCCGTTATCATTGAGCAGGTCGCTGGATATGAGCCAGCACGGTGGCTCGATGTGCACGCCGTTGGACGGGGTCTCGAGTGGCAGAACCCCCACCGCGCCGATGGCCACGGTGCCCAACCAATCGTCACACGTTTTGTCAACACGGAACTGCAACAAAGTAACGGTTTATGTGTAGATCTATATGTGGGGATAGATAGAAAAATAACATATTTTATTGTCCAGGTCATACAGGTCTGTTGAGACGACATGATTAGCTTAAAATTACCTACAGCTAGGTTACAATATATTATATGCCAGTGAGCTCCAAACTAGACTAGTTAGTCTGTATCTTTGGGCACGGGATAGATGAATAGATCTAAGGTGCTTCAAGGCGCTCGACAGACTCAAACTCAAAGCATTTATTAAAATCGGACCATTTATAGGCACTTTTGAATTGGTAAGGATTCGGTCAGTCAGAAAGATGAAGTTAGTTGCTCATTCTAAAGCGTAGTTAGTTTCTATTACACTCTTTTAAATCAAAATATTTTATAAAATATTGTTTACATCATCCATGTTAAAATTATAGTCACATATTGTGAGAACGATGTAGAAAGAATACGTTAAAAGCGTTCAGAGAATGAGAAAAGAGATGAATAGTCCCAACTAACGGCGCCCGAACATGACGCATGGATCAGTACCATTCAGCGCAACCATTTTGAAGGGAACCGAATAAGCCAACACGTGGGCCGCCATCAGTGACCCGGCGGCGTTAATTCCGATTTTGGCCACGCGCCAAAAGACCTTTGTACAGCTTGATCTTGTGTACTGCACGTCAGTGGTCACAAAAACAGTAGGTACGATCTCTTATTCTATTTAAACTGCGTACTTCGCTATGCCAGCCCAAGGTCAGTGTTACTACCGAATTGCGATCAACTGTGCATATTAAACGGTTTCGTGGCAGATTGACGCACAGCCTACATTCATTTGCTAGGCATTGACACAGACAATAAATGTTTTGATGTAGAACAATCCTTCACACGCGATTCTGATTATGCCGACACTGTGCTGATTATCGGGGCGATTAAGTTCCTACACTCTGACTATCCTAATAATCAACAAAAACAGATCTTTTTATGTACTCTAATTAGGTTATTTTATCTTTTTCCCTGGCAAGTACACGACTGTCCAAAAAGATCTTTTATCATTTACTTTATAATTGCAGAAAAATATACTTGTACCTACGAATATTTTTAATAATTTTATTAATGATCATAATAATTATGATTTACGTAAAGATGTGACAAAATGTATTCGCAAAATAGGATGAATAACAGTCACCAGCAGCCCAGCAATACGAATTATTAATGTCAGGGCTGATTTTTCAATCGATAGATATTTTTTATTCGTGGAATAAAATTGACTTTAGACAGATTTTGTATGGAAGAACTGTCAAAAATTCCAAATTATTCGTCGGATAAAGATATTTCGCGTTGGAAAAATTAGCTAAGAAAAATTACCATTATACTAGGTTATATTATGAGAATATAATATACCTAATAAGAAACAATAATCTTTACCTACTTTTTTGAAGTGAAAACTTCTTTAGCGGCGTTGTGCACGTTTGTTGTGATGGGTAAAAAATGTTAAACTCGCGTCAAAATTCGTAAGACGGAGCTCGCGTCAGGACACGTGACCTGATCTAAAATTCGTAAGACGGAGGGAGAGTAGACCGCATTCCAAAATATCAAAAATGCACAACGTTAATATTCAAGTTTTCACTTCTGCCGGCACTCCCGGAGTGCAACCCGTTTTTTTTTGGTTTGAATGAAACCTACGGGTGGTCTTATTATCTTGCAATACCTACATTTACTAGCTGTTTTAATATGCATAGCTTGTCTTATTGAACTAAGGGCTGATTATTCAATCATCTGATAACTTTATTCGAGGAATATTTTTGAAATTTTGACAGTCATTTCAAACAAAACCTGTCAAACGTCAATTTTATTCTTCGAATTAAAGTTATCTGGCGATGGAAAAATCAGCCCTAAGTCCCGCTTCTTCAATTGTCATATAACTTTTAACTGAAGATTAAATACGACATATTTTCGCGGATGTCAAACCGCAATTTTTATTAATCAGAGAAATGTTATCTGAAGGCTATAAAGCGTAAAAGTATATAACAATATTACATTCGCAAACAAAAACATATCGTATTGAACGCTTATGCTCGGCGTTTATTTACGCGTGATGAAAATGTTCGCTATGACTGTAGTTTTCTCAGCAAATATCTTTTTATTTCGCTTTGAGATTTTATGAAAGAATATTAATAGCAAAACAGGCGCTATGCTAGTAGGAAGATAAGGGGGCAGGGGTTTAGATCTGCTAAGCAAGGATTACTCCTCGATTACTCTTAAAAATAGAAAGGAGACGGATACGCTTTCATACAATTTTGGGCCTGGATGTAAAAAGATGAAATTGGTGTCAATTGATAGCTACTATATTAACAAACACTCACTGAAAATTTTGCAGATTTTGGCAATCTGGAAGCTGAGATAAAAGAGATTTAGGAAAAGTGAGGTTACGTAACAATCTGTATAGTAACCGGCATGAGTCGTGAGCACAAACTGACACCTGCGCAGTAGTGCATTTTGCGGTCTCTTTGGCGGAATGAAGAAGGCGGGGGGCACCGAGGCTGCACGCGATTGGTTCGTCTGTCGATGCTCGTCGTCTATTGGACTCTCACATGTCATTCGGCTACTGTACACTTTCGTGCACTTTTAATGACTTACGTTTTTAATTTTGAAATAGTTTATTTTTGTTAATTCGTATTTGTTAAGTCAAAGTAACGGTTAAATTGGTTTCTTCACTATTTTAGCAGTTACTTGAATGAAGAAAACATTTTCTGTACTATCAGTAAAGGTCAAGTAAAAGTTAATACTTTGACTGATTGTGTTGATGAAGAAACTGGCCGTAAGTCACAAAGGCCTACAACATTACTGTATCAAAGTAAAATTTCAAGTACCACTAATATTTTAATTATATTGTATTGTAATTTGAGCAAAAGCGGTACTTACTAAATAAATTTGGCCGAAAGTGTACAATGCGCGAGCTTACCCCCACTACAGCCCATCTGTGCTCACGACTCGTGCCGGTCATTATACCTAACAGCCGATTTTTGAAGTGCGATTGTCATTTCTTACCCGACTGCCGAAGGAGGGTAATGGGTTTATCAGTATATGTAGGTATGTATATTTGTATGTATTTATGTTTGTTCCTCTGTAGCGTTCTAGAGACCAAACGCGTAAGCCGATTTTGGTGATTTTTACGTCAATCGATTCGTCTTAACCTTGCGAGTGTCACTGGCTAGATAAAAATTGAAAAAATGGCGGCTTTTGGGCGCCATAGGATTGTGGGGGGCCCATTTTTTCTTTTCTTCCAAACTGATCGTGTGCGGTATCAAAATAAAGGGTTTTAAGAGGTGATTTAAAAATATATAAAACAAATATAAACCAGATGTATCCTTCGATTACACAGCATGATATTCTTCTCGTTTACGTCTTTTTAGTTGGCTTAGCAGTCGGGTTTTTGATTTTTTTAATGAATTATTTTTTTATAATTTAGATAGGATGTTAAGTACTTAAATATATTTTGTAGAGTGGGAAGGAGATGGTGTTTAAAAATGAAAATCGTTTTTTATTAATATTTTTTATTCATCTTCAATTATAACAAGAATCTCATCTAGAAATTGTGCAGGTGGTGCTATATTTTCTTGGTACCTAGCCCAACTAAGGTACCATATTATTGACATAACATGGGCGCAGCAGCCTACAGTCCGTTTGCCTACGATGCAGTTACAATAATATTTTAATATTGCTTCCCTACAGTCACGTTCCCTACGTCAGCAGCAAGAACTTGAACTTGTACTGGTGGCTGTATTTCTTCAATTTGGCTTGCTTGGGAAGAAGTTTATGGGCGAGAGGTCATATGGACAGCAGCTCTGTCTGCAGCGACCCAACAAATATGGCATATGCGACTGGTTACTTCTATCTGCAACAAACGATACATGATCATTTAAGTATTTAAAAAATCTATTTGAATTACAACCAAAGCATTTCTAAAACACAATGTAAACTCAGCGTGTGATTCAACTTACAGCTTTAGGCATAATCCACTCTTGAATATAACATTATAAATTCTCAATTCACGAGGTGAGCCAGTGTGAAGTAAATGGCTGACTCTAGACGCAAGAGAACGTCCACATCGGAGACAAACACTATGGTGGCCAAGATGTCTAGGTTCACCAAGAGGTGATCTTTGAGCCAAGTCCCAGCAAGCGTGGCAAACATGGTCACTGCTGTTTACCTGAAAGACGCAAAAAGTTTTTAATAACAGATAAGATGATTGCTTTTTAAAAAATCTACCTACTCAGGCAGAATGTACCCGGCTCACTATATTTTTATAACAACTTTAATGTACAATACCTATGTTCTATGCGAATAAATGATTTGATTTGATTTACTCTGGCCGATAGTTACTTAGTTCAATATAATGTATCTTTATGTGGCTTTTAAATGTTTACCTATCTATACTTTATTATTTTATTAGTGTAATGGCGAAGGAAACATACATTTACTTATAACACTAAAGATTGCAAGCCAGCGTAGTAGACACTGGTGAGCTAATAAACAAGAAGTGATTAAGTATGTACTTACAAATTGTGGTGCACGCCATTGTCGAATCATTGCTCATATCATTTCGTCATCCAAAACGCGAAGACCTAGTGTATTACAGCGACTAGTCGCTATGCCACAATTTACACAACGATCCATGATGTCAATCAATATCCAATCGGTAGGTCGTTCGTAGAATCCAAAATAACAAGTCCAAGTTCAACGTTTAAGCGGGGTTCTCCGTGTCCGGTATGGAAGCAAGGCAAGGGTCGTACAACAAGGAAGATCAGAAGTCTGTAGGAAAGCAGGGGTCGAGGAAATATCAATAAAAGTATGGGAGGAAACACTCAAAACGCACACGCCTACGATACGAACGAGTCGAGTGTCGATGTCAATTGTCATGTCATTCATGTCAACTGTCAAGTCAGAGTTACCACAGAGTACCACAGGTTAAAAATACCATAATCGATTAGTAAACGTGAATTGATATAACTTAATTAATAATTATGTAGATATTTAATTCGTTTAAACTCTCAATAGGTACTTTAATTCTAACAGATTTAATTATTTTAATTGAATTAATCATCTGGTGAAAGCATTTTCGTAAATAGTATGAACTCTGTAACGTTAATCGATTATAATTGAATCGATATTACAATTACTTCGGAACCTTATCTTAATTATTGGATTTCTCATTTTCCAGATTGTAAATTGAGTTGATTTTTCACATTTTGAAATAGAAAAATATAACCTTTTTTTTAAGCCATACCTCAACTTATTACAATCAGGCCCAGAAATCCCCGTCTCCTTTAGTTATTATTGAAAGGGAAATTAGATATCAATTTTTACGTGTGAGTAAAAATGATGGTTTTTTGATGACATATCGGCTCAGCGAGACATTTAACCAAGATCTTGAAATCTACAATTCCCTAATATTTATAATTTTATTTCACCTCAAAATCGCTTCGCTTTTGGGCAACAATTATTGCAATTCGCAGCTGATAAGAGTAATTCGCATCGGTTTAACGTAAAGAATTTAAAAAGAAATGGTTCATATGCTTTGTTACTTACCCTGAAGTTATGTCCGCGACGCAGTGGCTGACTGATGACCGCAATACCGTCTTTATATCCCCTTAAACGTGCCGCCACCGTATCTGGAATAAAAGAAAGTACAAGGTTGATTATTATTGGGGCTCTATGATTAGATGATTACGCAGGGTTGCTACGTATTCAAATTGGGTGGGGCAGAGATATTAGATACATTTATTGATTACGGGCATTTTGCTGCAGGTGACCAGTGTTTGCTTGAACGCGAGTTTTATAGTGATAAGTACTTATATTCTTACTAAAAGGCCATAACGAAGATGTTTCATTTACCTGAGCTGCACAGCCTTATATTCTTTCCATGTATATTGTAAAAAGTGTAGGGGAGTGGGGCTCGGCGCGGAATAGGCTTTACGACGGTTTGTGTTGGTTCACTGGACCCTTCGGCGGGGGGCTCGTCCTGGCTTTCCGAGCCTTCCTCTTCAGCGCTGGTACTGGCACCGGCACCGGCACCGGCATCCGCGCCCTGGGTGGAGCTGGCACCGCCGTCAGTCGCCGCAGAAGTGGAAGGCTCAGCAGACGTCGAGGCCACCGGGGCGTTAGCAGCGGGCGGGGCAGAGCCGTGCTTGCCCTTGCCTTTACCCTTGCTCCTGGCTTGCTCCCTAGCTTGCTCGCGAGCTGCAGCGCGAGCTTGAGCTTGAGCCTCCGCAGCGGCATTGGCAGCGTCAGCTGCGATCTTGGCGTATTTGCCCTTTAGAATGGGCTGCTTGCTCTTGCGACCCATCGCGTCCTCTTCAGCGGATGCGTCCTCTTCTGTCGGTAGTTGTTCTTCAGGCTCCGGGGAGTCCTCACTGGAAAACTCGTCGTCCGGGTAGTCTACCGTTCGCTCGGCAGTCCGAGGGTCACTCACTGGACACTGCGCACCCACTACGTTCGTGATATTAGGTTCAAACACGTCTTCTTGGCAAATATGAGTTGCCGAGAAGAGCGGCGGTGCTGTTAGATGCTTCGGGTAGTCGTCGCTGTCGTTGGGAACTGAAATAATACAATTTTATATTATAATAAAAGATTAAATTTCTTACATCTTACCTACTCTACTTATCATTCTAGTAAAGGCTGAGGAAGTCTGTATGAGTATTTAGAATAAATCTGAAACTCTTGGATGTGTAAATAAGTTGTAATATTATAAAGCCTGCTTCTGAAGTACGAGGATGCTTCTAATCCTAGGAAGTTCCTAACTTTTGTGTTGGATCTTCTTTCTCAGTTTATCTTGGAAATCATGGTAAAGGAAAACATGGAACACACAGCTAGCGTGGCGATTAATGTTCGTGCAGTGGTACCCTGCAGTGGCTTTCACGGTCAATATCAATAGCAGCAGTGAACTGTATCGCTGGTCTAATGTCGTGAGCGCGACTGCTAAGCTAGGATCTTGGGTTCGATCCCCAAGTTGAGCAGGATTATTAGGTTTTTTCTTAGGAAAATCCGAGTAACAGTCCGGAGTCTGGATTGATGACTAGTTAATGATTATTGCAATAATTCTTTTAATTAAAAATTTACAACATATTCTGGTTTATTAAGTAGTTTTATTATTCTTAATTAACATCTCTTAGGAGGAATATTTAACTATTCATAAGGCATTGTCAAGAAAAAATAACCCACATTGTGTCTATCTCTTTGATGTCAGCTCTATGTGTTGTACTGTAAGAGGTTATGTATTAACATCACTCTCACTTACTGACATGCATAACACCACTTATAAAAGCTTAACATTCTCAATAGTTGTTTTATTAGTCCACAGAGTCAACAAATTAGAGCTAAAAGGGTAGCCAACTTCTTCGTATGTTTTCTAATAAAGTTTGTTCTGTTTTATCAGACCAGCACCCTAATTACCACAATCAATCTCATTCTGAATCATTTTGAAGGATATTGCTAAACCATTGCTTCATACGTTCAAAAAATGTGTCATGTGTCTGCTCAACAACGTAAATACTTAACGCAATAAATGTTCTTGAACTGTCAAAATGAAACCGATTCCGATTGATCGTGTGTTACGCAATTAGGGTGCAGGAATATATCGTAAAATTGAATAAGCGCTTTAGCTGTATGTATCACCATCATCTGGTCATGTACACATATTCAAGCAAATAAACGATTTGATATGATGGCAATTGACTCGGAATACATGTCTTAAACTTAACTGGCGCAAAGAGAGTATACTCTACGTACCTCTGTATAATGGCGAGCTGGCGTGATGTTGTTGCGTATGTGACAAGCCGATAACTGTCGATATTTGTAACGTAGTATGCAGTATGCACGAGGGCCTGAAGGGCTACTGCGCAGTACAATTGACCGCTGACTGGGGCAAGCAACGGATAAATAAGTGAATGAGCATAGGTGGGTTAGCTCAGTCACTTGGAGAAAAATACTACTGATCGGCCGCGTCTAGTAATATTACTTTACAATACGTGTGACTTAAGTAGTCCAAATTAAAAATGGAATACTTAAGTCACAGAAAAGCGTGACCTAAGTGCGGGTTTAGGTCACACAGTGCCATAAAAACTTTTTTTTTTACTTACTTGTTTGTTGATTCAGTCCAAGGTTGCCCTGGGCTAGAGCTTGTATCTTCGTGATATGACCGTAGATTTCAATGACCACGTACACTTTCTGTTTAAACAAATAGAAACATAACGATCATTTTGTGTTTCATATAACACGTCAAGGCAATCAACGTGAAATTTACCTTTTTTTAAACTCCGTGATTATTATATTAAAACCTCTGTATTTGTAATCGGTTAAGTATACGGTTGCAGTGAATGTAGTGAGTGATTTACTAGTACTTGGATGGATGGATATAGATATACATATCAAGCCCTTAGTCAGAGCTACCTACAAACGTCTGACAGTGACCACGATCAGTGTAACACTGTCCAAAGTTCGAGATAAAAAAGGTAAATTTCCCTTTAATTCTATAGCATTATATGTTTGTTAATGAAATTGTTTACCGTCTAGAACTTAAATTAAAAGCAAATTATAAAGCATATACATATTTAAGCATTTACTATAAAAGCAGCATGCTCCTTTTACAGGAGAATACAGGGGATACACCACATGCAATTTGGTGACAAAAAATAAAATGGAATTACGATTTCTGAAGTACCTAATCGTCACAAAGGATCGGAATAAGTGAATATTTTAGTGAAATATTCACAATATGATACCCACAGGGCGGCAGGGACCTCGACGCGCAAACTGTAACCCTGAATTCGGCACATGATTCTAGACACCTTTTTTTTTGGATGGGAAATCATCAAATAACCTCTCCCGCTATGGGGTGAGCGGAACGGCGTGTCAGACTTTTACTGACTAAAACCCACCCATATTCCTTCGGTTGCCTGTGGTGCCAGGGGCCACGGTATCTCTTTCGAACAACCCGCGGCCCTGGCAGATTCTAGACGGAGCGTAGAATTTTTTCGCCGGTCATCAAAAAAAAACTTGCACTTTTTTTAACAAAAGAATTATAATTTTAACTCACGGGGTTTAGAATCATGTATTGAAAATCCATGGTTTTAGTTTGTGCGTCGATGTCCCTGCCTTCCCACCATATTCTACTAAAATACCACGTCTTCCTAGATCTTCGTCTGTAACTGACCTCCATTGTATTTTGTGTAACAATGAATTTAGCGTTACATACATTAAACAAAACGAAGCCTCTAGTAAATACCGCTATTCAAATTGAAGGCACAATAACGTGATATTTTCGTTATTTTTCCTCCAAATTTAATTGCGTAGACCCGAGTCTCAGTTTTCCATAAAGTATACAAATCGCATGAAAAAATCATATAGCAATGCTATATGAAATCTAGAGGATTAATATATTTTTTAAATAGCTTGATGAGACTTAATTACAATTATTTTTCTATTTCCATTCAATACAACTTATGTTTGGTATATTGAATGGGTGAAGCTACCGCCGGTTCGGAAGATGATTCGAAGCCTACTGAAGAGAACCGGCACCTTCAGTAGTGACTAATGTATCAATACAGTTATACCCCGACTTACATGCTTAAATTCGGCCCCGCCCAAGCTGTCACTTCTGCGGTCCACGTTTCATTTCTTCGCATCCCCTTCATAACATCTCTCTACCCTACACCTATCCTATTTTTCATCCTCATATTTTCAGGGCATGACTGTATGATCCCTTGGATTATTTTGTCTTGCCCAGCATATCGTCAATATAAATACGTACTTAATAAAATAAACAATACATATACGTACATAAAAACATTTCCATAAAAAATACTGTGTGTACTCAAATTGAAATACCTAAAACTGCAAGATACCTGTGCTATTTTTAATAAGAACACATTGTAGGTACTTGAAACTAAACCATAAGTACTGGGTAAGCAATGTAATTATTTTATATCTAGGGCCTTCCTAAATTAGCCCCTCGCTCGCATATAATATGATTAGTTGTGTAATTCAGCATGATACCTGTCATGGTCATCTACCGAACACAATCCGGACTGATAATGAGCCAACAATTGGATTAATTCCACCTACAAACTACACTAAAGGTGGCTGGCTTTACAGTCGGCTAATTAAGTTGCAAGTTTGACCGTTGCGAGCATGTAACGTGTATTTTGACGGATATGATTGTAGCACGCTATCCATACATTATCAAACGAGGCACCAGTACTACACTCTTGTACCTAACTTTTTAAAGGCTAATGACGTTCGATCGTAGCGTGTGTAGTTGCCCTTACGACTACGTAACTATAAATGACAAATCGTGAAGTGCGCTTTTGAAGCGCCTAGACATAATTAAATTAATAATAAAAATAGCAATGAGCTTTAATGATATTATTTAAAACGCTAATCATACTTCTAATAAAATTGCTCGCTATAATGACATGAGTCTTCTAGCAACCTAATTATTTATTAAAGTGAAATCTAGTAGATTTGAATAAGAGCAAGAGCAAGCCATGAATGAGGTGATTAAATTGATTTCTTAAAATATTATTTGTATTGATTATAAATTAGCTAAATAAGCTTGAGCTACTAATTTAAATTGGTTTAAATAAATTCCACATTATTTTTACTGTAATGTCGGAAGAATGTCATTTTTTAACTTTCTTCGACTTTCCTACACAAAGAGAGACAATATCGATGTTCATAAGCTTTTTCGGCAGTTCAGCGGATATGGGGATACGGGGGAAACCATGACGTCGTATTACCAGTTAGTTCAAGCGCTGCATACGAACTTCTTTGCTAATTCCATGTTTTAATTAAATTATTTATGAATTAGCATCTTCGTTCTTTTTGAGCGCGTAAACTGTACTGCATGGAACATGAATGGATGGAATGTGTCATGGTATGGCCCCGTAGCAGCAGGGTGGCAAGCATATAGCGTACAAGCATAAGGATCGTATAAGCATATAATGCAAATGCAAACCACCGAAAAAGCCTTGTCCACTAAGTCGCTGAAGGCGAAACTATTCTACATCAATTATTTACACCTATGCTTTATATAAGAGATCCGTGTATTTATAATCAGTTGTATTTATTTAAATTACATACGTAGGTAGATATCACTGCAGAATTCCTATTGGTAGCCGTGTTTCACAGTTTATCGGAATACCTGCCTATCTTCGATTAAAGACAGTGCATTTTGACATCCACACAGTTCAGTCTGACAACTCGGGAAATTAAACGGCTCAATATCACCAGCGAGCCTTACAACATTTGTCTGCATAAAATGCTCGCATACACCCCAAATAATTGGACAACACACTGGTTAACGCAATTCGCTCAGCGACGAATCAATTTAGTTATGCCAGTAATTTATTAAGGGTATCACTCCCATTTTGCCCCACAATTATTTAGATTTCAAGGGCGCGAAAGGAGTTTTAAATTTTGAATGCTAACAACTCCAGCATATTGGACCTAAATTGTCAATTAAAATACAACAACAATGTCCTCGCACCTGTTTCGTTTATCGCCCTTCGGGCCAACACAGAAATGTAAGGATTCATTGTTTCGTCGAAGCATTGAAATATGTTTATTCAGTTTTGCCCCGGCCCAAGCGGAAAATTTGTCACGAGGGGAAGAAGCCAATTTTAACAGGAACAAAGCTTCAGGACAAAACATAACTTCCCTTAAAAAAATAAACCAAGTATTTTCTTGTTTCACTTTCATGAAAAGGGAAATACGCTAGTATTCATTTATTTTTATATAAAATGCTGTCATTGCTATTTCAAGCTATTTTAAAAATATTGATAATAGGAATTATCGCGTTATTTCAGTCTGGTCAACATGTGCTGTCTTTGCCGTGATCTATATCTAGTTTTATAATACATAGATACCTTTTTATAGTATTTTACATAAATACATACTGTAAAAACTGTTGTCATATGCGATGACCCAACATGGTGAAATAAATAAAAAATATGGTTTCATAATAAATAATGTAACATAAAATACGTATGTTTGATTATAAATCGTCTTAATTCGTTTTAATTGTGCCTACAAGCAAGATGACCAAAATACCTTGCCATGGTGTACCTTATTGATTTTGAAGAGACTGTGCCATGTCTTCTTCCATTAAAACCCACATCCATTCGCACAAACATTTTACAACGTCCACCACGGCAAAAAGAAAACAAGTGCCCAGTGTTGCAAGTAGGTTAGTTGTTCAGTCATAGGCCAGGTTGAATGTCAGTAATCGCGGACTATTTGCAAAGCTTCCACTGCTAGACTCAGGATGGCGCCGTGGCACGGTGCACGGCACATCCTGGGTCTAGGTGCACGGGCTGGTTATCCCGCCACCCGTCGGTCGCCAGGCGCCTCGTTGGTATTTGCAGGGTGCACCGCGTGCAGGTGAGGTTGGCTTTCGGACAAGTTCCTTTACACCCCTCTGTTGTTTTACTTGACTTCAAACATTTATTTCGATTAAATATTTCAAATACATTTCATAAGTGATTAAATTGATTGAATGATTTTATAATTTCAAAGACAACAACTACTATACTCTACAAAGCGGATACAATGTCAAGTATTACATCATTTCTAAAGCTCAAACTGTCACCCAACCCTAGGCCATCTGGGTTACATAACAGGAGAAACGTGTATCAATTCCCGCCTTATTAATACTAACGTCGGGAACTTTCTCGAAAGCCGTGTCGAGTTGTTCTGAGTTGTAGTAGACGAGTACGCGCGAGTCGCTGACTTTCTTGAGACCGATCCTGTCTCCGGGACGCAGCCACTCGAACGATGGGACAAACGAGACCAACTCTTGTTTCCGGGTACCTGGCTGCGAATATTTCATGTATCGCCCTGAAAAATAATATAAACGTATTCGAAAATGGTACCCACAACAGACTAATACATTGAAGTAGGAACACAGTGCGAGGTCGCTGCTAGTCTGTGCGAGAAACAGGCGTGAGACCATACTTACTTACGAGTGCGTCTGTTACCACGGTAAAGGCCAAGTCGCTAAACACATGTGACACATGGGCATTTAATCGCGGGATCGGAGATGATCAAGCTACCTACAGTTCAGTGATAAAAAAAAACAAAACAAACATTGAAAAAGTAGGCGGTTGCATGACTGAAGTTCGCGTCACGTCCTCCAGCTACTTTCAAGGGTTCATAATATCTGAGCCCGTTACAAAAACATTTGTTGTTTTTCATGGTTCTGTTAAATAATTGAAACTAAGCAGCGGGTAAATTAACTCAAAATCAATAGTTATCATTTTTAAAGACCCTGATTAATTTTACCGACAAATCAAGTCACAACATTTTAACAACGGCTAGTGTGTTACCATCTATATACGCGGTGAAATGCGGCAAGCAGGCGATGCTGGGGGGCAGACTGCGGTTCACGTGCGCGTTCAATATGTTGATGTCCGTGATCCCTATGCGGAAGCTGCCAGCGTAAGACGTTTTACAATCGATGATCTTTATCTGTCAAACGATTTATTATTAGGTATGTTTAGGAACACAAATATTTATATTTATATTATTTTTCAAATAGACCTGTTCAGGTGAACTTATAGGCTCATACCTCAAATAATTCCCCCAGGGCAAGATGAGCCGAACTGAACACCAGAGCTGCCATCGGGTCAGTCGTCAAACGACGCGCGACGGAGTAGTCGTGCATCAAACAAACGTTGTCGCCGGAATATTCAGAGAAACTCCTACAAAGTAATATAAACGTTACCAGATATTTCTTACAGGCTTTTGCAGCGTGTGAATCATTTGTAACCAACAAAAAAAAGGGTCGTCACTTACCAATATGGCGGAGGCGGCGACGACAAAGCCCTCGAGTTACTCAACATAGAGTTGTCAGAATTAGTACAACCGTTATAATTGAACGCTCTTTCCTCGTTTTGCATTATGGTCACCTGTAAAAAATGTACTATACACTTTACACCCTGCACTATTCATAATTAAAGACGACTAAATAATTAATGAATACATTTTCATACCTGTGTACACTGCCCATATAGATCAACGACGGCGTATATGTTAAGATGGGGCACGTACCAAGCCTTGCCCATGTCCATTCCGTCCAGATAGTAATGCAGGCTGCGATCAGCGTGCCACATCATACCTGTTTGCGTACAAGAAATAAGCAAAAAACATATAACAATCGACTGAGTCGATTAAAGGAAGAGGCCCCAACACAGGCGAGCAATGGAACGAAGAAGAAAAGCGTTAAGCATGAATGTGGATGGTGAAGGAAGGATGATATGAGTAAACAGAAAAAGATGACAGCTGATCGAGAGAGAGAGAGGGAGAGAGATAGAGAGATGAATGAAAAGAAACGACAGACGCAATGATACACCCCAAATAAATTGATATAATGGCATTCGAATGATGAGTGAAGCTTATGATACACCATGCAGCGTCATCCCGACTCGAACACGACAGAACAGGATCTACCATGTTATCCTTTACCTAACTATACGATTACTTACCAACGCGACTTCCAACAGTAAGCGTATCCAGATCAAGCGGATATCCGCTGCGCACGCACTCCCCATCCTTCATCATGGCTGCCCCGCTCAGTATGTACGTGTCCCAGTTGAGGTCGGTAGCTGTTCCCGCGATGGCCCCGACTCCCCCGCTCGCCTCCAAGTCATCCGGACGTATGGCCGTCACACCTGTGTAGTAAGCTGAGGTTAGCCAGCTTCGCGGGATGTGGCAACGTCATCAGTATTTTTGCTATATTATTATGGATGTGACAGTTTGTGCCGATGTCCGATACTACACGTTTAAACAGATTTGGATAGATATTGGCACTATGTAATGCATGAACAAAGGATCTCTATTATCAGGGAACATGAAGTTCCTCTAGGATGCGAGTGAAACTGAGAGCAACAGCTACTTAAAATCTAAATCGGTAAATCAATAAACTTTTCTTATTTCAAAATTCAACCACTTCTCACTCAATAAATCGGTACGTAACTCAGACTATGCGTAAGGTCTGTAATAGAAAACATACAAATGTAATCATCCCCTTACCAATCTCGAGGCTGCCAATCCAGCAGTCGACCATTTTGTCGATGCGTAGTTCAAACATGTCACATTCACGGAGAGGTCGCGAGCTGAACAGCACTGCGTCGTTGAACTCCGAGTAGACGGTGGCGCGCCAAGCCGTCAGGCGGTTGCGACTGAGACGCGCGTTGCGACCGTGCACGCGGTGGAAACACATCTCGCTGGACAAACATGACATTTTTATTGCATCTGCTGTACTTTTATGTGTGAAATAAAGATGACATAGGTCATTCAAATATACTAATTATTTAAAATTGCCGATTATGATGTAGTTATAAAAGTCACATTTGAACCTTATGTAATCTGAAATAAACACGTAACAATGTTCTGAATACTTACGGAAATATAGTAGCATTCGATTCCGTAGATAATGGCGATTCGGGAGAATAGATCGGTGGTGGAGCGTACTCATCCACGATTGTCGCCTGTGCGGCGCGGCCGTACAAATCTAAGTAGACGAGAATGTATTGTTATAGGACTAGATATAAATAGTAGAAGCTTCATTTATTATTTGGCTGTTTATATGCAAATGTCCGCAATGACGTAAAACCCATAATGAGAACAGCCCAAGATGTTAATAACCGCTTAATTGGAAATAATACGACTGAATACTTCTGCCTCTTCTACTCATTATGTCAAAGGGGTAAAAAATGAAATAAAACTCACCTATAATGCCAAACACGTGTTCAGGTACATTAAAAGCGGCCGGCCCCTGATCCACGCCGTTTACGAAAAAATGTAGTATGCCCAGTTCTTTGCGCATTACACCCACGGTGTCCCCTTCCTATGACGTCACACAAATGTATTGCAATAGGCATAAAAGGTATAGAAAAGAAATATTAAAGGTTAAAGTGAAACTTACCACAAGTTTGTTAAGGTTTCTGACGTACTGTGGAATTACGATGGAACCATCGCGGATTACGTCTTCTCCGGTCACAGCCCACGTGCCGGATCTAGGGAGGAAGAATTTATGAATTACGACTCCATAGCCCCAACTATGTGAGCTAAGCATTACTTGGACAAAGACAGAAAGACAGTTAGACGAAGAGGACTTACTTTGCATTGCTCATTTTGAATGGAAACTTTATATCATTAGAAGAATGCTGCGTGACTCCAATTTCAATGCTTCCAGCCCACTTCGGAATAACGAGATCGAGACGTACTTGGAACAGTTCGTTGGTCCTCAAAGTACGGTTCGTCATTACGATTCCGTTGTTGAAGTACTTGAAAGCACTGAAAAATGTTGAAAATCTGAGTAAAAGTTCACTGAAAAGTTACGTAATTTTTAGTAAAAGCTAAAATTGATACTTACTTAGGCCTATGAGCAGTCTTACCATCGTTAATAATAATAACATTCGAATCACGCAGCGTATGAAATAAAAGGCTCTCTTCATCTATTCTTGGTCTAAACCTGCCTGGAAACATGAGAGTAAATAATAAATCACCCTGAATATAAAATGCGAAATGTTTTCGGGCCTCGCAGGGAGAATGACGTGGGTACTTACTTGGTGCAGGGATTTCAGGTGAAGCGAGCACGAGTGGTGGGTTGTTGATGTTGCTGTCAATATCTTCGCATGGATCCACTATTGACACCTGGCAAAACAAAATTCCATGCAAAATTACTTTTTTTTTTTATATTATCTGAAAACCTGGTTGACCAAAATTCAAACACTGACAACCGAAATTTAGACGGCTCTAGAAAACGAGGGTATAAGTATATAGTATAAGTGAACAAAAACTAACTTTGACGGTCATGCCGTACAGATCCACCACTCCCCAGACTTGTTGGTCTACTTTGTCAGTAGCAACTCCTTGATCGACACCATTGATGAAATAGTGCAATTTGCCATTGCTCTTTCTCATCATACCAACTGTGTCGCCTTCCTATAAAAAAATACACATGAAATTCACCTTCATTCAGACACAAAAAGAACGAACAATTTAAACCAATATTTATGAATCAAATCATTGAATAATTTTGATGGAGACATATAATTGATGGGTGGAAAGCAGCTTACCCTAAGTTCATCAAGGTTGAAGTTGCCATACTCCATGCAAGTTCCGTGCCCGTTGAGAAGCACCTTGCATCCGGACATCATGATAGTCCCGGAGTCCATGTTAGTCATCGTGGATGGGAATCGTATGGTGGCTGGATTGTGGGTTGTTACACCAACCTGTGTTAATTACTTATTTAAATCCAGTCAGCCAGAAACGATTAAACAGGTGGCTGACGATAATAAAAGCTTGTAAAAAGGATACCTAACATAATTTAAATGTTCTAACTTATCAAAGTTGTTAAACATCTGGATGAATTGCGGCACAAGTTCCGCGTTCGTCATCGTAGGTATCGTTCAAACCCCGCATGACGTCACAACACGAATGTCGGTTGTTTATGTAACTTTGGGAGCTAGTTTAAGGGAATAGTTTGCTTATTATTTGCCCTACCTCGATGCTGCCGCTCCACTTATCCACGAGTCTATCTATGCGTATCTCAAACAACTCGTTGTCGTAGAGTGGACGATGCGTCATCACCACGCCATTGTTGTAGTCGTCCAGTGGACGAGCTCGCTCCGCAGTCCTATTATCAATACTATAATTTAACATAAACATTTTGTTTCCCTATCACATCGGATCATAAACAGATACGTTTGAACGTCAGCTTCAGTGCGAATCGATCGGGACGTAAGGTCGTATATAATTTCCATAATAATATCGCCAGAAGGGGCGATCGCAACGAAATTATTTGACTTCATATGCTGATCCAATCAATGAAAATTGTTGAAAACATGATTCAACAAAACAAGACTTACTTGTTATTACTTGTCAGTTTCACTAAGATCCCACATCTTGGATGAAACCGCAAGCGGTCTTGTGCAACTGTGAAAAAACATAGGGTACTCAAGTAAAATTTACCAGAAATAAGAAACTAATTGGATACGGAATAATTATGACTATTAAGTACTAACCAAGAGCACAAGCACCTTCGGAAGTCATTGGAATGTAAACATTACGAATCTCTTTTGGGTATTGGATTGACTCGGGTGGAAGACCTGCTCCGTCCATCTCACTTGACGTAAGTGTATCATCATTGTTTGGATCCTCTTCAATCTAAAATATAAATACTGTCATAATTTCTAACTCATTCCAAACGAATTATTTTACAACTCTGAGTACAATAATAGCTGACCTGATCCATACTACTATCCATCATGGGTCTTATTTCGTTAGTGCGCAATATGGACACTTGAACACACTGACCATACAAATCAATAACAGCAAACAATCTCGGAGGTAGATCTCTTGCAGCTATCCCGAGACAACGACCGTTGAGGTAAAACGTTAACTCTCCCTAAGAAGGAAAACGCAACAGACATGAAGGAATTCAACGTGTAGGAGAACCGATCAACCAAGACCTTAATCAAGCAAAAAAATACAATGAACATCAAAAAAGGAATATTCCAGGAAAATGTTACTACAATCTAAAAACCAGTAGAAGCAAGAAATGCCAATCAAAAATATCATATTTAATTTAACTAAATCATGACAAAATATTCAAATTCCGTTTCTGATAACTACCTTACTAGTTTTCATAACACCAATGCAATCTCCTTCCCGCAACGTGTCCAACTCGGGTCCGTAAGAATTGACCAAAGTGACACCATCTTTCACAATGGAGCTGCCTGACATAATCTAAAAAACAAATCAACCATTTTACCTTGCTCTTGTTTCCACAATAAGCAAGCAAAGCAGCATTACATTTATGAACATAAAAAAAAACACTAAGTGGTTTTATTTCTTCCCCTCGTCATTCTCATTTGCACATATATGCTAACTCACAAGTGTGCGGTGTTTGCTAATGACTATACATACCTTTTGACAGGATTTACGGATTGTTCATAGGTGACTACATTCTGCTACGGTTGTACACAACATACCTAAAATATGAATAACACTTACCCATGCTGTATTTCGGAGTTTAGTTGCCGTAGCAGGAAGTTCCATAAACTCGGGATCTAATGTTGTAACACCTATTTCCAGGCTGCCATTCCAAACATTCACCTATATAAAAATACATACATATAGTAGTTGTCATGGTAAAACCGGTATGTTGAAGATTCATGTTACTCGGTAGTGGACATCCACTGTCAGCATTTTAGCAAGACAACCAGTAGTGACTTGTCAGAATTATGTTAGCATTATGTACTTGCTGGTGACAGACGGGGAAGCAATGAATAACATGAGTGGGTAATTCTAATGAATCAATATTCTCAGAGTATTGTGTAACACAACAGAAAACTAAATCCTAACAACATGTTCAGAATTTCCAAAATTCAGGGAAATTTTTATTTAATGACATTTGATCATCCCATAGACATTTTGATAGGACCAACCCTACACCATCTTACACAAAAGGAAATGTTTAGATGAGCTTAACAACTATGAATATAAATCTAATTAATATTATCAAAGATTTTAGAAGAAGCAGAAGCTGCATGTAAATGTGGTACTATTGACACAAGAAATTCATTCCGAGCATAATGATGCACAATTTCAGTTTTGAACTAAGGTGGAATCGTAATTTACAAAAGACAGTGATTCATGTTGCATAAAAGATTGGCTGATAAACCACAAGGTAACCGGAACTAATGATGAGTAGAAATTGGAAAAATATTTGGGAAAGTAGTAATGTTCTCACAAAGTTGTGCGGGGTGGAGGGCGGAGCCAGCTCATGGGTGAATTATATGAAATTAATACAGAAGGGAATAGATTTTGAATTATCCACTTGTGACTACTACCATCCTCCCCATTCCATTGTCAAACTATACTTCAAAAAAAAAAAAATTTTTTTTTCAGTCAAATCGATAAGTACCTACATAATTGACAAATTAACAAAAAAACTATCCAAACAGAACAGAATCAAAGCTATATAATGATTTATTCAAATTTATGGCTGTAAAAATGGAATAAAAACTATAAAGTCAATAATATTTTCTTTGTTCTTTGTCTTACCTTTCTATCAACGGACACTTCAAATATAACATCATCCTTCAGAGGCTCCGAGCTTAATATCAAGCCATGGTTAAACTCTACAAAATTTCTAACAGCTGTAGAGTTTTCATTCAAGAGTGTGACCCGGTCGCCGCACCTTCTATGAAACCTCATCGTTTTCTACATACACTAAACTATGCACAGCTTATAAAGTAATTTAGAATCTTTCTGTACATAATATCAGTTTAAAATCTTACTTTGATGTATTATATTATTCACATTATTTACATGAACATCACGAACAAAAAGTAGCACCCATTAGGCGTTAATTAGTTTTACGATCGCTCAATTACAACAACGTCGAGTGAATAGAAACTAGTCAAAATTAATATTTTGTAAAATGATTTAATTCCTGGCACGCTCATTATTAACGTTAATTGAAAAACATAAAATTTTATCACGAAAGCGAAAAATAACACAAGAAAAATATCATATTGATTTTCACTGGCATGACATGACTAACTTTTTCCGAGCCCCGGGATAACTCAGGATCGGGATACTTGCTGTTTGAGCAAAATAGTAACGCAGAGTGTTTTGAAAAATGTATAAAAGAAATTAATAAGTTTTACGATTTTTACACTGAAACAAAGGTGATTTCTTACATTTTATTATTGTTTATTGTGATGCACGCGCACCACTCATCAAGATTCACACTTTTGCTACATGTAACGCGTCATTAAGAAGCTAGGACAAGGACAAGGATTCCTCGGTTTTTTAAGTGTCCTGAGAATCACAACTATCAATTCTATTGAATGATTGACTGTTGTATAGACATATAGCATTAGAAAAATTACTTAAAACTTACAAGAATCATTATTTGTAGGAAATACAGTTTTACAAGTTAATTTATTTATACTTTAAGCACACGTAAAAATACTGTACTACAAAGGCAAACTTAATGCCGTCAATCTTAGGGCCCGTTCAATCACACATCCACACCAAATCGCAACGACCAATATTGTGGGCAAGCAGTGGCTACGACGTGTGAATAGTGTCGCTGCAACTTCTTGCAGTTGCGTTGTGGTTGCGTTGATGTTGCTAGTAGTTGCGATGTGGATACGTTGCAGCTAGTGTTCGCAGACAGACAGATAATGGTCTTTACGATGTGGCCGACCGTTATTAGGAGGTCTCGCTGATGGTTGCTGCGACGTGGACTTGACGTGGTCGGTATCGCCCACACAGTTGATTTTTTTAACTATGCATTTTCATACAAATTGGCTCCCGTTCACGAGTTGTGCGGATAGTGTGGTTGTGGTTTGTGTGGTCGGGCTCTTAGGGTGATGCCAACTTTTTACGCATCACGTGCTTTCATGTTAGGAGACATACAAACCGAATAGACTCTGTCATCGCCTTTATTGCGTAGCAGTAAGGGCAGTTTTCATAGTTGAAGTGTGAGGGTCGAGCGGTTATGGCCCCCTGGAATTGAATCAATTGAGTGCTCTATGAAAATATTTTCTTTTTATTACGCTTTCGTGATTCCGATTAGACTGAAAATATTGAGGATTTTAAATGATAAATTGGTTACGTTTTCTTAAGCATATTACTACTAAGTATTAACAGACGTTACAAGACAATGGGCCCAAAAAAAACTATCACCTTTGATTACCATAAAAAAAAAGTTACAGTAAGTCAATTTTAAAAGATAGACATAATTACCTATGCTGTCGCGGACTTTTTATTAGAACTTTTAAAGAGAAACAATTCTATCACACATGATTTTTGCGTAAACTAAACCGTTTACGCAGCGCACGCAACGGAAGCTCTCAAAAAGGAATCATTTTTCCCGTTTTTGCAACATTTTCCATTGACGCTCCTCCGCTCCTATCGTCAGTCGCAGCGTGATGTTATATAGCCTAAAGCCTTCCTCGATAAATAGGCTATCCAACACAAAAAATATTTTTCAATTCAAAGCGAACCAGTAGGTACTTCCTGAGATTAGCGCGCTCAGCCAAACAAACTAACAAACTCTTTAGTTTAGATAAATCGAGACGGTCATCAATCCGTAATTCATAAAAATGAATGACGTATTTGCACAATGCCATCTATGGGTGAATGGATAAAACTTCTGCTTCTGCAAAAAGTATGTGCACGCGATGAATGAAAGTTGTATTCGTGAATGTTTTAGCGGCATTGTGCATTTTTAGTAATTTTATATTATCTCCGAAACTTTATGACCAATTGACATACTGTAAAGGGCAAATCTTATCTCTATTCTTAGCGTGGAGTGAGTTGTGATTCCAACTAAGGGTCAGTTCACACCGAGACGCGACGCGACGCGACGCTGCGCGAACACTTTAAAAGAGAGAGCTGCACGGCGCAACGTATTCTGTACTCTCACAATGCAATGTGTACCTTTTCGTGTAGAAAATAAAGTATATTTTGAATCACTCTTTTAAAGTGTGCGCGCAGCGTCGCGTCGCGTCGCGTCTCGGTGTAAACTGACCCTTAGTTGGAATCACAGCTCACTCCACGCTCACTTCACATAAGTTATCACGATGAATGAGATGGTTACAGAATCGCACTGTTGCAGTGCGATTCTACATTGTTTTTAATTATATACAACTTTTGAGGCAGCACATCTAAATAATTCTGTTTTAATTGGTATTTCTTTCCGACTTGCTAGACAGTTGTGAAAGCTCAGTTAAAATGCATGATGTAAACATAATTTTCATACCACTTGCTCAAAAAAGTGACATTCTATGCCACAAAAAGCGAACATAACAATAGTCATTTTTAATCTGTTAAAAACAGGGAAAGAAAATTGTACTGAATTTCATTCATCCTCTAGGGGGAGAATGTGATTTAAATAAAATTACGAAAACCGACGAGGCCGTATGAGCTTGATGCCTTTGCTTTTCCGACAAAAAAATATTAGTCTAGGAATTTGCCGCGTTTTTGTTTTCTTCAAATACATAAACGTTAAGTTTATTTTTTCGCAAAGGGTACGAAAAGTAGAGTATTTTCCTCGGTGATAAAGCTGTCTTAGTCTTGGGTGAACTTAAATCCCTCGCTAGGACTCGTCTTAAATCTAAAAAATCGTCACCCGCGACAGAAGACACTGCTTTATCCCCTTGGTTAATAATCTACTATTATAGCCTACAGCACTAACACATAATGTAGCTTTCTACCAGTGAAAACCTTTTTAGAATTGGATCATTAACTCCGGAGATTACCCCCTATATACAAACAAACAATTACCTCTTTATAATATTTGTATAGATTATTACTTAATTTTATTTATTTTTAAAGACGGGTCTGGTCTAGACTTTACTTTCGTACGGGTTTTGTATCTACCTACTCCTCGCTAGGTGGCGTGAGTGAACCGGTTTTTGTTACATCGTTTTTATATGATCCAAAGACTTAGATAAGTATTTTTAGTTTAGGACAGTATAGGTGAGCAACTGTACCTATCCGACCCACAGTATCCACAATCCAATGAAAATGAAATAAATTTCATAGATATGAATTTCGTTTAAAATGTGTTGGTTTGAATAGTCAAATACACCAACACATTTAGTAGGAAGGTCCAACATTTCATCATTGCCTACTTTATTAAGTAGCTTTTAGCTAGCTAGCTAGATATACTTAATTTCGTGTTTAAGCACGTACCTACATACATTAGGTGCTTACAATGTGAACATCAAAACCTGCCTAGTATAAATCCCATCTAAATACGCATTAGGGCGGATAAAGACATATACTTTTATAGATATGGTTGGGTTCGCACCCCTGAATCAATTGGCTACTCCCTTCCAACGTGTGAGGGGTGTGTTCAATTAACTGAATTAAAATGCAGCTGTCTATACAAAGAGACATAATAGTGACAATCGTTAATCATTTCAGGCTGTGATGAAAATTTGCACAATTATTGAAACGTAGGTTAGGTAACACCACGACGCCTACACCTGTGTGATCTCTGGCGTACTCACAAGCAACAACGTGTGATAGCAGAGGCTGTCAAATCGTGATGTAGCTTAGAGAAAAGTTATGCGTTAGGAACGGCCGACTTTGTGGTACTGTAGGTATAAGTAGAGTGGATTGGGGAGCTTCTTAATCCGTAGGAACTTATTATGCGTGTCGCTTGCCATGCGAACCTCAACATTATCGTCACGGCGAACCGAACAGCTCACGAACTCACAGTACACTGAAGCTCCCTTGAGCACGCGAACGTGAGTAAGCCTCCGCCGGGCAAAATTCGAACCCGATAAAAAAATCTAATTATTTACATGTAGGCTAAAAACCAGGAGATAAGACAAAAAGTTTAATATTTTTTCTTATTTTATTTGAGTGAGTGCGCTTGTACTAAATTCGAGAAAATTCGGTCCAAAACATTTAATTTCGAGGGAACAATATTGTTTAGTCCTAATGCGGTATTTTGCCACTGTGTGCGAAGCGGGCGCCGTGTCGTCGCTGTTTTCCGAACAAGTTTCCTCAGACCGGATTTTCTCGGATAAATTGACGAGGCGCGCCCGATATTATGTCGCATTATCTGCAGTAGGTACCTACTGTGTATTTAATGTTAAATCTTTGAATGCGATAAATTAGAGTCTATTGGTATTGTTAGATAATAAATAGAAAAAGAGACGATAATTTAGAAATTTTCATAATATTATTAGCTTTAATTTTTTTTTAAGTTGGTGGTGGGGGTGGCTAAACCGTCCTTGTACCTAATTGTTTTTCTTAATATCCTCTTACCCCATGTAGGTACCTAGATGCATTTTAGTTTATTGTATTAGTAATTATTTTCTAATCAACTGCAGAGCGACTGTCATATTTCCTTAGCACAAACAAAAAAGGCACTTACAATTTTATAGGGTAGTATTATTTTAGCCGCGGGTCTTAAGGATGCAGGCACCGGACAGCGCACTGCATCGTCCGGCCGCAGGTTCTCGAACTTAGCCTTGAGTCTTGCAACGTTCTTACCCCTGTAAATATAAATAATAATTTAATATTAATCACGTGTTGCTAAATAAATTACATTCTTATGTTTGGTATATTTTATTGAAAATATCTAGGGGATGGTGTATACAGGTGGTTCCTTCCCAAATTGGGCATACAACCTGTATTAATTTCATATTAAACTAGGCGTTAATCGTTTTAATTGAACCCGATAATGCACATTCAGACTTTTCAGAGATTGTTATTGCTGTAAATACAGCATTATTTGTACGCCTTGCAAGGCAACACATAGTGACACAACATATTTTATACCATCATGTACATTACACCTATATGTACAAAGAAATAAATTTGAATTTGAACACAAATGATATCAGACATGGCTAGGTACGTATTGATTTAATAATTATTTTGAATAAATTCGGAGTGCTGTGTTTCATTCATTTTCCTTAACCATCGGCCCTCCATAATTAGTATTAGAGTGTAGTAGAGTACCTAAGTAGTTAGGTGTTCAGAACAAACAACTATATATGTTTGCTTTTTAATAGCCCTAGTTCTGAGCCTCGATTTTACAGAAAAAACAAAACCTACTTGCTTTAAAGCTGTGCCGTAGATAGATTCCTACGTTAAAAGAGAAAATATTGGATGGTATGAAATGGAACTTGTGACGTAATGAGTAGTTGCAATGGCGACATTTAATATATACGTATTGACATGTCTGGTTTGTACCATAAAATAATTCGATTATGTCTTTTTCCCGATTGAGCGAATGCATAAACGCGCGACGATAACGTATAAAATATTAAACCATAGCACTTTGTTGACGAGGATTTATCTAGGTCACGAGTAGGTACCTATTTCACCAATATCTACAGATTTTTTAGGAAATTCTTCAATTATTATGCAAATCCATGAAATCTATTACCTGATCACAAAATAAATATAATAAAATGCGTTTAAACTAGAATTATTTTAAATCTAGGTAATAATTTTACTCATCTTACCTGAGCGTCTCCCGATTGCCGTATGTTCCTACTACAACTAGGTATCAATCCATAGCTAATAACTTTTGGTTGGCAATACTGCAACCGATAAGGGTGACAAGAGCGACATAGATGTGCATAATAATAGTATCACAGCCTCCGTATCGATCGGCGCCGGCCGGAGGAGCCGGAAACGCACCAACGTACGTCAAGTAACGTTGACCCACTGTTTTCCCACTCCCCATAAGCACCACTAAAAGTTGCCAAACTTCCATTAAAAACTATTGAAAACACACTGTATCTCACGACAAACACGGCTAAGATGACTATATTTATGTTAATTCAGATCCAAAAATCAACCAAAACAACTCGAAATACGTCCAAACTTTTACTAAAAGTAAACAATACTTACCAACCTGATTCGTGAATAGCAAGACAGCATTCTTTATGTTTTTAGGAACACACTGCTACTAATACCTGATAGTCAATTTTAAAATCACTTTTCTGACATATTAATTTTAAGAGCGGCATCTCTGCCAACTATCTTAATAATAAAATTGTAGTTCTGACTGCGCAGGTTTTCAGTCACAGACTGGTCTACATTGAATAACGTGATATTGGCGCCGTAACTTCACGTTTATGCAAATATCAACCTGTTTGAATGCTTGCATTTCTTAAACTCTTTTCGGCCCGTGTTAATATATATATGAATGGCCTGATCCTTTCATAACTTTATCTACTTCTTGTTAAAAATAAAAGAAATTTGAGAAAACAGGTAAAGAGTGCCTATAATATCGAAAATAGAATACCAAATTCAAAAGATGTCATCTTGGTACATCGTAGATTTATGTGTAGCCATTTAAAAAAATCAAAATATTGAACAATTCAGTACAAAATGATTTTTGGGATATAAAGTAATATTGAAAGTTTTTCGTAACGGAGTACCTACTTAATGTGTAGGTATGTAGTTTGTTAAATTTCTGGCAAAATAATTGTAAGGTGGCTTTTATATTTAGTTTCTGAAAAAAAACAAAAATATTTTCAACCTCAATATTACGATTATATGTAGAGTTATTCGTGACTATAATATAGCTTATCTTGTTTGGATCGTAGCGCCACCCCGTACCTAACTCTCAAGTACTTAGGGGTCTACGCTGAGTTAGCGTAAACCTATCCTCTTAGAATTGTTTATTAACCATAATCCCCACACCTGGCAAACTAAACACCAGTGATAAGGGATTTTCCCTTTATATTAATCTATATCCAGATCAAAAATATTTTTTACAGCATAGTCTCAACTCTTGAAAAAGTTTACATTGCATAATTGATTTAAATATGTACGTGTATATTTTCTGTAAAATAAATAAAACTTCTTAGTGTAAGAACCATTGCAGCTCGGGCTCTTTAGTCAACTGCTCGTAGCAAGGTTGTAAGATTGTCAGAGTATATGAATAGTAAACCTTGTGTCATTGCAATAAGACTTATGCAAGCGCAGTCAGATACTAGGTGTAGTTCACACATTGTTCCAGTCACCCGATAAAAAAGCGTTCTTGCGCGCCTGGCAAATATGTATAGCTTTGTTGTTAGTAATTGTATAGGAATAGATAAAAATATTTTCACTGGTGGGTAATCGACATAAAGAGATCTTGATATTTGGGCCTGAAATGTTTCAGTACAAAATAATCAAAACCTGAAACTTTTTCATTATTTTTTTAAATTGAAGAACGATAAGCTATAGGTAGTGAATATTATTTTAAAATTGACTCGTGATTGAGAGATCGAGATTTATTTAATAAGTATTTAAATCTGGAACTTATCTCAATAATTATTGTATGCAAAATAAACTGCGTTCTAAGATAAAATGTCGCATTCGTGAGCTTTGAACTGAATCATGGAATTTATTAGTACTATTGACTGAAAAGGTACAAATTACGCTGAAACTGAAAACTATTTTCACAAAATTTCAGGTAGGTTAGTTAGTCGGTTATTGTGAATTTCATAAAACAAAATTTTAATATGCAAATTAAGTTTCACACGCGGTTATGAGGCCATGTTTGCGTGCAGAATATATTAAAGCGCCCTATACACCCTTGGTTAACGCTGCGGAAAGCGGAAACAGCTGCCACGAGGGAATTAGGGAGGGAACGAGACACGTGCCCACAGGGATGTCACCGGACACCACCCTGATTACGAGCGTAGTCGATTATTTGAATGTATCAATATTCAACAAAAATGAGGAGTAGAATTATTTAAAAAAATGCTGGTTTTGTTAAAATGTACGTCAAATCTAGCCAGATAATCTATTCCGTGAATAAAAACACGAAAATTGGATTTGTAGATAGTACTTACATATAAAGGAACGTTGTGTTTTAGATGAAGGATGTGTTCGATGATTAGTAGATTAAATAGGTGGTTTTTTAAACAAATAATATTCAATTGGATTAGGGATATTTTGTGATTGGGTTTAGAACTCTTTTCACTGTTTGTACACATTGGTTGGGAATAGAAATTATCTTAGATGGCAAGGTGCTTCTTGGAGTAACCTTATTTAATTTTTTTTAAATATAAAAACTTAGCAGCTATCAAACAATCACTGAATATAGGTAATTTTATGAATGACTGGTTTTTACTATTGCAAAAGGGTATCTTGTTATTTTTTCTCATGTAATTATTATTTTTTGTGAATTAAATAGCAATTATGTGGCCTATTGTAAGTTAAAATACATGGCCTAAGCACTATCATCTTCAAAAACAATAATAAAACTGAAAATAACCCCAAGCGAGCTTTTTGGCAATTTGACACAATTATTCTGCAAAAAAAAAACATAAAAGTAAACAATCGCAATGAATCGCCATGGCTAGGTGAATTTGATTTTATGTGACACAACTGTTTTTGAAAGAGGATACCTGAGAGGTGCAACCACATACGAAAGCTGGAGCACCAAAGTTGCGTGCCTAGCAACAGGCCATCCTGGAAGGTATACACACTTATAACAATAAGTTGAAGAGGAATTCTCATACAAACACTCATTTTGAGAGCCGTTTATAAGTGCTTACTTTGTTTCGCACTGCTTTTGCACCCCTCGTACGAAAGAGAGCTTTGCGCGCGCATATTCTCCATCTCGCTCCCGCTAAAACATCTGAGGGTGTTACAGCAAGAAGTCAGACAAAATAAGTATAACCTGTTGCGATATGGTTTTTCTGGGCAGCCGGACACGTCCGTAGCGTAATTAATTGTAGAGTAATTCAACATTGTAGTTTCCTGTTAGGTAGTTTTTAGGTCATTTGGCTACGGACTAGTTCTGTCACAGACTATGAGAACTTTTCAAGCTTAAATATAGCTATTTCGCAAAACTGTCAAGATAAACAGCTAACAATGTACTTATACTATAGTGTCCAAGTTAGCGTCAAGATGGAGGGACCAAGTCTTCGATCTCAATTCAGCCTACATAAAAGTTTAATACTTTAAATCTACTATTTGCTACCTTTGCAATAATTTTAGCTACCTCAATGCCGATTCATGTTAGAGAAAAACAAATTACATATTTCTAAGTAAGAATTTACGTATTGAAATACTATATAGCTAGAATATTCATCCGACCACCCTATCCATTTGGTCCCTTCATTTTGACGTCAAAATGGAGGAACCAAGGATTTTGTTAAATTACTCCGTATACATTGAGGTAGCTAAAATTATTGCAAAGGTAGCAAATAGTAGATTTATAACGGGTGATTTTTTAAGAGGTATAGGATTTGATTTTCAAAAAAAACACAAAAAATTTGAAAAATTAGATGAAATCTTTATTGGAATCGATAGAACGATCAATATAATTTAATGTTTGAAGATGATTTCATGCAAATGCTGGTCGCGGCTCCGGTTTAGATGGCCCATTCGCAAGGCCCAATTTCGGCACACTCTCTCCAACATATCAGCCGGTATATCACGAATAAATGCTTCAATATTGGCTCCCAGTGCGTCAATCGTTGCTGGTTTATCCCTGTAGACATGAGCCTTAACATGGCCCCACAAGAAATAGTCCAAAGGCGTTAGATCACACGATCTAGGCGGCCAATTGACGGGCCCAAAACGTGAGATAAACTGTTCACCGAAGGCGGCTCTCAATTGGGCCATTGTTTCGCGTGCCGTGTGGCATGTGGCACCGTCTTGTTGAAACCACATGTCAAGCATGTCCAATTCTTCCATTTTGGGCAAAAAAAAATCGCCAATCATCACACGGTAGCGCTCGCCATTCACAGTAACGTTTTATCTCACGTTTTGGGACCGTCAATTGGCCGCCTAGAACGTGTGATCTAACGCCTTTGGACTATTTCTTGTGGGGCCATGTTAAGGCTCATGTCTACAGGGATAAACCAGCAACGATTGACGCACTGGGAGCCAATATTGAAGCATTTATTCGTGATATACCGGCTGATATGTTGGAGAGAGTGTGCCGAAATTGGGCCTTGCGAATGGGCCATCTAAACCGGAGCCGCGGCCAGCATTTGCATGAAATCATCTTCAAACATTAAATTATATTGATCGTTCTATCGATTCCAATAAAGATTTCATCTAATTTTTCAAATTTTTTGTGTTTTTTTTGAAAATCAAATCCTATACCTCTTAAAAAATCACCCGTTAAACTTTTATGTAGGCTGAATTGAGATCGAAGACTTGGTCCCGCCATCTTGACGCTAACGTGACCAAAGTGTGCCTAGCCTTGCCCCAATTATGTTGGCGTTGGCTAAGCTTCCTGTCTCATCGGATGCAGCCAATTACTAGTATTTTACATGGAGCGACTGCCTATCTACCTGTCTCGAAGAATAGACTTTCAAATGTTCATAAATTCAAGTTGGATAGTTCCTAACCCTAAGAATCTACAATTTAATAATAGAAACTTATTATTAACTAGCAGTGCTCCGCGGTTTTACTCGCTTAAGTCTCGATCTTGTGAAAATATCGGAAATAAAGGTATCCTATGTGCTAATGCCGTTCTTACCTAGGCATGCCAGACTTGGTCTCTCAAAAAATCACTCTTAAATAAAATGAGAAGCTGTCAAAGAGGAATAGCACGGAGCTACATGAACATCAAATTAAAAGATAGAGTGAAAAGTTCGGTGATTAGGATGCGGTCAAACAGGTCCTGACACTGAAATAAAAATGGTCAGGTTATATTCAGAGAGCTATGGATAAAAGATGGTCACAAATAATTTAAAATTGGTACCCAATATATAAAAAAAGGATGGAGGGGTAGACCTTTTAAAAGATGGAGCGACGACATCGTTCAAATAGCCGGAAATTTATGGCCCAGACGGGCAAAGGATAGAGCCAGCTGGAACGGTTTAGAGGAGGCTTTCACCGCGAAAGGCGGTCCTTACACCTAACATTACTAACTAACAAATAAATAAGTACACAACACAGAACAGTATATAAGGGATAAAATAAAGCTAATAAATGGATAAATGTTTTAATACAGGTTATCAACTATCTGTGCGCCCAATTGCATTCTAATCCATTCAGCCGTTTTTGCGTTATTGAGTAAGAAACATAAAAAAATACAAACTTTCCCATTTATAAGTAGGATTTACTTCTCCGAACTCAAAAGCGGCCCCACAAACATTGCACACCGAATAATGAATGTACAAGTAATAAAAACACTAATTGAAACCACTGTCCCTAATGAACGCTGCGACTGTAGAATCTCTTGACTGAAACTAAGTTCGCTGATTTATTCGCATAAAATGTAACGAACACATTATCCTATGGTAACCATTTCGTGACTAGTTTCTCGGCTCATATTTATGTGTAAAAACCCTTATACATATTTCTTACAAAAAAGAATACAAAACATGCCTATTTCTAAATTAGCTACCATTTCTGAAATTCCGTAAAGGTAAACTTTTTTTTTGTTACAATGGTGCGTGAGGGCGCATGAGGGGTTCTTACCCCTCATTTCATTGAAGGAGATGGCCTCTTCTAGAGATTTCCATTCCTCTCTGTCACTCGCTGTATTTATCCGCTGTTCGCCAGCCACTATAATGACAATAAGAAAACCTAACACAAAGGTTCCGTTCACTCGCTTCAATTACCCTCTAGCCGCCACGCCGTGGCCCTTTTCGCCTCAAAAGCCCGAACCAGATCGAAATTACCAATGTATGAAGAAACACCGATATCGAAATTGCAAACAAAATTCCCCCGGCACGAATAAGCGTTATGTTTCGTTAACGTCAACTGAATTTTTAATCCAAAATACCCGATCGGTATGTATTAAATTTACAAAATTCAGAGAATATTGACATCCGTACTATCTCAGTATGATACAATTATCAGTATGATACGATAAAAAGTTTAGTACGATGCATTTTCGACTAAAAACTCAATTATAAAACAATACCATGCTAAAATAAGTTTCGTTCTATTATTTATGTGTGTAGCTAGAGTCTGTCTACTGAAAGCTGACAGTGATTTTTTCATGTTTTCAGAAATTGACAACACTGGTGCAAATGTCACTCTTGTTGTTCTTATAACCTCTTATGAAAACAATTTGTGTATATTTTGTCGTATTTCAAGTAAAACAGTGCCTAAAACTTTAAGAAGCAGTGCGAGAAAGTTGCTATACACTATGATAAATAATTACAACCGAAAGAAAAGCGAACGCGAGGCTGCGTTTCAAGAAAAAGTACAATTGTTTACAATAATTTCGAAAATTACTGGTAAGCTATTGAATTGGTTTTGATACTTACTATTTTAAGTAAACATGATTTTTTTTATTAGACCTATCAATATAACAGTTTTATATGTTGAGAAATCGCGTGGCGTCAATAAAATGTTTGTAACAAATAATCATGTCTTTTGCAGACGAATACATTAATGATCCGAAGAGCTTCACGCAATCCGTACTTCAATTGATAAATTGAAAGACTTGCAAGAAACTGATTTAATCTGAAACACAATACCTTGAAAAAATCTCGTCTATGACTGGTCAGTATCTTAAAGTGTATCTTATTACCTATTTCTGGTTGTATTAACATTATATTGTTGTATATACCTACATTTAGCGCAAAGGCACGGTGTAAGTCATATTTTGTATGATGGTTTGTTAATCTAGTAACACAAGTTACGATGTGCAGACAGACAAGAAATATATACTTATTGTATCTTCTTTGGTTTCAGGTGTTAGTATGAGGCGTACGTAGGCGATGACAGTGACAGTGATGATGATAGTGACGATTCCTTTGGTGGCATTGAATTCCTCGACTGAGACTTCGATTATGATTCCTAACTTTTTGAATATAATTCTGTACTCGTATTAAACATATTTGTATAAAAATCTGTGTTATTATTTTTGTAATCCAGTTTCCTAGGTTTTCTGCTATAGAAGTCCTCATAGAAGAAAACATAGTATTAATAGTATAGTACAGAACATAGTATTACTTTATTATTATTATTAATTAATGCATAGAATTAGAATAAGTACCTAATAATTAAAAAAATATGACCTACATAACATAAATTATTGTGTAATGTTAATTTCTATGTGACTTACAACCAGAAGATCATAAACGCTTATCTACACAATTTTTTTACACTTATATATTCAAGTATCAAATACGTTTTTTCCTAGTTGATCTGGGGATACCCGACCTATTTTTTTTAAATTTGCCGCTCTTTTTCACTCTCAGCTTTCAATAGACAGACTCTATATGGCTTGCCATGGGTGCTCATGACGCATCTTTATAATTAAGGACAAACATTTCAATGAAATTTTAGGATATTTTAGCAGTTTTGTTTTTTTGTAAAACGTGGCATATATATTATTGTTTTTGCCACATAAACAGCATTTAGTGTTGTTTAAATATTTTTAGAATTACATGGACAGTCGTGACGTCCTAATTTCATGAGGAACATTTTGCCATCCTGCACTACATACTTACTTTGATATAGCCAATTTTTAATCTAATCTAACTAGCCTGTATTGTCCCACTACTGCAGGGCAATGGCCTCCCTCCAATTTACAGTAATGGAAATGGAAATATTTTAAAACAAAATATCCATATTAAAATATCTACCGGATTTAATAAGCTTTTTTCTTTGTAACAGTAGGAACTTACCGTTCCAAACCTTTGTCTCTGACTTAATTTAAATGAACAGGAAGTAATACATCATGAGATCTTCAAACGTAAAATAGTAAAGATTTCGTGTCACTGGGCTGTTTTCCACGAATAATAAAGTTTCAGTCGTCTCTGATAGCATTATTGCACTTTTCATCTTCGTGAAGAAGAAAAAAAGAAGCTTTCATTTCTTTCTCTAACCTCTATAACTTATATCGACAAAAACGTGCACGCACGTGTCAATGTTATACTCGTAAAGCCCTGAGCATGATTAAACGTGGGACGCGACTGCCACACTGCATGAGGTGCTTTGCCGTGTCAATATACTTCCCATGCCGTGTACAACGCTAAATATTTCATTTATGTGCGTAATGAATTTATTTTTGGCATGAAATTTTTTAAACAAAATGAGTTCCGTTTCAAAACTCGTCATCCAGATTCATATATTTGTCCCTTTTGTACCTATTCATGGAATATCCTAGATACCCGCCACTATTAAGGCGCCGCTCCCTAATAAAGTCGAGTAAGGCCCTATACTGTTCATGACGCGTGGAACGTATTTAGGTGAGTAAGGTCATTGGCACCTTGGCGAGTGAATCCCGTGCTTTTAGGGCGGAATTTTGGAGCTTGCGCCTCGTTAATATACTACGACATTAAAAATGAGTGCTTAGTTTTTTTTTAAACCAAGGCAAATAAAGAATTCTTCATTACGAAATGGACGTCTTAGTACCCGATACATCTAAGTTAAAAGTAACGATGTTTAATTAAGGAGAAAGACGCACCCGAAAGTAAAGCACCGACTCCCAAACATTACCACCGTAATAACCCAGTACTAAATCGAAATACCCTAGAATAAAAGTGCAATAAATGTGCTTTCCATAACTTGTTGAGGGTTAAACTAACAGAAATAACATTACTTGATTATCCCTTCGAGCTACCGGAGGCGAGCCAGACGAAATCTGTCGAGAAACGATAATTTTAATAAGTAGATTGATAACTGTAGCTACCAATATCTAGTGTTCACAAGACAATTTAGTTAGGTACACGTTTTTCCAGAGCCGTTATTTCTGAATAAAAACACAAATCTACAAAAAAAAAAAAAATAGGTAATGAAAAATTCTTTTAAAGAAAAATATCAAGTCGTTAATTCTTAGCCCCACAGGGCAAATGTAACCTACATAATATATAAACAATTAAATTATCGTATTTCATAACTAGTTAACTTTGAATAAAACCATACAATACTATTATATTAATCATTAGTTGATAAATATTTCTTATTTTTCTTTTCTCAGAGGATCATTTTTTTTAAATTATACTTTCCTCATAACCTCATTTCTTCGTTGGACAGTACAATCATATTGACCTTTGTTGTACTTGTAACTAGTTTTATATATGAAACTCCAAAAACAAAAAGTAGTTCTTGTTAGTAACAAGAAATAGATACCTGCACCGTAGGCCCAACCTAGGTAAACGGAGTACTCAGTTGAGAACTTATGAACGCGAAGTTCCGCTGACACGTATAGCTTATCTACAACAAGTCTGACTAACTTAGTACTACAATGTTATCCCTAGTATAAATAGTTATAAAGTTGTACTGGCTACTAATTTATCTATTCAAAACTGATGGTGCGCGTCAAGTAAGTACATCGGATTACATCCAAGAATGGCCGCTGAACATTAGTGCATGGATACAAGATACACACATCATAGAATACGTGTATAGCATTCAAAATCATTATAGTAAAAGGAAATATCACAACGTTACATGAAAAGACGCGATGTCTGTAAATGCACGTGAAAACGAAATTTCAAAAAGTTCCTTTCTGTGATGTCTTAAAATTTCGTAGACGTCCGTAGCACCTTGCTACGCAAAGCCGTAGCAGTGTTTTTTATTTAGATGGTTTTGTATTCGAACTATAAATGTAACGTGTCAATTGCCATGCAAAACATTATTTAGTTTTAATATGTGATGTTTATATTTCGGAGTACTTAATTTACCTAGTAATCAAAAAGGATTGCTACGACCTTGCTACGACCTTGCTACGGCAAGTCGTAGCAATCCTTTTTAAAATTGAGATGGTTTTTTAATTGCATTTAAGACAAATGAATTGTGTAATGCACAAAATTTTGTAGTGAGTAACCATTTTGTAATGTCTACATTTCGTAAACGGTCGTAGCACCTTGCTACGGTAAGTCGTAGCAATGATTTTGGTTTTACAAGTGTATTTGAATTTCAGATAATAAATGTATGAGATGCGCTTCGTTTTGTAGTTTTAATAATTCTGTGATGTTAACATGTGATGCACAAAATGTTGTAGTTCAAATATGTGATGTCTACATGTCTAGAAGTTACTGCTCCTTGCTACGGACCTTGCTACGCCAAGTCATGCTCAATGCTTTTTAACCGACTTAAAACAAAGATGGAGATTATGCATTCAGCACCAGTTTTCTTTCTTGTTTGTATGGGTAATTTTATGAATCGTATGATGCACAAAATTGTGGAGTTTTAATCTGCGACGGCCATTCCGTAGATATCCGTAGAATCTTGCTACGGATCTTGCTACGCAAATCGTAGCAATCATTTTTAATATAAAGATGGTTATATATTTTGGTTTAAGTCAAATTTTTATGCGTGATGATAATATTAAATAGTACATTTTACAATATTCGGTTTTCGTAATATTAGAAGAAAGTTTTAATGAACTTACATGAATTAATTACTAATTACTACACAAGATTGCACAGTATTTAATAAATATTTTAGTTTTGAAAAGTAGATCACTCAATATGCTAGTTCTTGCAGTCCACTGAAGTACTCAGCTCCGTTCTGAGAATGAAAAATGTAAAGTTCTTTATCAGTTTTACTACTGTCGTGGCATTTTTAGCGCTCGCGACTGTAATTAAACTTAGGGAACTTTGAAAAACAACTGAGCCTTTAATTTTTCAATAACGAGAAAATTACATCCAGTGCTCGTTTTCAATTATGGAACCTTAATACTTCAATTGAAAACGTATTTCCTTAATAGAGGGGCTATTTATTACAAAGGGGACAGCGACAGCCTTGTAGTCGTACTTCATAATAATAGTGTCGCTGGATCTTGCTCGCGGCAATATATTGAAAATTGTTCGCAGAACGAACATTCCGGCCACAGAAAAAAGAAAAACTTAAACTGTATTCTAAGAATTATATTAATTAGTTCACAATTTTCATCGAAATTCGTTATGAAAATCATAACAATTTTACTCGAAAGCATTTTCAGGGAACTTTCGCTTTGTTTTTTTCAGCGAAAATGCTTCCTGTTGTTGTCTTCAAGAAACAAAATGTTTTCTTTATACTTGTCTACAAAGGAAGCGTTTTTGAACATACTTTGTAAACTAATAAATAATTTATAAAAATCATCCTGTAAACGCAGAGTGAGTGCAATTAACAATGCGGCTTTATTCCCAGTAAAGCTACGATCGGCAAAAGGATTACCGAAGTTATCTAGAAAGTGTTTCCCTTCGAGGAAAACAGGCAGCCAGGTATATTTATTAATTAACTATCTGCTATAAACTGTAAGGAAGATGCCGACTACCAGTCGTCCTACCATAATCCCCCTTTTATGATTATCGCAGGAACGGTGTGTGTACCTATTTGTAGCGTTCATCGCCACCATTTGAATGTAGAATTTTTTTTTGTTCTGCCTCGATATTAAAACACATAACTCAAACTCAAATCATTTATTTCAATTAAACCATTTACAGGCACTTTTGAATTGTCAAAATTAAATAGTCGGTCAGTTAGTCAGAAGGTTGAAGCTAGTCGCCCATTCCAAAAACGTAGATCTCTATGGAGAAGAACGGGCAAGAAACTCCACGGACACTCTAACACGTAATTTCTACATGGTGCTAAAACTGTGTATGGAAATATATCGATTTTATGTTCACACGTCCGTGCGCTTGTCAACTTGGCACTCGATTTTATGTTCACCCGTCCGTGCGCTTGTCAACTTGGTACACAATTTTCTATAAAGATAGGTCAATATCTATGTCCTCGATTTTGTAGACATCAATATGTGTCAAAGACATAAGGTTCCACTGAAAATATCCTTTTTTGTTCGCTAAACTGGGAATCTTCATTACTGGCCACTGCATGCTTCCATTTTTAATTAGAACTTTAAAAAAAAACAACTCATGCAGCCAGGAAACGCTAATTTAATGTACATATGTGACGCTCATGGTCAGTTATTTTCTCGTTACGTGGAATCCGCGTCCACCTACACATTGCAGCAGTGATATTTTAATCCAGTACCCAGGATTACAAATGTCAGATCTTTTAGAGGGAAATTTTATAGTGAAAGTACAGGCGAGAGCCGACTTTTATTTGCTCTTAGTAGTAAAGTTTCATCTTAGCGTCTTGGGCATAGGATCTGTTGATTTATAAATATTTATTCATTTCTTTCTAGGGAAAGAAGTATTAATTAGTCTCTCCTGCGGGGATTTGTAGGATTTACAGTTTTTCTATTTATTAATGCATCCGGTTAGCAGATTGGTTGATATGCAGATATAATATATAGGCACCAGAAATAGATAGTATGACTACATGATATGATTATTAGTGCTGTTTACTTCCGCAGTAAATTGCGCTACAGTTCAACATGAACCACTCTATGCCCGGTATTTAAATCTAATGCAGGTACAGTCAACGGTCATTAAATCATTAGCAGCTTAAGGACTGTATTGCTGTGAACACGCGGTAAATGCCGTGCCTACGTCTGTGTGTATAAGTGATATATCAACACAGTGACAGAACGCACACCTCAGAATTCGCACACTGACTGGCGTCGAACGAAACTAAAATCATACGTAAATACGCATGACCTTGGTTGGTTCATACCATTGCTAAAATTCAAATCGTTATATCAAGTACCGATAGCTAATAGTCTTACGTGTGGATCAATGAACGCATAGGTCTGGGTTCCAATCTCGAGATGTGACTTTTATTTTTCTTTTCCAACAATAATCTTTATCGGTTTTTTTTTATTATTCGATAGATTAATAAATGAGAATAATAAATTATTATATTTTTATTATTATATTGTTATTGTAATATGGGGTTAAAAATATTTTTTTTTTATAAGTGATTTCAAATTGTTTATTCGTTATAATTTTATAAACTAGAAATAAATAAACTTCTAGTTAAAACAGTTTATTTTCTCATAAAGAACAATTTATTGAAGTAAATCAGGTACTCTTATAATTTAACAAATACAACTAGCATTTATCTACCCACGTAAATAAAAAATAAGTGCGGACTCCTTGTCACAATACAATTAAATTACTCAGAAGTACTACTTTTACTGCCAGTTCGTTCGTTTTAACTTTAGTTGCCTATCTCAAACGTCAAAGTTAACAAATCGTATTTATTAGGACTTATTGCGGTTATAGCTTAAGTATTAATTTTCATTATGAAAAGTAGATTGAAGCTAAACCTCAAAATAATCCTTATTACGGATATGACACAATATTATTTTAATTTAATTACTAAAATCCATTTGTAATTTATAACTTAATACTTTGTATAACCCCCATTATTGTCGATGCTATCAAGTAAACGCTGCGCTGGCGCATGAATCCAACAATATTGAAACATATATATCTGTTCCTCTTAAATGTTCCCATATTTCCATGCAATGCAACTTCAACTGCTCATCAGATCTCTCATTCCGTGCTTCCCATCGCTGTATCGCAAAATGTAAAACGTCTTGTTAATGTTTTTCAATCAAATATGGGCGAACGGTTTGCACGGCGAACGGTTCACAAAGATGTGTCGAATAATTCGGCAAAATATCTCGTTGGTATAAAACCACTTGTTTCATATTCACTGACTACCTGGGGCCTTCCACATCCGCTTCGCTTTCGACTGGCAAGGCTTTTCCTGATATCTTTGACCCTCCGACTCACAGTAGGTATTTCTCTAAAACAAAAAAAGAGTACTGTTAGGCTTCTAGCAAAATACGAATATTACCAATTTGAAATCAAATTATTTTGAAAATAGAAATGTTACATATTACATTTATTATTATTATACTTAATGTTATATTTTATATTCATCATTAATTTTATTTTCTTCTAGGCTGATAAATATAAAACGTTTAAAAACATAAATAAAAGTATCAGCAGTTACACTTTAATTAGAAAAACAATAATTAAATCATAATACTCACACTCAGTCCGGTTTCATCAAATTTCTGTGATATAATTTAAGTCCACTTTTACGCAGCGCGATAATATATCTGCTTTCATCTCAATACTTAAATTTCCCTGCATTTCAAAATGAACTACCACACCGCTAATAAATTAAACACACGTCACTAATCTACAATAACAAGTAGGTATAACAACCAATCAAAAACAAATAACGTTCTGATATTTTAGTCGCGGTGAATGACTCGTAAGTTTTCTGCATCCGTCTACCTTATAATTGGTTTATTTAGATTTCTGTGGGTATAATCATAAAATTTTACGAATAAGTGAACATGACAAGGAACTGTAGTCAATAGCGTGATTATTCAAAGTAATTGCAAACGAATGTGAGAGTGTGTGTATAGAGTGTGTGAATAGAGTGTGTGTGTGACCTATAGACCTATACTATACAGTATAGAAATTACTCATTAGAAGAAGGTCGTAAGTTAAACAAAAGTGTCAACCTTTTTATTCGTGACAATGCCACTCGTCTTCTAACCGCCACTGTACGTAGAAGACTTAGCAGTGTATAGATACGATTATTATTAAATTATTAAATACTTACAACGGATACGTACAGCAAAAACAAGTTGGTGTGAAGAATCTTCAAAATGCGCAGGCAAAACTCAGGAGGTACTAACGCCAGTGGAGCTAGCACGAATCTATTTATCCACTCTCTGGATCGACAACGATTTTATTCGATAAGAAGTGGACTTATGAAAAAAACACACCCTTGATGATTTTCGATTGGCTTTTTCGTTTTTACGACTCGTCAAAGATCCGTAATTGTAGATACCGCAAGCTAGACTGGCTCTATGTTGCGTTGATGATAACGTTGATTCTTTATTTTACTGATATTTTTCAATATAAATCGTCCTCTAAATAAATAGTTTAGTTTTCATCAATACTCTAGGTGACTGTACTTTCATCAAAGAAAAATCAGCTGTTCCTTACATTTTGACGAGTTACCCGAACATAAATTTAGGGAACAGCTGATTTTTTTTTCGCGATTTCAGGTTTGGTCCCATAGTAAAAGTTGCTCATAATGACGAGTACAATGACCTATTAAGAGATTGTTGGTGTTTTTCCAATAACCGTGTATAATTAACAAAAAAAAATAATTGAATTTTTGATAATCTAACTTTTAGGAATCTAACCTATTCGATACGGAAAGAAGAAAAACAAAACTCATGCGTAAACAACGTATTGTGAGTTAGTTTAAACTAGTTGGAACTAGTTTCTATTGAGTGGACATCCACCGGATTGGAAAAGTCGTGTGATTCCCATTTCAACACCTAAAATAAATTAAAAACACAATTATTAAACTGGGCTTTCAATTAAATCTTCCTAAGCGGCGCCTAGTGGTATCTCAAGGTAAAGAGGATGCTGTGAGAGACGCGAGGCTGACCTCGTAACGGAAATGTCGTGCGCACCCTTCAAACTGTAACTAAACTTAATGCATGGAAGGTCACGGAAATTAATGTGAAGCAAAATGACTGCCAACTTATATTGCCCGTATATTCAAACAATTGTGATTCTTTGACGGTTGTATGAAACGGGTATAACATGGCAAATTGACGTAGGTTGTCAATTGGCTTACTAATAATTTTTCTGCCCGAATGAATTCAAGCGATGGAGATAAAATAAAGTTTATTTGTCAAATTATGCAACTGGCTCTTTGCCAGCGAATAATTTGTACCTACCTACTTACAATACTTTCTTTCAACGCTGAAAAAAAGTGCACCCCATATGTCATGGATTTTGTTTTCATTCAGTACTGGCACTAATTTTTCATTTAAAACTGTCCAATTTCGCTCCATGTAAAATACTGATATTCATCTGAATTCAATTAAACTGGAAGCCGACGACGACGTAGTCGGGAAATGGCAGGCAGCTGATTATGTTTTCATATTTATTATATTGAATAACTATAGACTTATAAAAGACTGTAAGCCTTAAAACGTAAAATATTTTTTTTGTTAGTGTACAACATTTTATTTAAATGCAACCCCTAATGTCAAGAATACTTTTTTTTTAAAGTACTTTGGTCTAGTTTTTGTGTTTTAGGTTTCACATACATATCTTTTATAGTTTTAGCTAGACACGTATTTTTTATTTTGTTATATCTGCAGTAGTTTGCTAGATAATACGTGTTAAATGGGAAATGGCCAGGGTGCATGGCGCGGAAATAGAACGATCGCGAGGCTGTGCGGTGGAGTGGCTAGTAACAGTAAATTATAATCTCCTTTCAATTATTTTTATTGTAAACCACCCGATATCATCATATTAAGTTTTTGTATTAAAAATTCAGGGTAAAATCAAAATCAAAAGTCATTTATTCAAATTAGGCTGAGAATCAGCACTTTTTGAACGTCAAAATTACAAAAGACAGTCCCCCAAAAACGCCCGCCCTTCACCACGTCCTAGTGCTATTGCTGTAGATAAAAGTGTTAAAATAAAATAAGATATATTGAATTCTATCATATGAATAATGAATATAATAACTAGGTCACCTTTACTATAACTCTTTCGAATAACTGACTAGGTTTGGCATTTTATTTACATTTTGACCTAACTCTTTTTATGTCGGGTTACAACCACAGCTTCACTGAAACAAGAAAACATCTAAATTAAAAACGCAATTTCGTCGCGCTCTACTTAAATATACTTACTTTTAAAATAATACTGAAAAAATCTAGTTTTCTCTTTATATGGGAATGAGGTTTGAAATATTCGCTCCACGGAGATTTCAAAGCTGAGCGAGCCATTCAACAAAAATTTTTAAATTATTCCTTACAAATAAAAGTAAACGGTTAAACTCTACTTTCCAGTAATAATATTTTGCCGAAAATTACGCAACGTATTCCGCGTTCTTCGTTTTCTGTGAAAACAACTAACATAATTATGTGATACTCAGAACTCAAAAAATTGAGATTAGTGATCTAACTTTTCCTTCACACATGAGACTACATGTACCTACCTACGTACAGTCGAGTTCGTTAATATCTGAGCATGTTCATGAATCAAAAATATATAGGCGATGGTAAGTTTCAAGAAAGTCTAAACAGCTTTGCCTTATAATAAATTGTAAGCAATCCCTTGTTCATATTATTTAGCGCAAAGTAAAAATCTCTTGGCAATTTGACATGTCTCGAATTGTTGTATTAAATTCTTTGAACAATCTCTTTACAGAAGTATATCCTATAGTAATCTAAATATGAAAAATATCTTATTAGAATTAAATAAAAAAATTTAAAATAAGAAATTTTATATTTCTTTTTCTTTGAAACAAATGCAATTTGAAGTGGTCAGTTATAACATTCTTCATCCGAATACCTACTGGATAGTATTCTCTTCAGTCACCAATTTAAGGACCCACGTACATGATATTTGGGAAGGCTTTTGAAGTAGCGCCGCCTACGCCTGTTCAAACATGGTTGCATCAATGCGTGAACGTTTGCAAGATGTTATTGATGCCAATGGTGGATATACCAGATTCTAAAATGGCAGCACCATTGCTTGAAGTCTTAAACCTTGCCTAGAAGTTCCCTACCCTATTTTAAATGTTGGGTTTTCAGAAGAACATAATAAGAATTTGAGAATAATAAAATAAAAATTAAAGACTAATGTGCTTAAGTAAATTTTATTTTTATTTATAACCGACTGAAAAGTTTTAAACAAATAGTTAGGTATAGTCTGCGTTGACCCTAAGATTTTCAGCTTTCTCAACGTTGTCAGATTGATACACTCCTATTACGAACGGCAACATTGCATTATTACTCGTAATTCTGCTCCGGCAAGCAAAAGTAAATTTAATGGTAAAGGCCATGTAGTTGAATATTCAAAGCTGTACAGATATTTTCGAATCCTAGGTTGCACTAAATATATTGAAATCTAGAGTATATAGATATTTATGTTCCGAAGAGTAGTCAGATATTTTTGACTGCACTAACATAGCGTACTTATGAACAGTTTATATGATAATATTTTTTGATGTCTAAGTTTGTATAGAACTATATAATCATTTTAACGCTTACAATATTTTGAAACATTGTCACTGTCAATATATTAGTGAACTCGACTGTACTTCAGTTTGCCGTAAATAATAACAGGAAATAATAAACCAGCTACCATTGTCAACGCGAGGTTACGAGTATTTCATCCATCAGTGTCATAGGTAATTTAAAGAGCATTGCAGGGGTAGGTGAACACGAACTTTCCATCGCGTACTTAATGTCGGCAGATGTGTTGCTAGACATATGTAAAGTCCCAATCCGTTAGTGCCTGCTAGTTAAAAAAAAATGCATAAATTTGCATAATGTGCCGACTAAAAATAGGTCGAAACAGATTGCTAGGCCGTCTAGCTGACACCTTCGTCGGTGAGCAGGGTTGAAAGTGTTCCTTTACCTATTGATTCAGACGTGATACACAAGTCCAAGAGAAAAACAGATCTCTTATAAAAATATATCTGTACATAGTAGCATACGTTGTATCTTACTTCTAGGCAAAAACGATAAAAAAGTTCAGCATCAAAGTAAATCACTGGCTACGTGTTTAAATTTAATTTGAAACAGACAAACTACTTTATCTATAATCTAAAAAGTGTAAAAAGTGAAGTGGTTTAGCAACATCAAGCTTATCGTAAAATTAGAAGTCAGAACTGTCAGAATCAGAAGCCTGCAATAGTGGATCCAATATTATTAAACTTCAAGAAATATAAAAAGCTAGGGCAATACATTTTTCAAACGGCGCGGCTCTAGATTCCCTTCCAGTAGTGATATTAATATTATTATTCTCTGCCGGGTAGTGTTCAAAGAATTCATAGAACCGCCTTCCTTTGTAAAGCGCCGTACAAAAGATCTTCCAACAAAAGGGGCGAACGTGCATATGGCTAAGGTATATTTAAAAGCCAAGTGGCTGTCGTAGAATAAACAAAGTTACATATTATTTTACTCCACTTTCCGTGCAGGTAATGGGTACATTAGACAACTAAATTCAATAGAATCATGTAGCCGATATTTAATAATAGATGAAGAAGCAATTTGCTTGTATTTTGCAACTCCCACCTGTTGAAGGCGGAGCTCGCTTCAATAGGCTACAACAACCTACCATTAAATTCAAGAAGCGACCATTAAAAGTACAAACATACGTAAGATACCTAGAATGTTTTCAAATTAAACTTTTTTACGATGACTGAAGTAAATACTTTCAATTAGTTAATAAAGAATCACTTTGATCAGATTAAAACAATTTGATTGGCACGCTATTATTTTATTAGAAGTGGTTTCATTAATGTAGACCTTGTCGTATTTTGTGAAAACTTTCTCGGATTGGAGGGTTCTCAACATGTGTATTTTGCTTGATCAAATTACTCAGGTAGGTAGGTACCTACTTATAAATATTATTTATCGACCCCAAAAATAATAATAGGTAGCTATGACTTAATATTTAAACGAAAAGCGTAATAATCATTTAAATTCGATTAAATCACACACACCAAAGCCGAGTAGAATTTCAAAATCTCTAACAATAAATATAGGGAGTAGCTGGACGAGATAAACAAGCGATAATAATCATGATAAAGCGAGCGTGTACTCATACATTTATGAGCACCCTTCATCATGAACGTCATCGAAAGGCGGCAGACAGTTTCCAATTTAAACTATAACTACAATGATTAGCTTTGACAGGTGAAACTATTGGAAACCGACTCTATTCCAAGCAGCACACGAATTGTAATTGAAAGGATAACGCGAGATGGGTTGCACGCGCTCGAACAGTTGTTCCACAAGGGATTAAGTAGTCGTTCGAAGTACTGAAGTTACGGCGTTTTGTTCATGGTGATAAGAAGTTTTGATGTGGGCGGGGTATCGATCGGCGCCGAGCGAGTGCGCGACCACAGCTCCTGGCAGTCAACAGAAAGCACGCCGTCAGCAGAGACTCGGAGAGTATTATCAGTCGAGCCCTGACGCGGGATGCACACGCTCATCGTGCTGTTGTTAGCGGCCGCCGCCGCGTGCGCTGTCCCTCGCCCTCTCGGTAAGTTGACAAATATGTGTTCACTTAAACTTACACTATTCTAATTAATGTCTAATTATACTAGCATTATTTATCTGCCGCTGATAAGCATTTCCCGTATACTTTTGTGTTACAGCCGCGAATTATATGTGTAATTATTATCTGCTAAATATTTAAATTATTATGCTTTTTCAGTAATTACAGTATTACCCTCGTAGACACCTGTTAGGTACATGTTGCGCTCCTTTGTACGTTTTCCTACATTTTTTTGTGTGTTGTACCTGTTTAAAATCAACATGTAGTTATAGCGTCGCCGTTTAGTTAGAAATAATTATAAGTTGGTGTTAGTGTGTGAAGTGTTCAGTGTTTAGATCATTAGTCACGAGCTAGTCGTAAGCTTGTTTGTTGCAAAAAGTTGGCTTCCATTTTTAGAGCTCAGTTTACATGTTGTGTCAAACCCAAGTTGATGTTGTGGATACGAGTAACGTTTGCAAAAACCTCGTGTAGGTTTTCGCAAGCGTTTCAAAGTCAGTAGTTAGATGAAACAAAATAAAGGAATGTCAAATATTATTTGATTTTCGCTTATTTTCACAAACTTAGTTAGAATTATTATAATTATTAGGGAATTGTGACGTGTGACATCTGTTTGCAATGTTTTACAACAATGATAAAAACGCTGTCCCGACTTCCTGGCCGTAGCAATTGTTTTAGATAAATGTTACTTAGATTATTGTTGTGATTAGTTAGATATTTTGGTGTGATTTTTTTGACTTTTGTTAGATATTCTGATTTCTATAAGTAGTTTGTTTTATTTTTTTTTTTCGTACGTACATTTACTATTTATTTATGAAAATGTATACTTAAAGTTTCTATTTTCGATCAGTAGCCATAGGTAACTAGTGAGTGAATATGTTAACTTTGAAGTTATTATATATCATAAATAAGTAATAAATAATAAAGTGCATTGCTAAACATGAAGATTAAAAATAAATGAAACAAAATCTTCAGCATAGCAAGAGAGGAGATTTCTCGTTACATACTGTGTCAACTTAGAACTGACTTCAAGGTACTTTCTGCTGCTAATACTTAGTAATATTTTAAAAACCCATATAAGCTTGAAAAGTTGGCTACAACAGGCTTGGAAAATCATAATTATTTCGAAAACCTGACTGAATCAGGTTTACAGTTTACAGTTTTGAATAATAAAATAAAAACTGTATTCTAACCTAAAGATTTATATAAAGAGTTTTTTACCGGTTGTTCCCCATAATACCTAAAGTTTGAAGTCTTGCAAAACGAATTAAGAAAACAGGCTCAACTTCCATATTAGCAAACTCAAACTCAATATATCGCTATTTTCAAGGAAGTAAATATTACAGTGTAGCTGTAGGTATTTCAGAAAAATCGCCCGTCAATTACAAGACACCGTTGCGAACACTTTAAATAACAATAAATGTTTTAAAAAAGCTTATTAACAAAATATACTAGTTATAAAAAAAGCTAGTGACAACTAAAAGTGTGGTGATGTACAACCGCGAGTTCAGTCAATGTTGAAGGAAAATATCCTTTTAAAACATTCAGGTACACTTGAGTAAAGAAAGAGGTGTAATGAATCGGTCTTGTTTTGAAGAAACTTCAAGAGTTTCTATACATTTAGGATGATTAGCATGACATACGTATAGAACCTAAATTGCCTTTGTAATAAATTTGGAGGCAGTCCTACGTTCAATGACCATAAAAAATAGGAGTAACTAATTTATTAATTTACAAACGACACTTTCCAAAATAAAGACAAAAAAATACGAATCCCAATAAAACATTTATTTCCGTAAACGATTAGTTAGGTACCTACTCATTAGCAGTATCACATTGCGACTTAATCTAAAAACCGTTTAAAACCGTTATCATATTTTGTCTGACTGAGAAAATGTGATTAACTAATAAGCTAACAACATAAATTCTATAGTAGGCCTGAAGTTAGATTGTCAGATAATAGGTACAAAGAATTCAAATTAAAAACAACACAAATAAAAAAGCTACCTATCAAAAATTGCATTTTTTACGAAACTAAATCTAAAAACCCAAATTCAAACATTTTGTGTCATGCCGATCATCCTAGAGTGAATAATTCAAATGATTGAATAATGCAATCATTGATGTCTAACTCATAGAAAAATTATTCAATCATTGATGTCTAACTCATACAAAAATAATTCAATCATTGATGTCTAACTCATAGAAAAATGTGTGCGTGTACTGATTGACGCAATGCAAGAAGAGGTAATGATTACAGCTATTTGTTAATTACAGTTTTATGCAAGTATCTAGTAGTTTCTGAACAGTTCGCGCCAACTCATAACACTGATTGGCACAAATGGAAACACTTTCCGGGATAAATTACCACTAAATACGATTTGAGTCCGGTGAGACGCTTTTACGTGCAAAAGTGGTTCGTCGTGCTCTCGCCACCACTAATTTATTTTGTTAGATTGGATTATATTTCGTATTACGATTCTGACCATCCGTTAACCTAGTGTCATATACTTTTCCTACAAGGGAATTCAATGAACTCTTCATTGAATTATGGCGTGATTTTGATACTGTTATTGTGTCCAAATATTTACCACGCCCTCAAGATTTATTAGTAGCATACACGTATGTATACACATATGTACTGCCTATTCCTGGACAGCTAATCAAGCACGTTCTAATATTCGCAAGGGCGTATAAAAATATAAATTAATCAGTCCTTTGGTAAGATAAGACTGGATAAGTTGGACAGACCTGTAGAACATAATCTCACTAAATGAATCAAGCACGATAATATTGTGTTGTGTTATCCTTTGTTCAGGATCTAAAGTACCGCTGTAAATGGTTCTTTAAGGAAAATGCAAAGTAATAAGAACGGATTCCATCTAAATCCATTCAAATCTGTTTTGCGTGTAAGCTGAAGAATAATATTGCAAAAAGTGGGATGCTGGACTTGAATTAAATATAGGATTTCATCTAAGAGTTGGCAAGTCTCAGGTTACGCATAACAATTATCTGAACTTGATATTACATTGAAATATTATCGGTATTATCGGTCGGGGGCCGGCCAAAGTGCAATATTACAAAAAAAATATTCGTTATATTTGGCTTCTACAACATGAGTTTTAAGCTTACCCTATCGGGTAATAGCGTGTGTGTGTATGTATGTATGTACACATAAGATAACATGATATTATAAACATACATTCAACATGTTATTATTGTAATTCATAGGTATAATTTAATTTATTAATATACAATAAGTTATGTAGGTGCACATTATTTTTTGTATTTTATATATTCCTGACGTAATAATTAGAACGTAATTATTCTTTTTTGTATTAATAAGTCTTTTTTCGTCTTATAATAATTTATATAGAAAATATTTCATGTAGGTTTATTCCAAATAAGCACGCTCACACACATTATAAGTAATTCACTTAGTATATAATTAATTAGTATCATAAGTTAATTATATTTATTGAAGTAGGCACACAGGTATACGAAAGCTTATTTCTTTCTTTCTCTTGTTACTCCTTTTCATAATATGTAATTATAAAGGTAGGAACTTTAGGACTAGCATCAAGTTTTTTTTTGTTATTTATTTGAAGGTGTTAAAAACTATAGGTAACTATCTACATATATAGTTTTACCGGATCCGTCAGTCCATATATTTGTCTGCTAAACCTGCTAAACAATGATTTGGCCGGCTTACCATCAAATATATAATACCTATGGCATATTTGTGACGTGTTCGAAGTATTTTACTTAGGTATAACTCAGATATTTTATTAAAAAATAAGGAAACCTTTGGTAGGTTTATAGTCATCATCTTTAAATTACGCAGAGTACAGGCACATTAAAAAAGCCGTAGAAAAACTAAAGCCATACAAATATAATCAGCGTTTCTGGCTTAAGATCAATGAAATCGAAACAAACTTCCTAAGTCACGTAATATTTCACGAGTTAAAAAACACGTGACTTTTTCGATTACTCGGTTCGCCCGTACCTTATTCAAAATATTGATACGGTGGTAAATAACACTGAAAAGTTTGTAGGTACCTAATAGATATCAAATAGGCACTCATAAATTATAGGACTTTATTTTGTGAAAGTACACAAATGAAACATGCCTTAGATGATACTGGATATAATAAGGTCTGAAATAATAGAGAAGTGGAAATGGTTTTCTTTTAAAACAATCTAAATCTATAGCGAAGTATGGAAGAAGAAGACATGTTACGCCGACTCTAATTGAGATGAGGGCAAGAATATGAAAATTCTAAAACGAAACGAATAGATCGACTAAAAAGTCTAGATTTTTGCTGAATCCAGGCCAATCTAGAGTATTAATACCTTAGACAGATATAAGAATTTTAAACGAGCTAAGTTAAAACGGCTACCGGCTTGAAAAGCATTTTCAAGTCGGCATTTAAAAGCGGAGATAGAATCAATATGCGAATTATAAATGTATAAGTGGTCTCACCTAAATACTAACAAACTTTATGAAGGTGCACGGTACTTTATAAATATTACTAGTAACTTGTGGACAACGTAGGGTACCGTCTATGAACAAACGCAGTCTTTTAGGAAGTGACAGAGATAACTTTTGATAAGATCTTTTTCACTTTCACATCTTTGAGAAGTAATAATGACATCATAAGAAAACCTGAACTAACACGCCGTTGGTGTAAGCGGGGTGATAAATATCAGGAAAACTATAAACAGACTGATTAAACTAGTACCTGCCTAAATCGAAAGTGAGAAACACATGAATCTAGTTAATCTACTTTATTCCTTTGTTCCCGTGTCCTTGTGTTTGTGTTTCATACATTCGGTCTCTAATGGCTCAATACAATAACAAGAATCATTCAGAATGGTAAACGGTAGTATCGTGTTTGATTGTTGTCCGTCCTATACCTGCATATCGAACAAGAATCTTTGGATACTCACTGAAGTATCAAAAGTCAACATACTCCGAATATGTAGGTAATGATGTACAAGCCGTTAATAATGCAAACATAGCAGAATTAACAAAACACTGTTAACTAAAAGGCACATTCGTCTTAATTATAAAAGTGCATTTACCATTACAGGTGGCGATCCATTAATGTGATAATTATAAATATTATTACATTTCATTCGCTACGCTAATTAGCTACCTCAAATTTCGTAGCCACGTGCAATTACAACCATAAATCCGATACGATGATTGAGTTTCGTGAATGCCAGCCTCGATGCTCAGCCGCTTGCCCGGCTGTTTCGAACATCATAATTTATCACTCATACCACTACGAAATGTAGCTGTGTAATTACATTACGATTTTCAGAGTTCCATCCATAATATATCGTACAAGTGTACAACTATTGGAGTGCAATATGATTAAATGCTTCTTCGTTTGATTCACAAAGGCTCAGGTTTCATGTCGAGCACGCAGCTGTAAGAAAACTGTCTAAGGAAGATGTATTATCCGACCTTACAATAGAGAAAACGTGCTTGGTAACGTGTGAGATGAAGGAGGCTAGCGAGTAAAAGATTTCTCGATTTGGCTGTGACTTGGTAGAGGTTTGGATCATGACTTAGTAAAACACTGCCTGCTCCATCTCATAGAGAGGGTGGCTGAGTTCTAGTAGTGAGAACATTCAAGGCGAAGGTTTTAAGGTGAACAAGTACAGTGGTGGTTTTATAATCTTGCAAGCACTGTAGGAATAGACTTAGCAGTCCGCTCTCTCAGCTCTGAAACAGTGGATGCAAAAGAAAGGCCAGTTATTTATTGAAAATTTCCAGCTATATTGAGCTAAATTGTTGTAACATAAGTGTATTTATTGTATCGAACACTGTAAACTGAACTTAATAAGTGTAGTAATATTAAATGAGGGATTTTTCAGCTACAAAAACGATTTATAGATATCGTTAAAACTTCCATCAAAGTTCACATGACGATGAAATCAGCATCATGCATCGGCAAAGAAGGAAGGCGTAAGGAAAGTTTAGTTGCTAATATAGATATTAAAGACAGGTAGACCAGACGTAACCAGGAATCATAGGTAGAAATAAAAACTGGCCACAAAGTATGAAAGTGTCGTCACTGTTTCGTCAGTCGCAAAAGTGACGGCTGTGATCGCAAAATCCCAGGTTCTATTTCCAGATCGAATAAAGTGCTATGGGGTTTTACTGATAGAAAATATCCAACTGGACCCGCAAAATCGTAAAAGGCTGACTGCATTCTTTAGCGGGGGAGAGGCACGATGCTATGCAGGTAGCATTACATAAAGAAGCTACACGAAAGTTTTATCTTACATGTATAATATTTAGCCTAGAATTTGTGTGATCTTGAAAGGTATCTCATAGTTTATCTTAAACCGATAAATTGGGTCAAATATTTTGCTTCGTCATCCTGGTTTCGCAAGAATACTTCATAGTTTCCGAACAACGATGTAATATCACATTTTCATAACATGGACATATTTTGAATTCCAACTTGGCTTTTTGAACAACTTTTATGTAACGGCTCTTGCGTCTGGCTAGTGGGTATGTGAACAGCACTTGGAGTAAACCGTCTTCGTCTGAAACCTAATTACTGACAACAATGACAGAAAAGCACGTTATGATAAAATTATTCATGTCATGTTAAGGAATACTAAGGGATATAACACATACTAGCTTATATTATAAAGATACCAGACGGTATTAGGAAAAGGTAAAGGTAAGGTAAGGTAAGTTATAGATCTAGTGCGTCTTCTAGATGTTAAGCAGAATAAGTATTAAGTTTAGTTTAGCTTTAGCACACAATTTTCTTAATCCTGGTTACGTCAATTACATGCTTGTAAGAACCGGGTTTTACTTGTGTCGTGACAACTCAAAACATACAAATAAAGCCGTTTACATAATGTATATAACTGTTAGAAATAATATTACAATTCGATATATGTTCCGTCCTCACTTCACAATGAAAACCACTAACACATAGTTTTAGAAAATAGGTAAGGCGAGGTTTTTCTCTCTACTGCTCAAAGCGAACTTGCAATAAAGCGACTGACCTTGCTAAATCTTAGAATTTAACTGAATGAAGTTGTTTTTTTCGTCATGTGAATAGTTAGCTGCATTATATAGTGAGCACCTGTCCTGTTCATCAATATCGACGTGCACGTGCCAGAGTGTTCATCTTCAAGAATTTTAGGGCCGTCAGCTGCGCCATCACTGTCGCAGCTGCCGCACCGAATGGGGCGACAGCCGAGACCATTTCGCAGCGATTACATCATGCCTCGGATGCTGATGCCCAACCCATTGTATGGGTATGAAGACAGCCCCCGCGCGGTCGCACCTACTGAACAAGATTGGCTGAGCAAGGTACGTATTGAAATGGTCAAGTATATTAAATAAAAACACAAACAGGGTAAAAAGTAGTAGTATTAGGGTTGGTTCAGATGTAATCAGAGAAGGCAACATCAAAAAAGAAAAGCATCAACACGGAGTACGGAGTTAGTCATGAGAATAACACAACAGTCTCATCTTTGACCGCAGCTTATAATGACATCACGTGGCCGCTGACGATAGGCAACGTTGCATCGTATACTACATAGTACCTCACAGCTCATTGTTGTCAGGTCACAATTACTCCACGCTCCCGGCGCCCGTGTTCATTGATCAGGTTCAGTGATGAAACTTTATCAATGGGCACGCTAGGGTTAACCCCGAGCGCAAAGTTCTTTACAAACCCTTTATAATCCACCCCGATTATAAAGGGTTAACAAAACTTTCAGACAGGAAAATAGGGTTTTGTAATTAAATAACTTCTCATGCCTCACATTTTTCATTTACCTCCTACCTAATAATATTCATTTTTCATTAAATTTTTCAGTTCTGTTATACATACCATAGTGGATATTATGTGTATTTAGATAATCTGAAGTAGTCGCAAAAAGGACAAGTGTTGAGGTATAACGTAAAATGAGATCTAAAACACTTGTCTTGCGACCTTTCCTTTCCCGTCATAGACAAAAACTTTTATATATTGGAAATTATTCTACGGCAACGTGATGCCGGGACAAATATTTGCCTATCCTAGTCCTTGCTCCGGACGCCATCTAGTGGTTTGGGTATGAAAAGGTAACATACATTTATAGTGTTACTTTCGAATCTAAAATATTATCTAGTATGGATTTTAGTCTTTCAAGGTTTGAATAAGGGTAAGATAAGTCAGGTTTCGGATAGAGTCTACTCTCCATTTAGGTTGTAACATTACGCCTGATCACGCAACAAAAAAAATATGATCGGTTTATTTCGGTACTAAATGGTTTTTCATCTTTGGGGCTAAGGATTCACGAGATGTTGGGTTAAACCTAACAATACCAAAAGTAAAATTGATATTAGTGCCTTAATTTTCAGGTGATCTTAGGTTTCTTGCATAAATATTGAGTTATAATAAAACTACTATAAAATCTCCAACACTTTTCTTGCAACCATAATCTGATAATGATCTTCCTCTTTGTGAGAAGAGGGCTTTGAGTTTTATTTACATCTTGAAAGCTGTTAGCTAGAATAAGCTAAGTTTCTATTAGATCAGTTTACCTTTAAGGCTATAAAATCACGCCACTCAAAGGGTGTGTAGCAGTCCGTATTTTATGGAACTAATTGATTTTTCTAGGCTGGCAACTCTGCACTCATGCTTCAGTTGGGGTCCAGACTTTATGTGATTTGGTGTATCAATTACACTAGGACCAATAAATTAAGTATAAAGTGGCAGTAGAATGAAAAAATCAGATATATATACTAACAATTATTCGAGTAATTTGAGATAGGTACCCTACAACTATAAATTGATACGAGTAGTAAGTTCAGATATTAAGCTCGATTAGTGCTCACTCAGGTATGAGACATTGCAATTTACACCAACCGCACTAACCTAAAGCTTCTTATTGTCACGAATGAAATGATACCTACTTATTCATGATTTAATAAAAATTCAGAACTATTAGGGAGTAATAATATTAGATTTTATTATAGGTAGGGAATAGAATGACCATTTCGACTAGAGTCCAAAATTATCCGATAAGTATATCTTATTCTCACTGGCCGTAGGCATAAATTCAAAGCCACGTAATCGAATGAAGAGAGAACCTCGCCATATGTGCCCAAGGTTCTGTAATAGCTTTATCCTCGAAATCTAGGAATTTCTAGACTGGCCACTCAAGGTAGCTGCAAAATTATAGGTAGGGAATAGAATGACCATTTCGACTAGAGTCCAAAATTATCCGATAAGTATATCTTATTCTCACTGGCCGTAGGCAGAGAGAACCTCGCCATATGTGGCCAAGGTTCTGTAATAGCTTTATCCTCGAAATCTAGGAAATTCTAGACTGGCAACTCAAGGTAGCTGCAAATCGAGGCTACGGAGGCCGATATGTGAGGTCAGGCGATAAATGATACCGATTTACTTTTTTATTGCAACTTTTATTTATTGCAACAAAACTTTAATAATAATAGGTAGTATAGGCTAGGTATGATTTAATAAATACAAATAGTAAAACTAGAAACAGTGTTATTATTTCTTGTAGCACATGGACGGTCTTATCACTGATAACGATAATTATCTACGAAAGAACCTTTGGAAAACCTTTTTTAATTGGAATATCAAACGGATTAGTCTCATTTTACAGAACATTTATAATTTTTATAGCAAAAATATGCAATAATAAAAAAAAACAGCGCGGGAATATACGCCGGAAGGTTATAATAACATAATCTATTTACGCTCTACGCCGCGTGCCGAAGGATGCCTCTAATTTATTCACTGAGTTAGTACGTTACATAATTATGTTAGCACAGTCTATAAGATATGTAAGCTTTTAGCAAGCCGATGGTGTTATGACCATGGTCTTTCAATAAATTAAGGGTCTTACGAGTCCTTAACATCTCGACATGACAATCGGGTGACACCACCCCAATGCGTTTCATTGATGACCTCCCCAACCCCTCCAAAATACGATAGAAGCTGGGTTGCCAAGCCATAATATTAATGGTATACGGACCCGTCCTTATGTTCACGCTCGGAGCAGGAGTGCTGTGAACGCATCGAATCTGTTGACCATAGATTTCGGTATGAAAAGTAACGTGATCTTTCTGTACGTCTGTCGAGAATATAGGTGAGAATAGGATGAATCAGTAAAATTAAAGCTATCATAGAGGGGTAGAACTTTTTGATCTGTGATTGGCGGCAACTTTAAAGTTATGGCTATAAAATTGCAATAATAGCAACATAGTTATTTCAGATGAACGCACAGTAGGTTAGGTTTTGTTAAGAAACTATATAAAAATCGTGTTTGCAGAAATAAATGTAAAATTTTAAGTGTATATCTTAATTCCTTTGCCCAATGTCCGAGTAATCAGATTTTTTTTTAAATCTTGTAATTGTACTATGGAAGGTCCATAGTGTACTTAACTACGAGGTTTTTCTCATTTTCTTGCTAGATGAGTGCTAGATCGTTGTAAGATGATGATGCCAGCTCTGATTACGCAAAGAGAATAGGGCTGTACTAAGTATTAGGCGTCATCTCCACGGGCGAGAGAATCGTGGAGATAAGTCTCGCCGTGCCACCATATTCTCGCCGCGATGATATCGCCATGTGGAGGTTGCTTCATACAGTTTTTATTAAATTTGAAGCCACGGCGTGACTATCACTGCGATACTCTCGCCCGTGTAGATAGCGCCTTAGTCTTCTTTGAGCGTCGCTTTAGTAGTTAAAGTGGAGAGTACATTCGAGAACCTTTAACTTTTGTTTTTCCAAACGACACAGCGCGGCGTACACTTTCAAACTATGGCTCAAAGTTGTAACACTTCGCTCCTCTAAGAAATTAAAATACAGTTTAAGCAACTAGGTCATTCAATGAATAAAATCATAAATTGAATGTCTTGGGCCATTCACGCAACAGCTTTCTCAATAAAATGAGCGCTATGATATACCTGAAGCAATACATATCGAGTAAATAGAAAATTCGCCATGATTTTTAAAATATAGTATAACCTTTTTAACAGCGCAGCAGTGTGCTACAAGCGAGTCCCTGATTAAAAACACCTGTTAAAACGAAAATTGAAACGATTTATAAGGAGCCATAACTCATAAAGTGTCCAAAATGCAGTAAGTAAGCGAAGCGAGAATATCCCCCGTAAAAATGATGGCAACACTTAACCTGTTTACATGTTAACGTAAATAGGGTTAAGGGTGCAAGTTGCACAGTGAACTATACAATATGTTTATTAAAGTACTTAGCATACCTTGATAACGTGTGTGTATTTAAAAAAATAGACACTGTAATTTTTAATATTTAAAACATTTAAAGAATTCTGACTCAGTTACAAATTGTGGTAGCTTTAATATCAGCTCTAACTTCTCATGTATTAGGCAAAAACAAACGCGAAAATAAACACAAGTTAACTACAAAAATATGTAATTATAAAACTCGTAGACCCTACAATTTCCAATTTAAATAATCCATAAAATAATGTAATTACTCATACACATAGGTTAACTGTCACAGGTTGTTTTAGCCAAATTAATTGATTGATAAAAAATAAATTAATAATCGAAGCTATTTACATCAAGCAATTCTGGAGATAAAAATGTTAGCGAGGAATTATCGCTACGGTAAAGTGCTACGGGCTACGTAAACTAACAACTTAATTTCTGTAGTCACTGCTACGAGAACGCTACAAAAATGTTTTTATATAAATTTTGCATGGCTACGTAAATTTATAAGGTTTCCAAATGGATATATGTTTTCGTATTTAAACCTCAAAATGGTAAGCTCATTTTTAATTATCTATGTCCTTGTTGAAATCAAGTTATGTATGAAACCACTACGGGCATCAATTCGAACAACCCAATTTATTAGAGTAGAAATTCGTGTGCAAAGGTAGAAAAAGCTTTGTGCTACGGAGATCCATCAAATATTCGTAGATACTGCTACGACAGAGCTACAAAGCAATAGCGCGCGAGTAAAAATAAAAAGTTCACTAACATTTTCAAAGCTCTAGGCGACAGTACGTTGAAGCAAAAAATAAAATAACTGTACAAAAAACAACTGCAGGCACTACCAGTGCTATTACAGTCGTAGATAGCATTTCAAAGGCCATTATTTTAATGACTTCGATTGACGTAATGCACCCCTTGGATTGTATCGTAAGTATATATGCATTCTAGGGCTGACGAAATTGGCAGTAAACGTCATTACAGACACGCAATAGTGAGTTAGTTACGAACTGATTCAACGACAACCTGAACTTTGTCATTAAATAGTCAAATAAATATAAGAGAAAAAAGACTGGAGTACCTTACGGCTACTGTTGATTTATAAAGTTTTGTCTTGTCAGAATCAGTTTTATGAAAGCCGAATTTTGAAATAAATATTTATCGCATTCAACCAATGTGACCGCCACCACACTGCTTGCTTTCAAGTAGAGCTGTACAGAGCGATGTAGTTCCCTGCGCGAAGATATGTTATAAACGTTAATGAACGGTAGTCTTGCTTTTGGGCACAACTACTTGTCGCTAATAAGCGCTAAATAAACGGGCAATCCATATTATCATTGTTGATGTTTACTCTTGCAGCCTGCTCAGACTGCTCTGAACAGAATTGTTTTATAAATGTGATGTGACGTTTGTGTTCCGATTAGAAGTCAAGGGTCAGACGGACCAATCAAGACACAATCCAATGCGCTGGCTGATCGGGTTACGTATACTTGTTGTAGGGTTTAGTGGTAGTACCTATATAAAATGTATAAATAAATTAAGTACATTTTACTAGTAAACAAACAAAGAAAATTACCCACGCCATAACGTAATTATAGCCTGAACGGTATATACGATTCTACTTGTCCTTCTAAGCAAATTGTTAAATGTAATTGCCACTTGCCTGTTCAAACGGCGTGGAAAACTGCTCCACCATTTATCATTGACACAATAATGATACACAAGTTTCGTTAAATACAGGGAAGCAATACTTATCAATCGCATTATGACACTTTCTAGAACCCTCCTGCATACAGTGCAATAAACAATTATTATTTGAATTATAAGATAATTGCTAGTGCTACACAGGAGGGTTGCTTCGAGGTACTATCTACCAACAAAGGCTGCACATTTATTATGGAAAACGGACGTACATTAGCGGACTGGGAACCGGTCCTATAATTACGATGATAGTTTAATGAATGCTTCTGAAACTTTCGGAAACACACCACTTATAACACTGTTCGAGGTATCAATTATTTAAAATATTGACGTAATAATGATACTACTAGCACTTTGCCCGCGACTTCGTGAATTGCACCCCTTCCATCCCTATAAAAGGTAGTTTTCGAAAATGTATGATTAACGATCTTAATTATTATTTATTTAGATAAGAATTCGGGCCATGTTTCAAGTTAAGGGATGTTTAAGTTAATCACGGTATGCAGTAAAATCTTTCGCTAAATTCTTAATAACCCCTTTTTGCCCTTTTAGGGGTTGATATTTGTAGAACCCAAAAACTCGTTATATTTTCTTCGAATTTCGAGTTAATTGGACCGCACGTTAAGATTATTTTATACAAACATTAACACCCGCTAAACCCCCTTTAAGGAGTATTTTTCAAAAACTATTAATTTTTTAAGTTTATTATTTATTTAGGCGTATATTCGTACCAAGTTTCAAGTTTATTAACTCAAGATTAGACTAATCATACGAACAAAATCCCCCCTTTTCACCCCCTTGGTGAAAGGTTGAATTTCTAAAAAGCCCTTCTTAGTTAGCAGTTATTTGCTTCCCTACATTATAAAAGCACGCCTGTTGCAAAATTTCACGTTATTAGTGTCAGTCAGTCATTCAGTCAATCAGATTTTTCTATTATTGGTCCTTGAATTTAGCAACTCGTACGTATTTGACATTGATCTATTTAATTTACAGAAGCTGATGCGATATTGTACGTTTTATTTATTTTGGTACAGGAAATCGATCGTATTAACCAAATGGAAGACGATGAGGACTTTACACCATTCGAAGAAGAATTTTCGCGTTGGATTTCTCGGGAACCTTACTTCCCCCGACCCTATGGACAAGGACAAGCAAGAGCGCGGGAACAGGCTTATGTTTCCGAGACCGTAACACCCATACCGATAGAAGTACGGCCCCTGCCACCCCCAAGGGAAATTATACCAACGAAGTCCATTCCGGCGGCACCAGGGATGTCGATGCGGTCCCGTAAGACATCTACACCATCGGTAGCCACGAACAATGAAGAAAAAAAAAAGACGTTTGCACTGACGCCTCTTGATAAGGAATATTACGAACCCGCAGACAAAATTGTGACGCAGAGTAAGTTGAACAACTTTCACGAAAACTTTTTCTTTTGTTATCCCGAGTTGGATTTAAGGGGAATGATACGGCATTGTTATGAGCGCGTAACTACTTCCTAGTTAGCCGCATGTCACATAGAGATACCGCTCGCTCGCTGGCCTCGTAGCCGCGACCTACGACGAAGTATTTTATCACCGCAACATTGGCGGAAGCTGCAGCTTTTCCGCCTGATAATCTTATAAGTAACCTTTTACGTTACGCCACCGACAGGAAATGAGCGAGACTGGCTGCCAATTGCAAACCGGGATAGCTAAATTTACTTTCCGGACTTCCAACTACATTTTTATTCGATGAAAATTATTTCGTTTAATGTGCAAACTGCCGACTGTCGGGAGATTGCCTGACTTTTATTATTTTTCAAAAGCGTTTTCAATCAATGTTGTTTTTATATTTTAAACAAACAACATAATATTCATAGCTTTAATTAAAAACTGATGTTGTTTAATTTGTGTTTAAATAATTTCTTGCTAACAATATTAAAATGACACTGAAACACATGTTACATTTGTTTGACCGCGATGCCATTATTACAGAATCCGACGGGCCACATGAAGGCGGTGATTCAAAAACCCATCACAGAGCGGTAAACGTTATGACATTCCAACAACCACGCCAGATACGACAGAATCCTAACCTGGGTAGGACAAAGAACCTTGTCGCTGAAAACATGGACCGCCTCAGAACTGGACTGTAAGTACATATTTTAACATTTCCATTCATAAATTATCGTATTCTTAGTTTTAGTTTTTAAATACTTTACTCTCTTTAACGGCTTTTAGACTACAAAATTATCTTGAAGTGACATAATCTCTATTCGTGAGTAAATCTTCCTACTATTTTTAAGCTAGCATTAGCATTTATCAGAATATTTTTGTGCAAGTAGGCCATCATTTATCGAGAATTAACTAGAGAGTTGTTTGTAATTGAAATTATTACAATAGACACCTAGGTACTGGAGGGTATATTAATCAAAATATAGTTAGGCTTTGTTAGCTAGTTAGGTTTTGATAATGTACAATCACAACCACAAACGGTTGTGATTGTACATTATCAAAACCAACATTATCATTATACTAGTAGCACACTAGACGGGTTCTTGGTTCCATAAGGTACAATGCATTTTTATTCCCGACTTTTTCCGATGTCTTTGCCGAATGGCACAATCCGTCGGGTCTTAACAAGATTGAAAATTATATTGGTATATAATAATAGGTAATAAATAATAGCTGGTGTCCGACCCAAGGTTCGGTTTCGGATTCAGTTTCAACCAAAACTCGATTACTTTGACCACTTCGAGGCTGCACCGCTTTTTGGTGAATCGCCTAAAATTATGCAGTGTTCAGACTTCAGTCGCAGTATTGAGCTACTGGAAAACCACTTAATTGCTAATTCCAGATGCTATAATATAATTCGACCGCCATTTTAAAATTATACTGTTTTTTACACAAAATCTGGCAAAACACAATTTCATGTTTGAGTAAAATAAACTGATAGTGCAAAATCAGTCCCTAATCACAATACTTATTTGTTACAAACCTCACTTAACTTTTTAAGGTTTGATTTCGGCCGAAACTAGAAGAAAACCCGACAATTTCGAATTTAGAACAAACCGAGACATTGACCTATCTCATTATTCGAAAAAAAAAACCACTATTGACATAATAATTTTACATCTATTGTAGGCATCCAAAATGTTTTTCTTGTTGTTTTCGTTTCTGTTTCGTTTCTATTAATTTGATTATTAGTTTTTTTATTTATAAGTATAAAAATAATGTTTTAAGTATGTTGAAACTGCTTGTACTCCCTGTCACTTGTCCATAAAGTCTCATTTGAAAACCAGCGTCAAACAGCGTCTGTCTGGCATTCATGCTGAAATGCATGAAGCTTTTTGACACGGTCGTGAGGCACACACTAGTATTGAAACAAAATAGTGATAATAGATATTTTATTAACAACATCGTTCTCACTTTTTTATTTTGTTATTTAGTAGGTATATTAGTATTTTGTATTTCATGAACTGTGTCCAAATAAATATATGTATATAAAAAAACTCATCTATCAAAAAAATAACCTTGGAGAAAGCTCCAAATCTATTTCTTTTAAAAGTATCGATATATCGATATAATTATGTCGATAATTATCTACGACAATATTTGAATGAAATGCTTAGAAAAAAATTGGCACTAAAAGGTAGAATATCTACTCGTATAAACACCGATACTTGGCAGATGTTTCAGTTCTCATGGATAAAACTGCCCTAGTTTTAAACCGTGGTTTTTTTAATAGCTTCGAAAAATAATAACACGTAATGTGCTGAAATAAAAGAATTGCGCTATAAATTGTAGTATAAGCTTGAAAAATCTGGCCGATAGAAAAATTAAAGCAATATTTTGCGTTTTGTAGTATTTCAATAATACCTTCTGCAGTGTAGGGTAATACTCGTAGTAGGTACTCTAAAAGTAGTTAACTTACGATATTCTTATCTTCTATGAAAAGCTTAGGAAAAGTAGTTTTCACATTATTCACCAAGGATGTAAAATTACATAAGTCTTACCTACCTATTAAATTGATCAAGACTGCGATTGTTCACTTTCAAAGAAAAGTTCATAGGGTCGGAAGTGGACAGAGTCCGCATAACACGTAGGTACAGTCACGAGCACCAATATGTCAACACTTGGCAACTTTCAATTGCGATTTTTTCGTGAAATAACGAATGTAACTTTGAAATACGACACATTACATAAACCTATAGGTTCGAAAATGATATGTTTGTAACAACATAAAATTTCATTTAAAAAAAAGGAGTAAATCGCTTTTGAATAAAGCCGAGTGTATACATACTTTTGCTCGTGACTGTACGAGTAGCACTTTGATTTAGACAGCGGGAGATACACTTAAAACAACAGGAAGCAAGACTAACAGGGTTCGTTATGGATTATTGACCTTCGAATTTGCAGAGTAGGTAGGTACTCGTAATAAGAAACATACTTACGATACGAGTTTTGATACATCTAGTACTGGTATTCAGCTGCATCCGATTAGACAGGAAGCTGACCCCAACATAGTTGGGAAAAGGCTTGGCAGATGATGATGTGCTATAACATCTGACGAACCTGATTGAGAGACGTTTCAAACCTCTTTAAATAAAAAAAAAATCTTACGTGATTTTGAAAACGTGGGAAATTGGGGCAGATTTAGTTGGAATATCAGTAGTAACTTGTTCTTGTTGTACGAGAAGATGGTTTTTCATCACTGGTGTAACTGCAGGGTGTTACGTTATTTTATTATCATATTTAATTAATATAACATTAATAATAACTCAATGAGTATTAAACTATTTTTTTTTATATATTCAAATGCTTTCTTTACCTTTTTGTTTATACAAATATAATTTATATTTAAATTAAAATTAAATAAAGGACTCAATGAGTATGAAAGTTACGAATTCCCGAGACAACAGAGGTTATTTACCCGTCTCCTCGGAGTGCATAGAACTCTATGCCCTTTCGGGTCAAAAGTCTGCATCTCAATCCACAATATTACCTAGACGAGCCATAGTTATTGTGGAAAAAATTGAATACAAGTTATTCAAAGTGGCGCTAGGTAATCTTCCGTTTTACTTCTCGCTGCTTTTAAGAACCCTTATCGAAACAACTTTTTATTACTGAAGAATTATAGATTAGCAATTTAAGTCTATGACACTTTCTAAGGAGGAAACACTGTTTCTTGGAAAATATATCTGAAAACAAAACCATATTTGTTTGTTTTTAGGGTTCCGTACCTCAAAAGGTAAAAACGGAACCCTTATATAACCCGTCCATTTTCAGTCTGTCAAGACCCTTTTTCTGAGAAACGCGTGGAGGTAACAAGCTGAAATTAATATCAAATACGTAGGTAGGTTTACGGTCCCTTGGAGCTCTAAAAAATCAAGCTTCTAAGTTAACCCAATAAAAAAAGTACTGCCGTTTATGCAGCATATTTTGATACTCGCAAATAAATCAAAACCTATAGGTTGTTCCCGTTGACCTAGAATCATGAAATTTGGCAAGAAGCAAGGTCTCACAGTACAAGTAAAGAAAAAGGTCCGAAAATTGTTAGCTTGTATTTTTTTTAAACATTCTTTACTGATTTTTTATAATTGGCATCTATTGGTAAACATATAAATTAAATTATGTAAATGTAGGTATATGTTCGGATACCCGAAGTATTTAGTTCCTACTTTATATATTTTTGATTCATGTTCATAATCGTAGTTTGGTGAATTGTGTGATGTGCATCCTTTCATTGTGACGGTATCAGATCGTAGGAAGGCCATGATGTATTTTAGTTAAATAGGTAATGTAGAAGTCCGATTTATAGATAATCATGAAGTTAGCAGTAACGATAAAGGAGTTTGGGCTAATCTGCTCTGACTACCCAGAAGCGTTAAGATACATGTATGTATATTAATGGATAGGTAGGTACTACTGGATACAGATCTTTAAAGAGAATATTAGTTATTGTGATGACTTTTCTCGATTGTTAGTACGTGAGGAGCTACAGAGCTCTAAATTTGAGTAATTAAGTGTTATAAAAACTGATATTCCGTCAATTAATTAACTATCAAGTTGTCTGCCTTGCACACATCATCGTTTAAGCCTATAAACGTTTATTTACAAACATTGGCCTCCTAGATGCCGTTTAAGGGACAATTTTTTTAAGTCGGCCAGTCTGAACGTTAAGCCCGCCGCACCCCCTAATAGCGTTAAGATAGAACTATGGAAAGATCTCACCAAGGGGAATATTTTGCGTTACGACGACTTCTCACAATTGAGTGTCCGTTTGGAAAAATGTGACTAATTAAGTATCAATTAAAATCTAGTATTCCGCCTATTATTAACTTTAATTAATACTGTGTATTTCAAACATCATCTTATAAAGGCTTGTATTATGATGTTTAATAGGCACAGTATTAATTAAAGCTAATTGCGACGTTAGTCAACCTCTATTTTAAAACATTGCACCCTATATGCCGTTTGAGGAGATATGTTTCTAAGATTCGGTCGGACAAAAGGTTAAACCTGCCGAACCTACCAATAGGTACCATTAATATATATATTGAGCCCGCAGTCCAGATTTGTGCCCGATTTATCGCAATAGGGTCGCCCCCTATAACATAGGAAATTTGCGTGTGTGGATTAAGCAGAGGTATGAAATATAACATAACAAAACATCACGTCTGAATCACTATAGGATAGGCAGAAATGTAGTGTGAAACTACATTCTTAACTAACTACTTATTCTTAGTTTTCTTCATCACCATTTAGAGAATTTATTCCGGAAGGTTCATGTGTATAATACACACATTTAACTTAGATATAGCACATATGTACCTACATCTCGATTTGTTTTATGTCGCTACATTAGTAGATTGCTTCCATGTGAAGAACCCTTGCTTCAGTTCACTTGTTATCTTTAAATAATATAGTAACGTTGTTTAATGATTATGTCAATTAATGGTAAAACAATTGGCACATATTGCCACAAGTCATCATAGTAACAAATACTCTCCTTAATAAGCATTATCAATCGATATAAATCTTATGATTATTGGGCAAAGAGGCAATTCCTCCACTTCGGTACCCCAGTAGTTACTGTTTAGGATTTTATCTCCGACGGACTAACGATTGGGAAACTTTTTTATAATAGCAAAGGTTCTCCGTGGAAAGCTCTTTCCATTTGTATATATCTTATGGCTATTTGGCTTTAGGGCAGATACCGATAGTTCGCTGTCCATTCTCCTTTTACAAAATCGTCAATATAGCGTTTTTCTAGGGCAAATAAGGATTACCGTATACCTGTCTCCTTACTGCCAACCAACCTGCGCTGGTTGAGAGTAAACCCTACTGATGTGCCGGAGACGAGGTGAACACTAATATATTAAACACTTAGAGATTCCTTAGCCTCCACTCCTAACGTCCTTAGTCGCGCATGGAAATGAAGTTCGTCCCAATTAACACTTTTGTTGAAAGCAGCCTTCACTTGTGAACGTTTTCTCAAACAAAGCTACGGATACAAGCAATATGTGTACACGTGTGCAGATGACATTCAATGCACTTTAAACACACACACTTATTAGAATCGTTTCAAAATTTTGCATTATTTACATCATTTGTGAGTGATAGCGAATCTAAAATTGTATTTAGGCGTTTTTAGCTAGACGCTAAAGAACAGTCCTATTAATGTCTATGTTCTCAGCTGTTATGATACGATCCCATTTATCATGTAAAACTGTAACATATCTGGCATCAAACGGCTTTGTTTGTAGTTGCACGGCTCTGCGGCTGACCTTGTGGACTGTAACCAAACGAGTTGATTGATTGATGGGAAATCGAACTCTTGCTTAGCAGATAGTGGCAAAGCCCACATAAAACTATGAAGTACGACCAAAGAAAAACAACAATCATTGCTAGCTTAACAAAACGGGCGTTAAAAGGACTTGTCACTTTTGTGTCATTTAATTTTGGAAAATTATATTTATTTTACTTGTAACCCAATTGGCAATTTCGGTTCATAATAACTATCATTTCTACCATTATACATTAATATTAACATTGTCACATAACACGACAGGAATAAGTGCTGTTGTATTTGCGGCTCACAGATTAAAATACTATCTATGGAGAAATAATTATAGAATGTATGGATACCGTTTCGAATGTATGACAATCAAATATAAAAGTCTTACATTAGCTAATGTAATGTAACAACTTGCCCTATTAAACTAAAACCAATTAAAATAATAATTTATCAATAAGAAATGCATATAAAGAATATGTTTAGCCGGGAGCGCTTTAAGAGTCTCACTCGACTCGAGGACTCTTGTGTTGGCATCCATTAATCATACAGGGCCGACACGGTTCTTAGACACTGTCAAATTCAAATCAAATCACATTCAACAACATATCAATGGAAGCAACTGCAACAGAAGCTAACAAACTTTTTGGGAATTAACTATTTTGAAAGGGTAAGCTAAGTTAAAATGTCATAAAAAATAACGGTAAGTATAGGAAACAAGAAATAAAACATGCAAACAAATTCACGCTATCCATACATTTAACCATTGTGGGTAACTAAAAATTAAAATAACAATTATTGGGCCATATTTATCATACGAGCATGCATATTGCATAGCATATTGCCATCTTATTTCGCTATATCAAGCCAGACCTACCAGCATGTAATCCCACGTATGCTTATCTCAGTCACACAAGCATATTATTATTACCTGTATAAAACGTGTATTTTTTTACAAAATTAAGAAACATTTAGTTTTTGTGTTAGTGTAGTTTTAGTAGTAGCATTATTCATCTCTCATAGCTATATACGTAAAAGGTGCCAGTCGTAGCGTATGCATGTAGAGCAGAGAGACAATATCCTAATCTGATTGCTAATATTTAGTACCCAAGAGAACCCTGCGAGCACCGACAAGCCTCGCCACATCCATGTGCTGGAATCGACGGCCGACCCAGCAGACTCGATCTATGGAATAGCTCTCATTGCTGCCGTGGGTACAGCGCTCACCATGGCCGTCATCGGATTCGCTATTGGCTGGTATACGTGAGTTGCTGATAGCCAACACATGTAGTTGCACTTTTCACTTTCTAGTGACATTAATCACTCACAATAGTCACAATCACTCCACAGGCTCAGTAAAAAAGCTAAAGCTGCAGCAGACGTGGACTATCCAGCATACGGAGTTACCGGTCCGAACATAGACACATCAGGCGACAGGAAACTGGCACACTCGGCGCACATGTACCACTACCAGCATCAAAAACAACAAATAATAGCTATGGAAAGGTAATGAAATACAAAAAAAATTGTTCAACTGTTTTCTTTCCAGCCGATCGATTCTGTAAAAATCTCACTCCACGCTCACTTCACCAAAGTTTTCACGTTGAGATGGTTACAGAATCGCGCTGCAGCTTTTATAAAACAATTGGAAAATTGCAGAGAATGCCGCTTGCTTACTTTTCATTTGATTAAATAGCAGAAATATGGACGTTAAACAAATAAGCGCCGGTATTCAGAAAGGAATGAAAAGCTCAGCTTTATTTGAATAGTTTGATCTAGAAAAATAGAACCCCTAACGAGCACAATCCATGGTACAATCCAATGAAAAAATATTACGAAGAGCAACGTTATTTTACGTTTAAATTGTTAAAGAACTTCAATACTCGGTGCAACCTTGCATTCGATGCTAAATGTTTTCAGACATAAAGAATTTATGACTTCATTAGGACCACTTTTGTTTAACAATGATCTTATGTAGTGTATTTTGTATTAATCATTAATTCACTTAGAGATTATTTTATAATAAAGTTCATTTTAATGAAAAACGCATTGGGTATTTCTCTATATAAAAATTTTTTTTTTTCTAAAATTGAGGTGGGCTTAAAGGCTTTTGCTGAAACGAGCACATAGATTAATAAATAGAATAAGCATAGCTGTGCACCATATGTAAGTGTAGTAACATAGCTTGTATATTTTCGTAACAGATTAACATAGACCATTGTGTAACAGTACCCGATCGTAAAGATGCACATCGATTATTGAAAAAGTTCCGCTTTGTGGAGCTTCATCTCTGCCACCGATATCTTTAAGACAGTCTCTTTCTAGAGCTCGCGTCATGTTTATACCCCGGTACTGGCGGTTCGCGTTATGTTTATGCCTCGGTACTGGTGGTTTGCGTCAGGTTTATGCCCTGGTACTAGTGGTAATCGTGCAGGCAAGTATAGGGAACAATGAATGCCTATGCACCGCATATGGTACAAAATCGCTGGTCATTTCGCATGACACTTCCACGTGTGTAACCACTGTACTGCTTCTTTAAAAAGTCGTTCTACACATTTCAGGAATGGTTGTGAGCATCGTAACGGCTCCGTGTCTGACCCTGAATCTGAGGAGGAGAATGAGGAAGGGGATTACACCGTATATGAATGCCCTGGATTTGCTACGGTAAGTACGCTCACATTTTACCAACATTAACGAACATATATCATAATATCTGTTTTTTGTATATGAACTTTAATGTCTTTAGGAACTGAAAAGGCTTTAGGGACTTAAAATACTACAGGAACTTAAAAGGCTATAGGAACTCAAAGGCTATCGGAACTTAAAATACTAGAGGAACTTAAAAGGCTATTGGAACTTAAAATACTACAGGAGCTTAAAAGGCTATCGGAACTTAAAATACTACAGGAACTTAAAAGGCTATCGGAACTTAAAATACTACAGGAACTTTTGTAGCTTTTTGTTAGAGTACCTATCTCATTTAAACAATCTGGAACTGATCTCTTATTTACGGACAAAACAATAACCGGCTAATATCCGGAAATCGGATCGTGCTCCGACGCCGTGCATTTGTTCTGGGTACTTAGTTTATGTTTAACCTTAACATTTTATTATTCAGGAGATACGGTCTTCTTTACATCTAATCAACATGTGACTTGCATATTGCTCACGCTCTTACTTTTAATGTCACAAAAAAAGCAAGGCATAAAAATGTTATAATTTGCATTATAAAGAAAAGCAAACGTTTTGTGTGAGCGAGAACGGACTATGGTGGGGTTGGGGAGTTTACAAAGGACATATCAATGTTCCAACATACCTGAAACTTTGAGAAAATGGGCATCTTGAGTACTGAGTAATACTTGGAGTTTTCTAAAGATATAGGATACACTCAGCCAGGATCCAGGCGCCGACAAGAACCTCCATTAAAGGACCGCCATAGGCTGAGTAGCCTTCAATAAAATAACAGTTCTTTAATTAATGCACTTTAATGCTCTTTCTTTCTAGGAAACTTTATTTTTCATGCACGAACATTTTTTGTGAATGAAATACTCGTCGACAATTGCTTCATCCTTGTACTGAATATCGGGCTACGTATCCACAGACGGGAGAGATGGAAGTGAAGAACCCTCTGTTCTCCGAGGACCCGACCCCGGCCACCCCCGGCAAGTGTGAGATAGTGAAGCCCCAGCCCAAGGACTAAGTAACTCCCGCGCACCCCGCGCACCCCGCGCACCTCCCGCGCACCCACACGTACGTTTGGCGATCGATCTTATTCTGCATTTTTTTCTGTCTTTATCTGTTCTTCACACTCGAACTACGCCACGATTACGTACTTAGCAGGATCATAACTCACACAGTAGAGTCTTACGCTATTTTATATAGTGCATTTATAAAGTGGTTGACCAAATGTCAGCCACCTCATGTCACCATCTCCTTCTCAGCTTTTCGATGGCAATCTAAATACAATCGGCCCAGAATTTCGCTACGAGTTTGGCATCTTCCGTAGCGTCCATCAGGGGGCCTAAAAAGGCCACTTTAAGCAATACCTCAAAAGCTATTCATTTCCTGAATTCCCAGCAGATCATTAGCAATTCCTCTAATTTTCGTTAAATGGTTACACATTTAAATTGCGTGATATGAATTATTTAATTATTGCACACAGATACACATCTGACATCACATATTATGAATTGTCAGTTTGTGACCATTTTTAATATGATTCATATTGTTATCCTAATATGATTCTGCCAAAGTGGCTTTTTAGGCCCCCTGTTCATATCAGCATGTGGAAGGCGAAGATGCCACATTATAAATGCACAACTAAGATTTAATGGTTTCCTTTTCGATTATATCTACTATTTATGTGTTTCCCTATAATATAATGCTGCAGTATGATACACAATATAGAAAATATTAAAATAATTTAAAGAATTGCACCCTGAGATGTTTCTCATTTTAATTATATACCCAAAAGTATAGATTACTTTTAAGTGCAACACCGAAATATACATATTATATTATGTACCTAATACTATAAACCTAACGAATTTATTTATTGGATTCTATTATACAATATTATTATCAATTATATATCTGCGTACATACTTGGTAAAAATACAAGGTAACAGTACTAAAAAGATCGAAGTACCTTAAAAACCCTTCCTAAAAAATATGTTTTAAAAGTACAAGTTAATTCCAATGCCGTATCCTTGAATCTCTTTTTCTTTTGTGACGGTTCGTCCAGAGACGCGGGAATACGGCAAACGAACCAACGTCCTTTTTAAAGGCCCCCATTTTAACCACCTTTCAATTGATTCGGCCTAACTATAAGCATTAAGCTTTTATTGATTATACAAGGTTTTTAAAATTATTTAAGAGAATATACATTTTTTAGGAAGGCACATTTTAATAGCTAACTTGTGCATGGAAAATATGTAAATTGATGCCTATATTATTGTACCCCTAAGAAGTTATTGGAACTTAGAGAGATTTTTAAATTAATTATGTGGTTCATGTTTTCTGAAAACATCCTAATGAATATTTTATTAAAACTCTACCTACATACAGTCATTTTTTGTGATGACATGTTTGTATGAAGTTATGATCGATGTCACGCCTAACTATTGGCGATACAGGAATAATTGTATTTACGTAATAGTGATTATTATAAAAACCCTTTGCATTGTAAATAAGGTCAATTTGCTTTATATATATATATATATTTATCAATGTTCAAATTCCTAATATATAAACAAGTTTCCACTTGTTATACCTTTATAGTATTAATAATTATATCATTATTTACTAATATATTTACACATATGAAGAGTCATAAATATTGAATTAAATTGTAATCAGAAGCATTTCTTTGCATATACCTGAACAAGTTGCATACCTACATATCTTCTACAATTTACCTTTGTACTATTTCCTAGATGTTTAAAATTACCATATGAAATAAGTATTTATTAAATATTACTAAAAAAAGTCATGTATAATATGAATAATAATATATACAACACAGAAACCTCACCGTAGGAGTTGACATACTGTTCTTAATATAACAGTTGTACATCATAAGATTATTAAATATAATAATTTACTTAGATATCCTTGTATAATCTATAGTAGAAATCTTACAGATTCGTATTTTCGTATTGTTCATATATATTTGTGGAAAGGCCTGGCTAGGACTCAGCAGCGCGAGTCGAGCGGAGCACGCGGCCGCTGCGCTGGATACAATTCAATCAGCAAACCGCTTTCGCGTGTTGAAAACTAATGTACCAACTAGAACCCCGATGTTCAGAATGTACCCGCTCAAATCTCTATAGGAGAATGTAAGAACAATTAGATAGGAAATTGAATTGACCCGGATTATTGTATTTTTCAAAACTCTCCCTATTGTATTACAGAATATATTTTCAGTTCTCATCATTTACCTACAAATCCAAATGTATTTAGTTGTATTTTGTTACGTTTTGAGAGAGATATATTAATTTATTTGCCATCCTATGGATCTATATTTGTTAGAATAGTTGAAATATATAAAAATATACTTATGATATAAATGAATGTTAAATTAATTGACGTTATCATATTAATCATTTTACTCTTGTAGCAAGTCAGATATTGTGTATTTATTATAAAATTATATCGAGCAGGTATGACCTGGATGTATCGAGTTATTTTTAGAATATTTTACGTAACTACGTATTGTTCTGTCAATTGTAATTGACTGAATATCTCACCGTGCCATGCACCTAGTGTTGCCAGGATAACACAATAGGCAGTACCATAATTAAAGGTGTTTTAAAATTTAATTCTCTCAAAAACCATTGGCTCGCCATTTAATTATCTTCTTTTGAATTTAATTTACACTGAACAACCGAGTTTTCTTTTACATTTGACAGTTACAATGTACTGAGTATCGAATTAGGTAGATATAGTAATGTACTGAATTTTGTTTCCCTGAAATGTATCAATCCTTGATAAAATATAATATGTAATATCTTACTTGAGCCCAACTAAGATGATCGAACACTTGACTAACTGTAGTAGCATCGTGTTATTCACTCTTCATTAAACAATAGAAATTACACTATCACAGATTATATCACCAAATATATTAGTGTATCTATTTTATGTGTATTTAAATTAGTTCTGAATATATATTTAGTTATAAATGGATTAATGTGATATATTTCATTACATATATGTATACAATGCAAGTGTTGTTATTCATTCATCCTAACTTACCCACCCCTTATTGCCTATTATTTGGTAGTCTAAAGTAGTATATTTGGTAGTATTATTTGGTAGATCTGAAATTAGGTCTAAGGTAAGGTAGAGTAGAATAGAATATTTTTTACTACACAATATTAAAAAAAAGAAAAAAAAGTAAGAAGTAGTCGTAGTGGTTTTATAAAGTAAAGTCAAAGCATTTATTTCAAATAAGCACTTTTGAACTTCAAAACGTAAGTATACACGTTAAATTGGGAAAACGATTAGCTATTAGCATACATCAGGAAAGCATTTCACAAATAGGATGAGGCCTGTACATTACGCCTAGTATAATCAACATCATATTTTAGCTGAAAGACGTCTACTGCGGCACATAGGCACCGCCATAAGCACCGCCATAACAACCGGTCCTGAGCTTCATGAAATATGGACAGGGAAAATAAAAACCCCAACAAACTACTTACTATAAAAAAAGTCTTTAAACAATTTTCAACACAACAGAATAAAAGTTAGAAACTGTAAAAAAAAAGACTCCATTAAAGCTCGAACCAAGTCTCTACATGTTGACAGTTCGAAAAGTCATCCTCCTGAATAATTGATGCAGCTAGCCTGCCTTCCCTGCTTTCTTTTACGGTGCAACAAGTAGGTACTCTTTAATAATTAATGTATTGTAAACGGAAACGCGTTGGAAACAGTGATTGCATGTCAATATTTTTTTTCTCAAAATTCTTTATAAACCCTAACGTTTGAAAATAATTTCTAAAGCCTGCATTAATAGGTTCCCCCTGGCTGGTGAATAATAGTTGATTCACAATGCGATTGTCTTGTTTTTTTCATGGCCAATGTAGCCATGGTGTCTAAGAGGAACAATATAGGAATAAAACAATCTTGTAAACTTTTTTTTCATGTATTCATGCTTCACTTTAAACATACTTAACACTGATTGATTTATTGAAACTGCCTAGATAAATATTTTTCAAAAACTTTTCTTCTAATCCAATTAAAGTATTTCAATACAAGGCATTTAGCACCTTAAGCACCAGATTCTGAAAGAGTCTGGTAGGAGCGACTACGATAAGTTATGCCGTAGCAGACTGCTACGAGCGTCTACGACGACAAATGGGAGCCCCTACGATAACCTACGAGATGCTACAAGATGCTATGAGAGGCTACGATTCACTTAACTTAATAAAGTACGAGAAGTATAAATTAAACGTTTGACTAGGTTATTTAGCATAGTCAATAAACTTTACATTGCACAGAAAAAGTTTTTGAGAGTAAAAATATTGTTTGGTAAAGCAACATTGAATTCAAGATATTATAAGCTACATTATACCGTAGTGGGCTGCTACGAAAGACATCGAAGACAACTGGGAGCTGCTACGCGAGCCTACGAGATGCTACAAAAAGCTACAAGCCTCTGCGAGAGGATACAATTCACTTAGCTAAATATGGCACACGAAGTATAAATTAAACGTTTGACTAGGTAATATAGCAAGGTCAATAAACACGTACATTGCTCAGAAAAAGGGCACTGGTGGTCCAGTGGTACCGGCCCCGACTTACGACTTGTAGACCGTGGGTTCGAACCCAGACAGGCATTTTACTTTGTGTATTTAATTTCGTCACCAACGCTCTCAAATGGTGATGAAAAACATTTTGAGGAAACCAGCATGTCCTACAACCAAAAATTCGAAGCCATTTGACGTCCACCCCAACCCGCACTTGGTCTGCCTGGTGGATTATGGCCCACTCCCTCTTTCAGATAGGTCTGTATCCCAGCATTGGGAACATTATAGGCTGATTATACTAAATTATACCTACCCACACACAGGGTTCGGAAGTATTTAAATTACTTGTAATTAAAATACATAATTGACATACAAATACGTATTTGGTATTTGTATTTCAATTACTTCCTTAAAATGTAATTTGTAATTCGTATTTCAAATACCTGATGGCGAAGTATTTTGTAATTAGTATTTATTATTAACATTAAAATACATTTAACCTTCATTTAGCGATCGTGAGTGTGAGTGCGAGGCGAGAGTGCAATGATGGTAAAGCAGCTATTAGAGTTGGCAACACTGCACCTGTTATGTACACTGTACGCTATGCCTGTACATAGCGTACAGTGTACATAACAGGTGCAGTGTCAAAATTGGCCAACAAAACGCAAAAAAATGTACGTCGAATTGTCAATGTCAAGCTAAGATGTCACGTCATAACGGTTTAACGGTTTGTTTTTAGTTTAGAGAAGTCTCTGTTTAGAGAACAGAGACAGTGATCAACCACAGACATCTAAAATGGAGTTAAAATTGGTCAGCTTCCTAAATGATAGGAGCAAAGAGCTTTTAATTCTTGAGCGCTATCCAAATATAAAGAATGTATTCATACAATTTAACACAAGTTTGTGCTCATCATGACCTGTGGAAAGATTGTTTTCATTAGCAGGTTTTATTCACTCACAAGAGGCTGTTTGTCTGACAGTAAATTTAAAAATCTAGTGTTCATGAAAGGAAAGTCTGGTTTTACTGATTAATTAATCTTAATTTCCTCTACTTTTCAGCCCATGCTGGTCTAGATTACTTATTTTGTAATATGTAATTTGTTTTTCAATTAAAAATATCTAAAATACTATATTTTGTATTTCAAATACCTTACTTAACCACTCTGCTCGACTACATTTTGACATATCAGCTGACTCGACGGGGATGTTGCAGTCATTTTTTGGGGGCAAATTAAAAAAAGTTTTGCTTGCTGTACCTCCTTGTCAAATGAAAGGGCTTGTCGTCTCAAATATATTTGCTTAATAACTAAAATAAAGTTATGTTTTGAAAAAAATATACCCAATATCTCTGAAACAACTGACCCAAATTAAAAACAAAAAAACAGAACGTAGTTGATTATAGATTCCAGGAAATTCTATCAGAAGTCTTGTGTTCTTGTGAGTCCTAAAATAGAATGGTAAATCTCTCAATATAGTGCGTACATAATTACATTTGCAATCGGAATGTATGGGGAACATGTTTTTCAACTACAATGTTAAGTTTGTTCTTGGGATTCATTCATGGTGAACAACATATTCATCGTACGGAACCCTCTCCACGCGACCTCAACTAACACTAGTCCGGTTTTTAATAGTATAAAAGTAGGAATTATATAGTATAAAAAAAGGAATTATTTCGATATTTTTAACCCGCTTTTTAAAAGGAGGTTCATAATTAATCTTATACCGAATTGATGTTTTTAGGGTCTCCGTAGTCGTAAAGGATTCCATAAATGTAGTTTCATCACGGTCGTCTGTCTATGTGCCGGCCGGTCTGCCTCTCTGTCCGTCTGTACAAACCTAAACTAACCGTAAAATCAAAATTTTAACCAATTTGCACAGGTCAGCCTTACTTACAGGGGGTTAACGCGGCCGTTACTGCTTATTACACATTACACTGCTTATTTCCCAAGCTGCCGTTGTGTAGCTTGGGATAACATTTTGAGAACTGTCATTTTCTGATTTCGAATGTAAATGATCTGCAAATACTTGCCTTTTTAAACGACAGAGGTTGGCTTACAAATTGAAGATTGCGACTACTTAAAGTTTAACTTCTTCCACAGAATTTAATTTTTTTGTTGGAGGCTATTATAATTTGACCATCTTTCGTCATAGTTGTCATTTTCATGGTTTTTGGGGTATAGTGCTGATACCGAATAAGATGAACATTCTGGATTTTAAGATGGCCGCTATCCCAAATAATATAAATAAAATATTGTAAATCGATTCTCATAGCCATCGGTTTCATGCCGCTTGTAAACTTGATACCCAAAATTCGTAAAAAAATCGTCATGTCAGTCTGTGCGCGCGTTCGGATGTCAATGCCATCAGCCATTTTACTCGTAGACTATTAACACTATATGAAAATTTGAATTAATAAGGTGTATTCTTTGCACCGCAAAATGGTGTAGTAAAATTACGATAAACATAATTAGGGGTGGCATTCCCCATGCATGTAACCGAGGCTTGAAAAAAATCTATACACATAAGCGTGTAGGGGTAATGTTGGATCTCATAATTAAAATTATAAAGATGTTTCTAATTGACTTTGCTTTTAAAGTCAATCGTTTTTGAGATATGGGATATTTTCATTTACAACCACAGAATTAACTTTGTTTTTTTTCGAGAAACTTATTTTTGCAGTCGATCAAATTAATGATGTGCATTGTACAGACGGCAGCACATCAAGCTACTACAATCTGTCAAATTTCTTTAATAGGTTTTCAACTTTATCGCTAAAGCATTAAGGTTCAAGGTTAAATGGGAAAATTTTACAGTTTCTGGAAGCTTGACCTGCTGGCGTCTGTACATGCGTAAATATTCATCTCAAGTACCTTTCATTGTGCGTGGTCTGACATACACTTGGCCAGTATTTTTTTAAATTTCGTTGGGAAATTACCACGTTTAATAAATATACTGGTCCTCTGTTATTAACTTAGTTTCAATATAATGTCCAAAAAACGATTAAAATTACATTAGGAAAGCATAAATCATTATTATAAAGAAAGCTATATATTTATTGCTTAAAATAATTTTATTTTAATTTCTCAGAATCGATTTCCGAGATTCGACATATTAATTACTCGGGTCAATCGAAATTTTAAAAAAATCGTCGTTTGGCATTTGGCATAATCGCTTTCGCACATCATTACGATAAAAAAAAAACAATAATGGTCGGCGATTTTTAACACAACTTGAGTAGTGGTAATGGATAACACGTGTTATTTTACCTGTATATCAATATTACGTTAGGATTTGGGCATTGTCGTGTTGTTTATAATATTTGCAATAATATTTTTCACATTTTACATCTTATCTACATGTGTGTGTGTGACTTTTGTGAAAAGTAAAAATTAATTAAATAAAAAATTTATTTATTAAAAAAAAAAAAAAAAAAATTAATTGTGCGTGTTTACAACACGCACAATTGGCGCGAAACTTCGACTTTAGATATCATAGAACTACATTACCACTACTTATTTAACATGAACAATGGATGAATTCGTCAAATAATTAAATGACGTATTATTACCGCCCCTGTGGCGGAGTTTGGATTTTAGAAATCCCCATTTTTTATGTTTTTTAGCCTCGAACACGACTGTCATTAAAACCGCGATTGTCGCATTTACAGACTTGAATTTAAAAAAGGTAAATTAATAAACTTGCGCGCTAATGGAAGATTAAATGGCTATAACATATGAGTTTTTTATCCAACTCTCTTAATTAACGAACATTCATAAGATTTGACGGGTAGCATAATCAATATTTACATCAACAAATAAGGGTGTCGTATGTCGTCATTCCAAGGTCCAATGGGACCCGTTATCGAGCCAGCGGAGGTTCGTGTGTTCGGGTCCATTCGGGGGCGCTTCCGAAAGATATTTTGTATTTTAATTACTTGCGATACTGTATTTTGTAATTTGTATTTCAACTAAAGCAAAGCATGTATTTTGCCCAGCCCTGCCCAGACATACCCGGACTGGGTTGCAAAGATACACTTGTCTCTGTGCTAATTCAACAAAAAAAAACTAACTAAAACTTATGTAAACATACACCTTTATTACTATGGGTTAAAGTATGAAATTGCCGATTAGGTAGTACTGAAAAATTGAAATTCGTTTTTTTTTTAATGTAACATATTTAATTAAAATAATTACCATTATTATCTATACATTAATAGGAAGGTCCTATATGCCTTTGCCATAGAACTCTCGTGATCTAGATTCGACAAACTGTGTGAAAGCATTTTGTACTGCCTCCTGAGAAGAAAACTTTTTATCTCGTAGAAAATAGTCCAAATTACGAAAAAAATGGTAGTCCGTTGGAGCAAGGTCTGGAGAATATGAAGGGTGACGAATGGTTTCTAATTGCAGTTCCGGTTTCTCGTGCTGTATGAGGTCTCGCGTTATCATGGAGCAATAATGGTGAAGATCGATTCATGAGTCGGGGCTGTTTCACTGCTAGTGTTATCATTGTTCGGAGTTCGGCACAGTAGACATCTGCCGTTATTGCTTGACCAGATCGAAGAAAGCTATAGTGAATAACACCATGCTGAGACCACTAAACAGTTACCGTTGCCTTTTTATTGGTAAGCTTTGCTTTGGGACACTGTTGTGACGTTTGACCTGGGGTCAGCCATTGCATTTTTCGCTTACGGTTATCGTAAAGAATCCACTTTTCATCACATGTCACAATTCGATCCAATATTCCTTAATTTCTGTATCGATTCAACAAGGCAACACAAGTTTCAACACGCGTTTCTTTCTGCAGATCAGTCAAATCATGAGGCACCCATTTTTCATTTTTTTTTTTTTTTATTGATTTGACGCAAATGAGTCAATATTGTTGGTAAGGTAACGTTAAACCATGCCTCTAATTCCTGGGTAGTTTGGCTCGGATCGGCTTCCATCGCCTCTTTCAATTCATTGTTTACCTGTGTGGACGGTCTTCCACGTGGTTCGTTCTTCAAATCAATAAGTTTCCTTCACGAAAGCGTTTAAACCAAAATCGCACGGTGCGTTCATTAGCAGTCCCCTCTCCAAACGCAACATTGATATTGCGAGCTGTTTCTGCCGCGTATTCATAGTAGTATCCATATTATCCATTGTCTAAGCTGAATAAAAAAAACAACTGAAAGTCGTTGCAGTGGAAAATAGCTTTTCTCTTTTGTAGTGACCGCCATAGGAAAATGTGCAACAGAATAGAATATTGTTTATTTTGTACACGATAGGTACATGGTATAAGTGTAGAAATATTACATAGGGTGACACAACGGGCAGTCTGTTCGCGTCTTTGAAGAAAGAAGGAGAGATAATGCTGCAAGTAGTCTGTGGTACAGCATTTACATATACAATAAATACATACATACATAAAGCATAATTATACTTACTTAACCCACTAATATTGTAAACGCGAAAGTTGGTAACAATGGATGGATGTTTGTTACTCTTTCACCCAAAAACTACTGCACAGATTTAGATGAAATTTTTCAGACATATACCCCTTTATTCATAAACGTTGCTTAAAGTTAAGCAGTGATTAGCGACTGTTTAACCATACATTTTTGACGTTTAAGCGTTACTTAACTTTAGTCATCGTTTATGAATAAACCCCATAGTTTATAACCAGGATTAACACATAGGATACTTTTTATCCCGATATTCCCACGGGATCGAATCTTATGCGGGTGAAACCGCGGGGCGCTGCTATTCATATATATATATATATACAATAATAATCATGAAACAAGAGCAAAGAACTATAAATAATGAGGAAGGAAAGGAGAGAGGAAGTGTTTAATTGACATAATTTTAAAAGTGAACTGAGATTGTCACGTTTTATTGCCATAATTTTAAAAGTGAACTGAGATTGAGCACGTTTTACCGATACGGGCAAGGCATTGCATAATCATATTGCTAGAACAGTGAAAGATATAAATAAAATCTGGTGGAATGGCTGCCGATCTCTAGTTTTAAGTTGATATATCTATTATGTGTGTCATGGTGGAACTTGAAATGTTCTTTAAGATAAGAGGGGTTGTAGGATTGAATAAAATACTGTAGCACTGAAACAAGATATGAGAATTCCGGCGAAGTCTTATGGGACACTTTAAATTTGTACGAAATCCAGAGATGTGATCATATTTGCGCATATTTCCTCTGTGACCGTTCACTGTAGTTGTCATTGGCAGGTTTTTGGATAAAGTAAAAACTACGCTACGATCCCATAGCCAAGTCAAGGTATTATATTAGAAGGAATACCGAGGTTTTAGATGGTAGAAACCCGACATAATCATACGTTGAAACCATACATCCAAGAGGATAATCCCAATAAATTATCATCATCTGCCTAGCCTTTTCCCAACTATGATGGGGTCGGCTTCCAGTCGAACCGGAAGCAACTGAGTACCAGTATTTTACACGGAGCGACTGCCTATCTGACCCCCACAGCCCAGTTACTGGATCAAATGATACCCCTTGGTAAGACTAGTTGTCAGACTATCGGGCTTCTGATAATCCGTAACTACTGTCATGTAACTATTAAACTATTTTAAACACATTTTGGTTTGGGAAATTCAACAGCATAATTCCGTTTTCCAGTAAATGAATGTGTATTGATTGCGTATTGAGTGATTTTCGAGGCTTTCCTGTGATGTTTCAATTTATTTTGCGAGGGGCAGCTTTTGTCAACATCAAGTTTCACAAATAAACTGGGTTACTCGGTTAATTGAGCCAGGGACCGCTACGGGCAGCACCGGACAAATAAAGCACTTTACGTATAGTGGTTTTGGTCAGCGCGCCGCGCCGCCTACCTGTATATACCTATCGCAGGATAAATGGAAATATCGTTTTATTTTCGAACATCCTTCTGTTTTACGAGCTAACCTCAGGTAAATTGGGAAGAACGACGTAGTTAAAGAGTAGGTATGCGCTGATTAGTTAATTACAGCTACATTCCGGCCGAGCAAAATAAAGATTTTATAACTTTATTCTTCGATTAGCCAATCAGCAATCAAGTTGCCAATCATATTGGACAGGCTGTGTCTTTTGCAAAAATACTGATAATTCGCTGTTATTATTATAGAAATATTTCTTAATTTCGGTAGTTACGTAACACTCAACAGTACGAATAGCTTTCATTTTGACAGTTCAACAACATTAATTGCGATATTTGCGTTGTTGAACAGACACATTTTTTGATTAGCCTTCAAATTGATTCAGATTGTGATGGATAATGTGTTACGCAATTAGAACGTGGGTTCTTTGCAGGCCAGGAGTATCGCAAATTCTCGTAATTTAAAACATTCAAAATCTAGTGGCAGTCTCATCTCGGCGACAAAAAATGTCAAAAACTGTTCAAAATGTAGAGAAATTAGAAGTATTTTTTGACAGATTGAGTCTGAGATCAGCGGGGCAATTCTTGTAATTTTAAGAACGTTCACAGTCAGAAGGCCAATTCTCGTAATTTAAAACGTTCAAAATCTAGTCGCAGTCTGATATAGGCGACAAACAAATGTCAAAAACTTGTCAAAATGTATGGAAATTTGAGTATTTTTTGACAGATTGAGACTGAGACTGTGAACGTTCTTAAAATTACGAGAATTGCCCCTCTGATCTCAGTCTGTATCTGTCAAAAATAACTTCTAATTTCCCTGCATTTTTGACAAGTATTTGACATTGATTGTCGCTGAGATGAGATTGCGACTAGATTTTGAATTTTTAATTACGGGAATTGGCCTTCAGACTGTGAACGTTCTTAAATTTACGAGAATTTCCCCTCTGATCATTGTGGTGGTCATAATTGTTTTACTTTGTGTGGAGCGGTGAATGCTTCTGCGAATCCCGCACCCCCGGCCAAACCGTCACCCCCACGATGGAGATACATATTTGGAAGAGCATCGTCGATCTTGTGGCGGCTGCTGATCGACAGATTCTGGAAATAACTATTTTCTAAACCGAGGGAATGAACCGAATGAACAGAATCCCACGCTCAGTAGAACGTTGCTCAAACTAGACTGTCATGGCAAGACAATCGAACTACATCCTTTATAGGTGTCCCAATTTTTTGGAACAAAGTCTTTATTGATAAGACATGTAAGACCTGGCTCCTACACAAAATTTTCAAACCGTTATTAATTTGTCTATTAGGCACTGTATGTTACGTTACTCTGTCCATTAAATATTTGCATGCCATCATTACATGGCGCAATGTGTCTTTGCACTGAAATTTTATGGAACATATTTTGTACCTACCACATTTTATATGCATGTAAACGATTTTGATTCCTAAAAAGTTTGTCAGCGACTAGCTTTTTCTTCGATTTTCAGCTTAACAAACCATTCGGGGGCCAGTCAGCAAGATGGTAGCGTGGCTGTCCAGTTCATCTAGGCTAGGCTATACAGGATTAAAATTAGTGAAGTTAATTGTTTACAAATTGAGACACTACGTCAATTAGCCGTGTAGCTATAGCCATTTCATAGGTGCAACTCTCTGTCTGAAGAATGAGAGTCGTGATTTGAATAATGGGACAATTTAATTTTATTCAACCAAATTCAATTTGCTTGAAACCAAACTCATGGATGTTATTAAAATGCACTTCTGTGATAAGCTTATATTGGGCCATCATGATTCATTATTGTAATGGATGTTCAGCTTAATTATATTAAAATGAGCGTTTCGGTCATATTAGTATAATTAAGCTGAACGCACAAACGCGCAAACACGTCTGCTTTATAATTTTGTAGGTTTCATCAGGATTCCAAAAGGCTTTCATTTCAGTAGTGGTCAGTAGCCATGTTTATTTTGTGATAAGACCTGACCTCTATATTATACCTTGTATAATAGAGGTCTGTGGATATGACACATAGTCAAAGAGCATCTATCAAATAGTTTATTTTTAAAACAGTTTAATTGACATTTACGTTTAAACGTTTACCTCAAATGTAATTTTATAAGGGCTGATTTCATCATTAATAGGTAAATAATATATCTGTGAATTTCAGCAGAATCTTCTATCCAAGATCTTTTATCCGTGGAATAAAATTTACTTGTAACATTTCTAATACGGAAAAACTGTCAAAAATTCAAAATTTATTCTTAGGATAAGACTTATTCTTATTGTAAACTTCGGGGAAATTCACCATTAGTTTTATTTCAATCTCATCATACAAAGAATACGTTTCTATAAAAATAAAACACCAAAACTTGAGCTAAATATTTTAATAGTGACCAACACGATAGAGAATCTTGATTTTAGACAAAACTATTGAAGAATTACCATATACCTACGTACTTAATGTTCCTCTGATCTAAATGTAGACAATAACAGTTGTACAAATTAGGATAATATAGGTATTCAAAATCCGTAGATATTATAATTTCAATAACGTGAAATGCTATTACAAAATTTCTCGACAGTGGTTAATTAATTCGTTAACAGTATTTGAATAAAATTTTATACAGCGTTCTTTTTAACTCGAGTAATCACCATTACCAGAACTTAGAACTAGTACAAAAGATAAACCTCTAATATATATTTAAGTCATCATAAAACTCTCCATATTTAAATACAGTACTAAAATAAATGCTATAACCTGTTTTATACCTAGACCTCCCCCTAGGAGGAGAAAATTAATTGCAGCTGAAAACTGGAGCTGATTCGGACAGCTTACACGACAATGGTTGGTTCAGAAATAACACTTAACGTTAACGAACATGATGCAAAATACGTTCAACATTAAGTCAACTTCGTAATATACAGTTAGTTCAGTTAAGAATTTAGTTATTTTATACGAACTGTTTGTGCTAATCTCACAAAGCTAGATTAAACCCTTAAATTAAAAGTAAAAGCTGCCGATCATTACGATTAGTTGCTCTCAACGTGTTTTACTTTAAAAGGCGGTACCAGTAAACGTTAACATATTCCGCCGAGCGGAGACGATCCTAGGGCCTATTATCTAATGGCTGAACCCAATAACCTATTTTCAGTTAAAGACACATCGCTAGTAATAGTAGCCAGTATAATCATAACTGCCAGTATAATATAATCATACAGATCGCTACTGATATAGATTATTAGTACGATAAAACCAGAGATAGGTGGGTGTTTTTACCTCCAGTATGCCAAAACTGGTGATAGATAGGTAGGTAATTAGGATCAGCCGTAAGTCTGTCATCGATGATATGGGCCCGACGGAAAGTAGTTCGATACTTCAGAATGAACCCGACTCCCGATTAATTAACTTCTTCAGTCGGGCAAAAAACATATCGGATTTAGGACAGCTTTCAAATCGCATTGTCATTCATTCTTAGTAGTAAGGTGATACGGAGTAGGATACAACCGGAACTTCAGCCGAAACTACGGATTTTGTGCTTAGAATGTAGATACCCAGGTTGCAACTCTTCCATCTTTCTCTTCAAGAGGAAGTTGTACATAATAACAAACTTGCAAGAATCCATCTAAACATGCTAATAAGAAAACATAATATAGTAGCTTGTAACAAGTTACATAACTGAGAATCCTTTCCAAATCCTTCAACGTTATTTTAATTAAAAAGATTCCTGTGAGCTACACAAAGCTGCTATCTCATCCAGTTTTAATTAATTAATGTCGGGTCAACACTAGATTGGTTACATAACCTGACAGGCCTAGATAACAACTGCAACTGTTGGGTAACAGGCAATCAAATTACTACAACACTGTATCAGATAGCTGTTATCTTTCGTAGACATAGGCATTTATGACCAATTTCCGCAACGATACTCCACGGGTGATCTTCATGTCTCTGTTCTAGATTTGTCTATAAACGTTTATATGTTCTAGATTTGTCTATGGTGAATTTATGCGTTAAAAAACTGTTATGTTATTGAATTATTTTAGAATATTTATAAAAAAAATACTCTGATGTTCTTGTGATATCGTTAGCTAAGGCTTTTATATTGCGTTTTTATCGATTGAAATAATGAAATGGTATTATTGTTATAATGAAATAAGCCGAATCCGTATCAAAATAGCATTAAAATAAATTTAAATCGCTGCAAAACCTTATAAACATACGATTATTATCACTCGACTCCGCCCTATCGAGTGGTACTCCAGTACCACTCGCGTACCACTTGATCGTCAAACCTGACCTGATCGTAAACAAAGAATGTGCATTTCGATCGGTTTATTTCCCGACTCCTCTCAAAGAGATTTTCCTACATTTACGAGGACCTCTCTCATCCACTAGAACTCAATGAGCGCAGCGTTATGTCAAAGGGAATTTGTTTATACGGATTTTTCCCAGTCCAAGTATTAATTCTGCTAGGCTTGAAATCTCAGTCTAAGATAAATAAAATGTGTGTTTACTCTAAATAATTGTGTCTGTTTATCCTCATCTAGAACAGCCTACGTACGTCATTTCACCTACTTCGAACTCTTCCTAGCATCGCTTTACACCAAAATGTGATAAGGTTAAGAAAATATTAATCATTTAAATGATCTTAACTTTTAACTTACATTAAATATATCAATTATAAAGTAAAATGAACCAGTTTATTTGTCACGAAATCCTTATTTAAAATTATATTTTAAATAATGAAATTAATTTAGATTTGGCAGCTTTTTTGGACGAATTGATGTAGTAACGTATCATAAGTAAGAATAATAATAGTAGAAAAGTAAAATATTATTAATTATTATCTTCTATGTAATAAAGTATTATAAGTCCAGTGTTCCAATGTAGCTCCAGTTAAAGTAACGATTGTTAAATGAGACAAAATATACCTAGATATTCACGTACCTACGATAAAGTTTGGGCATAATCATAAGTATAAGTACATATTTGTTATATTATTATATTTTATGTGCTTTACGGTACATCCCTAAAATACAGGCAAATGATTTTATATTCCCGGAGTTTTTATTGGGTATATACGTAATTATTAAATAAATATCGGTGCTTCTATAACCTTCTTCTTCTTCTATTTAAATTTCTCAAACATCAAGAGAATCATATCCATTCCTATAAAATGCATTATTACTGTAGTTCCTTCATTCTTATGTTCACAAACCTACATTGCATGTTATATAATTATATATATATATATATATATTCTATTTTTAATAATAAAACACGAAATTTCCAAAAAATTATTAAAACTGTTTACATTTTATATGTTCGCACTTTCGATTCCCGTCAGCCTATTGTTTCAAATCCGACGAATTCATGGATATCTAACAAAGACGTTACTAGAATTCTCTTCGAAATTGCAGCCTAGTTTTGCCAACAGCTAGGCGGTTACTGTTGTGTGAAAATGCTATTCTGTTTCGTTTTCATAACCTGGCCGTGGCAGGTTAGCCACTGACCCTCCTCTATTATACTAGTACCCAATTAATATACACGCTTAATCATTATTTTAGCCACACCCTGTGCAAGCGGTCACGTGGCTAATGTGTCTTGTGACACAACTCCCATTTGACACATTTTACTACGTACATTCGCTGTAAGGCTCCCCCTAGACTGGTGCGACTCGACAGCGCAAAACTTCTTGGTAATTATTCTACCAGAATCGCGCTGCATCGTCGCGTTGCGCTGTCCGCGGGAGTCTTTATTGCGCAAAATTATGGATTACCCGTCACTGGTATGAAAACGCAAATTAGTACTAAACTCTCACGTAGAACAGTGGCCTCGTATTATAGATATAGCTATTATGATTATGTGAAGTAAATTGACTGCAATATGATTAAAATTAAACACATCTTTCATTAATTACAATGGGTTTATTAATAAAACTGTTTAGAATTCATATAGACGGCCGAAAACTCTTATTGTTATGTGTATCAAAAACGGTGAAGGAAAACCTCGTAAAGAAACGAAGAAAATGTCCTACATATAACAAAAAATTCGAAGACGTGACATCTACCATGCTGCACTGGGCCCGCGTGGTGGATTACGTTCCATTCCCTCTTACAGAGAGGGAGCCTGTCTCCTAGAAGAACGATACGCGGAAACGTTACGGTACGGAACGTTCTATGTTGATTATGCTATTTAATGTAAATTAGTTCTACGAAATAATAACTTAACAAAGGCGTACACAACCGGTATCTCTAGTTGGAGAACTTTTGTAGGTATCGTTACCCTCGTAGCGGTGCATGTTGATGTATGTTTTTTTGCATTGTATTGTATGTAGTCGCAGCAAACTCAGCAGCGACAGCGGGTGCCGCGTCGCATGTGGCATGGTATTGTATATAGTTTGTACTAACTATTCCCGTGGCTTCGCCCGCGTGTTGTTGGGAAATAATCCCGCTCGACGTATCACCGGAATAGAAAGTACCCTATGTCCTACACCATGTGCAGGCCTACCTGTGTGCAATATTCATTCGAATTCGTTGACCTATTAAGGCATGAAAAGGTGACAGGCAGAGTTACTTTGGGATTTATAATATTACAGTTTATGCAACATAGGGTACCTATAATTATACAGGCTGGCAGAGACATCGACGCGCAAACTGAAACTATGAATTTAACATAAATGATTACCCTCTCGCGTAAACATTACAAGTCGTTTATAAAAAAATCTGCTGTTTCATAAAAATGTGCGGTCAAAATGTATGGCAGAGCCAATTTTATTGAAGAACTGTCGAAAAATTTCAACGGGTTTCAGAATCATATACCTACTGAATCCATGGTAACAGGGATGATGCGCGTTGATGTCCCTGTCACCTTGCATAGTATTGATGATAACGCTATAAGAGATTAAATACGATGTTCCGATTAATACCGACCTGCTGATTCAGTAGATAAGCTTTTGATTAAAGCTTATAACCGAACACCGACTAAGGTAAACTATAACTAAACTTCATTTCCAAATTATACGAGCGGTGTCGGGCTTTCATCAAAAATATTATTGATCGGAGGCGTCGCGATTTATTTTAGAAATAAATGAAGTTCGAAATGAACTTTACAAAAGTACTTATTATTTATTAAACGTTAATCACGAAGGCAAGAATGCTAAAAATGCATGGGACGAGCTGGTACACATTTGTACCGCTTGTGGTACACATGTGTACCATACCAGCTCGTCCTAATTAAGTTAATATGTCCCGACCTAATTCCACACGTGCTAAACAGATTCTCATTTAAATTACCTCTAAAGTACACTGCATAATATTTTAACTTAACAAATCTCTGTTTCGGGTAAATAACACCGCAGTGCGCAAGCGAGGCTACTGAACAATTCATTAACTATTTTAATGTAGCTGTTTTAATTGTTGGTTAAATGTCAACCTTACGAAGGTAGTGAACACGTTTCGGATTAGTAGTTATAACGGGTGTAGAAATAACCTTAACGAAGCCGCGTGAGTCATTTGTTCTTCCCGTTCGGTATTATATTTTTTGCACTGGACCATACCTGGGAACCTTCTGGTTACTGAGGTGTTGGTAAGGTAAGGTCAAAGTTCCAACTTGTTTTGTCATTTCTTACGAAAACAAGTTTATATGTTATAAATTTACTTTAAATACTCCTCCCACCTGTACCGTTGCATGCACCCAAAAGCACAATTTTTTTGCGTGGGTTACATTGCCCACTTTACGACAGTGCCATAGCAATGTGACGCACGCAAAACATTGTGCTGGGTGCACTTTCACACCGATAATAAAAGTCGTCCTATCAATTATTTATTTGCACCAAGTTACGTACTTAGATGTACAGAATGCGTAGATGTCGGCTTCGTGATGGGTTATTTTACAACCTGTATTGAAGTAAATAGTTTGAATTTCGTTTAACTTTGAAAGCAACTACTTACCTATGTGTTTCGTTAGAATGTGATTAATATTATTTTAGAATATGTAATGAAGATAAAGACGTAAACATAAATTCCCGCCCTTTTAAAATATTCGTAATATGTCTTGCTATCATATATTATTTTCTTTTAGAATACGCATACGCATAAATTCACGTCTATTTAAATAACTAGTAATATTAAGTTTTGGTTTATAAGTAGATTATTTTAGAATATTTGATGAACTGGAGTGCTACTATACAATAAGTACGCGTCCATTTTAATTACTTCTACCTATTACTTCTTGCTAACATAGATTTTTTTAGAATATTTAACGAGCCCGGCACTAACAAAAAGACGTAACCGTAACTTCACGACCTTTTAAATTATTTGTACCTATTACTTGTTGCTATTGTATCTATGTATAATATTTCACCAGTATTTGACCTATGAGCTGACTTGTAAAAATCATATTATATGATTTGCTGCATATTACTTCTGTGTAACTAACTTAACTTTACGGCCACTACACGCCCCCAGTCTGAATGACAATAAAACTTTTATTGTATTCTTCAACCGGTTAATTAATACTGCCACTGTTTAGTATCCACCGTGTATATACATCGCTTATTAAGCAGAGTGCAAGCGATGTAGGTCGCCGCGCCAAGTGGGCACAATGGGCCAACAAAGGCCCCTTTCTGACAGCAATCTATTATTATCCATCCAGAACTATAGCTTAGCTAACATCTCACCAAATGCAGTTTACTGCTCGAGCCATTGGAGAGCATTCTATATAGGCTAAACCTATTTGAAACAGATATATAGCTATATCCGTTTACACATCTACAAAAATCTTATTACCTAACTACATATTACAGAAAAAGTACCTAATGTAGGTACTGTTACTTATAATTAGTTAGAAAATCTACATCTGAAGCAAACTTAAAGACTAAATAAAAAACAAACATATGAAACATTACAATAATAACTTGTTTATAAACAGAATATACGCAGTGATGAAAATGACCACACCGCAACTCAACAACACGTAGACATATAAGTAGGTACCGGCCTAATTAACAATCCTTAACAATAATTAGAAATACATTAGAAAAGGCAGTGAAAACAGGCACACAGTAAATGATAAATAACAGCTAACATTACAATCTAAACCTACTCTGAAACAAAAGAAATCAAAGATAGTCTAAGCACAGCCTTTAATTTGAGAAAACGTTAACTTTAACCGAAGGGCGAGCGCCAAACGTACTACCATCTATAATATTATATCAATTGTAGATGCATGGTACGAGTATATATCGGAATATTGATGATTATGACGCAATCATGGGACGAGCCCAAATAGAGCAATTGGCAATTCTCCGAAGGCACTGAATTCTTGAGAAGTACCTACGTAATACCGCCGGCTTCAAAATACTACGTTTTCAATTGGAACACAAAATCGGTACACTCGCCCATCGATATCATAATTAGTTAATATTTATAATGAACACGAATAGCATAAACGTTATAGTTATTAAACACCAGTAACATAACAGCTCACATACTTAGAAATCAGAAATTCAAGATTTGATACCCATTGACAAATCATTTAATAATCATTATTATCATGATGTTTTAAGAGACCAAACTCACGCTCACAGAATGCGGTTACAGAATGTGCGTTCAACAAAATTTACAAATTATTTACCTATATAACATTGACTTTGTTTCAAAATTATAGCATATTTAATACACACGAAATAAAATTTTACCGTTTCAGGAAACCACAATGATTTTTATACATTCTAAATACATCCGACTCGAACGGTTAAATTTTTTTATTTATTATGTATTAACAGTAAATAGTGGATCGTGGATCGAACATAAAATAATAAAATAAATTCTATTAGCAAAGACATTTTGTACAGTCGGTCTTCTCACAATTGGAAGCTAATTGCATAAATATTATTGATATTGATCTGCCGTTCCAATTTCCAACACCGTTTTAGTTTCCAACCAAGCTTCATTAAAAAATCTGTACTTATTTTATGTGGGCGAACTGATAATGTTTAAGATTAATATTATTTTAACTAGATCAACCAGTAAACAACTCTATACCTACATAGGCTATGTTTACAAAAACAGCATAGGAAAACGCTCTGTTACAGCAAATGGTATTTCAACAACGAAGTGTTTGAACAAAATTATTTGATTTGTTCGGAATACAACATTATTCCATGCATGATATAAGGTACCTGCGGTAAATAAGGGCCAGCGGCTATTAAGGTCCATCAGAGAAACAACACACATTCAATAGTTTTCTCTCGCATACATAAAAAGGACCAATAGTATTGCTATCTCACGCGCGCACGTTGCCGCCAGGGCTGCCAGATGTACGATTTTAATCGTAGGTACTCCTACGATTTTTTGGCATTTTTACTCATGTACGATCGCTAGACCAGGATCGTACGGAAAATGTACGATTTTTACATACCTCGCAACATTTCTTAATGAAACGAACGTGCTTTACTGGCTTTGTATGAGTTTCGGGGAATTCCCCAACAACCTAACGCGCACCTAGATCTTTTACTTGAATGAAGACTCTTTGTATAGTCATTTAAAGGCTGTATTTGTTTGCATTTTTACGAAACTTATTATTTTTTTCTTTCGGTAATAATTACGACTTGTCGAAAACCGGTTTTCCTCGTTCTTTATACTGTCTTGAGTGCTTTTTTGTGTTTGTTGTTTGTGGTCAAGCAAGAATGAGTGACAAAAGTGAAGACGAGCGACCTGCTCCCAAAAAGAAATTGCACGAAGTTTAAGCCAACAACCAAAATATTAAACAATATGACCACAGAAAATTTGTATAAATCTAATAAATAGTTTTATTGCATTTCTTTTCTAAACTAAACGAATTTTAGTTATTTTTAATAAAAATTTTGTACTTCTAGATTGTACGATCTTTTCATTTCCAAATTTCCTTGGCATACGATTTTTTTTGTAGTTTGCGTACGATCACATCTTTTTGGCACCTGGCAGCCCTGGTTGCCGTGCGCGCCGCCATTTTGTCAGTAGCCCCGAGTAACTCACAGGGGACGGTCGACGTCACAGTTTTAAAAAAATGCCGACGCAAGATCATTTATTAGAAAGAAAATAGTGTATTTTACTATAAGTGAATACTTAATTACTGCAAAGTGGACATTAGAGCTGTCGAATCAAGGTAAGCTCTTTTATGTTGTTGATATTTGCCAACTTTCAAATCTTTGTAAAAAGTGACGCCATTGCTAATAAGGGCCGCCTGGAAGGAAGTGAATAAGGGCCGGCCCTTATTGGCCTGTCTAAATATTTTATTTTTTGTTTTGTTTTCTTTTATGTAGATAAATAGCTGTATATTTTTATTAACGTTGATGTTATTGTGAGTTATATCTATTTGAAACATTTTTACAAGCTTTTTAACTTGCTATGTGTGTGGGTTTTTATGTGTTCCCAATTTAAAACTTTGCATGCTTTCGACGAAAATACAATTTTATAGTAACAACGAGCTGATCTGATAATGGAGACAGAAGGTAGACAACGGAATCCCTTAGCGAATAACAGTAGTTTTATGGTTTTTGCTTGATCGGTATACAGTACAAAACACAAGTTTTATAAAAGCTTGTCTAAAAAACATATTTTTCAACAAATAATTTATTACAGACTGGAATAATGGAACCTCCTGTTAAGAAACGTCGTGCACTTTGGACAGTCAGCCAATTGGCAGCTGCAATGGCAGCCGTGCAAAATGGACTACTATCAGAGCGTGCAGCAGCTATTCAGCACGGGATACCGAGAAGAACCCTGAAAAACCATTTAAATTCAGGTAAAATCGAAAAAAAATTAGGTAGGAACGCAATTTTAACAGAGGAGCAAGAAACTGATTTGGCGTCCAGAATTAAAAGGCTTGCCTCGGTAGGTGTTCCATTGACTCCAAAAGCCATACGTTTGCAAGCGTATGTTTTTTGTGAAAATAATAATATTAGACATTGTTTTAACGAAAGAACACATCAAGCCGGAAAAGATTGGTTGAAATTATTTTTGAAAAGGCATCCAGATATTTCCAAAAGAAAAGCCCAGATCTTGAACCCAGCAAGAGCTCAAAAACTCAATAAACCTTTAGTCACTCAGCACTTCCAGGAAATAAAGAAAATATATGATGAACTGGATATTATATCCCATCCAGAGAGATTATATAATATGGATGAGAAGGGCTGTAGACTCACCATACACAAACAGCCAATGGTGTTAGCGCAAAAAGGAGCAAAAAGGGTGCATATGGTAGCACCAGAACATGCAGAAAACGTGACAGTGGCCGCATGTGTGAATGCCTTAGGAAATCCTACTCCACCAATGATTTTATTTAAAGGGAAAAAACTAAAAACCGAGTTTACTGACAACTTACCTGAGGGATCGCTAGTAAAAATGGCTCCAAAAGGTAGCATGACAACTTCTTTGTTTATAGATTTTATACACCATTTAGGAAAGTATAAAATTGCCGAAAAATGTCTGCTTGTTTTTGATGGTGCTTCGTGTCATTTAGACTATCAGATAGTTGAAGCAGCAGACGAGGAAAATATTGTGTTGTACTGCTTGCCTTCGAATACAACACACGAACTACAACCTCTAGACAAAAGTGTGAACAAATCTTTCGAACATCACTGGGATCAAGAAACTCTATTATTTTTATACCAAAATCCCGATAAAAAACTTACTAAAGCACGATTCAACACCATTTTCAGTAGAGTATGGTCAAAGTGCATGACTCATGACAATATCGTCAATGGGTTTAGAGCAACAGGGCTTTATCCGTATAACCCAGATGCCATACCAGAGGAAGCCTACGCGCCATCTATATTGACCGAAATATCAGATATTTCGTATCGGGCACAATCTTGTACTTTGGATCTAGCTCAGGAAACATCTCCAATTCCCGGTCCATCTGGCATAAATACACGACTGCCTTTAAGAAATTTCTCTGAAAATAGTTCCGATTCTGACAGAACAAATGTTGAAGATTTGATTATTTCATGTCTAGCTTCACCATCTTTAATGAACCAAACAAATGTAGAAGATTGTAATCCTTCATATCCAGCATTACCATCTCTATTGACAGAAGTAGACCATTCATTGCCGGTTTTATACCACTCTAATACAACGACGAATCATCGTTTAGTCGATTACAGCTCATCAGATTCAGGCAGTATTATACAAGAGCCACCTATTCAATTACAAGAAACAAATACCATTACAAAGCGACCAATTATTTATAGCTCAGATACCGATACTTCTGTTGAAGACCTTATGTCTCTAATAGCGAATTATCACAATAGGCAAGATAGTCAAAACTTAAACAGCCCCACTCCATCAGAAGACTAAAATGCAGTTCTTCCATTGATGCAAGAAAATACGCCAGAAAAAGGAATCAGCCACGGCAGTTACATACATAATGTGGCAAGGCAACGATCTGATAGTTCGTCATCAGAGGACTCAGAAGATAGTATACCATTACAGAATCTTAGAGAGCAGAATAAAAGTTTGAAATCTCCTTTCCAACAGCTAATACCAACTCCAAATTATGCGGTGGTGAAGCAAAATAAACCAAGACGGAAAGTTATTAACTACAAAGGCCAGCGGGTTACTAGAGACTTATTTAAGGAAAGAGAGAGCAAAAAGAAAAGACAAAAGAGACATCAAACTCCTAAAGGAGGCAAAAAGAACAAAGAAAATAAAAAAAACAAAGGGAACCCTGATGATACGTGGTACTGCTACGCATGTCATACGGAAAGGATCCAAGATATGCGACAATGTCAGGTGTGTCAGAAATGGTACCACGAACAATGTGTTGGCCTAACGAAAGACGATATCAATTTTGTTTGCCCCGAATGCAATTAAATGATAGCTTTAGTTTGCATGCCAAAACCTAGGTTAAAATTAAGGATCTCATTTGATTATAGTTAATTACCTATGTTAATAATATGTCACGTTGTACTGGGATCGATCTATCATTACTGACAGGACTGTTGTCGCCAACAAACCTGATATAGTGGTGATAGATCGATTAGTGCGCCGCGCAATGATTGTCGATGTTACCATTCCACATGACGGGAACCTCGTGAAAGCTGAGAAAGATAAACAAATCAAATATCTTGACTTAGCACACGAGGTTGTTGACATGTGGAATGTGAGCTCGACTATCATTGTGCCGATTGTCGTATCGGCCAATGGCCTGATGGCCGAAAGCCTCGATCAACATCTATCGAGGCTCTCGTTAGGCGGTTGGATCAAGGGCCTGATTCAGAAGGCAGTACTCCTCGATACGGCTCGCATTGTGAGGAGGTTTCTGTCTCTGGAGCCCTAACCACCGGTAGCTTGGACCCTGCTCCCGACACCGGTGGATCACTATTTTTTTATATTTTTATATGTTATTTTTTTTTATACTAATATTTAAAATGTAATAAAATAAGACCTTTAAATAAATAAACATAATGATAATACTGCGAATCCACCGACCATTGATAAATATTGATCTCATAATTCTATTTAGATTTTTCGTACTAGTTACTATTTCATTATTTTAATAAGTGCCAGGGCATTTGCCGGGCAAAAAAATAAGAATTTATTTTTATATTTTTGTTAAACCTGTATTTTTGGTTAAGAAGTTTTTATCTAAAAATAGTATGATTGATTTGATTTTGATTTTACTTAAATAACTACTTTTTGTTACCAAATTATTATTTCTTGAGTTTTATAAGGACCGATTTATGTTTTTTTTTGTGTGATTGAAGGTAAACTGTTAAATATTTTGTCTGAAAATATTAATTATATTGAGTTATAAAGGAAAACAATTTATTTTATGTTTTAGCAGCTTAGTTTATTTTAATTTTATCTCGGACCTTAATAGACTGACCTGATTTTATTAAGGTCCTTAGTAAAGGTTTTTTTAAAGTTTATTTTTGTTCACAAAATGATTAAAACCTAGCCATATAGGCATTTTTTTAGATCTCAAATAAATAATGTTCATTAATATTCCTGATTTTTATTTCAAATTCACAATTTTTTTTAATATTTATGTTTTAATTATTGCTCTTATTTACCGCCGGTACCTTACATATAACAATAATAATAACCTGTGATTCTTTCCAACTTACAATATATGTATACTGACCACATGAGAAAGAATACTCGTACAACATCCATAGGTACATTGATCGTTGAAAACTTGCGAGTGCCATAACAATAAAAATGTAGCACCCTACTGTACTATTCTATATTTACTTTAAGTACATAGTACGAGAGTCTTATATTTATTAACCTCCTCGTATTATTTTATTCCGTAACGCGCTTTAACAATATAGAATAAATTAAACACTACATAATGCTTAGAACTAGCGAATATTCATTGAGAAAATGATATGAACTTTATTGCACAGAGCAAAGTGTTTGAACTTAAACACATTATTGTCAAATATTATTGACTACAACACATTTTTAGACTGAAAGTTATTCATACTCTCCCTTGCATCGACTACCTATACATACTCATCGCTTGCTATGATTGAAAATGCAGAATCATTATATATTCGTGGCAAGATTAATTTACAGGAATGATCAATAGTGATTTACTCATTGTCAAGAAATATCAGGACATTCTAATTTACAGCAATATTAGGTCTACAAAACGGCAAATTCAAGTATTTTGCTGCAGAACATTTAAAATTCAAGGACATTATAGAACATGGTAGACAAGTGTGAAGCCAGGCCAGGTATGTAAATCCTTAATATTGGCTGTACGACAATACTGTGTTTGTGTTCGGGTGCTCAACTTTACAAAGGATTTACATACCCGCCAAAAGGTGGACTCAGTCATCATTATCCAGGCCCAGGAGCTCCGCAGCCAAGCGTCCCTTGGAGCGACAACACGCCGTCAGAAACAGAACTCTAAGCGCGAGCCTGAACTGAGGGCTAAATGTCAGCAATATGACAATCTTCCAAAATGAATTCATTATGCCCATCCATACCACTCCGAAATGCAACATGGGTACCTTTATTTCCTGGTCAGTGCAATATTCGTAGAGTTTCACGAACACGTATGGAGACCAGCTCAACCAGAACGTACACACCATGATGAAGCTCATCCAGTGGCTCGGGTTAGAGAGGTTCTCAGCCAGCGCCGTCGCGTACTCCTTATCGTGGATGGGCACGCCGCTGTTCAACCGGCGCTTCATCGAGAAGATGTAGTAGTAGTTGTAGACGATGGAGATGACGCTCGGGCCCAGCACGAGGATGCCAAGTGTGGCCGTGTACGCGTACGTCGTGCCCCAGTCCAGCATACATATAAACGTTTCCGTGTCAAATTTGGCTTCCTTTTTGTAACCTAGTAATGGTGGACAGCAGAGCATTGCAGCTGAAATCCATGTGAAAACCATCCAACATTGGCTTCTAGTGCGCGTTTGTACCTGGGTCCATGAGCATTGTTATTAATAATTAGCCTAGAACAGGCGCGGCCTACACTAATCTAACGTTTCTGAGATTTTATTGGAATAGGGACAAAATCATTTAAAATACTAGGAATATTAATATAACAAAATAATTTGTCATGCTAATGATTAAGTTCCACTAATTATGTAGATGTAAATGTTATTTATAAAGGAACTATTAAAAGAGAGAAAAATGAAATCGTAATCTACTATATATTATTGTAATTATTCAAAAGAAGAATCGATTTCGTATGGTTAGGAGAAAGTGGGGTTATTAATTGTTTTATCAAAGGATTCAGAATGATCAATTACTAATGCGAATGCATAAAAGATGCAAGCTAGCTAGCTAATAAAAAAAATATTGAAAAGGATAACTACCGTCGCACTAACCGTCTCATAGCGGAGAGGCTTCCGAACTGCGAGATAACGGTCAACGGAGATCCACATGAAGGTGTACACGGAGACGGACCACAGCGTGACCTCGACGTAGCCGGCCAGGCGGCACATGAGGTCGCCGAACATCCAGCGGCCCGTGATGGCCGGGTACACGGACAGCGGCACCACCAGCACGCCGATCAGCAGATCGGCCACCGCCAGCGACAGCAGGTAGTAGTTTATCACTTCGTTCGAAAGACCTGCGTTCACAACAAAACCGTATCATTTTCATTCAATACCTGACTTATAAAGTATCAATGTTCTAAAAACATTTAATTTTATCGGATTTTTTTTCTGTGACTCAATTGAATACCAATATTTTACATGGAGAGACTGCCAATACGACCTCTACAACCCAGTTACTGGGTAACACGGTACCCTTTGGTAAGACCAGTTGTCAGACTTTTAGGGTTCTGACTACCTGTAATGACTCTCAAAGATCTACGAATGACAGCCGGAACCACCTGGCTCAAATTATAAGTGTCAGGGAAAAAGCTTCTTTTAATGAAAGAATAACTATATGTTGTAGAAACTTGATACTTTAATAGTAGTTCCTAGGATCGATACAGTTAAAGGAAGAATAACACTTACGAACATTACTCAAAATTCTTTGCCTGGTCTGGTCCCATAACTCAGGTGTACGATAGTTTAACGTTCAATGTGCTAATATAAACCGTTTGAAAGAAACCTGACCAATTCAAAGATTATCCACTTCAGCACGGATTAAATTTTCCAAGGGATAATAGAGACTAAAAGCGATTACGAATCGGCATCCTATTCCAGTATTTAGTACAAGGACTAACAAAAAATGTATACATAATATAATATGCTTCGATACAACCTGAATTGTTTTGAATATAAAACGTGTTGATGTTGCTATCACAATCAATTGGCACGGCGGTTTAGGTTAATTATCTAGGGGTTTATTCATAAACGTCGCTTAAAGTTAAGTAATGATTAGCGACTGTTTAACCATACATTTTTGACGTTTAAATGTCTCTTAAATTTAAGCCACGCTTATAAATAAAATCCCTACCAGACTACCACAAAACAGTGTTTATCCGTTGTATAAGCTAAACACCTTTTATACACGACATAATTATATGGACTTTGACATAACACTGACATTAAACACACGTTCAACAAGTGTTTAAGTTTTTGTAGTAAGAAACTTTGTGTTCACAGAGTCTCATTACAATTTATCATCATGATTTTATTTTATTTGCTTGGTGTGTTTTGTGAATTGTGTGGTCTCCCATACTGGAGTAGCACATTCATTCATTCATTTATTAAATCATTATTCACAAATAAAAAACACTATGCAAAGGCGGTCTTAATGATACGATGATCGAAAAGCAATCGGTGCTCGGAGACATGGTCAAATTACGAAGATTGAAAACGAATCGAATGCAGTTATTGAGAAGGTACACTTGTCATTGTTTCTCTGTTAACCTGCAGTAAATAAGCAGGGTCTGATGGAGATATAAACAAATAAATAAATAATTTAGCTTGAGCTAAGTAAAACATTGGTTTCATACTTACATTTGCCTTTGAAATTAAGAAAGGAGGCTATGATGAGAATATTGGAGATGACGATTGCTACGCCCATGACAGCGATGATGGCGGCCTGCGTCAGGGTCTCGAAGGACGCGAGCGGGCTGTCGGCCACGCTGACGTCACCCGCCGACGCCGCTCCGCCGCGTGCACTCATCATCTTGGCAGGCATGGCTGCACAGAACACGACATCGTCGTTGTCACACATCGTCATTTTACACTATCACTATGATTCACGTTGGGGATGTAGCTACAAAATACCTACAACTTCAATTTGCTAACGTTATCTACTACTGAGTGAGCGGGTCGAGACAAATTACCACCGAGTTATTAGTGGCGGATTCACTACTAATCTCTTGATTGTAATTCGTCTGTAACGTCTGGTAATTCGTCTGTAACGGTCTGATCAGTTGAATTGAGTCTTCTCAATTCAACTGATCAGACCGTTACAGACGAATATTACGAGATATCGTTATATGCTATCTGGGTCGTGGAGTTTGGATAGCTACACAACAGTTTCGATACCTTGTTAAACTTTTGACAGGCGCAAAGGCCTCTCGCGAAAGTAAAGCGCCGTCTATTTTTGCGGAGACCCAGTTTTCAAACGCAGGTCAGCTTCGACTGAACTTAGACCAACACCAGACTAACTTTAGGAAACTATTGAATACCACTTCATCGCGGCGGCGCCGCCAGCTAAATGACGGGCTGTCTGTGTGCCGAATGGAATATTGAGTTTTTTATTTATTGAAGAAATGGTTTGAACTTTGACGACCTTTGTTTTATGAATTTTAATATATTAGGAGCAGTGGTGGACTAGTGGTAACGGCCGCGACTTACGAATTGTAGGTCCTAGGTTCGAACCCAGACAGGTGCTTTACTTTGTGCAAATTATTCTATCACCACTGCTCTGAAAACGATGAAGGCAAACATCGTGACGAAACCGGCATGTCCTAGAACCATAAATTCAAAGACATGTGCCATCTAGCAACCCGCACTGGGCCCGCGAGCAGGATTACTGCCCACTCCCTCTCACAGAGAGGAGGCCTGTGTCCCAGCAGTGGGAACATTATATGCTGATTATGAATATATTATAATAAAGGTAGTTTTCATAAGTGTAGACGTTAACCAACCGTTAATTCATAATTTTGATGGACTGGAAAGACACTGGGTTTATTGATACTTCATTAACATGTAACTATTGTTAGTATTTATGAGTTAACTTACCGCTTTCGTCGATTGAAGGTAGTGTGAATACTACACTGGACCAGTCATAGTCCTTACATCAGCATCTGTTAAAAGATAAAAAGAGAAATGATGAGTGGAGAGTTTCATACAATATTCTAATCTTGCAAGCATTGCGTTTAACGTCATATCTAATATTTTGTTTTTTATTTTTTGTATATTTTCGGGATGTTGCTATTATGGATGGCGATATGCGTATATTGTAGAGCAATAATTTTTCATTTTGGTGAAATAATACAGTCGCAGCGAGCAATTAACATTAGCCGAAGGCGGAGGACAGGGTGTTGTAGCGAAGTCTGGGAGAGGCCTATGTCCAGCGGAGGACTGCGATAGGCTGACATGAGGGAAGCAATTAGCATAACTGCAACAGTAACGCCAATTATATTCTAATCGGACCCAAAATCGAGTTAGGTACGGTCGCCAAAGGAGATAAGTAAACTGGGGGTCTACTCCGAAGTGCCAAGTGCGAATGTTCGGATCGGACCGACACATGGCCGAACCGAATATTATTGAAAAATGCGAAAAATGTTCGGATCGGCTCATTTGGGTCGGGACCATAGTCAATATTCGAAAGAGTGTAGGAGTGTAGGATCGGAATCGACCGAACCAAATAATAACTTCGTAGCAGGAAACGGCCGAACATTCGGCCGATACTACTTCGGAGTTCTTACTAAACTTCAACTATATCCGACGACCCCGGTTACTTATCTCTTTTGGTGACTGTACCTACAGACAGCAGATCAGTAGTACATTAGTACTACGAAAACCACCTTTACTACTAAGACATAACAACGCCGTCACTTTAAAATTGTTACTACTGATATGCGGTTGACTGTAGATATACTGTGTTAAAGCCTCACTTAAAGGTAAAATCGCTTAGGGGCAAAAAATAAATTATAAAGAAGACCATGTGCCGGTGTCCTATTTCAATGTGGATGTATGGCATAAGGTTTCGAAACTAAACTTAGATGATAACAAAAAAACCTAATTCGACTACCTATCATTTTGTTCCATGCCGCATAAGTAGTGTCAAAAAAATATCGCAAGCGGTTGATTTTTTAAATATTTCCTTTATGCAATAGATTTTCACGACAGAACGTTTTGGAAAAAAAATAAAACATAGTCCCCCTCATTAATAAACCCGGAGTAATGTCTTTCCAGTGTGAACTAAGGGTTGGCCATACATTTTTCGAAATTTAAGGTCAACGATAACTTTACGTTAGGCTCAAATCAGATACAATAATCGACTATATAATCTAGTGTATACTCTAGGGTGGCAGGGATACACACAGCCGGTTACCATGGATTCAGTACATGGTTCTGAACCCCATGCGTAGAAATACTGGTCGCTATTCAAAAAAAATTTGCTGTTCAGTACATTTTGACCGCGAAGGTATTGCACTTTTCTATGAAAAAGCAGATTTCCTTTTTGATAACCGACGCAAAATTGCTACGCTAGGGATCGAGAATCATGTACTGAATTAATGTTTTCAGTTTGCGCGTCGATGTCATTGCCAGCCTGTATATTCTAATCTATATTGAGTAGAATGCACAAGACCTCCCTCGATGCTACTAAAAATTCGGCCACACTACCTACGGATTCTATATTGAGTTGACAACCTGGCCTATTTTCTTCGCGCCGGTCATTGGCTTCACCTCTGACCGGCCACGCTTCTATATTTGTCGAGATACTTTCACTTCCAATTACTTTTAGTGGTGTCACACGATATTATCACAAATTCTTAAAAAGCTGCAAAGTTAGCGACAGCATTAACGAGTTTTATTAAATAAAATATAATGATCACAAGGCCAGCCAAGATCTCAAACGCAAGCGATTCTGCTACGCAGGACGTCCTGGGTTCGATTACCAGCTTAGGCACAGGCTTATAAAGGTTACATAGGACAGGCGTAATGAGAGTGTACTAGGTACACCTCTGCCCAACCCTTTGGGGATAACAGGCGTTATGTTATGTATGTTATCGCAAAGCAGTTGATTGACATTTTCCGGGATTTTTCTACAGGGTGTAAGACATCGACGCGCAGGTTTGTTTCCATGAATGCAGCACGACAAATAGTTTTAAAGCTGGTGGGTCTAGAATGATGTACTGAATTCGTGGCAACAGTTTGCGCGTCGATGTTTCCACCCTATATTATAGTTAAAATATAGCAAGTATTAAGCAAGCACAGATTCCAGATATTAAGGCGAGGTTTTCCGGGCCTGCAGCCGATCGATTCTGTAAAAATCTCACCGTGCAAAGTTAGATGAAGTGAGCTTAGAGTGAGCTCTCAATAGTGTCAATCCCTAGCATTAGTTGCAATGACAGCTCTCTCTACGCTCACGTCGCCTAAGTTTTCACGGTGAGATTACAGAATCGCACTGCAGGCCTTTGAAGCGCTACCTCCGCCTCCCCCAAATGCAGCGCGACGTATTTATTTACATATGAAACAAAAAATGGTTTTGAAGTCCACCCTGTTTTGGATGGTTTTTCATCGAGTAAGTACTTTCCCTAAGGGCTGATTTCTCAATCGAAAGATAATTTTAATTCGTGGAATAAAATTGACGTCTGACAGATTCTGTAGGGAAGAATTGTCAAAAATTGAAAATTATTCCTCGGATAAAATTATCTGGCGTTGGAAAAAGGCTGCCCTAAAACAAGATTTTTTTTTAGAACCTAAATACAGTAATTCGAAAATTGATTCCAAAACAGGCAAATTCGGATAACAACACAAGTTTTTTGGAATTGCCATTGCTTGGTATAAGCCAAGTGACAATCTCGACAACACCAACAACACATATATTATCCTGCCTGTGTTGCCGCTTCATTAATAAATGTAATCACGAATTGCTTTTCTAACAAATTAAGTTTGTTGCAGTGCTGCCTTCTTAGAACTAAGTTAGACAGCGTGCAACTAGACCAAGGCCTTATTAACTATAGGGCGCGTCCACACGAGCGCCGTTTTTTCCGGCGCGAAACCACGTTCGCATCTCTCTGGCACCGTGCCAGAGAGATGCGAACGTGGTTTCGCCCATTTCGGCCATTCTCTCCTCAGAGACTTTGGATTTCATTCTTTATGCCTCTTTAAATAACGTACATATTCTTAAGGATCGCGTTGCGATCGTGTAGTATGTGCTTGATCATTAAGAATATTTACACTTTAAAAAAGGCTTAAAGTATGAATCCCAGTCTCAGAGAGCGGCTGCTCAATCACGATAAGCGCGCGATGAAATTCGTGTCACATAAACGCACCCTTTTTTTGGGTGGGAAATCATCAAATAACTTCTCCCGCTCTGGGCGGACCGGGAGGATGTGTCAGACTTTTCCACCCGTGTTCCTTCAGTTGCCTGTGCCAGGGGCCAAGGTAACTCTTTCGAACAACCCACGACCCTGGCAGGCATCGGCCCTAGCGGACCCCGTCACTTTGTGCTGACATTTCTTTGAGGCGCGCGTGGAACACAACGCGCCGTCGCGGTCGCCGCGTCGACCCGGTCCTGGTCCTTACCGCACGGCGAGCTACACATGAACGCACCCTTATAAAACTTTAAACTCTACGTGGAATCGCAAGAATACCGACAACAGCAGTCTTGCATAACAATTATTATAACAAGGCTATTATTTATAAAACCGTTTTACCCATGGATACCCATATATAGATAAGAATGTTTACACATTATTATTTTAAACATTTTACTTTATCTTTAAAGTAAAATGTAATTAATATTACCGAGGAACATGTAAATTGTGTTGGTATATCCCGTTTCACTAGAATTACTGAGATTTTCGCAGTACTTAAGAGGGTGCATTCTGCAAGAGTGTTAAACATTTCGCTGTTTTGATTAAAGTCTCAATATACTTAACTAGGAGAGTAAAATTATAAAAATATTATCGGTCTGTTATAGTGCGCTAAAATACTGAGTAGGTATTTATAGTTTTCATAATTTTATACAAGGTGTCATTTTGCATCCTCGTCAAATTCAAGGAGGTAACTATGCTACTGATTCTCGACACGAATCAATAATAAAGTAAGTAGGATTTTTTTTTCTAATTTCCGGAAATCGACGATCGTGGGATACGCATTTTAAAACGCGGCCTGTGTGAGACCGCACTGTAACTGCCCGTTTACACACACATAAAAACGCGGCCGCTTATACGATACCATACCATAACGCGATTCTGTTCTTTGAAAGTGGTGTATTCTGAAATACTGTCAAACTTAAATAACTAAAAAAACAAGTATGTATTCAATATTTACCAGGGATCGTAATTTTATTTGATTATTTATGTCTTTCATAACAGCCTCCTGAAATTTGACGAGGATGCAAAACAAAAGCTTGTATATTAAAAATATTGACGACATCGCGGCAGGTCAAGACGAAGATGGCGGGACAAGCTTGACTCCTACCGTAGGGGCTGGCCGACACTCACAAAAGACAGAATTGTGTGGAAAAGGGAGAGGGAGGCCTTTGCCCTGCAGTAGGACAATACAGGCTAGTTAGATTAGATTAGAAATATCAAAACAGCAAAATTTTTGACAGTTGTTTGCGAAGATTTTGTCGACTTTCTAGTTCAATCAACATAGTGTAACTGACATGTTTTCGTTTTTAGAAAACCGCCCTAAATAAACCCGAGGTGCCGAGGATCTGTCTCTCATGTCAGCAGTCTCATCTACCGAACGACTTGCGTAACTACGTCATTGATAATGGTTTACAATCGGTACTAATGAATGCCGATGAATGTGATTCAAAGTATTTTCTTCTGCGAGAAGTAGAGATTCTATTCGTGATAACATTGTCACTTCTAATAATAATCTGTATAACTTGATCCGAGTATTTTGTATGCTCATTTATCGATGTTTTAGTTTGCATCACTTGATTGTTATACACTAAGCGAGTTGATATCACTTTCAAGCTGTTGATACTATAATTAAATAGGTACCCATAATAATTATGCTTTCTATGCGCTGGTAATTATTGTAGCTCAATATCATAACATAGGTAGGTACAGTCACATTGCAGTATTATATCAGTACCTACAGCCTACAGCAGTATAATTGCCCCAGGAATTAATATATGTGGTGATACCTGGCAAAAATATTGAACTATTCAGCCTATTTTTCGAAGTAGAATTTAGAAAGTTTATTTAAATTTAATGACTGCTTGTAATAATAAATAGATGTATTCAGGAAATGACTTCGCATTGTATTTTTCGTACAATGAGAAGTCAGCATATACTGGAATTGTATAGCTTGAAATATCACCGTGCGTACACCTCTTCTGATTTGATATTGATACTATAGTAGGTATAGTCGGCCTCGTAATTGTTTTTGTTGCTGTTTTGACAGTAATTCCCAGCACACTACTACGAGAATCTTTTGGCGCTCGAAAGACGTTGGCGAGGGGACGCTGTTGATCCTTTTTTTTTTCCTAGATGGGATATCATCAAATGACCACTCCCACTCTGGGTGGAGCGGAGGGAGTGTCAGACTCTTACTGACTAAAACCCACCCGTGTTCCTTCCTTAGCCCTTTCTGTTCCAGGGCAGCGGTAACCCTTTCGGACGATCCCGCTACCCTGGCAGGCTCCTTGCCCTATCGGGCCCCGTCATCTGCTGACATCTCTTTGAGGCGCGCGTGGAACACAACGCGCCGTCCGGCACGGGCCTGGTCCTGATCGGACGGTGAGCTACCCATTACTCTCCGCCTGCAGGCCCGCGCCTACGGTGGCCGGGAGTCGTCACGTGGCTCCCGACGCCCGGAGCGTCTCCCGCGGCGGGTGAGGCATGAGGTATTCTCCCTCAGCGTTCCCGCCACCTCCTTCGCTAGCATGACTGCTTCGCAGAAGGAGGTGACTGCCTCCCACTCCCTCTCGCCCCGGCCGGACCATGGCTTGAACCAGGGCCGGGCGCGAGAGGTCGCCGCCGTTGCCGATCGCCTCTACGAGGACACGGCGGGGCTCCGCCCAAGCGGGGCAGACCTCCACCGTCCACCGTCCGTCCGTCCTCCGCCACTCTTTGAGGAGTGGCTAGAGAGGCGTCACGGCGTTCTCACCTACCGCCTGACGCAGGGCCTCTCCGGACACGGATGTTTCGGGAGGTTCCTGCACATCATCAGGCGGGAGGAGACGCCCGGGTGTCATCACGCTGTTGGTACTTGAAATGTATTCAAAAAACAAGATGGCGGCGTTCTATGTTACGGATTTGGTTTCTGCACTTAGGGCAGATTTCTCCATCGCCAGATAACTTTTATTCGCGGAATGAAATTGACGTTTGACAGTTTTTGTATGAAATAACTGTAAACATTTCAAAATTATTCCTCGAATAAAGTTATCTGGCGATGGAGAAATCAGCCCTTAGTCCTTCAGGTGGACCATTGTGCGTGGACAACGCGGCGATGGCGGCGTTAATTCCGATTTTGGCCACGCACCACAATAACCTTGTAGCGCTATAAACATATTGAAACTTCACTAAGGTTGACGGTATCTCACTGTCGCCTAGACTTTCGTTGTGACTTGGAAGTAATATTGAATTTTAGGGTGAAAATGTAGTTCTACAGTATACTATACAAACATATTTTATTCATTATATTTAAGCTCCATGGTAGGTAGAAAGAAGCTTATTGCCTCCAATCGGCCACAAATCCAGTTTCAAAGCTGCGACGAGCGAGAAAAATCTATATTTTCATTGACCCACTTCTTATCTAATTAAAAACCAATACGCAAAGTGCATACCTACATGATACTTATGCTCGTGACTGTACACCCAGTCACGAGCATAAGTATCATGAATACACTTGGCTTTATTCAAAAGCGATTTACTCCTTTATTTTTTAATAAAATTTTATGTTGCTACGAACATAGTATTTTCGAATCCATAAGTTTTTGCAATGTGTCGTATTTCATTGTTGTTTTCGTTATTTCTCGCAAAAATCGCTATTGAAAGTTTCCAAGTGTTGACATATTAGTGCTCGTGACTGCACACCAGTGCCAAGCCCATGGTATGGCGTGAGGTAATAATGTTTTTTTTTTTAAAAAATACCGGTTGTGTCTATTTATTTGATAATAAACTAAAGCTGCAGTTTGCATCGTGACCCACTAAAACTGTAAATTTTCTCAACATTGTATGGCTCTGTTTTCACCTAACTAGAACAAGTTACTTAGTATCGAGTGTCAATGCCAGTTTATTTAACTTTACTTTCAATGTTCGCGCCCTTGTTGGTTTAGGGGTCAGTAGTCTGGACGGCGACATTAGGGCTACAAAGTGTGATGTAAATATTGTTGTAGGCAATGATATTATACGTAAAAAAATGTAGATAGGTACCTGCCCAACATTCAATCTTCAAAAATGGCACAAACTCACACTATTAGATGATACGTGGACGCGAAAAAGAGACAAGACGAAGAAAACTTGGCTAATCAGCCAAGTTTTGTCGTGCCACTTGCGGAGAGTGTATAACATACCTACCACTTTTAACTAATAGGTAATCATTGGTTGTAGGTATTAATATCACTAATTATGTGTGCATTGAAAGATCCGCAAAATTGTATTAACATTTTTTTTTATACTGCGGGTTTTTTTTTGCATGCAACAATGTTGCTGTGTTGCTGGCAATGTGCTGACGTATTTATAATAAACATAAGTTACGTAGAGAATGTTGCAGCTCATTTGATGTTGCGGGCAATAATATTTCTCAATTTTGTTTTCAATGTATACAGCTTCAGCACCTTAAAACCACTTGTGCAATAATTCATGTAATTTTTCCAACTACCTGGGTTGCAGCCCCGAATCTAGGGGAGGGCAAGCCGGAGCGGCAAATACAAGCGTGGCAGAAAAGGGCACCACCCAGCGCACCGCAACATAGCGAAGAATGAAATCCGCAGCACTTATTATCTTTCTCTGAGGGTGGCGCACTGAGGAAATGACTACGTAATTAGCGTACGCAAAGATCGTCAAACAGTGTGAGCACCCACTTCGGGAACACTCTGTTTTTAAAGCACATGCTCCACCTTGATTTGGCGATATAAAAAGGCTCACTATCCTTGCTACAGATCTATGCCGCTAACCTAGCCTAACCAGAGGCGGACGAGCGCCTCGAAAATCATTTATTTTAGAATTATTACTTCGCGAAGCACAGGTTTGTCAGGCGTCCCGAACTTTCCGATGCCTGTAAGTTCAAAGGCGAAACGAATTTCTTAATTTCTTTTTCACAGCCTTGGCGACTGAGGATTGGAGCCATCGGCATCGCCACGATTCTCTCCGTGGAGATGGCGCCAAGTAAACAAAATTGAAGACTTTTGGATCGACAGGTAAAGATTGTCATCGCAAGGTTAATCCTAATAAATAAACCCCAATCATAACGTGATTCTAATAATTATAATAATTTGTTCTTCATATCAAGTACCGTCTGTGAGTGCGGTAGTAAGCGCAGTAAATTGCACCACTACTCTAGTGAAGCGCCTCGGCCGTAATAGATGCGCTAAGCGAGGAACAAAACCTAAAACACACCAAAAACATATCACACGAAATTCAATAAAATCCGTGACACCTTTTCGCATAGAAACAATGGGTTTAATATACCACACCCTTTTGAGAACGCGGCCTACGCACGATTACGTAGTGTAAACGAACCCGAAGGGTCGACTGAAGGCCTAATGATGCCAGAAATAACGAGTTCCAGTAAAAATTACAACTAGTGTCAATCAATAAATAAAATTAAAAAAAAACGTATCACTTATGCAATTTTGTATGCGTTAAATCACTGATAAACTTACAACGAATCGTTTAATTAAATCATGCATAGCTTTCGTAGCCAGAGCAAGCATGCCTCGCGGAAGCGCTACGCCACACGCTACGGAGCGCCTCCACGATCGCACGTAGCGCTACGCAAGATCAATTCGCAACCTTGAATACATTCGTAGCCGCAACAATTCGCAGTTGCCAGGTTCTTTCAATTTGACCCTGGATCTCAAAGCCGAAGGTTACATTGGAAATGTAAGTATTAAAACACAAGGTCACGGGCACTAATTAAAATGACGTCGCTACGGCAAAACCGAGCCAATTAACTGCACCACACCACACCAATATTCAGCAACGATATAGTTATCGACATTTAAGATACGCGTTAACACTAAACATTTTCGCATTGCGATGTGTGGGACGTAATTTCATTCTAACTGTGTTTTTACGTTTGAAGACACGAATCACAATTTCAATTGGCTTCATGCCAAAATCGTTACTATTGTACTTGCCGAAATTCACTGAATTGTAGTATTTATTCGCGTAAAGCAGGATTTATTTTTGTTATTACGCAACGCGTTATTAGTAAACACAGACACTGACATGGACAGGCATGATAAAAGTTATAATTAAAACATTTTGAGAGCCTAACAACGCACCATTTATAGAGTACGACGTCACTCCGCGCCGCAATGCAATGACCAAAGAGTCTGGACGCTGGGGTGCAAGGTCAAGTACGCTCACACGATGGATATAAGACTGATGTAACGTTATGCACTTACGTAATCGAGTAAACACGATGAGATGCGAGATCACGGATTGAGCAAAATTCTGTGTAGACTATAAATTGCGACAACACACTGAAATTCGCGAATTTTGCGCAAAAACTATCGTTTTAACCAGCAAGTATCGCGCAAAAGTGACGCACCGCAACGGAGCGACGACTAGGGGCGGTGTTATTGTCCGGGAGGGAAGCGTGAGGCGCACGCGGCAATTTGAAGTCAAGGTCGCCTCGCTGGAGCTCCTCTGGCAGCTGGGCGCTCCAAGGTTACGCCTTCTCTCCGCACCCCCGGCTCAATCGATACTAAATTATAACGAAATAGCTGGAAGCTCACCTCGCCGAGCATTCACTCGCTCTACACACGTACAATGTCATTGATAACAATCGTTACTACTACATTTTTGTAGCTACTATATTTATAATGAATTCCCTCACTGCCACGCGCTTCTTTGTCTAATCATGTTTCGCCAATTTAACGAAATTAGCAATGCCTTAAAATACTTTGTAGGGATAGAAAAGTCATTTTCGTGGAACAGTTATTTATTTATTAAATTGGTTATCTGTATGAAATTTAAGCCGTTATACAACATGCCGTCACAATTACGTTCGGTATGGCCGCTTATGAGATTTAAACTTGTTAAATCGATGTATAAATTTTTAATAATAAGAGTAAAAAGTATTTACATACACGAAACATTATTATTATTTGTTTGTATACATTTTTGTATCTCAGCACTGATGTGGCCGGCTTTATAGAATAACACGGGCCGAAGCCAAGTGCTAACCTAAGCGTTAGATGATAACATATTATGGTGTGATGATATGTTTAGACTTTGTGTTGTTGATGATGTTTGTGGGTTTGGGCATCATTGTCGTTCTGAAGGAATTTCCGGACAATTCTGCAAGTGTTCAGAATAGCAGCTTTCTGTAGGGTTTGGTAGATGGAAGGAGATAAGTCTAGCGTTTTTAAAGATTGGTGCAGTTGTTTGGGAATGACACCCGTGGTTGAGACTACTACTGGGATTATGGTAACGCTGCCTAATTGCCACATTCGGCTTATCTCTATTTTTAAGTCTTTATATTATGACAGCTTTTCTGTTACAGTGTTTTGCAGGTTGTGTGTGTTTGGTACTGCTATGTCAATTATTTGCGCAGTTTTATTAATTTTGTCTAGTAAAGTTATGTCTGGCCTATTGTAATGAGTAGTTCTGTGTGAGAATGGCTCGATAAAAGTATATAACTTGTGTGTTGTGTTTTCCAGAACTATTTCTGGATTATATTTGTAGTAAGGTATGGAGGTGTAGTAAATAATTTATATTTTAAAGCAAGTTTTTGGTGAATTATATTGGCTATTTGATCGTGCCTGTGCTTATAGTCAGTCTGAACAATTGCTCTACATGCTCCAGTAATGTTGGATAGTTTCAGAAGAACTATGACATCGCCTGCAAATATCTGTTGAAATGGGGATTCGCATAATATGCTTTGGGTAGTTACGAGTCTCAATTACTTAGTCTTGGATTGCAGTCATGAACCCTTCAGTCTCAGGGAAAAGATCTCCACGCCTGAGCCATTCGTTCGACGCTAATTTATCGAAGTTGGGATGGCACAGGTCTTGGCGATGTCGTCCATGGAGTGACTTTTGGGTCCATTCCATTATCTTAGTCTGTCGGTCGGTCTGTTTTTCGTTACTTTGTGTACTTTTGTCAAACATATTTAAGGGTGTCAGTTTTTATCATTATGAACTATTGCTTTGCTTTGTGTAGGGAAGAAGTGGTACTTTTTGTATTAAAATATGTTCTTAGGGTACTTATTTGTTTATTGTGTAGGTTCATAATATCTATTATGCCTCGTCCTCCCTCTTTCCTAGGTAGTGTTAGTCGCTGTACGCAAGATCGAGGGTGGTGTTTTCTTTTTTGGTCAAAGTGGTGTTAATAACGCGTTGTAGGTTTTTTAGTTCTGTTTTGGTCCAGCTTAATATACCAAAGGAGTATGTAAGAATGGGAATTGCAAACGTATTAATAGCTTTAAAGTATATCTGGAATGCAATTGAATATTAAAAATGGATTTAAGCCTATGTTTAAATTGTTGAGTAAGTTTATTTTTTATTTCTTTATGTTTAATTTGCTGAGCTTGAATATATCCCAAATATTTATATGTTTCGTTTTCATTTAAAGAGTCTATGATTTCACCTGTCTGTATGGTGTATGAATGTTCGTATGTTTGGCCTGCCCTAACTGAGTTGATCTTGCACTTATCGATACCAAATTCCATTCTAATGTCGATTGAAAATTAGTCTGCGGTTTCTGCGAGTTTATTTAAGTCATCTTGTTTAGAAGCGTATAATTTTATGTCATCCATATAAAGAAGGTGGTTAATTTTACAGTTTTGTCTGTCAGTTTGTAAGTCATCTGTAGTGTCTTTAAACTGTATGTTATATTCCGGCTTTAGTGTATTTAATTTGTTGGATAAGGGATTTAAGGCTAGACAGAACCATAATGGGCTAAGCGAGTCTCCTTGGAATATTCCTCTTCAGATTTTTATAGGTTCAGTTTCAACTATTCCTGAAGGTGATTTAAGATGTAAGCAAGTCGTCCATTGACGGTGGAATGGTGTTATTTAAAAAGGTTACAATTGATGGATTTATCTTATATATTTTTAAAACTTCAAGTAACCATGTGTGTGTAACCGTCGAATCGTATGCTTTTTTATAGTCTATATGCATAGTGTATAGATATCTTTTTTTTTGTTGAACCTGCTTAAGTATAACGGAGTCTATTGTAAGTTGTTCTTTGCAGCCTTGTCTAAACTTTCGGCAGCCTTTTTGTTCTTCGGATAATATTGAATTTGATTCAAGATGTTTATAAATGATATGAGTGATACACGAGGTTATTATTTTATATATTGTTTGTAGGCATGTTATTGGTCTGTACTTTGCTGGGTTTGTGCTGTTGCTGATGTCTTTTGGTATCATATTCGTAATTCCTTCCGCTATGTATGAAGGCATCATAATTGGATTTTTAATGAAGGTGTTGATGTAATTTATAGAGGTATGGGTGAATCTAGGTAAATTTCTTATACCAACAGTTGTGAATGTTGTCTGAACCTGGTGCTTTCCAGTTGTGTAATTTTTGGAGGGCGTCATGGAAAGTTTCTATTTGAACATGCTCGAACTCCATTTGTTCAATTTGCCTATGGTTTTCTGTCTCTATTTTAATCCACTCAGCTTCTGTGCTGTGATATATTGGCCTCTCCCAAATTCTTGACCAAAATTGTCGAAGTTCATCTATTGGTGGTAAACTCTGGTTAGTGTTATTTTCATTTTCGCTGGGTACTGTTTGGTTGGTTGTGGATTGTTTTAATGTTCGATAAAATTGCTTTTCGTTATTTCTAAACTTATTGTTTTGAGTTTTTCGAAGTGTGCATTTATTATAGCTGTTTAATCTACTGCTTACAAGAGTAAGTTTCTGTTTAATCGTGTCTAAAAAGTGTGTGAGTTGTGTGTTCGGTTCTTCATGAGTTGAGTGTATTTCATACTTTTCTAGAATTGTGTGTACCTCTCTAATAAGCTTCCAACCTCTGTTTCCTTGCATGTACGCTGTTAGTCTGCCGATTTTTGTTCTTAAATCTTTAAGTCTCAATTCCAACCTTTTCTGCCATTTAGGTTTCTTAATTTGTGGTAGATTAATGTTAGCCGGATTATCAGAGGTGACATATGAAAGTTTACTTCCATTCGTTTTAGCAGCTCCCCAAGCAGCACTTTATATAACTGTTTGCAGGGTTCCGAAATCTGTATCTGCATTGACATATTTTGGTAGAATGACGTTATTAATGTAGCTTACTACTTGTGCTAATTTTTTTGAGGGTTTTTGTTTAGGTATGTACCTAATTTCTTTTTGTAGGATGAATGTTTGTGAAATGTTGTAGTGTGTGAGAGAATGTTTCTTCTAGTTCTTGACTTTTTTCCTGACTTATTTCTATATTTGAGGTATTATGCTCTGTGTTTATGATAGTGGTTGTCAACGCTTCAAAGTCAATGCTATTCAAGAAATTGGGCTCATTTTCTACTTCGCCTTATTGTGTATGTGATTGGTTAACGTATGCAGTTTCGGTGTTATTACTTATGGATGTTTGTGTTGGGGTATTCTCTACAACTCTATGTGAATATTCTGATTGCCTATAAGGATTTATTTGGTTTATTGTATTCTCTGCATATGTTTTTAGCTCTTGAAGTCGTGCATCTGATATCATTCTGTTATTTAAAACGACTCTTTTTTGGTCTGATATTCTCTGCTCAGATAAATGTGACAATTGTGGATAGAATTCAATGAACATTTCTCTTAATTTTTTCCTCCAGATCATGTCTGTTTCCATTTTCGTAGCTATGAAATAGCATTTTATTAGAGTTTCGTTCATTTCGTTTGACCATCTCATTCTACTTTTTGGTTCTGACTGTAAATGTGCTCTGATCAGTATTTAACTGCGATTGTGTCTTAATGTGCGTATCTAGGTTAGTGGTGGCTGTTTTTAGTTCTCCGCTTACTTCTAATCTAATTTTCTCAAGTGTAGTGGCTGAAAGTAATTTTTTGCTCTTCGTTGATCTCCAACTCTTTGCTTCGAGACATTCATTTGTGGAAATCTGTCAATGGATTGTTTGTGCAATGATGTAAGATAGTAATTTGTTTCCGTATCTAGATTGGTGATAAGTAAATACGTGCGCCAGATGAATTGGTTCATGTCTTCGCTCCATTTTTTACGCGTATTGGATTGACAGTAGCGGGTAAAGGGTTCATGGCAGTAGTAGCCTCCAACACAACGTCTAATGAAATTGGCGACGATGATCATTATGATCTGGATGATGATGATGATCATTCCGTGTTAAATGGCCGTATTTGACTATTTTTTAACTCAGATTTAGCTTTTTGGCATGTTTGGTTGGAAAGTGGCGAAATGCCTCTCAAAACAGCAAATATTTTGGCCATTTTATAACAATTCGGCATCTTCGTGTCATCGGCGTGGGTCTACCTCTTACTATTTGCGCGTCATATTCGTTGCGCATGAATTCTTGGCATGGCGAAAAACTCATTTTCAAAGAATTCTTCCAATATTTAACATTTTACTATGAACTTATTTTAGTGTGATAGAAACGAATAAAAAAGTTACTGCGCTCGAAGCAGCATTCACGTGAAAACTTTTTTTCCATATATATGGCGCTTCTATCTTCTATAAGTAATCTAAGTAATCGTGTTACTCAGTAACTGGGCTGTGGCGGTCAGAGAGGCAGTCGCTCTATACACCATGGAGTCCATGGACATAATGCCTACAAAGATACAATGCGATGTACATAGCGCTAACGGCGAGCCGTTGGCACTAGTGTGCAGTCGTGGCATCATGATGATCTATGTCTACCAGTAGGATGGTCAGTAGAATTGTTCATAGTTCAGACAAAGGGCTAAACCTTTCATAGAACGCTACTCGGTTTGTCGCTTGAGTATTTTTCAACTTTAGCCTGCAGTATATACCTTGCTTTAAATATATATTTATTTTCTCGCATACTGATAGATATGAAATCTTCAGTACAGCCCGATTCAAACTTTATGGCGGCTCTGAAGTGCGCTACTCGCTGCGCAGTACCTCACCTCTGAATTTGTTATTGCGCAGCCAGTCGCCTCATGTTCCGAGCCACCATAAAGTTTGAATCGACCTGTTTCAAGGCAATTAAAACACGGTAATCAAAACAATGTTTTGTGCTTTCATTAAAAAAAGATCTAGGTAGGTAGGCTGCAGTTGGACAGTAACAAGCTGGCTAGGAGCACGGTAATATTATCTATACAGTATTGTAACTCGGCCGCATCTTGGAAATAAATGCCTACAGCCGCGCGGTACGTAAACATGCGATAGGGCTGCCCGCCTCCAGCATTTTAATTAAATTTGCCTACTTTGTGTTTCTATTTAGTTTTTTGATTGTAAATATACTTTTTGTATAGTATACCTACACAAATAAAATACTTTGTGAATTGAATAGGAAGTGTTCAATAAAAAAAATGCGTGTTGTTTTTTGATTGGTAGATTTAATTAAAAAACCATGTTTATGTTTGAAACCATAAAAACCATGTATAAATTTGCGACCGAAAAATATTTGCGCCTCGACTGAGACGTACGCAATGCTTTATTATTAAATTTTAAAGTATAAAAATCCGCATTCTAATATAAAGCTTAATATAGTGTTTGAATGGAATTGTTACATAAGGAAGGTTGGGGAAGGCAGTTTTTAACGAAAATTTTGTGTTTACATTCACAGTGATAGCTAAAGTGACAACTACTGAGTGACGTTTACGATTTATGATATTGTTGACGATTATCTATAATAGAACCATTTTCTAAAGATATTATCCGACATCCAATATGGATACCAAAAAAGCCCCTGACCCTCTTGATCCATTTGATTACAATCCGCTGTTAACTGTTACTCTTCCCGACGACAATGTAATTAATTACTATGGACTTCGAATCTGCAAACAGTAAAAGATCCGCGGCTCCCCCCCCCCCCCCCCACTGTTTTAATCAACCCTCCTAAGCTAGCTAAAAACATTATTGGAAGACAGATATATACGATTAGAGATTACCCCCCGCTTATCGTACACGCATCTTTAAAAGATGGTCAGACCCCAGGTACCTACTGTTCTGCACCCTGTCAAATGTGGTATGTTCTTGACGCAAAATAACTTCAGCAATTCTCCTAGGCAGTGTCAAACGCTTAGGAAGAAACAGGGTTTCAGTCGAATGCAAATCTTACCTGGATGCTAACAGTTTTCTAATCAATCCAATTTTAACTAAAAATAATTTAGTCAATCCCTCAATCCCCCTATTTAACATCACTCGTTTAGGTCTTGTCAGAGACGTTCCCATTGAATGGACTGGTGACTTTTCTGGGTGTTACTGAATGGAAAGCCACTCAAACGGTGTTTCTAACCTAAACACGCTGCCAAATTTTACCCCAGCGTGTTTTTGGTTTTTACTCTGCCCTTTTAGTCGAGAGATACATGTACCCAACTATCCAATGTTTTAATTGTTGTCGTTTTGGTCACACGCGTACAGTATGCCGCTCTAAACCCCGCTGCTTTAAATGTGGTCAAGACCACCCAGGTGATGGATGCCAAGTTCCCATTGATTGTGCCCTCTGTTTATCTTGTTCTGGCAATCATTATGCTAACGACAAGGCTTGCCCTGAGCTTGGTCGGCGAAAGGGTATTAAAACTCTTATGGTCGAGAAATCTGTCTCTTATGCGGAAGCAAGTCAGGTTTTCCCTCCAGTTTCAAGATCGTATGCTGAAGTGTCTAGAGCATCCCAAAAATCTAAACCAATACCTAGCTCTCCCCAACATCTCAGTCCCGCTCCCCTAACAAAATCATACCTTAAAACGGTCTTTTTAAAACCCAAATCTGCCCCTCTTTCACCTAGCTATGACAAACAGGCTCATCAAGCCCTTACCTACTCAAGATTACTTCTTTTCTCCTTCCCAAAATGGCTGTGCTTTCCCCAGGGAAGGTCCTGATAAGTCCGAAAATATCCTTAATACTATAGCTAATGTGCTAATAGCAGTATTAGCTAACCCTGCACAATCTTTACCTGACCACGTTGCCTAGAAACTGTCATCAATTGTCAAGTATATTACCAATGTTCCATATCCTGACATTCCTTCAATGGAACGTGAGGAGTATTACTCCCAGGAAATCGGACCTACTCTTTATCATTAATGAATTCAAACCATAGATCTGTAGCATCGCTGAGACATGGCTTCGTTCTGATATCATAAATATTTTCAGGATAAGGACAATAATTTCAGGATTCCATGTTTCAGTAGTGTTCGACATGACCGGATAGATATGGAGGATGTGCTTTGTTCATTAATAATAAAGTACCATTCTCCCCAATTCCTCTACCCTTTGTTGATGACAAAATCAATGTTGTTGCTGTTAAGGCTGAAGATATAAATATCTTCATGGGCGTAGCCACGGCGGGCCAGGGTGGGGCGCTTGCTCCACCCTGCCAAAGCCCAAACGGCTGAAGTTACAGACTCATTTTTGGATGGAAGATTTCGTGGTGTAGGTAGGTGAGCAATAAGAAAGTATTTTGGATAACTTGAATTATACACACATATACAGGGTGCTATAGGGTGTAACCTTTTTGTACGAAAAAAATAACCGAGGTAAGACCGTGGTTATAGTTTGCTAGTTACATATTATTTTACACTGCAGCTGCCCCCACCCTGAGCCCATGGCTGGCTACGCCCATGAATATCTTTAGTTTTTATATTGCACACCCACAAACTGAATATCTCATTACAATTAAAAGTTTGCTGAGTAGTGTACAAGGTCCACTACTTATTATGGGCGATTTTAATGGTCATCATTATATGCGGATCAGAAACCTGCGACTACTATGGTATAGGCTTGGTAGATATACTGGATAAATTTAACCTATGTGTGATCAATGATGGCAGTCCTACACGTAGGTCTGCACCAAGACAGAATAACAGCTGTGTTGATTTGACATTCTGCTCATTTAATATAGCCAGCCTTTTTATTTGGAGTCGCTTGAATATGATTTATGGGAGTGATCACTATCCCCTCATGGTTGAAATCCCTTCCAAGACTTTCCCTGACAAAATTTCCCCTCCTTTGTTAAAATACCAGCTGAACTTAGTAGATTGGGACATCGACTCAACAATTTTAGACTTGTGTCTCTTCTCTTCCATCCATTAATACTGAGACTGCGCAAGAATGTTTTTCGTCATTCTCCCATACAATATCCTCTACAGCAGATGGTTGCTTCCCTCCTAAAAAACCGCAGACGGGCAAAATTCCATCCCCGCCATGGTGGGATAGGGACTGCTCTGCCGTGATCAGGGCCAGGAACAAGGCTGAAATGAAATTCAACTCCGACATGAACCTGAAAAACATCATTGCTTTTCAACATATCTTGGCTAAGTCCAAGAAATTACTCAAAAATAAGAAGAGAGAAGGTTGGCGGAGGTATTGTGGCTCACTGAATCCTTCCACTCCAGCGTCGGCTGTGTGGCGAAATATGAAATCTTATAGAAATAGTTTGAAGTCCGCCTCCGGGAGCACACTATCTGCGGAACTGGGTAACCAGTTTTTATCTAAGCTCGCACCAGTTTATGTTCCCAGTATGGAAGAATGTGTCGCTTCAAACTCACAGCTGATCTCAGATGATCCTCTAGATAGGCCATTTATTCTTGGTGAACTTAAGTCGGTCCTCACCCATGTATAGGATTCTGCTCCTGGAGTGGATGGATTCCCTTACTCCTTCATTACTAAAGCTGGTGATAACACCCATCAATATTATCTGGACTTAGTCAATTAATGTTTTACTTCAGGTTATATTCCTTCTGATTAGAAGGTTCAAGTCGTAATTCCCATATTAAAACCTGGTAAAGATCCTAGCAATCATTGTTCTTACAGCCCAATAGCTCTATCGTCCATTCTTATTAAACTTTTAGAACATTTAGTTAAAAACCGCCTTGAGTGGTTTCTTTGAAAACAGGAAACTGCTCCCAACGACTCAATTCGGCTTTAGGAAAGGTGCTGGGTACAGCTGACAGCTGATATTGTGGGTACTCACATCAGATATCCGGCTGGGCCTTAGTAGGAATGACTCTGTGGTAGCCGTTTTCTTAAACATTTCAGCTGCCTATGATTCTGTTCTCCTCCCAGGCAGAAAATGCAAGAGCTGAGAATCCCGGCTAGCATTCGTCGAATCATTTGCAGTATTTTTGCAGATCGTAGTGTTCAACTCAGGATTCCCGGGGAAAGCTCTGAACCGAGATCGGTTTGGAGAGGTCTACCTCAGGGATCCGTACCTACTTAGTACCCTTTTATATAATATTTATACCCCTGCCTAAATATAAACTTTAAAGTACTTCAATATGCTGACGATATTGCATTATTGGTCTGTGGCAGTTCCATCTCTCCATTAATATCTCTTTATCCTCGTTAAACCAATGGCTCTTAGGTCACGGGTTATCTTTAAGTGCTCCAAAGAGTACCGCATTTGTTTTTACTCGTAAACGCCTTATACCCCGGTTAACATTAATATTGATGGTCACGCTATCCCAATTGAGGAGAAAGCAAAGTTTCTGGGGGTTACCCTGGATTACAAATTGTCGGGAGTGGACCACATTAATAATACAGTAAAAAAATGTGAGCGTTCAGTTTCGGTCCTCAAGGCTTTGGCAGGTGTCGGGTGGGGAGCTCACCTATACACCCAAAAGCTAGTCTACAATGCGCTGGTCAGAAGCGTGTTGGATTATTGCAGCTACCTGATCGAGCCATGCAACAAGGAAGCTTTGCGCAGATTAGATTCTGTCCAGTCCAAATGTCTGAGGATCGTAATTGGTGCCATGAAATCCTTTCCTATAAATGCTCTTCACGTTGAATGTGCTGAACCTCCTCTTAACCTTCGACGATAATATTTAGCAGGCCGTTTCTTGTCAAAAGTGTTCTCCCTTTCGTCCCATCTTTTACTCCCCATTATGGAACAAATTTACCTCTCTGTTAACACGTCTTCCTACTGGAATAATAAATCTATTCCATTGAACTTCCTGTCTTTTCTTCCGCCTATCAGGTGGTCCATTTGAAGCCAAACGTCGTTTTGGGACTTAGTATCTCCAAAAATTCCCAGGACGCAAAAGGTGATTTTGAGCGGGCCATTAAGAGATACTGGAACGGTTGGAATTTTTTATACGGACGCATCCAAATTACGTTAACAGGATGTACAGGTGTTTCAACATATTTCCAGAACTCTAAAATTGCCCTTTTATCCCAATGCCCACCAGAAGCCTCAGTATTTACAGAGGAATGCATTGGTACCTATTCTAGAGGCCGTCAATTTCATTTTAACTCACAATATCGAAAATTCGGTGTTTTTTCCCAACTCTCGTAGTAGCATTCAAGCCTTAGGTCAATATCAAATAAAATCCTAAATTCACAGTCAAATCATTTTCGACATTGTAAATTTATTATACACATGCTCGAACAAATGATTGGGTTCGCAGTCACTCGGGTATAGGTGGCAACGAGTGCGTCGACTCACTGGCTAAATTTGCTTCATCTAACCCGGTGGATCGGAAGCACTACACGGTACAAAGTTACTACTTACGTACTGATACCAAACACAAATTGTACAACCCGTGGTCAGCAGGATGGCAGGTAAGTTCGAAACTTAAGGGGGCGTATTACACCAGTATTCAACCCGACATCCAGCTTTTTTATATATCCAAAATTATACAGAAGAACTGTTGCTACCTTGTATATACTGAGACTTGGTCACTGCTGCAATCCAGTATTCTTAAATAAGATCCGTGTTCGTGACAGTTCCTTGTGCGAATGCGATCTTCATGATTGTACTCTGGACCATATCTTTTTCTGTTGTCCTTTAAACTCCCAATCCTTTGACTTGTATCATAAGCTTTCCAAAATTAAAATTTCTCTTCCTACTAACTTCCATTCCCTCTTGGCTAACTTTTCTCCTAAACTTATAAAAATTGTATCATTATTTTTGAATTTAAATGAAATCAAATTGTAGTTAGCTACTAACATATAACTAGATAACTACCACGGAGTGCAAAGTGACCACATGCCGCTGGCAGAACAGTCGACACGGCTCAGTACCCAAGAAAAAAAATCTCTACTAGTGATGTGATTAAAACGCAATGAAACATTGTTTTAATTTAGATATTCGAAATGGATTTTGATTTAACCGTAAACAATAAAATACCTATTATTTGTATTGGTCCAATAAAAATATACGTTTACTACAGATAATTTTGTTTCATTTTTTACTCTAAAAATCCTACTCTATATCGTCATTATCGTTATATTAGGATAGGAATAGCTTTTAATATATGGATTATTTGCAAAACACCAAAAACCTCAAAAATAATAATATTTAAAAGAAATGTTTGTTATTAGAATTAATGACTTTTAGATAGAAATCCAATCCGATCACTGATGTGATGGAAAACGATAACATATTAACCTTCAAACTCAAATCATTTATTTCAATTAATCCATTTACAGGCACTTTTGAATTGTCAAAATTAAATAGTCGGTCAGTTAGTCACAAAGTTGAAGTTGAAGCTAGTCGCCCATTCCAAAAACGTAGATCTCTATGGAGAAGAACGGGCAAGAAACTCCACGGACACTCTTTTAAATCTTAGTTTCATTATAAATATACTATCCTCTTTTATAAATAATCGATTTTGAACTGAATGTTAATTGAATGAATCGATTAATTTATCACAGCACAATTCAAATTTCGTTAAAAAGTAGTATCACTTAAGCTGTCATTTTACTGCAGCTAATTAAAAGTCCGACTGTAGTTGCAAATCAATGGAAGTGTAGTATTATCGGACGAAAGTTTATACCTACTTATTGTAAAATTGACCAATTAAGGAGCAAGTTGGACTAACAACTCGAATTATTAACAGGCTGGTGATTAGTACCTACCTAAACCTACGCCTACCTAGGTACATCTAGCGACTTCGTTCACATACAACCTTCCAACACCCGCTTCCCTCCAATTTTGTAAAATATAATTTTGTAATAACCAATTGCGAGAAAATTCTGTAATAAATAAATAGTCAAAAATACTTCTAACACAACTCCTTGTAGTAAAACATCAGGCTTACATTTCTCATGAGTTTTATGGAAATGAGCCGATAAATGGATCATCATTATCAGCCTATAGTGTATGCTGCTGGGATACAGGCCTCCTCTCGATGAGGAGTGGGCCTTAATCCCCCACGCAGGCCCAGTGCGGGTTGGTAATGTCACACGTCTTCGAATCTTTGGTTCTAAGACATGCCAGTTTCCTCACGATGTTTTCCTTAACTAAACCTAAACTGTTAGATTTTATAGTAATAGGTAATCTTAAAATATAATTTGTGCGTCTTCAGGTTTTCGAGATATTGCATTTCCTGCTGGAGTAACGTTTTGCAGAATCATGTATCTCGAAAACCATTGTAAGTATGTGCGCATGTAGAATAAACATACACGAATAGCCCTATAAGTGTGCGTATTTGTGACAGATTTAAGAAAATATTTATAATTTTCAAATATTCGCGCTTTTTTGAAAACTCGAAAAAATATTGCAGCGGCTTAATGAGAAAACGTATAAGCTCGCTGAAAACTGTAGGTATTCGGTCCTTCTTGACGCTTATAATAACCATACAATTTTCAAAAGTACCTATACATGCATGCGTTATTCAATAATATTGATAAAACTCAAAACGACGGTGTCTTTGACGGAACTTTGACGGCAAACTACAAGAAACTGGCTCAACCCAAGATGTGTAAGGGTAAACGAAAAATTAGTGCGTTTAGTCAAAAATATAGCGTATAGTGAAAATATTCAGCTTGGAATGTTTCGCATCAAGTAGGTAGATATAAACCAAACATGTAAACAACGGCTGGTTATAATTATCCGACCAAATTCAATTGACTACAAAAAAGCGACGGATTCGTACATATCGATGACCTTCTTTATTGGACGAATTAAACCTAAGTTGTTGTCCGTACAGTCGCGTTCAAACGTTGGTTGGCAATTATATGACCTATTACGGGGGCTAATTAATAAATATATTAAATGCATCACAGTATGGTCATACTGGATGCAGTTGGAAAGAAAGCTGCCAAGCTCAAATGGGACTGGGTGGGTTACTTCAGCTGCATGCACGATGACTGATGGGCAAAACTCTCCACACAATGGGATCCTGAAGATGGACGGCGCCGCCCGCCGAGGCCAGCTTAGAAAGACACGTTGAGCTGGCCTAGACGCGTAACACGAGGGCTGGTTCGAGGTGGCCCGGGAAAAAGAGTTCCAGGAAGGATTTGGCCTTTGCCCAGCAGTGGGACAGTATAGGTTAACAAAAAAATTAAATAATAAAAGATGCATTTTAACGACAGCTTGGAATAGCACTTAGGCTACTTTATAATAGGGTTAAATATAATGACCACCATAAAATGCTTTGATACCCTTAGTTCTTGCACTTCAAATTATATTCGAACACCAACTGTAGTAAATGATCACTAAATCATAGCGAGGGAATTAATGCGCTATTTCTGCCTAAATAAACCACTATGATTGCCATAAAATGTAGGTTTATTACCAAATAAAGTATTATGATGCCATATTAAGTTATGTCTCCGGCTTGCTGCAAACTAGATAGACGAGGTTAATTAAAAAAAAATGGTTAGGTTAAAACTGTGACCTCCTACGCACGAGCCGAGCGAGCGAAGCGAGCGGTGCCGCGCCTGGCGAGTGCCAGAAACGACTAGATAGTATAGAAAAAAAATATGGAAAAAAAGGGATTATTTTTGCAGGCTGTCGAGAACCAAACATGATTTATTTGGAGTAATTTTGCTTAAATAGGATAGCCAGACATTAAAACTTTGGATAAAAGTTTACATTAAAATGCGGGTTTCATTTTGATGATCATTTACTATTTTTGTCTGTTATATTTGGTGGTAAGTTAAACATAAGCCCTTTTGTACTTAATCATGAGCAAATTCACGAAAAATCCCCTCTGAAATTCCCCCTTAGGGGGGGATATTTGAGGGTCATTTCAGGGGGGGTAAGTGGAATATATAAAAAAAGTCTGGAATTCCCCCTAAGGGAACCCCCATAGGGGGGAATTCCAGACTTTTAAAAAAAATTGGAAACGATAATTATAATCCAGGCTTCGGCTTAGCTTAGGCACCAGTCTCCCACAATATTATTCTTTAAGCCCATGACTGGACAATATTGTTTATTTTTGTTATTATTTTATAAGGATATTGTGGTGAGAAAATAAATTATTATTATTATTATTATAATCGAATCCAATAACAAGTTTATTTTTTTACTTCTTTTCTACTTCAGTGTACTCAGGCACCACACGTGTCAACCAGTTCGTGAGTAAAGTTAAGAAGGTCATCTAGAGTAAGATCCCAGAGCAATCAGACATAACTTATTTTCACACGGATGAAACCTGAAGTTTTCAGTAGCGTCTCGTGTGCCTTGAATACCTACGCGCTTTGTGGAACTTGCCGAGTGACACCTGGGCAGGTACCAGGTGAGAAAGGTAACTAAAAATAAGAATTATTTAACTTAAATTCACATGGCTGATTTTTATATATGTCATGTAGAATATTATTTTAAAGTAATATCATAAGTGTCAGACACTTTTGATGGACCGGAGCTTTTGTCAGACGCTTATAAGCTACCCAAAAAATAAATGAACTTTACTTATTTTTACATGTCTGATTTTTTAATATGTATAATATGTAATATGTATAATATGTAATATGTATCTACTTAATGCGAAACATTCCAAGCTGAATATTATCAAAATATATTTTTGACTAAACGCACTAATTTTTGGTTTACACGTTCACATCTTGGGTTGAGTCGGTTTCTTGTATTTTGCCGTCAAAGTTCACCGTCGTTTTGAGTTTAAGCAATATTATTCAACAACGCATGCATGTACACTTTTGAAACTTTTTATGGTTATTATAAGTGTCAAGAAGGACCGAATACAGTTTTCAGCGAGCTTATACGTTTTCTCATTTAGGCGCTGCGATGTTTTTTCGGTTTTCAAAAAAGCGCGAATATTAGAAAATTATAAATATTTTCTTAAATCTAATTCTATCACAAATACGCACAAATAAAGAGCAACTCGTGTATATTTATTCTAAAGGCGCACATACAATGGTTTTAGAGATACACGATTCTGCAAAACGTTACTCCAGCAGGAAATACAATATCTCGAAAACCTGAAGACGCACAAATTATATTTTCGGTGCACATTTTTGCACAAATATAAGCTCTCTGCCCATACACAATATTTCTCTCTCCGATCATTCGTTTAGAATTTTCCTGTTGGAAAACGTTACTCTAGCAGGAATCGTTTTTTCCGTTTTTTTTCCAAAACGACAAAGCGCAATTTTTTTTTATGTGGCGTACATTCACAGCCACAGCAGATTACGCACTAATTATACGTTCCCCAGACTTCCACTCATATTACTCTAGGACCCACTTTCCTGCTGGAGTAACGTACACAAATTAATCCACCTCTGCCCGTCCCTTTGGGGAATACAGGCGCGATGTCATGGCCGCCATCTTGGATTTCCCTTTGAACCTCATTTCAGAATCAGCGCCGTTGAAACAAGAGTTAAGCCCACAGCGGTAACTTCGTTTTGTATGAAAATTGAAGTGGGACCACAATGTAACCCACACACGAAACAAATGCTGGTAAAAAAATGAACCTTGGCAAACCTCTCTGTGCACATGTGGAGGACTCTACCATATTCTCTTTGGCCGCCATCTACCTAGATGTTGATTATAGTCCCATTTTCAGCATCAGCATGATAATAATAATATAAGTATCATTAAGCTTACGAAGAATACCAACAGCAAATTCGCATCTAAGCTTTGTGACTCGACCTCTAAGACGGGTGATGATCATACCCACCTTTAACTGCCCAATAATAATTAACGTTTAAAGCCGGCATTATTATTCTGTGCAAAAATATCTTACGAAAACTGAACTTACGTGAAGTGTTCATGTCTTCGCGTGTGACCTTTAGTCAGTTCCACGTGAATGCGGGTTTGTTTTTCAGAAAATTATTAAATGTGCAGTTCGGAGTATAAGCTTCGCCCAGTTTCCTCGCACTGTCATTTTCCTGAGAAAATGCACATGTTGATCGGCTTCGAGTGCTTTTTCACATGAATTTATAAGCCCGATCAATGTAGGCGCGATCCTCTTGCAATAAAAGGGTATTATTACGAGAGCCGCGCTTAGGTACGTCTGTCGGCTTTAGCTACGAGTAGGTAGGTACATATGTAGTCTGGTGTGTAGTAGAAATATTTTGTATGCCGGTCACCCCCAAATTCCCAAGCCTTTCTGTAGTCTGTAGCTACAACACAGAAACGGCAAGTAAGTAAAAGGTGTGGTCAAACTTAAGGGTGTGGAACAGACCGTCAAACTGAACAACTTTCACCATGGGACCAACACCGCAATCGAGAAAAAAAAATCAGCTGTCCGATACATTTGGGTCGAGTTGGTATTGAAGTTTTGTGCGGGACAGCTGATAATTTTTTCTCGACTAAGATGTTGATCCCATGGAGATAGTTGTTCAGTTTGGTGGTCTATAGGTACCCTTAAATTTGACCACATTTTTCTGATACAGTCTGTATAAGTAGGTACCTATGTGACTTATAAACAACTTGCGATTTGCCTGGCTCTCTTGCTATAAAATTAATTTTATATTAAAACACGTTACTTATTCATAGCCACTTGGCATACTTACCTTAACTACGTAGTGAATAAAACATGAGTCGGTAGGGTCTCCATAGGTACGTACCTACATTTCTATAATATTTTGCTCCCTAACTACTTTTACTAGAACGTTTTATACGGTTGATTACTCTTTTACGATCTACGGTACTTCGCAACTAGGACTATTTTTACTCTGTTTTCGCATTTTATGCTTTTACTACATATAGTGTATGTGACATCAACGTGCAAACGATGACCATGAATAGTACATGATTTTATACCACCAGGGTAGAAACTTGCGTCGGTTATAAAAAAACAGCTGTGCAAACGTTTTACCGTGAAGGAATTTTACTTTTGTATGGTACAGCCGATTTTCTTTATAACCAACGCATTTATACGCTTCTGGGTCTAGTCAATCATGTACTGAATTCATAGTAACAGTTTGCGCGTCCATGTCTCTTACACCTGGAAGAACGTTAAAATGCTCGCTCTCTGTCTATAGCCACCGTAAATATTCGTGAATGAATCTCCCCTTGATGACTCCTTGGATATACCCGTCCCTTTCTTACCCAAATATGGATCATTGTAAGGCGCGAATAAATATCGCGTAGAGTAAAAATTATTTACGTAAGATATATGAGTTCACTGTATTTACCTAAGTATATGAACTAATACGGACGTTTGATAGTATGGTATTTTTTAAATGAATAAATTCTATTAGGTACCTAAATAAACTCAACAAATGGAATTTTCTTACTATACTATGTATTATTTTATTATGCATTTACTTTTTATTATTTATTTATTATCCATTAGACTATTTCTATTAACCTTTGTGCTAGGAAACAAACAACCACCGACATTTGGGATCACACGTGTATTAATTCCCGTAACTAGCTAATTATTTTCTGTCACCGGTAAAAATCAAAATGAAAGGTTAAATATTTTTTTAAGAAAAAGGCTTTCAACGCGTAAATTTTGGATCAATAGAATGGTAACCATCGCAAGATGCAAACAAGAAAACCAAACCCCTGCCTAAAAGGATAAAACACGCAAGCGTATATTCACCCTACTTATTTGTCGTAACCAAGCCGAATTTTTCATCGATTGAAGCCAACTTAAGCCAACCACGATACCGTAGAATGTTTACATAGAATTTACGTTGTCATCGGTATGCGGCATTGAATGAAAAGACGGAATATTATACCCATATGATATTATATTATATCACCAATTTTTAAGCAAAGGCCAAAAATAACTTAGAATCCTTAAAAAAATAGGACCACTGTGACAGGGGGTTTAAATCACTCGGGGAACAAAAAGTTATGACAGCAGTATAGTTTTGTAAACTTTTTAAAGTAACATAAAAGTGTTTCATACTTACTTTAGGTAGGTACGTATCTTGCAGTGTGCTCGATGTATTCCTCAAGCCTTTATGCGGTTAATTTCGCGCGAACTTGGCGCCCTCTAAGATCGTTCACAGTAGCTTAGGGTCGCGTTTCACTCGCTTGTGGCAAGCGCGACCACTGTCACACGACTGTAGAGACTCGTACACTGCGGAGCGTGGTGCGCGCGCAACTTTCCTCGCGATTCAACAAAATGCTTTTCGCCATTGAAGCAAATTGGCCGCTTTTTGCCACTACGTCGGTCCGACAGCATCATTTTATGCATCACGAACGCTCTTGCCTTAGCCAGTAACATGTTTTGTTTGGAAATATGAATTCGAGTTAACCTTATAATATTTCACACGATTATTTTTTTTTGTGTTTATGTGTTCTGAGGTTTGACCAACTTTTCTGTGAAATGAAAATAAATGGAGGAATGCTCGTTAGAAAAAATAGACTTAAACAAAAAACGACCTTATGTCCTACACAACAAGTTCCAAAAACTGCCATTTCACAGACGGTTCGGTCAACCTATGTAAGCAAGAGTACCTAAAAGAAATGTGAATAACATCATAGTCCTTGCCAAACGTTTTTGCCGCTCTGAAGGAGAGGTGCACGCCTGCGCAGTAGACGAAGGTGCGCAAGGACATTAAAGTGAGTCGTTGCGCAGCGTAGTCGTCACAACACAACGAACGTGTCAGTAAACCCACAGATTGCCTTGTCTACTGTGGGATCAGTGCGATCGAGCTGCGCCTACTGTCACTCGGAGCTAATGTAGGAGCGATGTCGTGCAGTTTTGGTGCGGTTGGAAAATACAAAATCAAAATCTAAATTTCGTAGGAATTTTATTGAACACAAGAGCACACAAGTGCTAGTAAATACACTTAAGAGTAATGTCGTATAAAGCTTAATTACTATGATATTCGTTCCTCGAATTGAAATAGCAAAGAAAATAATAATAAAGAGATTGTAATATAGATGATAACAATCATGAATAAGTGCAAGATATGCAACACATACGCAAAATACAGTAGCAGTTCATAAAAATTAAAGTATGAAGAATTTGGTGAACTATCCTCTTCATATTTTTTAGTTAACAGAACATATATTAATTTTGTCAGAAAAAATGGTACACACTTTCACTATCAGTCAAATATCATAGCCTCACTATAACTATACTTAAACTACAATACAAAAGATAGATTTACGTAGCTTTGGTAATATAAATAAAAAACATTTTGCATTTCAATACAAAATTTTGATTAACATTGTGCATACATTAATATTCGAAGAAAAGTTAGTGCTCCATCCTTACTATGCCGTAGATATTTTGAACTTCATTCATGATATTTGAAATTAAAGTAGGTATAACTAATGACTTACATAAACATTCGAGTGCATCTAGTGCCCTTCCTCGGGTCGCACGAGGGGCCTAGCATGCAGCGTATTATGGGTCAGTGCGCGATTGTAACGCAATCGCTACCATATCGCAACCCAGGCACAAAATAAACACAGAAGGTGCGTTCCATATAACGAGACAAACGCACGGACACAGACACGAGTGTACGTACAGCGAGTGCCAACGCATTCGCGACTGACATTTGTTTAGGGCCTTAGCACACCTCGACTGCGAAAATAATTATGGGAAACCGCTTTAGAACTTCGGATAAAAAATATGACTACATTATGTAGCGATTCGCGTAGCGGATCATCATGAGAGTCAATTGAATTGTAGCAATCGGAGAAAAATGTCGTCGCTTTCGACTTCTTACATACAGTATGGTCTACTTCGGAACTCTTGGATCAGTTTTTCCGGAAATCAATATCCATTTTACAAAACCAAATAAATTTCAATTTTTAAACTTGTCGACTACCACAGATTCGTACGAAACAAACACGGCTGCGTAACAAAATAGCAGGCTGAGTGCGGAATTGTAACTAGCTTCCGAGCATATCGCCGAAATCACGCGGGAAAGAGAAACAATCATATTCAAATCTGTGCTTTAGAAAAGGCAGTTTCGCATCCGATTACAATTCTGATCGGTCGTACAACGGACAAGTTATGGCGGAACTACTGCGGTTTCGCTGCTTTGATCGCCGTACATATGCTTTCGTTCTCGCTCGTTGTATGGAGCCCGCCTTCTGTACCTATATATTCTGTGGCACAGGCGCCGAGAGACGCTGATTGCAGAGAGACGGCGACCTATTTCCACAAAACCATTAAACATGAGGCAGCGCCATTGCGCTAAACAAAACGGCGAACTGCTTCTTGCAATAGAAAACAAGAAAATTCACGTAGACATCACATTTTTTATATACGCTGTAACATGTGCGCGTAATGATAAAGTACAGGTAGTAAGGTAAGTCTATTACATTATTTTGTTTTATTTTCCTACTTATTAATGAGATTGTGTATAGTTGCAGAACAGAGACAATGTTAACATAGAACTATAACAACATTCTAATATATTGAAGTTTACTGTTGTAAGAGTTATGCTAGGATTGAATTATTGCTTAATATTTTCACAGTTTAGGCACCAAAGACTAAATTCATTAATCGTTAACTTTTTTCACTAACTCCTGAAAGTGAGTGAATTGAAACAGGATACAGGATATAAAAGAGTTCGTGATGAGATTCAGTGATATGGAGTTATTTGACTCGTGTATTCATTATTGTCTTTTCTAATCTGGATATTGTTTCAAATAAACAAGGTGTTGATCCGCATCCTCGCCATATATGTTGCGCAAATTATAAAAGATACATCATTACAAAATTACTTTAAATATCTTATATCAATCTAGGTGATTCATATTTATTTATTTAATTCGGGAAAACCAACAGTTACACAAACATCGTAATAAACAACCCATTTTTAATAATATAACCCATTTTTAACATTACATAACAGCCGATCGATTCTGTAAAAATGGCGCCGTGAAAAGTTAGGTGAAGTGAGCTTAGAGTAAGCTGTCAATAGTATCAATCCCTAGCATTAGTTGGAATGACAGTTCACTCCACGCTCACTTCACCTAAGTTTTCACGGCGAGATGGTTACAGAATCGCACTGCAGGAGAGAAAAGAAGAGCATTCCCACCGACATTGCAAACAAAACGCTGTCTGGCAGAATATATAGATAATATCGCAAGATAAGTACGGGCTTCGAGAATCAACGTCTATCTTCAGAAAAAAGAACGCGCGATGATGAGATCTAATATAGTGCTGTTACAACCTTGGAAGTACTTGCCTTTTTTGTTTTACCATGATTACAACAACTCTATGCAATTCCAAAAGACTATTCATAACTTTCGAGTGACAGAGGACGATCGGCGACCCGAGTAGCTAACCCGACGGAGAGACGACTACATACGAACGGACAATGATAGGTGCACTACTACAAAAAGTGCGGCAGTACAAAAAATAAGCCCGTTTACCTTAACACTAGCCGTCATCCAGATGAATCACTAAATAAAATCGCGATGTCGGATTTTGAACTTTTGGCGCTAAGGCTAGCGATTAAAAACCAAGTTTTTTTTTTTGCATTGCAAAGCTTTGTCTCTGTAGGTCGATTTTCTTACTAATTCGGAAACACGAAGATTACCGCGTATAGCTGTCCTGGTTTTAAATATTTTCAACAATACAAGCTTTTTTAATAAAAATCATATAAATTATGTGAGGGCGCAGACCAATAACCTGTATAGTTTGAACAAATTCTGTTTTTACATCTATTATTCAACCTTAATTCATATTTATATGAACACGATTCAAATTGGGTAGTGTAGTAAGGCAAATGAGGTATCACACAGAGTACATAGCTAGAAATAAACTAATTAATATCTATAATATATAATTTTGCAGAGTTTGTTACATATTTATATGCTTAGAATAGGTAGAGTGAGAATGTTTCAGCTACTAATGATGACTAGGTTTCGGTAGGCCGGAGTCCTAAATTGTAGTTTTGTAGTACAAACGTAACAGGGTGCGAAAGCTAGATACCGAAATAAATAAACTAGAAACATTACAAAAACAAGTACCTATAATTCAGTATATCGAAAACTTAATGAAAAGCTTATAGAGGAACTGTAAAATATTTTAAGGCAGTTAGAGGTAGGCAGGCACCTACCTGGGTGAGTAACAGAATTCTATTTCAGCTGTAAAATATACACGACACCATCATGTCAAAGCGACATTTATGCAAGAAAAGCTCGCGTGGATTGATATCATAACAGGTACGTATAGTACATTACATTTGAGAAAGGGGATAGAACCTTATCGCCCGTCGCCATGTCGTTTTTTTTTTTTAAATGTAGAAGACAATTGAACAAACAAAAAAAAAGGTCCTGGGGGTCTACTCCGAAGTGCAAAGTGCGAATGTTCGGATCGGACCAACACATGGCCAAACCGAATATTATTGAAAAATGCGAAAAAAGTTCGGATCGGCTCAGTTGAGTCGGGACCATAGTCAATATTCGAAAGTATAGGACTGTAGGATCGGGACCGATCGAACCAAATAGTAACTTCGTAGCAGGAAACGGCCGAACATTCGGCCGATACTACTTCGGAGTAGACCCCCAGGCTTGTGGTGCTCTCTATAGTATCACATTGCCGAGATATTTGGTAAAGATATACAGGCTAAACAGATCTTGCAGAGAAATAAAAGTTAAGACGTGACCATGCCAGCTTCCATAGAGAAATGTTAAAACCCCTTCAGGCGACCACAAAAGCCACCAATCAAGAGAGAAGTTAGTAACACAGTGAGGTGACACAACGTAGCATTGCGTTTTACGAAAAGCGGACGATAACCATACGATAATAATAAGAAAGTATCAGAATCTTCTGTGCAATAATAGTTAGAATTTACTATTTAATGTGAACGATACGTACAAAGTTTATAAAATAATATTTTACTGCGAATAGAGTGTTTACTTGAAAATGTATCCAACAGAATATTTGTTTCGAAAGTTTAAAACATTTTTTATATTTGATAAAAATGGCACAATATCTATTTACCTATAATTACTTCTATTTTCATTATTTCATAATAAAATATTTATTTTTGCTATGGTTAATTCAATGTTTTTGTACGTAACTATGTGCTTATTTGAAAATCTATACACTGAAAGCGTTTTGTTTTAACGTTTCATAAAAATATGCACATTAATAATATTATAATATTACTGATATTGATTGTCAAAACGTACCTAAATTACAGGTTCAATTACAACGTCTACAGTCGGGCATAGTTATCGTTATAATCTAATCTCTACGTTATAGCACCAAGCTAAAAATAACTTTGAGTGATCGCGATAAAAAGACGTTAGCACTTTAAATAACATTTAAGTGTATGATATTTTTACAATAATCAACCAACTTCTGTCTGACTGTACGTCCATATATATTATCTAACAAGTTTCGTAACATTCCTAAATCTTATTTCCATTCACAGTTCACGTCGATGTCACACGTAGGTGGCCGGCTGTATCTAAAGGCTGCTTAGACGCGAACAATATAATTTGAGCAACACGTATTAGTGAGCACAAGAAACTAATGTTTGGTATAATTTAAAAGTTTAGAATTGTAAACACTAAATGCCAAATAAAAATCGTATAACTTTCACAAGCGCGAATCAAAAAGTTTTCACAAACGAACTATCTGCGTCGCTTTTCAGTATTTTTTCAGTTTAGTCTGTAAAAGATCCCAATAGTTAGCGACGCGAATCCGAAATGTTAAAAATTGAGCGCCCGTACTGGCAAGAAATTCTTATTTATAATAATTTAGTAAGGATAAAACTAATTGGCAAGTAAATAGCCTCAAGCAGTGTCACACTAATTTGTTCATGTTATATAGAATTCGCCGAATAACTTATCAGCTCTAGAGTATTATATTTTATTGTGATGATAATCTTAATAAAAAACAATTCACATAATGTGGGAAAAGCTATCTAGCTACCTAAAACAGCGTATTTTATTCTCAATACATAATTAAACCCAATATTTGACATAAATTAAACATTTTATAGTTATCCAAAAAATATTGTAAGTATCATAATATTATATGATATGTTTGTTTGTTAAACGAGTCCCATAATAGTTTTAAAATGACTTATACAGTAACTGCATTTTGTTTAACTGGATCGTTAAAATCGGATAGTAAAATATAACAATCATCATCATTTGGCTGCCCGATAAACTTCTAAACTTTATGTATGTGTACAAATCCTCATATCGCGTAACATATCAATGTGACGGGTGAATATAACGCACTTGCATAGTAAATATGTAAAGCATTGTATTATAATTCGACAGAAATAGTATAAAAGCGTAAAAAACACATTTCAATTGAAAAAGTCATCACTGTAAAGTTCCGTATATTTTATAATCGTTCACTTTGAGAATGAAATTAATATCAGTTTAATAAATGGTCACAGTCTGCACCCAACATTCAATTTATTTTTAAATTGCAATTTTGATCCATCTTATGAAACCTTCACTCCGAAGGATTCGACACAAGGAAAGGTTTTTTTCTACATTTAGTTGCCAAAAGAGCATGAATGCTTTCAGCATTGACAGAAATCTTTTGGAAATTAGTCAGTCACAGTCAGAGCGAACTGAAACTGAGATCATTTCGGACGGACATAAGTCGGACACGTCGTACCTGGCAACGGAAGTACGGAACTCTAGAATGACTGACAAACATCAATAGAATTATGATTACACTAAATGGCGTCATATTCAGATGAGTACAAAACATATCATCGATAGCTCTTAATTATGCACACAATCAAAAGCTTTAACAACTAAAATATAACTTGTTCATAAAAGGCGTAGTTACTTACGTAGTACAATAATACGATACTTGAATAATGTGATGGCGAGATACAATCACCAAATAGCTTGCGAGTAGATACGTCACTTATTCGAACGACATGAGATTAGCCGGTAAAGGCTTTTTAGTTGTGACATCTTCTATCACCCTCACCCACATCCTCGCTGCGGACTCTGAAGCGGCCCTAGGACAAAAAGGTTTTATTAGTGACTACAATTTATGAATTGCTATAATTAGCCCTAAGGTCCTTTTTAATAAGGACCACACACATTTATGAGCTTAAAGAACCGTAAAAGTAAAAGCAACATTTAACTTTAAGCAACCTTAAGAGATAGTAGGACACCACTAAGAGGAAGCTCCTAAACGCAAAGCCGATTTTTAATTTTTTACGACAGGATCTAAATAGCAGTTTTATGTGAAACCATTACGGAGAACACACATTGTGGCAAGCATTTCCAATCTCCATCTACGAAATATTTAAACGCAGAGTTAGTGCTCATTCACACGAACGACCTAGGTCGACGGCAGCTGCCGAGGTGACCACGGCGCGCGTCGTCGGGTGTCGACGGCTGCCGTCGAAGTTGTCGGATGCAGTTACCTCTGTCGGTCGACGCGTTTTGCTCGTTTGTATGAGCACTAAACTTTATTCAACGTAAACTAGGTCAAATTTTGTATCTAGGATTTCAACTGTATCGCATGGAGCTTGATACGATAAAATTCAATGGAAAAAGGTGTTTCAAAAGTCCACTATTAATGAGACACATTTTACGTAACCGAATAGTTTCAAAATAAATACTAGCGAAACTGTTTCGCAGGGTTTTTACGACCTCACAACGCGGTCAAAATATCGACAAACTGCAGTATGGCAGATTGAGACATAAGATCCCGGCCCTTTCTTCTGCATCCTCCCACGATCACTCTGCTAAACTCTCGGGTAGACCGACTGTGGAGAGGTAGTACAAGTAGACTGTGGTAAAAGTTACTTACTTGAACTTGTAGAGCGTGCCAGAATGCTGGTTGATCAGCTGGAATGCGTCGGCGCTGTCACCGTCGGCCATCTTGGCGAACCACCCTACCAAACATAGCACCTTGCACTTCTCCTCCCGGAAATCACTCCGGGTTGTCCTGTAGGATAACAACACACATTGTTTGGTTTAGAAAACTAATTCATGATCGCCCGATGTAAATGACATCGTTTCTCTTGTGTCACTATACCTATTTCAACCATGTCCTGGTTTTATTTCAGGCACATTAGGCATCTCAACATTGTATCTATATTAGAAAAAGCTTTTGCGATGCCGCTGCGGTATTGTCGATAAATGTATGTTCTTCTATTCACAGCCCGAACGACGGAGTCGATTTCCGATTTCCTGATCTTCAGAAATCCAAATACACGAACTCGGGCTTTCATTTCTTAGAAATCTGACCCACACGAGTTAAAGTTGCTCTAAATCGCTGAGTCCGCTTCTTCGCCCCAAGACTAACGACGACGTGACGTGTATTTAACTTACGTTGAGCATAAGACAAACATGTTACCTATATATGTATGTATGAATAATGATGTGCATAAACAGATTTCAAGATTTAATTACTCGTAAAGACAAGGGAGCTCTGTTCGCTTCTATCCGTCCGTCTGTATGTACAGCTTATGTATTCGCAGACTAGATGAAACCCTTTATTGTTAATTATTAATATTTTTCTCAAAAATGCTTGGAAATTCTAGCATTATTTTGACAAACTTCTTTGAGGTACATCCAAAATGCTGTACTGGTTAAACACATGTGAGCAGCGGTCGGCAATGTAAGTATGTATATCTGTCGTGTTTTCATCGAGTGTACGTATACGTACGCGCATAACTGATATCGACACTCGATATCAATTATGCGCGGCTTCGACAACGCTTGTAATTTCGTTTGCGTGTTTCGGTCAAACACGTTGCCGGTAGAGTACCTAATTGACGTCAAAATGGGTGCATTTGAAATTGATGTTTATTAATTCAGTGTGACACACCGATTTTGTTATTTCTATTGAAATCGAGGTCGAGGAGTAATCAATAGATTAATGTGTAAATATCTGCTCAAATATTAGTCACTTAATATTAGCACTTACCCTTTGAAAGATTTCGAAGCATAAAACACGAGAATGTTGCCAGAAAGCTGCAGCCAGTACCTCTGCCAGGACGACAGTGATATTTTCCTGCCCTCTTTTAAAATTGTCTTCCTCCGTACGAAACCTTGGAAATCACACTGAATGACGTCTGCCTTCGATATATCACTATAACAAACATATTCCGTATCAAATCAAAACCTTATTATGTAACACTAGCACTAGAATAAGAACTAGGTCAGCATAGATATGAAAATTCCGCGTCGAAAAGAATAAAATAGGAACAGCGTGTATATGCTAAAGGAGAACAGGTAAGACCGTACCCAGACACAAAGTTATTTGTAGCATTATGAACTATGTTGAGTTTTGTTGCCCTCATGGAGTAGTTTAATTAATCGTAAGACAGCATGTTTGAATTCACTTGGAGAAAAAATATGTGAGGAAAATAAATTGCTTTAATAAAAGGGAAATATTTAACTTATCCTCTCATATTATTATCTCTCTTCTTGATCTGCTAATGACTTTTTGAAAGTAATGAACATCTAAAAGTACAACAAACCGCATAAACATTACTCGTACCTACAAGATACAGGAAGAGTTCTACGAATACATTTCAAGATAAGTGTAAAAAGGCAAAATAAACTTATTATTATTCTTACCTGTGAGGCAGCGACTGGGACATTTTTCCGCCAGATACGGAACTGGGTGACTCCAACAACGTATCATCGAGCAAGTTTACTGATCCCGCAGGCGTCTTATTTTCCATTTTGTCGTCTGTATGACTTTTTCCAAATATGCTGAAAAGTGAGTGTGAACTTAATACGGGTTTGTATATAATGCCAGCACAAACTAAGGGCTCAAAGATAAAAAGCATAATTTTATGCAAATTATTTTCCAGCATTGTTATTTCAAGAGGAACCGCGGCGACGCGACCCTACTTTCAAAAATGCATTGCGCTGTTCTTGTTTCTGTGCGAAAGAGTTAACATATATGGTGGCACATTCTGCTGTTTAAAATTATTGCGAAATTAGTACGGCGCTATTACTACTAGGATATTCTGAATCAATGTAGTGACATGTGGGATATCTAGGATATGTATGTATCTGTGTATGTATTTTAGTGTATTGTATACATAATATTTCTACCAATGACAGTCCCATTTTATGTCCAGGCAAATCACTGTCCATTCCAAGGTTGCCTGGAAGATATCACATAAAGCGATAAGGCCGCCCATTGTATATTTTGTAGTGCTTGATTTGTTTTTTGTTATGTATTTTTGTGGTGTACAATAAAGTATATATAAATAAATAAATATCTCTATTCCATGTTAAAAATAGTTGCTGCACCCATTCCCAGAATCTAAGGTAAAAATACAGGTATAACTTTGAAAGTAGCGCCGACCGCAATTTCCTCTTACAATAATAGAAAGCTCTTTTATCAACACGCGAGCGTTAAGCCTTACGCAAAGGGCACTTTCCAATCCATTTTGACATAATAATAATCATATAACACACGAACGCAAGTATGCACCTACTCATTCCTCATTGCGCTGCAGACAGTGTCTGCGTTGTCCCCGTCTGTGTTGCCCTCTAAAGTCATATCATTTTTCTGATATACCTACTATCAGAAATTACTCTATAGAAAGTATTTTTAGAGTAATAGGTGATACTCTTCTTATGCCGAAAGGAATTATGAAATTATACAACAGGGCTGTTCACTAGATAATTTTGGCTGACTAGAAACTCTGGCTAATAAATGGCAAAAATAGCACGAATCTCTGTCAAATAAATGTTATATTTTATAAAAACCAGAATTAACCTAAAAAGATAGAACAAATATCTATCTTACTCGCATAAAGTCAATTCATAGTAGTTTATATCTTCACAATTAAGGGATATGCATAGCGTCTTACCGCTTGATTACTTACTGCTACAAATAAGTTACTTGAATGCAAGCTAAGGAGCTGCTTCACAAAGTCCAACAGGCACTGACCAAATATAGATCAATAAAAAAAAATGAGAATTATATGCCACCATGGAGATGGTGAAACTGGCCGTTAGTGTACTACGTAGTGCCGGGAAAAGGATTAGTCTGAACACGAAGCATCACAAATTGAGTAAGCACAATCAAAAACATCACAACATTGATTAACGACAAACACGAAGTAGACACAGTGGAAATGGAAATGTTAAATACAGAATAGCAATGACATGCAAGCTTAAAAATAATTACATAATTGTATTAGCCGGTGTCCAATAGACATAATCATCTTTGAAATTGTATTTAAACTAAAACTTGGTACAAACAGCCCGCACAACGAGAGTAAATGAGAGACAGCTTTGCGTTCGTGAGTGGCCGCCGAATCAACTGAAAGGCGACAAGTGTTCATTTTGGTCGGAAATCCGAATGATTGGTTAGGAGAAGGGGAACAAAATCAACGCGACAATCCCGTGTTCGCGCAACGATCGCTTTGGTTAGGATGCGACCTTACATGTCGCCAACTCGAAAGCCTTTACAAACTGTTGATACAAATACAATACGCGTTTGCATACAAACGCCAAACTTATGTCTTGTTATGCGGGCTGTACACCATTACTGCTAGTTTCAGTTATATTCTACATTCTTTATTATTATAAACTATGTCTCCTATCTAAACATAGGAATCTACACGGCAAACGAACAAGACCGTGTCAGATTACTGTCAAATTTCATTTCTACAACTTTTCGGTTCCTTGTTCACTCCGACGAATTAGGGCGAAAAGATGGTTCATTTGGTTTAGTTTTACTAAATGTTATATAGGAAAGTCGATTCTATTTATATGCTCCATATTATATTATATTCAGTGACTTAATTAAGAATGTCAGTTTTATTTTGTAACACAAATCCTCCTAAACGAGCATGACTGTTTTTGAATAATAATATAATAATAATAACTCATTTTAAAAACATCTAAATTACGTTGTTATATTATATTTTAATTTGACGTATCCCATGAAATATATGAACTCAATTCATTTATCCGAACTTCGGTGGTATTGTCGATAACAGTAGGGAAACACGACTACTGAGTAAAAAAATAGATGGTTAAAATACGCTGAATGCATATTTTAACATCTATTTAGTTACGTAGGTATGCAAATACAGTCTCCACCCGTAGGCAATCTACACTTGAATACGTGCACTGCCAGAATGTTATTACGGACGTCACCAAGCATAATTATGTAATAATGCAGACTGAATTATTAGTTTCGTCAGTTTAAAATTTTCAAGGGATTTAAAAAAGTTACCTACCTAATTTGATTACCAAGAAAGATGGAGTCCGCGTATCACTGGTCAGTTTCCCTCAGTCGCCAGTTTATTTAATTCGCCAGTTTCGTTGATTACCTAGTCAGTTTCACTGATTCGTCAGTTTTGCCGATCAGATAGTTGTGTTAACTCGACTTTCTATATATCGGCAAAAACTGGCACATACTGAAAACCGTTGACTTAACGCAACTGTCTAATCGGTAAAACTGACGAATCAGTGAAAGTGACTAAATCAACGAATCTGGCGAATTAAATAAACTGACTGCTGAGGGAAACTGACCAGTGATACGCGAACTCGTAAGATGACCTATGAAGGATAATAATATATCGTTTATCAAACTTTCGCCATAACAAGTACTTAGGTTAGGTACATTCTCCATGTCATGTTTGATAATAAAACCTTTAACAGGAAATTGATCGACAAAATATGTAGTCCCTCAATTCTAACTAATTGGATACTCTATCAAATAACTGCACTTTACGTGGAAGTGCAAATTAAAACAAAACTTTTCAAAGAAACTTTACAATACTGCAAATAGTTTATTTATAAACTACACCTTTGTTAAAATGAAGAAGGCACATTGAAGTTAAATGTTATTTTAAAAAGGGGTTACGCGAGCTTGGTTTGTGGTTACTATGTCAATAAATTGAGGAAAGTTGTCTTGTCCTTTTGTTTATTCAGTTCAATCATTTGCAAACCAATTAGCAAAGTAGTGTTCCAAGATGCCTTCTTATGAAAATGCTGGACACAAAGATCGAAATTATGAGTTCAATGGAAAACAACAATGCGCCTGTCACTGACACGTTTGAATGTGAAACTTCAGTGGAGCATTTCAGGGGAAATATCACAACTGGATAGAGCAAACAGTGTTCATTAGTATGGTACATGTTTCGTAGTCTATACAATATTTATTATTTATTTTACAATACTAAGAATATGAAATACACTGACCCTGATATCAGAACGTTCGGCCAACCCGAATCTCCATAACTGTGGACCTTAGAGAAACTGTTACTGAATAAAGATTTAGTGACGATTTGGTGACAAACAACCACTGCTTTACTTTTACTCGTAATGCCACCGGTTAAAAATAAAATTAATTTTAGTTCCAGGAACATCAGGACGTTCGGCCAACGTAATCTCCATAACTGAGGACCTGAGAGAAACCGTTAATGAATAAAGATTTAGTGACGAGACTGAAACGAATTTTTATTGCTTTATTTTTGCACATTGGGATTATCGATTCCTCCACAACGAAAAAGCCTAGAAGACTCGTAAAACCCCTGATGTGTAAAGTCGGAGACTGACTTGTACCGTTTGTTTGTAATGTATCATTCGAGGCGATCTTGTTACAATACGGCGACACAGACTGACTTGTAACGTGTGTTTGTAATGTATCATTCGAACTCTTGGCACAAGTGTGCTCCATCCATTTTGGATCATAATGTCAGACGTAGAGGTTGTGTGTGCTTCATTAATTTTACTAAGTTATTGTTTTTTGAAAAAGAAGAAAAGAACAAAACGTTATTGGATATCCAATTTGTACCAAACAAGAAACCGAAATGGTGGTACGAATTTAATTAATATTCTTAGGAACCAAGAGTTTATTGGTACTTATACAGAAATTTTGTAAGAATGTCGTCGACAGATTTTGACCGACTCGTTAATTTAATTGGACCATTAGTGGGAAAGCAAGATACTCATTTAAGAAAAGCTATATCAGTAACAGAAAGACTGGTTGTTACACTACGTTTTCACGCTTCTGGAGATTCTTTTATAAGCTTGCAATACGTTTTTAAAATTTCAAGACAACGAATAGGCTTTATGGTGAAGGAAGTCAGTGAACCATTGTGGAAGTACTGAAAGATTATGTAAAGGTAAGTAAAACAACATTTAATACAAATTTTTAATTAACCCGTTGTTTGTCGTAATTACAGACACAATTAAAAAGCCATTGTGTCTCGCGTAGATCTACGTTCCGACAGATGAAGGGTTAATACTACGTCATTTGAAAATTCAAATAAGCCGTTCATTAAATCTTTATTTAGTTAATCAAATCATCAAATTACTGAAGAAACCCTGCACTTTCTTGACTACTCTCTGACATAGGTGAAGTTACACAGTTGTCTGTAGATGTCAGCCGTGAAGTCGTTGCCGTTGGAATTTGTGAAATTGGCTGGGTTGTAGATGTATAGTCTTGTGAAGTCGAGTAACCATAGTTGGATTGATATTCATATTCTCCCCGGTCAGCATGGAATAAAATATTAGAAATATGATGTTGCACATAAGTTTTGGTTACGTTTGAGTATATGTATTTAATGTATGTGTATAAAGCTCCGTAGCTCTCACACTCGTCCAAATCTCGTGAAACTTTCGGATACTCGTACGTTCTTTTTTTTTTTAATTTCATAAGTATTAGCCATTATTTGTTCGGGATCCATGTTAGTTTTCTTTTTCTTGCCCGCGACTCTAGGTTGCTCGAAAAGAGGATCGTTGTCCAAACCATCATCGCCTGTAGTAGCACTACGTTTCTCCTTATTTGCATCATCAGGTTTTAACTAAAAATAATAAAGAATAGTAGTTAATTATAAAAGTATCTTAACCGACGAGTATGTATGAAGAGATTGATGAGTGTAGATGAAGCGAAAGAGGTATGTCAAGATCAAGAAGTATGTATGTATTAAAGAATATTTTATTTGTTATAGATGACAACAACACCACTAGAATGGCTGGTTTTAGTAAAACAATATGACACATTATGGAACTTTCCCCATTGCCTGGGCGCCCTGGATGGCAAACATGTACTAATACAGTCGCCGAAGAAAAGTGGAAGCGATTTTTATAACTATAAAAATTTCTTTAGTATCGTATTATTTGCCGTTGTGGACACGGAAGTATAATTTTATATAATGTGAATGCTGGATGTCAGGGTAGAATATCAGATGGTGGCGTTTTCAACAACTCCGAACTATGTAAAAGAATAACAAATAAAACTCTAAATATTCCCGAATCGTGACCACTACCTTCGCGATCTCAAGACATCCCATATTATTTCATTGGTGACGAAGCTTTTGCAATGTCAAAAATTTTTATGAAAGTCTACTCGAGATTTCACGCAAAAGGATCTCTAGAAAGAAGATTAATTACAGACTTTGTAGAGCAAGAAGAGTTGTAGAAAACGTATTTGGTATAACATCAGCAGTTTTTCGAGTGCTAAGGAAACCAATGCTACTAGAACCAGAAAACGCCTCTTCAGTATTAATGGCAATAACACATCTTCATAACTTTCTTAGAAAAAGTGACGAATCCAGAGACATTTACACACCTCCAGGAACTTTTGATAGTGAAATACAAGGAACTCTCAGGCCAGGAAATTGGAGAGATGACACCGAGCGCAACAGCCTTTTACCTTTGGAAAGGAGACCACGTAGATCTAGTACAACAGTGCAAGAAATACGTCGGGCAATTGCGGAATATTGTTCACAAGACAGACAGATCATTGAGCTGGCAAGAAAATTATACTTAGATAAACTTACGGTATCATTTGTATTTCGTGGTTTGTTTCGGTCCAACACAAATAGCAAAGATTTAAATGCAAACCATGTACTGGCATATACTTCGTCAGCACCTGTAACAATAATAATTATTTAAATATTATTATAAAGTAGTGATATATTGATTAAAAACCGGCCAAGTGCGTGTCGCGCCACGCGCAGTGTCGGATTCCGTAGTTTTCTACGGAACCCTACACTGCGCGTGACTGACCTGCACTTGCAGGTCGTATTCGCTGACTGATAGTTTCGTACCATGCTCTAACTACAACACAACGACGACGACACAACTACTCGACTAATACTAACTACTAATAACTAATAGTCGACTACGATACAACTGACGCTTAGCGCCATCTATCGACAATTACTAAATAAAAAAGGTCGACTATTACTCGTAAACTTGTAAAGCCCACTTAAGTGTGATAGTTTTCCTTTAAACATCGTTATTTATAGGTACTACTGCCGTGACATTTGAATTTCTAACTACAACCGTTTAGTTGGTAGAGGGGGGGGGACTTGACTCTAACGAAAATTGGTACTTTAAAGCTTGATAAGTCACGAACGGTTTACTTAATCAAAAAACGGTCTTCCCAAACCCCTATATTTTTGAAAGACCTATCCAACGATATCCCACACTATGGGAAGGACGAAAAAAAAATTATCATCCCCACTTTACATATAGGGGAGGTACCTTAAATAATTGTATCTTTCAAAATTATACCACTAAACAATACCACTTTTTCGATGTCATTAACGTGTATACTCATGCTAAATTACAACTTTCTTGGACCAATAGGTTTTGAGCTAAGCCGCGGACATACAGACAAGCAGACAGACGGACATGGCGAAACTATAAGGGTTCCTTGTTGACTACGGAACCCTAAAAATGGGACAACTGCTGAAATGAAAAAAATCGACAAAATTCTTTTTCGTTTGCGAGATAACATCCAAAGTTCCATGTATGTAATATTATTTACTTGACATGTGAATCATGCAATCCAATTAATAGTTGAAATAAAACAACGTTCAACGGGACTCGCGGTTTTAATTTACATCATTCTCAATAATGTATATTATTAGACATTATTGAGAACGAGATATCGAAACGTCTAAGTAATAAAATTAAATATCTCGAGTAGACCCGTTGCAGTTGGTTTATTTCAATACGAAAGTATACAATATAAATAAATAAACATAAATATGGTGGGACAACTCACACACTGTTAATTTACGGTACAGTTAATTAATAAAACAAAATGTCAACCTTCAAATACAACTTACCTCGGCCTGTTCCACTACTTTTCTTTGTCTTTGCTTTCTCTCTTCATAACGAAGCAAGTAAACTGGGTCACTTTTTTCTTGGCATCCTCGACGTCAGTGTCCATTTCGGCAGCTAATTCTACCCAAGTATCGTTTTTTTTTTTAATTTGTTAAAATGATTTGCATGAGTAGGATCCCATAAAATTTATTTTTCTTTGTATTTGTCAATAAATAAAAGGGTTTTTTCGCTGTCCCACTGCATTTTAACTATCGAAAATTGTGAGTGAAAAACATGATGGATTCCGCTTGCGACTTGCTCTCTCGACGACGCCGCGACTGACTTGTAATGTAACACTCAAAGGGATTCGCGAAAAAACCGACAGTACAAAGTTGATTGTACCTATATAATTTAATATTACGACGTGTTTTGCTTCATTGTTTAGGTAATTAAGTACTCGATAAATACTTGTTTCGTTGGAATACATAGTCACCTTATTTCAGTCGCCATCCGCCATAGTGCATTTTTATAGATTAATCTTGAATCAACAAAAATACTGTACCATTGCACTGAAAACCTATAACACATCAGAGGGGCAATTCTCGTAATTTTAAGAACGTTCGCAGTTTGATCTCAGTCTCAATCTGTCAAAAATATGTACGTCTTATTTCCCTACATTTTGACATTTGTTTGTCGCCGAGATGAGACTGCGACTAGATTTTGAACGTTTTAAATTACGAGAATTGGCCTTCAGGGGTTTTACGAGTCTTCTAGGCTTCTTCGTTGTGGAGGAATCGATAATCCCAATGTGTTGAGGTTATATGTTAAATTTTCAATTAACTATAAAAAGGGGCCGTCGCAAAAAAAAAAACAATAAAAGTTCGTTTCAGTCTCGTCACTAAATCTTTATTCATTAACGGTTTCTCTCAGGTCCTCAGTTATGGAGATTACGTTGGCCGAACGTCCTAATGTTCCAGGAACTAAAATTAATTTTACTTTTAACCGGTGGCATAACGAGTAAAAGTAAAGCAGTGGTTGTTTGTCACCAAATCGTCACTGAATCTTTATTCCGTAACAGTTTTTCTCTTCTCTAAGGTCCTCAGTTATGGAGATTCAGGTTGGCCGAACTCTGGTATCAGGTCGTTCAGCCATAAATAAATGCTTCCAACTTTCGGACTGTTCTGTCACAAATTCTTTGGCTGGCATCTTTATGCGTCACATAATCGTCACTAAAGACTGGAGTAGCAGCCAGCTCCCTATCTCAACTGGCCGAACGTTCTGATATACATCCCTATAATAATTATGGCTGTAAAGTGTGATGATGGAATGTTTTTATTTCCGGCCTGCGGGCCTGGGGCCCTGGGGTTTATATTTTTTTTCTAGTGACCTTTGGGCACCACTTTATTAAGCACAAAAAGAGTCAGCAGGTTTGTCACTTCTTATTTAAACATTTATTATGTTCAATATTACTTGCGTGTGCCGCCGCAACACGATACGTCTGATTTCCCGTCAAGTTTCGAACTTTGTGCCAGGCAAACACAAGAAAGAACGAAAAGAAAACATGCTTAAAATTACTTTTAATTATTTCTAAAATCATTTTAATAAAATATACATATCATATACAATCGTTGTCTACATAACATTACAACGCAAGCCTCTGTGTCCATAACTAGGAAAAGACTCACCCAATACCAAAATTGACCTTGTGAAAATTTCTTGGCAAGCTCGCGCTACGAAACCTAGGTGCCAATCGCAAGAGGAAAAATACACTGTAGGTACATAATTATAATTTTACTCCATAAACAAAACATGATTATGTCTCAGGGCTATAATTTCAAAACGCCTTAAATTTTGATTTCATTAAGTATATAATATTGTGCCAATGTGTTCCGGGATATTTCTTCCAAAATATCGAAATCAAAAATAATGAGTGGAAAGTGAGGGAGTTTGTAAAATTAGATAAATATTAAGAAAAGAAAATAGGATACTGAAAAATTAATACATTTTTAAATTAACACATTATATTTCGGTATTATATTATAATTGCTGCCAACGCTTGAATATGAATTGATCATAGTACTTATATAAATATTTGGGATTTTAAACAGCCTAAAAAATCTTCCCTAGTTTTTATTGTTTGCAGCTAAAATCGTCTGTCGTAGAGTTTCAATCGAATTGTAATGTAGTGTGCATTACAATTCGATTGAATTTGAAGATGTGATAGCTAACGTGCCTCCGACACGACAATAATACAGTCTGTAATTCTGTATGGATGATACGAGTGACACTGTCCCATTTCAGATATACGCTCACTCATGTAGCCCAGTTCCGACGTGATTTCATTGATTTGTAACTCGATTGTCGGCTGAACAGAAAGTAGCGTGATTCGATTTCTGAACATTGGTCACAAATCAAATTGGAGCGAGGATTTATCATTTCACTTTTATCATTGAATTGAACGCTTTTTACCACACCGTACCTACTCGTATATCGTATACGATCGGGCAACGCAATTCTAGACTTTTCTCTTCAAAGAACTTGTTTCGTTTTTTTTTTAATGATATATGCTAGTGCTTGACTGCGATTCCGCCTGATGGAAAGCAGTGATGCAATCGTTGATGGTAAAGCGCACTAATTTATTATGAGCCTATTCACTATAGCCTTGAAGACACTTAAATTATAATCGGACGGGAAGACCGCTGCAGGCAAATTGTTCCAGTCCTTCGATGTACGCGGTATAAACGACGAGGCAAAACGCTTCGTCCGGATCGCGGCGCGGCGGTGTCAACAACGTAAGGGTGGACCCTCGCCGTACGACGGGTTGTCCGATGATAGAACGGTGATGGCGGAATTAAGTCATGTAATTCCCGCGCACACTCTCCAGAATGCATCCTGTAGAATACCGAAAGGCTGGCTACCTTACGCCTATGCTCCAGGCTTTGTAAATTGGTCTTAACCAAATCTGGATCACCAATTAGCCTCTTCCCACGCCTCTCCACTGACTCCAAAGCTGCTAGATGGCATTTTGCAGCACCAGCCCATATGTGACAGCAGTACTCCAAACACGATCGGACCTGCGCTTTGTATAAAATTAGAAGCTGTCCCGGTGTGAAGTACTGCCCGACCTTTGCAAGAACGCCAAGTTTCCTAGCAGCCATCTTGGCTTTGGACTCAATGAACCGCCCAAAGTTTAGGTTTGAGGACATTTCAACTCCCAAAAGCTGAAGGCGGTCGGTGCACTCCAAGGATACATTCTGAAAAGCAGGAGCCAACCAAGGTGAACGGGCTTCTTTTGGCGGTAAACAGACACGCTTGTGTTTTGGCGGCGTTGAATCCCACAAGGTTGGCTTCGCCCCACTCGGAGCCTGCCTGAAGTGCGACATTCGTAAGCTCTACCATAGCCTCTCTTTTCTTCGAATTGCCTATAATGGGAGTTTCTACAGCACACTATGGGAATAGTGTGCACCTGTCTATATTACCTTTTTAGAATCGACAGAGAGACTTAAACATTGTGAAATAAATATCGGATAATTTCTTTTACATACTATTATACTATTTTATTTATTTCTTTATTACATTTTTCTTAGAAATTCAGATTTTTTTTACGAATCTGTGTTTTGTTATATACTTATGATAGATAATATAATAGACCTTTGATTTTACTGTGTTCCGTTCACAGTAGCGCGAAGTAAACAAAGTTTCCGTACTCGTAAATCGAGCTTTCGCACGACAACGATGAAGGAAAGAAGTTCGCAGTTTCGAAAGTATAGAGCATTTGACCTACATTTAAGCTGCAGAGAGATCGTACTACAATCGGTGTACTTAATTACACGAAGAACGGCACAGCCGGGCGGCAAAATCGAATAAATTTAGATATATAATCGGCAAAAGCTGCTCGTATCAGCTCGAATTGCGCCAAGCCGACCCGAAAATGGTTCAGCGAGAGTAGATGCCAAATGGAGTATGCATCGGCAATTACTGCACGCATACCTATTCGGCTTTGAAAGCTGAAGCGCTTTCAAAGCCGCAAAGGTACCTATGTATGTAGTGATTACTTTGGATCGGCTTTGTAGCAACCCTAATCCTAAGATTTAATCGAAGAGAAGACGAGAATAGACAATTAAGGGTTGAGCCAGATTTCTCGGGGTGATTGCGTAACATTGCACTTGCAATGCCAATGTACCAAATTCAAACTCTTTTTTTTTATAACTTTGTCAATACAGTGAAGGAAAACACCGTTTGGAAACCGGGATGTCCTAGAACCAAAAATTCGAAGACATGTCACATCTACCAACCCGCATTGGGCCCGCGCGGTGGATTACGGCCCACTCCCTCTCACAAAGAGGAGTCCTGCGTCCTAGCAGTGGAAACATTAAAGGCTGATTATGCTTAATAAAGTTGTCGATCAGATGAATTTTTTAAAGTATAAATCAATGAATTACCTATGTATTTCCTTTAAACCCCTCCATTGTGATTGAAAGTCATTATCTGCATAGCCTTTTCCCAACTATGTTGGCGTCTGCTTCCTGTCTAACCGGATGCAACCGAATGCCAGTATTTTACATTTCATTGTGATACGTAAATGGGGTGCAGACTGATAGGTCTGGCTCAGCCCTAACCAGAGTCCGTTTAAACTTAGCCTATACAGCATCGCTTTGAAGATCTCACTTACTACTACCGCAGTAATTTAGCAATCATCCTCAATTGACGGCACGGTTGGCGCAGTGGTTAAGCGATTGACTGCTGCGCTGCGTGTCGTGGGTTCGATTCCCGCACGGAACAAATATTTGTATGACCTACATGTATTTGTTCCGAGTCTGGGTGTTTTTCTATCTATAATATGTATGTATTTACAAAAAAAAAAATTGTATATAAGTAGTTTATCAGCCATCTTGTTACCATAACACAAGCATTAGGTTGCTTAGCTTGGGACAAATGGTGCTGTGTGAAATGTCCAGGGATATTTATTTATTTATTTAATTGCAGCGGTACATAATCACATTACTACCGATTGTCGACCAGATGTCACTTCTTTATACATTTTGTATACAACCGTTATGTCGTCACTGTTGACTTAGCCAATCAAATACTTGTGTGTTTGTGTAATGTTTACTTAGTCGAGGCAATAATATTGGTACACATATACAATATCACGCCTGTTTACTCGGTTCGAGCTTATTGTCATCTAGCGGGCACAAAACCAAAAGGCCAATTCTCGTAATTTAAAACGTTCAAAATCTAGTCGCAGTCTCATCTCAGCGACAAACAAATATCAAAAACTTGTCAAAATGTAGGGAAATTAGAAGTATTTTTAACAGATTGAGACTGAGATCAGACCGTGAACGTTCTTAAAATTACGAAAATTGCCCCGCTGACTTCGGGCTGCTACTGTGAAATTACTGATGGAAAAACCCAATAACTCTAAGCCAGATCTGGGAATCAAATCCAGGACCTCGTGGTTAGCAGTAGGGATTGCGACTACTAGACCAACGAGGCAATTATTTTGTTGGTATATTATATTTATATCCATATTCCAGGTTTTTAGTAGCATTATCCACAAATGGACCCCGGATCGATTATGCCAGTGTAATAATCTAGTTGATATATTATAACCTTACCACATCGCACCCCCGGTGCGACACTGTCACTTTTGCAAAAAATGCAAAAATGAGTTAAATATCTAAAAATGATCCTAAAGCACCCCTTTACTTGGTGCGATAACGTTACTATTGTAGTACGCATAGTTTCCATACGAGGGCGTGAGTGTCATTGCCGTTTTGGCGCGAATCACGTGAGGTGTCAAAGTTTTAAATGGTTCTCCTGAAAAACTACATTTTTGCATAAGTGACAGTGTCGCACCGGGGGTGCGACATATGGAGCTAAATATCCCTATTGATACCATATAAATCCAGGCCTTTATTTGTATTTAATTGTGATTAATTGTAACAATTGCAATTCAACATCAAAAATTACGAAAATATAAAACGAACTAACAAAAAAAGCAATTAAAGATTTTACATATTGTTTTAATCATAGATTGACTTGAAGCACATAGATATTGAATACTTAATGAGTCTGTCCATTTTATTGATCCTAAAGTGAGGGATAAAGTTAACGTAGTATGAAGAGCTACGCCTGTCCTGCTCACAGGAGATTGTATTATGCCATTAGTGATGCTAGCAAGTATCCATTGGGTTAGGAACCGAGCAACATAAAATAAAATTACGCCTATATTCTCAAGTAGTCCTGAAAGGTTAGGTAGATATGAATAGTAGGTACAAACGCCAGCACATCAAGCTACTACAATCTGTCAAATTTCTTTAATAGATTTTCAACTTTATCGCTAAAGTATTAACGTTCAAGGTTGATTGGGAAACTTTGACAATTTCGGGTAGCTTGACCTGCTGGCGTCTGTACATATCCATCCACATTTCGCCAAGTAATATTTCACTCACATTATTGGGGGAGAGCGTATTGTCTATACTTAATAATATAATAATAAAGAGGTAAAATTTGTTTGTTTGTATGTAGGGGTAATCCAGCTACCAATCGGGTTTGAAAAAAACATATTGCATTGCAAAAGCTCGATTCTTGAGGAAGGTTACAGGCATTTAACATCACGCTGCGACCCTTAGGAGCCGAGCGAAAGGAAAAAACGTCAGAAAGAACGTTAACCGAAAACGAAGTAGTAGCATGGGCGAGCGATGGGATGCAACGCGAAGGGGGGAGGGGGGCGAAATTTCACGCGGACGATGTCGCGGGCAGAAGCTAGTCATTAATAAGAACAATAATATTTAGCTCGACTTGTTAGGAGGTTCCTCTCTCTACAGCCCTGACCACCGGTAGCTTGGACCCTGTTCCCGTTACCGGTGGGCTACTATTTTTTATATTTTTAAATGTTTTTATACGTTCTAATATTTAAAAATATAACTTATGTGTTTACATGCAAATAAAGGAGACAATAATAAAATTTAATGACACTAGCTGACCCGGGGCCGAAGCCAGGACTCCTCAGCACAGCAGTCGCATTTGCCACCACTGAACCTACGAGGCCGTCAAGTATTCAGCAAACTCTCATCATCACTAAAGCAAGACAACACAAAGAACTAACGCTAATAAATCAGTAATTTGGCGAGAAAATAACTAAAAGTAATCTAAACAGGCCCTGGTTCCATCGTTTCGTAGTTACTCCAACGATTTGCGTGATAATTAAAGATTGAACATTCAAGCTTATTTACAAACTCGTGAGCTTAAAAATTCTAACGATTAGGTTTATTAAAACAACGCCAAAATATTTCCTTATTTATGCCGTTTCTGATCAAAACGTATACCGTCTTATTACAAAACGAGACCTAACTTTAGTTCTAGCCTAAACTATTGAGCCAGTACTTGTATTTCGAACTTTATTTCGATTTAGGCAAAGTTCTTAATACTAAAATGACAACTTAGCACCGAACTAAGCCGTCATTTTTGTATAAAGAACGGCATTTCTCTATCAGTTTAGTTCTTACTTCAATAACTGGGTCAGTGGTTTAAACCTGATCGAAAGAAAAACCTTGTTTTGTAATAAGGAGGATTATGTTCGCCAAGCATAACGCTCGGCAGAACGTTATATTATCGCATAAATAGGTCATATCTTGTTAATTGCAACTTCTCTATCAAATTGTTAACTGTTATTCCCGTTGTCCCCGTAGTAGGCCTTGTACACACACGTTTTTCTTGCCGTGACAAACTATGGATTATTCGCTATGGAAGCTTGTTGACGGACACTTTTTTCTACGGCGCGGTTTATACGCCGAACCGTAATGAAACCGTGTCGTGTACAAAGGGCCCTATTAGGTTAAGATAAGCCTGTGACAGCAGTTAAATTATTTGGCTGACGTGTACACGGATAGAACGGAATTTAACCAGCCATCTATACCCTACCTACTGTTCTAAAGAAATTCTTGTGAAACTATAAAGAGAGAAACACCCTTTCGATATGCAAGTTAGGGAGATAAAGAACTCAAAACAGAATAGGTCATCTGTTTCCAGACGGCACTGAAAAGGAATTATTTTGTTCCAGTTTCGAATGACGCCTATAATTAGGTTGGTTTAATATACACTAAAGTCCGCCTACTTTTGCCGAGAATTTTGAAGATATTTATAACATTATAATTATTTTTAAGCTTAACATAGTCTGCTGACGATTCGAGATCGATATGAAGTTAAAAGTAAAACCAGCATGATGATGGCAGTAGGCTAGCAATTTACCAACCTAATGAAAACAACATCTTGAATGTTTCTACACATTTAAATAGCGGTTCTTTTTTTAGCTGGCCCTTTCTTAGCTTAGACTTAAAGGGCATGCTGTGGTAGCCCGAAATTAAAATGTTCTTACTTTTTTGCAATTTGCTGGTCAGTGTCGGGTTGTACGTTGATTAAAATATGATTCGCAACCGTAACAAATATGACTTTACAGAATTATAAACATTAGAATCAGTAATACAACTCTATAAGTTAGAATTGGCCTCAATTGTCATGATATCATGAAATAGTCATTCAATAGGGTAATATGAACTTAGAGAGAAGTATTGTTGATTTTTAGGATTATAATTCTATAAATAAATCGACCGCGGATCATATTTAGATCAACATACAACCTGATACTGACCTGTAAAGTGAAAACAACGTAAGAAAAATTATTTTCGCGGACTACCCTAACGCTTTTGCCATAAGAATGAAGATGTAAATTAAGATTCATACTAACAGACAAAAGATTGAAGCAATTGCCCAGACAAACCATTAACGATATTCTTGTGATATTAAAGTTATTTTGGAATAATATATTTAAAAGGCTAAAAATAAATCTTAATTTAGAAACAAAAAATACTCCAATACCGAATATAATGTGTGTGTTAAAAAAAATATTGAATTAGAAATTAATTTTTCAGCATATCCAAGTCAAAACAGGACTCTACAAGATAGCAATGAGTGTTAATCGGAAATATGAAATATTAGACACAAAATTGCTTTATTCAAATAGTTTGAACGTACTTGGAACCGAGGGATCGGCACTTCCGATGTGTCGGGATGAACTTGCCCTGGTGACAGGAACCCTGCAGGCGAAGCGAGCCGGAGCCTAGCTTGTGGGATGGTGAAATGTTGGCCGTGTTCGACGCTCCCGGAGTAATCACTTCTTTCACGGATTCCTTGGAACCAGCGCAACTGCCTACTGGTGATGGAGGCTCCAATTTTAGCGATAGCCTGTAAGTAAATATTTTGTTAGAATTTACAAAGTACTTGAATGAAATAAACGGTACGTATTGTTTTGACTAATAACTTTCATGTCGACCCATACAAGTACAGATGCAAAACTCAGGGGGGTTGCCATACACTCTTAGAGTAGGTTAATATTATACAAAATCGCATGAAACTTTGCAAACTATTATCTGTCCCCTTGGCCTGGCCTGCACAAGTGCACATCTCCTACCCTGTAATTGATTATGTTAGCCAGGGTCTCGTTTAATGCATTAACAAAAACAGAATCTATAATGTCAGCTAAGCTCTTAATAAAAAATGAAATAACAAATAAGCACAAAACATTTGCAGGGGAAAATGTCGTAGCATAAAAACGTAGTCATTTTCGCAGGTATTTTTAAATCGCAGGTGCTCTAATTACTATTTTAACCTGTGATGTTGAAGAATGAGGAGGTGGAAACAAAAAAAAAAGTTAAGCTAAAAAGTTTAAAGTAAAAAAAGTACCGTTATACCGTAAGAAAATTTTTAAGGCTAAAAATGAAGCGAATTTCGAGATGACGGCTAGAGATCAGAGATGTAAGGAAGAAGTAAATTGGTATAAGGGCAGGAGAAAGACGAATGATGATGGCGGCTAGAAAAGTAAAGCAAATAATTTCGCTATGCGTCCTTACCCTTTAAGCCCTGCACGTAAAGAACTTAACTGTCCCAGGATCGACTGGTTAATGGCTGGAGGGCTAGCAAGCACTGTGATTACAGTTACAAGTCTCAGTTAACAGAATCACAATCAGAGCGTAATTCTAGAATATGAAGATTGACGGGTGTATTGCGCAGCCACAATGGTAATTGGCGAACGTGGCCTGACCGTGCACATCACGCTACTTATTGGTTATATGCATTCTTATGATGTATGTGCACATACATACATTACATACTAACACTCCATGCGTAGGTTTAATCAGAACCATCTTCTTTTTACAACTATAAATTGGGATATACAGGGTGGAATTTTGTAATGCCACCTGAAGGGAAAGTACTCTTAATACTGTAGATAGACAATTTTACTCAAAGAAAACATTCCTTTATTTTTTAACAGAAAGAAAACTGCATTCAAAGATTTTCAAAAATTCGCTTGCCACAGCCGGGAATCGAACCGACTAAAATCTGTAAAAATTACACCCTGTACTTTTATTGCATTGATCGTTAGGATCAATTATAAGGATGAAATCTCTCTAACAAACTTGATAAATAAAATGATAGGAAAACTATAAAATCTTAAATTATTTTAATTATTTACAAAAAATTGTAAATTAGCATGTCATGGTCATTTAAACACTGTCAAGTATCTTGAAATATTGGATCTCTTAAGAAATGAGTTAAATGGTTTCCCCGAGCAAGAGCGAAACCAAATAATTCTACAGCAAGATGGTGCTCCAGCCCATAACAGCAGAATCATTACTGCCTACATTAATAACCATTTTAATACCTGGATTGGTACAAACGGCACAATCAGATGGCCTGCGAGATCACCAGATGTCACCCCTTTAGATTTTTTTTTTTTGGGGATATGTGAATAATCAAATTTACATTAAATTTTATGCGAATGTAAACGAGTTGAGAGTTGAAGTTCAGAATGCGATTTATAACACCACCACAACACGTCATTATAGGTTACTAGAAATGAATTCGTTAGAAGAATACATTTGTGTATCCAAGAAAATGGAGCCCATTTCGTGCAAATAATTTAAGATTTTATAGTTTTCCTATCATTTTATTTATCAAGTTTGTTAGAGAGATTTCATCCTTATAATTGATCCTAACGATCAATGCAATAAAAGTACAGGGTGTAATTTTTACAGATTTTAGTCGGTTCGATTCCCGGGTGTGGCAAGCAAATTTTCGAAAATCTTTGAATGCAGTTTTCTTTCTGTTCAAAAATAAAGGAATGTTTTCTTTGAGTAAAATCTTCTATCTACAGTATTAAGAGTACTTTCCCTTCAGGTGGCATTACAAAATTCCACCCTGTATATTATTTGGACCATTTAGCAAACCTTCGGCATTGCGCTATGAGTGACGAAATGATTATCAGATCTGTTAGAGTTCAAGTTATTCGAACTGCTAGTTATTTGTCGCAGCACCGGCCGTGAAGCTCCATCTGATGAAGTTTCTTATTCTTAGGGGGCCCAGACAGTTTAAAAGTTGTTATAATCGTGATTTTATATGCGTCAACGACTGGGAATACAGTATGACTCTTATGCTTAAATTGGAGGTTTTTATGATTGGTAAGTTTAGGTACTTGAAAATATGAGAGTACGCATAAAAATAATTTATCGTTTATCACGACTTTTTTAAACTACAGATCTATCGCGTGTTACCATCTTAACATTTTTTTTGTTTTATTTATATTTAATATACAAGTGCTGTAGTGATTGCGGCTAAGTAATAAAAGCCGCACGGGTCGAAGGTTAAGCTACGCTTGCCGCGGTGGGTTCGTGAATGTGTGACCATTAAATATCATGCATTAAAAAGAGAGCTTTATTTTACGAATATCCACATGATGCTATAAGTAAAGGTTACCACAAGAAAAAATACCTCAATTACACTAAGATCTTAAAAAAATGCATATCAAAATCACAACAGATAAACAACAACAATTTTCTTAATAATTCAAAAAATAAATGTACTATATAAATGAATTATTATTATTCCTTGATAAGAAGATTAATAATCCTAATGAAATATGTAACCAATTTAACAATTATTTCATTGACTTGACCCAAAAAAACAACAATAATAATCGTGACGTAAACAACATTGACATTGACAATAATAAATATAAATACTTTATTTCTGACTCCAGTGAATGAAATTGACGTTATTAAAATAATTAATTCATTAAATAATACAAATTCTACCGGATATGACGAAGTAACCACTAAAATAATTAAATTAAGCGCGAAAATTATAGCATCCCCACTTAGCTACATAATAAACCTCTCTTTTGAAGAAGGTGTTTTCCCGTCTAGACTAAAAGAGTCTATAATTAAACCACTGTTCAAAAAGGGAACTGTACTGAGATGGGCAATTATAGGCCCATTACATTGATCCCAATCTTTGCAAAAATTTTGGAAAAAGCAATGCATGACAAAATAAATAGCTTTGTAACTAAATACAATTTAACTGTGGAGAGTGAGTTTGGTTTTAGGAAAAACAGTTCAACGACTCTAGCCTGTTTTTTTTTAGTGAAATTAATTACCGAAGCTCTTAATAAAAAAAAATCTACTTCACCGTTATTCTTAGATATGAGCAAGGCATTTGATTTTGTATCACACGAACGACTACTCTACAAGCTAGAGAAATATGGCATAAGAGGCAAAGCGCATGATTGGCTTAAAAGTTATTTATCTAATCGCCAACAGAGAACTGTTATTTCTAGGATAGAGAGTGATATGGGGTAATTCAGTGGATGTGGAAAGTGCATTCATAGTTCAAAAAAAATGTATCAGAGCCATGAGTGGAGCAGAGTATTTAGACCATTGCAGGCCATTATTTAAGGAATTAAAGATTCTCCCACTACCATGTCTGTATATTTTTGAAGTTTGTCTATTTGTAAAAAAATACCCTCATTTATTTCTATTAAATGAACAAGTCTCCGAAAGACAGAGCAAAAAAAATGCCGGGAATTTACTAGTACCTGCTCAGAAGTTGCAATTATACAGTAGAAATGCCAGTTGTATGACAATTCAAATTTATAATAAATTACCACCTGCCCTGAGAATGTTACCAATTAATAAGTTTAAATGTAAAATGTTTGCTTGGCTCTTAGACATGTGTTTTTATTCCGTCAATGAATTTTTAAATCATACATTTTGATATTTTAATTAAGATTAATAATGACATTAGTACTTTGACATTATTATGAATTCTTTGACATTGTAATTTTTAATTTGACATTATGATTTATTCGTTGACATTATGGTTTATATTTTCACCATTTTGACTTGTAATTTTAGATTTAACTATTAATATTATGACATTATAAATAATGCATTTTGATAAATCTTAACCAGTCTGCATGTAACATATCTTTTAATATTTCTACACCAGAAATGGTAGTATGTGTGAAACAATTTTTAATATAAGACCTCAATGTACCATAATACTGAGAAATAAATAAATACAATACAATACAATCTGTACATATCAAGACCCCTCCGTGTGTCGAAAAGCACGTTTAGCTGTTGGTCCCGGCTGTCATTCATGGATCTTTAACAGACGTTACGGGTGGTCAGTAGCCTGAAAGTCTGACAACCAGTCTTACCAAGGGGTATTGTATTACCCAGTAATAGCGTTGTGGAGGTGAGATAGGCAGTCGCTTCATGTAAAATACTGGTATTCAGCTACATCCGGTTCGACTGGAAACCGACCCCATAGTTGGCAAAAAGTAATATACAAATAACAATGGACTCAAATATGTTAGTACTTAACAATATTTCTTAACAACCATGTCGGTAAACTTAACCTAACACAGCCATATATGTAGTTATGAGAAACCTTGGCTTGCAGCAGCGATTCATACACAAGCAGTCCAGGCTGCTCGCGAAACACCGCAGCATAATGTCGGGGGTGCGCCGCACCTGGCGTACTCGTACCAGGGAAGCGCTTCCGTTTTTACGCTACGATGCTAAAAAGATGCGCATCTTTTTAGCATCGTAGCGTAAAAACAATCGACACGAGCTTCAGCAAGCATCCCTTATGCGCTATAGAATCGGCCCCATTAACACCCGGAACGCATTATTATATTGAATGCGAAGGGCGCTGTACAATTTTTAAGTATGATCTACCCACAGGCTGGTCGCGTAAAATGAGGTGCAAGATGCACGAAATAAAGTTCTTTTTAGAACTCTAGAACAACGTGCAAACCTGCGAGCGATCATATTAGCGAGCGATTATCTCACCGACAGCGCCCTCCTTTCTCTTTCAATATCATCTTAACATTATGTAGGTACTCCAAAAATTATGAACCTAGAATTATAAATATACAATACTTACTTATACTGATCATCTTCGAGGAATTTCTGTAGTTCTTCAATATAACGTACGCTGTTCAGGTAGTTAGAGACGTGGGGCAAGGGAGCGATGTCATACTCCGAAGTTTGGTACTTTTCGAGCGCTTTCAAAACAACTGCCATCTTTGCGACGCGGTGGGGCGAGTCTGGAGGATGTGCGATGTCGATGTACACAAGATCCGTCAAGAATATACCTGTAGAACACCAGAATATGATTAGTAAACGAATACAGATAAATAATTAGAAAAGGTATGCGCTCCGGTAATCATCGTGTTTCCAAATTATTAGATTTTATCACCGCACGTTCGTATTTCCGAAGGTAGACAATAACTCCCGAAGTGCATACTTTTCTTGGGGAATGTAGTATACGAAAACATAACACAAAAAAAGAGAGAACAGTTTGTTCCTGTAGTCTTGTGGTTTCGATAAAGTAAAGTAGTAAGTACAGTCTCGAGCATAAATATATTACTAAGGACAGTTCGGCAATAATATCTGATTTCATGATTCATTCATACATATCTGTTCTCAAGAAGACATCAAATTTATGTGATCATTGTGGAGCCATACATGAAAGGCCAAAACTATCTGACCCGACCAGGGAGGCCAAAGTATAGGATATCGCATCGGCTTCAAAAAGATGAAGAATATCACCTCTTAGAATGCATAGATAATTAAATATCGAACATGTCTATGTCGAACATTATAAATATCTACCTAGTTTTCTTCTATATCGCAATCAGTGCCGCACATATTGCAAAAATATGTGACATCCCACTGGAGGCATAAATCGATCGGGTTCGATTCCTGGTTCAGACAGAAGCTTTTTCAAAAACAAAAGATGCAGTTTTATTTTCCTTAACTCCGTTAAATTCATTAGGTTTAATTTACCTATAATTTCGAATTTAGCCCTGATGTATTATCGCAACAATCTTATTACATTTACGCGACTGACAATTGTATATTCCCCAAACTTCCATGCAGCTGAAAAATTTTTTTAGGTGGAAGATGATCCCAAGAACTGTACCATAAAGTCTTAGCGCGGTATGAAATTGATTTTTTAATAACTTTATTTTAAACTTTGACATGCTCTTAATTTAGAACCCTACTGCTGGAGCAGCTGCTCTGAAGACGCTCAGAAGGCTAATTCTCGTAATTTAAAACGTTCAAAATCTAGTCGCAGTCTCATCTAGGCGACAAACAAGAGGTAACGTACTCAATCTCATACAATACTACTTGGAGGATAGAAAACCAATTACCCAGGTTATCCAAGTGGATATTAACTCAAAAAGTGAAGCAGTATATTCGTCTAACTCTAGAGTACTCCATTACGGTGTTCCGCAGTCTTCTATATTGGGGCCTTTGCTATTCATTTGTTATATAAATGACTTTCCCCAAGCAATTACACACCAGATGTCTTTATTTGCAGATGACAGTACAGTTATTTATAATAGTGGTAGTAGTAAAGAAATAGAAAATGACATTAACGCTAGTCTGGTTAGGATTATAGACTGATTAAAAGCTAATCTTAAAATTAATCTTACCAAAAATAGAATTATGAATTTCAAAATTAGACAAATACTACAACCACAATTTCAAATCAGTTATAAAGGAATCCCAATACTTGAATGTAATGAAACAAAATTTCTTGGCCTATATATTGACAACGATATGTCTTGGAGGACAGAAACTGACAAGGTGTGTGGGAAACTTAGTAAGTTTTCCTATGCTCTTCGGATGTTGGCAAACAGAACCACACTCTTAGCAGCTTATCATGGTTACGTTGCCTCCACCCTGCGATATGGCCTGATATTTTGGGGCAATGGTGCTAAAGTTGAGCAAGTAGGTACTTATAGCACAGAAATGCATCCGAGCTATATGCAAAATAAAACGGACGGATTCATGCAAGCCACATTTCCAGAACCTGAAATATTGACTGTACCAACTCTCTACATTCATGCCTGTATTTTTTTAAAAAATAATATGCATCTATAAAGACCTGTCGAAAGTCAACGACGCTCAATAATACAAAAAACCAAATTTCTCCATAAAAGCATACATTATTATGCAATGGCTCCCAAACTATACAATAAATTACCAAATCAAATTATATCAGCTAGCAAACGTAAATAGTCTAAGACGTCAGCTTTTTAAACTTTATTGACAAGAAAATTGATTGACAAGGCATATTATTCTGACAAACTTTGATAAGATGATTTGTACAACTTAATTTAATTTTGACAATTCTAATTTTGGTGACATTGTATTATAATTAAGAGATTTGATACGGTTATAATTAGTTTAATTTTGATAATTTTAAATTATGCTGACATTGTATTTTTTTATGACTTTTTGTACTATTTAAATTAATTTAAGTTTGATAATTGTAATATTTCTGACATTTTATATTCTATTCCGTGCGATTTTAGTACTATTTCATTTAATTTTTGACAAATTTAATTTGCTGACATTGTAATTTTATAATTAATTTAAATTTGATAATATTGACTTTAGCGACACTTCAGCGTCACTATTGTGTATGCCTTTCGGCGGAACATAAGATGGACGAAACATTTTTATAAAACACTAGCTGACCCGGCAAACGTTGTTTTACCATTTAAATTATTTCTAGCTGCCCGGCGCTACTTCATTCGCGTGGTGTCCTACCCCCTACCCTACTCCTACACTACTCCTACCCTACTTCTACCCTACTCCTACCCTACTCCTACACTACTCCTACACTACTCCTACCCTACTCCAGCGCCACCTACCGGGTCCAATTGTGTATACAAACCTTGTCCTAACAATAACGTCGTTTGAACGTTATAGGCGTACATACATTTCGAAGATCCATTTTTATTTATATAAAATAAAAATGGATTATTATTATTTAAACCCTATGTTCACAAAATTAATAAATGAATATGAACAATTGTCAAAATTGTATGGAAATTAGAGGTGTTTATGACAGATTGAGACTGAGATTAGACTGAACGTTTTTAAAATTACGAAAATTGCCCCTCAATACTCAATACTCAATACTTTATTGCATTCCATAATGTGTACATATGATAGTTGGTATGTCAGAACCCTTATGCAAGAAACTCCTTTTTGTTTTGATTTTCAACCTGTATGAAATAACTTGTTCAAACTAGGCGTTAGTTTGAATAAGTACCGCCCGTACTATAACGTATCAAACAGATAATTATTTCAATAAGATGTAAGTAAACTACATGATATAGAAAGCACGCGTAGGCAAGCTATGATCTGTCTAACAGACTACATCCATTGTGTGCCCATTAAAGGTACTCTATGCCGCTTTTATCGTCATAAAGCAGAGACGTGGCGTGGCAGTTATTTATAGAAATGAGTAAACTGAACTTGTCTTTGTTTTGGAAAAAGTTGACATGGTAAGGTCTTCTTAGCTTAATTCGACTACCTAGTTTGCTAATAATAGAAACTGTTCCTAATTCACTAGGAAGGCACGTGTTTCGCACACTAGTGATGATTTTTACATGTAAGTAGGTAATCCTGGTGCACTTTCCAATCATCCCCGCTACAATCTTACCGACTAGCTAAAATATTCCCACAGCAGCTGGAGCTTTCTTACAATATGCTCACACGCAGGTTCGCACGATGCACGAGAGAAGTGAAAGTTACGCTATTCAAAGCATATTGCCAGTCCTTCTACTCAAGCGGCCTGTGGGTGAGATATACGCAGCGAGCCTACAGAGCCCTGCGCACTCAGTACAATAATGCGTTCAGAATGTTGTTGGGTCTGCCGTGGCGGTGTAGCGCGTCTGGGATGTTTGCTGAAGCGCGCACTGATGGTTTTCCAGGCCATCATGCGCAAAAAAGCAGCTTCCCTGCTGGCCCGTATCGGGGTAGCAACAACGGCATTCTGGACGCAATAGCAGTAAGGTTTGATTGTCCTTTTCAGAATCGGTGGGTCATGTCGTGTGTAGGTGTGGCGAGACATGGCAATTTATAAAAAATAATGTAAAGTGTACTAGGTTAAGGTTCTATGGGTCTATGCCACCCGAAATAAAGTTATTATTATTATTACAATACAACTAGCGACCCGCCCCTGCTTCGCACGGTTTTAACGACTTGACCAAACATAGAGATTAGAGATTTCTTTATGTAAGTTGAATATTAATGTATTATACACATAAAACTTACGGAATAAATTCTCTAAAATTCTAAATGATGGTGAAAACCGCTTCAAAATCCGTGGCGTAGCTTAGAAGAACAACGCGGTCATTTAGACAGACGCGAAAAGCGACTTTAATTTATAATTTCTGTACATAGATTCGTGCCAACGGGAGAGAAGATGAATAGAAAAGACAGAAGCTATATCATGAGTACGTTACGTATTAATTGATATGTGAACAAATGCAGGCCATCGAAGCCATAGCAAGACCGAACGATTGCGTATCGCACATGTTAATTTCACACGGCAAAGTCAATAAATACTGCTTCAGCATATCTACAAATATAGAACATTACTACTGCGGCCTGCAAAACCGAGGCATTGAGGGACGAACGATTCGCCTCGGCCCACATACGCGAGTCCTTTAATGCCTCGTTGCGGTCAATGCTTGTATAGTACTTTTGAGCTTTAATTACAAGGCGGTTGGAATTTTAAATAAAATCTTTGATAAGTTACCTCCTTGGTTGCCATGTTTCGAAAAAAAAAATTATTTCCATTTTTTTATTACATGATAGATGTGAGTTTTCATAGTCATGTTCGGCCGCTAAACACGATAGATACGGATTTTCATACTAAATTACTAACATTGCCGGCCACTGCTCGCTTTTATACGATTGATCTCGAAGAAGGTTGTCAAAATAAAGCTCGAATTTCCAAGCATGTGTGAAAACAATATATGATATTAGTTCAAGGCTTTAGGATATGCATCCAACTTGACCATTCAGCATATTTCCATTCCATACTAATATTATAAATGCGAAAGTAACTCGTCTGATACCTTTTCACTCCTTAGTGGCAGAACTGATTTGAATTAAACTTGGCACACAGACAGACCATAGCTGGTGTGATATAAAACTGGTGCATAGAATGCCGATAGGATGCTTTCTTAGCTTACGTAGTGAAAAAGGTCACCCATCTCTGACCGTCACATCATATAATAAGTACCTACCAAAATATGCCACCAATCACCATGTCATCGATCGATCGCGGCCTGGTTGTACCCTTATCGCTTTGACGATCGAGCTGAGATACGATACTGCCTCGTTTCCACCAAAGTGGAAGCGAAGAGAAGGGATGTGTCGAAAAACAAAAGGATTGCATAATTATGGTGAAAGTTTAGTTAAAACTTTGCATTTAATAAATTTAGGGGCTAGTTTAGCGCTAAAGTAAGAACCAGCATTGCTTAATGCATAATTCTTACGCCATACCGTATCACCGACATTAAATTCTTTGAACGACCGTCGTAGATCATAGCGAGCACTGTTTGCGTTATTTTATTACCTCTCAGCTTAGCTTCAGCATAATTCAATGGTTGGTTGTTTCGAATTTGATGACTCTTTGGTACAAACCGGGACTAAAGACCGTTCGTTCCGGTTTTTACCAGTCATCGACTTCACAGCGTAGTTAACTGATTAAAATATTGCGGGGTGTTCCCCGGATCATTTCGTAAACAACTTTTTGTATCAGAATAGAGATAAGCCTACGTCAACAAAACTGTATTTTAATAAAAGGGGGCAGCTTGCTGTTTTCCTGGAATAATGGTTTTGTTTTTTACAAGTATCCATGCGAATTAACGCAATCCATACATAACTTACCAAGATATGGGATACATGGCAAAGGAATACATCTTAAATATTCCCGCAATGCAGTCCAGTTGTCCTTCTCACCGAACAGTTCCGCGAGTTTATCGAACTGTTGTTTATCCTTTTTAGATAAGCACGCCCATGTTTTTGTCAGCCTGTAAATGAGAAAATATATCAATCATTAAATGGATATTCATTCACTAGAGTGGACAATGATTCCACATTTATCAAATTAATAACAAATACTTAACAAGGTTATTGATGTGATTGTGAGTCACATTTTGCACTGGCGTGTACATTTTTTATAGGTATTTTTTAATTTTTTCACCTGTATATGCTGGCACTGTGCAACGCGGAGATAACAGCAAACAGAGAATGCAGATTGTTCAGTTCATGCAACTTTTTTCCTACTTTGATAAAATGCGCCAATATTTCAGCTCGTGCCTTCGGCGATTGCCCATTTAGTATTTCCTGTACTGTCCAAAAACTGACCTGTGAACAAAAATAAATGTATAATTAATAATATTGTATTGTTAGCTTGAAAATTATTGTTTCAATGTCATGAATATAGGAAGTTGTCCTTTTTATCGCAACTGATTCCGCGCAACAGCATTGATACTGAACAAATACCGCTTTGTGTAATGAACTCGAAGTAATAAAATAATGCTTGCTACATAACCAGCCTACAGACTGCTAACAGACGCTCTTATTATTAGATCATTTAAGATGACAGATCTAAGATAAGAACGAGAGCTGTCTCAGTTGCGTAGTTACACATTCTCAGATCACACATTACAGTCTCGATCCTTAGTCTTCTAATAACTGGATCTAGACGAAAGGATGTGAACTATTCAGTGCAGGAAATCATAATCATCAATTATATTGAGTTGCAGCCTCTGAACAAAGTAAGAATACCCCTGATGAGGTCACTTATTGTATTCGTTATCGTCTACAATGATCAATTACTGTCATTTTTGTATGAGATGACTTCTTTAACCATTATTGAAGTCAATTATGTTGACTTATATTATTGCATTGTGTTATGGCTTGGAAAAAGGAATCAAGTTAATGTCTATAGTCTGCATGTAAAAATTAAACATCTGAGATTGGAATGTTAGTTTATATATTTTTTGTACTAGGGTTCTCAATAGCATAATTAGCAAATAAATAGCAGTCATCATTAATTTACTTACCCTGTTAAATCTTTTAGTAAAAGCTACCACGTTGGGCGCCACCGTCAACTTGTTCAGTTTATTCCATCCGCAAGTAGTCAATTCCTCTGGTCTGATAGATTTAAAACAAGGCAAGTCCAGCAGAGTCAGCTGATTAGCAATATCTTCAGGGGTGATGCGTAGTGCTGAGCACACTATCTCATCCCAGGACTGGTTGATGGATGAAGCAGGCGGCAGACTGCTTGTCTTGTACTGGTAGACAGGATCATGTTGCCTACCATTTCCGTTTTCACCGTGGCTGCGTAAAAATAATACATTTGTGAGCAATGAGAATTTAAGCTCCTGTTGATGAGTCCACTAAATCACACCATAATGGCAGAATTGATTTAGATTGACCTACGTTATGGCAGTTTATATTATATCTTGGATGAGTACTTTTCACCAGTATTGGTGAAAAGTATTGAGTTGTAGTTACGGCTAATATAAACAAGACAGTATTTGATAATATAGTATCCCTTAATGTATATAATGAATGCCTAAAATATAAGACTAAAAGATAAGCACTTTCAGGCCATTGGCAGTAGGTACTATAAAAACTTTGAACCAGTTTTAGTAAACTCGTTTTGTTTTGTGATAGAGCATTCAATATGCATTATAACAGCTGTCTAAAAAGAATAAATTAGAAAGTAACACATCTCATGTATGAAACATACAGCTAATAATAAACTTAAGTGTAATGTATTGATAGTCCATTTCGTTTAGAAACATCAGAAGATTTGTTAGAGTAAATTGAGAACTATAGTAACAAATAGATAACATTATCTCAAATGACCTCTTGTATTGCATGCAATAACAATCATTTGTTAAAGAATAACATCTCCCTTATTTATAAACATTGTCTATGGGTGTGAATAAAACGATATTATGACTAAGAAGAAAGTATTCTAAGAAGATAAAAAAATTATAATCTAACTCTGCTATGTACATTATGAGGCATGGGAATGTGTAGAAATAATAAACAAGTGTTTCCAGTGGGGATTTATCACAATGTTGCTTTATCTTAATGAACCTTAATGGTCAATCAAGATGAGTCGCAACTCGGAAACCCTACTTAAAGAAATGGTACAAAAGATATTACTGCCTTAAGAAATTAGCCCACTACTTTTGTCTTATAAGAAATAGAGTATAGATGTAATAAATAACATGTATCAAAGATGTCTGAAACATTATATGGCTATAAAGGGGGGTGACTACTGATATGACGACTAATAGAGTAGTATGAAAGTAGAAGGGATGCTGTGTCGACTCAAAATAAATCGGGATAACGGCAAGAGAATAATGAATAGTATAGTATAACGGGCTGGTGTCAACTCCACACCCTCCAAAATGATGAAATAAGATTTATCAAATATGAATCATACCCATAGTTGTAATAACAGGCACAGTCATCCTTAGTTATAGTCTTCTGGCTGTTCACAGGAATGTTAGAGGATTTCTTATTACTTTGTTTACATGATGGCTTGGATTCAAGTGGCCAGTTCTCTTCATCTTCATGCTGAAATATCATTTTTAAAATAGAAAGAGATTCTGAATTATAACAGTCAGAGCTGATAAACACACTGTGTCAATTTGCTACGTGATAGCTATTCCATATGACTGACAAAGAATGACAGTTGTGATTTGAATTTAGGGACAATTTAAATTGATGCTCAATGTGCTTATCAATCAAGTTCCCTGACTTGATACTGGTTTTAAATTTTGCTGGACAAAGCAAGCCAATATTTGTTAAGCCGATATTTATAATGCACAGAGGCTATGCAAATTATGTATATGCTTGGTAAATATTAAGTAAATGCCAAAGAATCATTGTCAAAATAAGATTATTTAAGATCTTTAGATTATAACATTAGTTTTGTCTTGTCGATGGCAATAGGCGCGCCCCCTATTAAATGGGACTTAAACATAACTGGCAAAATGAGCCCACACAGGCGTGATGTTATAATGTTATGTGTCTTAAATAACATTGTAAAATGTTTGGTTTGTAAACATTGGTCAGGCTGTTGATACAAAAGCGACCATGATTCTTTTACAAGGACAGTTAGCAGGGCCCTCGTCACAATGCTTGCATGCTACAATGTCAGATTATTTGAGTAAATATCATGCTGCGTTTTATTGTGTACTGTTACTCAACTAATATTTAGGAGCCTAATAATACAAAGCTTCTTTATAATCACTAAGAATGAAAGCATTAAAGTTTATCAAAGGTAGATAGGGTTTATTTATAAACAATGATTAAAGTTAAGTGACATCTAGATGTCAAATATGTATGGTTAAACAGTTGCTAATCACTACTTAACTTTAAGCAATGTTTATGACTATAGGGGATAGTCATTTACATTGTAATTAGTAATGAACACAGATATGAGACATAAATTGAAGTACATCATTACATTCATCATATATAAAAGCTCAAGTGATATCATACTGGTAATGAAGCCTGTTGTATGTTACGATTATTAGAGTGCATAGCTACTCAAATATGTATACCTATGCTTACATAATATTAGATTATCAGAATGCTGATTCCTTTCATTCTTAGCTATTTAGAACACAATGTGATTAAAAATGAAAGCTTCAGCAAATGTTAAAGCAGTAACTGTATAATGTGAAATCCAAATTAAATGGAAGCAATCCTATTGCCATTGAAAATGCACAATTAGCTACTACTGATTATTTCCCAACAATTGTCTGGCCAATCTGAAAATCAAATCCAGTAAAAATTTGAAATATTTTGAGAGAGAGGTTGATCCCACTTAAAACTCGAACTCAAAGCATTTCTTTCAATTAAACCAATTACAGGCACTTTTGAATTGTCAAATAGTCAGTCAGTTAGTCAGAAAGTTGAAGCTAGATGCCCATTCCAAAACGGAGATTTCTATGGAAAAGAAAAGACAAGAAACTTCAAACCATCATAACATAAATTGCAATATTTTATGTTTAGATCAACCTCATCTATAAATCATGAATATCCCATGTTAATTATCTTTTGTAATACAATATTAACTAATCAATCAGTACCAAACCTGTTTGGCATTCTTTTCAGTTGCAATATTTGACAGTTGCAGATAAATATTTAAAAGTTGCACACTCGCAAGGAACTTGATATTACTATTCAGTACTCTTTAGCATGCAAGGAAACCTGTCCATTCTCAATGAACAACTTTTATCATGAATTCGTGCTGAGTTACGGAAAGATGCAATGTGGATATTTTTTGGAACATCACAAAGAACCACAGGAAAATAACACAATATAACTGAAATAAGAAGTCTCAGGACTCTGATTTGAGTGGTATTGTTATGGAACACAAGGAAATAAAATTATATAGTTAAAGTATACCTCAACTATCCTCAGGACAGCTAAACTATCACTCAGAATATCCCGCGGCATGATGGCCTACTACAGCATGTACCTACTGAGATAAAAAATATTGATGAAAAAAAGAATAAACACACCAGCTATTAGAGAATAGGTTTACACAAATGACCAGTATTCTGATTGATGTGCATCAATATTTAACGCACAATCTTGTCAAGTTATTTACAATTACAATACTGGGAATCATTACCTGAACAGAATACTGTTCATAATTTATCAACAAACAAATCATTTCAAGAAAGCAAATACCAATTTTTAATTTTAAGCAGTCAGTTCAGTCTTGTTATTCTTTGCTTTTCATCGATAAAAGATACGACGCTGTTGACTAGGAAAGAACTAATCATTATGTAATAATGTAAATAAAAACGCAACAATTTAGAAATTAAACAAATTAAATTAGCGCCCCCTAAACTGAAGTCTGACCTTTCTAACATTAAAATGTTTGTTGTCTTCATGAAACTTGGAAAAAATATATATTTTAATTAATTTATAAATATTAATACTTACCATCGCATTAGGTGGATATAATAACTGAAATACAGGCTTTAAATTAATTAATTTGCATTTGCGATTGAGTGATTGAAAAAGTAAGGTTTCACAAATTTAACTGCAGGGTTACAAGAGAAAAATAATTCAAGAAGCACGAACGAGGAAAGAAGTGCTGCGAGACTAAAAATATTTTAACTAAAAAACAATCAACTATAAAGCCATGTTTTCACTAGGTGACAATGACCAACGACATATTATGACCGTCTCTAGAGACATCGCATGTGTGATGCCTATTGAGGCAAATAAAAATGGCCTCTGTAGTTTACTACAGAGATACGCTCTGGGGTCTTACCATCAGCTTTTAAAGTAGGGCAGAAGTTGAACTGCACTGCTTTTATTTACTACTTTTACGTACTTAGTCATAGAACAAAAAAGCGGTGCAGTTCAACTTCTGCCCTGCCATAAGAGCTGGTGGTAAGCCCCCTGGACTCTAGGGAAGTGGAGGGAGACAAGTGATCATGCGATGTTGTCAGACTCTGCGACTCTGGTTTCACAATCTTGCTCATCCGTCATTTTATTTAAACTCTATATAAGTTGGTAGGTAGGTAGGTACTAAAAAAATGGTCTTGCTTGTTATTTGTTTTGTTTCCAGCAATACAGTTTTGCTAACAAAACAGTTTTTAAATATTTTTTTCACGAGTAATTAACATTGAACCATGACTATTTCAATGGTCAAGTTCGACATGCTGCTGAAACAAAATAACTACTGGATTTCCTTGCTATTAAAAAAAAAACATTCAAAATCCATAGTCAGTTTTCCTTTTAGTTGACAGCAATGTATGACAGATGAATAACCTCACTTCGCCATTGGCATTATTGAAGAAGAATCAAGATCCATCAGATTCGAAGTTTCATTTATCAAACATGGCTAAACCAGTGGATTTAGAGTTGAAAAAAGCATTTATTGAATTGCAAGTGAAAATGGTAGAAACCAGTGAAAAAATTCAGATCATAGACTCTCAAATAGATGTACTGAAGCGTGTCATGCAACATGTAGATATTACTCAGCGAGAGATCAGTACATTCCCATCTGCTACTAAAACTTACGAATCTGTTGGCAGAATGTTTCTTCTCACAAATCTAAACGAAGTCAAGAACAACCTCAAAACCCGAGAGTCTCAATTAACAGCTCGTACAGCAGAATTAGAAAATAATAAACAGTATTTAGAGAAAAATCTGAAAGAGAGTGAAGACAACATCAGAGAAATGGTACAACAACGGAAGGAGCAGAGTGAAGCTAAATCTAACTAAAGACTAACAAGTATTGTCTTCTTGTTGTATTTAATAATGTCATGTGTATTTGTGATAACAATTTGTTAAAATTTTGTGACCTGCTTGACCCCTTGAGTTAATCATAAGCTTTCTAAATGTTTCTTCCAAAATAGTTTTTAATACAAATAAATATTTTCTACATCATTAATGTTTTATTTAGTAGGGAGACAGCAGGTTAGAAGCAATAAAAAATGTAAATGATCTATCTTTTTGCAATAAAAAATTAATAACCCAAACTTATTGTAATTGTAACTTACATTTAAATTTTTGTTTAACTCTCTTTTACAAAATGTGCCTTCCAGCAGTAATTTGGTTTCTTTACAAGAATGAAATAGATTATACCGACTCCCAGTTAGGGTTATTGAAAATCATTTAATTTTAAGCAAGTTCAAATTGGAAGACTTGGGGAGAGGCCTGTGCCCAGCAGTGGGATGATGCAGGCTAACAGTAACAGTAAGTTCTAATTAATAGTCATTATTGTCTTGTCTTGTGAATAAATGTATTTATTTATTAGTGACATTCCACTTGTAGACAGTTTAGACGGCATTATGCCTGATACATGTGCTGCACACCCCCCAGACAGTAACCCCAGTGGTGGACTGGATAAATGAGGTTAGGTTTTCTTTTGACCATTGGTACATACATAGGCGATAATTAGTCGATAAGCTGGAGCATCAACAAATAGAGGTCAACTTTTTTCCCCTTTGCATACTTTAAATTTTCTTTCGAATGTTTATACAGAAATAAGAATTACTTAGTTGACCTATATAGAACAGGTTGCTAACATTTTTTCAAGCTTTTAGGTTTTGTTTTGACTATTCATACATTAATGAAGTTACTTTGTCAACTTAGGCAGAGAAGTCTGTGATGAAATACATAGAATGTAGGTTCAAAGAGCAACCATACAGAACTCAAACTTTTTAGTATGTTTATATTTAGGGTTGGGCCCCCAACAAGAAACTCCTTTTTACTTACTGAACATGTTTTGGTCTTGTTAGGGATTGATTAAAAAGTATTTCTCAAGACTTAGGAACAATAGGTAATATGGGCTGGTGTCCGCAACTCCACGTTAATGCGCGTATTTTGCGTACGGGCGGGAAAATCGATAATTCAATCCACCCCAGCTCCTCAAGGAAGGCTAGCAACACCTTGATGTTACTGAGCGTCTTACATAGGGTACCTAGGTTACCGAAGTACGTACGTGGCGACCACCAGGCAGTTTTGCGCCGCTGTCTCGTCATCCTCCATTCAGGCCCTGCACAGCGAACTGTCTGTTACTCCTATAAAATAGAGGTGTTTGTACTTAGGAGCAAGCAGGCCATCGTACAATGAAATATAAGTAGTAAAATAATACCTACCACTACTATGCAAGATTCCCAAAACGGAAAAGGTTGCAGCTGAACCTTACACTATAAAGACTTTACCTAACTATAAATGTGTAAGTTGTTGGTTGTTGTTTAGTAGGTAAATTGCATTGTATATAGAATACCAAGATGCTGACAAGACAGCAAATCCCATGGGCATCACTATAAATAAAAACTTCCTGTGTTCAAATTTATCTCTCCATGTATGGTTTGCTGGCTTTTTGGTCACCTAAGTTAACAGTAATGTTTAAAAAATTATATTTATATAATTCATTGCTTTTTAAAAATTTAGTCTAGTCCTATAAGGGTCAAAACTGGAGGGTAAAAAATTAAAATTTTGCTATTATAGACCTTTTATTTCTGAGATTCTGCAAGCAAGCTAAGTTTTGCAAAGCATTTTTTTTATATGATCAATTTTTTTCTTGATCAACTTTCAGAAAAGTATCAATTAAATGTTTGGAGTGAAGTAGTTTTTTCTCATAATTAATTGTTTTAAGTCAGAAAATTTCAAAAAAATCGAACAACCGAACCAGCTCGGTAAGCACGAAGTTATGACCCCTAGTCACCCCTAGTTGACTGGATTTAATTTGTTACTAATGACCTCTAGTATAACGCCTTTCAAGGAATACGTCGAGTTTCCCTGACACCCTGTATACTAGCGATCCGTCCACGGCGGCAGATCTGATTGTAAGAGCGGAGTGTCATTACAACCATGGACCTTGAAGAACCAGATGTGGACATTACAGTTTACTTAAAGGTGGCCAAAAAGCCAGCAAACCATACATGGAGACTGGAGAGATAAATTTGAACAGGGGAAGTTTTTATTTATAGTGATGCCCATGCGATTTGCTGTCTTGTGAGCATCTTGGTATTCTATATACAATGCATTTTACCTACAAAATAACAACCATCAACTTACACGTTTATAGCTTTAGGTTTCCCTGTCACCCTGTATATAACGCATATAGCGACTAGCGGACACCCTCTTGCCTCTGATACATACAATACACGGTTAGTTGGAGTGATAAACAGACAAAATTATCGTGAGTGTGTGGTGAGTGTCGAATGACTGGCATGATGCTAACCCACGCATTTTTCGCGACCGCCGTAATCCACGGCCACTCATCCCACGACGCATGAATCATTCCAATCTATACCTTATTCCAATGTGACATGGGAGTCACATTTCGAGGACATTACTAGTTGGAATAAAGCCGTGTCAATGTGTGGGCTTTTTGTTTAACCGACGAAAAAAAAGGAAGAGGTTCTTACCCAAGTGGACGCGTATTTAAATGTATAGGTAATATATTTATAATTTTTTTTATGTACTTATGACGCGTTACTTTTTACAGAGATTTTGAAAATTTTATTATTTTTTATAACTCAAAGTTGGGCCATTACTTATCATTATTATAAAATAATACATCCCAACGGGTAGATAAGTAAATGATGGGGGTTTATTATTGATTTTTTACATGTGAACCGATTCTATTGAAACTTGGCAATAATGTAGTTCTGATGACAGTACAACTTACTAAAGCCCCTGGAGTTTCATCTAATGATGGAGGAGGAACACAGTCTAGAGAGCTCAAGAATTTACAGGAGCTACATCGTGTTTCATCGTTGCAAGGACTATGTCCAAATGGCGGCTGGTAGCAGCTGGATGACAGCTGCTAAAAACCGTGTTGATTGGTGAGGCCTATGTTCAGCGCTGGATTGCTGTAGGCTGATGATGATGACATCGTGTTTAGGCTTATTTAATTAATCTTGATGAGAACTTTATCCCTAGCTGGGTTGCGGCTGGTATCGAGGGTCTTACTATGGAGACGGAAGACTGTCGAAGGGAACTTAAAAAAAGCATGAAATTGATTGTTAGTTTTTAGGGTTCCGTAGTCAACTAGGAACCCTTATAGTTTCGCCATTTCCGTCTGTCCGCGGCTTAGCTCAAAAACTATTGGTACTAGAAAGTTGTAATTTGGCATTAGTATACACGTTAATGACGCCGAAAAAAAAAATATTTAGGGTATCTCCCCTACATGTAAAGTGGGGATGATAATTTTTTTTTCGGCCTTCCGATTGTGTGGGATAACGTTGAATAGTTCTTTCAAAAATATTAGGGGTTTATAAAGACCGTTTTTTGAATAAGTAAACCGTTCGTGACTTATCAAGCTTTATAGTACCAATTTTCGTTAGAGTCAAGTGTCCCCCCCCCCTCTACCAACTAAACGGTTGTAGTTAGAAATTCAAATGTTACGGCAGTAGTACCTATATATAAAGAAGTTTAAAGGAAAACTATCACACTTAAGTGGGCTTTACAAGTTTACGAGTAATAGTCGACCAATTGTATTTCACTCGAAAATTTCGAACAACTCCATAGAATTCCTCAATTTAATTTTATTTGTGACGAGTGAGAAGTGTAGCTCTCTGTCCTGTATTTAAATTCAAAACACCGGCTGTGACAAGTCTTATCCAAATCTCAAAAAAAAATTAAAACTTTCTGTGCAAAATTGTCGGATCAGGTGAGGATTTATAGGAAGTCAAATTAGGTAGGTAGTCATGTTTGGCTTTTAGTTAGAGCATGGTACGAAACTTTCAGTCAGCGAATACGACCCGCACTTGGCTGTTACAAAAACTACGGAACCCTACACTGCGCGTGGCCCGACACGCAATTGACCGGTTTTTTTTTTTGATTTGTTATTTTTGTTTGCGAACCCAAATGGGACCGTTTATAGATATGTAAGGCCGGTTTAAAACCAATCCGTTTAAAACGAAACACAGGACAGCATTGTGTTAATGATGACTTCTAATCTAGTGTGTGTAATATAATAAATAAGTATAGGTAGGTATACCTACATACTTAAGTTTTCGTGTAGTAGGTAATAAAGGTAGGTACTTTCTATTGATTTTCTATAAACTAATTAAAACGAACCTGACGTCAGGTGACCAAAAATTGCCCACAATGAAGTGTAAAACACATTCTTTTATTTTTGTAGGCGAGTTTTCCACCGTTTAAAACGATTTATTTGGGGTTTAAAACGGCAGCATTTTATTTAAAACGTTTTAAATCGGTTGTTTTACATCTGTAACCCTGCTAAAGCTCTGGTCAACTGAGGCAAATCCCGTGCGGGATGCGGGACGAAAATTGCTGGCCCCAATTGTGTAAACTGTATGGTGTTCAAACAGGCGCGTGGCGCGGATAATCGCGTGAATTCCTAATTATTACAGCAATCGACGCGAGTAGTCGAGTCCCTCGCGGAATTCGCCTCAGTTTGAACCGTCCTTAAACCTAGTCTCCCCACGTCCTAACCGAAAGGCGGTAGTGTTAATTATCTTCTTTGCCGAAAACGAACGCCGCGCGAGTACGTCATATTCTTATAAAAGAGCGCGATAATCGCTTTTGATTAGGACGCGGTCTACGTGGTAAGATGCAGCCCTATGACTGTCTGTCTGTGTGGGTTGCGAATTTAGCACCGTAATAGCTACTCAGTTATTTTCAATATTAGTTAGTTAAGTACGGTCAACAGGCATTTACACTAATAAACATTTAGACAAATTGAGAAGTGAGGCAAAACTAAATAATAATCAGGTTATTTATGTTCGACTTGATTTTACCGCTCAAGTACCGATTTCAGTGGTGGTTGGTGTCGGCGCGCGAGTGCCTACATGGGGGCCCGGGGCGGACCGAAGAAAGAAGCAGGATTGAAAAGTTTGCACACACCAATACACATAAGTAAAATAAGAGTACAGTAAAAAATACTAAGGTTATCTTGATCAACACGTCAATTATTTTCAAAATCTTTATTTTTACACAAGAAGAATTGTTTTCAATAATTCTTATATGAATTTTTTAATACTAGGTTCATGAATTTTATTTAAACTAAATTATTTCTTAACGAAAAATACTTAAAATTGCTAAAAAAACGTTGATCGTAAATAAAATAGTGAAATATTTACACAACAATCTAAATTAAGTAGTATAACGTAAAATTTAAATGTATATAATAACAAATATTACTTCATGTGACCTTATAAAATGGTAATAATGTTCAGTAAATTAAAGCTAAAAAAGCTTAAAAAGCATTGATTGTTATTAATGAATATATTTAAATAATGTTAACATTGAAATATTTATATGAGTATAAAATACCTAGTGATATTGCAGACTGCTTCTTTTATTAATTAATAACCATTTAATATATAGATATCATGTACTATAACTTTTAACATTTTACTATTTAATAAAATATATTTGAGTATATATGGAATGGGCAATACAATAATTGTACTAAAAGCGTATTCTATTCCATATAAGGATAACATATAAACCTTGAGGAAATAGCCTACGCAACTACGGGCACGTAATAACATCGTATTCGTTCAACATATAGGAAAGACAAATGGATTCTCCACTACTTGACACAGTTTGTAAGAAGCAGTCTCTCATTCAAGTCATCACAGGCTATGTGAATACTATTATAAAATAAGTATATTAATAGTTTATTAAAGTTTAACTTGTCATGATATAAAATAAACATTGCCATTACAATAATGTAAATAAGAATTAATCATAAAATATTTAAATCTACAAACAATATAAATTACAATTTCCTATAACAATAGTCACATTTATGATTATTTATTTAGGATTCCACATTATGAAGCTATGCTACTGTCAACTTCTCTAGAGCCATGAAGGTCGGTTGATGTCGTACGGCTGCCTGACGCCGAGGGTCGGCGGGTAACCGCCGGGGTACAAGCTCATGATCTGTGCGCCTGTTTGCCTCAGTAACTCTTCCTGATGGCGCTGGAGATACTGTTGGTACAATGGCGACGTCGGGTCAGTTCCAACAAAGGGATAACCTGCTCGAACTTGTGAATGGCCAATGAAAGGAAAGGTGCTCGCAGCATGAGTCGAGTTTTGATGAGCAGGTTTCACTAACTTGTCTGCATTCGCTTCGGCATTATTGCGTTGCTGATGAGCAACTGCTGCAACCATATAATTCGCTGCCATTAGCTGATTAGCGGTACTGTTGCGGAAATCTTCAATTGTAAAGCTGCCATTATCTCCGTACAGTCCACTACTTAAAGCCATGTTTGTTGATGTTCCAAAATTGAATGCATTCCCAGGCATCATGCTCGACTTCACCGAGGATAACACATCTGTCCCGCATGAAGTAGGGTGGTAAGCTTGGCTGATCTGTGCCGTTTGTTTAGCGTCAGAAGTTCTCTTCCTTTTATTTTTTGTTTTCGTGTCTATTTGTGAAGCTGCAACACTGGAGGTTTTGTAAATACTATTGTCCTTGCTCATTGACATGGATGGCTGGGAATATATACTAACAGACGTGCTGACTGGGTGTATTTCTGACGCAATACTCTGCTTAAACATTTGCGCCATTTGAAATGATTTATCATGGTATAATGAAGCTGCTTGGCTACTTGCAAAACTGGACAAATACCTCTCATCATTAGTGTATCTTTCTAGCATTTGAGGAATATTAGGCAAGTTACGCAAAGTATCAAGGGGTAGTGAAGAAGGATTACTGTATGGTGTTTTATACGGATTTGAACTTACTAATGGATGATTTTGTACAAGTTTTTCAGTTTTTTGAGATTTGGCAAGTGTGTCTATATTTTTGGCAATTACATCAGTATCACTTATCGATGATGCTGTAGTCATGTGATCATTTTTAAGATGGCCTCTTGGATTAGGTATTCTTAATTCACCAGGAAGATTTTGTTGCAACTCCTGGGTTCTTTGTAATGTTGGCCTGGCCACATTATATGAATTATACTGCTGTTGCTGAAGGCTTTTATTATAAGCAATAGTATTAGCACTTATTGCACTCATTTCATTCTTCAATTTTTCCACATTATTGGCACTATAAGGCGTAGAATAATCAGAAGGTAATAATTCTTGTTTGCGCATATGACTTGTCATTTTCCAATTACCATAATCGATTGCAGCAGATGTAGGAGTAGTATTACAAGAATACAATTTTTTGTTTGCCAGGTCTATGTCGCTTATTGAAAAGTTGCTTACGCTCTGTCCACTTAAAGTTTCTACATATGGGTTGTGATGTGCATGAATAATATTTTGGTTCAAATTCATTTCATTATGGGCCTGACTATGTGCTGGCGGTATATTTCCTGAATTCATGTTAGCTTTAGCAATACTTTTTTGCAGATGTTGGCTATTTAATCCTAAATTAATAGCAATAGCATCAACATCATACCCCTTTTGCTGTGGGTTCATATTTGATTTAGATATGTCCCGTGGCAAGTAATCAACTTCGTGTGAATGTGTGTCATTACTGCTTCTACGATCAATCTCAGGGTTCAAATAACCCATGTTAACCATGTCGACGTTATCTTTTTTAATGATCCCAATTGGCTTATCCAAATCAATGTTGATGGTATTCTTGTTATTCTGTAATGATTCATTCATTTCATATTTTACTTCCCTGTTTTCAGTGGCAAATTCCATGGAAGCTTTTTCCCGTAAGCTATTCATTTTGGCCAATTCCGATTTTTCACTTAATGCCAATGCTATGTCGTCAACTGAGGTAGCAGTCATTGAATGCAAAGACGATGAATTTTTCGGGTATTCATTCTTACTTGATACCATTGTAACTTCTTTGTTTTCTGCTTTCAAGGTGGTAGGTATTGGGGAATGATCTGGTTCATTGTAAGTCCTTTTTTTAACAGGAAATAGTGCAGTTTTAAGATCAGCCATTATTTGTGTAGAATTAGCGGGGACAGGAATATTTGATATCGACGTTTGTGGCGAATGTTGTACTTGGGAATAATTTACCGAGTTCTGTGGGTATGGTGTATACGCGGGAGAGAACGGACCGGTATATTGATTTTGTTGATATGAATCTGGAGGCAGTGGAGTGAACTCATCATGAGCACGTGTGGTTTTGTTAGCTGCTGGAGTTTTTGCATTATCAAAGAAGGGTGGTGGGTTCTGATTATATGCAGGAAGTGGACTCTTGTTATGGTCCACGAAATAATTCGGCGTCGATGGTCCCGTGACATTGTTTGAAGCATAAACATGTTGGGAATAAGGCGAATAAGGAGACTGTGGAGCCTCACGTGGACTGCAGCTTTTCTCTGGGCTGCTTTTCATTGATGTTGTATCTTGATAGAATCCAGCTCTCACGGTTCCGTTTATTATAGGATATGTAATCTTTTGGAAATCATCCGCTCTCGGAGATGCGGGCGAGCGTAGCAGCGGGGAAGTGTGTGACATTTGATGTCTGGGCGAGTCAAGATCCTGACTGAAGGATGATCTCTCTGATACGGAACTACCAGTGCTGGTTCTTCTTTGCCTCGGCGTTGTGCCCACATTAGGCAGTGGACTATCTCTGCCTTCAGGATTCGGAGTATCAGGTCCTGTCGGAGAGTCATATTTGACTGGATTCTTAGGACTTAGGACCTTGGTATCAGTGGTTACATTTTCTGGCACTTTTTCTTCAGAATCAGCTTCATCAGGTTTCTTTTTCGGAGCTGGTGCAGTTGGACCAGTACTTTTAGGAGCACCAAAAGCTTTAAACCACGCACTAAGGTTAGGAGTAGCTTTTTCTTGATTTGGTTTAGTTATCATTTGCGGCTCAGTTTCGACCTCAGCGTCTTTTTTGTTTAGCTGAACAACAACTTCCTCTGGTTTTTTCTCAACAGGAGCATCTTCAATTTTCTCTTCTTTCTGAACTTCTGTTGTTTTACTACTATCTTTTTGATCTTCTGTTTTATTTTCATCATTATTCCCAAAGTTGTGATCATTACCTAGAGCGAACTCAACAGCTGGTAAAACAGAACCGAGGCTAAGCTTAGGGCTAGATTCCTCTGCCTTTTGAGCATCACGAACTTTGTTTTGAGGACCAACTGGCAGAACTTCCTCTGTTTTTTCTGTATTTTTATTACTCAAATTAGTAAGCAAGTTACCTTTACTCTTTCCTGGTTGAAGTCTTTCAATAGTCCTTTGAATTTCTCTTCTTTTAAGCAACTTTGGCTCACGCGATGAAGGTCGTTTTCTAGAAATTTCTTTTCTAGTATGGACAGGTTTTTCTCCTTGAGAAAGCTCATCGTCCAGCCGGCTGTTTTCGTGGTCTTCAGTAGAAATAGTTTGAGCTGGACTATCGCACGGAGAACTCACATTAGATCCTTTTGGAGCATCATCAAGCCATTTACTTATATCTTTTACAGCTTGTTCTAATGCTTCAGAAGCAGACTCGTTCTTAGCTGAATTTTTCTTACTACCTTTCTTAGGTGCAGACTTATTCTTTATATTTTCTATCGATTCATCTTCAGAGTCAATATCTTTGACAGTAAAATCATTTGTGTTGCTTGATTCAGAATTATCTAAATTGCTTTGACTTGAGGAGAACAAAGTATTAAACAATGAACTCTCTTTATACTTTTCATTTTTAGCTTTCAACTTTTCAATAGTTTCTCTTAGCTTTTGATTCTTCTCTTTTTCGGGTATGTTGATATTTTGCTTTTGTTTATCAACAGTTTTTTGTTTATAGTCAAATAGTGATTCCCATGCGTCCTTGGCAGCATGTCGTCTTCTTTCCTTTATTTTATCGTATTTATCCTTGACAAAATCTGGATCAGCAAGTTGATCAGGAGGATCAGTTTGATCCAGTTCAGTGGGCGACGGCGACGGTGTGTGAATAGAAGGTAATGGGCTGGCACTCCTACTCCTATTAGAACTCTCCAAGGATTCTTGTGATACGCTACGCTTCAGAACTTCCGCAGCTTCAGGCTCGTGATGTTTGCTCTTTTTCTTCTTTTGTTTCGACTTCTTGCCGTCCTTGTCTTTGTTCTTACCATGCTTTTGTTTTTTGCTGTGTCTTGTTTTAGATTCGGAGTGATCAGATTTATGAGAGTCCTTTCTATGATTTTTGGAATGTTTACCATGACGATGATGACCTTTGCGTTTCTTCTTGCCCTTACTTTGTTTACTTTTATGAGATTCTTTAATCTTTTTTGTTTCTGGTTCAGGTACTTCCTCTTCGGGCTTTTCCTCTTGTACAATGTCTGACGAACTGGACTTGGGTTCACCTGAAAATGGAAATAGAATATAAGCATAGATCTTATTCGTTTTTAGGGTTCCGTAGCCAACTGGCTAAAACGGAACTCTTATGGATTCGTCATGTCTGTCTGTCTGTCCGTCCGTATGTCACAGCCACTTTTATCCGAAACTATAAGAACTATACTGTTAAAACTTGGTAAGTAGATGTATTCTGTGAACCGCATTAAGATTTTCACACAAAAATAGAAAAAAACAATAAATTTTGGGGGTTTCCCCATACTTAGAACTGAAACTAAAAAAAAAAATTTCATCAAACCCATACGTATGGGGTATCTATAGATAGGTCTTCAAAAATGATATTGAGGTTTCTAATATCATTTTTTTTCTAAACTGAATAGTTTGCGCGAGAGACACTTCCAAAGTGGTAAAATGTCCCCCCCCCCCACCTGTAACTTCTAAAATAAGGGAATGATAAAACCAAAAAAAACATATGATGTACTATCGATCTATTACCACGTAAACTTCCACCGAAAAATGGGTTGGACGAGATCTAGTAGGTAGTTTTTTTTAATACGCATAAATCGTAAATTGTAATTGTACGGAACCCTCGGGGCGCGAGTCCGACTCGCACTTGGCCGGTTTTTTTAATTTTCATAATATCGCCATTCCAGCCCTGTGATAGATTCTCCATAATAAAATAAAGGAAATGCGTGTACATCTTAGACCTTACTGAGCATAGTGTGAAAAGGAATTGTATAAAATGAGATAAACATTTTAAGTTCGCGACTCTACATAGCTTAGTTTCCAGAAGATCATCGTTCATTCAGCAGTGCAGCTGGCATTACAGTTAAAAGCCTAAAGCGAAGCTTACCTCCTTCAGAATGTGACTTTCGCTTTTTTCTCTTGTGGTGACTTGGAGACTCACTCGTTTTCAGTTTGTGTTTTCTTGATGGAGTTGGTAACTGGTATTCAACAGCAATTTCTTCATCAGATGATGAAAGTCTATGAATATATTTTTCAGTCAGTCGATCAAATGCAGCTTGTAAATTATCTACCATCACAGTATATTCTGAAAAAAGTAGAGTTTATTTAATAACGAACAATAAGAAATTATGCGTGCATGAATTTATAGTCTACTCGATTCTGTCCGCGATCCGCGTGATTTCTTGTATTAACATAAAATATATCCTATCACACTCAGCAGATCTTAGTAGCTTCCCATTAGTGAAAGAATTTTCGGAATCGGAACAGGAGTTCCGAAGATTACCTGCTACATACGAACTGACAAAGGAGACCAGACGCGTTACATACAAAGTTGGGCCCACACCACAACCCAAAGTATCCATAATAGCCATAATATCGGCATTTTGGATTTTGAGCCCAATATGGCTGATCTCCTTTGACCTGTTTATAATATTGAAGTGTAGATATTTTATACATACCATTATCCTGGCCATTGTACAAACGACAGTTGTTAACAATGAGCTTAAAATCCGCTTTAAACATAGAAAAGTCAGTGTAATAGCCACTGTCAAGGCGTTCTTCCATTTTCCGCAAATCCATCGGCCGTCTGATAACGGCGTAGTAATTGGGCGCATATTCCTCTTCCACAGGGTCCATGAAGGGCCATGCATCGTCATGAGCAGTCAATTGTTTCAGAACTTTATACATGTCAGTCTGGATGTCCTCGTCAGTTTGACCAAATCTGCAAAAAGTAAAGATGGTTAGTAGCTCTAAGTTAATAGTGATTTGATATAATGAGATCCAAATAATAGATAAATACATTTGAGATGTCTTGAGTTTTTTTCGTGTACTGCTGACAGGTTCGTCATTGTCAGGTATTACAATCTGTCCTGTAGCAGACGCCAACGAATTGTTTGTTTTCCTTCCCGTTTTTATGAGCGGCTCTGGTGGCGGTTCTCCTTTGTGAGTAGCAGACGAGTTTTTTGAACGCTTGTCATGGCTTTTTGACGACTTTGCTACTTTCTGAGGCATTTCTTCTTTTGCACTGGATGAACTTTCCGATGAATCCGACGAAACAGATTTAGACCTGAAATTAAAGTGAAGTTATGAATGACGAAAATTCCGGAATTAGGCTGTTGAGAGGGATCGAGAGGTTCTATGGACAGTTATAAATGTCAAAGAGTAACCCCTTTAAGAATCTGGCAAAAGACTCAAGAGCTAGATTGACCCGACACTATACCAAAGACAGTCGGCTCGTACGAGATTAGGACGGCTCTGAAGGAGCTCAAAAACAAAGGTGGTGACGCAATTACGGCCGGACTCCTAAATGCCCGGCGGAACCGGTTCTTAAGGCCCTCCAGAAGCTGCTTGATTCCGTCATACTCGAGGCCAAAACGCGACAGGCATGGAACAGAGGTGTGGTGATACTTTTCTTTAAGCAGGACGACAATGCTCTTCTTAATCATTATAGGGCCATCGCACTTCTGAGTCATGTCTACAAGCTGCTTTCAAGAGTCATCACGAATCATCTCGCGCGCAGGTTTGACGAGTTCGAGCCTCCCGAACAAGCCGGATTTCGTAAAGGCTTTATCATCGTAGACAACATACACACGCTGTGGCAGGTTATACAGAAGACTGAACAGTATAACCTGTTTCTCTGCTTAGCGTTTGTGGACTACGAGAAAGCCTTCGAACCGATCGAGACATGGAATGTACTGAAGTCTCTTCAACGGTCGGAGACGCTAAAATCGAAGTAGTGGACGAGTATGTTTACCTAGGACAGGGGTCGGCAACCTGCGGCTCGCGAGCCACATGCGGCTCTTTGGATGTAAAGCTGCGGTTCTTTAGTTCCATACGCAAATATTATTTATTTTATAAAAAAAAAACAATTAAAAATAGCGTGCTGACCATCTTCGGATCGACATATTCGTGCGAGCAAGCGTTCTCTTGCATGAATATAATTAATAGTAAAGTAAAAATCCAACTAACAAATGAAAATTTAGACTCGTATTTAAAACTTAAACAACACGTTATGAGCCTTTATCCAAACTTTCTAAAACCATGCAAAGCCAACGCTCCCATTGAATTTGTTTGCTGAAATGTACGAGTATATTTATGGCTTTTTATTTTATTTTTAAGTACAACATTTACAGTTTAAATTTTCTACTTGAATAACCACGCAAAGCCGTCGCTCCCATTGAATTTGTTATTGAAATACAAGTTAGTGTTGTAACTTTGTAAGTAAATGTTTAATTGTTTTAATTTTTTACTTAAATAATAAGTGATTATCTAATAATATCTTATATATATATATTATCTGATTTGTTGTGAAAAAAGAATAAATAGATATTTTTCTTATTAATAAATAGATTCGTTTTTTTTATCAAAAACTTTATTTATGCAAGTACTATTTATTGTTGGCAAGAATTTTTTTTGTGGCTCTTTAAAATCTTTGAAATTTTGTCAAATGTAATTTTTGACTCTTCCGACTCAAAAGGTTGCCGACCCCTAACCTAGGACAAATTGTTCAGTTTCGTAGATCCAACTTCGAGAAAAAGGCCAATCGTCGAATCCGACTCGGCTGGGCTGCATTCGGGAAGCTACGCAATATCTTCTCGTCCCACATGCCGTAGTGTCTCAGAGGAAAGTTCGAAACGTGGTCGCTCACAATGGCTTAGAAGATGAACGTGATTGAATCAAAATGAAGAGATCCGTAGGAGAACCAAGGTAACTGACATAGCCCGAAGAATTGCTAAACTTAAGTGGCAGTGGGCAGGCACATTGCTTGCAGAACAGATGGCCGATGGGGCCGAAATGTTCGGGAGTAGCGACCGTGTACCGAAAAACGTAGCATTGTTTATTTATTTTTTTATTGTTTGTTTTATCTGATGTATGTATCTGGTGTATTGTGTGTCTTTCAGTTTGTGCCAAATAAATGTATTTTCTTTCTTTTCTTTCTTTCCTTGGAACGCCTCCCACAAGGTGGACCGATCACTGCGGAATCCGCTGGATGCTGGAAGCACAGAAACGGTCGAAGTGTCGGTGCTTGGGGGAGACCTATGTCCAGCAGTGGACGTGTTTCGGCTGACATGAACGAATGAACTGGTGCTTGTATACACGGGTAAATTAGGGACTTCACAACGGATTCTCCGGATATAAACGCCAGCTAAGAGCAGCACGCGGGCACTTTGGTTTATTATGATGATTTTATAAATATCTGTCAAATGTATATAGTTAATGTGTGCAGAAAATGCCAAAAGGCTCACCCTCTTTTACATTATAACAGGACTTACATCATAACAGGTGAAATGTGGGCGTATGACTAACTCTTCTGTGAAATCAGGCGTGATGCTATGTATGAAACTCTCCTGTATCAAAGATGAGTCGTGAGATCAAAAATGGCTGCAGTTTATTTATTCGGGCCTTAAAATAAACATCGCACTATCCGCGCGAAGCTTTATTTTAACTCAAATCGATATCTACACGGCCTATCATAGTCCGCCGCTAAACATAGGCTCCACTACGTTGTGCCCTAGTTTTCCGGCTTACGTCACAGGTAGAAGTACCTGATTCACAAATATGTCTACTGCAGCACTATCTATTGCAGCGACTACTTGGTTCTTCGGTAGACAGACACACATTCTGTCTACTGCAAATTACACTTAATATTTTACAAAGCAATTTGGTGATTCCCATTATTTCCCGATAATTTGTGGTTAGACCATCAATTATCGTGAAATAATGCGAGCCCATTTGATGTCCACGTCTTTGCACCATATAACATCGCACTAGGACGCTCACATCTACAAATCGAAAAACTTAATTGGGTTGTGGCACAACCCTAAGTAGGCCATCGGGTCATACCACTTAGTCAAAGCTGGGATAAAGTTAGACGGAATAATCTGTCCTCACGAGCACGCCGAGACGGTTCTGTGGTTGTGGGAGCTTGACCGTTTTGAGTTGGAGAGCCGCATGGACGAAGACGAAGAGTGATCTGGCAAAAGCCACCATTTTCTAGCTTACGGTAGGCGCGTGACTACTAAGTATACTGCCGACATTCCAGAGGCAATTCCCTACTCCATGCGTCCACTGCCAGTCTTTGCAGGCATTGGCAACGGGGAACGACATAAATCCAGGAGGCCTGGTGCCAAGGTGACTGTCACCTCGATATCGCCCTTGGTCTTCGAATTAGTGACTAGCTGAATTCTCCACATACCGTACAGCCACTTTCTTCTGGACTATGTCAGATTCACGGAAGGAGACAACTACTTTCTACTTCAGTATTGATATCTGCCAACCTATCCAACTTACAACCTAGGATCCTTGAACGTATGGGCATAAAGAGTGAAGTTTTCAGCAATGCAAAATAAAGACGTGGCTGGCTGTTCCAATCAGCTGGAGTTGCTCAGTGCATATCAACAAATTGAGATTTTAGTTCCCCGGAATTATTTTTTGTGAACTGCCGAGTCTAACTTAGGCAGTTAGACCAACCTGGAGAAGGAAGCTATAGGGTAAATTGGTTACGGCAGGTAGACATGCCGAGTGTTGAGGCTAGGTCCAGACTTGCAGACTGACTTAACTCTAGCGCCATTTTACTGTACATCAATAATCGAATATTTAGTATCAACCAAAGCGAAAACAAAGCAATAGGTTAGTATGGAATGAACGCCAACGAGACCGCGTTTCCTCTTAAAAAATATTTTGCTCTCCCTAGTTTTGCTGCTTATTTTTAGCAAACATTTATACTTACTCTTCGACGGATCCTAAGTATGGCCTCCAGCCGTTATGGTGTAACAAAGTAAGGGAAAAAGTTTATAAATACACAAGGTTTTTTTTATAAGAACTTTTACTGTTATGTTATGGCGATACGCCTGCTAAGGCCATTAAAAATGAAAGCAAAATGAATGCATACCTCAAGAGATTTCTCCGCTTGGCTCGATTCTCCCGTGCAAGATCAGGTGTTTCTTTCCTTTCCTCCTCTTCTTTAACGTCATGCGTAGTCTGTTTAGTTTCCTCTTCCTTCTGTTTTATTTTTTGTAAAACACGACTCGATGTTCTTCTCGGCGCTAGCTCTAACAACCTTAAAAATATATTGAGCTTGGTTTAGTATTACAGAATAAAGGAATGTATTTGATTTAGTATTATTATCAGACGTGATAAAAAAAACAAAAACTTCTACTATCGACTAAGAAGTGTACCTGTACACTCGAGTTAAGAAAAAGTAAGCAGTGTTTAATTCAATAAACTCCTTTTGAAAATGCAGTACAACAATAAAATGGGTCTCGTGGATGACGTAATAAAGAATTAAACTAGAGTCGCCTAAACTTTTCAGTCTATGACTGTACATGGGACTAATGGATAAATTAATGAATTTTGATTTCAAAACAACAATGTGGTTTGCAACACAATTTGACAAATGCCAAACATCATCATCATCATTTGCCTGACGTTTTTCCAACTATACTTTGAAGTCGGCTTCCAGTTTAACCGAATAAATAAATTAATATAAATCAATTATAAAATGTAACACTGTACTCTAACGACAATTAATATCAATCATGTTAACCATTATTTTTATCGTGGAGAAATGCTCATGCATTCTGCTCTACCATGGGGAGATAGTGCAGTTATGTGGGACTCTAACCCACTAAAACTCTACGGTGTCCTCCTCTGCCGCTTACGGCGGGAACACGGGCACGCGTTAGCACTCATCCGTGAACCCGCCACGGCTGTCCGGACCCTCCACTGGGGAGTACTCCCCATCACCGGCGCACCAGAACACATAGCACGCCGTTACCACCCCAGGGACCAAACCAGACGACCTGGGCGCCAGACGACCTGGGCGCCAGACGATCCCGTGTCTGGGCACCCTATATCAAGTTAACCTTTTTTTTTTTCCGGGGTGGAAAATCCTCATGGATGTACGCCGCCCTGGGGCGGGCGACGGGGTCTATCAGACTCTTACTGACTAAAAACCACCCCGGTGTTCCATCTCACACCTACGCCGGGGGGTCGCGGGATCGTACGATCCTTCCGCAACCCCTGAATTTCAAGTTAACCTAACCTAACCTCGTAGACCTAGGCTGTGCGATTTTAGTAAGTTCTCCGAATCTGGATGGGGCCAATTAATTATCTTCTATCCATGAAGAAAGTCGCTGTAGTCACGTAACTTTTTTCTTTTAATCATTCTTATAAGATTTTATAACATTAATAATAGATTACTTATGAGTAAAGTCACAATTCGCCTTCCTAGGATACTAATAAAAACACGAGCTAAGCAAAGGGCTTGAATTCTATCATAGACAAAAACTTCATATAGAAGCGAAGCGTACGCACAGGGCGTACCATACGCCCTGAGGCTGTCTGATAATGGCGCTATTTTGAGTACATTTGTAGCAGAAGATTCGCTTCTACGAATTGACGCAAAGCATCGCAACAGCGGAATATGTTAAGACTTTCTCGCAATGGAGTGGATCCTCCAATTCATAAATGATTCAGAAAAGCACGCGATAATGCATATTTTATTTAATAATAATATCGCTCTTTATATATTTAAAAAGAACCAGATTTTCGCGAATGCGTTTCTCTCTATTTCCTAAGACATTATACAAACAAAATTTTTGAATAACAAAATATAACAGTCATCCTACAATTAAATAACTTACTCTGTATTTACACGAGAAAGCTGTTCCGCCAGCTTTAAAACTGCAAATAGAACTTAGGGTTGCCCCCAATAATTGCCCCAAAATCGACAATTGTGGTGCAACCGGGTCAAACTTCCGTTAACTTTCTTTACAAAGAATAGGCAAAATAACCTCATGTAATGGCAACTTCGCAAACGGTGTTACGCTAAGCAAATTTCACTTAATTAAACTAAGCTAAAACGATATTAAGCTGTTTAAAATCCTCCACCGATAAGCAAAAGCATTTCTTTTTTATCCATGACTTTTAGAGTTTGTTTTTTTCTGGCTTTTCTGTACTCTGTTCATATTATGATGATTTATATATTTAAATTAAATAAACAAAAACAACCTTTATTGCTTCTTACTTAGCGTACAGCGTGTTAGTAAAGTTAATAATAATCCAACTTTCGATTTATAATATGCTCAGCTGACGCCATATTTATCATCATTAAAAAGGAACAGAATATAATTCATCTACTAAAAGTTAAAGTCCAGTAGCAAGCAAAAAAAAGCGTCAAACAATTTTTCACAATTTTGAAAGCTACACTGACAATTTGCTTCGATCAAACTGAAAAACCGGTTCTGTGGAAATAATTAAGGTATTTTTTCCATGATCGATATATGTCAGTTATCCACTGTAGCTTTGACATTTCCATAAAATCGAGGCTAGTGTCGCGCGCTATTGCATTCATAATTTATTCAGATTGTATAAAGTTCGAGCGGCGCCGCCAATTTTAGCAGAATGTTGCATAACAGCTCCTATTCTGTGTAGCATAGCAATATTTCTATCTTTAATCTCATCTCCAATAGTTTTCTAGTTCGTATTCGTGCATATTCTTACAATGTACTTATAATTATAAATCACCTCCGAAAGAGAAGAAATCAACGACAGATGGTCGGAAATTGACCTAAAGTAGTAGGTAGGAAAACCCGAATTACACCAAGGCATAATCAAAAAACTTGCTATTATTGGAATACAAACTAATCATAAACCCAGCACCTCAATTCAAAATCAATATCGATTCAGGAGTCCCAAGAACAATAATAGGTATTCCTCAAATTGCAAGATTTTCTGAGGAATTACAAGTTTTCACAATGCAAAACGGTCAACAATTCAATTTAAGCTCTAAACCATCACAATGTAACATATATGTTACTGTCAGCCTAACTACACCATCCCATGGCCACAGCTGGGTAAAGGCGACCCCGTAACGTAATTCATGTAGTAATCATTGTTTTTTAACGCTTTGAAATCGGCGATGGAAAAACGTCGTGAGGTAACCTGGACTTTACAGTTAGTCTGAAGTCACCAATCCGCCTTGAGCAAGCGTTCTGATCTACGCTCGTACTTTCTCTGTAAGAGAAGAGGCTTTTACCTTGCAGTGGGGTAATATGTTATTATTATAATCGTCATAAGTCGACACCTTTAGTAATTCCGAAATGTTTAAGAACACTACTAATTGTCACATAAGACCAATTGACCTCAACATAGTATCACAGAGATCAAATTTGTCAAGCAATAGCCAGCTCAGCCTTACAAGCCAATGATCTAGTTAACCACTACCAATCTATAATAAGTAACTCATAAAAGTTTAGGGCAGGTGCACATATAAACGGATCCAACGCGTTTCTTTTCGACACAAGCATTTAATTATATTCTCTATTTTGATCAAATAAGTATTACCTACATATATTGATTAATTTAAAATCCTCGATCATGCCGTCTGTCGGTGTGCGCTGGCCCTTATTATTTTATTTCGTGCTTTTTTATAGTAAGCGTCAAAGTATATGGCGGCTCTGAAATGCGCTACACGCTGCGCAGTACCTCACCCTTCACCCCTGCTGAAAAGTGAATTTGTTACTGCGCAGTGACTCGCCTCTTGTAACGAGCCGCCATAAAGTTTGCATCGTACAGAAGCATAGCATTTCCATTCTTTTAAATATTTATCATCATACATTTCCAATTCAATTCGCATTGCAGGATTTAGCGTTACCTTCCAATTGCATGGGCATGTACTAATAATAAAATATTGATACCTATTGTGACTCTTATAAAAGCACCCTTCACCAAAAAACTGTGGTGTGCTTTTTGACTATCATAAGTCATATTAAACTTAAATGTAATAAGATAATGATAGATGAGTTTAAAATTATGATTTTATGAGATGTCAGATCTTAATAATGTTATTTAGGGTTTACTTAAAACTTTCATTTGAAGTATAAATTCATGAATTGACTTTAATGTTGAATAACAACATCAATTAAGTATTAGCTGAGTACTGGTTTTAACTACAAGGGATTATTTGCAGAATATAAAATGGAAGCTTGAAATTCTTGCTAAACTATGTATTGTGCAAAAGTATTTTGCTTTGATGGAGAAAGAAGAAGTATGATGAAAAATTTCATCTCTTTGTTCGAGCACACACAGCCAGTTTTAGATTTAAAAATCAATCAATAGACAAAAAATAAGTGTCCAACAATTAAATTTTCAAATTAATTAATTAAATTAGCTTGTTGAGCACTACTATACTTTTTTTTTTAATAAGACAAATTTTTTGTTGTTAAATATTTTTTTTTGCATTATTTTAGGAATCACACACACTGTGACAAGGGTTACCAACCGCCCGGCTATTTATCAGGACATATAAAATTTCGAAAATTTTACCGCAACTGTAACACACCACACGACGGTCCGGGACACGGAGACACGAGTGTTCTTTGTGCCCAAACTTATATTATAAACCGATCATCATGAAATTTGACAGATACGTAGCCTGGGACTTGGAGAAAGATTGGTATAAATTATGAAATACAAAATACATGCTGGCAAAGTCTTGGGGAACAGCTTAAAAGTTATTTTAAAACGCTTTCGCGCGCCGGTCGATTTGCTCTGTTTCTCCGAACCGCGTCACGGGACGCATCGCAATATGTGATCCACCTAATATATTCTCCATTCAATATAAAAATTAACCACATAATAATTAATTGTAGCAACTACAAGATAGCTTGATTGATAAGATAGATGTTGGTGAAAGAAAAACATGAAGTCTGTAAAAATATTAAGTGTACAAAAAAATCATAAATAATATAGGAAAAATTTCTAAAATAGAATATATAAATATATGTTTTCTTGTCGTAGTTTTTTTTTATATATATATAGCTTTGACATTTGCTAGAGTACTCAAAATAAATAGACATATTTCATAATAAGCATTAAACTATGAAATAATAATTAAATTAATTGGAGTGTGAAACTAACAAAAAATTATATTGATGCCAATTCATATGCATTAAAGTAAAATTATACTGTAATTATGTATTTAAGTAAGCATACATGTTCATTAGAATGGCACTGACAATGTTTACTGCTATTAGTAATCTGTTGCGTCAATCAAGCTATCCTGTAACAGATGAAAAGTTTAATGAACTCACCTCTTTCGTTGTAACCGTTCCTTCTCTTGAAAAAGCCTAGGTATTTCAGGCAAAAAGTTTTGTGATAATGAACGGTACAACTCTTTCTCAACCTTGCTAGTCGCCTTGCTGAACTTCTCTGTCAGGTGGGTCCAGTCTTCTTCAGTAAAACAAACCACTTGCCAGACACGTTCAGTGTCCTCGTCATCAAGCCAATCATCACCATAAAACCAGCCACGTTTCTTACTCTCTTTATTTTTTTTCTTTTTATTTTTGCCTTTTTGTTTCTTTACGATGTCTTCCCGATATAATCTTGTGCCGTAGAAGTACCAATATGCTGAATAGTTATCATCCCAGCTGTAAAAATTTACAAGTTACTTTACCTGTCTTTTATAAAGAGTTCAAATTTGGTGTTAAAGAAACAGTTCAAAATAATATTTTGTGAGAGATTGAGAATAAATAATAGAAAAAAAACTTACCCGAGTGGCTCAACTCTTAAACTTTCAGCTTCAAGGTTTTTAAATAAATCAAAAACATCGTCAGCATCTAATCGAAAATCACATAGTGCATACAATATCTCAACCTTGGTACGTAGAGGCAAAAATTGGAAATCAATGTCTGTATTGAATGGGTTATATCTCCCTGTATCTGTACATTTTCTTCTAAACAAACGCCTCAAGTACATCTGAAAATAACAAAAACAAATAATGAGTCAATATTTAGGTGTACCCAATTAAACATACCGAATGGTGATGATCTACCTGATAATTAAAGGCAGAGATGTCATTGTTGCCCAAACAGCCATTCAAAAGACGAACTATTAACTCAGTCAGGAGAGAACTGGCGGATTCTTCCGTGCCATCAGTCAACAAAGCTTCTTCTAGTTCCTGTAACACAAGTAAGGATGTAAAACGTTATTTAGTAAATTGCATCAGCAAGTATTCCATCAACCAAATTATAGATACTTACTTCAATGTCAAAATCCAAAAGGTTGAATGCAGTTCTGAATAAAGAACAAAAGTACGCGATGCTGGGCACTTCCCACCATGACTGAATATCTAGAAACCGTGAGAAATTCATTCAGACATCACTTTTTGGGATACTGTCTTCGAAAAATTATTCCAATTGATATCCCGTCGTGAACCCACCTAAAATGCCAATGAAAGATGGAAACATAACCTTAAAACGATACGCTTTCACTATTTGCTTCTATAGGATTACAAAAACTTCATTTTTAAGTTATTAGCATATTTTAGTAACGATTAATCATCAGTAGAATACTTTAAATGAAACAATAGAGAAGAGATACGAATATGCGTTGTGTATATCGAGATACAAACGCCATAACAGTTCACAAGTTGTACATACAAGTGAATCACTCTTAAATTAAAGATTTTTTAAAGATGTTCTTTATAGCTCTGAGAAAATTAAGTGGAAGTATTTATTTACCTTCCATTTTCTGTGCTTTTATTAACATTTAATCTGTAACATTATCAAATTATTTTAATAAATAGACCTAAAATGTCCTATAATTGAACGGAAGTTGGTTCTTTTTTTTTTAGTCTGTGGTCTAGCTGAAGACCTTACTAAATCGACTGTTATGATCACAGAGTACTATAATATATACAGGGGTTATGATGATTCATTCCCAGCACCGTATACCACGAATAAAGAATATTAATATTTTAAATTATTATTTCAACTACTGTAAATAATATTTAAAACCTACTATGAAAATTAAATAACCCATAGCCTAGTGGTCGAAACTCGAAAAACTTTACTTTGTTGTTTTTGGTGAATATCTCATATGGAATATCTTGAACATAGATAGAGAATGAACTTTTCATTCTCTATCTACGATCTTGAAGCTTTGGTTGATCTCTAGAGATTGTAGCACAGAGTATGTACAAATACATTTTTATGATTGCAGACAAGTCATGAAGTCACTAAAGCTACGGATTCCTAGAAAAGCGGCACAGAGTACATTTTTGTAAAGAGCGGTGACGGTGACCGCACATAACAGCCGTAGTGACATCTGCTATGAAAATGATTTTTTTTTCGTACTCTAAATTTGATAAGGCAAAATCAAGCGACGACGCGACTACGGCTCGGTGACGTCCAGTCTACTTGCTACGAATGCGATGCGGTGTCGGCACGACTGCGGCATTGTCTACACGAGCCCACGTCTTCTACTGAATTATCTCTAGTAGGTACAGACGCCAGCAGGTCAAGCGACCCGAAACTGTCAAATTTTCCCAATCAACCTTTAACCTTATTGCTTTAGCGATAAAGTAGAACATCTTATTATAAATTTGACAGATTGTAGTAGCTTGATGTGCTGGCGTCTGTACATACTAAAGTCAATATTTTTTACCTTTAGGACCGTTTTTTTTTATACTTAAATTTCATACATAAATAAATAATAATTTATTTTTATACACTTCATGAAGTAGATTTCTAGTACCCATCTCAACTTACAATAAAGTAGAAGGTTAACTGATTTTAAACTTGTAAACGAATTCTTCTCTTTTATGTTGATCCTTAAAAAGGGCGGCTAATTGAAAAAACTGCAACTGGTATTTGTCATAAGCATCGCATTTCTGCTGTTGTTTTACATATTTGTTTTTTATTCCATGGTATGTAGTAACTTTAGAGGATCAATGGGCCAAACATACGACCCAGTGGGTCCCGCTTTATGGCAAACGACATCACGGCAGGGCCAGGTGGAGATGGTGGGATGAGCTGGACTCCTTTCATAAAGATTGGGCCTTGGCAGCTCTGGACACAGAAAGATGGAAAGAGAGTAGGCAGGCCTTTGCCCAGTAGTGGAACATTAATGGCTAATAAAAAAATAAGTGTACCACGTGAGCTCGACAAATGGATGTGTGAATAACACTTGTGCGACAAAACTGTACTACGACTCACGTTAGTACGAATGCACCCTTGTGCGACATGCAAAAATATTAAGTCTTCGACGTCAGAGGCACCCCGAGGTTTGGTTTGGTTAGGTTCCTTTAAACCCTGCAGACAGAAATAGCGGCCCCGCGAAGCGGGGTTCCGTCGACTAAGTCTTAATAATATGCTTGTCGCACAAGCGTGCATTCGCACTATCGTGAGTCGCATTATTCGCACATCCATTTGTCGATCTCACGTAGTACACTCTAAAAAAATGGAGTGGTGAAAGTTAATACATTTTTTTATTACGTCAGTGTTTATTGTTTAAATTAGTAAATAATTTAATGTCTTTGTTTAAATTATTTTTAATAATAAAGTCAGTGTAATTACAAATACAATGGCCTGACACTTTATGGTTCGGGTGACATGACATCATTGAGATAGGAAAAACATGGAGACGCCGGCGCCGCGCCGCGTTATTCTATACATATATTTGCTTATACAAATATGAGTGAAATTTGATTCAGAATTTGAAATATCGTTATGTCTCATTCTTTCTAGTGAGATAATCTTATTTGATAAAAGAGACAACTATATTTTAAGTTGTTGCTAATTATGGCAACATTTTGTCTTGACGTAGTGACAGTTGTAGAAAAGTGCCGTTATGCCGTAGCAGCCATCGCCCATCTTATGCGACGAGTTTCGTGGTAGTTCTGCTGTCAAATGGTTGTTTGTATTTTGTATTATTGAGATTTGCGAGAAAACTACGAGGATTTTACCTTTTAAAACTGCATGTAAATGTTGGAAAACAGGAATTCAACATGCCTGTGTGTTGTATTGTGAAGTGTGGTGCAAGAAAGAATGAAAATCCATCTCATTGTCTTTTTCTTTAGCCGGCTTTCATGCATTAATACATACAATAATACACATTCGATGATACAATTGTAACGCGATCATTAATTTATGGCTACAGTATTGATATTTGGGTTCATTTCCATTTATCAGGCCTTTTTATTATATTTGTTAATTCATTCGTTTGTTTACATAAATAATAATATGTCATAATAGAATAGTGTTGTACCGTTGCCGACTTGCCGTAATAGTTTAGTAGTACCCAGAGGTAAAATATGCGAAAGCACATTTTCTGCAAGCAAGTGTTTTTTTAATTCTGCGCAGAACAAACACTTGACATGCATTTTATTCTCAGACTAGCTGTGCCCTGCGACAACGCATAGAAGTCGTAAGATACACAGTATACTAAAATAACAGCCACACTAACTAATAAAACTCATTCTTCCCTCGACTGCGCCGCATTGCATCGCCCGCCCGCGCTATTATTTCGTTTTCACTTAGCGTTGTTTTTGCTCGGCTCCTAAGGGTCATAGCGTGATTTAAATAGCCTATAACCATCCTGGGGCTGCAGTCTCGACATTCATAGCGATCGCTTTACGACCGAATTCGGTCACAAAGTCCTGTCACTCCATACATTACCCCTGTCAATCCGGGATTTTGTGACCGGATTCGGTCGTAAAGCGATCGCTATGAATGTCGAGACTACAGGGGCTGGCTACCAAACGCAAAAATAATTTTTGCATAGCTTTAGCTTTTTATTTTGCGCGGAACATAAGTGTTTAGTAAAAAGCTGTTATTTTGAAATTACCAACAGACACTTCAATTTTATTTATTTGTATAACAGAAGGTAAGATAACCTATTCATCTTTTTCTGTTACAATTACAACGGACTCTAAGTAAATACATAATATTAGGTATGATCCAAACGTGATAACTAGTAAAGCTCGTATTTAGTATCGATACTCGTTATACTAACACCTATGTTCCTTGATTGGCACAACCCTAGCAATGGCAGCGATTTTATGAGATAATATGAGTTGTAGGTATGCAACCTTTTTTTGTAGGTATTTCCAGTCCATACTTTTCTATGTCAATGCATGACATTCATTGCAGTCATCCACAGAGTACTTATAACTGACATTCGGATTCTAAAAATGTCTAAACTTTTTTATATGGCCACATTCTAAAATGTAGAATGTTGCCATATAAAAAGTTTCGATTAATTCCCAGGCTCAAACTGATGACAATAAACCATTAATGATGACCAGGACTTGTTCTGATGATGCAGACGAAAGATAGCCGAGAGAGCTCAACCACCATTTACAGCAGCTAAATCGTTTTTGGGCTATTTCATTCATCGTGATGAGAACTCTAGACATAAGTACATATATTGTAGTCTTTGCAGTTTGCTCTAGACTTAGCTGGGGTATGACTGTAATCAAGGATTTGATGATGGAGACGGAAGGCTCTCAAAGGGAACTTTTATTAAAAAGGTGATTTTTCTCTTTTCAGTTTATTTTTTTACAAAATAAGTTAATTTCCCTTTGACAGCATTCCGACAGAAACTAAAAAGAGGAAAAAAAACAATTTATTCAAACTAAGCTCATAAATAAATTAATGAAGTTATTAATTTTGAGACTGCGTCAAACAAACAATCGGTGAAGACCAATCAAGTTGCCATTATTTTACTTGGCGCCTTTTTGTTTGTTTGGCGCCGCGCCGACTCCAACACTAATAGTACAAAAATTTTTTGTTCAAAAGTTTTTCAGAACCACCAACTAACCATAGAGTCTTCAAAACCTCTATCATCATCAAAGCGTCGATCATCGACATATTTTTTATCTCACTCGTTTCTCGCCTGACTCTTTCTTGCTTGAGTGTCTTGAATGTGACATGGCGTCCATCAAGATATATCACGGCCTTCTGTAAAACTGTTTTTAATGACAGTGGTTTCATTTTGCATTTTATTACTGAGGCCGTAATAAATCGTACATTTGCATTGATGGTAATGCATGCAAGGAAACCTCAGCGAATAAGTGATGGGTATGATATGGTTTTGAATGCTTCGGCTTTACAGTCTGTAGATGGCGGTCGCCGATTTGAGTTTTGCTGTAATTTAGGTGAATGTAATAAATATTTTTGTCTGTTTTCAGGTACTTTGAGAAGCATCAGTCCCATCCGTATCAGGTAAGAGCCTTCCTCATGCTGTAAACTGATGCAGGAGCATTTCAAAAGATGATGGTTAAACCTTGCTTGAATTATGTACTCCACTCTACGTAATAATTGATCCCGAGTATTCTTTTCCTGTTTTTATCAACCACATTTGACCTATGGAAACTAATATTATAATTACAAGAGTTTCATAGAGCAAAATATTTCTCTTCAATTCATAATTATTTCTTCATCATTCTTCACATAATCGAATTATAGGTATGTTAAGTAGGTACTTGTAAAGAGGACAATATTCCATCTATTGGACTTTCTTTTATGAAATGACTGTAACAGTATTTTACTTGTGTATTGTAAATAACAATGACAATGACACACCAACATGTAACCTAGCTTGTTTACTTGTTTAAACCAGCAACTAAATGGCTGAATTGGTATCAAATTGATATTTCACTGTATTTTGTGGATGCTCAACTTATAAACAAATATTTTTATGTCCACTGAGCTTTATTGTTATCATTGTTTACCTTCTAGTTGTTTATGCTCACATGCATAAAAAGTAGGTTATCAAAATACCTGGGCAAATATTAGCTTATTACACTTGTACTAAAATTTTATAAAATTAATACTATTGATTCCCTTTTTTAGATAGATAGATAGATTTTAATCATAATACTGAAAATGTGTTTTCTTTGAACAGAAATACAATTCAAAAAGTGAAAGAAGGACAGCCAATGATTATGTCTCTTCTGAAAACCGATACACTCCTCTTCGATCCCCTAATGGTAATGTGTCAGCACATGGTCACAACACACACTCCAGTCAATCAGGCCATGGACACCACCACTACAGTCATGTGGCCGATGACAGAGGATATCCATCATCCAGGAATGCCTACCTGCAGAAGGGTTCTGAAAAGGAGAGAGATAGAGACTACAAATCCTCTAGGAATAAGTATACAGGTAAGATTTCTTTACCTTTCAGATAATACTTCTGTAAAACATATAAGTTCCTTTTTCAAAAGTTGTTTATTAATTAATATTACCAAGTGTATTTTACAATTCATAAATAAAGATTGAGGTTCATAATTTATTTGTAATAATTATAATAAATACACATTGCACAAGTAAATACTGTTGATTGCTTTTACTATGCTCAATGTATGCAGATGCTCTTATTAGTTAAAGATGCTTGCACATTGAATGTTTAAATTTAAGTTAGTATTGGGAAGTTTAAACCTTATAAACTAACATTTTTATCCTTAAGATAAAACAATTTTCTCGTAAATCCAAAACATAATTATGACAGTCTACCCTTTTATTGCATAGAAGTATTGTTTAAGCTGGGCTATTTATATGTTTATTTCAAATATTACCCTTTTTATACGAAACATTCAAGTAATATTTAGTGAATATTTCAGAAATTTTATTGAAAATGACAAAAGCATCGCTGAACATAACTATTGCTTTGTATGTTTGTAAAAAAACTTTAATTCTATTCCAATTATACTTACTATGCCAAATCAAATATGAAAATTAATGATAGTTACTCCCGTAAAATATTAATAATTCCTTTATGCATCTAACTTAAGTTAAAAATTAATATTTTTAACTGAATGTGGCGTTGCTCTGCGATTGAACCACTAGAACAATGATTATTGTGTGACAAAGCGAATGAGAACAACTAATACATGAGTTTATGTACTATCAGATAATACTATGGCAAACAATGATTGAATTGGACAGTTAAATATTTTGAATGTAATTAATCCTGGTTTTATGTAATTTCAGATAGTGTCAGATCACCGAAGGAACGTAGCAAAGACAGTGAAAGAGAAAGAAGTAATCATGAGCGAAATGAACCCGATAAAAAGAATAGGACTAGTGGCATGAACATTAGTGTTAGTAGGAGTAGTAAATATGACAAGAGAAGTGCGCCTTCAGCAAGCGTTTCTTCTGGCCGTGAGTGGTCAGAACATATTAGTTCATCAGGGAAGAAGTATTATTATAACTGTATCAGTGAAGTGTCACAGTGGGAAAAGCCTAGAGAATGGGACTCCAGGAGAACGTCATCCAAAGATTCAACATATTCATCCAGAAGCAGTAAGTTATGATTTATTTGTTTATTATTATTTTCTTGTTTCTAGCCCTTTTTGGCTCACAAATTTGTCTTTTCAGTATATTCAACACATTATTTGACTCTTTTTATCCCCGCAACTGCACTGCACTAATGTAAAGTGCAAATATTATTACATTGTCCAGTTACATTGATTCAATTTCAAATATTTCAGTTGTAGGTAATTTTTCCACCAATCTTAGCAGTACACATAAGTTGTTACAAACATGATTAATCCAAGTTCAAAATTTTGTTGAGATTGTATCAAGTTAATGTAATACTGGAATTCTCAGTTTATTTTTGTATAAAAACTCTTTAGTCAGTAACTATAAAAGAGTTTTTACAAATAAAGTTTTAAAAAAAAAAACTAGAAAACAAATCATGATGATGATGGCATCGAGAAAGGTCTTTTATTTTAAAGCCCTATTTACACTTATGTTTCTTACCTGTGATACAATAGAGTTTAAGCAATTTAAGACTTGAATTGAATCACATAATAGTACAGATGGTGCAACTTTTATTGTAACTTCAATTAATGCCAATGAGCAAGGCACAGGCAATTAAATTGCACCATGTAAAACAGGCTTAAGGGTTTATTTCATACTCGGCCTTCATAAAATTCTAGTATTAAAATTTTATGAAGGCCGAGTTTAAAAAAACATGTAAACTGTGCTGCAAATTCTCATTTATGTCAAAATTTTTTTAGTACCAAAATTCCTCAGATGGCATTTTTACCATCTCTAGCCAAAATTTGTTGAGGTAGCCATCAAAGGCATGGCCATACTAATTTGCTTGGGTTACACTGGTCTGTCCAGGACAGTTTCTTATCAAGCATGACTGAGGGTTTTTCCGCCAAAAATGTTTACAGCAGACATAGAGAATATATTTTTGGTATTTTATTATTTTATGGCCACAAATCGCACAAGAGAGTGATGTTTGAAAGGAAAAACAAGGGGATCAAATAATATTATATACTAGGTCAATGCCATATGCTATGCTGTTCACATGTATTATAAAATAAAACAAGCTTCAAAATTAATGTCAATGAATTTTTACTTCAAAAAGATTTAGATTCAATCTTAAAAAAGAAAGTATACCACACTCACACACAAACTCCAACGGGCTAGTTTAACCCGACTACAACACACAAACACTCTTCACAATGAACAATTAAACCTGCACAAAAATATGTAAACACATCAGAATTATTACACAATTAAAAATACTTTGTTAAGCATGTCATTCCAACTAATACAGGGTTTTCTTAGTTTGAAGGACAGGGATTATTACATAACTGTCATAGCCATACCCATCTATTAAAGAAACAACGCTGATGTGACCAAGGTTAAGTTGTTTTGGTAAATAAGTGATTACTTACTAATCTTTGAGGGCTTTTAAAATTGTATTTGACTTAGAGTGAAAGTAGTTACCGCATTTTATATGTACTTCCTAGAACATCGACCGCGACTTCGTCTGCGTCGATTCGTATTTTACCCAATAAAATTCTACCCCATTAAAAGGTAGTTTTAGAAAATGAATGATTATGATCTTTAATATTTATTTACATTTACATTCGAGGCAATTTTAAAGAAAATTGATCAAAGGAAAAATATATTTTATATGAATTTTCAAAATTGTATCATTTCAGATTATTTTCGTCATTTAATACTTAGTTTGTGTTTACCAAGTTTTAAGTCAGGCCATGGGTAGTAAAATTCTTCCCTAAAACCGAAGTACTTAACACTTTTTTGTCTCATTAGGGGTCGATTTAGAAATACCCATCTTTCATTTTTTTCCTGTCAAAAGTATGAGTTTCGAGTTAATCGGCCGCACTGAGGGATTTTGAAAAATAAATAATGACCAACTATAAAAAAGTATAATTTATTTTAGAATTTTTTCCTGCCAAATTGGAAGTTTCTAAACTCAAGGAATAAAAAATTTCATACAGACAAAAGTCTCCCTTTTCACCCACCTTAATGATCGAATTTCCAAAACCCCTTTTTAGTGCTTGCCTACATTGTAAAAGAAACCCTTGTGCAAAATTTCATGTTCCACTTCCTAGTCTCAGTAGTTATGGCTGGTATGTGTTTATTTCAGTCAGTCAGTTTCTTAGCCAGCCAGTATACGAAGGCGGAGTGATAAGTCTGGTAAAAATTAAACAAGGAGTCAATTTTGTTTAATTATTATTATTTATTTTTCAACATAGTTTCCTTGTAACTCAATGCACTTCATCCAGCGTTTCTCTAGCTTTTCGATCCCTTCCATAAAGTACGACTTAGGTAACCCTTCGAAATAGGCAGTGGTTTCGTGCATGATCTCTTCGTTGCAGCCAAATCTTTTCCCACCAAGCCACTTTTTTAAATTTGGAAACAGAAAATAGTCGCAAGGGGTTAAATCTGGCGAATACGGTGAGTGAGAAAGCAACTCATAGCGCAACTCATGATGTTTGGCCATGGCAATCGCGCAGGTGTACACTCGTGCGTTGTCTTGTTGGAAGAGGATTTTCTTCTTAGCCAAATGCGGTCGCTTCTTAGCCAAATTTTGTCAAATTGGTCCAATAAAATGGCATAATATGCGCCATTAATCGTTTTATCCTTCTCTAGGTAGTCAATATGGATTACAACACATACATCCCAAAAAACTGTAGCCATCACTTTATTGGCCGATAAAACTGTTTTGGCCTTCTTTGGAGCTGTTCGCCGGTAGCAATCCACTGTTTCGATTGTTGCTTGGTTTCTGGGGTATGGTGGTGGATCCATGTTTCGTCTACTGTTATAAAACGATGCAAAAATTCGGTTTTATCCCGTTGAAACAACGCCAAACCGGCCTCCGAAGTGGTCACACGCATCCGTTTTTGATCAACAGTCTGTAAACGCGGCACCCATCGCGCGGATCGCTTCTTCATATCTAAATGTTGGTGTAAGATATTGCGAACACGTTCGTCTGAGATGCCTACTATCTCGACTATCTCCCTCACTTTTACTCTTCGGTCGTTCAACACTATATCGTGTAATTTAGCGATCATCTCTGGAGTAGTGACCTCAACTGGGCATCCTGGAGGCACATCATCACTTGTGCTTGTACGACCACACCGAAAATCCTTGAACCACTTATGAATCATTTTAATCGATAGAGCAGAGGCCGCATAATATTTATCAAGTTTTTGTTTCGTTTCCGTTATAGTTTTTTAGCGCAAAAAATAATGTTTAATCACGACACGAAATTCACTTTTCTCCATCTTTGCAAAAACGTGTTCAGTTGTTTTTCTTTAATGGCTGTGAAAAAAAAAAGAGGTATGTTAGAAAATATATTTTTGTGATGCATCTTTTCTTCTCATTAACAACCAAATGGAGTTGTACTCATTGAATGCACATTGTAGCTTCAATCTACATATAAAGAAAAAGGAGAATGCACTACCATTATTCAATAAAGGTTGAACCTTGTTCATCTTGACCAATAAACTGCCTGTGTAGGGATGTGCTACTGCAAATTGCTATTATATCATCATAAACGTTGAGTATTTTTGTTTGTGGATGATTGTAAGATGCTATAATAATTTATCCCTCAATAGCCTTGTTGAGGTTCTAGAGGGATGTACATGCACAAAGAATGCTTAAGAAAATAATGTACAGATTACTTCGATAATTAATTTCTAATTTCACATAGTTCTTGTTTTCATCTACTTATTTCTTATGCTAACTTATGCCATTTGGAGAGAGTCCTACTCCCATCATAGACAAGCTTTACAACATGGTTGGATATTCTTTAATACAAACCCCTTTATTCATAAACGTAAAGTTAGGAGGATTAGCAACTGTTTAGCCATACATTTTTGACGTTTGAACGTCATTTAACTTAAATCATCGTTTATAAATAAACCCCAGTGTGTTTAGGAGTTTATTTCTGATGAATATAAAGGTATTATTAAAACACTAGAATTTCCCGAAAAATAACTAAGTACTGCCACTTAATCACAATGTTAATCACCTTTATCAACTAATGGGGAATTTATTTTACTTATGTCTGGTCACTAATGTTTGTTAATATTGTTAATAATGGATACAGTATATCACTATTGTTAAGAATAACATGACATGGTATGACATGAGTATGCAAAGTGATGGTGGGCTTCACTCCCCGGGATACGCCGACGTACATTTAAACATCACCACTCGTACCTATAGGCGATTATCACACAGCCACGCATTACACTGCATGTTGCGTGTCAACGCACCTACGCGCGTCCTTGCGGGAGTGCAGATCTGCATCATCGTGCGGGTTTTTGTCGATTCCTGGCGGCTCTCTCTCATTTCATTCAAAGCCGTTCACGCCCATCCAAAATCACGGACGGCACTGCGAGACTCGGTGTGCCCTACCTTGCGTCTCGACCCGCACCCACACGCCTGTGCGTATGTTTCTCCGCTTGTAGGCGCGTGATCTGAATGAACGCGCATGGATGCATTTTCTGTGTTGAACTGTGCGTGTTTTCTATACAAACGGAGATACTTACAAGCAACGTTAAAACACGCATTCACGCGCTACGCTGCGTGGTGCGTGGCAGTGTGTTAATCGCCATATGCTATTTTAATGCAGGGTGCATTATCTGTTCAATGGCCAATAAGGATGCACAATGATTGCGAGTTGCTTGTCGATAAACGCAACGCGAACAGGTACCGGCTCGCTCGTGATACCCGAGTACCCGCTAAATGGCATATCAATAATGTAGTTGTAAGGCACAATTAATTCTTTTTTAAATAAACATTGTTTTACAACAAGTAGCGTCTATTAAGGCTTATTTTTTGTAGCTTTACCTTAGTAGCGATGCTACTGGCGTGCAGTGAGACGTGTGTCGAGTGGCTTAAAATAATAATCATTAAAAAATGTTCAGCTGCCCTAGAATCTATATTTAATTGTCATAACATTTACCTAGTTAGCCTGTTAACATTTATCATGCACTTCGTCTAAGCTGATCTTCAGCATAGTGGGGGCTACTCTATGATCATTATGGAATTTTAGCTAGGTATGTTTTACAATCAGCAAAATAAATATTTATTTATTGAATAGATATTTATTTACATTTTATCGAACTAACACTAATATATACTATATACAATTATACACTATGTAACAAAAACCCTGTTGTTCCAAGTAGGGACGTTTTCAGAATCGATATCCGATGGTAATTACGTAAGTCAATTAAAAAAATATTGAAAAAAAAAAATCAAAATTAATATTTTATAATAAATATTTGAAAAGTAACACTGATTGCTCACCCCTGCAAAGAGAAATAGGTAGCAACCGGTCGCTTTGTCGCCGCCCGCCGCGCCGCACACTACCGTACTACACTAAGGTCATGAACTCGTCACGTGTCGTTCACATCACTCAGCTGTTTGACTGATAGATAACACTTAGGGAACGTTAGTTTGAATTTTTCAAAAAGTTGCCTTATCAAGTTTGACGATTGATAATTACAATAAACACATAACCAGGCCTCCGTCACTCCATGTACTTGCACGTTATAATTACCTACCGCCCGGCCGAGCGGTCCGGGCCGTTTGCGGCCCAAATTCAGTGCTGTGGGATCGCGCCAAAGAGTATAATAATAATACGGGAATCGCGCGGTGTGAAGCAATCACAACTGTACGTTTGAGTATTTAGGCACATTTTAGCATGCAGCGGTTGCTGACGAGACGGAGTAGGCTTTTATAGCAGTAGTTAATTTTCTACTAAGTGAAGTATCTGTTACGTAGTAACTATTTAGTCATTTGTGGACATAACTAACACTTTAAAATTAATTTGTTTACCCACAAAGCACGTACTTCCGTAGGGTCTTCTTCAAACATCACGAGGATTTCTTCCTCAATGTCATGGTCTCGAGTCCTCGGTTATCCTGCGATACGATGTTGGTCTCGACCGTGCACAGACCCAATGTTGAACGTCCGTATGTGGAGACGTTGGGAAGCCATAGTCGACGCAAAGTTATGTTCCTTGGAGTTGCGAAACGTTCTTGCTACACTACAATATTCCTCATTTGAATAAGACATTTTGGAAAAAACGCACACACAGAATTCACTCACAAAATCACAATAATTTGGTTCTTTTTCTGTCAACGTACGATACATCCGTCCGGACGTAAGTTGCGCGGGCGACTGAGGGACAGTGAGGGGGACAATCGGCTAGTGGCGGTCGTACTCAAAGGGAGTTTGTGCGTGCCGCCTGCTTTGTGTTTTGGCGGTTGGCGCCAACCTGTCTAGCTATCGCGAATCAAAGGGGCCGCCGCCGGCGGCGGCAATCTTTATCGACCGTAGGCATCCATTAGTACTTGTAAATTCAGATGTTATAAACATTTTGTAACAATGCATCGAATTTAAAAACTATCTGATTATGGACAATGTTCGGCCACCATTGTTTTTTTTTTAATTATAACTTCAATAATGGTAAGCCTATAGGTATATATATACGCTCCTACAAGGAACAACAGGGTTTTTGTTACATAGTGTATAAGTACAAGTATATAATACGAAAAAATATACAAAAAGGCAGGAGCTCATTGGGTATCAAAAAATTCGTCCGCATCACTGTCAATGGGGTAGGTGCCCAAAAGGCTGGCAGCATAATAAATATAATTAATTTATAATATAGCTCATTAGGATCAAAATGTAATTGATCATATCAATGCGGTGTAGTTTTATTGTAATTTCACCGGTTAGTATGACTTAAATACGACCACTAAAGCAGTTAAAATTTAAGTGGAGGCCATTTTAAAGTGGATTTGTTTTTGTTCAACAGACATGAGACTGTTTAACTCAGGTAAATTAATGTCAGGGATTGTAGCAGTACAATATTCACAGTCATTAAATGATTTGGTCATTTTATTAACGAATCTGTGAACCTCATTAATTGTTCTGTATCGATGTATAATTATAATGATTATAACAACCTTCCCATTGAACTCCTAAAGCAATTTATTTTTTACTAGCCGTAAATTTCCCACTGCCGGGCAAAGGCCTCCCTATTCTCTTTCCACCTCTCTCTAAAATTACTAGTTAATAATAATAATTTTGTTTCTATCGAACTGGAGCAATGCGGCTGTCGTACTGAGCGTGGTGATTATTTTTTTCGCATACAGTTGACGCGACGAGAGAGCAGTGCGAGGCCCGTACATCGCACGGTCGGCATCAGTACGGCGATGTCAACCCAGGCGGTGTCTCCGGTGCGGTGGCAGACCGGCACCACCCGTCTGAATTGAAAGCGCCCTATGACATGCACTTGACCGGTATTTTTATTGTTTTTCCTTGTTTGATAATTATTTCAATGTCAGATTTGATCTTACAAAACGAAGTCGATATAATTATCCATGAATGAAAACCAACCCTCATAAATTATCCCACTACGGATTCCGTATTTAAGGTTATGTAACTTAAGCGCACCCACCACGTATCAATTTTTTTTTTTTTAAACTGGCGCTATGATTATCACTAGAGACGTTCAAGCAATAGGAACAAAACGCCCTATGTCTCAACTGTCTCTAATTTCACTAACACCCTTATGAATCGGAACACAGCTAAGCGTCTAAGCGCCATACATTATATTAACAATATAACCTGATCAAAACCAGTCCAATGGACTTGGTTTTAAATTAAAGCATTAAAAAAAATACTGGTATTTATGTTGTTTAGGTCGGGATAAGAGATCAAGTTCCAGATCGGGTAGGAGAGAAGCTGAAAAATCTAGTAAAAGAACGAATAGTGCCTCCGAGAGGTACTGGAGTAGCAGTAGAGATGAAGAAGTGCATGATCGAACCAGACCAAAACATTCGGCGACTCCACACGATGGGAAAGGTGAAACATTCTTTTAAATTTATGATAAACCGTCCCGTGTACAGACGCCAGCATATCAAGCTATGTACTACAATCTGTCAAATTTATTTAATAGATTTTCTACTTTATCTTTAAGGTACAAGGTTGATTGGGAAAATTTGACAGTTTCGGGTAGCTCGAACTGCTGGCGTCTGAACAAAGGGCCCTGTACTACACGTTTGTATTTGTAACATCTATAAGTACTTTGTTTATAAATGTCTTTGTTAACCGTCTTTTTTTTCAATAGATGGCCAGTCATTACAAGACATGGATATCTCTCCGGATAGGAGTACGCCACTCTCTGAGAATTCGTATGGAGCAAGAGAAGCAAATGCTGCCATACGGAATAACGCAGAGAATAATGCAGTTCCGCCTGTTGTTGTACTCGATAACTCGAATCAACCGGTATGTTTCTTCTACCTAGTGTTACTGTTGAATTTACATATCAAGTCCCTATATCTATTTTGATTATTTTTCGAATGTTACAGAGTGGGTCGTTACTAGCAGCGGCGTTACCGCGGATTGTGGCAGTTCAGCCGCCGGTGACGATACCGCCTGTCAATAATAACGGCGCGACGGCATCGCCCATCTGCGATGGTAACCGCAGCGGTTCGGGCACGCCGCACCGCGACCCGGGACCACCCACGCCGACACACTCGGAGAACACAGACCCACATGCACCACCACTACACTTAGACACAGCGTTACCTAGAAAAAGTAAGTCCTCAGGATTCATTGTTTCTTGTGACATTATTATGTCTTATCACATAACATTAATCTTGAAACAAATGATGAAAATGCAAATTTTACACTCACGAGCATAAATATGACACATAATCAGGCTATAATGTTCCCACTGCTGGGACACAGGCTTCCTCTTAATTTTTACAAAAAAATTATAATGTGTTTCCACATCTGGCTCTGATCACCTGCATGCGATCAGGCATGCTCTGAATGATGTTCTTATTGTTTACTTGGGGAATTTCGTCCCAGGCAGCTACTAGAGCGGTTTTCAAAGCATGGAGAGTCTCACGGAGAATTGAGCTTTTTAAGCGCTTTTTGTAGGATTTAGGTCTGGGCTTCTTGCTGGCCACTTCAATTTGGCCATTCTAGCCTCTGAGAGGTTTATCCACGGAATGTGCTGTGTGCGGGCGGGCGGGCATTATCTTGCATTAAAAGAAATTCCTCACTACCAATCAACCCCATGTATGTGAAACAGGTTTTTGGATGATCTTTTCAACGTAACGCACTGCTGCAATGACCTTCAACTATGGCCAACCCTGTGAGAGCGTCCGAACTGATTCCTCCCCAAATCATAACAGACCCACCATGAAAACTGACTGTTTGCCTGGTAGTGATTGGCAGAAACTGCTCTCCGCGCCTTCCCAGCACCCGTTCGCGGCAGTCTGGAGTTCGAATTGCCACTCTGCATTTATCTGTCCAAAGAACTTGAGAACAATTTGCGTGTTCGCGAGCACACCGAAGTCGAGCTACACGGTGGTGCCGGAGGAGTTCTGAACCAGGAACTGGTCTTTAAGCATGCAGGTCCCGTCCCTCTATTCTTCTTCTAATTGTCTGCTCACTTACGTTGACCCCTCTGGCCGCTTGTAGGCGTTGCCGTATCTCAATTACCGAACAACCAATTCCTTTAAAATTGCGAGAGTAATAACTTGGTCATAATGCTGAAGTGCGCCTAATTCCTGGTGTCCTCGAGTGACCAGTCTGATCGTGCCTGCTTAATGCGTACGTGAGAGTGGTACGTGGTACATTTGAAGCTGCAGCGATTTCTCGTTACGTTCGCCCTTGATTCCGAACAGCTTGAGCGACTTATGAGTTGAAGTAGGAGGCCATATTTTTTATTCTCGAAGCAGAAACAAGTGCAGATTAATTAATAAAATAAAATAATAGACTTCCCAGCCTCACGTACGGAGCGCAAACATTTTCTCTAACAAAGCGTTAAAATTCCGCACTGGGAGTCTGCCAACAGGCTATGGAACGAAATAGACTAGGTGTCAAACTCACAGACCGCATTAGGACCTCATCTATATTTCGTTCCAAAACACAAATAGCGAATGCTGGCCTCACATCTACTGACCTAAAGTAGAACTGGGCTGGCCACATTGTCGCATGTGTGTGTGGGATCCACTGAGTGGTGCGTTTCGCGCATTGCTACTCCAGCAATGCGCGAAACGCACCACTCAGTGGATCCCAACTGGCAGGAAACGACTGCGCGGCAGGCCAAGGAAGAACTGGTGGGATGAGCTGGACTCCTTCGTGAAGGATTGGGGTCCACAATCGCAGTAGACCGGGAAAAGTGGAAAGAGGGAAGGGGAGGCCTTTGCCCTACAGTGGCTTATAATAATAATAAAATAGAACACAGGCTTATAATAATAATAATAAAATAGAACACAGGCTTATAATAATAATAAAATAGACTTTAAATGCATGCCCATTTTAATATTAAACTTTGACTTACCCGGTCTTCTATGCGTTCCAGCAACGAATTGAACAGTGTCACCAGTGAAAGTAACATTCTCTGAAATCTATAACACTGATAATCCATTTATTTTATGTAAAGAGCAATTTAAATTATTCTATGATCTATGCTTTCCTCGTAGACTAATTAAAATACCAACGACTAAAAAAACAAAATGGATATCGCGAGGTCTTAAATTATGTAGTACTAGCTGACCCGGCAAACATTGTTTTGCCATTTAAATTATTTCTAGCTGCCCGGCGCTACTTCGTTCGCGTGGTGTCCTACCCCCTACCCTACCCCTACTCTACTCCTACCCTACTCCTATAAGTAAATAAAAAATAAATAAAAAGTATCCTATGTCCATTCTCCTGGTTCTAAGCACCAATTTTCAGCCAAATCGGTTCAGCCGTTCTTGAGTTATAAATAGTGTAACTAACACGACTTTCTTATATGTAATATATAGATAAAGAAAAGGCAGCAATTGTGGACATCTAGACTCAAACCTACACAAATAAATAAAATATTCCAATTACACAAAATTATACAAAAAAAATATTAAACTAAGCGATCTCAAAATAACTACAATATTAAAACTTCTGACAATAAAAACAAAACTCATTGCATATTATTATTTAGATTTTTATTATTTAGATTATGGTGAGACCGTACGCAAAATACGCGCATTGTCGTGGAGTTGCGGACACCAGCCCGTTTTACCTATATTATTATTTAACTTTTGAATTTAACAATGATGTGGTCTTCAATGACAAAACCTGACATCCTCTGACTAAACATCTGCTTGCTGTATCGTCAGATACTTTTCACCGTCTGTCTATCAACTACTCATCTAGAAAAATCCAACGGGTCCATACATACATTTATAATTTCAGTAGCCCAGCAACAGAGTTGTCCGCCAACTTATAAAATGCTTGGTTGTATAGTGTGCGCTATAAGCTTTAAATTTCGTTTCATTCAGTTGAAGTATGAGGGGCGGTATTTTATTTCAACATTTTAAACAGTACCCAATGAAAGAAGTCTGCTTTAGCCAGACTGAAAATTGATTGAACTACAATTAGTTCAACCAATGTTCAGACTGGCTAAAGCATCAATAATTTCAAGGAGATGTTGTATGAAGTAATTTAGAAATACGGACCAATGTCCGTGTCCGTGTTGTGTTGTAACATCTCCTTGAAATTATTGATATAATTGTTTGATTTAAACACTACGAATTTATAGCAAATATTTCCAAAGACAGATATTTATAACAGTATGAAAATGAAGTATGTTTGCGTTTCAGTGGAATGCCTAGGAAGTTATTCGCAAGTTGTGGGTGGGACACTCCACCACGCACCTCCGATGCTGACGCCGTCGCTCGTGAACTACGTGCGCTCAGACCTGATGTCACACGTTACTGGCTGGCCTGCAGATATCCTAGAGAAGCAGGTAACTTGAAACTTTCCCACGCTTACTACATCACTGCGACCACGTTCTTCCTGACGGCCGCCATCAGTCGAGGGAGTCGTCCAAGCTCCGAAGTTTCGACCGTTGGGATTGTAAGTTGTTCGGCAAGACAAAACACGCCAGGACTTGTCCACCACCTCCGAAATAGCCAGCCGACGCTAGTTTTTTGTCTTATGTTTGTTATGGTCCGAAATTTTCGGTGGACTCACGATCACCGTCACGTTGTGGTAAACTCTGTCCGAAATAATCGTTCGTTCGATTCTTGGATGACAGTGGTGGTGGTGGACAAACGTCCTAACGTTTTGGCAGTTTAATCCTATCACTTATCTATACTTACCATGTGATAGTAATTTTTCCATATGAATGTGGATGGTGATAAGAAAAGGACTAGACCACGCGAGGGACCACGACCAGCGGCGACGGCCTACAGATCTGTGATGACAAAGAGGATGATGATGATCTTTCTTTCTGTTGTGCCAGGCAAATAAGTTCACTGAGGAAGCATATCAGCTGGGTTGCCTGCAATGCACGCGGGTATCCGCTGAGCTCAAGTGCTCTCGGTCACTTGTACGCCACACAGAAATTCGGGCCACGTTACAGGAACAAAAGTAAGTACACTTAAATTATATTAAGAGATGACAGATACTTGTAGCAATAAACACAGCGAGTTTTTATAGCGGTACAAACGAGCCACTGCATCTCTTGCACTATCTGCAAAGCAAACATTAATGTATGTAAAAAGACGCCATTTTTACCCGTCCTTAGACTATTGCTGTATACTCAACGAAAACGTCGATACTTATTATTTAGATTATCATAAAACCTCATTATTATTGTTTTCAATTATTGCAACATAATTCATAACAATCAGTAAGTTCAGTACTGATTGTTCTACAATTGTTTTAAGTCTACTACTAAATCCTACGATTTTTATTTCCGAAATACCAGTTTGGTCCCTCAGTTCACACGCACATTATGAATTCAGCAATTTTAATTGTCATCCTAATTATATCTCTTTAAACGTGGGATAGTACCACTGGTGATAGTACCATGTCTACACATGGTGCCGTTTGTAGTTTGATATGAGCACCGCAGCGCACGATAGAACTATATATATCAATATATCGCAGCGCAGCGCAGCTTAGCCTGATGTTGATTAGTCTTGTTTTTCATGACGAGTGTGTAATGTGCCCTACAGAATAATGTACCTGCGGCAGCAGATCTCACGGCTAGAGGAGCTCAAGTCGCAGAACTCGTTCATGTCGGAAGACTAGGGCACGGGGCGGGGACGCCGCGCCCTCCCGCCGCTCTCCTCGCGCCCCCCGCGCCCCTTGCTCCGCTGCCTCACCCGCGCGCTGCATTTCCCGCCCTCCCGGGGGAACTTTCACATGTCAATGCTAAACATTGTTCATTCCGTTCACTTTCTATGTAATTTAGATCGAATGATTACTCTTGTGTTGTGTGATTTGATGTTTAAACTTATAAGCAGGATTTTTCAATTTGCATGTAATTCGGATATTTCAATCGAAGTTCAAAATTAATTCGGCTTCAATTTGATTTGTATCGAGATGTTGGTTAATCAATATAATTATGTAATTGTAATACAAAGGAAGTATGTTTTGATGAAACTATTGTTTATGTAGATAGGTTAAGTAGGTACGACTGGACAAACGACGCAGCGCGCGTCCAGAAGCTGAGATCATAATTATTATAATAATGTCTTTCTTCGCATAAATTTAACAAACTACACTTATTTTTCAAAAGTAATTCAACAACTTTGATTCTCAAGTTTTCTATCAGTAACGAAAATCTTAATACAAATAATTAATAGTATATTGTATTATTCGTTGATTCATTCTTAGATTATAAATGATAATTTGTCAATGTAAGGGTACTACAGTCTTTTGTAATGTGTTTACTGTAAAAAATAAATTATTGAATAATGTATTTGGTAGAGAATGATTTCAATAGTTCATTCGCATCGTCGTGACATAGGATGTCGCGTTTAGTGGGCACTTAGCGAAACTTGCGCGGGCTCGGCACAGTCGTCACAGACACGGCGCCGCACTGAGCTTGTCGCTGCTGCTGTTCAGTTCTGACCAACAAACGTTTATAGAACCCAAGTATTTTTAGTTAAATTACCAAACTGACTTTCAAGCCGTAATGATTGAATTAATTTAAAACTTTAATAATTTTAGTTAGACAAGTAACATCGCAAGCTTTGAATTTGAAAGTGCAACACACAGTGAAGTGAATGGATACATATTTATTCACTCATGAGTAACATAGTGAATCGTTATTTAGGCAAAAACAAACTCCGGTCTAGGTCTTTTTATTTTTCTAATATTATAGGGCTATTAAATTATGTTTGAACTGCTGAAATTAAAACACCAATGCATAAATACAAAGGAAATACTACTGTGATATTCATTATTTCACATGTTTAATAGAAGTTGACATTTTTATGTATAAAAGGCCTGTGTGGAGCTGTAATTAGGTGCACTCTGTTTATAAATCACTTAATTTATATTTTTAGGGCTTCTGAAATCAGGTCTCTGACAAATTCTAATAGAAACCCGGAGCGTCGTACTTCAGCCGTCGTCTTTTTACTGTATTTTAGTGTTAACTAGGGACCTGTCAAATCGCCCGCCGTAAACTTAGGATAGTAATATTTGAAGTTAATATATTAAGCGACTTTGGAACGTCGCCGTCGCCTCCACGCAGGACTTAATTTAGAAAAAAAAAAAAAAATCTTTACCACATTCTGTCAGAGCTTGCGCATGCAGCACGCAGTCAATCGTCTCGCGTTTTTTCATAGAAACCCGTATTGAAGGGACGGACGGCACGCGGAACGCTTGACCGCCACTCTATGCAAGCTCTTTTATCATTGTGACAATTTAAGTATGATAATTGATAATATTGAACCGGAATAAATAAATCAGTTTCTGATAATTTTATTATGTGTATTAATTACTTTGCATCCAATAGAAAATCCTTATAAAAGGCTGAAGTTACCAAATGAACTGGTTTTAATATTAGAGTTGTTTCTGGCAACAGCCAGCCGTGACCATTAGACATTTTTGTATTACGGAACATTTCGGCGAGCGGTAACTCCATCACATGGCGAGATGTTCTGTTTTCACGATGGCGCTTTAGAAATAAAACAAAATAGATACTATGTACCTATGTTTGTTTGTAATCGTTTATAAGATACCTACAACGTAACACACACACACACTACATTATCATATTGCACAGATACATAATCTCAAGAAAACCATGATTATCGACCGATGTAGGTACAACAATAAGTATAAAAATAAAATTGTATAAGAATGGAATAACGAAAACAGGAATATACAATACCTATACCTGCACCCTAATTGCGTAAAACACGATCAATCGGAATCTGTTTCATTTTGACAGTTCAACAACATTCATTGCGTTATTTACGTTGTTGAGCAGACACACATGACACATTTTTTTGAACATATGAAACAATGGATTAGTAATATCCTCTTAAACGATTCAGATTGAGATTGTTGTGTGTTACGCAATTAGGGTGCCGCTTCCTCTGAAGCCGGAGTTCCCTTTGTTTAATAAAGGCGAATTTCAAACAATATTTAGAATGTAGCGCCGTTGCGCCCGCCTCCTACTATAGCGAAATACACCGGTTACTAGAATACCTACCTTCTTGCATTAAGTCGCATTGAACCTCAATTAACAAATCAAATATACATACATACCACACGATGACATCTAAAATATAATAACAATTATGAACATCCCCTCATGCAATGAAAATACACACTCCCTGATCTCTAACTGATTATGGATGCTGCTTGCTTAGATAATATAAATATTAGAAAGTTTCAATCAGTGATCTGTGTGAGTAGAGCTGTGCCCCGTATTATCCAAAAGCTTTGTGTTTTCTTCGTTGGCAATAGTACGGGCAGGACAAAGTTGGTGCTGTGTCCAGTTGTAGACAACGTACCCGCTCGTTCTGACGTCTTGTATAACGGTGCTTCATATCGAGGATCAGGCTTGGGCAGTGTCAGCACAGGCTTGAACCATACCACCGGCAATGGAGGATTCATCTGGCCTGTCGCACAGAACACTCGCATAAGGTATTGATTCGTAAGATTAGGTACAGTAGCCACCACTAATGTTTAAGTTAATATACGGCAAATGCGAACCAACAGACGTACTTTATTTTGCTCTCATGTTCATGTAGCTTTTTAGCCAGTAAACGATTTAATTTTGATAAAAATAGGAAAAATATTGTATAAATATACTCGTATGCCACAGATCTATTTTTAAGGCAATAAACTTTCTCTTGTTTAATTTTCATTCGTTTCTGTCGAGTTATATTTATTTCAATATCTCTGATTTAATCCCAAATTTGATCTGGGCATTGGGACTGCCAGCAGAGCTTACTGACCTGGGAGAGCATCTACAAGGAGAGATGTCTTCATGTCCCAGCGCCCGGCGTCAATAAATAAACCATGAATGTTTACACCGTCTTCTGGTCGTTCTAAGAAGTCGTAAACATTGGGCCCCTCCTCACCCTGAAAGACAACAGGAAAATTATAAGTCAACTGTTAATAATTATAATACATAAATACTTAAATACCTAGGTATACTTATTATAAATAATAATAACAACATTGGAACTTAGACGGGCAGACCCGATTCAAATCCCCATACAAAATACTAATACACGCACCTTCTTCCTAGTATTTTGCTTGAAAACGTCTTCTTGCGACAGGAACATTGGCAAGGGAAAGAAGTCAAACATGAGTGCGTCGATGGGCACGCGGTAGCGGCGCGCGTACGACTGCAGCGAGCCCGTGAGCAGACCTTGTGGGAAGAACAGCCCCGACACCCAGCTGCTCGGCTGGAGACCTTCCACCAACCATTTCTAAAACAAATCCAAATGTCTAGTTAGATTTGTGCTTGGATTTAACCGTGTTAAAAAATAATGAATTGTAAGAGAGTTGTGAGTAGGGAGGTATACCCATTATATTTTTCAAGGATTTCATATTTGACCTATGTATGTTTTGAAATGGTTCATCATCATCATCATCCATAGCTCGCCTTCACCCACTGCTGAGCATGGGCCTGTCGGACGACCGACACTTCGTGTTCCAGTCCTTGGACACCACTCGGTCACCTTACTCCACGTGTTATCAATGCGCCTTGCCAGGTGTCCTGCCCAACACCTCTCTGAGCAACTTGCCTGAAAACAGCCTCCTGCGTGCGCCTCTACGTCTCAGCGCGTACGTCATGATGGGCAGTACACACTGGTTATAGAGGCGGGACTCACATAGAATTCTGGCTGCTTTCAGTGTCTTCCAACATGCTAAATGCGTATTCTTGTTTTGTTTGTTGATGCTCTTTGCCAAATGAAAGATATGGCCAAGATAGACAGGTAGGTACTGGTCAACCATCTCCAACATTTCATTTCCGATAGCAACAGAAGGATTTGAATAGTTGAAGATTATTGCCTGATTATCCTGAGGTCAGTCCAGCATCATAATGACTTTGAAGCATCTGCAAATCTTAAGTGGGACAGGTAGGCACCATTGGTGTTAACAACGCAATAGTCCCAATCTAAACGATATCTTCTAGGACTGCTGTGAAAAGTTGAAAGGGTGTCGCCCTTGTCTCACTCCCCGTTAGATCGGTACGCGTTTAGATAGGGTATGAAATGAATGAAGAGAACATTGAAATGGTAACCTCCATGAAATCAATCCTCAAAGTGAGATCGAATATCCAACTGCCAAGTGACTTCAACGAGTTGTACCCTTTTTTATGCCACATATTGGGAACTCTGTTGTTTATGAAAGCTGTGAAAACTTCTTCGAAAGCTTCCGACATTACCACAATACCCTGAAATAAACAAACAAATTAGAATTTAAGCTCAGGAAAAACACAGATTGATAATAAATAATATTAAGCTTATGTTTTGATACCTTCCACACAAAAAAAAAAGCATAAGGGTCGTTACAGACACGACCAGAGAAGATTGGTAAATAGGGACCTATGTAGATAGGTATACCAGAAATGTTCGGTCTGCCGTTTCAAAGGTTATTAAGAAAGTTATTATGGTGGCCATGCCAGGATGAGCGTTCGTCCTGGCATGGCCACCATAATAACTTTCTGCAAAACCACAAGTTCTTTTAAAAATTATGGTTAGGTATTTAATTCCAGTAGTAGTAATCAATCGGCATTAGTCACACTCGTCACACAAAATCTCGCACGACAGCGACTGAGCTGTGCCTGCCTGCGAGCCGGACAGCAGCTCAAGGCAGGCAAGGCAATGACCGTACCATAGGAAACAATGTCTAGTTCAAACTTTAAAGTCCTCATAATTGCTAAAAAACATGAACTTACTTTGATTGCTTTTTGAAGCTCATTGAGTGAAAAGTGCAGTAGTGTTAGCAGCATGTTGAACCTGTCAGTTTCATGTATCAGCACAGTGGTCAGTGAATGGAGCTGCCCCATAGCGTCGGGTATCATAAGGTCAGGATTGATGAGAGTTTTGTCGATGCGTTTCGCGATCCTGGCTCGCGTCTGGTCACAAACTCGCCAGACGATCTGGTCGGGCGTGTCACCGCCTCCTCCACCTCCAGAGCGCGGCTGCACGTCAACTATTGTTTGAATTAAAGTAACCGTTTCTTTGTTCTGTGGGAAAGAGAATACTTTTGAAGTACATTTTTAAATCACATTACTAAGTTATTGTAAGTATAGTCGACCTCGTAATTTATTTACCACTTATCAGAATTTGTCGTTTTTTGAGATACAAATGACATTCAGCCATGGTAAAGCGATTTCGAGGTCCTATACCTATGTACAGACGCCAGCACATCAAGCTACTACAATCTGTCATATTTATTTAATAGATTTTCAACTTTATCGCTAAAGCATTAGGTTCAAAGTTGATTGGGAAAATTTGACAGTTTCGGGTAGCTTGACCTGCTGGCGTCTGTACATAAGCTACGGTTTCCTAGAAGAGGGGCTGTGGCCGATAACGGCCATATTGACAGCTGTCATGAAAATGATGGCAGCGGGGTTTGACTTCACGGTGTCAAAAAAGCTCTCCAGAAAAACACACCAACTTTCATAGATAACGTTTCAGTTCAGCAACGTTATTCGCCGGTAAATTTCAGACACCATGTGACGCCCACCGCTCTTATAGGAAACCGTAGCTTTACTGCACGATATTGGTAGGTACAGTTAAGTGCAAGAATATAAAAGTGTGTACCTCGAATGCTATATTAGCGTTCTCGTGCATACCGAACACTTCCGGGTTTTCAACACTAGGTAATGTTTCTATGTAGGCACGACAGTCTTCCAATTTATCTGATCTGGGACAATAATACGTGCCGGATTCTGAGTACATGTATCCGTCCTCAAGAGTTGGAGGTGAAAAGAAGAGCTTTAAAATAGTGGTCAAGCAACGTTGATCCCACATGTCTGTTACCCGGCCACCATACGTTATAAGACCTGCAACGATCATTTCATTTACATATGGTACCAGTGTTGTTACCTTTCTTTCGAGAAAGTTGAAGGCTAACTACAAAATTTATAGGCATTTTTTAATTTATAGTTAGGTACTAAAACCTAGTAAAAGAAAAATACGACAAAGTGTGTTTCGCAAAATATTTTTATTAGAGTGCAGGTTCTTACTGGTGATGTATTCTAAAGCGTCCCATGGCATGTACCCATCCTCACAAAACATTTGTAAGTTCATCATGGCGCACTCGCGATCGCTGTTATTGAACTCATACGTTATGTTCCATCCTAGCGGACCAAATTTCTTGCGCTCCTGAATTATGGCGTGAAACATACAAATGCCAAATAACATTGTACGCCAATCTTGACCCAACACTGAAACAGAAAGTTAACCAAGTCTTTCTTTCTTCTTCTTCATTATTATAAGATGCAATACGTAAATAGGTAGGTATCTATTGACATCAATGAAAACTTCGGCGGAAAATGAACTCTGCGATGAATCGCAGAATGTGCAGAGGTGAAGGAAGACGTGAGTGACCAAGTGCTTTGGGGAGATCATCTATAGGGTTAAGGTCGGCTACCATTTATTCTAGTCGACTTAGTTGAGTTTAAAATTTACATAGGCAGGTAGGTACTTTCAAATGAAAATGAAGGGTACTTATCAAAGCGGACTATTAAGTTACCATGATTCTCGAAGAAATCTTCTTCCATTTCTAAAAGAGCTCTTTTCACATTCGCTTTTAAACCTTTGGGCGGTTCATTTGTAACTTTAACAGAATTCTGCAATACAGATACAGGAAATTTGGGAGTGGGCATTGAGCTTAGAAAGAGGCGGAATTCCGGTTGAGGCATGTTTGATTCAGTATTGAAGTTAGCTACTATTATTTCTAGAGCCAGCATCCATGAAGCAGCTAAGTGGCAATTCTGAAAATAATTAATAGTAGGTAATAAATAAGTAAATCATGATTTTATTTATCTAGTCATCTAGATACCCAATTTTCCCTATTCATTGTGAATTGGTTCTCCATACCTGTAAGAAAATCCAATCGCCTTTGGGTTTAGCGGCGCTTATCATCTTCTCAGCGACAGGTCCTTGTCCCTGCCCTAGCGATATGGAATGCACACGTTCACGCATGCCCATTTCTGTTGCAAACTTCTGGAAAGCTCCAAAAGGATCCGAACCGGTGCTTAATACGAATACGAGTGGGGTTGTTTCCGTTGTATCTGCATATCTAGAACAAAGTTAAGAAATATAAATCCTTCATTAAAGGCCTGATTCAGAAGTTAGTACTCCTCGATACAGCTCGCATTGTGAGGAGGTTCTTGTCTCTGGAGCCATAACCACCGGTAGCTTGGACCCTACTCCCGACAAGGGCGAATCCAGCTTTGGCGCCAGGGGAGGGTCACATAATCGTGGTTAAGTCACAAGAAGTTACAATTTAATTTTGATAATAATAGATACAATTAAAAAGTCCCCTCCGTGCCTCGGAAAGCACGATAAGGCGTTGGTCCCGGCTGTCATTCGTGGATCTTTGACAGTCGTTACGGGTCGTCAGTAGCCCGAAAAGTCTGACAACCAGTCTTACCAAGGGGTATCGTATTACCCAGTAACTGGGTTGTGGAGGTCAGATAGGCAGTCGCTTCATGTAAAATACTGGTATTCAGCTGCATCCGGTTAGACTGGAAGCCGACCCCAACATAGTTGGGAAAAGGCTAGGCAGATGATGATGAGATACAATTAAAAAGTAGGTATTTTATGAATAAATGTAAGTACTGTACTCAAAATCAAAAGTCATTTATTCAAATTAGGCTGAGAATCAGCACTTTTTGAACGTCAGAATTACAAAAGACAGTCCCCCAAAAACGCCCGCCCTTCACCACTTCCTAGTGCTATCGTTGAGAAGAAGAAGTGGTGTAACAAACTTCCCAGCAGCACAGCGGTCAGTTTACAAGTGTAAATTTTGCCTAATATATAAGATGTTGGCAAAGATGAATTGTGATGCGACCGTGAGAATACCAATATCTTTAAAAAAATCTCTTAGGCGATTAACATACGGCATCGCGCACCGCCGCGGAGGGCGGTGGCGGTAAAGCGGATTTCGTAGCGGTGCCCCGTGCGGTAAGGCGGTTTACGCGCCTGTCCGCGCGGATGGATTTAACACGGTTTTCGACATCGAATTCCATTTTGAAATTGCAACACGTCCTGCACCCACGATGATCCGCGCGGTTATGCGGAACCCCGTGTGTGAGGCGCCGCCCCATCGCGCGGACGGCAGCGCGGAGGGGCGGTGGCGGTGAGAGCACCGCTCGACCGCGCGGTCGGGCGGTGTACGTGTGTTAGGCATCTACGGATTTATTAGAGGCCAATGCGACATGAGGTCCGCTTCACCGCCTACCGCGGCGGTGCGATCTGTTAATCGCCTTAGAGAAACTCTGGCACCTAGCTGGTAAATGGCTCGAACAGCTCGTTTTTGAAGGACAAATATATTTTGGTACTAGCTGACCCGGCAAACGTTGTTTTGCCATATAAATTATTTCTAGCTGCCCGGCGCTACTTCGTTCGCGTGGTGTCCTACCCCCTACCCTATCCTACCCTACTCCTACACTACTCCTACCCTACTCCTACACTACTCCTAGCCTACTCCTACACTACTCCTACCCTACTCCTACCCTAACCCCTACCCTACTCCTACCCTAATCCTACACTACTCCTACCCTACTCCTACACTACTCCTACCCTACTCCTACCCTAGCCCTACCCTACTCCTACACTACTCCTACCCTACTCCTACTACCCCCTACCCTACTCCTACACTACTCCTACACTACTCCTACCCTACTCCTACACTACTCCTACCCTACACCTACCCTACCCCCTACCCTACTCCTACACTACTCCTACACTACTCCTACCCTACTCCTACCCTACTTCTACCCTACTCCCAACCTACTCCTACCCTATTTTTTAAATTTTTCTCTGCGTAAGAACCATCCTCGTACTTCAAGGAATATTCTAAAAAAAGAATTAGCGAAATCGGTCCAGGCGTTGTTGAGTTATGCGCTTACCAACACATTTTGCGATTCATTTTTATATTATAGAAGATATCAGCGGTTTTGCTCCACAGCAGAATTCCGTAGGACATAACGCTGTGAAAATAACTAAAATAGACTGAACGAGCTGTATCAACGTCAGTGTATTGTCTTACTTTCCTGACGGCGTAGGCAGCCGAACTGAGCCTTTCTGCTAGACTTGATAAATGAGGTCCCTACTGAAGTTTGGCATCTAGTGTTAGTCCTAGAATAATTGCCGAGCCTACAGTTTCAAGCACCTCTTTATCTAAGACGATGTTGGGTCCTAGATTTCTAACATTCGGTAAGGTGAACTTTACACATTTTGTTTTCTTGGCATTGAGAACTAGGTTATAAACGAATACAGTAATTTGCTCCAACAATGAACTCAAAAATATATGTTTTTCACTAACTATCCATAGACAAATAATCACAAATGGCCAATTCCCGTAGGCGAGTCCGATCCGTACGTTAAATGGTACCAATCTAGCAACACTGACTTTTTATTTTCCTTTTGGCAACTGAGCCGATGACAAGTGACAACTAGTAACTGTCAAATGCCATCTGCCATATTGCATGTCGTTCTCGTTCCCGTTCGTTCGTACATATTGTTCTGTTCGTACTGTTCGTAGTTCGTTCGTAGCGGAGATCTCGCTAGTCGCTACTACTCGCTAGTCGCTTTGTTTTTCTCTTGCTTGTTGCCTCTCGTACAGTGTGGTGGTCTAGTCTCACTCATCTGTCAGTGATTACCTACTACTTGTTGGTAGGTACTTAATGTGGACACGACGCGTGTGTGTTTAATAAAATAACAACTAGCAAGAATTCAATTTAAACGCTATCAGAACTTGCCTAGTCTCAGTAGACTGTGGAAAACATGGCTGCAGCAGTTGATTCGGTTAGGGTGTTTAACAAATTTACGTTGAACAATGGAAGTGAGATGCCTGCTGTGGGTAGTAAGTACAGTTTTTGCACTTTTAATAAAACACCATAAACTTGTAAGGCATTTATGCCCCCATTTACAGCGTGTCTACACCTAGCAGCCTCCAAGCCATACCAGAGCGCGAGAGGTTCCTATAGATTTGTTGTTGTTTTATCCATCTTAATCTTTTTTCGAACTACCCCCAAAACCAAGTTTTCTAATATGTAGTTAAATAAACATTCTGGTTAAAGTAGACAAAATAATATGATAGATGTTATAATTAGATGTAAACATTTAAAGAGCTGAAAATATGGTTCCCAGTATGGACATAATATAAGTTAAAACAACTGATAAAGCTTATATTATGTCCATACCATAATACACAGTGTCTCCAAAACATTGTAATAAGTACTCACCTATGTATGACACTGTTATGTTTAAGTTATGATATCCTGATAGACTGCTTTCCCATGGTTCTAAGAATATGTAATAAACTACCAAAATCGTAGGAACTGCTTTATTCAAATGACATCTAAGTAGACAAATAATTTTACCTATTCAGTGAAATATAATTTGATAAATGGTTGACATTCTTAATTATAATTTAAGTACTATCGCCAAAATTTACATCTGACCACTGTAAGGACTATTCCTGATTATTAGTCAACCTAAAAAAGATCCTCTTTTGTTTTACCTAAGGACGCAGCTTTGGTCATCATGTGCATGTGATTGTTTACAAGATGGTGAGATATAGGTTTTGGCGATAATACCTGTTCATATTAGCTTCACTTATTTAATTAATAATTTTGGATGCTAGTTTTAGCCATATTTAGCATCTGGAAAGCACTACAATTCTTGTAAATAAATTTAATTTCACTTCATTTCTGGCTATAGGTTTAGTTTTGGTCCAATATTTAAGAAATGAAGCATTATAGAAAATAGATTTATATTAAAAGAAGAAGCACAAAAGTAGAACTAAAGTTTGAGACTAATCTGAGGGCTATCAGGTAGTCTGCTGGCTGATTGTCAACATCAAAGTATTTACTGCTAGAAATGACACAGAACAAACTATCTAACTACCAACTGAATATGGTTGTAATAACCAATCGTAGATTAAAATGTGGGAAGAAAAATACGATTTCTGGCTGGTGTTTTGCTCTGAAACGAAGTATGCATGCAAAGCGACTAAAGCCCAAGAAAATTACTACAATATTTTCTTTGACAATGTTGTTACAGTAGATACTTATTGGAACCAAGTTGGTACCCATGCAAATATGGCTAATGATGATATTATTTAGGGTGTGGGAACACCTTTACCTGAGATATTATTTATGGTAAATATATTTTTGTAGTGGGAACCTTTCGTGTTCACGATCCAGACGAAGTTATGGAAGTAGTAGACCAGGCTCTGTCAGCAGGATATCGTATGTTTGGTAAGTTTTACTACATGTTTGGCTAATACCATGTATTCACTGAGAAACAAAAGCTGAGCAACATTGTTTCCAGGAACATCAACAAATAATTGGGCAACTATGTTGAGCAATTGTTTCTCAACTATGTTTCCCATGAATATGCAGCTTAAAGAAACATTGCACCTTTTGGACCTCATCAAACCTGTCATTACCAAAGCATCAATGTGATTGTAGATGCAGGCATCAAGCTATAGATTAGCCTATAGTCATGCATGCCACACTTAGTTAAGTGAAACAGCAAAACTTTAGCGACTGTCCACTAAAGGAACTACTTTATGTGAATGAAAAGTCTCCTACGATTTTCTCTGTGTAACGTTTGAACTCTGTGACAAAAATTGCCATCTGTTAACAGCTGAGGTGTCAAAAAGTTACAAAAATTTCACTTGGATGTTTAATATTGGGTGTATAGAAGTCTGTCTTCAAATAAATCTCTGCAGTGCCTTCTGCTGGTGTGTCTGGACCCTATTTAATTTTGGGCTGCGACCGCACCTGAGTTACTATCTGTCTGCCAAATAGGGTTGGTGACCAAGGGTGAACATTGTTTCTTTATCTTCCAAAAGTACATTTACCATGCTGATTAGCTGTATAAAAATTGCTGATTTTATTAAAATTATATAGATACTGCTGCCGTCTACCGCAATGAACCACACTTGAAGGAAGCCTTCCGAAGATTGCTCCCACGACATGACTTGGACCGTGATGATATTTTCATTACAACAAAACTCTGTAAGTGCTGTTGTAAAATGTAGGTATTTACAATAACTTATTTAAAAGAATATTTTAGAAGCAATCAATGCAAAGTAGTACTAGAACAAAAGTAATAGGTATTTATTTGCTTTTTGGTAATTTCCATCTTGCTTGCACACAACAGATATTACACATACTGAGTGGAGCAATGTTACAATGATGTCGTTACAATGATGACGTTATTACGGTGTCCAAAACGAAGGTCTCAACGTAATTATTTCGTATTTACATAATAGGGTCCAATGTGTAGATGTTAATGGTGTGAAATCTTCCGGGCTACCAGTTCAGTTAGGTGTTCCGCAAGGCTCAATACTGGGTCCATTCTTGTTCTTAGTTTATATCAATGATTTACCATTCCATTTGACGGGCATCTGTGACGTTGTACTGTTTACAGATGATACCTCTCTTATTTTTAAAGTAGACAGAAATAGACAAGATTTTGACGACGTAAACAGTGCACTCTCAATAGTTACAGATTGGTTTACGTCAAATAACCTAGTTCTCAATGCCAAGAAAACCAAATGTGTAAAGTTCGCCTTACCGAATGTTAGAAACCTAGGACCCAACATCGTCTTAGATAGGGAGGTGCTTGAAACTGTAGGCTCGGCAATTTTTCTAGGACTAACAGTAGATGCCAAACTTCAGTGGGGACCTCATATATCAAGTCTAGCAGGAAGGCTCAGTTCGGCTACCTACGCCGTCAGGAAAGTAAGACAATACACTGACCTTGATACAGCTCGTTTAGTCTATTTTAGTTATTTTCACAGCGTTATGTCCTACGGTATTCTGCTGTGGGGCAAAGCCGCTGATATACAAAATATATTTGTCCTTCAAAAGCGGGCTGTTCGAGCAATTTACCAGCTAGGTGCCAGAGTTTCTCTAAGAGATTTCTTTAAAGATATTGGTATTCTCACGGTTGCATCACAATTCAACCTTGCCAACATTTTATATATTAGGCAAAATTTACACTTGTACACTAAAAATAGTGATATTCACAGTGTTAACACTAGAAATAAGGACAAACTACGTGCCCCCTTTCACCGGCTTCATAAGGTTCATAACTCATTTGTTGGGCTTGGTATAACCTTTTATAACAAGATACCCTCTTCTTTTCTAGACTTGCCTTTTAATGCGTTTAAAGCTCAACTAAAATCCAACCTTTGCTCAAAGGCATACTATTCCATCAACGACTACTTGGACGATAGGAATAGTTGGTCACCCTAGTTTAACGCAAGACAATGTTTATGTTCTTTCTCCAGAATTAGCTTACTGCCAGGTCTTAGTTTATCTTTTTGAGACTTCAAGTGACAGCTATGTGAACAGAACCCAGCAATGCATAAATATGTAAGCTGTCACGCCCTTTATGCCTGGAGGCTTTTATTTGGTTTTAGATTAAGTTTTTTTATTTACTGTTAATTATTTTTTAGCTTGAGTACTTATAGTTTTTATTGTATTTGTTGGTATATTGGCGTGGTTAGCTGACATATTATGGCAAATAATTTAATTTTATGTTCTGGTTTTGTAATGTTAATTACCGAATTACCTTTGTATACAATCATGTTTTTTTTTTAAATTGAACAGACAGCTGTGCTGCTGGGGAGTTTGTTGCGCTACTTCTTCTTCCCAGCGATAGCACTAAAAAGTGGTGAAGGGCGGGCGTTTTTGGGGGATTGTCTTTTGTAATTTTGACGTTCAAAAAGTGCTGATTCTCAGCCTAATTTGAATAAATGACTTTTGATTTTGATTTGATTTTGATGTGGTCTATTGGTCTATTAAATTCATACCAATACTTTTACCGGTAGTTTTTTCATTAGTAGGTTAATTATCATTTTTTTAATGATTCGAAAAGTGAGATAGATATAAGCTTATTTCTTTTATTTTTGCAAGTCCTTTAATAATTTTATAATTACAGCACCTGCTGATCATGGAAAGCCAGACGTTATCAAGCGAGCCTACACTGCTTCACTGATGAATTTGGGGTTGGAATATGCAGACTTGTATTTAATTCATTTCCCTGGGACACGGAAAATTGCTAACGATAATAAAAAAAATACTGAGCTTCGTCACGCAACATGGGAAAGCATGGTTCGACTATATGATGAGGGCCTTGTCAATGCCATTGGTGTATCCAATTTCAACAATTATCACCTAGAGCTGCTTATGAAAAGGAATCATGGTGTAGTTCCAGCTGTAAATCAGGTAGATATACTTTATTTCTTATCTATACCATACCATAATATCACAACAAATTTGATCTTTTTCTAATGTCGTTTTTTTTTTACAAAGGTGGAATGGCACCCCTTCTACTATCAAATGGAATTACTGGAGTATTGTAAGGCAAATGATATATTAATACAAGCATATTGTTCACTTGGAGGAAAGTCTGTACATGATGATGAGCTCCTACAGCATCCCTCAGTTACAAAAATAGCCCAAAGTCTCGGGGTCACCAATGCTCAAGTTTTATTAAGATGGGCACTGCAGCAAGATATTGCTATCATACCTAAGTCAACAAACCCCTCGCATATGAAAGATAATATTGCTCTGAAATTCGAGATTTCTCCGGAAGATATGCGGATACTTAGCAAGCTTTCAGAAAACAAAGTTAAGTATGCATGGGATCCTAGCACCGTTGTCTAACATACAGGTCCTAGACGCACCCAATCCAAAAAAGGTGCCAAGAAGAAGCACAAATAAGTTGCAACTGTAAACAATTTTTCAGTTGCGGGATGTGGCAGAGTGCCGGTTGTGTGTGAGTGTTTGTGTACAGGTGGTGGCGTTAGTTTGAACAATTTATTTCATACCGACTGAAAATCAACAATACTTATAGATTCTCCTTAGAGAGACCTCAACGTCAGCTGCTCCAATAGTGGGGGATTCCAAAGTTGTAAAAAACTGAAGGAATTTCATACTGCCCCAAAACCCTATACGGCAATTTTTAGGATCTACTTAAACAAAAAAAAAAGTAGTCCGGAACCCAAAAAAAGAGTCTAGAATATAATAATGTAAGTCGCATAAATGAACATGATTCTTGCAATGGCTGATCAGCCTACTGGGCAAAGTGATAAATAGTTTATGCTATAGTGTTGCTGGTGAGGATCACAGGCATAATTTGTGAAAATCAAAGGGGTGCCAGTTTTTGAAATTTTTATTTATTTTTTATTAAAAGAGAAAATTAAAAACAAAATCCTTTGTGTTGTAACATTATATTTGGTCACAGTTTTTGATCCATTACAGCTACACTATCAGTTAGTGCAACAAAACGAAGTGCAATTTAAAAAAATGGATTGCCTGTCAATGATGTATAAAACTATAGATACGTTGTCCGCACTCTAAAATGGCAACATGAAATGAAGCCAATTGGCCACATTGCGCTCAGTCACGCACCAACCTGTCGCGCGACGCTATGTTTCTTTTTAATTTATATCGTGTGTGAAAACCTGTGCAAAACATAGAAAACATGCCGTCGTGTGTTTTCAGAGGATGTACAAATTATACCCAAAAAGTTAAAGACAAAAATGTGTCATTTCACGCGTAAGTTTACAAAACTACATTATTTTATTTTATTTTGTACAACGCTGCGTGTAATGGCGGCCGGCGCTTATGTAATTCGCGCGACGTAACTGAAGATCTCCCTCTAGCATCAGGCATCCCGCCGTACGGTGTCATATTTTCTTTCCCTTTCTTTACGCGTATAAGTAGTTATCTAGTATTTTCGCCGTTTTTAAGCGCCGAGATGTTGGTTGAAAACGTGTCTAATAATACGTCATTGTTGCCTGTACAAGCTTTTTCAAAAGTTACAAAAACCGTTTTTTTTTTCTCCAATTCGAGGTTCGAATGGTTCCTTTGACCACTTGCTCTACTAGCCTAGCCTAGTTTCAGATTTCGCCTGGCCTGAAGTGCAGTCTCAAAAATCACTGCTTGATAAACTTTAGTGCAGCATAGAATATTGTTTGTTATTTCCTTTTGTAATTTAAAAGTTTTTGTAATTTAAGTTTTGTTAGTGGCTGCGCAAAAAAAGGCACCAATATTGGCTTACTTCTATGTTGCGTTTAATAATAAGTACTTACTGGTGTTGTGATTCATAGAGTGTTACTACTTGACTTAATGCGTTGTGTATGCCATAGGCACAATTGGACACATATTTTTGGCATAATCAGTAACTTCCCACTATTGATATTTTATTAGATCTGGTTGTGGTCGGGTCAGGAACCGTGATCCCCAGCCCGACCACAATCTTACTTTTTATTACTCAAAAAGTACAAGGCACAAATTCCTGGGATAAGTGGCACAATAAAACACAATTAAAATAACCATTTTGTGCCATAGTAAAATCTCCGTTCCATGTCGTGGTCGGGTCAGGAATCACAACACACTGATGGAAATTAAAATATCAATTTAACTGCTAGCAACAATACAAATCGCCGTCAGCTGAATGATGGTGCAAAAGATCATAAGTTCGTTTGTCAAATTGTAAAAGAGACAGCGCTCAAATAAATGCTGTAACTTTGAATTCCCCCCTTTGGTGCAGCGACTGATTCTCATTTTGATGATTATGGGATCATAAACAACTACTAGAAATCGGTATAAAATATATCGCACAAATCGAGCAGTACCCGTTCCAAATACAATATTATAGTTCTAGGAAAAACTAGGGTGTTTTAAAAACGACATCGTTTAAAACAGCCTGGTTCGTCGTAGAACCTAACTATTAAAGTGAAAACAGTTTAACTGAACGCGAGACACGTGTAAACCATTGTGGATAAAAATCAGGAGGAACTGAGCATTTTACCATTTCCAACGATATAGGATTGGTGCGTCACAATTATATGTTGAGTAATCATTTAAGAACATTTCAAGTTACTTATTAATGTTAGTTCTGGCTTCGATTTAGTCCGCGTAAAATTTCTTGTTAAAACATTTCCCAGTAGTGAAGGAATCTTCGAAATCGGATCAGTAGATCAGAAAATTATTCCCTATATACAAATTCAAATTTTTCTTTTTTATAATATTAGTATCGATTGTACTGTATTGTAGTGTATTGCAGTGTTTATATTAAATGTGAGATGCTTTAAATGTTACAGTGCATTGCAAACAAATGCAATGCAGACTTTATCGAATAGTTAGTTATACAAAGTGTTAGGTAACCATAAGATAGTTGTACTTAGTTGGTGATGATAACAAGACTTGTGAGCTGTACTGGGATTAGAAAGGTGATATTATAAAAATGGTGCGGGTTGGGTTAACGGTAGCCCATATCGTTATTAATTATTCTGATAGTATTAGAGGACTAGCACTTCGCCCGCAACTTTGTACGAGTGGATTTCATATTTTCCATTAAAAAATGTAACACCCGCTCCACCCTTGTTAAAAGGTATTTTTTTTAAATGTATGGAAAAGCTCTTTATTACTCTAGCTTTTGCAAAGCGGCTTCACCCGAGGGAAGGTTTAACGTTTTTTCAAAATTCCACTCCTGTGGGAGTAAAAAGAGGGGGATCAGTTAATATGAAAAATCGTATTCCTTTCATGTAAAAACTTGGCCCGAATATTTACTATGAATAAATAAATCATAAATCGTATCATTGATTTTCGGCAACTACCTTTTATAGGGGCGGAAGGGGTGTTGGAATTTGTAGGAGAAATACATAATGCACGCGAACGAAGTCGCAGAAGTTCTAGTCTGTCTATATTCTATAACATAAAAATCATAAAATATTTTTCTGTTATTATAGGGCGACTAAGGAAGAAGTAGATTTCGAGGATTTGCCCTAAATGTGACTTAATGTACGTGTACCCAATCCTAGCTCAGGATGTACGAGTATTACAAAGTGGGATCATTCCAGAGAATGAATAAATGAAGAAAATCTCATGCCGATTGCGGCTTGTATGACAATTCTGTCTTGTGCGACTAAAGTCGTAGATTTCGAGTATCTGGCCTAAATGTGGCTTTTGAGTCCCATACTGGCACTTAATGTGCGAGGGCCTATTACAAAGTAGGGCCCATCCAGAGAATTAATAAATGAAGATAATCTAATGCCGATTGCGGCTTGTTTGACAATTCTGTCTTGGGCGACTAAAGTCGTAGATTAAAGTATTTTACGAGTATTTTTCCCTTGTGTACCCCATCTTAACACTAACGTCCCTACTTGATTCAGTAGGGACACCCTAGGGTAGGTAAGAATAAGATATTGTAATTTGTGTTGTAAACTACTTATAGGAAGAGTACGGCTTATCAGGTGATCTCACGTATTTTCGATATCACTTTTCTTTTGCTCTCTATTACTAATATGTATGCTTCATATATGTTATATGGATGGACCACTAATGAATGAGCTTATGAAAATTAGGGAGGTGCACGTATCTCACGTACTGACTGAGGTTAAATATTTTCTATAAAATTCGGAAGTATACAGGCGACGTTTACATTATTTTGTAGCTGCAGATGATGATGATGTTAGAATTATTAGGCGTCCGCACTATAGAATATTGCATTTTATTGTTACCTATAATAGATATTATTATGTTATATCATAATTTAGTTATAACTTAATCTTATGGCACAATTATTTGCGCAAGCGATTGTTTGATTTAGCGATTTAAGTTTGATTTGGCGTTGTATGCGACTTGATACTGATGCACCGTGCTTTTGAGAAACCATAGAACTAGGTGATATGTTAGACTATCTTGTCAAGTTTGTTTAGGAGATGTTGCTAATGTAAGATGCTTATTAAATTAAGTATTTCGAAGAACAAAAGCTAACGAGGCTGAAAGTTTTCCTGGCCAATACAAAATACAATTAATCAGCACTAATAGTTTTTTTGTTTGTATATAATATTATCTTTACTAAGTAAATGAGGTGTTTTGCCAAATACTTATTGTTATTAAAGTCCAAATTTTATAAATGTCTATATTGTCCTTTAGAAGATGTTGTGATAAACACCCGCTATTTGTTCAAAACAAAGCGGTGCTGTACAGAATATTCTATGATATATATATATATAATTATATATTTATTTACTTACCTAGTTAATCTTGTTCTAAAAGGTACTAGTTACCTAATATCATTGATGTACTAGCTATGCATAAACATGTGTTTTTCTCAATAATAAATAAATGTAAATGTATAAGATCGTTTTTCTATCTACTTTCATACAATCCGTGCAGGTAAAGAAATAATTAAAACTAACAAAGTATACGTACAGGGTGTTCAGTTGAACGGTGGGACTTTCTATAAACACAGATCCTAGACTGGTGGAGACATATTCCGCTATTGCAAATACTAGTTTCTCCTCTTTAAGGCACTTTATCACCATTAATTTTTCAAATGGACTCAGTTTCTTGTCCCAATCTGTATTCGGGGGCGTTGAGTTTTTTTTATCAACGTGGATTTCCTGGAAACATAAATCTTATGTAGGTAAAAGTAAAGAAATGATTCCTTAAAATTTTGAAGCCTTTCGACACTTTCTGTAAAAATGTTCGCTAGATTTCTAAATATAGATAAAATATAAACTACAAATTATTTACCTGTGGGCGGCTTTATAATTCCTAACGTGATCATTTTATCGTGAAAGTCCATGGCATCACGATATCGGTAGTTAAAAGTATAGAAATATATGAAGACGCTTTTTAATTTTCATCCACTATAAAGGTACAATGCATGTAGTTCCGTACATTTTGAGGATGTGGACGTCCACGATAATATCGTCACGTAAGAAATTATAAAGGCGCACAATAGGTAGTGGGTAGGTAAGTAGTTATACCCCCAGTCGTGTCCTGAGCCCCTGCTATGCCTTTTCCCCGCTTTACCTGTACAGCTCGCGTATAACAACTCTGCCACTTTGAAGTTAGGACCGAAATGCTGCGCAGTAGGTACCTACTCAATTTAAAGGGCTTTCAAAGATCCGTGTCACACCTACTGTCGCACCATTTTGTTTTTTTTTTCAAAATTGTGGCCACGCATGTAATTTGAACTTGAAAGTAATGGGACCAAACCCTTCGAGGGTCACGTTTCCGTTTGATATGGATCACGTGATAAATTTAGATAGATAATATCTCTGGAACGTGACGCTTAAGGGGTTTGGTCCCAGTATGTTTTCTGTTTGCAGCTATCGATTTAAAGTAAGTATGCAACTTTAAATCGATAGCTGCAAACAGAAAACGCTGTGGTCGCTATTTTGAAACAATATCAAAATGGCGGGACAGTAGGTATGCCAGCCAGCCTCCATATAAAAATCTTCAATTCCCTTTCGATTACAGCCCGATTCTAACTTTATGGCGGCTCCGAACATGAGGCGAGTCGCTGCGCAGTCACAAATTCACCTGTCATCGGGGTGAGGGGTGAGGTACTGCGCTACAAAGTTTGAATCGGGCTGTACTTATGAACAAAACAAGCGTAGGTACCTAAATGGGTGAAACGCCATCATTCTTCTGTATAAATCGTTCATTATTGTTTGATGCTTATTTTACGTTCCGTTCGCAATCGTACCTGCGCGGACATTCCGAAAGTCTAGTTTCAGAGCGGCAAAGTAATATTAAACGAATTGTTTTAGCTGCAAAAGGTTCTTCAGGTGTACCCGGAGACACAGAGGGTAAGCTTAGATAGAGCAAGATGCTCGAGCGGTTTTCATTGATAATTGATTAATTAAATCCAACTAATTAGACTTAAAACTAGCTTGTAAGATATGATTCTGTGCGGCATGCGCGCGCATTTGTTCCTAGCACCCACGCAGGCCGTAGTGCGCTTGCACGAGCAAGAGCGCGCGCGCGTCAACGCTTGCGAACAGTTGCCGCCGCAGCACATGAGTAAAAACACAGCTACAGAAACAAAGCTCCCAAGGAGAGTTTTCAAATTGTTCATAATCCATTTTATATAACCAGTACCTAACGTAAACGTAAAGTAAATGCCCCCTGAACTTTAAACCTTAGCACGGAGTAGGTATTACTTATTCCCCAAATAAGTAAGTTACAGCTTTCTTGCCTGGCCGCTTCAACCTGTACTCTCCCTTCAATGTTCTGTCGTCTTTTTAGGGTTCCGTAGCCAAATGACAAAAACAACCCTTATAACTTCGTCATGTCTGATGTCCGTCTGTCCGTCTGTCGGTCCGTCTTGATGACACTCAGTCATTTTACTCGGAAGAGTATTGGCACTATATCAATGAAAATTAGATAGCAAGTAATGTTGAAAGAAAAGAAAAAGAAAAAAAAAACGAAATTTAGACAGTTATTTTATACAAAAACTGTCAAACGTCAATTTTATTCCTCAAATAAAAGTTATCTGGCGATGGAAAAATCAGCCCTTAGTGAAATTAGGAAATAAATAATTTAGGGTGGCACTCCACGTAGGTACATGTAGGTACAAATGACGATAGCGCAAGCGAGCACCCGCAAGAACAGTAGCGCGTATGTTCGAGCATCCGCTGTGTCTGCGGGCGGATTTTGCTCGAGCAAGCTCGCGCAGTTGCCGCTCTGTCCGCGCAAACCCCAAATCGACTTTCTTTGCCGACTGTAGGTCTATCTATCTTAAAGAAAATCACTTACCAAATTGTAATTTCCAAGTGTAATAGGAATTTTCTTTAGACAATCTTCAGCTAGTCCCGCGAAATCTTCGTCAGTTTCATTCAGGTGATTGACGGCTAGCCACATTTGTTCAGTCAACGCTTCAACTGCAGGTTTCTTAGGTGGCACCTGGTATTGTTATTATTATACAGAATCTTAACCGCTGTAGCCACAGAAAATCGCTTAGAACTTAGAATGTATTTACTATTTGAACCATTGATAACTGCATCTCAGATTTTTGAGAAATGGAAAAATCAGTTAGAAAAGCGTCAAATCTCACGTTGAATTGACGTGTTTCTAGCCTACTGCACCATTTTTCGGAAACCTCTGACTGCAGTAAGAAATTAGGTACCTACCTACTTGAAAACTTAAAGAACAGTCTCCAAAGAACGTGTTCCTGTAGCTACAACGATTGAGGAACACACGGCATCAAAAAGATAACATCGACATGTTTTGTTACTACATATTGATACATATATATTATGGAACAAAGATTGTAGACAGTAAATTAATTCTTGTTGATGTATGTTTTGAGTCGACTGTAGCTATCCTCACCGTCTCAACAACAGCCCTCTAAGTTATTATTATGTATTATAGGTAAGGATGATATATGATTTCACGCTTTATGTCGTGCAGGCCCGAGAGTGAAAAAAGATATAGGTATACGTATCTACCTCCCTATATCTTTTCACGCTCCGGCCTGCTTGTTGGTATACCTACAATACCTACAAAGGTCTCCATGTATCTACTGGTATTTGGTAATGGACCGCCGTGCAACGCAAAAGTGGGCTTGGGCTCTCCGCTACTATGACTATTGCGATTAAATCAGGTTTAATAAGTAGGTATTTATAGCAGTTGCGTGACAGAAGGGAATAAGTACACGTTACCTAACCTTACGTTACAAACCATCACATAGAAGCACTGTTACACACTGTTACTCAGAAATTTGTATTTAAAACGATCTTTGACAATGCAAGCAACTGCTATAAGAGTTACTTAGTTCTAAAGAGATAACATGTATATGACATGATAGATGACATGTACATGTATGTGAGTTTATATGTATGTAAACGCACCCACGACACAGGAGAAATTCCTAGTGTGGGGCAACGTTTTAAAAAAAAAAAGACTATTCTTTAGATCTAAATTTTTCGGAAAACTATGCTTTGTGACGCCCATCAACAAAGTACAGGGCATCCCAGGAAAGAGTGTAGCTACCTAAAACTAAGTAGGTAGGTACGTCAATATTTTGGGGGAAAAAAAACACTGTGTACTAACCACTGATGTACCGGCTGGTCCTCGTAGAACAAAATTCCAGTGGTCTGCACTAACGAGTCCGGCATCTAAGTAAATAGCCATGTTCAGAAGGAAACTGAAAACCAGCTTGTGCCGTTCAAATAGTCCTCTGGACACGTTCCGGTATACAGACAGGGTGATTTCACGACGTAGGATATCCAGCCTAATTTCCAGTACGTCACTTTTTTCGCTCTTTTCTATGACTTGATTAAAGACCTGCAAAGATAAGCTGCGGAGTCAATACGTAACACACTAAGTAGGAATGGCTTTCATTTTGACAGCTCAACAAAATTCCTTGCGTTATTTACGTTGTTGAGCACAATGTGACTCAGGCTGGCTGGACAAATCTTCAAAATAGCTCGCATTTAACTAGGTCAATAGGGCACTTTATGTGACGGCTAAACACTCTTATTTCAGAAATTGTAACGCTACAGCATCTTAGATAAAATCGATTGATAACGTGTCCAGCCAGCTTGAAAAACAAATTTACGCTGGTCTCTCAATCTCAGTAACGGAAGTGATTTTGACGACTTTTTGCATATCAACGGGCGTTAAATAAATTTGTAACAGGCATCGAGGTAAAAGTTTTGTGATACGTACAGCGGTTTAGTAGAAAAATGCAAAAATCTGTGTCCAGCCAGCTTGAATTTACGTATAAAACTTCTGGCTGGCACTTCCGAATCTCAATAACGGGAGCGTTTTCGAATATGGTTACTTTACTAACATTTAGTGACGCAATTTGCAACAGTAATTACGTTTGATTTATGGTTCACTTCTAAGAGTTTACGAGAAATCAATGAAAACTTAATGTCCAGCCAGCCTGAGTTCAAGCTGGCTGGACACATGTACCTCCGCTGCCTGATGATCTACGGCCTTCGAAATGTGTTTAAAATTTTGTACCGGGGACGATAATGATAATCTGAATTTGTAACGGAGAAACGTTGCGTAGTTTCAAAGATATTGATCATTTAAATTTTCCCAAACAAACATCCATTAATATTGTGAGGTGACCATAATATTTACATAAATAAAGGATTTCTTTTTAATCGACTAATCGGCCGGTAGCAGCCACGCCTGCTTTGTATTTGATTTTTAGAAAATTTTCAACACATTTCGAAGCCCGTAGATCATCAGGCAGCAGAGATACATGTGTCCAGCCAGCTTGAACTCAGGCTGGCTGGACATTAAGTTTTTATTGATTTCTCGTAAACCAAAAAAAACGCGACGATTTGTGACGCCATAAATCAAACGTTATTACTGTTACAAATTGCGTCACTAAATGTTAAAGTAATCATATTCGAAAACGCTCCCGATATTGAGATTCGGAAGTGCCAGCCAGAAGTTTTATAAGTACGTAAATTCCAGCTGGCCTGACACAGTTTTTTGCATTTTTCTACTAAACCGCTGTACGTATCACAAAAATTTTAGCTCGATGCCTGTTACAAATTTATGTAACGCCCGTTGATGTGCAAAAAGTCGTCAAAATCACTTCCATTACCGAGATTGAGAGACCAGCGAAAAGTAGTTTTTCAAGCTGGCTGGACACGTTTTCGATCGATTATCTAAGATTCTGTAGCGTTACAAATTCTGAAATAAGGGTGTTTAGCCGTCACATAAAGTGCCCTATTGACCTAGTTAAATGCGAGCTAAATTAATCTGATTTTGAAGATTTGTCCAGCCAGCCAGAGTCACATGGTCTCTTGCCTTTGAAGCCCTCGCTTGCTCTTGCTTTTTTTAGTTAAAATTATTACAAGAAGTATCTACCTATCTAATTATCTTGGACTCAGCGACTTGAAAAGCTATTGTATTGGGGTTTGAAAATTCAAGAAGTGAATGGAGGAGGCCTATGTCAAATAAAAGAGGAGAAACCATTCGTAAAGTCTTTAAGAGTTAGTGTCAGTGTAGTAAACTGAATAACTCAAAGACTAACTATATTTTTTCTTCAGCGCTGTTTTGTCTATCGTCTCGGTCACAAATTCATTCCATAGCCATAATAATATGTACTGTACCTATTACTTAAAAGTGTAACATCAAAAAAGGGTTAATTATATTATATCTTATCCATTACTGGCCAGGATAATGTGTAGCAGGCTTAATTTGACTCCATAGTACCCGCGACACAGTTCTGTAAACGCAGCTTAGGTACTCAAACAGCACATGACCTGCTCGTTACAGCTGACATACTTGGATAACAATAAGAAAATGATAAGGTGCCTACTGACCTGGTTAAAGTACTTCAGTGAGAACTGGTACATAGGGTCGATGTCTGCTAGTTGCGCTACAGCGAAGTACAAGACGGCCCCCCGGGTGGCCACCGTGCGGTACTTCTCACGGGCTGCCGATATGTTCAACTCCGTCGCTTCTGTTTCTTCCAGACGAGCGTTTATTATTTCTGATGTTTCCTAAGGGCAATGGGTATGTTTATTTTTTTTACATCAGAATAAGTGTTCTTAAAACTTTTAAGCTCACAGTGGGCGCCTTTAGCTCATTACGGCCCATTTATATTTAGTTACAACGGCCATGACTGATTTCATCTTCCAAAATCTCTATTAGTAATTATCTCAGTGATAAATCAGCCTATAATGTTCCCACTGCTGGGACACAGGCCTCCTCTCTATGAGAGGGAGTGGGCCCCGCGTGGTGAATGCACCACGCGGGGCCAGTGCAGGTTGGTAGATGTCACATGTCTACGAATTTTTTGATTCTAGGACGTGCCGGTTTCCTCACGATGTTTTCATTCATCGTTTTGAGAGCAGTGGTGATGAAGATATATGCACAAAGAAAAGTGCCTGTATGGGTTCGAATTCACGACCTACAACTCGCAAGTCGGGGCGATACCATTGGGCCACCACTACTCTCCGTTATCTCAGTATTGATGTGTATTTTCTAGTTGTTCCCATCACATGTCAGATCATCATTCACATAACAAATTCATCCATTCTTTGATCTTCCCCTAATACCTAAACATGTTCAATCATGCTCAAGCTTTCCACCCTCACCCTACGAACCTAACTAAAATAAACATTGCATTCCTTACTTTACTCTCGTTGAGCGTTTCTATCAGCTCTTCGTCATCCAGAATGTTTCCAGTCGAAGCGTATAGCAATCTGAGGATCTTGTCTTCAATCTCGAGTAGAGTTGCTTTGTCGGCGTTGATACGAACTATAAGCTCCGTTCGTAAAATCTCCAGATCTGGGCGTTCCAATCTTACTACGTCGCTAATAACAGAAAATGTAGGTAAAACCTCACCCACTAGGGCTTTGTCAGACTAGAAAATCGGTTAGTTGACTTTCTATAACATTTTTTTTTTCATATTACATAATTTGCATCCTATAAAACTTTCCTTGGATTTATTTCCATGCAAATTATGTCTTTGATGTAAAAATCCTGGAATGGTGGTAATTTCCGAAGGAGCAATAAGAGCGGATTCCTCAACCTAAGTAAACTACAGGAAAACGGTCTTATGTATAAGTACCTAGGTATTTCTATCTGCCTTTACGGATTAAGGAAAAAATATACTTAGGTACTATTATATGTATTATTATATTTTAATTGTGTCACTCAATACTCAATATATTTATTGCTTCCACATGTGAACTTGGTGGTAGGTTTTATAGAATATGTATGATCATTGTGGACCCCGTCGGGCACAGCAAAAGTAGGAGAGAGGAAAAGGGCATTTATTTGACTACTTAGTTATTATAATAAATATTGTAATTATTTTATAAAAAACCGGCCAAGTGCGAGTCGGACTCGCGCACGAAGGGTTCATGTATTTTATTTTGTTTTTAGTATTTATTGTTATAGCGGCAACAGAAATTCAAAATTTGTGAAAATTTCAACTGTCTAGCTATCGCGGTTCTTGAGATACAGCCTGGTGACAGACAGACGGACGGACAGACAGCGAAGTCTTAGTAATAGTGTCCCGTTTTTACCCTTTGGGTACGGAACTCTAAAAACATGTACTTATTCATTGACATTATAATAGCATTTATGTAATAGAAATTGTTTTAATTTATATATGAATCTATTAAATTTTTGTTCTTTTTAATTTTTTTCTGGTAATTTATTATATATTTTAATTGACATGACTAGGTAACTAGTACTACCAATCTCAAAGTTAAAAATACACTAAAAGTACATATGTTGAGTGCATTTTTAACTTAGAGCTTGGTAAGTTTAACCCAATCTAACACGACATACATAATATATATTAATCATTTTTATTATATTATTTATTAATTATTGCCGTATCATAAATATAATATAAAAAATCTTATAAATTGAGTGGTTATCATTAATACTTTTTTTTTTCTTTTTATGTTTACCATCTAAATATTTATCTAAGGAGTAGGTACTTAGTAGCATTTGTTTATCAATAACTTTTTAAGTTTTTTTATAAATATATTTAACTTTTCTTCTTTCTTTATTATGTCAGGGATTTTGTTATATATTTTTATAGACATTACGTAGGGACTTGTAGAATGCATTTTTAGCCTGGATGTTGGTATGTTTAGCCTAGATCGGTGCCTAAGTGTGTACTGTGATTGGATGTCTTCGCGTTTTGTGTAGAACTCTTGATGCCCACGGACAAATTTATATATTTCTAGGATGTAAATACTGGGGAGGGTTAGAATATTGTGGTTTAGAAAACTCGATTCTGTTATGTATGAGTTTCAATAGATTACCGGATCAACGGAGTTTAGGGAGTACCTGAGACACAAATCACGAAATACTTTTCCCGTAACATTTACAATTTTTACAATACAATTAATAGTGGTTAAAATAGAAGTATTCTGATTTTACATTCATTAGAAAATGGCCGCTGGAGAATCTAAAAGACGGCTCAGCAGTCCCTATTGAATAACCATTAATTCTTTAAGCGCTTCATCATCAAAGAAAATACTTTAATTCCCGTCAAATAATTGCAAGATTAACTCGCATCGACGCGGCATTGCGTGTCCAAGTCATACCTATGTCATACCTAACTATCAGCCGCTCGCTGTGCAAAGCATGCACAGTCAAGACAAGACAAATAAAACAAGACAAATTAAAGACATTGACAAGATAAATTTAGACGAGACAAAAAAGGATGTCAGCCGTATGGCGTTTGTAAAAATTCAAAATCCGTCCCAGTTTTCGCTTTTATTGATAAATATATATATTTAAAAGTTTAGAAATACGGACAGGGTGTTAAAGTGAGTGTGATAATACGTGTATCCTATTAAGTGCCTTTTTAATCAGTGAGGCGTTCAATTCCCAGGCAAGTTCAATGTTATTGCTTTTGGCGAAAGGCCGTCACTTCCAGTTTCCAGTATAACTTCTGGAGGTCACTGTAGTTCTATATATTTTGCGCGGAATCTTGATTATTTTTCTAATATAAAAGTAATCTAAGTTACTCCTTATAATATCTGCCAGTGAAAGTCCCGTTAAAATCGGTTCGCCATCTTGGACATCAGACGGAATAAACTGACACAGACCATAATTACCGTATATACTTTCACATCATAATCAGACTATATTGTTCCCACTGCTGGGACACATTCTCTCTTCGAGAGGGAATGGGCCATAGTCTACCACGTGGGCCATGTGCGGGTTGGTGAATGCCTTCGAATTTTTGGTTCTAGGACATGCCGGCTTTCTCACGATGTTTTCCTTCACCGTTTTGAGAGCAGTGGTGATGAAATAATTTACACAAAGTAAAGCGCCTGTCTGGGTTCGAACCTACGACCCACAACTCGTAAGTATCGGCCGTTACCACTGGGCCACCACTGCTCACTTTCACATGCAATTTGTAAAAAGCTTTTATTTTGACCTTACAAACAAACACTTCAATTTTATTTATTTGTATAGATAAAATAACAACTAACGCCAGTAACTGATCTTCAAGGCCAGACAGTGTCACGGTGAAGTTGACCAGGGTCACTTGGATGCAGATTTCTGGCAGATAGTGAGGGTTCGCCAGTTTGGTGGTGAGGTACAGGCGGAAGTTCGTGTCGTACTCTATGTCGCTGTCGCCCAAGTGGATGAGCAGCCTGCCAGCCTGTTAAGTTAATAGTTTTTAACCATTTTTGATTGAATTAAAAGAAGCACGAAGTCGTAACTATAGAACGCCAATGTGTTGCCATATCAAAAGGCTAACGTGGGCTTGAATAAAAACAAACTAGTTAGCCCAGCGGGGTAATTGCGTAACACACTATTTAACATTAACATTCATTGCGTTATTTACGTTGTTGAGCAGACATTTTTTTCGAATATATGAAGCAATGGGTTAGCAATATCCTTCAAAATGATTCAGATTGAGATTGATAGTGTGTTACACAATTAGGGTGCCGGTAGTGTATACAGGGTGGCAGGGACATCGACGCGCAAACTGTAACCATGGATTCAGCACATGAGTTTAGACCCCATAGAGTCGAAATTTTTCGTCGGTTATTAAAAAAAAATCTTCTGTTTCATAGAAAAGTGCAATACCTACGCGGTCAAAATGCACAGAAACAGAACAGCAATAATAACAGCAACATTTTTTGACATACTCATACTCATTTGCTGAATCCATGGTTACAGTTTGCGCGTCGATGTCGCTGCCACCCTGTATATTCTTAGGTGCAGGTTCGCAAGGGCGCGTTTTCCCGCGGCGATTTTATATCGCGCGCTGGATTTTCAACGCACTGCTTAGCGCCGAGAGTTGAAAATTCAACTGTTTTTTGACGCGCTGGGATGCGCTCTGTTGGATTCTCAATGCTCGGCTCAACACCGAGAGCTGAATATCCAGTGCGCGATAAAATCCCGCCGCGATATTCTGAACATGGGCTTTCGAGTTCAGTATTTTGAGTTTTCACGAACTTTTCTACAGGTAACTAACCTGTAGAAAAGTTTGCTTTAGAAGGACCGGCGCTAATGTGGCCTCAAGCGTCTCTCCAAGGTCTTCGATTAGCATTGGCCAACCAAGTCGAATGCAATTCTCGAGGATACGCAGGTAGCTTGTATCGATCAGTTTTGTTATCATGAGACCGTTTTCTTTCTCCATGTTTCGTATCCATCTGTTAGCCTGCGATTAAAAAACTTAGTTAACACTTTAAAGGATTTAAGAAAATACTAATCAATCTAAGTACTTCTTCCATCATAGGTAATTTAGTACTACTCCTAGCGCGATGTTAAGTAGCCTTCCTTAAGAATTTTTCAAACCCGAATTTACAGTCGGGGGATTTTTACACAAAAAATACTTATTTTTTCTCATTTTCTACTCTAATGCAAAAATTTTCATGGAATGTTGCATAATATGTTTTATCAAAAGTATTTGAGTCAACCTACAAAACGATACCAAAATATTGACTCTACGCCTATTATTATAACTCAACAGAATTTGAAGGAAAGTTAAACAAGATAAAAATATAATATCCACCAGTGTAAGATCTAATAGCTTATAAATTATTTTAAGTAAAACCATTTCAAATATTTATATGTTGTTTAACTTAAAATATTTAGGGCTTATTCGAGTATGACCTGTTCCTGCGGGTCGATAGTCAGGGGCCACCGGCCCGCTCGTGTCACCAGGATGCCGTTCTCCGTAGATATAGCATCACGTGGTAGCCCTTGCGAATTCCATGTCCGAACCGTGAACGAGTCAGCCATTACCTCGATCAAACTGATGACAAAAGATTTACATAAAAAATTGGGATATCTTTGTGTGTACGTACACGTACAGTCAGCCACAAAAAGATCTATACACGGACAAGAAACCATTTTATCTATTGTCTACAACCTATGTTCCATAAAATTGTATCGACCGTATAGGTACAAAACATAGTACACATAGTAGTTTATGGAGAAGGAAGGCCTCTTTATGATGAATTCCTTCCTGAAAAAGCGTGAGCACAGAAACTCGACCTGGCAGAGCACGGATGGTGCAACTAAAAAGAGATTGACTTCATTATATCGACGAAGAAGCAAGTATTCAATGATGTCTATGTGATCAACACGGTGAAAACCGCAAGTGATCACCGCGTGGTAAGAGGCACATTGAACTAAAATATTAAGCTGAAAAGATCTCGACTGATGAAGTCTGTCTACACTCCGCCCAGCACCGATCCAAGTCCAAAACCCCGAGAGCTTTAAGCCCAAATTTCAGAATCGTTTCGAGTGCCTAGGGAGTTCCGTGGACGATTATAACGATGGGTTCGTGGAAACTGTCCATACGGTCGGGTCGGTCGGGTCGGGTCGGTCGGGTCGGGTCGGTCGGGTCTTCAAGACCCGTTGTACGAATACAAAAAAGAGGCTATCTGATCCTTCTTTGCGGCTCATGAAGGACAGACGCGAGATGATCCTGCAGTCTTCAGATGATGCGCTCAAGTACATGCAGCTCAATAGACGGATCTCTAAGTCCTTGAAAAGCTACCTTCGCCACTTCAACACAGACCATATTGAGGACGCGATAGAGCGGAATAAAGGCTCTAAGGTCGTTGCTAGAGATCTGTCTATTGGGCCGAGCCCGCTTACGAAACTGAAGACCGATGACGGCAGGATCGTATCCGTCAAACCTGAGTTGTAGAGAGAGATCGAGAGGTTCCATGGACGGTTGTACACGTCAACAAGTAACCCTGTTCCGAATCTGGCAAACAAACCAAGAGCTAGATTGACCCGACACTATACCAAAGACATCGCGGACATCAGCCTGTATGGGATTAGGGTAGCTCTGAAGCAGCTCAAAAACAACAAGGCCCCGGAGTGATGACGGAATTACGGCCGAACTCCTAAAGGCCGGCGGAAAACCCGTTCTTATGGCCCTTAAGAAGCTGTTTGATACCGTCATACTCGAGAGTAAAACACCACAGGCATGGAACAGAGGAGTGGTGACACTTTTCTTTAAGAAGGGCGACAATGTCCTTTTTAAAAATTATAGGCCCATCTCTCTTGTGAGCCATGTCTACAAGCTATTTTCAAGAGTCAACACGAACCGTCTCGCTGGCAGGTTTGACGACTTCCAGCCTACTGAACAAGCCGGATTCTGTAAAGGCTTTAGCACCGTAGACTACATACATTCGCAGCGTATGTATGTAGAGTTTATACAGAAAATCGAAGAGTATAATTTGCTTCTCTGCTTAGCATTTGTGGACTTCGAGAAAGCCTTTGATTCGATCGAGACATGGGCTATACTGCAGTCTCTTCAATGGTGCCAGATCGACTATCGGTACATCGAGGTGCTGAAGTGTCTGTACGAAAACGCCACTATGTCAGTCCGACTCCAGGATGAGACATCAAAACCAATCCTTCTGCAGCGAGGTGTTAGACAGGGAGACGTTATCTCTCCGATACTGTTCACCGCTACATTGGAGGATGTCTTTAAGGTTCTGGACTGGTAAGGGGCTGGCATTAAATCAATGGCAAGTATATAAGTCTCCTTCGGTTTGCCAACGATATCGTAGTCATGGCTGAGTCTGTGAAGGACCTCAGTACAATGCGCGATGACCTCAGTAGAGCTTTCGAAACGAAAGTAACGAGAGAAGAAAAGAAACGAACGAAGTGGGTCTTAAAATGAACATGGACAAAACGAAGGTCATGTCAAATGTCCATGTTACACCCACTCTCATGAAGAACGGAGACGCTACACTCGAAGTCGTGGACGAGTATGTTTACCTAGGACAAACTGTTGAGTTAGGTAGGTCCAATTTCGAGAAAGAGGTCAATCGTCGAATCCGATTAGGCTTGGCAGCGTTCGGGAAGCTACGTAATATCTTCTCGTCCCACATACCGCAGTGCCTCAAGGCGAAAGTCTTTGACCAGTGCGTGTTACCAGTGATGACCTATGGCACTGACACGTGGTCGCTCACAATGGGCTTTATCAAAAGGCTAAAAGTCCCCCAGGGCAATGGAGAGGGCTATGCTTTTCCCTGCGTGATCGAATCAGAAATGTAGAGATTCGCAGGAGAACCAAGGTCACCGATATAGCCCGAAAAATTGCCAAACTTAAGTGGCATTGAGCAGGGCACATTGCTTGCAGAACAGATAGCCGATGGAGCCGTAAGGTTCTGGAGTGGCGACCGCGTACCGGAAGACGTTGCGTTGGAAGGCCTCAACAAGGTGGATCGTCGACCTGGTGAAGGCCGCAGGAACCCGTTGGATGCGACAAGCACAAAACCGCTCGAAGTGGAGGTGCTTGGGGAAGGCCTATGTCCAGCAGTGGACGTCTTTCGGCTGAAATGATGATCTCCTGAGGGGCTTATGAAAAAGCCCGAAAGTCTGAAAACCAGGCTTACCCCCCTCGGTAAGACTGGTTTTCAGACTTTCGGGCTTTTTCGAATTACCCAGTAACTGGGTTATGGAGGTCAGATAGTCAGTCGCTCCATGTAAAATACTGATACTCAGCTGCATCCGGTTAGACTGGAAGCCGCCCCCAACATAGTTGGGAAAAAACGTTAGCCAGATGATGATATACTTATTATAATTACTTAATCTTGAAAACGAAGCCTTGAAAACTAACTAAGTAAAAAAATACATTGTTCGTGACTTATTGATTTACATTGATTTAGGTACCTACAGCTACCATGCGAAAGTATTCGAAAGTAAAAATGAGTTTATCAATTTCTTGAAGTTTTGCAATTCACGACTGAAAATGTATTGTTGCACCAGCTGAACTTTTACGCTGAATAGTAATTACTTAGTACTAACAAGGAAGGTAATTCTTTCAATTGTGACGTTTGTGTCGTGGAATATTTTTTTTTGGATGAGTGAATTAATTTAGAGAAATGAGTTAGTATCATCGAGTGTGAATAAGCCTTTAGTGCACACCACTGTATGTTATTTTACACATACATCGATGTTTGTAACGCAATATTATATAGATATATATATATCGTTGATGGCCCCCGAAGCCCGACTCATCTCACCACTACAGAAGCAACTAGGGTGGCAGCGGGTTCTGGGGGGCAGGTATCGTACTTGCAACGAGCGTTGCATAGCAACAATTAGCTATGTGCGTGACCTAAGGGCTAGAAACGCGGGAAGCGCGGGAAGCGCGGTACCCGGGGCAGGCCCTCCCTCCAAGCTATGTAGATGCCTGCGTAGTTATAGATATCTAGCGTAGTCATATTAAACAGCGGTGCCTATGTTGAACACACATTAAACGAGACCCAAGTATTTAGCTGATTGAACATTTGATCTATTCCTTCAAAGGGCAGCATTCAGGAACTGTTTCAATGTTACCCGTGAACTTAACGTCGAAAAGGGCTTTTTAAAATGATTGCAGTTTTGAAGTTCTGCTATTTAATCAAAAGTTGCTGATGTGGAGAAATCGACTCGAATCAGAACTCTCTTCTTTGAAACATAATTTGGCCCAAAATAACCAGCTTTGAAAATAAAGCCTCTACTTAAATCTGCTATTAACATTTCTCGAAAGAAACTACGTACTCTTCGGTAAAGACCAAATTCTCTAGCAAGATTTCCGAAGTATGTACTCAAAAAAAATTGTGACATGAGTAATATTACTTTGCCAAGGTTACCTTATGCCTATATCATTACAAGGATTGTAATACTTAATTAAGTTTTGTAGCCTTCGAAATATTAACTCCGAGACACGAGACTCCAAGAAAATGTTTGATATAATAATTGCGGGGCGGGACAGGAGTGGATAACTATGCTGCTTGAATCACTCACTCACTCAATCAACTTATAGCCTAAATGGGAAGATGCACTTCCAAACTGGTTACGGTGGCTGTTTGGTTGGTTATCTCAACACCGACTAGAAAGAAGAATAGGCTTATTTGTCACAGACAGGACAAGTTAGCAGATGCAGAGGTGACCCACAAACTATCCCCATTATTATAATAAAATAAACGCTTATAAAGTTTTTTAAACGTCAAAAATGTGTGGTTAATCGTTAATCATTTATGGCGGCTCTGAAGTGTTTGTTACTGCGCAGAGACTTGCCTCATGTTCCGAGCCGCAATAAAGTTTGAATCGGGCTGTACCATCGGCACGTAGAAGATGAAGAAGAAGACATACTCACTTAAAAGTCGCGGAAGCTGGTATCTCCAGCTCCTTACATTGTTCTATCCACTTGAAGACCAGCTCGCGCCTGTAGGTGGAGGGAAAAGCTCCGAAGTACGCGATGCAGCCGGAAGCTATTATGATGTCCCCAGTCGTACAATGCAACGCCTCGGTCGCGGCCTGTGGGATGCACATAGATAATGACAAAGAAAATTAAACAATGTTTCGCATAAGCGAAACTGGGCATTACAAGTGGATGGGTAATTTCGTGCAAATCTTAATAGATTATTTACAACAAAATAAAATAGACACAATAACCAACTTCAATTAGAACAAGTTATTAAATTGTAAATTAAAAAGTGCCTGGTCAACATATTATGTGCCTACCTTGCCTTGCTACCTAACCTTGTAATGTAATAATAATAATAATTGTTTATTTCATCAACTTATGTAAGTAACATTACAAAATTAGGAACTACCTTTTAAGCAAAAAAGAGTGCTGCCATGTATTGCCATGAAACGCAACAATTTTATTATTTACTAGCTTTTGCGCGGCTTCGCCCGCGCGGATGACGGAAAATATCCCACAGGAACGCACAAACAGGATTATAAGTACCCTATGTGTTGATCCAGGGTATAAACTATCTGTGAGTCACAAGAGAAAATTCAGTTTAAGCTAAAGTATGAAAGTGTAGTAAAAAATAAAGAGAAAAACGTATTCTTTTGGAATATCGCTCTTTTTTTTGTTTGGCACTTTCACATTTAGTACAAAAATGTATGGATGGTGAATGTTCTCCTTTTGTCCAAATCTGTTGAGCCGATCAGTTTGCATTCTTCATGAAACGTTACTCAGGAAATTCCGCCACTACGGGATCTGGAACACCGCTCTGGATCTTCCTACTTAATACTTGGATTCAGGACAGAGTTCAGAGCGTTGACGTTAATGGAAAAAAATCTCCCGCATCTACAGGGTGACTTTAATTTGACGTATTCCTTCCAGGACGTAAAAGTGTGACCCATTTGCAACAAAATTAAATTAAGCTTAAAATGTTTTAAAATATTTTATATAGATATACAGGGTGGGCCATCTAGTGTTTTAAATTTGAAGTACCGATTACTTTGACTTTGAAAGGTAGAATGACATTAATTTTGGATAGGAAGTTAGTTTTATGTTGGACGTTTGCAAATGGGTTTGCAATACGCTCGAACAAAATTGGCAAATATTAAAAACTTACTTCCAAAGTAGTGTCTTTAACGCAAACTGTAAGAAATTTGCGTGGAAAATTTTCGAGAAATGATCTGCCTTTAGTTCCGTTTGTGCGTCAATTTGTGAAGCGAGTTCGTGAAGATGGGTCGTTATTGGACAAAGCAACCCGTGTACGTTCTCGTCCAGTGCGTTCAACCGAAAACGTTGCTGGTGTGGCTCAGAATGTGCAAGAACATCCATCAACATCAACTCGTCATCGTTCTCAGTAACTGAACATTTCTCGCACTTCTTTGAGAAGAATTTTGCATAAAGACCTCGGTATGAAGGCTTACAAAGTTCCCGATGCGTTTTAGATTCGCCCAATGGGCGATGGGCGATGGGCGATTGTTTGGCAGGAGATGAAGAATTTTACCGAAAAATCGTGTTTTCATGATGACATGGACGACATTTGGTTTCAACAAGGCCACATGTCACACAGCCAACGTAAGCATCGATCTTTTGCGCACTGTTTTTAAAAATCGAATAGGTAATCAGCCGAAATGCTGATGTCAATTGGCCGCCTCGGAGCTGTGATTCGAGCCTTTTGGATTATTTTCTGTGGGGAACCATTAAGGATAAATGTTACGCAAACCATCCAGAGACAATTGAAGCGTTGAAACATGAAATCGAAGTTGCCATTGAAGAGATTCAAGTCGAAACAACCGAAAATGTACTGAAAAATTGGGTTGATCGGATGGGGTAGGTACTGCCGAGCCAGTCGTGGTAGTCATATGAATGATATTGTGTTCCATTCTTAAATAACAAAGTTCATCCTTTCCAATAAAACCAGAAATTTTAAAAAATAATCTGCAGTTTTTTTTTATAGCCGATTCAAATTTTAAATTTTAAATGACCCACCCGTTTTATTAATTATAGTTTTATATGAAGACGATGAACCTAGAATAAAATTACAGTACCTAGTAATTGTACTATGTGGGATAAAAAAAAAATATTAATACAATAGGTACAAAATTTAAGCAATGACTTATTGTAGTACAGTAATTTTGTCCTCTCATAGTTACTAATATTGCAACCGTAGAAGATTATTCCTTACATTTTAATAAATTCAGCTTTGCGGTGGTTACCTTGACGCTGTCTTCCCAGCGAGTCTGCTCATCGGCCAGCGCTTGCGTGAGCCGCCCGGCGCGGGACAGGCGCGCCGCAGCCAAGTCTACATCAGCTTGTAACTTGATCCGGTCTTCTTCAACAACCTATATTAGTATTTTTATTAAATAAAGCTAATAACAATAGACTCACGCTCACCACGTATTACGAGAGTATATATTATGAGAGTATGACACTCGTAACAAAACTGCAAAGTATACCTACTTCCGAAAACCTAAATCGAGCCACCCTGCAGTTTTTGTATAAAAACTAGCTAAATGATGACACCAAAAACTATTACTTACTCATCATTATTTTGATGTTTTATACCTACATGGAAATTAACAGTGGAATTTAGGAGGTCGGGAGTGTAATATCTACAAACTACTTTTACGCACCTATAACTTTTTGAACAAATGGATATTTAGTGGTCCCTATTTTATAACACGCGAGTAAAGACAAGCCGGTACCGATCTGCGCGGGTAAAATATCCCGTAATAACTTTGCACTCACACAAAGAAACAGGTAAAACATTGTGACCGTTTCTTTTCGCAGATCAACCTGCGATCTGTACCGAAAAGCCCGCTGCTTTATGTAAGCATCCTAACGCCATACGCGTAGGTAAATCTAAGATAATTATAAGCACCCGGTTTTGAAAGGCTGACAATCATAAAAAATAACCAACACACTGCCAAATCACATGTTAACTCACTGCTGTGATTGGCAAATCGAATCGACATCTAATCTAATAAATAACCTACTTGATGAGCTTGGCTTTCAGTAGTGTGTTAGAATGTTTGAATGTATCAACAGGTCCTTCCATTTACATATAAGACATGCCACCATTGTGAAAAGTTTCAGAACTTTTCCACGTAACTTCCAGATGGACAGTAACAGATAATTAGGTATGTATTATTGCGAGTACATCAAATGTAAGTATAAGTAAGTAAAGGTTTAAAACATTGAGGAACTAATCCTAAGTACAGATTCCCAGATGTGAATGTTTGTGTCAATAGGGTGGTATCTAGTAATAACTCACCCCTGGGTTGGGGTGGTAACGAGTGAATCCATCACTTGTGTATAACGTAGGTATATAGGGCTACTTTTATACTGCATCTCGCTTGTGCATAAATAATCAAGCTTGCGTGACGAAGATAGATGGTGTTATTGATCAGCAGCCCTGGACAGTCCTGCTCAGATCGGTAGCTACTAGCCATGCAATTTGCTAGGTATTACCGGTGTCAGTCGCACAATAAAATATAGTAGGTATGTATTATTTAAATACAACATACTCTGAGTTCATCCATCATCTTAGCGAGCTGGGCCTCGATGGCCTCTACCTCTTTCTGTTTGGCTCTGAGCACAGCCATTACATTTTTCAGTATAACCGCTGCTTCTTTATGCCTATGAAACAAAACATTTTATATGTTATCCACGGTAAAAACTTTTTAAAATAGGTACTTACTTCCATAAAAACGCCACTAATGAACATCCTGCAACTAAAAGGAACTTAACTGGTTATATGAATATTTAAATATAATATTGCCACATGCTCACGTGGTGCAACTTTCAAGAACAATGAAGTTGACTTCATGATAATTTTCTTCAATAAAAATTGGTCTATTTTATAACCATACAAAAAAAGTTTAAAATCTGAGTCCAGACAGCGGGGCGGTGGGACGCGGTGGTGGGACCGCCTGTTGATGTTTGCCAGTGCAGTGCGATCCGTAGCCGGAATAACACGTGGTACCTTGCGTGAGGGAACGTTTCTTAACCCGACCCTAAACGTTGTGACCTGCGGCAGCGCAGCCCGCGTGTCGCCATCATGACTGCACAGCGCTATATCGTCAACGAATTATTGACGTTTGTTCAGTATGAATTAGACCTCGCACAGCCGGAAAATGTTCTTTCCGTGCAGTGCAACTGCTTGAAATTTTTCAAGGAATACGATATAGCAGAAGCTAGAGCAAAACTCTACGAAGCGCTCGGTAAGGATGCGGGTGTTATCAACCTAGATGCCCCCCAGGCAAATGTACTTGCCATACTCGACTGCTTCCGCAGTACTCCGAAGAATCAGCAGCCTATATTTGTTGCGCGAGATTGGCGCAAACTTCCGCAAGGGACTTCTCACCCGGCATCAGCAGAAATTTTGGAACTAACGAAACAAATAGCAAAATGCGCTGTTGGTCCTGATCCTACTGAATTTGCAGCGTTGGGTACGCTCAGGCGAGCAGGCGAGATCGGTAGCCGCTACTCAAGCGGTCAGTACATGAGTGCGCCTATTTGGTCGACCACTACCTTACTACAGCCACAGCCAGTATTGGCCGAACCGGAAATGTTTGCAAATCGTTTTGCCCCATTTAAATGTGATATATTGGAAGATGCGCTTATGAAAGGCGATGTGTGGCGACAGTTGCCGATTCACGGGGAGCCTCGCTTGTACCGCCGCGGGCGCGGGTGGCGTGGCGGGCGTGCTGGGCGCGGCGGCCGCGGTGGTCGCGGCCGCAAGTTCTACTTTGCTGCCAGGCGCCCCAACCGAGGATCCGGCCACATTTTCAGTGTGTGAAGTGAGTGCGTTCAAGTTAACACGGTACGTGACGACCTCTTGGTCGCCGATCCCCATTGCCGATTCGAATATTCTACTTTACTTACTCGTCTTTATGTGTTAGTTAAGGTTTACGTATTGTGTATTGTAGGTAACTATTGATGTTTTAAATATGATCAGCGTCGATGTTGTGTATTCCGGGTTGTAATGTAATTTTTTTTTTTCATGAGAACTTATTTTCTAAAAAGATTGATATACTCAACTGAAGATCCAAAACTTAAATTTCTTCTTTTTTCTTTATACTAGGTATATTTACTGGCTCGCAGGTACTTAATAATTTTATTGTCTTGTAAAAAGGTATTTCATCATGGAGAGAAGGAACCTATTGAGGTACTTATTCAACGAATATTTTGGTGTTAAAATTCGTTATTATAAGTAAGTACCAAGTTAGTAGTAGTAGTACCAAGTAGCGACTAATATTCTTTAAAAATATTTCAGTGCTTAGAATACTTATTTGTATAATTGTCATACTTTGTCAATTTTATTATAATGGTTTGTTTCGTACTTACATATAACGTAAATAATTACTAGCTATTGACCTGGATATTTAATTATGAATAGTTCAAAAACCCTTTGAATCGGGCCTAGGTAGGTATATCGCAGAGTTGGAGTGTAATAAAAATATTTTTTAGTCAAATCCTTTAAAAGGTGTAATTTAGAAGTAAATTATAAAAAGACCTAAACTAAACATTATTCGGTCTAAAAAGTTTCAATATGTTTACCTAAAATCCGTTAAGTTAAGAAGGTACAATAAGTTTATTGAGTATTTTATGTACCTACCTAAAATAAGTGAAGATCTTCACTCGCTCATTAACTCACTCATTATTGTGATTTTTATTTTAGTAATAACGTGTCTAATATGTGTGTAATGTGTGTCACACCTGTAACTGTAAATGTGACTTGTATTGATTTGTAATAATAACGTTATATTCATGTGACCTTCGTTTTAACGAAATGTATGTGATTTAAGTGGTTCACACTAATAAAAATTATCGTAATCATTTCCTGGTTTTGATTATCTAACGCCTTACTATCCCTGTTAAAAAAAAAACTCACATGCAGTACAGTAAGTATATTATTACGCTGTTGCTCGTAAGAGCTACCTACTACCAAGAGGAATTAAGTACCTGGGTGAAATGGGAGCCTTATCGCACTTACTTGATTATCTTAGGTTCCACTTCTCTGAACACTTTGGCATACATATCGATAGCCTGTACCCACAGCACCATGGATCGGCATACCTAAGAAAACATAGTGTTATGTATGAATTCCTAAAGGGTTGAGGAGTCCAGGCGTGATGCTGTCACCTTAGAAACTTTATGGATTATCCTGGAATGGCAGATGTAAGTAGATAAATAAAATATTATGGCTGTACGCTACAATACAGTAACTATAGTTTAGACATCGGCTTGGCTACTTGTGATGTTAATAAGTAAGTCTCAAGTTTATATTCACAATCCATATAGGTATGGTAGATACCTACTAACTGTCTATTCAAACTAATGTTTCAAATTTATGTTATTTCGAGTTAAACAAATATCAACTTTATTGTAATAGTAATTAAGTTGATTATAGAGTGACTAGTACTATTGAAAAAGTTATAAAAATGCTTCAAGTTGTAGCGTAAACTGAACTTTATTGTGTAGCAATTAAAGTTATTTTTCCATAAACTCATATTTGTTTACATTTTTGGCAAATAAATCGCGAATGCAGATTAAACGGATTGTGATTTTACTTAGATAATAGTGGAATAACTACAGAATATACATCTGAAGGGCCTCTACCCACTACATTATACATCCAGTCTTTCTTTCAGCACGAGTCAGTGAAAAGGTGACCTGAATACTTTTCCCATTCGTACCCGAAACCTCGTGGATTCAACATAATTTAATTAGGTATATTTTGAGCGTCCAGCAGTGCGATTCTGTAACCATCTCACCGTGAAAACTTAAGTGAAGTGAGCGTGGAGTGAGCTGTCATTCAAACTAATGCTAGAGATTGACACTATTGACAGCTCACTCTAAGCTCACTTCACCTAACTTTTCACGGTGTGATTTTTACAGAATCGATCGGCTGGTCTGGTTTTTGGTTCGATTCCCAGGACGGGCGTAGTGTTATAGAGTTTTTCCATTACGAATTTATCAACTGAACTGTGGAAGTATGATGCCTATTCCTGCCAGCCTACAGGGTCGAGGTCAACAGGCGTGATGTTGTTACCTTCGACACTTTAACGACGGTGTCTGGATTAAAGTCCTTATGAACGAGGTAGACTTTCAGCTTCTTCAGTGTGGACTCCGGTATGTGATCTTTGTCATAATCTGCAAGCTTGCCGAGGAAATTTACATCTGCTAGCAGTTTCTTTGTTGAGTCCCAGTCGGGCCTGTAACACAACGTAAGTATTAAAGGACGAACAATAAATAAAAGATAATCAGATCAGAAGGCCAATTCTCGTACTTAAAAAAACGTTTAAATTCAAGTCCCAATCTCATCTCAACGACAATCAATGTCAAAAAATTGTCAAAAATGTAGTAGAAATTGTTTATTTATGTCAGATTGAGACTGAGATTAGAATGCGAACGTTTTTAAAAATACGGGAATTGCCCCTCTATTGAACGTAATTTTAAGAACGTTCACAGTCTGATCTCAGTCTTAGTCTGTCAAAAATGCCTCTAATTTCCGTACATTTTGAAAAATTTTGACATTTGTGTGTCGCTGAGATGAAACTGCGATTAGATTTTGAACGTTTTCATTTACGAGAATTGACCTTCAGGTATAAGGTACCGTGTTGTTCTGTAGTTCCTGCCTACCCCAATGCGTTGTTTGATGTGCGATGAGTAGGTTACTAGGCTACCGGACCCGTCATTGGGGCGATGCGATGCTAGAGGGAGCCCTAGGTACAGTGACGGTCAAAAGTTCAGACACTTCTGTTTAACTTGCGACCTTCTTCTAATGAGTAATTTCTATACTATAGGCACACACGCTCACATTCGTTTGCAACTGATTGTAGTTAACTCAACCAATTGTTAAAAATAGTAAGTAATGGTAAAATTTTTGCTAAATGTGTTTTTTGATGAATTGATATTTAGTTTATGTAATGTTTATTTTTTAACTAATAGTTAATTATTTGATGATATTATATCATTAGATAAACTAAAAATTAAAACATCTCGCTATCCTATTTAAGCAAAATGACTCCAAATAAATCATCTTCGGTTCTCGACAGCCTGCAAAAAATAATCTCTTTTTTTCCATATGTTTTTTCTATACAATCTAGTCGTTTCTTGCGTAGGAGGTCACAGTTTTAACCTAAAATTACCCAACTATTTTTTTTTAAATTAACCTCGTCTAACTAGTTTGTAGCAAGCCGGAGACATAACTTAATATGCCATCATAATACTTTATTTGGTAATAAACCTACATTTTATGGCAATCATAGTGATTTATTTAGGCAGAAATAGCGCATTAATTTGCTCGCTAAGATTTAATGATCATTTTACATTTACTACATTTCGTGTTCAAATACAATTGTACACACAACAAGTGCAAGAACCAAGTTTATCAAAGGATTTTATGGTGGTCATTATATTTAAACCCTTTGTTTAATATGTTTCGGTAATTCATTCTGCATTTTGGCATCCTCATAGCTAATATTTTTAGTTGGTCTGAAGTCAGATAGGGGCAGAGATTAGCATTTCTCAGGAACCGGCGGGGTAGTTGCGGAACACAATATCAGTAGCAATGGGTTTCATTTTAACAGTTCAACAACATTTAATGCGATATTTACGTTTTTGAGCAGAAATACTTTTAGAACATATGAAGCAATGGATTAGCAATATCCTTCAAAATGATTCAAATTGAGATTGATAGTGTGTTAAGCAATTATGGTGCGGGTCTGATATTGCGCTTTCTGTGTACAAAAATAATGAGAATTGCTTCGTCAGTAATTGAGTATCATCCGTATTAGGATGCAGGTATGGATTTTACATGGTTGAGCAAGTGTCATTAATTAATGATTTGGTTTTATGAAAAACTGTTTCGTATAGCGTTTAGTAAATAAGATGAAAGAGTAATTCAATGATTTTATTAGAACGAAGTTCTTTATCTCGAAGTTCCTCTGCACACTTGGTGAAGGAAAGCTAGACCGAAAAAAGTGTAACATTTTGACAGTCACGACACTTTTTTTTAATTTGTGTTCCTCAAACGTTGTTAATGTAAATTAACATAATATTGGGGTTAAAGTATGAAATTGCCGATTTGTACAAGAAAATTGAAATTCGTTTTTTTCTAATTTAACATAGGTATTTATTTAATCAAAATAATTACTATTATTATCTATACATTGCTGCCATCTAATAGGAAGGTCATTTATGCCTTTGCGATAGAACTCTCGTGATCTAGATTCGACAAACTGTGTGAAAGCATATTGTACTGCCTCCTGAGAAGAAAACTTTTTATCACGTAGAATAGAGTGAATAACACCATGCTGAGACCACCAAAAAGTTACCATTACCTTTTTATTGGTAAGCTTTGCTTTAGGACACTGTTGTGGCGTTTGACCTGGGGTCAGCCATTGCATTCTTCGCTTACGGCTATATAAAGAATCCACTTTTCATCACATGTCACAATTCGATCCAATATTCATTCATTTCTGTATCGATTCAACAAGGCAACACAAGTTTCAACACGCGTTTCATTCTGGAGATCAGTCAAATCACGAGGCACCCATTTCTCATATTTTTTTATTTTATTGATTTGACGCAAATGAGTCAATATTGTTGGTAAGGTAACGTTAAACCATGCCGCTAATTCCTGGGTAGTTTGGCTCGGATCGGCTTCCACCATCTATTTCAATTCATTGTTATTCACCTGTGTGGGCGGTCTTCCACGTGGTTCATTCTTCAAATCAAAGTTTCCATCACGAAAGCGTTTAAATCAAAATCGCACGGTGCGTTCATTAGCAGTCCCCCCCTCCAAACGCAACATTGATATTGCGAGCTGTTTCTGCCGCGTTAGTTCCGCGTCGGAACTCGTATTAAAAATAACTCGAATTTTCGAAGTATCCATCTTTCTTGTCTATGCTGAATAAAAAAAAAACAACTGAAAGTCGATAGTTAAATGTTGCACATTTTTTAAAAGAAGAACTTCATAGGTACCATGTGAAAAAAGTTTCACTCAAAAATCTCAAACTATGAAGGTTCTATGTCAATTCGAAGTACTTATTACAATAAGTAAAGTACAAGGTGGTTTCCCGATGATCTTGTAGAGCATTACACAGAAATACCAAGTTATGATCCTTTTTAGACTTGTTGAATCCGCCTACAAATATGTTTTTCTTCCTGTAAGCAATCGGTAAACTCATGTTACAACTGTTACTGAAGCCTCTCACCATTACTACATTACGCAAGACACAACCAAATTATTGTTTAGGCTTTTTAATTTCTAACAGTCGGTCATTTCTTAATTCATTGAACTGTTACAAGAGCTTGCATCAATAGGTAGTTAAAGTACAGTGGCGGTTAGAAGACGAGTGGCATTGTCACGAAGAAATAGATTGACACTTTTGTTTATCTTACGACCTTCTTCTAATGAGTAATTTCTATACTCTCAATACTCAATACTCAAAACTTATAGTATAAGTTACACACACACTTTATTCACACACACTCTCACATTCGTTTGCAATTACTTTGAATAATCACGCTATTGACTACAGTTCCTTGTCATGTTCACTTATTCGTAAAAGTTTATGATTATACCCACAGAAATCTAAATAAACAAATTATAAGGTAGACGGATGCAGATAACTTACGAGTCACCGCGACTAAAATATCAGAACGTTATTTGTTTTTGGATGGTTATTATTTTATCGATTGTTTTTCTAATTAAAGTACTTATAACTGCTGATCCTTTTATTTATTTTTTTAAACGTTTTATATTTATCATAAAGCCTAAATAGAAGAAAAGAAAATTAATTATGAATATAACATTAAGTATAATAATAATAGATTTAATATGTAACATTTCTATTTTCAAAATAATTTGGTTTCAAATTGGTAATATTCGTATTTTGCTAGTAGCCTAACAGTACTCTTTTTTTGTTTTAGAGAAATACCTACTGTGAGTCAGAGGGTCAAAAGATATCAGGAAAAGCCGAAAGCGAAGTGGAAGGTCCCAGCTAGTTAGTGAATATGAAACAAGTGGTTTCATACCAACGAGATATTTTGCCGAATTATTCGACACATCTTTACGAACGGTTCGCCGTGCAAACCGTTCGCCTATATTTGATTGAAAAACATAAACAAGACCTTTGCATTTTGCGATACAGCGATGGGAAGCACGGAATGAGAGATCTGATGAGCAGTTGAAGTTGCATTGCATGGAAATATGGGAACATTTAAGAGGAACAGATATATGTTTCAATATTGTTGGATTCATGCGCCAGTGTTTACTTGATAGCATTGACAATAATGGAGGATATACAAAGTATTAACGACGACGTAGTATTGACGGCACGGTTGGCGCAGTGGTTAAGCGATTGACTGCTGCGCTGCGTGTCGCGGGTTCGATTCCCGCACGTAACAAATATTTGTATGACCTACATGTATTTGTTCCGAGTCTGGGTGTTTTTCTATCTATAATATTGTTTGTATTTACAAAAAAAATATTGTCCCTAAGCTGCTAATGAATTAATGACCGATGACTGTACGTCTACCATGCGGGAAAAGGCATGAAGGTCTTTAGAACATTGCATTTACTTGTCATGATTTTTTTTTCTTTTAAATAAGACTTGCAGTGTTAGATAGGTGGTTTTAAGTTTGAACATGTACCTAATGCTTCTCTTTTGACTTTTGAATATAAGTTCCCATACTGACCACGTCAAAGGTCTGTTCAGGTTCTGAACCTGCAGATAGTGAAATAAATACAAGTTTGTAATTTAAACAATATCCTGTTCTATTTTTTCAAAATTTTACTTCACCGTCTTCCAGTTGGAGGTTGAAACGACGCGAATAAGTAGTTTTCATTTTCAAACTTCACGGTCGCTTTTCAAAAAAATAAGAGTGTCCGCCGGTACCTACGTGTTCCATTTACTTCCACAAACACCTTTGACAATTACCGGCAGAGTTAATTTATTGTGCATGCAAGCAGAAACTATAAGAACATGTTTAAACAGCATGATTTTGATCCCTTCGCAACATGTCCTCGGCCGAGTATAGGTACCTGGGCCCGCGTGGTGGATTACGGCCAACTCCCTCTCACTGAGAGGAGGCCTGTGTCCCAGTAGTGGGAACATTATAGGCTGATTATGCTTATGCTAGTAGGTAGTTTTTTAACGTTAGTTTCTGTATGTTCTATGTTTTTACGTAGCGGTGTAAAAATACCTTGAGCGACGCCGATAGTTATATACAGAGTGGCGATTAGGTTATCACATTAAATAGTACAGCGGTCATTACAAGTTGTTAAAATAATAAAATTTAAATTTTACTAAAAATAGAAATAAAAAACAAATAAAATAATTAGCGTAAAAATTGTCATGAAATAAACCATCCTTGATAATAATTATGTCACTAGACACGCGTGAGGCAATTGGTATCAAGAATTCAACACAAACTTAATATTATTGTTACTAAGTAAACACAAATTAAGTTTAATGTTGTTAGGTAAATACTGAAACGAAAAAAAGGTCCCACGACTAAAATGTTAATTATTATTAATTCTTTTAATTGTGTATGTTTATTATACGTTATGTAGAATACGTCGTTTCAATTCATGTAATAACCTATACCTAATCTCCACACTGTATTTTTCCCGTTATTATTCTTTTTTTGTACTGGATCATACCTTGGAACCTTGTGGTTACGGTGATATTGAAGGTCAAAGTTCCTTACAAAGTTGTTTTGACGGGTTTTTTTATATGAGAACATGTTTTAAATGCTTACACACGATCCCTGTACCGTTGCATGCACCCATAGGCACAATGTGGTGCGTGCGTGTTTCCCAGCAATTATTTTTTCTGTAAGTTACTTAGTTTGATGAACAGCACCCTAATTGCGTAACACACGATCAATCGGAATCGGTTTCATTTTGACAGTTCAACAACATTCATTACGTTATTTACGTTGTTGAGCAGTCACATGACACATTTTTTGAACATATGAAGCAATGGATTAGCAATACTTATCTTTCAAAATGATTCACATTGAGATTGATTGAGTGTTACGCAATTAGGGTGCCGGATGTGTGGTTTATTCGTGAAGGGTCTTATTACACCCCTTATAGATATCAATTGACAATTTGTTTAATAAAATCGTAACACGAAGTTAAAACTGGACAATACATTTTTTTTTTAAATTTAGGTATTAATATTACACTTAACATCTTTGATTCTATGTTCGTTCACATCATTCGTTCTATTCTAAGCAGACGTAAAAGCCAAAATGTATGAAACTGTATCGTCGAGGAAAGTGATTCCGATGACATTAAATATGCCTATGGAGTCAATGTACCTAAATATGTTATCCTTTAAAACTATTTCAGTGACGTCATCGCTCTTTTCTTGTTTTTATTATTCCACTCCTAAACTAAAGCCGTCATGGGGGCACCGACAGAAGTGAATACATAAAACTATGCATAGCTACACATGAGGCCAACATCGGACGGAGTAGCTGCATACATATTGTCTGTCATTGATTTTATGAACTGTGGACAGGTAGATAGATTAATTCGCATCCTGTCTAGGGGGGCAGACAGTACTATACAAATTGGTGAATGTACTGTATTACACCCCCTTTGAAGGGGGTGGCTATATATTTATGTTTATATAGAAATTTTACAAGGGTGGCAAACTGCAGGTAGTTGAGGGTGGTCCACCAACACAGACTCATTCAATTAATTTGGATGCGTTCGACCTACGTATAATATACGTATGAAACCCACCATGGCGCCACCCTTACACCGATAACCATAAACCTATAGTATTTTGTTCGCCATAGTTATGAAGATATAAAGTTATTGACTGACTTTGAAGCCTTCAGGCAATGAAAGTAAACACAGAGCTAGCAGATTGTGAAAATGAAGAGGTTTTGTAAAGCCTTTTAAGCTCAATATTGTAGTATTAAATCAAATGAAGGATTCATTTCATTTTCAAATAAAACAGGCGAAACTTCACTGAAGTTTTAGGTGTCAATATCTTATAGAAATTAAAAGAAAAGAAACCTTAGTATAGATAGATTGATGTCTGATATCAATTCCCACAAGTCTGTAAAGTTTCGCCGAACTAACTAAGAAAGAAGTGGATCAGGTTTCATTTGGCTGTTGAATGATACTAACTTTGCACCCAGCAGTATGCAGACAGGCTCCATGACAAACCGCACGAGCGTGGGAGGTTTCTGGAAGGCCTTCAGTTCGTTGATGTCCGCTTTGTTGAGGGCCTTCAGGGCAGCTGCTGCGGCGTCCATAGCGGGCATTGCGAGTGCCAAGTCCGCTTTCGCTTCGGCTGCTATTGCTCTTACCTCATCTGCTTTTATCTAGGAATAAAGATTATTGGCATAAGAAAACAAAATATATATAGTTTCCGTCTTCAAAAAAGAGGAGGTTTTATATTCGTCTGTGTGTACTTTTTTTTTACGTATGTTTATCGATATCAATGTTTCATCAGTTATGGACCGATTTTGAAATATTTTACTCCATTAGTACGTTAATCCACTTTATTTATTTTGATGATGTTATAAAACTTCCTGTCCCTTATGTTTATGGAGCAAGTATCTATACGAATTTATTGGGGTAGGTAGGTACGACCACTAAATAGCGGAACAATAAAAACATTTTTATAAACAAAAAAAAAAACAACCGAAAAATAGCTTTAATTTTTTTTGGCACTGACTTCGAAAAATAAAGTTGCTTTTGAAACAAATAATTTTTATTAAATCTCTTTCTCGGAAACCCTGCATAGAACGAAGCTTGTATGAAGGTGAATCAAGCGTACCTTGTATGAAGGTGAATCAAGCGTACCTTGTATGAAGGTGAATCAAGCGTACCTTGGCGGCGGCTTCGTCCTTCATGACCGCAGATTTGACTTTGTCAGCGGCTTTCTGCTCCACTTTCAGCCTGCTAACCAGAGCAACGCTTTCGTCTGCTTTCTTCGCAAGGATAGGCTCCATTTCACGAACTTGCTGTTCCATCACTCCTACGACTTCGTATGTTTGGTATAGTTTCTGTGTACGTTTATGGTCAAGGATATTAATTTCTTTAAAAGTCGTCGTTAAATCGATTCGATATAGGTAAGTTCAAGGACACTAATTCAAAGCCATATTTTCATTTTCAAAGTCATATCAAAGCTTAAAATATAACGTGTGTTAGGTACTTGTTCTTTCTGTTATAACGATTTTATTTGTATTGGGCGATACCTAAGAACCTTTTGGTTTCGGAGATAATGGCGCCGAAGCCCTTGTTCACAAACTAAACTAAATTTAAGTTCGGTGCATCTTTTTCTTTCTATTAAGAAAATCCCTGTCAAATTAGGATACTCCATGGACAATTTAGACGTGATTAAAAACATGGCTACTAAAAATACGTCAATTTACGTCAGGCGTTGACTAATTTGACAGGACTAAACTAATCTTCTGTCCTTTTCATAATGAAATATAAAGAAAAAGATGCACTGAACTTAAATTTAGTTTAGTTTGTGAATCGGCGCCATTGAAGGTTTAAAGTTTGAACATTTTTTTTACGAAATAAGTTTTAAATGTTTTAACTTACCTTTAAATACACCCACGACCCCTGTACCGTTACATGGACCCAGTAGCATAATGTTTTGCGTGCGTCACGTTGCCTATTACCGTAAGCGAATTTTCTCACCAAAAATAACAGTTCCCCAGCAAATATTTTTGCAAGAAGTTACTGAGTTTGATGTACAGAAAGCGTACCTAGTTGACGGCTTCGCACACCCTGTTATCTGTATATCACAAGTAAAGGGTGGGCAATCCAGTGTTTTAAATTTGAAGTACCGATTACTATGACTTTGAAAGGTAGAATGAAATTCGTTTTTGGACAGGAAGTTAGTTTTATATTTGACATTTGCAAAATGGGACGTTAGACGGTCCAACAAAATTGGGAAATATAAAAAACTTACTTCCAAAGTAGTGACTCTTTAACGCAAACTATAAGACATTTACGTGGAAAATTTTCGGCACGTTACCGTGCCATGCTCAACAAATTTTTGTTTCCAAAAATTGAAGAGGATGACATGGACGACATTTGGTTTCCAACAAGACGGGGCCACATGTCACACAGTCAACGTAACCATCGATCTTTTGCACACTGTTTTTGAAAATCAATTAATCAGCCGAAATGCTGATGTCAATTGGCCGCCTCGGAGCTGTGATTTAAGCCCTTTGGATTATTTTCTGTGGGGAACCATTAAGGATAAATGTTACGCAAACCATCTAGAGACAATTGAAGCGTTGAAAAATGAAATCGAAGTTGCCATTGAAGAGATTCAAGCCGAAACAATCGAAAATGTACTGAAAAATTGGGTTGATCGGATGGGGTACTGCTGAGCCAGTCGTGGTAGTCATATGAATGATATTGTGTTCCATTCGTAAATGACAAAGTTCAACCTTTCCATAGCAGCATTTATAGCCGATTCATATTTAAAATTTTAAATGGCCCACCCGTTACTTAAGGGTATGATTTTATTTTTACCATTATATTTAATTTTGTGAATGCGTGGAGTAAAAATAAGATACCTTTTGTTTATGGAACAGGTGAAAACAGCATTAACAATAATCACGAACCCTTCATTCATGTTATTAAAAACAGTAACATTCATAGTAGGTAGTTCGGTGACGGTGTGACCTAAATGACTTGTTTCTATCTATAGATAGATACAATATTTTGCTAAGGGTTGCGCCCGTGATTCGTTTTCAAGGACTTCATCTCCCCTCAAACCGTGACATTGAAATCCGTTCCCCACGGAAATTGCTCCCCTCCCTGTTTTGTATCACCCTTCAATTAAATATGTCTCGTCGTTTGTATTATTCCTGTCTTGTTACCAATTTTTGTGAGCAAGTATTAGGTGTAACGAGTTTTATTGAAAGCCACCGTAAAGGTCAATATGTAGGTATGGACTGTTTTGATTAGTTGTGTCTCGATCTCTAAGGAAATGGGATTTTATGTCATGAAGGTCAGTAGGAAAGAATGCAAGTCTCGAAGTTTCGATTTGTAAATTAGTTACAATTCCCTTTCTGCTACTTGAATGTGGCACTGATACTGGTTGGAATTTTCTTTTGAGTTTAGGGACATTACCAGTGAGCATGATGTAAGTGCTCATAAAGTAATTATCTGGTCAGTAGGGGCATGCCCTTTTTTTTACGAGATTTTCGGGTAACATCGGGCTGTGTGGGTAAGACTGATTTAGAAAATCATGAGACTTGTCAGATGAGAAATCATGAGAAGTTGTAGTGAGAAGTCATGAGATTTGTTTTTATTCGAAATTAAACCGAAAGCTGTCAAATCAATCATCGGCATCTGACTAATAATCAGCTGTAGACAGTAGGTGTAGGTAGTATTTTACAATGGCTTGTTTTCCTTTTTTTTTTTGTAAATAGAACGTGGTAGTTTCTAGTGCCCTCATCAGCGGGTTAATTGCGTAACACACTAACATTAGGAAATGCTTTCATTTTGACAGTTCAACTACATTCATTGCGTTATTTACATTATTGAGGAGGTAAACTTTTGGAACATATACAGCAATGGATTAGCATCTATCATTCAAAATGATTCAGGTTGTGATTGAAAGTGTATTACGCAATTAGGGTGCAGTATACGCAGCTTAACGATTTACGATATTACCTCCAATCCACAAGATATTCTGTCCCTGCCCCGGATAATTTGCTGTTGTTTCTTATCTAACAGCATCATGTACAGTTTCAGCAAATCTAAGTAACTGCTTGGCGTTGTGTAGAAATAACGCCTCATCTCTTGATACAATCGATCCGTCATTATGTCCACATCCTAGGAATAAACATAAACACAAATACTTATATTTTTACGTACTTAATGTCTCAAATATTTAATTTTATCTAACTTAACTACTATGGGTATTAATAAAATGTATGCTCTTATTTGAGTGGTTATTCGTAAAGTGCGAAAGTATTAATGCACATAGGTAGTATAGACTTTGAACTGATTAGCATCGTTTCAGGGGATGAAATAATATAAGTACCTACTTATGAGTATGGTCAGCTAATAAAGCGGAACGAAGCATAGTAGATAATTGCATTTTTATATGAAACGGCGTATCAAAGGCTTCTGTAGTTTTTAGTACTTATATAATAATTTAAACTCTGCGAAATACAATTTGAACATTAAAAAAAAAAAAGAATCGATTGTATTTCCGTCCTTTAGTACAAGTTGTTTAGGTCCATTATTACTTTCATCTGTCAATGCAGTCAACCGGTATTGATGGAGTCAACTGAATTTCTTGCATTTGACCTCTAAAGAGGAGCTCGCAAATAAGAGGCCCTTTGCTAAATACGCTGACGTCATACAACTCCTATAAGAAATCCTTTTTCAGTTTGGCATTGGCCTTTTTTTCAGGGATGAATATTTTTCAAGCCTTTGTTTTTTTTTAATTACTTTGTTTGGAGCAGTGGTGGCCCAGTGGTACCGGCCGCGGGTTACGAGTTGTAGGTCGTAGGTTCAAAGCCAGACAGGCGTTTTACTTTGTGTAAATTATTCATCACTACTGCTCTCAAAACGGTGAAGGAAAACATCATGAGGAAACCGGCATGTCTTAGAACCAAAAATTCTAAGACATGTGACATCTACCAACTCGCACTGGGCCCGCGTGGTGCATGGTTTATGACTCACTCCCTCACACTGAGAGAAGGCCTGTGTCCACGAAGTGTGAACATTATAGGCTGATTAAATGCGTGTGCGTTGGTGTTACCTGGTGCATGGTGACGCATATTGTAGATATTTGATCAATGATTTGTGCGTCCCCGAGCGGCTGTAGACATTGCTTGGCTACCGAGAGCAAAGCCTCAGGCGGCCATTTTGTGAACCAGTCAATGGTGCAACAGTTTACCAGAGACGGGAACATTCGGCATCGACGTCTACAAAACAAAAAGTAGGTTAATTTTTTTTTAAATCTGTGTCGATTCCTTTAAATGTTGAAAAATTGCGAATATTCCCGATCAGTAACATCTTGTCGTCAACACGGTTGACGATCAAAAAAAGTGTCATTCGTTCACAGTGTGGAGGAACGGAACTTTTTTTGCCCGATCGTTCATACCTGTGATAGAAAATAAAAAGTATCTAAGTACCTACTTACTTATTTGGCATTTTCTTAACTAATTGTCAAATATTATTATTGTAAATCTATTATCTCCTTTATTTCAATGTGATCACATATAAATTATATTTTTAAATAGTAGAATATAAAAAGTATAAAAACATTTATAAATATAAAAAATAGTAGCCCACCGGTACCTACTATCGGCAACAGGGTCCAAGCTACTGGTGGTCAGGGCTCTAGAGAGAAGAACCTTATAATAATCTAGTTATTGTAAATTATATATACTGATTGCAAAGTAAAAATAAAGTACATTTTTTGCTTTGCAAGTCGTAATTAAAGCATTTTAAAAATGTATCAATTCAAAGTCATCTTTAATTGTACTCCACTTTACTTCACCATGAATTTAGAATTAAGCATTGAACGAAAAAAGGTTCCGGTCGTCACCTAAGTGTCAAGATATGGGGAATGGAAGCAGAATCGACAGTGTTTTCATAAGTTAAGTGAAATGCCAACACATTCTAGCCAACTTTCTAAGTAATGGAACGTAATTAGGTAGATAGGTACATACTAAAATACTTTCATCGTTTAGTATGGATAAGTTATAGGCAAAACAGAATCGACCCCTTTATCTCAATTTGCGTCATTCAATTTATTACAACATAAATAGGGCGTAGCAGCTCACTGCATCAGGGGGTGCAGGGTGGGGGAGCGTTGCACAGCGCAGCCGTGAGCCCCGCGCGCCCTTACCGGCTACCGCTGACCTCAATCAATAATTTATTGATCCATCCATCGGCCACAAACCGGCCTGCACTTCTACTAGCCGTCACTTATTTAAGTTATCTGAATTATGTACCAAATTCATATTTGTCATACTTAGGTACTTCAAGTAAATTTTTACCGATTCCACAACGAACGCTCCACGTTCGTTTTCTGCGAGCTCAATGTCGCCTAGTGCCCAACTGAAAGTGTTGGCAACGTTCCAAGTTGGATGCGTTGGGTGAAAGTGCAGGGTCAAGGTTTCGACTAAGTAGGGATTTGTGTCAGATTCTGGTCACTTAAGCACAAAGCAAATGTTTTTGTGATCGAAACGATTTTAGATAGTTTTTAGTTACTTCCTTATTAAATCAGCGTCTTTGTCTAAAATACGCAACCTTTTAATAATCAGGAGACCATAATTGTATGACTATGTATGAATTTTACTACCTACACGGAAAATCCATCCAGCTACTTGCTAGATACCCAAAAATTGCTGTCTGCTATTTTTCGGGCCTGAGAAGACCTGACTACCGAATGCATAGCAATAGAAGGTGTTAGTTTACCTGAATGCCTCTCCAACGGGACTCATACATATGCAGAGATGGAGCTTCCCTCGTACCCTGTTAATGAAGAAGTAGTAAACTCCATCACGATCAGCAGGGTTGATGTTGGCCTTCGCAGCGTCGTTGCGACAGCCGCTCTGCACAGCTTCGTAAGTATCACCTTCGAACAGGTTCGGTACCTCACCTAAATTAGCGATAAACTTTATTATTAGGCAGCCTGCACAATTTATAGCCTGTGTCATATATGCCATAACTAACCTAACTCAACACTGAGATTTAGTAAGAACTTCACTTACATACATACATAAACTCACGCCCTGTTCCCATCGGTCTAGACAGAAACTAAAAAACGCTATGATCCTCACATGCCCCTTTTGCTTCGATCACGTCCATAAATTTAATCTTGTCATATACACAAGCCGGTTGCAAGTACTACTCAACTAACCTTTCTAAAGAACATCACCAATAAGGACACTATAATATCCTACGCGCTAGAATCATCGGCGTTTCCTCTCACATTTGTCTTGACAATGTGAATCACATTACACTTATCGTCTGTTAGTCGCCTTTTATTCATCCGTTACTACATCTTCTTTTAAATTCTATCTACATATGAATCAATTACCAGAGTTGAGCATATTATTAATGTCTTCGAGGAATTCCTCCTTTGTGATCTGTGTATCAGTGAAAAGGAACACCGTATCCTCGTTACTGACTCCAGCTCGCATGTACATCTTGCGAAGATCATCGTGGAATTCGGGCGTATCGTAATTCCTTTTGATTTCCATTCCCATGCACCTGCGTACGAAATATAAAAACAATTTTAAAAATAATATCTTGAACATTTTTAAGGTTTCGTACCTCAAAAGGAAAACACCGGTCAAGTGCGTGTCGGGCCACGCGCAATGTAGGTGTTGGGAATCTACCCCCAACACAATATCTTGCGCGCGGCCTGCACGCGCAGGCGGCGTGATCAGCGCGTCATCGGCAAGCTGAGGCGCGGCGCGGCGACGACACGGCTCGGCCCGATGACCACTCGCTTCAACGGACTCCACCGCGACGGACGATACTCTTAAATTATTAATTGTTTGTCCGGGAAAGTTTATATTTGTAGATCAGACGGCATTAAACCATTGCCTAGTTATACAGTCCACTCTTTTATTGCTCCCCGCGCTAACAGTAGGGTTCCGTAGTTTTTATAACAGCCAAGTACGGGTCGTATTCGCTGACTGATAGTTTCGTACCATGCTCTAACTAAAAGCCAAACATGACTATCTACCTAATTTGACTTCCTATACAAATCCTCACCTGGTCCGACAATTTTGCACAGAAAGTTTTAATTATTTTTTTTGAGATTTGGATAAGACTTGTCATAGCCGGTGTTTTGAATTTAAATACAGGACACAGAGCTACACTACTCACTCGTCACAAAAAAATAAAATTGAGAAATTGTATGGAGTTGTTCGAAATTTTCTAGTCAAATACAAGTGGTCGACTATTACTCGTAAACTTGTAAAGCCCACTTAAGTGTGATAGTTTTCCTTTAAACTTCGTTATATATTGGTACTACTGCCGTGACATTTGAATTTCTAGTTACAACCGCTTAGTTGGTAGAGGGCGCTTGATAAGTCACGAACGGTTTACTTATTCAAAAAACGGCCTTTCCAAACCCCTAATATTTTTGGAAGGACCTATCCAACGATATCCCACACTATGGGAAGGACGAAAAAAAAAAGATCATCCCCACTTTACATGTAGGGGAGGTACCCTAAATAATTGTTTTTTTCTAAATTTTATTTTACCACTTTTTCGGAGTCATTAACGTGTATACTCATGCCAAATTACAACTTTCTTTACAGACAGACAGACAGACGGACATGGCGAAACTATAAGGGTTCCTAGTTGACTACGGAACCCTAAAAATGTGTCATGTGTCTGCTCAACAACGTAAATAACGCAATGAATGTTGTTGAACTGTCAAAATGAAACCGATTCCGATTGATCGTGTGTTACGCAATTAGGCTGCTGATCGGTTCGTTTTTAATATTTCAACGAAAGTCTACAATGAACCTCCCGGCTGCTGGAGAGGTTGTTCGACAATACGTTAACCTCGGGAAAAGTCTTGAGAGCAGTCATGGTGGCCCAGTGGACCTGACTAACGAGTGTGTAGGTCATGGGTTCGGCTTCGGACCCAGCCAGACGCTTTACTTTGTGTAATTTATTGCACCACCATTGCTTTCAAAAACGGTGAAGGAAAACATCGTGAGGAAACCGGCATGTCCTAGAACCAAAAATTCAAAGACATGTAATAATAATAATATTCGGCCCCTCATACGCCTTCCAAACGACCGTCCCTACGGTCCCGAGATAAGTAAAAAAAAAAAATATATTTCCAGGGGCGGAGCACGATTTTAGGTTGTCAATGATTTTTAGAATTTCTTCTGGGTCAGTCGAAGTAAAGAAGAAAGAGTTCCCAGTAGTCTTGTGGCATCCGCCAGTTGTTTTTCAGTAACTTTTATCTCAGACAGGATGGTATCAGCTAATTTTTTACCAAATGTAATAAAAAACTCATTGGCAGAATTTACCGCTACCACAGTTTAATCTTCTAGGATTTTAGTGATTCCTTTTTTCATATCGCAGATTTCCTTAACACTTTGCCAAAGTTTCTTAGTATTGTTTTTATTTTCAGTTAGTAATTTGCGGTTGTATTCCTCATTAACTTTTTTGATAATGTCGTTACAGTAATTTCTATAAGTTTTATACTCTCTTTGGGTTGTAATCTCGTCTGGATTCTTACTGGAGTTGTAGTGTAGGCGGTCTCTCTTTCGATCGCATCGAAGTAGACCTGCCGTCATCCATGGCTTGCGTATGGCTTTTGAACTACGCACTTTGACTTTTGAGCTAAAGTCTTTAATTTTTTGTGTCATTAAGTTGATGAAACAATCTGTGGCAGCATTAACGTCTGATTCGGCTGTAACGTTGGACCAATCTGTCCCGAAAATACTCGTTTTTAATGCCGGGAATCAATTTTGTTGTTGAATTTGGGAGCGTTTTTAGTGACTGAGGATAAGGTGACACCAGCAATTACTGTAGGATCATGGTCAGTAATATCGGAATCACAAACAAGAACGACGGCTGGTGACTTAGTTCTGGGTCTAGGCAACTAGGTCCTCTAGTAGGAAGGTTGTATCCAGGCATAAAGCCACTGTATGCAATAAGGTTGTGATACTCAATAGCTCTTGAGTCGGCAGTATTCATTTTGCTATCAAGGTTGACGTCGCGGGTAATGTTGCAATTCTTACCTTTGGCCAACCCCATCACCTCTTCTAGTGACTTCGAGAAGTGAGAAATATCGTGAATGGAGGGTGATTGATACAATGCAACAACACTATAGTCCGTTCCGATATCAATTAGCAGGCAGTTGGCGTCTCGAAATTTTGGCCCCGTACCTGTACAGTTAAAAGTACTACGATTCCATAATTTTGATTTAAATATTCTTTGAAGTCAATTCTAGTCTAGATAAAAATATAGAAAAACAGTCAAAGTTTTTACGAATACTTCTAATGTTTTGACTTATGAGAGTCAAGAAGTTATTAGGATTGCCCAGCTTGGTCAAAACATCTTCTGGGGTGGAGACACCGAAGCAATCAACCATCGAAGTGTCATCAATATTACGCAGAAGTTCACCATCCATTATATGGGTTTTAGAAGGAAGATTAGACGCCACATTTCCATCTGCTACATGAGCAGTAGTCACGTACGGAATCAGGGCAAACCATAATCTTACAAAAGCAAATCAGGAAGCAATTTGATGGAGAAGAGGCAAAGAAAAGGCAAGAACTCACCATGTTAGAGCTGGAGACGGCAATGATGATGTGTAAAAATACTGTGAGTGGATAGGCGCAACAAGGAATGAAGGTGTTTGTTACGAGTAAGTGTGTTTCGCAGGGTTTACAATTTTGATTTAACTTCGCTCAATAGTATTTATAAGAGACTAGCTGACCCGGCAAACGTTGTTTTGCCATATAAATTATTTCTAGCTGCCCGGCGCTACTTCGTTCGCGTGGTGTGCTACCCCCTACCCTACTCCTATACTACTCCTACCCTACTCCTACACTACTCAAACCCTACTCCTACGCTACACCTACCCTACTCCTACACTACTTCTACCCTACTCCTACACTACTCCTACCCTACTCCTACACTACTCCTAACCTACTCCTACCCTACTCCTAACCTACTCCTACCCTACTCCTACCCTACTCCTACCCTACTCCTACCCTACTCCTACCCTACTTCTACCCTACTCCTACACTATTCAAAACCCTTAATTTAATACGTGCTTCAATTCGAGTGGACCCGAGTCTAGCGTACCGAAGGGACGATCGTCAAATGTTTGACAGGAAAGTAGGTAGAACAGTTTATATGGGAAAATGAAATTGCAATTAAATAATATTGCGATCATAAATTGAGATGTAAGCTATCCTATCTTTCAAGTTGGATCAAACTGCACATGTTGTGCGAATTTTATTATAATCGGTTAAGTGGTTTAGGAGTCCATTGAGGACAAACATTGTGACACGAGATTTATATATATTAAGATTTACAGCGATTCAGAAGGTAATACAGGTAAAGACTAGTCATTTATCTTCTTTGTCCTGTTTAAGTTTTAGCTCGTGGAGTTGCGATTCTAACTTGATTCGAATATAGGGCTGCCCTTCCCGTTTGCAGAGGTAAACTTGGCTATTCGATAGCAGTGCTCGCAATGGGCATACTTGGCAACGTCTCTTGCTAAGAAATGAAACTGCTTCATTTTAGCCGTGAGGTGTTCTGGTACGTATATCGGGTATCTTTCTCCACCAATACCCATATGATTATTGTTCAACCGGTTGGAAGGGTTTTTGTTGTTAAAGTGCCAGGTGATACCTAAAAAGTTGATCTTTGTAATAGTGTCTGAAAATTAAATAATTATTGTGGATTTGCTATCGGTGGATTTGCTCGGAGTTCTGCATACATCGCGAACATCAGCCTTCGGTATCTCGGTATCTCGGTATTAAAGTTTAAACGGTTAACTATAATGATTCATAGATGGACACTGCATTTTTTTTTCAAACAAACAAACTCTTCTTCTCTTCTTTAGTATTCATATAGATATAAAAATAAAACAGAAAATGTAAAGGAAGACATAAAATATACTTTCTTTACTACTTTGACGCATATTGTATTATATTTAATTTAAAAAAGGAAATTTAAAACATATTTAATAGGTACAGGGTGGATTAATGGTACGGGGCAGTAAAAGTCGGGTGGTGGCGTTAGTTTGTACAAGTTATTTTATACCGGTTTCAAATCATAACAATAATAGTTGGCCATTAGTACATTTATGAGATCTCAGACTTTGACTTACCTACCTATTCTTTAAAAAAAAAAGTAATTTCATTTTCATGGCATAATCAGCCTATAACGTTCCCAATGCTGGGACACAGGCCTCCACTCTGTGAGAGGGAGTGGGCCGTAATCCACCACAGGGGCTCAGTGCGGGTTGGTAGATGTCACATGTCTTCGATTTGTTTGTTCTAGGACACGCCGGTTTCCTCAAGATGTTTTCCTTCGCCGTTTTGAGAGCATTGTTGATGAAATAATGTACGCAAAGTAAAGCACACGTCTGGGTTACCTACGACTTACAACTCGCAAGTGACTGGGCCACCACTGCTCCAGATATGGCTAGAAATAGGGTGAATGATGTATCGAAAGAAGTACGTACAGTTCAGTCTTTTAAATGCTTGTCAGTTCGTTTCAAATTGTTTCCTTTATCGAGTAAGGACACATAGTACAGGGTGGCTGGGACATCGACGCGCAAACTGAAACCATGAATTCAGCACATGATTCTAGACACCCTAGCGTAGAAATATTACGTTGTACCTACGCGGTCAAAATGTATGGAAGAGCCATTTTTTTTAATTACCGACGAAAAATTTCAACGCAAGGGCGTCCAGAACCATGTACTGGGGGGTGACCACCACCTCTTACAGCAGTATTATTATAATCTTACTTCGTGTGGGAAAAGGATGGAGCTATACGGAATGTATAGCTCCATCTCTTTCACACACGGAAGTAAGATTATAATAATACTGCTGTAAGAGGTGGTGGTCACCCCCCTGAATCCATGGTAACGGGCTGTACGTCGATGTCCCTGCCACCCTGTATACCTTTGAAGCTACGGCACCGAGCAGACTATTGCAGAGAAAACTATATTTTACTTACTTGATAAAAAAAGATCTAAATAAGTAGTATGTATACATTTCATCAATGTCGAGTTGACATCAACCTAACACCGTTTTTAATGGCCATGCCATTTAAAGAAATAACTAAATATAAAAAGAAATTGTCATAGTCTGTCAATGTCACATTTATCATACGCCTAACTTAACCTATTTGGTCGGGGTGGCTTGGCTTAGGTATTGCGACAAATTCGGCTCGCAAGTAGTTGATGACAGGTCCAACTATTTACCTAACAGCCCATTCCAACATTTTTACTGGCCGTTCATTTATATAGGATAACCGACAAATTTTATTTTTATTACTGTTCATGTTTTAATTTAACAACCGTCGAAAAATGACTGCAGGGACAAAAATGGCCCTTAAGGTGCCGAAAATATTTTGAATGTGACTTTACTTGCACTCGTTGATGTGTCCGGCGAGGGTGGCGACGCTCCTGCGGCCGGAGCCTCCCGGGCCCACCATGAGGCAGTGACCGCGCTCTGCTCGCAGCACCCTGGCTGTCCGCACTATGTGCTCTATAGCATCTTGGAACAGCACCAGGTGCATCTCCGCGCGCGCCGTCGAATTGTACTCGTCTAAGTATTCCTGTGTCATTTGTAGTTCACATTTAAAATCTGAATCGCAAGATCAAGGTTTTGAATTCTACCGACAAAAATACAGGCCTAAATATTGCATGATGAAACCAGATTTACTTAAAAAAATCGACCGAATAATAGTTGTTCTTTAATTGATAAACTTTCGTGCCTCCGTAACAAAGATTCAATGAAAATCGTTGTCTTTTAGAAGATCATCAGGATATCATTATCATCTCCATTAAAATATTATGTTCTCCCAAAATATACCTATAAAGTAAGAACGTGCAGACAATAACAAATCACTTGCCTTCACAACCACCATAAGCTTAGCTAACTCTGGTATCTCAGCATAGTTTCTGTTTTCTTTCGGAATAGCGGAGTTTATGAAATCACCAAACATCAGAAGAGGTGGTTGTAAAATGATAGGGTCCTCAGGAATCTCTAGTATTGGTTGTTGAAAGTTCTTCTCACAGACAGAGCACATTAGGTGGTAGAAGTAACTCTTATCTTGGACGTTGATCAGCCGATCGTGGAACACACGGAGGCACTCATGATAAAATAATCTGAAATTGCGTAAACACTTTACGGGGCTCAGGCTTCAAATGCATCAAAGTGATGGTAGCAGTATGCAAGAAACAAATAATGCAATTGGGCAGTTTTTTTAAGAACCTGATAAGACGTAAATACCTAAGCATTCCTTGTGGAGCCCTCATGTACGCGGCATCGGCTTGCAAGACTCCTTGCATACATTTGGACAAGTCTCTTAGATTGAACACATAGTGCGATTTGGCTGGCGTCGGCAGCAACTCGGCGCAAATCTTCAGATACACATCTACAGCTGCATTCACTATGGGACCCCCGAGGACTGAGACTTCAGTTACGAAGTCCTCCATGTGACCTCCCAGGATTGCCTGATTGATGGTACAAAATAATAAAGAGGAATACGATAGGTAGGTCTTTGCGCCACTAGGCATAATGTCTATAAATCAACTTAAAGAGTGCCCTTTTCTTGTTATGTTAGTGACTAACCTTAAATATAGTCTTCATAGCCTCAGCATTAGGTGCAGAAATGTAGAACATCGCAAAATGTCTGACGAATCGACCGGTCAGTGGGTTACGACCACCGCCGGGTGGTGCGCATGAGCACGCCAGCACAACATCGAGGATATCCTTCCAGTATAGTTTGTCGCGGTCGTAAAGACCGCCAAAATCTAGGAATTGCCTGTTTGACGGACCGAAAAATGAATAGTGTAAGCAAAGTCTAAAAATAATTATGATGCTTAGATTCTTCAAGAGATAAAAAAAGTTATTATCTCAACTGGTTTCTCTCCCGGTTTGTAAGGCGGATCACATACTACAACGCGCCACGCTACGGGGCGTGGGAGACGAAGCCAAATACGCGTGCGGAAGTGCGTTTTTATTGAATTTGTATGGCGCACAGTGGTGCGTCATCTGCGCCCCGTCGCGTGGCGCGGTGTAGTGTATGATCCGCCTTAGTGAATGGACTTATTACGAATCTTTGATTTTAACAGAAACTGTTCTAAGCTTTAAATACACCCAAAAAAAGATGTGGTGTTTATTAATTTTTTTACTGATATAAATGAAGATAAGTCTTACCTCAGCAATTCTATAGTCGGTTGTGCGCCATATACGTCCAGGCGAGGCATATTCACGTCATCGATGAATATAACCACTTTCTTTCCTAATGGAGCTCCGATGGCCTTGCGCGGTCTCTTGTCTAAACGTAACTCAATCACCGCCTAGGAAACGAGAGGAAATTATCGATATTAAACTCGATACGATCGGGCTTAACTTCAGTTTAAGTAGTGTTCTAGCAACACCTATTGAATTGCTAGAACCAGTTTCTCAGACTCGAGTTTTGAGGGTGGTGATGAAATAAACTACTCAAAGTAAAATGCCCGCCGGGATCGAACCCCCTCGACTTACTCGTATGACGGGCCTCTTCTGCACCTTTAAGAGCTGTCTGTAATAGCCAACACGCAACAACAGTTAGCAAGCGTGGTGATCAATACTCATAATATTCTTCTTCGAATGAAAAGAACCCTTCGTTCCACACAAGGGCAAACAACAGGCCGAAAGTATTATTAAGAAAAAATAGTATACCTGTGTTCGGCCACTGCTGGTTTGGGCCGAAAAGTTTAATATGAACGGTATGTAGTAACCACCCAGCGCCATTTTGTTCAGCATTCCTATCGCAATTACAGTTTTACCGACACCTGAAAGGTAGGTATTAATAGGAATAATATTATTTGCAAACTGTCGCAAGAATCCTCCCCACGTGTTAACTGCGATAGTTGAGTTTCTTCATCTTGGTTAATTGTTATTAACAAACATGGAAGAAAATATTTACATAACTAAAAGCTTACAAAATTGTACTCCATAAAATGCACTAGGTATGTTCTAGCAGTACCAGCGTTAACCGGCGGGGAAAGAGAGTCCTTCAAGTCAGGTACAGTCTATCATGGCACGACTTTGTTGAGTAAGAAACAATGCACGATCTTATTCTCTTACCGAAGTAGTTGATATTAAAAACGTACCTGTGTTTCCTGTGAACATGACGGGTTTGCCACAGCCCAGGAGTTTTTCAAATAAATATCCGTACCGAACGGTGTCTATAGTTGGAACGAGGGTCTCAAAGAACGGCTTTGTGGAGTCGTATAAGAACTCAGGAATTATTTCTGCCCACACTTTTAGTCTGCGCTGTTTCGTATCCATGTACATATCGAAGAAATTGAAGCCCTGCGGCATGCTGGTAATAGATAAAAGGGTAAAATATAGCATATAAACCAAAAAAACGTCGAAAAGGAGTCAAGGCATGACCACTAACAATTCAGCTTCCTCGAATTCCTCAAACTGTCTCTTGATGACTTCTTCAAAGAGTTTCCGTCCTTCTTCGAGGATATTGCCGCCAATGCACCAAACGTAGCAGAATACGAAGCAATGAGCGATGTACACTTTGATGAATGCCTTGTCCGGGAACCGATCTCCTGGCTCCGAGAGCAGCGCTCCCAGGAGGTAGCAGACCGCAGACACTTTGCTTATGTCTACCTACAACCACATAGTAACATTAGGACAACAAAGCAGCCACATTTTCTGGCTCGCAATTCATGGTGATTATTACGTTGAAAACAGACACGAAGGAGCAGAGTTTATAGAAGTTATTGGAAATTATGTTGCACGGCATGCAGTACTTACTTGTATTAATATTTTACCATAAACATAGGCTTTTAAAAAAAACAAAATTGACGTGCCATTGTAAGATAATTATGTGAAATTGTGTATGAATGAAACCAGCATCATAGTACCAAAATCTAGAAGGTCTTCAAAAATATTTACCTGACCGATCCCAAAGCGGCATTTGCTATTTACGTGATTGAATCCAATTTGCAAAAGTTTGTACAGTTCGTGAACGAATTCGGCATTTTCTAAAGTGAAAAGATTTCTCTCCGTCGCCTCATCTATCCAGGAGCGCACCATCGGCATGTAGCCCATCTCGTTTGGGTCCACGTACACCATGCCGCAACGGGACACCGTGGCTGGTGACGCTTGAGCTAAATCCGCCACCTATAATAGCCTTTCCTAGTAGATATTAATTCTGGGTGCTGGCATAAAAATATAAGTTCCCAGTACAAACAAGTCGGAATGGACACTCAACAACACTTTTTCATACCGTGCATTCGTGGGTTGATCTGCACCTATCAGTACCGACCTATACCGACAATTCGGGACCTGTAAATCTGTATCTTTATGCAAGCCAAGCACGCCAATGAAGGTGTGTCTAACTTATATATTGAATTTACAAAAATAATGTTACCCTTATTCTATTAACTGAAGGTGATCGAATGTCTAGTAGCCAATGCCAAATAAAATGTAATTATTTTTTTAGCCTTGCCGTGCTGTGTTGCTATCTAACAAACATAATAACACTAGCAACAAAAGGTTAGTGAAAGTACAAAACAAACCATTCCTCTATACGCTTACTCAAAAACTGGCTCTTATTGCACGGCTTTAAGATTCAAAATACCTTGTATTTTAGGTATTGAACACACGTGCCTTTTAATTTGCATTCCTGCTCTATACTAAAGATGTGTGATTTTATTTAAATCTTAGCAAATAGCATTCATGCCCTTTTGCGCCTAACAATTTTGCAAATGAGTATAAAACTGTACAAATAAATAATATATAGTAGCTAAACATTGTATTTCAGCCAATTATTTTAATATTACATTTCTATCGATGACATTGAGTATGACGTCAGAGCCGCTGATCCAAGAAAAATGTAAAAGTCTATTTGAGAATTCCTCAGGCATGAAGCACGCCTTTGTACAGTATTTTTTTTACTTGTGCATAAAGTTTTAGTAAATAAATAAAATTAGTGCAATGTGCGTGCTTGGACAATGAGTCCAACACTAAAATAGATAGGAATCATTATGAATGATCGTAACCGACAATATCGTATAATAATGTGAAAGGTACCTCAAACAGCATGTGCACGTAAGGCGTTAGCTTGATTCTCTCAGAATTGGACAGACATAACATCTTGTTGTCATCTAGTACGGTGTTCATGTTCTCAATCCACACGGCGTCGACGGGGCCGTCACAGATCAACCACTGGTGGTCTGGGCGCTCACACTAAATATATTATATTGCATATTGTATTCAATTGATTGCAAACACGAGCATAGCTATTCACAACCACTCGATAACTTCCGTACCGTATCGAACATCAATCAATGTCATCGTAGGAGTCCTCTAAACGCTGTTCACAAGTCCAAAACCCGAAAATTTTGTCAGTTTAAATCGAATAGATGACCGATTTCTTCTGACAGTTGTTTGCTGTCGGGTGCAAGGCGAATCAGGTTATCGAAATGTGTCATTTTCAGTACGATAGCCTGTCGGATGGTTGTGAATAGCTATGCAGGGCTGGATTTGTACGAATATTGCATTGTTAGCGTTATGCTAGATGTATTTTTTTAACGTAAGTACCTGCTTACAGAATATAGCTACTTGACTTGGTAAGTTTTCAAAGCTAGCGTCAACAGTTCAATCCAATCATTTTCTTTGAATACTTGCCAAGTTGCATATTCAGTAGCAAGAAACTTCTTTTCCCATCTATAGAACTTGGAGCCCGAATATACGAGTATCTCAACTCATTTATCGGCGAGGCCGACGTCCTGTACCGACGTTCTTTGTACCGAACTTGGGCCTATTTTCACATTTATGTTTTATTGGGATGATTACACTTACTTGCACAGCAGTACGTAAACAGAGAGGTAAAATTCCATCGTGCCATTCAAGCGTTGCCAGATCGACCTCACCATACAATTCTCCGATATTGAGACTCTTCGGGTTCATTATGTACTTCTGCACTGGTTGGTTTTGTGTACCGGGTATTTCCATTTCAAAAAGCCTTGTGTAAGTGTCGCCTAATACCTTTAAATTATAAGGACTATCTCACTTTAATCGGGCAAATCTCTAGGTTGACAAGGAATGAATAAATAATCGTCTCTTACATTTAAGACTACAGTCTTGCCGCCACCAGTGGGCCCGACTAACATGACACCCCATCGTACAATCATGGTCTCATGCAGCTGGATCACTTTACGTATCTGACATTCCTCGATTTGAAGTTTCCTTTCAAGAATCATTTGTCCTGTAAAATGGTATGTACGATATAACCACTATTTATTTGTGATATTTATTCCCCGCGTTCACACCCATAGACAAGTTGTGACAACAAGGTGAACGCAATAGTTAACAAAACATATCTTAGATGCATGAACATAACTTAAACAAACATATCTTAACTTCAATACATGTATGATTTGTATGGCACTTACATGTTTTATACACGACATGTTACAACTTTACAAGTCATTTACAAGACTTAAGTATTGGAGTATCAGAACTTTCATACCTACGGGTGTAATGTAATCATGGCGTAACGATGTGGTTCATACAGCCTTTTCACATAGAATCTCAGCCTGTATAACCCCAAAATTAACTAACCCAACTCAATACAGAACAGACATTATATTTTAACGCAACTTGGCACATTTTGTTAGAGTCAATTAGTAGTGTCAATTATTAGTAATTGTCAATTTAGTAGGTACTTACTGATGACCTCATCCATGATGCCGTAGTCCCTCTCAGGGAGTCCAACGCCAGGAAACAGATCCGACAATATGCCAGCGAAGAGTATCGCGTCAGCAGCCAGGAACTTTGGCAGGTTGCTGTCATTGAGAGCACACAACAGAGTCATCTCCTCGTGCTGGTCAGGACTCGCCCGCTTTAGGGCACCTGCCATCACCTAAATACATTTAATACATTAGAAACCTCTCTGGGGCGAGTTGGTACACATGTGTACCACAAACAAGAAACACCTTTAATAGCCCGTCCCTGAGAGGTATTTAGATATGAAAATAAATTAAGCATATGCAAGAATTATAGAAATCATTTGTATACACGGTTACACATCAAGCTATACATTTCCAGTTTTAGCTGATCTCGCATTGTATAGGTTTTTCGTACATTCAGAAGTCAGCTTATACTTGTTATGTATAGCTTGTTAAACATAATTAGCACTATATACAAAAACTCAAAGAAAGCCGTCACCTAGTTCTCTTTTACTTCCGAAGACAAAAGGGCAGAAAGCATTAGAAATATTTGAGAATGATATTACCAGTACACTCTTTACAGCTCTCATGCCGAAATCGTAATGATCCTGTTTTGAAAGCTGTTCGCTTGACAACTTGTACATTTGTACCATCTTTTTAGCTAAACCTTTTGACGATTCGAACCCTTCGGAGTACAGGATCACTTCAGCAATCAAAGCTTTGAAAAAACATTTATAATGTAAGATTAATCGCTTAGCTACCAGAAAAACAGGAAGAATCATTGATCTGTTAGCCTCTTACCATAATCCGGTACCATCATGGATATAGGACGGAATAAAGCCTTCAGGTTATCAGGCAGTTCAGTTCTGCCAGCGTAACCAGGATTCATAGTAATAAAAGCAGCACAACTGCGCACCAATTTGATCTCACGCCCTTCAAACATGAACCTGATGAAATAGAGAACTTAGTATCAATGAGAAAATCAGCGCATAGGTATTTATGTTCGTTGCAAAATTTCATTCCAACTGCTAGGGTGCTGAACTTGTAAAACAAAACGATGGCGCCGATTCCCTTGTTCGCAAACTAAACTAAATTTAAGTTCAGTACATCTTTTTTCTTTCTATGTCATTAAGAAAAGGACAGAATATCTTCTGTCCTTTTCTTAATGTAAATTAGTTTAGTCCTGTCGCGTTACGCGGAACATTATAGGCAGATAATGTATAATGCAAGTACGCTGGTATTTATATGGGAAATATTTAACTGATTCTCTAAAAACTTGTTGCGCTTCTAACGATGCACACTTTTTTAATAACTGACCCTCTTTTTAATTTTCTGGTCTTTTCTTGTAGTTGGTCGCAGTAGGTATCTAAGCTGGGGTAGGTACGCGAGCGTTCCTTCCAAGTTAGTCGCAGTTATTTAGTATATGGATCCCAAAATAGGAATTATTAGAGGTTCACAAAAAGAGCCGCAATCATTATATTAGAGTGTTCAATCACAAGGAAAGGCACAATGTAAATTATTTGAGGTTCAATAAAATACATGCCTATTTATATTAAAAACTTAGTGAAAGTACTAATTAATGTAAGAATACTTACCTGCTCAGCCTTGCGACCTTTGCATTCCTGATGGTGATGAGTTGTTGTGCGATCACGGACAACACCTCAATGTCGATTCGATTGAACTCGTCGAAACAGCACCACGCTCCAGACGTTGCCAGGCCCGAGAAGAAACGTCCCATCATCTTGTAGTCCAACCCTGATAATATAATAATAATAAGTAATAATAATAAGAATCATAAGTAAGTTTTGGCATAAATTCTTAACCGATATTAATGATTTTTTTTTACTTACCTAAATCAAACCAAATGAAAGCGACCGGGTTAGATTACATTATATTATTTTACAATCATACTTAGCATACATCCGACCCCAAATAAATTGGGATAAGGGCAGCAGAATGATGATGACTTAGCATAAATCCATACTTTATCAAGTCGTACTTTTTCCATACATACCTTCAGAGCAGTTGAACACGACGCACTGTATCGCCAAAGACTTGGCCATGTCTTTGGTAGTCTCAGTTTTGCCAGTGCCTGCTGGGCCAGCCGGTGCTCCTCCCAAATCTAGCTGTAAGGCTCCCATCAGGCACAAGTAGCAGCGATCCGTCAGTGGCGTTATTACGAGTACACCTGCAATATATATTTTTCAATTGGTTTCTTTCTACGCTAAAGCCATTCATTGGGAAAAAAGTTATGCAACATTTCAGCAACATATTTTTTGTAGTGAGAAAAATATTTCTGGCAAAAATGATAGTTTTCAGTGTAAAAGTAATTTACCTGCAGCACCCAAATATTCATGACCATAAACGTACATAGCACTTGACATTCTCGCTACACAGTTGTCAACGTCTTCCTCCCAATAATAACGAATCATCTTCAACCATTCGAAGTCTTGTCTAGAAAAGTTAATGAAAGTGTAAATATTCCAACCTGATTGGGAGTTTTATGTTCGAGCCGTTGGGGGTTGAAACACTAGGGCCATGGGGTCCGAGTGCCCACTTGGTTTTTCGTGATATCGCCAAACGGTTAGTCGACTCTTCACGTGACCAGAGAGCTGACCAAGAAACATCTTGGTCAAACAATTAGCATCGCCATACAACGTGGCAATTCGGCCACCCTTTTGGGCACTGTTCCTGTTGACAGCGATGCGGACGAATTTTTTGATGCCATATGATTCTTTTGCTTATTTTTTCACATGTACATACATATTATTTATATTATAAATGTTAGTTTATTTTAATATTTTATTTATTTCTTTAATTTTATGTAAAATTTAGAACATGGTTCTTTTCAGCATTTTGTCTAGGTCTCAGAATCTACTCACAAGGGCTTGACAGAAAAAAACACCCCGTATAGGTATTGCGGCTGGGTTAGGGAATTTCTACAGCCTCGAAATTAGCGAGATCGGATACATTCATTTCGTCGAGGAAAAATATCTGTTGTTTTCGTTATAATGACGACTATTTTACGATAATATTATGCTGAATAGAGCAATTGAATTATTTTTTGTTTCAATGTTCATGAACAATGTTTTAAGATACAATTTATGAATGAAGTATCTTTGTAGATATAAAATGAATGAGTATACTCACGATCGCTGAACGTGTTTTTCCACCATTTGTGTAATAGTATCTCTTGCATGGACATCTATAGTGATGAGGGCGCAAAGAACCTTCCTGAACAATGAAACAATATCGGCTCGTGTAAGTGCCGCCAAGTCATTCAGATCAGATATGCACTTCTTCTCATACTCCATCAGGCCGGTGTCAATGCGGAGAGGAATTCCCAGATCGAATATTTCGTGCACACCTTTGGCCCACATTATTTGGGATACCGACAGAATTATCTGTTAACGATACAACATTTTTAAATCAGATTTTTGTAGGTACAGATAACTTTAGAATACAAAGTAATTAATAGAATATTTTACTTGATTAGGGTGCAGCTGAACCCATTCCACTCGTGGGCGGGTTGTGAAATCCTTTAGAGCAATCTTCATGCATCTTTTAACCGATGCGAACATTGCCTCCTCTACTTTTCCAAGCCAGTCCTCTACGTTACCACGTGCTTTAAGACCCTGGCATATAAAAATAGTTAAGCTACCTAAGATATAAACTCATTTTTCGCTGCTTAAATATTGTAAAAGTATGCGTAGTAAGTAGTTCAGTATCACAAAAACAAATCAGTTTGATATACATAAGTGCAAGTTGTGCAACCATTTGCTATTATTTAAGTACATTTATATTAACAGGGTTGAAACTAAAACGAAAACATTGCTTCTTGTTTTATTTTTAGATGGTGCCATCATCGCGTTCAGATTTGCTTTAGATTCGCTAATCTAACGGTATGAATGCAAGTGATGCAAGGTTGCAAACGAGTACCAATCACAAGCCTACAGTCATTTGAAACAGCAGTCTTACATTCGATATCATTTCGGATATGGGTAAACATCAAAGTAATCTTTACCTTTCCTAAATTAACCCTTTCTCCTTCAGGTGACAGCATGGCAACGATATCAGTAGTCAGATCCTCAGGCTTTGCTGTTTTGGCCAGTTTGGCCTGTAGCAAATCCCTCGTTAGGAAGGACATCTCTCGTTCCACCAGATTACCCTCTTCAGTTATTTCCATCTCAGATTCAGGGAGCTTCACGCCAAATTCCAACTTAGCAATGGCATCGAAACATTTGCGTAAATGTGGCTGCACCGCATGAGGGTTCCGTGTCTGAATACATAGTAGTAATTGCTTATTAGATACTAAGATCAAAAAACCGGTCAAGTGCGTGTCGGGCCACGCGCAGTGTAGGGTTCCGTAGTTTTTATAACAGCAAAGTGCGGGTCATATTCGCTGACTGATAGTATCGTACCATGCTCTAACTAAATTTCTTCCTATACAAATCCTCACGTGATCCGACAATTTTGCACGGAAAGTTTTTTTTTTTTTTTGAGATTTGGATAAGACTTGTTTGGTCGACTATTACTCGTAAACTTGTAAAGCCCACTTAAGTGTGATAGTTTTCCTTTAAACTTCGTTATATATAGGTACTACTGCCGTGACATTTGAATTTCTAACTACAACCGTTTAGTTGGTAAAAGGCGGGGGGGACACGTGACTCTAAAGAAAATTGGTACTTTAAAGTTTGATAAGTCACGAACGGTTTACTTAATCAAAAAACGGTCTCGTCATACTTTACTATTATTATTACTATTTTTGAAAGACCTCCCTCAGAATCAGAATCCCACACAATGGGAAGGACGAAAAAAAAATATCATCGCCATTTTACATGTAGGGGAGGTACCCTAAATAATAGCTTTTTTCAAAATTTTATTTTACCACTTTTTCGGCGTCATTAACGTGTATATTAATGCCAAATTACAACTTTCTAGTATACCAATACTTTTTGAGCTAAACCGCGGACAGACAGACAGACGGACATGGCGAAACTATAAGGTGGAACCCTTGACATGTTGACTACGGAACCCTAAAAACAGAGAAGGACAAATAAACAGGGCAAGCGATTTTGACTCTCTTGACGTTAGACACTCTCAAGAGTCAACCAAACAACAATCCAACCAAGAAAACTTATACGACATCCACCATCAAATATGATAACTAATACGTGTTACCTGGGCCAATATCTCCAAAAGTTCGTCATTGGACAAAAAGAAGAATCTTGGGAATGCCACACGTTTTGTTTCTAGATAAGCCTCTAAGCACTTCATGATTTGATCGAGCATCTCATTATTCCTCACAAATTCTTCGTAAAGCTTGGGCTGAGTCGCCGCCGGCATCGCCAGAGGTACCTTAGGTAAGCAAAAGCGTTTTTAATATCAATCAAATAAACACCGGCTTAGTATGGCTCCCGGAGTAATGAATACATAAAATAGAAAATTATTATTTACATAGAATGTAGGCAAACAGGTGAGTTGTTACAAATGCAATGGTTCCGACGACAGGACATGGTCTAGAAAAACAATAACTATTGATGGCATGTGGCTATTAATGCAACTTTGAAGATAAGCAACACCACATTTTTTTTAAGGTGGAGCTTCAATTTGTGAAGTTTTTTACAGGGCGTTAATGAGTCTTCTGTAATTCAGTTCTCGGCAATCATTAGTTTTCAAAAACTTTTAACTACTCTCCAGCATCATCAAGAATATTAATTGTACGTGGAAATACTCCTTGAAATATGCAATTTTGGACAGTCTTTGTGTTTATAGGTTTCTGCAATAGTAAAAAAAATGCCATCTATGGCTTCGTAGCGCCCGCGTAGCACTCTCGTAGCAGTTTCGTAGCAGCGGAAAATGCAAAATGTTTGTATTATTTTTCTTTTTTTAGGTTCATCTCATAAGTGTAATATAGACTTGTATGATATCAAGTAAGAAATAAATAGAATTTTGCACGCTGGTTGATCTTGGCCACGAGCACGGTGCTACCGTGCATACAGACTGGACGAGTTGGTTTAGCCGGACCTTAATGTTTCCTGTTTACGTACATAACCCGAAAACTTAAGGTTCAATTTACATTGAATCATTTATCTTAAAAACCTTTAAAAATAACAATAAATAAGTTATTGTTACCTTAGCTAGTTTACGCATGATGTCTTTCCAAGATTTGTCCACAATGGTGAACAGTCTTGTTTCATTCGGCAACTGCCTTTGAATGTCAGGCGCGCTAAATATCACCTCCAAATAGATCCAAGTTTGTTGGCAAGTATGCCATTCTTCCTGTAAAAAACTATAACATTGATAATCCTTATTTCTTAATTACAGTTCTTTGACAGTTTTTATACTTCTAATTTAGCATCACTGTCAAAACTCATACGCGATTGTTTTGTTTGTGTGTGTGTGATGATTGTGACATGGATGTCCAAGAAAAAGATATTGTTTCACTATTTTATTGGATTTCTTACTTCTATTTAAATGTTTATTTGTTTATTTTAACTTAGTACGTCACACAAGATTCCTCGATTATTAAAATTATGGTTGACTTTATATAGATCTACAGAAAGTTCAAATAAAATCCCATCTGCTTCAAATTAGACGGCACGGTTGGCGTAGTGGTTAAGCGATTGACTGCTGTGCTGCGTGTCGCGGGTTCGATTCCCGCACGGAACAAATATTTGTATGGCCTACAAGTAGTTGTTCCGGGTCTGGCTGTTTGTGTATGTGAGTTTAAATGTTTGTGAACGCACCCACGATACAGGAGTAATTCCTAGTGTGGGGCAACGTTTAAAAAAAAAAAAATTGGTCATTGGAATGTGTATTTTATAAAAATAATAATATTTCATCTGCGCAAGACGTTGTCCCTGGGTAGTATAGACTGTATGTATAGACCCTCTTGGGCTGCGTAGGTTCGCGCGTAGCACGGTCTACGAAGCATGCGCTTTTGCAAAGAGCGTTGTTTGTTGAATGCGTATACACCCTCGCTCGTCTGGTCTGAACCCACCTTTAAAGGTTGCATTTCTTTGACGTTTGGTCGTCCATAACTTGAAACCTATCGTAGTAAATGTGTAGACTGACTAAGCAGCGTTTTGGGTCAGGTCGGGAATAGACAGGGTTTAGACAGCTTGACGATAAAATGCATAAAGTATTGTAAATTGTGTGCTATAGATAAATTAAAGCTTCTGTATTCCCAACGTAAAATAATATTGAATAAATTAAACTGCTTAGAAGTGATGAGTAAAAATATCAGAACAGCGTTACCAAAGTTTTAGAGAACAGCTCCAAGTTTCTCGCCCATTCTTCCACCCTGCCCTTGATTGGTCCACAATTGCGGGAGCTGAGTATAGTGCTGATATAAATGTTACCCTCGTCGACGCAAGTCTGGACTTCTTCTAGTCCACCCAGCACATACACGTCTTTTGCATCTTTATGCAATATCACAGGGAACTCGAGAGATGCCCACATTTCTTCCACCTATGAAAGTGATTTTATACTAAGTCTTTATTGCACTAACTCTGCGTCTGCGAATCTTGAGAATGTTCCACCATTCAATCTTAGATCACACACACAGTTCAGCTTCTAAAGCCAAGCCTGAACAATAGAAAACAGAAAACGTTCTAAGCCAAATTTTGTTGATTCGCTAGAAGGCTTATTGGAATGCTCCTGTTCGACCAACGGCTCATTTTGGCTGAGCATCTAGTCGTAATGTATGCACCATTACGGTTTATCTGCGTCTTAAAATTTACCTATAGATCTTCTATTTTAAAATTGCCCAAATTAACCTCCACAATTTTTTCCATAGGTACAATCCACGGAGCGGATATAAGTACAAACAATTGATATGCGTAGGCAGATACGGAAGAAGCCAGTGGACTATACGAATTTAGTGATTAGACAATCTATCCCTACTTTTACTTTAAATTCTTTTGATATCGCAATGCCATTAATTTTGCACCCGCTCTCGTTTTTGTTCTGTCCTTCACCGGCCTAATAACTAATAGTATCAAGGTTCATAGTTTTTTTATTGTCGTAGTAGTTTTGCATTTCTTGAGTGACCTGAACAACATTTGGTTTTACCTTCTTCAGCAAAGCTTCCAGACCAGCCTCAGAGCTGGCTTGTCCCGCCACTTCCATCAGCTCCTCAGCATGTTGGAAGGCGTGCAGATCCTCGAACACTTTGAGAGTCAACTGTGCACCGGGTGTGAATCGCGTTTTCAGAATATCTTCAATTTTAACCCAGTGCCGTGGTTTCAATGCTGGATTCCGGAGATATGACAATACAGGTAGCTAAAATAATAAAATTTAACGCTACAAACTGTTTTTCAGAGCGTCGCTGCTAACGTCTTTTGATTCCACATTGTAGAATATGTACATTGTTTGTGTCCGTCAGGCAATTGAAAGATGTTAGTCATCTAATGATAGGTACTTCCACTTTATCTCTAATGAAATATTACTGACCTTTTCCTTGATGACATCAATAGTTGCCTTACATTTTGGCACGATCTTGTTCGGAGGAACACCTTTGTCGAGTTGATTGAATATCTTGCCAAAGTTAATAGTTATTGTTTGTATCTCATCGGTGTCCAATGTGTTAAATGGAGCATCGTACCTAAAGGAACATACTTATTTGTAGGTAGTTTACAAACAAAATACGATAATCTTTCTTTATTTTTGAAAATGCTTACCAGGATTGGAACATATCCATCCATTCTTTGGAAGATTTCCAAAGTAACTGTCGGAGTCTAACGTCGTTTATCGCTTCGTCTAATTGTTCTAACCGTGCCGGTGGAATCTGGAAGGTAATTCAATCAGTATGTTTTGTTTTTCAGAAATTGTAGCGCTTTTCTTTTCCACCTTTGTACTTATTTACCTTAAATATCTTTTGCCACTCTCGTATTTGCTTGTCTCTTGCGGAACACTCATTAAGTTTCTCCTGCAAGATCTGCAAGGCCTCCAATACTTTCTCTATGTCAGACTTATCATCATACAGCCAGGGTTGCTAAATTATGAAAAACATGAAACAAAAATTTTAACACTATAGCTTGCAGGTAAAAGTAGCAACTAGTACAGCACCGACCAATCTAGTTCCAGTCCAAATCTTGCCGAAATGCCTTTATGATCAGTTTCCGGCCAATTGTCCAAGGGGATAGCTCTAGGGGGAAAGCTCAAGTAAAATCCAACCTTTGTTCAAAAGCGTAGTATTCCATCAACGACTACTTACACGATAAGAATAGTTGCTCGCCCTAATTTAACGCAAGACAATGTTTATGTTCTTTCTCCAGAATTAGCTTACTGACAGGTTATTGTTATTGGGTGATTTTCAAAATTTCTGTACATTTTGTTGTGTGAAAACGTCTTCGTGAATATTATCAAGAAAAATGCATTGAAGTGATCAAACTAGTATTATTATCCTAGAGCAACATTTTTTCCAGATGGGTTTCAACATTTCAGATCGTAATAATAGGTAATTAACAAAAAAAAAGATGTTTACTTCTTAAGTCTCATAAAAGTTTCATATAGCAACCTCGTGTCTCTAAGCACAAGCGCGTTACAAAAAAAATCATAAAGAAGAAACTACTCACATATTTACATGTTCTAGTTACACAATGTCTTTATGACTCTAATTATGATGTAAATTATATAAAATATAAATAAATAACCTAATGTATAATAATAATAACATTATTTAAATATATGTCTAACATTTCGTTCATTTTTGTTATTATTTTTTGTAACACCAATATTAGTACATATTTGGGGTTTTCAACTGGCAATACTCTCCATTTAAAATCGTCCAATCAGATGACAACTGAACGTCTTTCCACCATTTTGACAGCGGGTGCCACCAACAAGAAAAGTGTGTTTGTTCCTGTGCAGTGTTTTTTCAACAATAAATTGTTCATTTTGGTTTTTCAGCTATAAAAACAACGGTAAGGCTATCTCTTATTATTTTTGCGTAAATATAAAGAATAATTTTGACTAACTATGAAAAAGAAGCTGGATAAATCCAATAAGATTCTTTTTAACCTCCAAATGTTTGAGGTTGTAATTCAACTCATGGTTGATTTCATTTTTCTAACGATTTGTTACGTTTTTTTGTTGCGTAACAAAAATGATGTAACAAAAATGAAGTAAAGCCGATTTCATACAGCATTATTATGTTTATTTACAATTTATTATTTTTTAAATATTTCAAAAATAAAATAAGCAATATAACATTCATTCATAATTTTTCATTCATTCATTCATTTCAATAAGTAATTAAAGGTCTTAGTGACAATAAGAAATACACAATTTTGAGACTGATTTTATGACTGTAATCAATAGACTGATTATTATTATTAATAAATTATTAAAATGAGATTTCGTTGTTTTAATTATCTTCTGTGAAATAGCCCTTATATTTCCTTTTTGTTATTTTTTTGTGACATTGTTCATTTTTGTAACGGTATTCCTTTTTGTTTCATTTTTGTAACTGTACAAAAATTTTGAAAATCACCCTATTAACTTATTTATTTATTTTACTTCGATGGTCTTAGTTTGTCATTTGTGACTTCAAGTGACAGCTATGCGAACAGAACCCAGCAATGCATAAATATGTAAACTGAAAAATTACCGCAACTTCATCCCTTAGTTTGTTGACGTCAAGCATGAGTTCCATTATATCCTTCCCGATCTGGCTTGCGAACAGTCCCGCCAGTTTGCTGCGAGTCTCGAGCCTTGCATCCACATTAGTCCGGAGAGTTCCCAAAGCCACACTCAAACCTGACGTAGTCATAAGAATCATAAATAAACATATCGTCGTTGCGCGTGCAAAAGTCGCTGTGTTATTTCGTGATTTTCGGTTTTTTATGCAGTTTGAATCGTTATTTCAATACACACATACTGTAATAACAGCTATGTGATAAATGCAATATTTAAAGAGTTACGGAAGTAGCTATGTGACATTCATACATCGAAAGTTCCATGTAAACACGCTAAGTGTTATATTTCACATAGCCAAAATAAGTTGACTAATAAGCGAAAGCAAAAATTACGCCCGATATGTGCTTCACTGTACATAGCGAGTTTTTTGGTGAAGTTTGGTTTTTCAAATATATAATTATTTATTTCTAAAAGAATAGCTATGTGACATCGTACAGCCAGTTTCAATAAGATTCCATAGAAATATAAAGTAGTTATGTAATATTTGCATTTAAATAGTATGTGTAATATTTGCACATGGCTTGTATTTACGACTCAAATAAATATCTCTATGTGTCAAATTTGCCTATCATGTTTAATTTTCGCAAATGTTATCTATTAGTAATATAGTAATATAGTAGTAATAGTAATCTAAAACTACGTCAATTTGTTATCTTCTATACTTAAAATAAATCTGTAGAAGTGAAATTTCTGTACATTGAAAATATCAAAAATAAATGGCAGGGGGTGTTACTAAACCGACACCGAACCCAAAAATGTGACTAAAAATTTTTTTGTCTGTCTGTCTGTTTGTTCAGGCTTCACGCAAAAACTACCGGTTCGATTACGATGAAAGTTGGTATAATTATTATTTAATATCCTGGACCACACTGGGTTTTTTCACCACACTTTTGATCCCGGAAAAGTATATACAATAAAAAACAAACTTTATTTTGCGGTTCGATCCCTAGACCCGATTAATGTACCAAACGCAAATAATAAGTTTGTCGTAGGTTACGTCACCCGCAGTGGAGTTCATTAAGGGGCGCTGCACACGGCTAAGATACAATAATATTTTATGTTTAGATACAATATCGCTCGCCATACAATTCAATGGACGAACACACATGAAAATTCTGTACATTGAAAATATCAAAAAAATAAATGGCAGGGGGTGTTACTAGACCGACACCGAACCCAAAAATGTGATTAAAAAAAATATTTTCAGTGTAGCCGGTCTTAAGTTATATTACACACCAGCACTTGGTTATGTAAAAGGTCTATTTTAACTCCTCGAAATGATCAAGCATGTGCAATAAATAATGAAATACTGTCGCGTATTTAAGGAGAAAGTCGAGAGTATATCTCTATCAATAGAATGATGGATCAAGAAGAATCCACTAATTATCCGATACAATTTTTGAATTCATCACATACAATTAAGTTAAAAATCGGTGTTTCTATAATAATTCTTTTTCGTAATTTAAGTCCTCCTAAACTGTGCAATGGTACTCGATTAAAGGTCATATATCTACAACCTAACATAATTGAGGCAGAAATTTTAACCGGTTGTGGTGCCGGGGAAAGTGTTTTGATTCCTAGAATTCCTTTGATTCCGAACATTTTCCCATTTCAGTGTAAGAGTACAGTACAGTACAGTTTTCAGTAGCTTTATGTTACGCCATGACAATAAATAAGGCACAAGGTCAGACTCTAGGCGTTGCTGGCGTCGATCTTAGCGTGAGTTGTTTTTCACATGGTCAGCTTTACGTCGCTCTTTCCCGTGTGAGCAGTCCAAGGAACCTTTATGTTCATATTCCGGACGGGCTGACTGACAATGTCGTGTATGCTGAAGCTCTCAATTCATGTCGTACGGGGACTATCTGTCGTTACCATTATCTTTGTGAGCATTCGTTGCAATGAACGTCAGCTTCGCTATCGGTTATCCTGCTAAACAGGTACCAAAGTAGAAGTCTACTACAAAAAACTTACAGAACGCGAGCGATGCCGCGGGCAAAGATATCATACACCCTCTTAATCACCGCTAATGAGACACAATTGGTTTTCTATTGTAATTATCCACAAAGGGCCCGCGCCGGGACAGAAGTATTAATACCGATATGCTCGATAGATAACGTTCTACACAAATAGCACTTTACACAAAAAACTCATTGATGAGTTTCGTCATCCACGCGAACGAAGTCGCGGGCACAGCTAGTAAGTATTAAAGCTGTAAAGTGTGTTTGGAGGTATAAGGAACAGGGTGTAAAAGTTCACTCAACCTCCATTGAAAAGGGAGGATCCTCCAACCAGACGGGTGTTGGGTCTGGCGGGCAGTTGCCCAACGGTTGATATTGGGAAATTGTATATATGCTAATTGCACGGTAAACTCTGCTTGCGAGATGCAGGATTTGCGTGACGTCAGTATGACGCGTTGTTCGCATGTGGCGTTGTAGATACCGCTACATGTGTAAAAACACATAGCGATTATGGAAAGCGCAGCGACGATGTAAAGCTTACTATTTGGTTGAAAAGTGGACAAAACTAAAGCCATAAAAATAGGCGATATCATGGGAACCCTTCCCTCAGATTTGGAATGCTCAGAACAGGAGGTATATGACACACAATTACCAGTAAATTTATATTTCATTAGGGGTGAAACTATCTGACTGCCACAAGAACAAATATACCTTGTCGTTTTATGACGTTCAACCCTATGGTGGTACAGCAATTAGATATGAGGTTGACTTATCTAAAACAGTGCTTCAAGGATATTTTGGCGCTTAAATGATACCGACAAAGGGGCATTGTTGGTAAACATTTATGAAATTGCATTGCAAAAACAAAATGGCGGTGTTAGCTCTTATTTTGGCCACGTACCCAAAGATTCTTGTAGCACTATTTATAGGTATATCATGTCTATCTAAGTGGACTTCAGCGCAAAGTTCACATTACTTACGCTTTATCAATACGTACCTAAAAAGTCAGTCATATCATCGGGTGAAATCGGTATGTTAAACTCCCCCATTAGATCGTACAGCTCTCGAAGATATTCCAGCCTTTCTTCCAAGAATGCTACTCTAGGTTCAAGTCCGTCCATCAAAAAGTTGAATGCTACCAGTTCCGCAGCAGTTGTGGGTTCCTTAACTATATCGTTGTTGATGTATTCAATACCCAATACAATTTCTTCAATGCAAGCGTGACCGATACTGCACGTGATGAAAATAATTTAATAAAACAATAATAAAGGAAAGGCCTGTTTGCTCGACGACATTTCAAGCTATAGGTACAGTCAGTCTCAAAAATATGTATACCTACATCGACAAGAATTTATTTGATTGTTTACAATCTTTGTTTCATAATATTGTAGTCACAAGACATATTACACTTTGTGAGCTTTTATAATTTCTAACGTTACGATACTATCGTGGACGTCTACGGCATCACGATAACACAGGGAAGAATAAAATATATGGCAATATAAATGAAGACGCTTTTAAATTTCCGTCCACGATATCGTGGTACACCAAACTGTTCGAAAAACCTGCACAAGTGCCACAACGCCCACGATATGTAATTTGTTTTAAACAATTTTTTTGTAGACAATAACATCAATGTTAAAATCGTAGATGTCGACCACGATAACGTTACTTGTAGAATTATAAAAGCGCACATTGAGTAAATTATAGCTAAATATTGTACAGTATTCTGGAACACAAATTGAAGACAAATTAATTCTTGTAAATGTTTAATATGTTATAGGCTTTACGTACACGGAAAGCCTATAGGTAACCGCCAATGCGAGGTCTGCTCATACTGGAAATTTATAGCTTGATAATATGTCGTCATGTGTATAGTCGACCTCGAAATTGCTTCAGCAGTTTTGACAACAAATGCCAGTAAAGTAAAATTTGACTAAAGTTGTAACTATCACACAGAGAAATAGACCTTGTCGTTGTTACCTTAGGGTCAGTTCACACCGAGACGCGACGCTGCGCGCACACTTTAAAAGAGTGACTCAAAATATACTTTATTTTCTACACGAAAAGGTACACATTGCATTGTGAGAGTTCGCGTTGAGAGTATAATTTTCAGCGTCGCGTCGCGTCGCGTCTCGGTGTGAACTGACCCTAAGGGTGATAACAAGGTCGACTATACTTACTAAAACAATCCAAAACTAAAATATCCAAAGACATATATGGTATGAGACATACACGTATGTTCTGTCACAATTAATTAAAGCAGGTCACACAATGTAGGTATAGTAAATTAACTTACTCAGGTGTAACATTTGAGACGACATCGAATAGTTTTCTCGGCTGTGGTCTAAACAGTTCTTGAAAGGGAAGCAGGCACAAGAAAAACAAGCCCACAGGCTGGTAGCTCACTATGTTTTCTATAGATTCCATTTGTTTCACAAACTTCTCACACATCTTTCTGAACTCTAATACACCTCTCTCATTTTTAATTAAGTTAATATCCATTGCACAAGAGTCACGAAAGTTATCCCTGAATTCTTGGAAACGCTTCAAGAACGTCCACACGCTTTTATAACCGAATTTAACTGAATATGGAATGAATGCTATATCATCCATCATTTTTATATCCTGATTCATCAAGAAATAAAGATTCGGTGCCTGTCCCGCGGACCATTCGACGGGTTTGCCCATTATTGTGGGCTGCACAAACATTTGCAACGAATCATCGTTTAGAAAGTTGTGGAATGTGCGCACGTACTCCTCCCAGTACGCTGTTATTTTTTCCAAGTGCGATGTTACTACTGCCTCACTGGGATTAAGTACCATTTCACCAGATTCTAATATGTAGGCATCGACTTGGAACAAAGCCCACTGCAAAACGCACACTCAATTATTAATATGTTACTGCTGCACTCAGAGACGTCACTTAAAATAATCAATAAATAGACAATTTAAAAAATCGAAAGTGGTCAGTTAAAAATATGATGGATTGAGAACTTGATTCTTGAGTTAACATGTGCTAAGATATGACGGTCAATTAAAGTTACTGTACATACTGAAGTATAGATATTTCAGTACCTACCTTGCAAATTTCCGTTACACGAGGTAATACTTCAACCACCGTTTCCACGTCGGTACCACACAGATCTTCATGGGCGGGAGTGAACTCGACATGAGTACGAAGCATGTGGGCCATCATCGTATTGGACCTTTTTGTTAGTCGGTGTAGCATGTAGTTGGTCATATAATCCGCCAACTTTATGAAACTGCAAGCATATCAAATTTAATAGATTTTATTCTGTACCAATATTATTTTTTTGTCTGTCAAACAATATTATTACCATGCTAATCTTTCACAATACTTTCTCTTGTTCGCTTTCTCTGTGTAAGACATTCCCCCGGTAGGTTTGCCTCTAATCATTTGAAAGGGCGGTATATTTCTGTCGTCATACACAAACCCCTGTTGGTACAGAGCCGTGTGGCATGATTGGGTGATCACATCCAAGACCACGGTGCGATATTCAACCAACCTGTCTCTTACGTATTCTATACGTTTCATCTGTAATATAATTTATATTAATCTACTTTCGATACCTATTCACGGAATAGAATGAAAATATAAAAACCAATGACTTTGGTCATTGGCTTTCTGTCAGCGGCCATTAACGAAACTATTAATTATAATTTAAAACTTAAAAATCAGTCTGAACTGTGAGAATTCAGTTTATAGAGGTGATTTTTGCAAAGCAAAGTGGTCAAAGGAACAATGAACTCGATTTTGTTTTTTGAAAAGGTTCCTGCCTGGCTCAGAAATCGAACCAAGTCCCTTTTGTAAAAAAAGCGCTCTGTATTTTTATACTGACGGATATTATTGCTGATAAAGATCAAATCGTCTGTGCCTCTGTGTCAATCATACTCTCTGTATTTATAACGTCTGAGTACCTAGTTACTGTAAGATATGTTTACTTATCTACTTTAGAGAAGGGAGTACGCCTAGCTGGGTTAATACAAAATAAGTCACAGGAAAATTCTGTACGTAAATCTCCTTTACCTGATCTTCGATGAAATAGAAAAATGCAGTATCCATGTCCCTGCTTACATCAGCAAATGTTTTCTGGTACATTTCACAGCACATCGCCTGTATGCTTAGCAAAGCCTTGCCTAAAATCGGCGTCAAAATGAAAAGGTTCTTGGCCAACTTGTTACGAATTTTCGTATATTTTCTGTACATTATAGATTTCTTCCACACATAAAACGCTTTCCAATATCTATATAATTTGAAGAACTTGATCTGGAAACGTAAGACATTAATCCATAGAAGTCTTAGTTGTTACACACTTGTTCGGGTCCAGCGCCTTTGATTCGGCAGTTTTTGTGTAATAACAAAGCCGACCCGAAGTAGTGTATTTCATAGTCATTACCTAGCTAAATATCGAAGAAGAATACCATCGACATGTAATAAAGAAAAAGCTATTTATCCCGTATGCCATGTCACCTGCTATGTTTTTTCTCTGCATCACCCTAAGGTTGATGGGTAGAAAATGCCTCACGCATTAAGGCGGACTTAATGTGTGAGGCATTTTGTACAGTATTTTTTTACTTGTGCATAAAGTTTTAATAAATAAATAAATTGTAGCTTATAATATAATCTTCCTCAAGAATTAGGCTATGAAATGCAAAAATATTTTTTTAAATCCGACTGCTACCTAATTCTAGAGATTAGAGTTAAAACATAAAAACTCGTCAGCTTTATTATACATAGTAGGTACCTATAGACTTTGCTGCCCGCTGTACCGAGTCACGCAGACCCGAACAAGTGTGTGTACTACTTAGATAATGGTAATGTACGAAGGGCAATAACAAAATAAATATTCTTACATCAGTAAGTTTGACAAATATGTTGTACTCCTGTTCCCAAGCTGGAAGTTTTGTGAAGACCATCTCGTTAGAATAGTGCGTCACTCCACATTGACTTATTGTAAAGAAATTACGTTTGTCGATGTGCTCGTACGGTACGACTCTGGAAATTTAATTAGGAAGACAATCATGTACCTATTAGTTGGAAAATTCAAACAAGTTATATACAGGCAGGGAATTTTGTAATGCCACCTGAAGGGAAAGTACTCTTAATACTGTAGATAGACAATTTTACTCAAAGAAAACATTCCTTTATTTTTTAACAGAAAGAAAACTGCATTCAAAGATTTTCAAAAATTCGCTTGCCACAGCCGGGAATCGAACCGACTAAAATCTGTAAAAATTACACCCTGTACTTTTATTGCATTGATCGTTAGGATCAATTATAAGGATGAAATCTCTCTAACAAACTTGATAAATAAAATGATAGGAAAACTATAAAATCTTAAATTTTTTGCACGAAATGGGCTCCATTTTCTTGGATACACAAATGTATTCTTCTAACGAATTCATTTCTAGTAACCTTTAATAACGTGTTGTGGTGAATGTTATAAATCGTATTCTGAACTTCAACTCTCAACTCGTTTACATTCGCATAAGATTTAATGTAAATTAGATTTTTCACATATAGCTATGCTGAAATGGTAGCGGCAGCCGTGCAAGGGCTGCCGCTACCATTTCAGCATAGCTATTCACAACACAACCGTTAGTCATCGATCAATAATCAAAACTGACCACAAAATAGAGCATTTGTCGCCCAAAAGAAATGTTTACGTGCTCTATACGAGATTCCATCTGACGAATCATGTCAACCAATATTTAAAGAGCTTGGTTTGCTACCGTTACCTTCATTATATATATATGAAGCATGCATGTTCGTTCAAAAACACAAAGAACTATTTAAAACAGCAGAGGAAGTAAGCTCTCGAAGTCGGCGTGACCAATACAGACTCGTGCTAGATGTGCTGCCTCGATCAGCGAAATATAATAAAAACTCTCTGGCTATGTGTGTACGCCTTTATAATAAATTACCAAAAATGTTTAAAACACTAATCTGTAAATTATTTAAAATCCAATTATATAAATGGCTCAATACAATAATAATAATTTCTATAGCATTCATGATTTTTTTAATATGAATTCATAATGTATCTTTAGTAAGTAAGTTTGCATGCTTTAGTATTAAGCAAAACATGTCCGATCTAATTTTTTTTTTTTTTAACAACACCTTGTATACCATGTTTTATGCAAATAAAATATCGTATCTTACCTTAAAACAGTTCTCTAAAGGCTGTTCACAAAGCCTAAACCTAAAAAAAAATATCAAATAGACGACCGCAATTCTTCTGACAGGTATCTGCTGTTATGGAAAAAATGTGTCAATTTCGATACGACTACCTATCGAATGGTTGTGAATACTGTCCTCCTAACTAAGACAACAGTAACTAGCATTGTTTGAAGAATAAGTTACTACTTAATTCGAACATCATAACATCATTCATCAACAGAACATCGTACCACGACACGACGTCGCATCGTGGTACAACAATGCACGGCATGTCGTTGTATCGTGAAAACTGACGATGCAATCCTGCTAAGTTTTGAAGTGAACGTCAAAGGAGAGTAGATGTTGCACAACTCATTACAACTCGCACTTGGCCGGTTAGCTGAATAGCGAACCTCAAACCCGTGATTTTTCAATAGTCTGATATCTTATATCTGAAGAATAAATATGACAGTTTGACATAATTTCTATAAAAAAGCTGTCAAACCGCAAAATTTTATTACTCAGATAAAATTATCTGACTATTGAAAAATCCGGCCTATGTCTGAAGAAATCAGAAAGCCTTTCAAGAGGGTTTATGTAGGCCATGTCGTAACAGCTGGCTAGCTGGAAATGTTATTTTGTTATAAACTTATTGTGTTCATTTTAAATAGAGCTGAGTTCCGCAAAAACCCTTCTCGCGAGTTCGCATTGACGTCACGAATAATTCAAAACTTAGCTAAAGCTCTACAAAGTCTGATTGAATGAAAAAACTTTACATTAGGGTTGATGTTGATATTATATTTGCTTGCTGGCTATGTTACATCTCAAGAATATGAATAAGTAGAAATGTTATTTTGGTAACATTTTTTTTCATTTTGAATAGTGTTGAATAAGGCATCCCTTCTTGCGAGCTCATAAACATCTTCAACTTCATTAGCAGGGCAAAGGCTCATACAGAGAAGGTACGAGCATCATCACACGGTAGGACAATAATAGGCTCGTATTCTTATTAATATTAGTAGAAAGGATGTGGCGTTATACTCACTTGAGGTAATAAGGAGTAAAATAAACATTCTGAGGATGGACGGCATAAATCATGTAAAGGAAGCCGACTGACGGGTTACTTCTCACGTGGTTGATGACGTCAGTCTGGGACGCCACCGGCGGCTTCACCTTCAGAGGGTCTGTGGTCACATACTTTCCTAGGCTGTGTTCAGACTCTTGGATCAAAAGTTTCTTCTTCTTTTTAATAGCTAAATGAAACCAATAGTTACAACTTTATTACCTGCCCATATCACTAGAGTCTGCCATGAAGTTGCAAAGTCAAAGTCAAAATTAGTCAAGAAAAACAAGCTAAGTGCGAGTCGAACCACGCACACTGAAAGGTTCCTATACCATTTGCGGTGCACAGAATACACCTTTCCAATTTTCATGGATAAAGTGCAAATAGCCTCAAAATAAAATAGCGGTGTGACTTTCCAACTAACGGAAATGACGAGATAATAAAAGGTAAGAGGTATAAACGTTGTTTCATACTACAAAATGAATTTTCTCTTCTTAATGGCTGCGACTTACCCGGTTCTTCTAAGGGTTCTAGTTGCCCTGGTTTTCTTTCTTTTCTGAACCTTTCCTGCTGCGCAGCCGTAAATCCCGTCTGTAAAGAACAAGGTTGAAGTCTAAGCTCTTCCGACCTTCGACCATGGCTAGGTTACGTCTTAATTAAATAGTAGATACTACTAATAAAACTTACTATAATACTAACGAAACTTGCTTCATATAGTATAAGCGAGTTACAAATAATAAAATATGTATACCAGAGGCTCCGGCTCCTTTTTCACATATTCAATTTTTTCCAGCAATTTTTTGTGCGGTATATGAAAAGGTACCTCCCGCGGTTTTCTGAAATTTATTAAGAAACAGTTAAAGTAATTCGGCTGATGAAAGGCTCAAAAATAAAGCAATCAAACAAGACCGGAGCGAGATGACGTGGGTACAGACGGCATACTCGGCATAGCGTCGTGTAGGTAGTGGTTTTTAGGGTTCCGTAGTCTACAAGGAACCCTTATAGTTTCGCCGTGTCCGTCTGTCTGTCTGTCTGTCTGTCCGCGGTTTAGCTCAAAAACTATTGCCTACTAGAAAGTTGTAATTTGGCATGAGTATACACGTTAATGACGCCCAATAAGTGGTAAATAAAATTTTGAAAAAAACTATTATTCCCCTACAAGTGGGGATGATCATTTTTTTTTTCGTCCTTCCCACAGTGTGGGATATCGTTGGATAGGTCTTTCAAAAATATTAGGGGTTTGCGAAGGCCGTTTTTGATTGAGTAAACTGTTCGTGACTTATCAAGCTTTAATGTACCAATTTTCGTTAGAGTCAAGTGTGTCCCCCACACTTGACTCTAACGAAAATTGGTACTTTCAAGCTTGATAAGTCTACTAACTAAACGAATGTTTTCATCCTCCACGACCACCCTCCGACCAAGAAATCAGTCGTAATTGAAAATTGGAAATGGAAAAGCTGCGTCGAAATCCTCTAATACCTATATGTATCGATTTTCGAGGGAGCCCCACAGTTCATACCAAATTATGTTCAATAATGTTTAATCCTTACGTGCACACTTACAAGATAATGTAAGCGATCCTCAAATAATGGCTTCAGATATCTACTGCAGTAGAAACGTGGAGCTGTTCTCCAGATTCTCTCTCTCTCTCGCACTTGGCTGTTATAAAAACTACGGAACCCTACACGGCGCGTGGCCTGACACGCACTTGACCGGTTTTTCATTAGTCATTCCTCGGTAGCAGCCCAGAGTTAGAAAGTTGGCGATTGAGCATTATAGATTACTTAATAAGTATGAGACAAATTCACGACAAGACTAAAGTCGTAAAATTCCCGTGTCTCGCCGAATCCAATCCGCATCGAAGGCTCGGAACTCGAAGTTGTTAAGGAATCTATCTGGAATAACTCATCCAGCCCGGTAGACACAACTTCGAGAAAGAGGCCGACAGAAGGATACAGTTGTGTTAGGCAGCGTATAAGAAACGTCGCAAAGTCTTCTCGTCGCCTACCACAATGTTAGATGACTAAGGTCTTTAACCAGTGTGTCCTGCCCGTTATGACATACGGTGTCGAAACATGGACACTGACAGTGATCGGCACCCTAATTGCGTAACACACAATCAATCTCAATCTGAATCATTTTGAAGGATAGGAGACCGCGTATCAGTAAGCGTAGTGTGGGTCTCCCCAGCTAGGTGGACCAACGACCTTAAAAAGGTGTCTAGGACAGGCTGGGTGCGGAAGGCGGAGAACCTGGTGTTGTGGACTTGTGGCGCAGCTTAGCATGCGCAGCAGTGGATTCGACTGCAATAGGCTCAGTTGTAATACAACAAGTAGGTACATAGGTAGGTGGTACTTATTCACCGACTTATTCGTCTAACCGGGGCTGACACTTCAGCGCCTCACGCGCGATTGTTTCTACTCACTGAGGACGATTTAATTATTTTATAAGTATCCATAAATAAATAATTATAATAATATAAGTTACTTAGTTACTAGAAGTCGTCAGTAGCCCGAAAGTCTGGCAACCAGTCTTACCAACGGGTATCGTAATACCCATTAACTGGGTTGTGGAGGTCAGATAGGCAGTCGCTTCATGTAAAATATTGGTATTCAGCTGCATCCGGTTAGACTGGAAGCCGACCCCAACATAGTTGGGAAAAGGCTCGGCAGATGATGAATAATTTAAGTTACTTAGGTACTTACCTAGCGTAGTATGTAGGTGCTGTCTTGATATTTTTCTGTAATATCTCTATTGCTGGCAATGTCGTAGATACTGTTCTGCGACACATACGTTTGTCCATGTTTGACGAAATTAAATACCGTTTCGTACATAAATAGAAATGTTATGCATAAACAGCTCACAACTATTTGGAGTCAATCGATGATGACAGTCGTCAACAAGTCACATTTTGTTTATTTCCATGGAAACCAGAATTAGAGATTAAAAATTGCAACATACCCTCGTGAGACCATGGAATTAGTAAGTAAAGTTAGCCTCAAAAGGATGGACTTCATTTTATTGTCTACAATCTTTGTTACATATTATTGGATCAATGTGTAGCCACAAAACATGATAAACATTGAGTACCTACTTAATTGTAGCTACATACATATTGATACAGTTTTATGGACTTAGATAAACTTAACATTATGGAACCAAAATTATAGACAATCAATTGAATTCTTCTCGATGTACAGACGCCAGCAGGTCAAGCTACCCGAAACTGTCAAAATTATCCAATCAACCTTGAACCTTAATGCTTGAGCGATAAAGTTGAAAATCTATTAAAGAAATTTGACAGATTGTAGTAACTTGATGTGCTGGCGTCTGTACATAAACGTCACCGAATGATTGTGAATATCGATAGTTTTACTTTAAAATCTATCTCGCGAAATTGTAAACCTGTCAAAATCGGAAATAATTTATATCAAGTGTCAAGAAGGTTACGTTACGTGCTCTGTGGTGTCAAGAGAGTGTGCTGTGTTCCGTGTTTTCCAAAGTAGGTAAATATTTGGCATCATTATGCCGAATGTGATTACAAGTGCTAGCAGGGTTAAAGTCTTGAAGTTCAAACACGCGCGCAGACTTTAGCTTGCGCGCACTTTACTATAACTTAATTCACGTTTATAATCTATCCATGTCAAACTGTCCAAAAAAATAATGGTCTAAATATTGTAAATGGCTTGTTGTAGCCTCAGAATACAGAACATATTTTTTTCCTACTTTCACTGGTTTATTTTTTTCTAAAAATAAACCAGTGAAAGTAGGAAAAAAATTCCAGCAAAACTGGCAACATTCACTAAATGGACTCGCCCAAATTGTTTACATTTTGAACAAGTAAAAATACTTCATTGTTTAGATAAAATGAGATGTATATGCGCTACTTACACATGAAATGTGATCCCATCTTGTTTTTTTACTTTTCCAACTGCGTTCTTGCAGGTGGGAACCGCACAAGACGGCATTATTAAATAAAACCTGAAATAATTTTTCGCGCGTAAGTCACACGCTGGTCACAGAGTCACAGATAGACTAGTCATCCAAATGTCAAACTAAACTATTCGAGAGTAGTTTGTGTAGCTTCAGTCTATGGCGCGTTCGCGGTTTCTGGTTTGTTCTGTATTCTGAGGTTGTAGCTCAGAATAAATTGTTCGATAGTTTAATATCTCGCGAAAGAGATTATAAACTAACGATGTTAATAATTATACGGTAACATATATAATGAACCATACTTTCTTGAGAGTGACTTTCGGCTTCGATATAAATCGTAATTTTAAGGTTCTGAAAATATTGAACGTTGACCACGTTCCAACTTGTTTTACTTTTCATCACGAAAACTACTTTTAAAAATGATAAATCTATCATATAAAAATGAATCGCTGAATGTGTTGCTAAGCGCATAGGTAGGTATCTCGAGAACAGCTGAACCGATTTCGCTAATTCTTTTTTTAGAATATTCCTTGAAGTAGATAAAGACGCCAGCAGGTCAAGCTACCCGAAACTGTCAAATTTTCCCAATCAACCTTGAACCTTAATGCTTTAACGATAAAATTGAAAATCTATTAAAAAAAATTGACAGATTGTAGTAGCTTGATGTGCTGGCGTCTGTACAAGGATGGTTCTTACGGAAAAAAAGGAAGAAAGTTGCTTCACGCGGACGAAGTCGCGGGCAAAAGCTAGTAAATAATATATTTTTATTATAATAATAATATAATACCTACTTAACTTTAAATACTCCCACAACTCCTGTACAAAATATTGAATCCACCCGTATTACCTACACAATGTTCTGCGTGCGTTACATTGCGCGCTAAAAATGAATCATTTTACTTAATTTGATTTAGTTTGTGCGTAAAGTGTACAAAGGCTATGTGATGGATCATTCTTCAGTAGCAACAGGACAGGGGTTCCGGGGTTCAGGGGTTCTTCAGTAGGGACAGTAGCAACTGTGAGCATAGCAAAGCTATAGGTACCTACTCCACTCTATATTTACATAGCCCATAGTCGCATACTAGTCTAGTAGCCACCCCGTAGTCAAGTAGCCAACGATCATTTAATGATAATAATCATGATAAAAAATTAAGCACAATAAAAACCCAATGACTTAAAAAAACGAATCTCTTACCTACTTATAAACATTTATAAGTACAAATAAAAAAAAATAAAAACACGACTGCCCTGCCAAAAAACGAACTAAAAGTAAAAAAAAAACAAGTTGTAGGTATTCCCTGACTAAACAGATAAATAAAATTGTCATTGCAGTCGGGGGACCTCTTAGATTAAAAAGTGTTCCACAGAATGGTCCCCCGACTGCATTGACAATTTTATTTAACTGTTTAGTCAGGGAATACAACTTGTTTTTTTTTTCAGGGCAGTCGTGTTTTTAATTTTTTTTAATTATTTAGTTTTATTTTATGCATTTTAGTGACAAGCTTTATTCATGCTAGGTGGCTTTAATTTACGCACTAAAGGTGGTTTAGTCTCACGGCGAGGCGAGGCGTAGGAGGATAAACAAGGACAAGGACGGAAGATGAAATGTTTGTTTTGCACGTACACTGTACCTAAGTAAAACCCATGGTGCCCATAAATTATACATATTTGGAATATGCTCATCAAGGCTTTCAATTTGATACCCATGTTGTAATAATTGAACAAAAAATTCTTTTTTCAGTTTTCAAAATGGAGTCATACTGCCGCCATATTACTATTAACACTGGCTATTTATTTAAAAAAAAAAAAAAATAGCCAGTGTTACTTGGGATGATGTAAGGATTCTAACGATACCCTATACATCCAAATCTGTTCAGGCATTTAAAAGTTATGGTGGAATAAAGAAACTCACATACAAACATCAACCCTGAATACATTACACTCCTTTTTGGGCAGTCGTGTAATAACTTTAGTTTAGGACGGAAGCCGGTGGCTTTGGTTAGGTACATACTTTGTTGGTTTAATTTTTTGGCACCGACTTATCTAAGGTTATTTTGCACCGGGTAGTGTTCTGTTTTGGAATTCGGTAGGTAGTTTTTTTTTTAAGTCCATAAATATTTTTCAATTTAGTTTTGATCGTGTGGTAGGTATCCCAAAAAATTCTTGCTATGAATTTATTTCACACTAGCTTCTCCGTGGCTTCAGGAAACGTGACCAAAGGGACCACCATTTAGGTAGTATTATATACTATGAGATCAAATAAAAATAATAATCGAAATCGGTCGAAGTGGTAAAAATTGTCACTGGACATACAAAAAAACGAATCGAGAACCTCCTCCTTTCTTTGAATTTGTTTAGAAATGATTATATACCTATAGCTCGCACTTGACCAAAAAATTAAGTAGGTAGAAAAAATACCTAAGTATAGTAACCGGCATGAGTCGTGAGCACAAACTGACATCTGCGCAGTAGTTCATTTTTCGGTCTCTTTGGCGGAATGAAGAAGGCGGGGGGCACCGAGGCTGCACGCGATTGGTTCGTCTGTCGATGCTCGTCGTCTATTGGACTCTTACGTGTCATTCGGCTACTGTACACTTTCGTGCAATTTTAGTGACACGCGTTTTTAATTTTGAAATAGTTTATTTTTGTTAATTCGTATTTGTTAAGTCAAAGTAACGGTTAAATTTGTTTCTTCACTATTTTAGCAGTTACTTGAACGAAGAAAACATTTGCCGTAGTATCAGTAAAGGTCAAGTATAAGTTAATACTTTGACTGATTGTGTTGATGAAGAAACTGGCCGTAATTCACAAAGGCCTACAACATTACTGTATCAAAATAAAATTTCAAGTACCAATAATATTTTAATTATAGTTTGCGTAAGTAACTATCATTAATTTGAGCAAAAGAGGTATTAAATAAATTTGGCCGAAAGTGTACGTGCGCGAGCTTGCCCCCACTACTGCCCATCTGTGCTCACGACTCGTGCCGGTCATTATACCTAAGGCGTTTGGGCTGATTTTTTCAACGCCAGAATGCCAGATGACTTTATCCAAAGAATAATTTTGAATTTTTGACAGTTCTTCCATACACAATCTGTCAGACGTCAAATTTATTCCACGAATAAAACTTATGTATCAATTGAAAAATTTGCCCTTTAAGTCAAAATACTATGATTGTTAGAATCACACAATATATCGGCACGAGTACGAGACTGCGTTCTAGACAGCTGTCAGTTTCATACAAAGGATAGGTATAGTAACCGGCATGAGTCGTGAGCACAAACTGACACCTACGCAGTAGTTCATTTTTCGGTCTCTTTGGCGGAATGAAGAAAGCGGGGGGCACCGAGGCTGCACGCGATTGGTTCGTCTGTCGATGCTCGTCGTCTATTGGATTCTCACGTGTCATTCGGCTACTGTACACTTTCGTGCACTTTAAATGACTTACGATTTTAATTTTGAAATAGTTTAGTAAAGGTCAAGTAAAAGTTAATACTTTGACTGATTGTGTTGATGAAGAAACTGGCCGTAAGTCACAAAGGCCTACAACATTACTGTATCAAAGTAAAATTTCAAGTACCACTAATATTTTAATTATAGTTTGCGTAAGTACAGCTATCAATAATTTGAGTTAAAGCGGTACTAAATAAATTTGGCCGAAAGTGTACAATGCGCGAGCCTGCCCCCACTACTGCCCATCTGTGCTCACGACTCGTGCCGGTCATTATAGGTAGGTATTGAAAAAGTTTCCCCGTAACTTCTATAGATTCGGTTTTCCAAAAAAAAAAAAACTATACGATACTACTTCTTATACTTAACAGATATTTATTAATAAACAATTTCTATCTATAAATAATTAAGATTCTATTGATTACAACAATTTGTGACTTCATTTTATACCGGCCTTACCTAACTTTTGTTTCTGGTTTCTGTGGCAGTGGCACAAAACCCATAATACAACGAGCATTGTAATTTTGACATTGATGCAAAATCAGAGCTAAAATAACTGTGAAATGGCGCTGAATTTCAGGCCAAACTCTTCAATCTTAATGATAAACTGCGCTTCGGGCATTCAAACTCAAACTCATACTCATATCATTATTTCAATTACCTAAACCAATTACAGGCACTTTTGAATTGTCAAACGGTCGGACAGTCAGAAAGATGAAGCTAGTTGCCCATTCCAAAGCGTAGGTACCTATGGAGAAGAACGGGCAAGAAACTCCACGGACACTCTTTTAAACCATAAAATTGTTACAAAATATTTGATTGCATCATTCCTGTGTGAACATGTGAGAACGATGTAGAAATACGTGCACGTTAATAGCGTCCGTTATAGAAAACATAAAAACAATTCAGAAATTAAAATAAGCCGTGGCAGCTAAGAGATGACCAGTCCCAACTGACGGCGCCCGTTCACGAACATGACGTAGGTATGGATCAGCTCCATTCAGCTCAACTATTTTGAAGGGAACTTAATAATCCAACACACACGCCACCACCAGCGAGACATTAGACGGAGCATGACATACTCTCAGCCGCCAGGGCACATTCACTTCAATGAAAGACGTACCCAGTAATGGTAGCTTTATAAAGCATTAAGGTTCTAGGTTGATTGGAAAAATTTGATAATTTCGGGTAGCTTGACCTGCTGGCGTCAGTACATAGTGCTCACACGTGTGCTATGCAATTATACAATACTAAGAAATTGAGTTTATACAATGCAAATATAGTTTTCTCCAATGTTCAACAGCTCCAACAATGTTTCCGAATGCTAATTAGTTTATGCGCCCTGTGGAGCAGGACCAGCATTGAGCCAAGCATTTTTGTCAGCGATGTATTCCCTAACTTAAAATATGCTTGGCTACATAGTGTGCGTTTAATACAAGATTTAAATTTCGTTTCATTCAGTTGGAGTAGGTACCTAACTATTTTAAACAGTAAGTACCCCATGAAGGATGAGTCTACTTAAGCCAGTCTGAAACCTGTTTGAACTAATTGGTCCCTATTTTTCTAGTCCTTGATGAACGTGTCTTTCACCACTTTTAATAGGTTTAAATTTTTTCTTACGTAGGTATGTACACGATATTTTCATAGATGTATTGACAAGGTACCGTCATGATGTTAATATCTTAAAACAGTTCCCTTAAAGAATCGCGCCTGCGGAGGCCATATATTGCTCTGATGGCTCTTTTCTGCAGAATAAAAATGGACTCGATACTATGAAAGACATGATACTATGAAAGTAACTGAAATAGTCTAGCCTCGCGGTATCTACATTAGTAAATTGACGGATTTTTCTTACAGCATAAGCTGCTGAACTTAGCTTTCCTGCAAGAGATGTTAAATGAGGACCCCATTGCAGCCTTGAGTCGAGCGTGATCCCCAGAAAATCAGTTTTATCGACGAATTCTAGTTTCTCTTCAATACTATGTCACAATCACTACTTTTCACATTCGGTAAAGCAAATCTTATGCATTTAGTTTTTTCCCATTTAATACCAAATTATTAGCAGTGAACCAATTTTGTACCTGCAGTAGGGCGTTATTTACGTCGTCAAGATTTAATGTACGTCTATTTATCTTCAAAATTAAGGAAGTATCGGCAGCAATAACACCATTTGTGGTTGGTTCTTTAATAAATGGGGTAGTTCATTAATATATACTAAAAAGAGGAAGGGACCTCAAATTGAGCCTTGTGGAATACCCATTTTTACTTTTAAAGCAAGATAATTGACACCATTTATTTGAACTTTTTGCTGTCTATCATTTAAATAAGATTTTACATTCACAGTACAATAAACATGTGTAAGGTAGGTGTACAGTTATAGACATAATGGAGATAAAAAGCCTATTCATCCCGTTGAAGCAAGAGTGGATCCAGCCTTCAAGTCAGGCTCACATAGTCGCCAATGGTTAGTTACTATACTCTATGGCCAATGGTTGTCGTCTCGGGGGCTCGGGCGGCAACACAAAATGACCCCCCCACCCTCTTCTTAGTTTATATAAGTACTAGCAGTGCCTCGCGGTTACAAAAATGAGTCCCGCTTCCAGCAGGATATTTTTTTCCAAGGAGGTGCGTTTTCTTCTACTCTACTAGAAAGAGGAAGGGACTAGACTAGCTTCAACTTTCTGACTAACTGACCGACTATTTAATTTTAACAATTCAAAAGTGCCTGTAAATGGTTTAATTGAAATAAATGATTTGAGTTTGAGTTTGAGTTTGAGTTTGACTCAATACGCTATTCAGGAATAGAGCGACCGAGGCAAACTCAAAACTTTTTGCCGGATTGGGACAGGGTGCAAAAAATTTCGAGTCAGGAGTTGCTTTGTCGACTTAATATGCAGAACAGTTTGACAGTCAGGAGAATATAGGGTGCAGAAGCGATGGTCACGAATCATAATTTTAATCAAATTTGATTAAAATTACGATTCGCGACCTTAACAAATTACAAAAAACAACCTGCAAATTACAAAAATCGTAAGAAAATTTGAATTTCGCGGGCTACCTTAGTACTGACTTGAGACTGTCAGTAACAGTTAATTTAAAGTTCCCGCCAAACGATATTTTTAATTCCGTCGCGTCATGGATTCCGGTCTACTCACTTTCCCTGAGAGAAGGCCTGTGTCCCAGCGGTGGGAACATTATATTATATATTATGCAAGTACCTAACTATAATTTAATATTTCATCATCATATTATTGATAATAATTTTTTTTACCAAATCTCATTATTAGGACGAGAATCTGTGGCCAAGATACATTATATAAATTAACAAGATATTTAGCGAATAAATAGATACAAACTTTTTTTTAATGAATCTTAAATGAATATTATATTTTATAGACTGAGAAATATAACACCTCTGCGCATAAAAACGGCGACTAGATTGTAAAAAGAAAAATTGTCTATGATTTGATTGTGATTGTGTGATTGGCGCTATTTTGCGTTTATATAGTTTAGATTACTTAAATAAAACAGTATTTATTGTGTTATGTATGAAATACTAGTTAATAATAGTTTCCGTAAGTGGGCATAAATCATTATAAAAGCTTCTTATAAGGTACGTTTCCAAACAATTTCATCATTTAGAAAGCAACTTTCTCCTTTCGCTTCTGTCAATTTTGTCGATATGTTTTACTAGGGACAAAAAGAATCAACCACTGTACTGTAGCAAAGCCAGTAATACTTACTTACTTCAGTAATACATTTTCAAATAGTGTTTCGTTTCATATTGTCTAGCAAATTATATTTCCCTTTATTTATAATCCCGTAGAAAAGGACTCGAACATTAAAATACCGAAGCCTTGTTAGAAGACGCAGATTGCAGGTACGGGTACCAAATATAGTATTTAGAAAATAATAGGCATTAGTAATCTATAGTAATTGTATAAATAAAATGCAAATTATTAACAAAAAATAGTTGGTATCTATTCACTTTTAATCACAATAGGGAGGCATAATTATTTCCAATAAACAAACTTAATTACTGTTAGATTGGCTAAAGAAATTTCTAAAATGAGTGAGTGAGTCAAAATAGTTTTTACCTTACAATTGTTTAATCAATCTTAAATAATATAAACATAATGGTCAGTTACAATGTAGCAGTTCAATTAATGTGTAATTGCACCAGTGAATTGTTTATGTTATATAAAATTAATCTATAAAATAACATTATACTATGTAGGACTTACTCCAATGCCCGTTTAAAGCAATAGGCTCATCCCCTGTTACATGGGACTAAAACATAAGCGCGAAATGTGGGTGTACTATTGGTACACATCTGCCTAACCCTTCAGGGATTACAGGTGTGATGTTATGTTATTATCTACTCCAATGTGTAGCCCTATTAAACAGAATGTAAATAACACAGAATTCTAAGAAAGAATGTAATTTTTAGAAAATAAATAATGGTCTCACAGAGAGGAAGCCTGAGTCCCAGCAGTGGGAACAATATAGGTTGATTATGATTATGTAAATAAAAGTTGTGATAATAATAAAAAAACAGTAAGCCTTTAAATAACATAACTAGACAGTTGTGACCAAAATAACTATCTGATTACAAAATACTAAAAATTATTTTAGTTCACTTGACTTACAATCAAACTCTAAAGCTAAACTATCCTTGTAACTTCACAGATTGTTCAATGGGTTCCTTAACATAAAGCCTGCCAGAAGCTTCATTTGAAGCCTTTAGTGTTAGTTGTCATTGAGGAATTGAATGGCTATGTATTATTACGCAAGTAAATTGAATGAAGCCTCATGTAGTGGGTGCAATATGAAAGTGCCCCCTGCCCCCTCTGAGCCGGCCCCTGTGCCTCCGCCACCCACCGATCTTGCCCCACTACCACCAGACCCATCTCTCCTGCACGGCACGGGCCTCTCATACTATGATGTAAGTTTCTTTCCAAGTCTGTTGATATTATTTTTGTTGTATTGTTTTACCACTTAGATATTACGGCTTCATTACGTTAAAAGCATGATTGATCAGATAAAATTGTGTTTTGTTTTGAGTTTTTTCTACCGTTTGTCAAAGTATGATCCCTTTGAAGATAAAGTGACCCAGTAATAGTGTTAGGCCACACCAGACTGGTTTTCTGCTAATTGGTTATTTTTATTTATTTATTTGGTTAGCCAACAATTGTTTACACAGCACTTATATTAAGTTCAATTGTACACCTACATTAACAAGTGTAACAATTACTTATAGGCTAACACCACATACACAATTTTTGGTTAAGCAATTAAAATAATTCATAACATTAACTAACTATACAAAAATATTAACAACAAGGTTACAAGCGACCATGAAGATTACTGTTATTAAGCTATAAATATTTTTTTCAGAATGATGATTACTACTCAATGGTAAGGGGAAACAAATTTATGTCAGAAAATACATGCAAACACATTGTAATGAATGGTGGAATCAACTTTGTTGCATCCCAGAAAGTAGATACACCCCAGGTATATTGTTGTGAACCTTTCTTACACAAATTATTTAAAGATCAAGTGTTTGAGTTTAAGATAACATTTTATTTCCCTATTCTAGTTATCAGCAGTACTACCTTCTGGGGTAAAGACATTAACAGCTCTGCCATATGCGAACGGGCCAGCCGACAAGTCAGAGGTTGAGTACAGGGATGGTCAGGTAGTGAGTGCCACTTTAGAAGCCCTGGTAGACATGCTCCGACCTGGAGCCAGCAAAGCATTTACATTCACATTCCTATTATGTTCACGGTTGTTTGTCAAACCACATGAACTGCTGAACAAGCTCTGCAAACGCTACTTCAAAAGCTATGAGAAAATTGTAAGTAAGAAAATAAATACTTAGGGCTCTATGGTCTTCTATAAAGTGTAGAGTAGATTCAATATAGTAAAATGCATTAGTCTCCTTGTATATTATTTGATGTCATAATTATATCTTAATTGTAGGGAAAAACGGAAGTGAAGGATCTAGTAGAAAAAGAACTCAGTGATATGATTTCCCTAGTAAGGGTTTTAAGCCAATGGACCAGTATGTTTCCATACGATTTTCGTGACGACAGGGTCATGGCTCTTGTCCGCAGTATAACCCAGAGGTAAATTAGGCATTTTTCACAATAAATTAGTTGTTTCATGTAGAATATTGAATGCAACTGCGAATGATTATAATTAAATACACTTATATATAGATGTGCAGCAGATCATATGACTTCAGTGAGAGTGGAAATGTCGACTACATTAGAGAAACTGCTTGATAAACTAACAGCGCTTGAACAATATGAAGAGACCTTAGTAGAGCCACCCCAGGTGGCATCCGTGGACCAGTTGACACAGGTAACTATATGCATTATGTTTTGTGCTATAAATGCAATATGTTTTATCCTCTATTCCCTGTTTGTTTGGATATTAACTTGACAGGTTATTTGCTTATATGCAAATCTACATATTATTGCTGCTCATAATGAACTTTTCATTATTTTAGAAAACCAAAACATTGTTTAAATTACATAACAAACTAGATTATATTATGATCATTTAGGAAATTGGTTGACCTGTGTTTTTTTTTGTTTTAGGGTGACATCCTTACACTTGGTCTAACACCAGTTGAATTGGCGAATCAATTGACAATTGTAGAGCTGCATAGGCTCTCGTTTGTTGGCCCTGAGGAGTTTGTGCAAACATTTGCGCCAACACAGCCGTCTCAATCTACTGCATCGTGTGGCAAGGCGTCTATCAGCTTACACCACATAGAAACCAAAAGCACGCGTAATTTGGAAGCATACGCCGATTGGTTTAACAGACTCAGTTATTTAGTGGCGACCGACATTCTAAAGGCAGTATACTGTTTTTACTTTTACTTGTGATTGTTCGTTGAATAAGTTTTCTTATGTATTTTTTCGTTACAGGCCGTTAAAAGCAAATACCGCGCTCGAGTAATTGAACAGTGGGTGATGACAGCCAGAGAATGCTTCAATCTTGGAAACTTCAATTCGCTCATGGCCATTATAAGCGCTTTGAACATGTCGCCAGTGACACGACTTAAAAAGACGGTATGCTGTTTTCTTTGAATACTTTAGTGGTATTTATGTTTGTAGGAAGAATTGTAAAGTTAATATGCTTAACATTATTTACTATGTTTTAGTGGAGCCGCACATCTGCCGTGTGTGGTCAACAGTTGCGGCAGCTGGAACTTTGCGTTGAACCTAGCGGGAATCACGCCAGGTAAAGACTATTCCTTTAAGTCATCCATTGTACCATCATTAATATCAGCACAGCAGTTGGGTGTTATTGTTTTGATGCATTTGGCACTTCAGTTTGAATTTACTCAAATTACCCAAGCTCTGGACATAGGCCTCCCCCAAGTATCAGCACATTGACTGGTGCTGTGGTTCTCGCATCAAGCGGATTCTGGCGACCGTCACCACGTGATCGCCCCACTTTCTGCGCAATGATAATGATGATCCTGACCCAAACACTGAATCATCGAATGACTGTATTTGGCGCACCGCTGATACACATTATAGCCACAGCAATGGGTTTGGTGTGAACCATATAGTATATAATAATACTGATATTTTCAGATACCGTGCCGCGTTGGCTGCTGCGCCTACCGAGACGGCCGTGCCGTTGCTGTCTGTTACATGCAGGGATCTGCATTTTGCCAACCAGGGTTCTCCTTCGAAGTGAGTTCTTATTTATCTATACCATTTTTTAAACTACTAAATCTACTCTTGCATCACGAAACACACTTCATTAGTGGTCGTCGCAAGCCAAAAAGAGCAATTCATGATATTTAATAAAAAATAATACCTGAGTATTATTATTACTTTATAGGTTGCCCGGTAATCGGGTGAATTTCGAGAAGTGTACGTTGTTGGGCCGCCATGTCAGCACGCAGCTGGCCAGCCGCCGGCTCACTAGCGAAGAAAGTCCTGTGACGTCGCACCCAACCCCGCACCTGTCAGTGTGGCGGTTCCTCAACGATAGACCCACGCTCACTGAGATCGGTAAGACTTTTAATGTTAGTTTTTGTAAGGCGCCATTACCATCAATCATGATTATTCAGCGTCTGTCTGTCGTCTATCACCCACTATTAAACGTCTGCTGGACATAGGCGTCGCCTAAGCACCACGACTGGTACCGGTACTGGAGTTTCTTGCCCGTTTCTCGCCATAAGAACCTGCTATGCTTTGGAATGAGCAACTAGTATCATCTTTCTGACTCACCAAATCCTTGAGAATTCAAAAGTGGGGTAATTGGGGGCCGGTAATTGGTTTCATTGAAATAAATACTGAGTTTGAGTTTCAACTGTGACTCCAGCGACCTTCACCAGGTCGTGGGAGCACCTTCTCCCCGCGGCGCCTTCCGTCACGCGCGCTTATGGTACCAGTAGTCGGAAACAAAGATAATGGTCGAAATATCAGTTTGCAAAACAATAGTATATATTTAGTAGGTAACAATTTCATAGTTTTGGGCATTACTGAAACGTATAAATAAATAGACTAAACGAATAGTGTAGGTTGGCGAAATAGATGAGCTTTTCAGATGTTATGCTATCAAGCCTGTTCACACCTTGCAAGTAGAATGACGTAAAGGTTACATTATATTTTTAATCTTTTCAGCTTTGGAAATTATATCTTTCGAGCGTGAGCCACCAGTGGACCATCAGGAAAAGGAGCGCTTAAAGCGTTTACGAGGCGCTAGTTAAATTGGGTACGACGATACTTCGTTTTCGCGGTCGGAATCCCGATACTCTCAACGTTAGCTGGGTAAACCACCAGGCGCTATACTGTGTTCCAATTTTAATCTCATTACTACATGATCGTATAACCTCTTTTCTTAGAGGAATAGGTATTTATGTTGTACGTGTCTACTCACGTTATACTTTATTTTAAAAAGGAGTAATTTCACTATCCATGTCTCAATTGTGGGATTTCATGATCTTACCCGAGTTGAGTAAAATAAATGTTACACAAACATTTTATGGAGGATTGTTTAGTGAATCTTAAATTAATTAATATTTTATAGAAGCAGCTCGAACATTGATGGTATTTAAGAAAAGAATTAAGTGGCATTACTAAAACGTATGCCACACTTTTAACGGTATTTTCAATTCATGGGGAATCGACCAACGATAGTCATATCAACAAACTGCTCAATAAGTTTTATTTTAATAAATGGCATCTCTTAGGTCAACCTAGAAGTTTTTCTGGTGGCTGCTTCACCGGGCTTTGTGGGTGCCTCAATAAATTAAGGCCTCTAGCCAGGGAATTAAAAACTAAGCGGCTACACGCTAAGGGCGCGCCCACTTCACGCTAATGCCCTGTGGGGTACGGACCTCGGCTTAGGGCGTCGCTGGGGGAGGTCAGCAACGAGCGGGCTGGATCCGATTGAGCTCAATAAGTTTCAATAACATTCTACTTTTATACAATTTGCTGGCAACATTCTGGGAACTTTCAATATTTTTTGCTCGTGTGTAGAGTATAGTGTGATTATGAGAGTTCCGATAAATTGAATATCGTAATTCATAATATTACGTACGTATAGAAGAAAGGGGGAAAGGTTAGAAGAAGAAGATATGTTATAAATGTAACTATGGAATTTACTACATTGACTTTAAATATGATATATGTGTGATTTTAAAATTGTTCCCATGACTTATTTGATCTTCATTTATGAGGCCATTTAAATCCAAGTTCCTTACGCATCAGTATTTAGCTACCTGTTAAATCTCGCCATTATGATGAATCTCGTAATGTAAGTACTTAATATTTATTTTAACTTTTGCATTCTGAAAATTGATCTCATTGTGATTGAATTTATATTTTTGTGTAATTTGTGTTCAAGTGTTTAAACGTGTATTCGAATGTGTATATGTGTGACGGATAATATGTATATTATGGTGTAGTATTATGCATTTATTGTGCATACGGTATTATTGCACGCGTTCCTTTTTGTCCTTCGATGGATCGAAACCGAAAGTAGCTATTTTATGGTTTTCTATTTAGATTATTACACTATAATTTAGATAAATAGACATTCTAATGTTTTATATTTAAAATAGGAGTAAAGCACGAACTTGTGGTGTTTAACTATGCATAAGATGTTTACTTGGCCGTTAATATTTAAATAAATGTCTACTTAAAGTCTCGAACCCAAGTTAACTGAATTATATTGTCAGCATGGGGGATAGAAAATAACAATTAAAATATTTGAAACAAAAAGATTCTTATATGCATGTATGTGTTATGTATGTAGTGACTATGTACCTATTTAAAATCTATGTGTCATATCACATATATATAGTATTTACGACGCGATAATCATTCTTTTTAACTATATTTTACGTAAAAAAATGTGTTCACGATTATACCTTTAAGTAACATTTGTACTTAATTCTTTATGTACTTAATACTCATACTTTATAAGATCGCAGACGATTTCAATAATTTTATGTGTACAAATATAAGTTGCCATGTTAGAGTTAGAATGAACTTCTAATTAATTTATACTATGGCCTTTTCTCTTATTGATTTAATTAATCTGTTTCAACCTCTTGTAAGTTATTATATTTTACTTTAATTCACTTGGATTGGATCTAGGTTTATGAAATAGGTAACACAAACAAAGTAAAGTCCCTTCTTCAAAATTTTGTTTATATTGTACTTAAATAACTATGACGAACTTAATTTGTATGTTTGTTACCTAAATACATTCCATTGCATTCATTCACCCTAACCCAGTGTTTTGGAGGCAATAAAAAAACAGTATTGGCTTCTGCTTTAAATATGTTATGTGATCCAACCGGTAGGCGATATATTCAATTATATTTGCAATCAGCGACAACTCAAGGTGACGACAGTATTTCATCCACTTTTGATACTGATTGCAAATACAATTCTACGAATCGAGTAAAGCTCCAATTTCTTAATTATAATTTTAGAACCCTATGTTTAATCTCGTTGGCAGTTTGATTACAAATACGCTTTATTATATTCTACTAAACTGCAATAATGAATCTTATTGCCTTCTAAATCTCTATTTTTTATATTTGGACTGAAAATTAGTAAAATACATTTGCCCTGTGATATGTGATCTATCATACCTGTATTTTACATTCCTTTTATTATATCCAGCGTAACTCACTTATTTATAATCTTCTCATACATATTTCTACTAAATATGTTCATGTATGGGCAGGTTATGGTATGGATAATAACTTAATATTAATAGAAAATGTATGTAGTTTTCAAGTTATCTGTTTAAAAATTTACTTGTTACTATCCTAAATTATCTAAATGTCACAAATTCTAAAATTATAAATTAAAATCATAAGATAAAAATATTTAAGAAATAAAATGTCATCATTGTAATAAACAAATGTTGAGTTTTATTAGTCCTTTCAAACTTGATAACATTACGGAAAAGTAGAGAATAACACCCTAAAAATATAAGTGTAGTCTTTATTGCTAATTTTATATTATTATCACACTCAAGATTACAATTTTGATAATTTGTTCTGGTAATGTAAATAACAACTTGGAATGTTCTTGAAATATGAATATTATTATTTTAAACAAAGACTAGGTCAGTAAGTTATTATTTGCTTTCTATTATTAATCTATTAATTATTTATCAACAATACTATAAAGATTATAATTGTATTACCTAAATCACTAGCACCAATTTCACTTAACACAAGAAATTCTCTGTACAATTTTAATTAATATTTAAATAGTAAGATAACTGTACTTTCTATGTTATAGCTAATTACACCTCATGGGAGTTCCATCCGGGTTGGTTGGCATTTTGGGTTTGCAAACCTTTTTCCTACCCTCAGCACTACTGACCATTGTACACGTGAATGTAAAATAGCCACAGGATGAGGATTTAGTGTAGTACGTATGAGAATATTGTTTACGAACATTATTTTCACCATCCAAGTCACGTGTAACCGATTTAGACACTGAGACATACCTGTTACTGTCATCAGGTTTGGAATTATACAATGATCTTAGATTTTTGGGATTAACATTTCTTGGGAATGGTGGGTATTTGTATTTCAGTCTGCCACTTCCTGGACTCAGTGAGACGGTTTGGGCTTGTGAAGGAGATTCTTTTGAGCCGACCACGTAAGTTTTGTCCTTCGACGCCACGGACTTGACACTACCTGTGAACCCGATAGGTATGGTATAGCCACCAGTGCCGGGCACACGCTCTCCTGGTTGGTAAACTCTACTTTCATCAGGGCGTTCCGAATTCCTCTGTGTAATTTCTGCATCATGGTCCGATAAGGAGCCTAACAAAATATGTTGCGTGTTACCACCGGTCGTCTGTCTCACTTCTACACCTTTTCTTTTTGGGCTGTGAAGGGATTGGTGTGTGGTTTCAGGATCTCTGGTGAATTCATTATAACCTGTATTCATGTAGCCTTGTTCGTTGTCAGCAGGATCAGTTCCTTCGGGTCCGTAGCCTTCGTCATAGTCTTCTGGTTGGTTATCATCTTTGTCGGGAGGATACTCGTTATAGTCGCCGTCGGTATTATAGGATGGTTGGAATGAGCGCCTGCTTTCTACTGGTGGTGATCGCGTGGGCGTCAATGATGGATCACTTGATGTATGATGATCTTCATGTGTATGAATACCGTATGGATCGTCGCCGGGCTGGTTAAGCGGTTCTTCTTTGATTGATTCTGTTACCGGCTCTGTATCATACGATAATTCCGTGGTTGATTGATCTGCCTGGGGCGTGGCAGACGTATACTCTACTGTTTCTGTAATGTTATAATTTTCTTCATTCATATTAACGTCTACATTTTTATTGTTTTCATCGTTAACGTCAATTTTTTCAAAAGGTAGTCTATTTGGGAAAACTGCATCTTTGTCTAGACTAGATCCTGCCTGTGCTGCTCCGTTGTATGTTATTCCATATTTGAAGGTGCCATGAAGTTGTGATTGTGACATGCCAGTTCTACCACTTGATTGAGCCGAAGATACTCCTCCTCCGACAAATGGAGCTTTCTGTGAGTCATGTGATTTATCTCCTTCTTTATAAGGTGTGAATCCTATTTGAGCTTGAGAGGACGTGCTTCCAGGCCCTCGTGCTTGCGCGTCAGCCATGCCTCCTTTGACACTGCCTTGGACTTGGGAGTTAGACGAGTGTAGTACGCCCTCACTCTGCGATCCAGTTATAACCGATCCGGTCTCTAAGCCGAGTTCAACATTAGCTTGTGATTTGTTATTTTTTCCACTACCTTGTGCTGTGCTGGAAGCACTTTTTTTATTTCCAGTTACTTGGCTGTTGGCAGCTTTATTTTCACCAGTAATTTCAGCTTGAGCCGAAAAAGATCCGCTGCCGGTGTATGTACCATGCACATGGGTTTGAGCTCGACCTTTATCATTGCCACCTTTAGACGATGCAGACGCCACGGTGCCATTAGCAGCTTGGTTCACACTCGCTTGAGCTTCAGAGTCATCCCCATCAGCAATAGAATTGGGATCGACGAAGTTTTGTGGTGCACCTATACATAAAAATAATTATTGATTACTCTGACGGCACGGTTGGCGCAGTGGTTAAGCGATTGACTGCTGCGCTGCGTGTCGCGGGTTCAATTCCCGCACGGAACAAATATTTGTATGACCTACATGTATTTGTTCCGAGTCTGGGTGTTTTTCTATCTATAATATGTATGTATTTACAAAAAAAAAATGTATATAAGTAGTTTATCAGCCATCTTGTTACCATAACACAAGCATTAGGTTGCTTAGCTTGGGACAAATGGTGCTGTGTGAAATGTCCAGGGATTTATTATTATTATTTATTATTACTTTATGTAATTATATTTAAACTATTTTATTTATACGCCATAGTCGACATGGCGCCATGTTAGATTGTCCATTAAATAGGTTCTATAACACTTTACAGTGGCTACAAGATACAGAACATAATTATTATTTTCATCATCTTGTAGCAAGAGAGATTTATCATGACGCTACGGATAAAATGCTCTTTATTATGTAAACTATATAAATGATAGATATAACTGAATGTAGTTTTACATAGGGAGACACAACTTACAGCGATTTAAGTGCCATTTCAGAACGTGGTCTTTAACCTGTTACGGTTAGACCCTTGTCTGATTTAATTATGTAGGTAATATAGGAAATCCAGGACCAAATTCATTACAAGACAGGAGTAATTTCAGTTGGAAATAAAAGTTCAATAAAGCTTTTAGTTACACTAGGGCTGAGTTTTCCATCGTCAGATAACTTTTATTCGAGGAATAAAGAAAAACTTACCTATCTGATTACCGCCCGAACCCTGAAATCAAGAACACAAAATTAGTATTTGACAAGAGAGTCAGTCTATTGTTGCTCACCCTACAGTGGCACCACTGTCAATATCACCAATAGATCTTCACTATTTTGCAAAATATAGTAGGCATAATTATTATGTTATAGTTTAATATCTTTTGAACAGACTCATAATTAATTAAACTTGCGGGATGGTAATGTACGAGGGCGGAGTGAAAAGTCTGGTAAACATCTATTTTGGAATAAAATGATTGCAAATTGCATGGAACCTCCTTGTTCACAACTCTTTTGAAGGACTTAATTAAAATTTTCAGCCAGTACTGCCGGTTGGTTTTTTTTTTGACAGCCATTAAAGAAAACAACTGAACACGGTTTTGCAAAGATGGAGAAAAGTGAATTTCGTGTCGTGATTAAACATTATTTTTGGCGCAAGAAAACTAACGAAACGAAACAAAAACTTGATAAATATTATGGGGACTCTGCTCCGTCGATTAAACTGATTCATAAGTGATTCAAGGATTTTCGGTGTGGTCGTACAAGCACAAGTGATGCTGTGAGTCCAGGACGCCCAGTTGAGGTCACTACTCCAGAGATGATCGCTAAAATCCACGATATAGTGTTGAACGACCGAAGAGTAAAACTGAGGGAGATAGTCGAGATAGTAGGCATCTCAGACGAACGTGTTCGCAATATCTTACACCAACATTTAGATAAATGAAGAAGCGATCCGCGCGACGGGTGCCGCGTTTACTGACTGTTGACCAAAAACGCATGCGTGTGACCACTTCGGAGGCAGGTTTGGCGTTTGTTCAACGGGATAAAGCCGAATTTTTGCGTCGTTCTACAACAGTAGACGAAACATGGATTCACCACCATAGCCCAGAAACCAAGCAACAATCGAAGCAGTGGATTGCTACCGGTGTTTGCTCCAAAGAAGGCCAAAGCAGTTTTATCGGCCAATAAAGGGATGGCTACAGTTTTTTGGGATGCACGTGGGGTAATCCATATTGACTATATACAGAAGGGTAAAACGATTAATGGTGCATAATGCATATTATGCCAATTTATTGGACTAATTTGACAAAATTTCACGTGAAAAACGACCGCATTTGGCTAAGAAGAAAATCCTCTTCCACCAAGACAAAGCACGAGTGCGTTGTCTTGGTGGAAGAGGATTTTGAAATTTTGGAAAAAAATTGGAAAAAAAAAAAAAAATAACAATAATAATAATTAAACGTTTGGATTTTTTCTGCGCGATTGCCATGGCCAAACTTCATGAGTTGCGCTGTGAGTTGCTTTCTCACTCACCGTATTCACCAGATTTAGCCCCAAGCGACTATTTTCTGTTTCCGAATTTAAAAAAATTGCTTGGTTGGAAAAGATTTGGCTTCAACGAAGAGATCATGCACGAAACCAATGCCTATTTCGAAGGGTTACCTAAATCGTACTTTATGGAAGGGATCGAAAAGCTAGAGAAACGTTGGATGAAGTTACAAGGAAACTACGCTGAAAAATAAGTAATAAAATTGACTCCTTGTTTAATTTTTACCAGACTGCCCTCGTAATAATTAATTTAATTGAGGTAGGTACTAATCCGCAGTAGAAAAGTTCAACTTACCCCTTGATCAGGACCATATTGCCCACCGGTACCACCTCCCACGCCAGTGCCACCGGGACCATACTCGCCGCCTGTACCACCTCCAGTGCCAGGACCATACTGTCCACCAGTACCGCCTCCAGTGCCTTGACCACCAGGACCATACTGTCCACCGGTGCCACCCCCTGTTCCAGGACCATATTGCCCACCGGTACCACCTCCAGTGCCAGCGCCACCCGGACCATATTGTCCATTGGTACCACCACCAGGCCCATATTGACCGCCAGTGCCTCCTCCGGTGCCAGGACCATATTGCCCGCCAGTACCGCCGCCAGTGCCAGGACCATATTGTCCGCCGGTGCCAATCCCCGTTCCAGGGCCATATTGCCCACCGGTTCCACCTCCAGTGGGAGTGCCACCTGTACCACCTCCAGCACCTGGACCATATTGTCCACCAGTGCCAGTCCCTGTTCCAGGACCATATTGCCCACCGGTTCCACCCCCAGTAACAGGACCACCCGGACCATATTGCCCGCCGGTACCACCTCCAGTGCCTGGACCATATTGTCCACCTGTTCCTCCTCCAGTACCTTGACCACCAGGGCCATACTGCCCAGCGGTGCCACTCCCTATTCCAGGACCATACTGCCCACCGGTACTACCACCTGTGCCAGGACCATATTGTCCGCCTGTACCACCACCTGTGCCAGGACCATATTGTCCGCCTGTACCACCACCTGTGCCAGGACCATATTGTCCGCCTGTACCACCACCTGTGCCAGGAATATATTGTCCGCCTGTACCACCTCCAGTGCCGTGACCACCAGGACCATACTGACCGCCGGTACCGCCTCCTGTACCAGGACCATATTGCCCACCTGTACCACCACCCGTGCCGGTACCACTAGGCCCATATTGACCACCGGTACCCCCTCCAGTGCCAGGGCCATATTGCCCGCTTATACCACCAGAGCCTGGACCATATTGTCCACCCGTGCCGGGACCACCACCTGTACCAGTGCCACCAGGACCATATTGCCCGCCGGTTCCACCTCCGCTGACAGGACCATATTGTCCACCTGTTCCTCCTCCAGTACCTTGACTACCAGGGCCATACTGACCACCCGTTCCACCTCCAGTACCAGGACCATACTGTCCACCGGTGCCACTTCCCGTGCTCGGACCATATTGCCCGCCGTTTCCACCTCCAGTACCTTGACCACCAGGACCATATTGTCCGCCCGCACCGCCTCCTGTGCCAGGACCATATTGTCCGCCTGTTCCACCTCCAGTTCCGTGACCACTAGGACCATACTGACCGCCGGCACCTCCTCCCGTACCGGAACCACTGCCGGTGCCAGTACCACCAGGCCCATATTGACCGCCGGTTCCACCTCCAGTACCAGGACCATATTGCCCGCCAATGCCACCTCCAGTGCCATGACCACCAGGACCATACTGCCCACCGGTACCACCACCTGTGCCAGGACCATATTGTCCGCCTGTACCACCTCCACTGCCGTGACCACCAGGACCATACTGACCGCCGGTACCTCCTCCAGGTCCATACTGCCCACCAGTACCGCCTCCTGTGCCAGGACCATATTGCCCACCAGTACCACCTCCGGTGCCCGGACCATACTGTCCGCCAGTACCACCTCCTGTGCCCGGGCCATACTGTCCACCACTACCACCTCCTGTGCCCGGGCCATACTGTCCACCAGTACCACCTCCTGTGCCGGAACCTCCTGGACCATATTGTCCACCGATACCGCCTCCTGTAGCGGAACCATTAGGACCATATTGTCCCCCTGTTCCACCTCCAGTGCCAGGACCATATTTTCCACCGGTACCACCTCCAGTGCCTGGTCCAAGCTGACTTCCAGGACCGCCAGGAATATATTGACCTCCAGGGCCATATGTTCCACCAGGCCCTTGTCCTCCTCCGGTACCTGGGCCTTGAATCCCTGTCGAACTTGGGCCACCAGTTCCTTGTACTACACCACAACAATAATAATTAACACCATCAGCACCTAGAATTGGCCCTGGTAATAATGGCCAATTTCCACCAGCATGTTGCCCTGATTGTCCTGGATAGCTACTCTGGGTGCCAGTCGGATATATTCCGGTATTATCCGGTCTGCCGATTTGATTTGGGCCATAACTTCCAACCCCATTTTGAGGATGAGTCAAGGAACCGGGTGGCATATTTCCCCCACCGTTTTGGCCACCTGGGGTGTATCCAAACCCTTGATTACCTGGCAATACGTTACCATTCCCACCTTGTGGCCCACCCGTAGAACCAGTGTATGTCCCAGGAATCCCAGGTATTGAACCGCCTTGTGGCCCACCAGAAGTGCCAGTGTACGTCCCAGGTATGGAACCGCCTTGTGGCCCACCAGAAGTGCCAGTGTACGTCCCAGGTATGGAACCGCCTTGTGGCCCGCCAGAAGTGCCAGTGTACGTCCCAGGTATGGAACCGCCTTGTGGCCCACCAGAAGTGCCAGTGTACGTCCCAGGTATGGAACCGCCTTGTGGCCCGCCAGAAGTGCCAGTGTACGTCCCAGGTATGGAACCGCCTTGTGGCCCACCAGAAGTGCCAGTGTACGTCCCAGGTATGAAACCGCCTTGTGGCCCGCCAGAAGTACCAGTGTACGTCCCAGGAATCCCAGGTATTGAACCTCTTTGTGGCCCACCAGAAGTACCAGTGTATGTCCCAGGAATCCCAGATATTGAACCTCCTGGTGGCCCACCAGAAGTACCAGTGTATGTCCCAGGAATCCCAGGTATTGAACCGCCTTGTGGTCCACCTGAACTGCCAGTGTATGTCCCAGGAATCCCAGGTATTGAACCGCCTTGTGGTCCACCAGAAGTGCCAGTGTACGTCCCAGGAATTCCAGGTATAGAACTGCCTTGTGGTCCACCCGAAGTACCAGTGTATGTCCCAGGAATGCCAGGTCTAGAACCACCATGTGTGCCATCGCCGGTGCTAGGTTGGCCTGTTCCATAAGATTGTGTACCAGGTATGCCTCCAGGTTGATTTCCCATATTGCCCCCTTGACCTCCATTTGGTATTCCAGTCGAACCATGCATAATTGGCGGTCGCATTCCGAATGGCGTGCCATCTGGATTGTTCCCAAAACCTGAATGTCCGTTGGGTCCTAAACCTCCATTATTGATTGCACCTGGTTGATTACCCCGTGGAGGGTATAAATTGGAACCCCCTTGTGTGCCATCTTTACCAGGACCAAAGCCCCCGTTTACACCAGGATGTCCATATCGACCATAATCTCCACCAGGTGTCCCGCCTTGATTTAATCCATAGCCGGTTCTGGGGTCGACTATTTGACCAGGGCCTACTCCTCCAAGCCTATTGGGCCCATTATCGAAACCAGTGTTTCCTGTCGAGCCACCCTGATTGGATCTGAAATAATTATTTAATATATTGACTTGGTGCATAAAAAAAGAAAACATTTGCATAGAAAAGTCCCACACGCCCACACGCCCATAACCACAAGGTTAAAGCTATTGCTAACTGCAAATGTAGTAGGCAATAAACAACACGCGGTTACATATGTACAGTTTAGTAATGCTATTCTGTAAATATCGTACAGTGAAAACTTAGGTGAAGTTGAGCTGTCAATTGTCAATCCCTGCATCAAGTGGAATGACAGCTCACTTTAAGTTCACTTCACCTAAGTTATCACGGTGATCTTTTAACAGAATAGCACCGCAGTACACCTACATTCATAAAGTCACGCCCTCTTCTCATAGGAGTAGGCAGAAAGTACAGCACGCCATCGGCACCTGCTACGATCTCTTACATACTCCTTTTGCTGTGTGTATAACTCCAGCTTCCTCATATGTGATAGAATAATTCTACCTATGCCATTTTTTAAGGCTTATTAGCTGCAATCAAAGTTCCCAGTCTTAATTTAGCTGCCACAAAAAAGTCGTTAATATGAGTCGTTTAGTGTGTGTTCGCTGGAGTGACGTCACCCCAGCTTACTTATTTTTCTGACTATAGTCCAAAACCCTAACCTCACTGGTTTGTCTGTATTGAATGAGGAAGCTGGGTTGACGTCACTCCAGCTACCACGCACTAAACGACTCATATTAACGAAGTTTTTGTGGCAGCTAAATTATGACTGGGAACTTTGATTGCAGCTATTATGCCTTAAATATTGGCATAGGTAGAATATTATTCTATCACATATGAGGACGCTGGAGTTATACACGCCCTTTTGCTTCGTTTACATTTATACATCTGGTCATATACGCACGCCAGTTTCGGGTACTACGTACCTACTTGACCTTTCTGAAGAACATCACCAATAAGGTATGTCTTTCAATATGTCAGGTTTCATACAGTAATACGTTATAAATACCATATCAACCTGATGGCGTTGTGAGAGTTGTGTGTGTTCTACAAGATTGATAATCGAATCGCATTGGACCTACCATACAAAAAAAAAACGGAAATAAATAATCACGGATTCGTGTACCCTAAGTATTACTTTGGATACATAATAGGATGAAATTGTATTTTTGAGAATTGGGGTTTTTAAGAATTAGGCATTTCCATTAATAGGTATTTTCAGAACTAGGTATTTACCGAATTAGTCCTTTGTCAAGCTGTTGGTCATTTTACGAATTGGACATTCATCAACTAAGCCTGCTGCATTTAGGAATATTTTTAAATTTATGAAAGACACAATACATTAAACCTTTTCATTAATTATTTCAATAAACAAAATTGTTCTCTACCTAAGGCCGTGGTTACCACGCGCACGATTAGTATCATCAATAGCATATATACCTATGATTAGTCTTTAAATTGAATAAATATGATGTGCAAAACGAGTATTTCCAATTCAAACATTAATCACGTTAACGTACGTAATTGATAGTCCTAATAGCAATCACTTTCGTAAGAAGACCAAAAAATCTATTCAACACAACTAAGCTCATTTTTAGATCTAACTAAGTATTCCTAACATTGTAATGGCCTGTATAAAAATGATGTTCGAAAACTCGTAAAAGAAAATACATACATATCACCTGGTCGACGTTTCAGAGTTTCTGCTCCTAAGTCAGTTCGACCCAGACAGTCCTCGCAGCTCGGATCATACATTGATTGACTCTGGGCTTGTCCCATGCCGCTGTTTCCAACTGAAATGCATATGACATTACCTATTGTATTTGATTTTTGTTTAATTCATAAGAACTACAAACACGAAACAAAATATCGCTATGGTAAATTCTAATAATCTTATTTTTAGGACATGGTACTCACCAACGGTCGCCCTGGATGAATCAGCGGCTGAATGGGCCTCGGCCTTTCCTTCATCTTTGCCACCTCCACGGTCTATCGCCAGGTATTGCGACTGAGTCTGGCCTCTATATCGTCCTCGAGGGGAATACGATGCCTCACGACGATCTCTTTGGAATCCTTCCAATACTTTTTCATAAGTTCTCCCATCCAACACCCCCACAACTAAGGATTTGCAGAACAAACGCCGTGTTGCTCCATTACCGAATGTTGTGACCTGATTCATAAACAATATACTCATGTATAAAGCATTGAATGTTAGATCGCCTTGACATAATTAAGACGTTTTCTTTGTTTTATTTACGATAATGTAATTGTGAAACATAGGCCAAGGGAACACGGTCAACCTTGACAAAAAGAAGTTATCTCCTAACACATGCGTGATAAAGAAAAATGCCTACGCTTAGAAATCAAACTCGATCATCATGAATACCACGAGGCTGTAATATTTTATTACATTACATATAATCAGTTAATTATGGAACTGTTGCAGAATTTAACTTTCATGCATCTTGTTATTATTCTCGCACAGTTGTTAACCTACTTAATAACATACCAAAGGAGGTAAGTAACCAGTGCCGTCGGATATAGTTGAAGTTTCGTAAGAAATCGATGGATGTTTTCTCGAATAGAATTTAATTTAATTAATAGAAAACAAACACTTCATTTATCAAATTTAATTTAATTTAATTCAAAAACATCCATCGGTTTCTTTTTAAACTTCAAATATATCCGTCGACCCTGGTTACTTATCTCCTTAGGTGACTGTACAGACCTATTATTATACTATGCTAGGTAAAGGAAGGGAACTGAACAATTTTTACTATAGGACTTGAAATATGAAAATAAAATCATTTGAGTACTAACACATACTAAGTTCTACTGTAGGTACATATACATATATATTATAGTAACTTCTAGGTCCTACGCTTCTTGTCCGCGGTTCCACTCAAATCTTAGCGAAACCACTTCAGGTACCCAAGTCAAAGTATGCATTTGTTAGTCCCTAGCTGTGTAATCCATTAAAGCGTGTTTGAGTAACAAACTCGTAAACTTCTTAATGCTTAGGTATATTAGTTGGACGACAATAAAAGCCCTGAGCTAAATCATTTGGATGACAATAATGTTATATACTGTTTGCATAACATGATGAAAATAAATCAAAAGTCATATTTTAAGGGTTAATTTAATCCTAAAGTGACAGTTTTTATAATAAGTCTCAATTAGCATACGACTGTCCATCAACTTCGGTAAGTATATAAAAACCTATAAAAGAAACACATAAGAAAGAAGCAAGTGAACAAAAAGCTTGTAAAAACAAGTAGTTATGGAAAGCTTCCGCAAAATAAATGTCTATTGTATAAATTTTATTCTATTCCGTAATTTAGACAACTGTCTAAGACTAGTTCTTCACAACACAACAGAACACTACGTCTGTGTCCCCCGAAGGGTAAGGCTTTTTTTTTGTGGATGGGAAATCATCAAATGACCCCTCCCGCTCTGGGTGGAGCGGAAGGGAGTGTCAGACTCTTACTGACTAAAACCCACCCGTGTTCCTTCCTTAGCCCTTTCTGTTCCAGGGCAGCGGTAACCCTTTCGGACGATCCCGCTACGAAGGGTAAGGCTGAGGCCCTCCCACCCTCCACTCCACAAGGACAAGGACAAGGACACCCTCCTTTCGGCAATTATACCTATAAGTCCCATTTAACAGGGACTATTGCATCAATCGGGGTAAAAATATACCGGGGGAACAACCAGGGCATCCATATTTTCTAATGTTGGACTTCCATTACTATCGTTCCTTATTATTCTGCTAACCTACATTTAAATTAATCAGCAGATTTGTTTTGATGCTTGAAGCTTCCGCAGAAGTAATCTTCTCGATGAACAAAACCGTTACGTTTAAAACAGCATTGATAAGTTATTAGTGCCTTCCTATTTCATGTTAACTGGGTCACAAGATCGTCGTCGCCTGACTCAGGGCATCTGATATTAATTGTTACTATTTATGACTTCATTACCTACTGTTCGATTTATTGGTTGCATAATCTCAAATACTATCTACATGCAGGAATTATAGCATATTTATAATATGGGTTCTATTTGGAGCGCAAAGAACAAGAAAATATCGCAAAGCTTTAAGTGCTTTTACCGCCTTAACATAACGCACAATGAGATTATTCAGTCGTTCGCAAAGCAATTATATCAGTTTATGAAACAAACTTGAAAAAAATGGAAATTACCGTAATAGTTTGTTTTGATCCTGGGTGAGGTTTCGTATTGCTGATGAAGCAGTTGTTAGCTAAAGTGTCTGAGTAGAGTTCTCTCGCGCCGGCCACATCATGTTTGAATTCGGTTTGAAACGTTAAGCACCGGTGGGAATTATAGTCTTTGCACACAATATATTGCTGAAAATAAATGGATATTAAACATCACGCTTAGTGCAATTGAATTCATCAAGTTAATCACGCTATTAGAAGGAAGTTATTACACATCACTTTTGTCTCTGGGAACAGAAAATTAAAATATAAAATTCTTACTTGCGGGGACGCTGTGGTGGTTGTGGAGTACAAAAGCAGAAGAAAAGCGGCGACAAGGAAGTAGGTGCGCACGGGCCGCGGCCGGGCGAGCTGCGCGACTGGACGCATGCCTGCGATGGTGCGCGCCGACGCTCTGCCGCTCCGCCGCCGGCGCAGGCGCACTGTCCGCCATCTGACCCTTGGCCTAACTCACAACCCGCACTAGATATAAGTTCACCCACCTAATTTCGGCGATAGCAAGCGAATTTGCCACAATTTAGCTTGAAGATTGAGGAAGTATGACTCTTAACGAAAGATAATGTTACAACCTAATTATTTGGTGCTACACATTTTTTTTGGCGTTTATTTGGTACGTCACTACTTACACAATAAACTTTTGATAACCGACCAATCGGCTTCTATTTCTACTCTATCGTATTTACTAATTCATTCAATACAATAAAGTAGATACCTAAGTGTTAATAACACGTCTCATTTTTTAGATAATAGGTACTTAGTATAATCTACAAAAGGGCGGGATCCATTCTTTCCACTTTCTGCCGGTTTTTTGCTGTTATGGCCCAGTCTCTCATAAAGCATTTCGACATCTTCGGTTGGGCACTCCACGACAACGGATTTCTGCCTTGGTACCCATTCCGATGTTAATTCTATCCAGCGATCGTCTGCCATTCGACACGTGCATGGCAATTTGCGTGAATGTAGATTTCTTACGTGGTCTCTATGTTTTACTCCCAAAATACTGTCTCCATACGTCCCTGGCAAACCACGCGGACTTCTGCCAACACAAAGTGGACCCGCGTGGTGGATTAGTTGCGGCCCACTGCCTCTCACAGAGAGGAGGCCTGTGTCCCAGCAGTGAGAACATTATACGCTGATTATGCTGTCCGATACGTAGGTATTAATGGACGCAAGGTACCTGGCACCCTCAACGTTAAGATAAGAGGAGACAAGTTGACCTTCAAGCATTCTCTTCCAAGTTACGAGGCAGAAAAGGAGAATAAGACTATGTCGTCAGGGAAGCTAAAGTTATTCTTCTTTCTGCGACCACAATGCCCTTCTAACATCTTCAAGTATCAGTCATAAAAGGTTACAAGAGCATGGTCAGCAGTGTTTTCCTTCCTATTAGGATTCCTATCCACTCGCGCGTCGTTGAATTAATCATTATATATGTAGTATTTAAAAAAAACAGAGCGGCCTTAATTACATAATTAGGCAGTTAATATTATCAGGCTGAGCCTAATTCGGTTACTTATTATTTGATATTTTATAATTACTAGTATTATATTCGGGTTTGGTTGAAGCGACAATATTATTGTTATCACCACTAATATTATAATTACGAAAGTGCGAAAGTGTCTGTCGATTTGGTACGTTTTCATGACTAAACTGCTGAACCCATTTTGATCGCTATAGGTATCTTTGACAATAACCCTGAAATTAACAACGTTGGGCTCGTTGTGTAAGAAATGTTATTCTTGTTATCGATACGAAGGTAGACTATGTATGTTAAAATAAAAATAATGGATTGGTTGATATTTATTTATTATAAAAAAAACTATTTATCAGTAGGTAAAAAGCGGTTAACGGCGGACTTGGTAAAATTACAGTTAACATCTACATTAAAATGACAAATTGGCTCTAAGTTATCTTTACAGGCTTGTTGTTGAGCAGTGATGGTTACTATTACTATAGAAGATTATTGCTTATTAAATCTCACTCATTTTAAAGTCTCGTTATTTCTGAGCTTATGTTGGGGTCCTTCTTTTTGTACGAGTGCGTGGGGTAGATGAAGTGCTGCGTGTAGTATGCAGCCGAATGCTGGTCCGCAGGGCTCTTGCTGTTGCTCACTCTGCGGTAGTAATCGATGGACTCGACGCACTCACAAGCAAGCCTGCTCTCAGAGCCGCTGCTCTCCAACTGATACTTCGGTACCATGATGAGGCTCTCCGTGGACTTGGTCGGAGGGCAGTGGCTGTGACTCCTCGTGTATACGGTGCAGTGGTGCGGGGCGCTCTGTCGGTGAGCGTGTTTCTCTTGTGAGTGGTGTTGGTACTCATGGTGACTCTGCGTACTGCGGCTGCTGTGGTTACGCCCGTGACTCTTGGACCGGTTTGATTGTTTCGTCGCAGTATCTAAGTAGCCATACCCAAATCCATATCCTCCAAATGCTTTAGTCGTTAAATTATCCCATGACTTCGGTTTCACGTGTTGATGACTGCTCTGATACTGGATTTTGGGTGATGACTTATTTTCTGTCCTATCATTGTCCCAAAAGAGTGTATCGCTACTTAAGGAAGTACTATAACTGGAAGCTGAGTTATCACACGGCACGGTGGCATTGCTCGTCGCGTACGACTGAAGGCTGCACTGGCTCGTCTGTGTGGACTCCGTTGTCAAATATCGGTAGCGATTGGAGCAGTGTCCCGATTGACAAACTTTCTTAGTCCGCATGTGAGATCCACTGTCCGGCTTCTGGGTGGATTTGTCAACTTGTTGGCATTTCTCTTTCCTCTTGTGTTCTTTGGAACATTCTCTCTTTCTTCGCATTTTCTTCCTAGTATTGGGCACGCAATGCGGATCGCAGCAAGGACTGGCGAGATCGTAAGCCTCGAGACTGTTAGCATCTTGATTGTTGTAAGCAGGCATGCATGGAGCGCATCCGTGGCTATGACTGCTGCGGTGGACTTTGTTGTGTTTCCCACTACTTGTTTTGTAGTTCTCTGATGCTCTGTGACATTCCTGACCTGGTGTTTTTACAACATAGTGATGGCATTCGCGCCTGTTCCTTGGGGAGCCTACAGTAATTACAAAGCTCCCGGTGCGTAGGTTGGGTTGTATGAGGCACGCTCCGTAGCGCGGATCGAGGTATTGATACATGAACACGTTGGGCTGCGGAGGTTTAGCGGCAGTCACGTTCTCACTGGACAGCGTCGGTCTGCAATACGTGTTGTTTATATTTTCTCCGACGTTATTCTCCTCGTTGTCTGAAATCACATCAGATGGGGACGTTTTCTTCTTTTGAGAGGGCAGACTGTGCGTCTTCCAATTACAATCAAACATTTGTCTTTCTCGAACGGTGAGCTGTTCCAGTTCCCTCATTTTAGATTGCAGTGTTCGTTGAAGGTTGATGTATTTGAGGTGGAGCTCTACTTTTCTCACGCAGTCTTCGAAAATGACGACCATGCGCATTCTGGAGTCACAGGTGTTGATGGCGTCGACGATGGCGGCGTGGTCGGCGCGCTCCACGTCCGTGCCGTTGATGGACAGGATGACATCTCCCTCACGCATCCCCGCCGCAGCAGCTGGACCATCCGTCTCGACGTGGTCCACGTACGTAATTACTTCGATTTCTTGTTCCTGTAGATAAACAGATACTCCATTACATTGATTATAATAATATCGCGCTGCTTTTGGGTCGTAACACTATACGTTGCGCAAAAGTTTTTTTATTTAATCTGACAGACAAACTTAAAACTACGAAGTGTTTTAATAATTCGCAGTGTAAACTTGCTAATGCTTGGTAACAATGTAGGTTAATATTAAAGCTAAAAGATTTACTTTCAGTGCGAAATAAGAAAGACGTACCTTTTTGTAATGGATCCCATAGCTCTGCAGCGTGAACCCGTAGCTGCCATTTTTCTTTTCAATGATGATAGTGCGCTTTCGCCAGTCCTCCTCATTCTTCCCTGGTCTCTCAGATTTTATAGATTCTCTAATCTGAAAAAATGTTGAAATTATTTACTGTCTAACGGTAAATCTTACAGTATGGGAATATTGGAATTTCTACACACAATTAGAGCTGCTATTACCTACATCTATAAAATAAGTCATCAACGATTTCTGTCTCCCAATAAGATAGGTCTCAAAATAACTAGCAAGCTGATAACGTTTATTTTGTGATACATTATGCACTACTACAAGTAGTATGTATGTATCCAATATTAACTACTTAATTTATTTTGCAGTAGGTCGGACAAAGTTTATTGACCCTATCGATATAGCTTGACACAATATGGATACTTTCTTATCTTTAATTATTTATTGATCGCTTAAATCCTACTTTAAAATAAAGGCACAGCTTTTCAAAAATATATTTTAAATAACAAGTACTCACAGAATTGTCCAAGGAGTCCTCTTTCGAGTCATTAGCGAGAAGTTTTTTTCCGGTGCTCATCGTGCTGGGGCATCGTTCATTGAGTTTTGGTGAGCTCATCCCGGCTGAGCCTACTTGTTGGTGCTATAACGGTGATAACTGTAGCGGCATGGTCGCCTTGTAGAATTAACGTTAATGTTACCTAGCTAGTGGCAGGGACTTCGGCCGAGGTGCGACAAATCATTAAATTAGGACCGCGCATGCGTCAGATTCGCGCGTGCGTAGCTTGTGGACAACTCCTTCCAGACTTTGTGAATTGGCTCCAAAAAGTTTTTTTCATTGAATACTTTCATGACTTTATTAACACTAACTAGTAGTAAGTATCGGTAAATTGTATTTAGGTACCTATATTACCTTTTCCGTGTCGAGATAGAGTACGTGATCTCAGCATCGTGATTGTTACTTTCTTACAATGTTTCGGTTAGTCGTTAGCCTTGGTAAAGTTTTGTTAATACAAATACTTAGTTATGAGGTTAATTGTTCACAAGCCAAACTTAATGGAATAAGAAGAAAATCAACAAACTACCTATATTTAACTAAATTACAATATTTATGTAACTTATTTCTAAAATATAAAGTCATATTTTTTTCTAAAGTTAAGGCTTAGTAACAAGGGTGTTAATTTTAGAGTAATGCACGACTGAAGTGTTGGGTATGGGCACTGGGATGTCAGACATGTTGTTGTTAAGGGTGAGTAGAGGTGGGATGCCAATGGACTGAACCCCGGCTGACTGTGGGATGACCGCTGCACCGCCGTGTATAGCCACAGGCGTCTTGCCGACAGGCACCTCCCTCTTAAATAAACTCTTATAGAATTCATTAAAAGGCGTGTCTTTGTCATCCATTATTTCAATACTGCGGATTGATCTCTTTGAAGTTTTCAGTGGTTCTGAACCTGAAATAAAAAATACAATTTGTTGCTGCTTACGAGAGTTATTTGTGCAGTTGATCCATCGTTTTCGTCAGAATACTCTAGGTTAAATATACGAGTATTATAGATATATCTATCTGATGGACTGACCTACTACGATGGAAGATTGTTTATTGGCAGAGTGCATTACAATTCAAAATCGTAAACAAAAAGGTATAAGTAACTGTTCTTTTGAAATAAATCGACAAAAATAACAGGCTAGTTTATTAAAAAAATAATTAACTGAATCGATTTGGCACAAGAAAACAAAATGGGTGCGTACTTATGTACGCACGTCAGAAGTTATACTTAAAAGTATAACTTCTAAAATAAGAAAAACAATTTTTAATTGCATGCAAATAATTAATTACAAAAAAGGTTACAATAAAGTTCGTTGTTTAGGCTGAATAATGTTGGTAGCAAGTCACGGGCCTTTTAAAGAAATTAAAAGCTATTATGATAAAAAACCAGAATTTTATGGCATTCAATTTTTTATAGTGAAATGTCCATTGCCTTTTTTTTAATCGATAAGAACAAACAGGTTGCTATAAAAAAATGCTCAAACTAGGTACAGGATGGTTTATGCTGAAAAAAAAGACGTATAGCTTTAAAAATAATGAGCGGTTTTGCGGACAGCTTCAACCTGTGAGTTTTGTGTGACGGTGATGCGCGCGCATCTTAAAATTTCACTCTCATCATTTTTTTATAACGCGCCTAAAGAAGTATAACTTCAAAAACATTTAAAATAAAACCTTAATGACGCCAGTTTAATGATTGCGGCAAGTAAAGTTAATAATTATGTAAAGAGGTTGCACTACTATAAAATGACAAGTTATTTAGATTATTTTAGGATATTATTTACATAGTACCAAAGCAAAAGACGAAGGGATTTATTTTTTTATGCTCGTGATTTAGGGAGCAATCTTTAAATGTATCTGATGGTAATTGTACCTAAGTCCCTGATGGTAATTGGTAACGCAGGTAAGTAGGTACAGCCGACAACCAGCTTTTATACATAATAACACGCTTTTATTCCCCGAAGGGATGCATACGACGTGTAAGTAGGTGTACCTGTAGTATGCACCTACTACTATATTTTGCCAGTTTAAGAATAATGCATGAGGTCATGGGCGGGATTTCCTCCGAGAGTTCCTGTCGATCATTGTGAGACGGTGCTGTTGTTAGATTCACAGGCACACACATTGCAAAAGATAAAACAATGCTTCTTTAGGGTTGAAGGAAGTTTTAGACCTTCCTCAGATAGTCTACACTTCTATTTTACAGCCTTTCGAATGAAAAACCTCACGAAATAGTTTCGCTTTGTAACAACAAATACGTGCGAAAATGCGTTCAACATGTTTTGAAGTGAAAACTTCTTTAGCGGCGTTGTGTACTTTTGTTGTGATGGGTAAAAAATGTTGACATTGAAAAATGACACGTGACCTGATCGAAAATTCGTAAGACGGAGGGAGAGTAGACCGCATTCCAAAATATCAAAAATGCACAACGTTATTATTCAAGTTTTCACTTCTGCCGGCCCTCCCGGAGTGCAACCCGTTTTTCTTTTCGTGAATAAGGAGGTTTATTTTCAGCAGAATCTAGTCTTTCATTTACACCCTAAGTTTGTATATTATATGTCCTGAATTAAATAAATGGACTACCAAATAACAAGAAGACGGAAGCAATTCATAACCGGGCTCATGTATTTCCATTTTTTATTACTACGATCCAAAAATAGTTTTACGTCCTCGTACACATTGACAAAAAAACAGGCTGTTTTTGTAAAAAATAATGTATTGAAGCCATTTGTCACAAAAAGAAAAAAAAACATTAAAAATAAAACTTTAATGGCATTTTCAATATTTTGTGTAATAATAATTGCCAGTTGTTAGTTACAGTTTACACAAAATAGTTTTACACAAAAGAGGTTGTATTCCTACAATAAAATGACGTAAACTTAATGAGGTTATTTTTCGGTTTTTTACCGAAACTTGTGAGATAGGCAGATGTGTACCTACCCATAATTCGCCAACCTCACGGAATAATTTCGCTTCGAAATACGAAGTTTGTTCAAAAATGTTCCTGAAACCTTCATTTTCAGCACTGTAGGTAGGTATGAATTGCATTTACATACTAAGTAGGTACCTACAGGTTAATGAACTGAATGCAATAGATGGACATTGGACAACCTATTACAAGCAACTAAACACTAGATAGGAGAATGTGAAATTGTAAAATGTACAATCTATTTTTATGTCTTGTGTTTAAATGCACAATTTTTTTCGAAAAAATAAACATTCGCCAAACTTGTTTTGGTCCCAGTTAAACCTAGGGTACCACAACCAAACGGGTCAGGTTAGTCTCATGTATTTCAACTTTGCCTGTATCCCAGCAGTGGGAACAATATACGCTGATTATGATGATTTCAACTTTTTATAAAAACGATCCAAAGAAGGTTTTACTGTCCACGAATAAAACAGGCTGTTTTTTTTTAAATAAAGCCTTATGTCACGAAAACAAAAAATCATGAAAAGTAAAACTATTAAGGCATCTTCTTAATTATTTTCTGCTATAAATGCCAGTTTTTTATTGCAACTATTCTCTAAACAGTTTGCACTGCAAAAAGGTTGATAATTTCGAGAAGGATTGATTTTTTAAGCGAGTAAGTAGGTCCCATGAGTTTTCTGTTAAAATATTTAAGTACCTGTTAATGCAGAAGGTGGTGACATATTGGTTAAATGATTCAGAGTGCTCCAAGGTAGCTGGTTTGGAGCATTCTCCGAGTTGACAGGCATCGGTGCTACTCCCACCATACTTTGAGCAGTCACATTGGTAAGAAGAGGAGCTGGAATCTTACTCAAATCCAGTCCTTGGGAGCCATTGGAGTGGAAGAATGTCACAGCCTCTTGGTTGCCACTAAGGAGACCAAAAATGGTTAGAATATTTTCATGAATCCTCGTCCCTGAAAAAACATGGCAAGCACACGTTTTTCCTGTCCTACCCCAACCCGAAGCCTACGAGATTATATCAAATAAAGCCGTCTATAAATGGACCAATCACCAAGGTGAGCATGGTTTTCGTAGCACATTCAAGGGCCATTTCGATATTTCAGTTCGAAAGTAACGTCAAGAATCAAATTGCATTTGATATCCCAAATATTGAGAAAAGCTATAGGTTATTTATCATCACGCTAAGACCCTGAGCCGAGCAAAAAGAAAAAGAGCCAGAAAGAGCGCTAAGCGAAAACGAAGTAGGTAGGTAATACCTAGCGCGAGCTGGCGATGCGACGCGGTGGCTCGGGGCCCCAAATTGCTTTCAGAAGCTACTTACCTTAAACGGCAGTACACGTGAAAACCATCGATTCAACTTAACGATAAACAGCCTGCACTAGTGTTGTACTTTTGTGGCTTCAATAATTACGGATGTGGCTGGTTGGCCTCTATTTATATCTTAGGTTAACTTACGACATAATGCGATCGATACAAGTTTATATTTAGACGTTGCTTAGCTTTGTCTTTGTCGTTGCTGGAAACACCCTATTTCACCACGAGTTATTCCATATTTTAAGAGGTAGTTAGACCGATCCGTCAGCGATCTCTCGGCGGGAACGTTTTGCTGTAGTTTTCTTATGTTATACTTTTATTTTGACGCGTCAGCAAAACGTTCCCAAATGGTCGAAGATTAGCTATCCGGATGTCATTTTACATTATGTGCTATTCAATCAGTACATGGCACTACTCCAGCAGAGGACGGTAGGTACGTCCTGATAAGTATCTTAAAGTTCTATATCTACGGCAACTTACGTAGCGTTCATGTTGGCCGTTTCATTATCCGTTTTGTTTGTGACGATGCCCACTTGATATACCATGGCGTGAATTACGTACCTGAAAAACTTTTTAATTAACTCCTATCTATAATTCTACAAATTCTATCTATCTAATTCTATCTATAATATGTATGTATTTACAAAAAAAAAAAAATTGTATATAAGTAGTTTATCAGCCATCTTGTTCCCATAACACAAGCATTAGGTTGCTTAGCTTGGGACAAATGGTGCTGTGTGAAATGTCCAGGGATATTATTATTATTATGTCGTTTATTTATTTATTTATCTATAGTCACAGACAAAAGCAACCTTACATTTCTTTCACAGTTATGTTACCTCTGACAGCTGCGAGCCAACAGCAACCTTATTTTAACAATCAAGTTTGTCGAAAACAAGATCACTGTGATTTCGACAGACTTGACAGTTGCAGCAACCTTATTATCACGATATTAGAGATCACTAATATTGAATGTTGTAGTGTTAGCAAATCTTCGCAGTCGCAAAAAGGAAAACCTAATAGTTACATGCTATAGGGGTTAAGAGGCGAATCCCTCTAAAAGAATAGCCCCGCTTAAGAAAACCATCTCATACAAGAAGTGTATCACATTGGAAAGATAAGATGAAGCCTTCATCATTTCATGAATAACTTCAATCAGCAATGTGTTATATCTACTTACATATCTTTATTGGGATCCGTAGAGTTTACCGGCAGCTCCGTGTCATTGACAGCGTCCACAGCCATGGCACACGAGAACCATGGCGACAGCAGCAGTATCAGCATCTGAGAGACAAAATCATTGGCTATTGGAAAAGAGCAGGGCAAAACTACTCGCCATCTCTTGCTAAATAAAAAGTTTTTTAAAGTATATGTGCATATTCTCATCTTCTTGCTTGCGTGAATACAAGTAGACATAGCAAAAAAACATGCTTGAAATGATACACAAAATGAAAATCTTTTGAACCAACCAGAGTTTCCATTTTCTAGATAAAGAAGCGGGTCCACAATGGGAAATTTCTAGAGATCCTTCTATATATAGCCTCTGGTAATTAGCTCCTGTATGAGATATCCGACGCCTTTTGCGGTAATTAGAACCGTTATTAACAAGCTTATGATATTCGCGATAGAAACAGTAGGTACCGTCCTATTTATTTATAAAAGGTAGCTGCAGCAGAATTGCAAGAAAAATTGGCATTACTTATCCCTTGTATGCCAAACCATTACTCTTGCATTACCTATTATTACTATTATTACTCTTCTCTTTCTCTCTTCATCTGTATGCCTATTATTACTCTTGTATTGTCTTTGTATGCTAAACAATTGCTCCAACAGTCTCGAAGTTATCAGCGATTCAAATCTCACATGATATTCTCAGTTAGTAATATTAACCCTACCCCTACGATACGACGTCGGTACCTAGACCGACCGAAAAGACGTTTTCACGTCAAATATTCTCCTGGTCCTGGAGGACCTTTGAAGATACGTGGATATGATTAAACATAAACGCCATCTTCCTATGGGGGTAGGCCGTACACACTGCTTTTGCTTAGTTTTCGTTCCTACATCTGGTCGTCCACCCACGAGTACTATCACCAATAAGGTCACTATATCTTCCAGGTCTGTCTAGGGCGCCCCCTCCCATTTGTTTATCCCTTTCAGAATAGCATCCACGAGTAAATTTAATAATACTTCTAGCGCACCATAGTCAGTCAGCTCCGTTAATCTTTAAGAAGTTTGGACACCTACAACAATGTTTTCTTGGTCTGAGGTAATAGCGACCATATCTCTGATTTCGAACTAAACGATTGAGATATGATGACGTTCATCTATCAACTTGTAGAGTATCTACGATATTGGTGTGTTATCAGTCGAGAAAGACACAGTTTTGGGCTATCTGCCCTATCAGTGTGATGCTGGGCCGTTGCAGAGCGCGCCGACCTACATGAGGCGTCCTGCCCTTCCTGCATATGTTGGACACGACCACACTCTGTTAACTTATCAAGCCTCGACTAATGAGACATAGTTAGTTAACTTTCGTTCGTGGCTCTCTAAGGATACTTGACACCATGGCACTGAACAAAATTATGGTCACCTCCGGCATCATCACACTGGTGAGTGATTTCTTTTACTTATGGTGTCTGTGTATACGTGTGACTAAAGGCTTGTTAGTTTTATCGATACAGCTGTGCATGCTTGCGAGACATGTATTTATACTTATTTAGTTTTGTGTATTTATAGTTTTATTGGCTGTGCGATTAAGTACGACTGCAAAGTAGCCGCGGCATCTGAAAAGAAAGATGAATTGTGCAACAGTGAATATAATGTGTAGGTACTAGCGTAAATAAAGTTCGGACCTTCTTGTTTCAAACAAATATTCACAAAAAGTGCTTGTTTTCATAATTTTGTCACCTACCTACTAATGAAAACCAATTTGCTAATGGGAGGCGATAACCTAGCATTTTCAATGTTATTGTAATTCGGTATTATTATTTTACAGCGGATAGATAGGTATACAAATTTAATCAATTTTATTTTTTGTACTACACCGTGCGCCTGATGTGATTTCCCATCAACAAAAATGACGAATTTCCGTACCTACTTTCCACACCAATGTACTTTCTGGAATGTACTTCCAAATATCCGTATTGTTCACAAAATTACATGCTTCTAGACCCAGAGGTTTAAGAGTCTTTGTCAGTGAATGAACTTATGATTTTTATTATGTAGATTATATCGGATTTTTGTGAACGTGATAGATATTATAAAGCACTAAATTAATTTCTATCGAACTCTAACATATCTTTCTATCTGCGCGGCGGATATACCTCTTAACACCATACCACGGACATGTGGCTAGCGCGGGACAGCGTTGGATAATTCAGCAAGTATTGGATAATTCAAACTTCACATTAAGCGAGGGTTTTTCATATTTCCGTTTTAACTTTCGTTTTATAAGTGTTCAAAATATTATCCTGCTGTTTCATCTCCCATGACGATGAAATATCAAATTACGAAAATAAGTTTCATTGAATACTTTTAGAGAATGAAAAAATCCCAACTATAATAAAATTAGAAACGAAGTTTTGGAAACTATGAAGATATCTATGATGATGATCTACCTAGATCAGTTACATCGAAGGAAATGTGGGTATAGACATTACCATAATGCTTTTATCGCCGACGTCACCCAAAAAGCAGCCAAGCTTAACGACCTACAAGGCAAACGTGATCCAGTCCCGCTTAGACTGGGCACAACACGTTTGCCTTGTAGGTCCCAGAAAACGTCTGGCAACATCGAGACAGACCTAGGAGAAGATGGCGGCACGAGCTTGACGCCTATAGACAGGATTGGTCCACACTAGCTCAAGACAGAGAGGAGTCCACTCCTCTCATATTTTTAGCCTGTGTCCTTACTGTACATATGTATAAATGATAATAATGCTTTTATGATATCTGTGGGGGTCTACTCCGAAGTGCAAAGTGCGAATGTTCGGATTGGAGCGACACATGGCCAAACCGAATATTATCGAAAAATGCGAAAAAAGTTCGGATCGGGTCAGTTGGGTCGGGACCATAGTCAATATTCGAAAGAGTGTAGGAGTATAGGATCGGGACCGACCGAACCAAATAGTAACTTCGTAGCAGGAAACGGCCGAACATTCGGCCACATACTACCTACACTATACACATACTACGCATACTACTTCGGAGTAGACCCCCTGGTCAATCCAGGTGAGCTGATACTATACAAAAAGAAAAGTTCAGAGACACAGGTAGATAAAAGTGCCTGGGCCTGGTTCGATGGCCACTTTGTCTAGCTAATTAATCTTGATAACTAAAGAGGCGTTCATATTCTAATTAACAGTTCATAACATAATCCATAAACTAATAAAGAATACGTCACAATCTCGATTGCTCGTTGAGTCACTCGGTCCTTTGTCATCGTCCGTTCAGGAAAAGTAAAAGTCCCCATACCTTTCCAATGAGTATAAGGAAATGGCACGCATGGCAATAATGTAATAGATAGTGTTTCGTATACGATGATAGTAAGAATATCAGCTTATCAGTCGAGAGTTTCTGTCAGTGATAGCGATATAGCGCCAAACGTTTGGGACAGGAGACGCCATTGCAACGCCGCCGCCGTGAGAAAGATAGATACTGATGCCAAAGATACTACCTACTACTTTCATAATATTATGGTTGCATACCAATACCACCACAGCAGTGGTGGCCCAGTGGTAACGACCGTGACTTACGAATTGCAGGTCATAGACACAACATAGACACAACTCGTACAACACAACCACTCATAAGTCACGGTCGTAACCCAGACAGGCGCTTTACTTTGTGTAAAGTATTTCATCACCACCGCTCTGAAAACTGTGAAGGAAAACATCGTGAGGAAACATATCCTAGAACCAAAAATTCCAAGACACGTGACATCTACCAACCCGCACTGGGCCCGCGTGGTGGATTTCGGCCCACTTTTTCTCACCGACAGGAGGCCTGTGTCCCAGCAGTGGAAACATTATAGGCTGGTTTTGCTATGCTATAGCGCCATGTTCTTATAACTATGGCAATCTTATAAGCAACTACTAAAGTAATAAGTAAAAACATATAATAATTTGGTAGGTATTTAAATAATATCAGCCAAGCTTGGAAGCCGCCGTCCCAACTCCCTCGCCGTGCTTGTAGGTAGTACGCACGGCTACACATCATGCTATACATAACCAGTATATGCGGAATTCTGATTGTACAAAAAACCTTTACAATAAGAGGTCAGGTAAAACTGGAAATGTATAGCTTGATGTGTAGCCGTGTGTACGATTATGTGAATGTTCTTCTCTCTTTTTGGTACCTGATAACAAAGTTGTTAGAAAAGTAACTTCTTAGGTACGAACTGCAGTAATCACTTAGGTAATGTAATGATAGTTGTGTTGGGAATAATAATAAATATATAAATGTTCCAAATCTTCATCATGTAGGCCTAGGCTTTTCCTAAAAATGTTGGGGTCAGCTTCCAGTCTAACCAGATCCATCTGAATAGGTACCTACCAGTATTTTGCACACACACCCAGTTACTACTTTTACTCGTAACACGATATCTCTTTCTAACTGGTTGACAGACGTTCGGGCTGTTGGTCAAAACACCGGTACCAAAGTGATAGGGTACGCTGATTGAAAAGTGAGAATTAGAATATAAGTGTTTAGGAAATTGCAATTACACTCCATTCAAAACTATTTTGTTCTGTGCTCAGATTATTATGTATAATGTATCATAATTAATCATCACAATATCATAATTTATAATCATATTATTATAGTCCAATGCCCCAATCAGTTAATGTCGGGCAATCTTATTGTAGATATGCCCAAAAATATTCAAAACGTAGCTATACAAATAGGTAGGTATCTAGGAATAGGATCTAAGATTAACATCGTGTGGCTTACGGGATCCTTATTTTCACTATGTTTAGTGGCGAAACAAAAGAAAAACTTTAAAGTCCAAACATTTCCAAAACAAAAACCAAATTCTGCAAACAACTAGGTTAAAGGTTCTGCGCTGTTAGCAATAAGGGTTCCAAGCTTTCAACGCTAGCAAGCTTTTCGTCTCCGGTCCTGCATTTTTCATCTAGCGGATTCCGGCGACCTTCGGTCCCTTGCAAGGTGCACTGCTGGCCGCCTTCCCCGTTCTAAGTACTTCGGTCAATACTCTGCATTACCTGACCCCTCTTACAAAGAAGAATAATGGAAGAGGGGTGGGGTTAGGCAGAACACTGACCGTACGCCGTAGCAGCCACCCTAGAAGTTTTCACCCCTTGCTTGCCTGCGAATTTCTTTTATCTTTTGCTTGACATTATTCACTTTCCTTGGTATTTGTCAGAGCCCGTCTTTCTACACGGTTCTACAAGGTTTACTACTTCCCTAACAAAAAATCGAAGCCCTATATTGCCCATTCAATTAAAAATTCTTTACCTAATCTAATGAATAAATAATCAACTGAGTTCATCATTATTTGTGTCGTCCTTAATGAATTTTCATGACTTAGGTAGGTAGCCTGCATTTGCGTATTTACATTCTTATTAGACACTTATGTATTCCTCGTATTCTATGTATGTGTCATTATGTTTATGTGTAACTACTTGTGAATCTAGAACACATAAGTACTACTTATTTGTATAGATTGTGCATAGATTTATGCTCTTAATTAATTTTACTTAATCTATGTTATTAGAAAAAATGCCGGAAAATAATCTTTTATTACAGATTCTGAAGGCCTCACGGTCGTTAGCATTTATTAACTCTTTCTTTTTATTTATTTTAAGGCCCAAACATCACACCAACTGCCAATCACATTATATGTCACTGTAACCTATGTCTGTTGTAATATTTTAAAATACAATGTTTCAGTCTTTAATCAATAATACGTAGTATCGGTTTAGTCATAAAACAATTTGTTCAATTTCTTTATTACACATGCTCATTCCGCAACGCTAAGCAGGTACAAGAGGTATTAATAATAATACATTAGATAAAGAATATTTTGATAGATGTTATCTTATCGTCTTGCTCTCGTCATAACGTGGCTCGGAAATTCTCTAATACATATCAATCTATGGCAAATACGCACAATGATCGCCATACGACATTCCTTACATACCAATCAATGGTATCTAGATAAGTCATAAGGCGAAATTCACATATCTCGCGTTCCATACGAATATGGACCTAATTCTTTTATGTATAATGTTCATATTCGTATGAGCGAAAATAAGCAAATGTTACAGTGGAATTCGAACATTATTTCCATACAGATACTGTTCACATTCGTATGCGACGGTTTGGTATTTTACTTAGCAAAATAAAGTCAAAGCGCGGTTGCCCTTAGGTTTTGCACAATCATAGTGTTAAAAACACGCATGATCTACTTGCATTCTTTGCGCTAGTTTTAGCTATATCAAGATAATTATAGGTACTGCTCGCTGTGATTCCGATTCCAAACTTTACTGAGCGATTACATTCTAAAAGCATAGCATAGCATACACAGCCCATAATGTTCCCACTGCTGGGACACAGGCCTCCTCTCTGTGGGAGGGAGTAGGCCATAATCAACCATTCTAAAACAGATATTATATTCATATTCATTACTGGTTCATTTCATTGCGAATTATACTTTATCAAAAGTGTTCAATACAGGGAAAACTTTGTTTTTGTATAACGAATATTCTCTCTCAAACTGCAGCTTCAAGCGACGGGGCAAATGATCTTCACATCTCTGGGCGTAGCGCAATATTTCTGCGTGATCGACTTCTTGAGAGGACTCCCCGTTCTAGTTTACATTAGAGTTCTTTATTTCCACAGTAAGTATAGCAATTACTTGTACAAACTCGTATTTTTAAGTAATTATAAAGTTATCGGTAAAACCTACCTATTTAAACAAAAAACATTAAGAAATGTCGTGGGGCACCCGGTTAGGACAAAGTTCCTTTAGATTTTGCACACTTTTAAAGTGTAAAATTTTTCAGTCTAACTGTCATTCGCCAAATGTGCAGAGTATTATAACGTGCGATAAGAAACTTAATTCTAATAAATCCATTAATTTACGTACCTATCAAGTTTTTGAATATGCCGATTACATTTATCAAAGTGTTTGAAGTAATGTAGTCTAGTCTAATCTCATCGTCTCTTTCACACTGTCCTCAACCTAATTGAAACTATGACGTCATTAATCAATGACAGTACGCTGTGCTCATTTTCAATTTTAAACCTCATGTATGTAATATTTTAGGTTGGTTGTTTCAGACCCCAACAGCTGCGGACCCACAGTTAACATCGGTGAAATCATTGACAGTATCGCCAACCAGGCGTTTGTGCTGTTTAGGGACGAACCATTCACCGTATTCAGAACCTTCGTTATCAACTGTACTAGCCTCGGACTGAGCGTATTTTGGTTGATAAGCAGTGTGATTATTATAAGTAAGTTTAATCCTCCCAAGTAATTGAAACTATGTTATACAAAAAGGAGTATGGAAGGACCGTGACCGTAGCAGGTGGCGTTCTGTAGATTCTGCTTACCCACGTGGGGAAAAAGAGTTGAGTGTACATACACCTGATAACAAGTTACATATACATATGTAACTTGTTATCAGGCCAAGCAGTACTGCCATTTAAGGACTTTCTCAAATGAATCACTTTTGATCAGCCGTGACTAATTATATTTTTTTTTTAATTTCTATTCGCTGCTATCAGTGTAGAATTTAAAGTCATGTCCGTTTCCGATCCTGATATCTACCTCCGTACCGATGGCAACACGATTAGCAAAAAGAGTAAAATGCAATGAAAGTCAGTTGGAACGTTCTTATCACTAGATACGAGTACTTTCTTATCGTCTATCGGATGCTGTTTAGTGAGATAAACCCTACTCTTATAATATTGGTACTTATAGGTATTTCCTCTCGTTCATTCATTCATTATTTTTGTCTTTGTTATACCCGCTTCCTTCTTTGATCCATCTCCTCTCCATATTATTTCCAAATAATCGGATAATGTTTCAGCAGCTTAACGGATACCATACTATTCTGAAGTAAAATAGTAATATGAAATACGAGCTATATTTTTCAGGAAAATTAAGGCAGATTACAACTGCTAACGGTAACCACGTTGGCAATTGTAATCAAATAATTAGTTATTTTATTACGTAACAAATAATTACTGTTAGTAGTTAGTTGATACTACACCTAAAAGAGAGCAATATATATTTAAATTGCAACAGGTTATTTACCAAAAAGATGAAACCAAATTAGCTTAGTTGATTGTTTAGCTGTATTATTTTGTTTTATGCGTAGTGGGTGGAGCAAGGGACAAGCAGACGAAATGCATGCGATGGCCCTGGATAATAACCAGCGCAGCAGTATGTGGGCTGGACTTGGTAGCATCTGTAACTTATGCCAACGACTCATTTCATACAAGGGTGAGGAAACCAACAAAAGCATTTATTTTCAATCATATTGTATGTGCTACACCCGGCCGTAATATTTGACACCATGGGCTTAAGAAAGAGACTGCCACAAGCATGAGTGACAGCGATGAGCCTCTACTTAGCCAAATATAGAAGAACTTTTTTTCGAAAACTCGATGTCATAATTATATGTATACGGCCGGGTAAGGTACTGCTGTGATGCTCTTCAACACTCCATTGTAGCTTGACGGTTGTTTTCCAAATTACAGACTCTTCGCGACATGATGGACTTCGTCGGTGGCCAGGTCAACGGCCTCGGAGGTGTTGAGCTGGACACCGCGTGGACTTCCTGGATAATGGTCTTAATATACTCGCGCTTCGTCATACTCTTCGTCGTCAATATAATGCTTATAATAATTGTTATCGTGGACTGCAATGTCAAGAAGGAGCCAGAAACTGAGAGTGACGTAAGAATTGTTGGATATAATATAAGAATTTGGCATTGGCTATTTTTCAAGCTTTTGGACTGTCTGGTAATCTCTATTGCACAACCAGATAGCGCATCAGATATAGGTAGTAAACTTCCAAAAATGTTTGTTTCCTCATTAGGATAATGGATGTACACTATTTATTGCATAGTGCTATCCATTATCCTAATGAAGACACAAACATTTTTTAAATGATAGGATAGATTATCTATCTTAACAATGTATTTACAGCAGATCTCTTAAAAGTCGTAGCACTAATCAACTAACCCTAAGCCTCAAATAGGGTAGTTTCCTGGGTAAAAAATAATAATTATATTTAGGTAGTCCGTCAGTTAGATTGCGGCGCCTGTTTGCACGTAAAGAAAAAATACGTGTCCATTATTTTTTGATAATCTAACTGACGGACTAATTCGATTTTTTTAGGAAACTAGCTTATTAGGTAATCTTATCTTTTAGAACATAGAGGCGCCGCAATCAGTTCAAGCTCAAGCAGTTCCTCAAGTACCAGTTCCCGTCCAAGTGTCTACTGCCGTGCAAGCATCTCCCCCTCAAGAGCGGGGTCCTCCTACTATCATCACCACCGATGAACTCAGTGACAGGGATGAAGAACTAGCCAGCTTACCCGGCGAGAGGGTCACGACCAGGATTCCTCGCGCTGGACTTAGCCGTTCCTTCCGACGGATGAAAGCCTTCCTCTTCAGGAAGACACCTTCGCCGGAGGTCCATACTAGAATAATTACGTCCAATCCTGATTCTTTACAAGTATCGCCTGAAAGGTATGCTTTGTTTCTTTTACATAGCAGTAAGTAATAAAACGAAGCCTTCATCTTAGTTTTTTCTCAGTCTTGTATATAAAACATTCTTTATTTTTGTTGTTGTTGGAATATCAGTAACTATCTACTTAAATAAATGTAGCGATAGTGGAGGATATGATAAGACGCGTTGTTCCGGCTTTAATAATGATTCAGAATTTTATCTAACAACTATTAAACAGTCATAAGATTCCGTGTCACAAATATGGAGAACCACGAGACCATCCGAAGTCCTAAACACCTAATAGACATTGTAATGGGAATTAAGAACCTACTTAATCGAGTAGGTAATATGTCTCAGATCTCCACGCGCCCACCACCTCGAAGTGGACCTCGACAAGAAACGGACGGTGAACTTCCCGGAGAGCCTGATGTCTCTGCCTCAACGCTTAGAGAATATTATAGCCGAGCAGCAACGGCGGCTGGACCGGGCCGTCATCGACACGTCGGGCCGGACCAGCCCGCCGCGCGCGTCACAGTCCATGCCGCAGTTAGCCCCCACCTCGAGCCAACTGGAGGGACGAGGGTATGTCTCTACTTTAAAAATACTTTATAAAATACTTAGAGACCATAACAACATAAAAAAAGAAGAAAAAGAGGACATTCAAACTATCATTACAATTATTGATGTTCTCGCCCAGTGTTATGCATCATGATAAATTGGCATAAGCAATCGGTACCCACAGCTGCTGCTGACAGTGCGTTTACGAGAAATTAAAAATACTGCCCAGGCATAGGTACATTAGAGAATATCAAAATCGGTTATTTTGAATCGATCATAAATATCTCAATCGTTATTATTTCAGTCTCAATGAGTCTTCTGTCTCGCTTCGAGACTTCTTTGGTAAGAATATTTACTTGTAATACCGGGTCACATTCATCAGCTGTATCATTGTTCTCAATATTTTATTGACATTTTCATTACGCAGCGGTGCAGTCTGTTGCTTTTCATCACCAACTTTCCAAAAAATATGTATTGCATTTGGATGCTCATTCCTGATGAACTGCAACTGCGAATCTATCAATGCATATCTACTTATTTGTTTTGTTTCCTGACATCATTTTCCAATTAAATTGCATCCTTGAACATTTGGTGTCGGGGTCATCGGTTTCTGCTAAGCTAGGTGAGATTTCGGAGGATAGAAGTCAATAGAAGAATATAACCGTAGTGCAATGAGACCGCGGTCGATCACCGTCGACCGTTGCCTGAAGATGTAAATGTACATGTCTGTAAATCACCATTTACAACTTATGTGCTATGTCAAGATCTTGTTGATCGACGATAAACCGTGGTCTGGTTGCACACATAGGAGATGTCAAAGTAATATGCGATGATGTGATTATCCAGAAGGCGCGGAACCACGGCCGAGCTCCAGGGGCAGCTTCCCTGGGCGTATATACCGTCGTCCTCGCACCGCATGCGGGATCAGCTCCCTCCGGACGAGGACCTCCCGCCTGTCCCCCTACCGGACTACACCGCCCTCCAGTCCGTTAGAAAAGCATGTAAGTGTTAATAGAACAAATACTATTCAAATTCCCCCGACAGCCTGACTGTAATTGATACATGAACAACTGTTTCTTATTTTACATTTTAGCCGTCCATCGAGCCGCATCCAGTTTAAGTTCTCTAACACAAAAGAAAGAGTATGTGACGTCATCACGGTCTGTACGTTGTGAGTATTACACATACAAGAAGACTTAATCATCCGTATGTCTTTTGGCAAGTAAGCCCCATCAAACCTTTTGCTAACTCTTACTATACAGGTTGAAATTGAATTTATAGGCATTCTTCCAATAGATGAACTTAGGTCCTTGAACTACTTTTACTTTCGAAACTCTGAAATCAGGGTGCGTGCCATTGCAGGGTAGTTTAAGTTCAGGGCTAGTCAAGATTACAGTTAATAGATGCACTGCACATGGTACAAATCTTACATCGGACGGAGATGCTTCGATGGCTCCTTTCATAGAGTAAAAGTTAGGCACTTGTATTTATAAGTATTTTCACCTCCTGGAAGGATGCTAGTGAGTTCAATATTAGCTGGTATACGAACATTTTAAACGAGATCCCATAAATAGGCTTTAACTAAAATGTATTACGCTATAGCTCCAACTGTGGTACAAAAAGGCTGAGTTTAAAAAACGTTACTTGACACGTACTTTGGCTTTTTTTACTTAGTTATGTTCCCGTCTCTATCTTGCACTTGTAGTTTGACAGTTGTGCGATAGCAAGAAACACAATGCTAAGTCAAAACCCGTGCTGAGGAACGTTTATTCATCCTGACACTTTAAACCATAGCTAAAACTGGGACCAATCGGACTGTTGCCCTCATAAACCCGCTCTTCACCTCCAGCTTAATATGGATCCGTAACTTTTCTCTGTTGGACGTGGCTCCCAAAATACTAAACCGTTATAAAAGTAGTAGGTACGTACCTATGTTAGACCAGGGTAGAAGCCTTTAAAAATAATAAAAAGTGAAAAAAAATAATAGTAGGATGAAACCCATTAGAAAAGGAGGGGAATATTATAAAAATGAAAGGAAAAATAATTTACGGGCGATCTGAGGTCGGGAAGGGGATGGGGGTGAGCTTTTAAGGGTAAAAATCGGTTTTTCTCGATTTCCGGCAAAACTAAAAGTCCTATCGAAAAAAGTCAAATGGCAAAGTTGTAGGTAATAAAAAGATCTAAAACTTTTGCATTAACACTTTTTTCACATAACCTCAAAATTTATATGAAAAATTAAAAAAACCAAGTTTTTGGTTTTTTATTTTTATCTTTTACAAAAATCTTTTTTTTTTAACGAAATTTGGTGAAAACTTACCTTTTTATGTCCCAAATACGCTGTAATTTATTTGATTAAAAATATTTATTATTTCACCTTATTTTGAATTAATATCGAAAAAGCACCCTCATTTTCAATCGAAAATTCACCCGTCAAAATATCAGCTTTTTTCAAAAAGTTGGTATGTTTTCTGTTCGTTGAAATCTCTATTTTCCGATGGTGAAAAAAAAAAATATGTTACAATAGTAAATCTTCTCAGAAAATGCAATAAAACGAAAAAAACTCGAATTCGAAAACTGATAATCTGAAAAGACAAAATCGAATTATTAATGCCTTCACTATTTTATCGTGAGTATACACCCCCATGAAAAAAAAATATTAAAGAAATAAATGTCAAAATGTATAAAAAATATATTAAAAATCTATAATAAATGTATAAATATATAAAAATATGCATAGTAAATATATTTTTAATAACTAACCTTGGCTGATTTTCATGTATATTTCATATATTTTAGATACATTCAAAATATATCTTAAAAGACATAAAAAACATAGCTAAAAATAAAAAAAATATATATTTTGAATATATCTGAAATATATGAAATATACATGAAAATCAGCCAAAAGTTAGTTATTAAAAATATATTAACTATACATATTTTTATATATTTATACATTTATTATAGATTTTTAATAATTTTTTTATACTTTTTGACATTTATTTCTTTAATTTTTTTTTTTCATGGGGGTGTATACTCACGATAAAATAGTGAAGGCATTAATAATTCGATTTTGTCTTTTCAGATTATCAGTTTTCGAATTCGAGTTTTTTTCGATTTTTTGCATTTTCTGAGAAGATTTACTACAGTAACATATTTTTTTTTTTTCACCATCGGAAAATAGAGATTTCAACGAACAGAAAACATACCAACTTTTCGAAAAAAGCTGATATTTTGACGGGTGAATTTTCGATTGAAAATTAGGGTGCTTTTTCGATATTAATTCAAAATAAGGTGAAATAATAAATATTTTTAATCAAATAAATTACAGCGTATTTGGGACATAAAAAGGTAAGTTTTCACCAAATTTCGTTAAAAAAAAAAGATTTTTGTAAAAGATAAAAATAAAAAACCAAAAACTTGGTTTTTTTAATTTTTCATATAAATTTTGAAGTTATGTGAAAAAAGTGTTAATACAAAAGTTTTAGATCTTTTTATTACCTACAACTTTGCCATTTGACTTTTTTCGATAGGACTTTTAGTTTTGCCGGAAATCGAGAAAAACCGTTTTTTACCCTTAAAAGCTCACCCCCATCCCCTTCCCGACCTCAGATCGCCCGTAAATTATTTTTCCTTTCATTTTTATGATATTCCCCTCCTTTTCTAATGGGTTTCATCCTACTATTATTTTTTTTAGTTTTAAAAATTATCGACCCTGGTCTATGTTCAGATGGGACATTTTGGTCGCAGTTTTGCAATAATATACTGTTTATAAGAAATGCCCTCTTTAAATCTCTAATCTAACCTATTCTAATCTATTCTGTAACTACGCCCATGACGAGAGATCTTTTCCGGTAACCAAGCAAACAATAATAATGTCGTGAAAATCATGGTTTTAACATGTATATTTTTCCTTTTCAGCAGCGTTAAATGAATCCGACGTTCTATACTGAGTAATTTAAGAATTGCCAACCGCAGATTTGAAATTAATTGTTTTAGTAGAGCTGAACAATCTCAGATTTCTGGATTGGAAAAATGAACAATGTTTGTACAATTTAAGCGGTTGTTATGGCGCATATTATTATTATTTCAGTACTGATTCTGACTGAATTCAGTACATTGTTTACAGTCATAGATGTAAGCTACGCTTTTCCGCATTTCGTATTGGGTAGGTATTTTAGATGGATAATAACGAAAAAGGCCCCAAAGTGAAATTTGAATATTTCAGTTAGGTATTTCTACTTAGGTACTATAAATTAATTTGGTTAAGGTACAGTCAGTAACAGAGTTATGTATAAATGAACATGTGTGTGTGGATGAGCTAGGTTGTCATATCATTGACAATGTTCTGTCCTTTGCTAACGTACCAGTATAATAAATATTTAGTTCATCTATTCTGTAAAAATCTCACCGTGACAGCTTACCTGAATTGAACTTGAAGTGAGCTGTCAAAAGTATCAATCCCTAGCATCAGGTGGAATGACAGCTCACTTCGGCCTCACTAGTTTTCACGGTGAGATTGTTACAGAATAGATCGGCTGGCATAGGTACAAGGTTTACAGACATCTCGAATAATTCCTCCAATCAGCGGGTTTAGAACTATACTAATGTTTTGTGTCACTATTTAGTGATTCTAGGACAATCTCAAACCTTCATTATTGATGACATAGCAGCACCATAATTGCGTAACACACTATCAATCACAATCTGAATCATTTTGAAGGACATTGCTAATCCATTGCTTCATATTTTCGAAAAATGTGTCTGCTCATCAACGTAAATAACGCAATGAATGTTGTTGAACTGTCAAAATGAAAGCCATTACTGTTAGTGTGTTACGAAATGACCCCGCAGGAGCCTGACTAGTGGTAGCTTAGGTATTCGGAATTTGTAAGTACCTTTATGTACATACTCTGTGGCGCACGCAATAGCATAGTTGAACTTGCTAGATGGACGATTACTTTTTTGTAAATAATTATTAGACATAAGTTATTTTAACTATGAATAGAATAAGATGGTAAATGCTAGTTTATATAAGTAAGTTTATTTGAATCAAACAATATTTATTCATTAAAGCTATGTTTTGGACGGAAACAATGTGAAATAAAATTCGATGACACTTTGTAATAAAAAATAATAACTGATCTTGAACATGGTGCAATATCAGATTATTATATGGTATTCATAAACTTTAGATAAATGACAAACATCTGGAAGAGTTTACTAATCTCAACGCATTTTGAGGTTAGATTAAGCTCTTCTAGTAATAATAAGCGATGATTATTTATTTTGTACTTTGTACCAAACACACGTCAGATGTAGGTCTGTAACACTTGAGCTACAAAAACTAACACTGCCACAGCCCGACTCAAACTATAGCGCGTCTTGGGACATGATCGAGGCGAGTCGCTGCGCAGTGACAAACAAATTCACCTGTCTGCGGGGGTGAGGGGTAAGGTACTGCGCAAGTGCGCAGCCAGTAGCGCATTTCAGAGCCGCCATAAAGTTTTATTCGGGCTGTACACGCTTTCACAGTTAGATTGTTACCATGCAGACATGGACGTGCGGGTGACTGTACCCATATGGTGTGTGTTTAGTTAAGTGCATACGGTGTAATTGATAGATTTTATAATTATACAACACAATAAAGTTCATATAAAATTAGTATGTATTTTTTTTATTTGGTTTTTGTATATAACCTGCCATCTTACCTAGGTACCTTTTATCGATTGTGAGAATATCCTTGTGAGAAAGTATGTCCACAGCTATCTAGATAGCTGTGGACATACTTTCCTACATCACGCACTGTTAAAAGAAAAATGTACCTACAAATATAAGGTAAGAATTACAAATTAACATTAAATATTTTATTCCATTCTTTCGAAGTCTAGATAAATTAGATAGACGGTTTGTATGACAGACAGCAAAGAAATTATGTAAATTAGAATAGTCACTTTAATGCTATCCAGGGTACGAGCAACGTATCGATGCAGAAAGTAAATTGAGTAAAACTGTGCAGGAGTACTGGATATGGTACTTGCGATGCTGAGGCGAGGGTAGTCCTCCAGGGGCATTGACTGGAGGATCTTGGTGGCGAGCAAATATAACAGCATGAAAAAACCTTTAACTTTAGCGCCTGCATCTTGAAAGGTCATAGTATCTGCCACTGCGTAGCAGGAGTAAAAGAAGCTTCCGAAACGCCATACCCAGTACAGGTAGAATACACCTGTTACTATGCCGTGTAAGTCTTTCATACCATTTCAGGGATCAGCATCGATGTGCCTGAATGGACTGACCATCGGAATATCCACCCTAAATTGTTATCAAAGATTTAAATCTTTGGCTGTTGGGTACTGTTTTTTACATTAATACAACGGCACTCATTTTAGAGGAATATACAACTGAGTAGGAACACGACATGACTCTTCAAAAAAATTTAGATTTGCGGGATAATGACATTATTGATAACATTGCAACCATAGACTATACACAGATTGCAACGTCAGGCGCAGTGACAGTGGCGCAATGACTACTGCGTGTGGCTATGATACGATGGACCTCGATCCTCTTTCTATTAACATTATATTATTATGGTTATTCACTCCTATAGCGCCACCCTCTTGTTTTTTCTATGCCTACATTTTACAAACCAAGTGCACGAATGTTTACCAACAGCGCCCCTTTGATAACGTCATTGCGTCAAAAGATACTTGCAGCAGTGTTTGTATGTCTGATGAGGTGTTTCAAGAACCTACAGTAATTCTAAGTTTTAATATTGCATTAAATATCCGTAATATCACAACAATAAAAAAAATATGAGTTGGTACCTACGTAGGTTTAGGTCTAAAATTTATTAGATGGGATTTTATTAGCCGTTGAACCGATGATCGTTGGGGTAGACGTGTTCTTGAGTGGAGACCGCGAATCGGCAAACGTTAGGTAGGACGCCCTCAGGCTAGGTGGAGCGACGATCTTGGCAGGGTGGCTAGTAGCAGCCGGATGAGAGTTGCCGAGAATCGAGCTAAATGGCGTGCAATTGGAGAGGCCTATTTGTAGCGGAGATTAGCCATGTACGAGAGACATTATTTAATAGTGCACAAGTGCGTGCTCAAACACAGGTGCGCTCTCTGTATTTTCTTTCTCATAGTCCGATGGGTCGGCAATCGACACGACCGGGGAAAGATCAGGCGCAGCCCAACGGCTTTGGTTCGCGTGCTGCGTGTGCTTTCCGAGGCTCGGGGCATCACACCGCCAACCCTCAAACTCCGGGCTGCTACTGAGAAATTCCTAATAGAAAAACCCAGCAACACTTTGCCCGACCTGGGAATCGAACCCAGGACCCCACGCTCAGCTGTCGCGCTTGTGACCACGAGACCAACGGGGCAGTTGTAAACTGATGATGATGGGTATTTATTATATTTGATTACAGGACTAAATATGAATGTTTTCAGTTGGCAAGTTGTTGTTCTTTACGCATTTCTATATTAGTTTGATGTAGAGTAGAGCCAGTATAGGTACCTACACCGTCTGACAGTAAGCTGTTAGTCGTTAAATGACCATGGTTATGAGTATTGGAGTGATCGGAAAAACATTGAAGTGTGGAGGGAGCTCCTCCATACATAGATAGTGGGCGTTATTATTACCGATAACAATTATCATGGTGCGATTAATATTGATATCTTGTTGGATTCCTTCACAATCGAACACTAACTCGACATGACGCGTCTTTAATAAACGGATTGAAAAAAAAAAACGCAAAATGGATATTCCGGAACATAGAAAATTCTCTTCGCGTCTTGTTCTGACGGCCGCGTTGTCAGGAGGAATCACCATAGTAAGTAAAGCTTTTCATTATGTATAGTGTAACGCACCATAATAACGATCGATGCAAGCGTACGTGTGTGACTCATTTATTACATAGAAAATTCCCCTAACGCGACATAATGTAAAAAAATATTGCTTTTTGTGTGTTCAATTTACTGTCGTGTCTAAATAATTATTAACATATTATTATCTAGGTATACATATAATTAGATAATATTATTCTTTGTCCAAGGATCCATATTATCTGCCTTGCTATTTTTATCTATAAAATTGCTATGCGAAATTCAAATCCTTTGTGTTTTATTTAAATCAATGAAGGATGTACTTCCCCGCTTTCCAATAGCCTTAAGCTTAAGAACTGTTTAGTAAGCACAAATATTAGGTACCTGCAGTGCGATTCTGTAACCATCTCACCGTGAAAACTTGGGTGAAGTGAGCGTGGAGTGAGCTGTCATTCCAACTAATGCTAGGGATTGACATTAAGTATTGATAGCTCACTCTAAGCTCACTTCACCTAACTTTTCACGGTGAGATTTTTACAGAATCGATCGGCTGTATAGAAATATAGGTTTAATGTAGCTTTGCCGCAATCGCACTAACCGCTCGAAGGTTCCGTATAATATTATTCAATTTTAATGTTGTATTTAAGTGTTAGGTTTACTTATAAATATTATACTAGGTTATTTTTATAAAGTTTGTAGGTATGTTTTTTTCTTTGCGACATAATTTAGCGCCAATAAATAAAGAATATGTTTACTCTCTTTCTCACATACTTTGTTATTATGCGTAATGAATTGTCTCAATTAAAGTCAGTTACCGGCTAACTATTTCAATTTTCAATGGCAATCTTCCATGGTTGCATCATGAATGTTAACAGCTTTTGCACATGTGAACAAAGCGCAAATAATGTAATAATATTTGTTTCATAAATTTTCATACCGTAATTTTATTTTCGTAAAGAAAAGCAGTCAGTTTTATCGACATTTCCGTTTGGTACCTCGGTGCCTATTATTTGCATTATTTCCTTCTTACTATTAGTACGCAGTATACTGCGTAGATTTAGTATTACTTACAACATGTAACAGAATGAGCACAAGACCTCAGACACCATATTAGGAATAAACAGAAATATACCTAAAATCGTATAACCCAATAGCTGGGTTATGGAGATAGGCAGTCGCTTCATGTAAAATAGTGGTATTCGGCTGCATCCGGTTAGACTGGAAGCCGACCCAAACATAGTTGGGAAAAGGACAGGCAGATGATGAGGTACCTACTTACAAACAAGGTGATGATTATTATTTTAAACTAATTAATTATTATTTTATTAAGAATCTATTGCGCACAAGTCTTGTGCAAGTTGTAATCTATACTTTAGATCTTATTGCATAGTCTTAAGGCTCTGTTTTATTAATATTTTTTAAATTTTGTATAACAAAAAATGTCTGAAATTGATTTAGGTACTAGGATTTACTAGTCGATCTCTCTTCCAACTTCTTTCAGGAGTTACGTTTAGTTAGTTACATCGCAAAGCACATTCATAGATAAGAAAGAAGGTTACAGCTGATCGATTCTGTATAAATCTCACCGTGAAAAATTAGGTGAAGTGAGCTTAGAGTGAGCTGTCAATAGTGTCAATCCCTAGCATTTAGTTTGGAATGACAGCTCACTTCACCTAACTTTTCACGGTGAGATGGTTACAGAATCGCACTGCAGTACACGTTGTAAATAGTAGGCACTATCTTGAGAAGGGTAGGTAGTAGGACAAGTTCCTTAAAGTTTTCTTCGAATAAATTGCGTGCGATATAAATAGGCACTGTTTTTTTTTTATAATTTGAAACGATGTGGTGTTTATTAAATCTTTATGTTTCAGACATTGTCCCTAATTTACATATTGCTGTGTTTAGCGGCTCTAATATTTAAATTTACGAAATGCGAATCACCATCAATCAACGGACAACTTTTTTGGAACCTCGTATCTGGTGTTTTTATTAGAGATGGTACGCTTGTTATGACTAAGTATTTATTCGTTGGTCTTGTGGCTGCTTGATTCTGGATTTATTCCCGCATCGAGCAGTTGGGGTAGGCAGGAACTATACAGAAAGCCACCTGTTATGATCCTTAAATCATAGTGAGTGGCGTTCTGTACCTACTCCCGTGGATAAAATTGAGTTTCATCTTATTGAATAAAGCCCTGTTTCCTTTTGTCCATTCTTAGTGACAATATGCCTCAGCTCCCCCAGGCCTTTAGAGGAGTCGTGGCCCGAAAAATTGAAAACCTGTGAGATATATCAACCCGCACTGGGCCCGCATGGTGGATGATAGCCCGCTCTCTCTTACGGAGAGGCTTGTGACCCAGTAGTGGGAACGTTATCTAAGTATCAGCTTACTATGCCGCCAGGCTACCATTTTAAAAAAACTTTAGTGCAATTCAGGTGTAGGTACGTTGTGTACGGTCACCAAAGGAGATAAGTTAACCAGGGCCGTCGGATATAGTTGAAGTTTGGCAAGAAACCGATGGATGTTTTCGAATGAAATTTAATTTCATTAATAGAAAACAAATAGTTTATTTATCAAATTAAATTTCATTAAATAATATCCAATGGTTTCTTACTAAACTTCAACTATATCCGATGCCCTGGTTACTTATCTCTTTTGCCGACTGTACCTACCTATAAGTTAATTATGCCTAACAATGTTTTTTTAGATAAATCATGCGCACAGATTCTTTACGATCTAACTCCTGCATCTACTGTGTTCATATTAGCTGCGATCACACTAGCCGTCTCCGTGCTTTGCCTAGCGTCTGCTTGTGTCCTCATCGCAAGTAAGTACCTGTTACTTACACTTAGTACGGTCAGCATCAAAAGTCGACCACACTACTACTTAGGTACACATCATCTGATGACTTGAAACAAAATGATTCGATAATCTCCTTTTTAGGGTTCCGTAGTCAACAAGGAACCCTTATAGTTTCGCCATGTCCACCTGTCTGACTATCCGCGGTTTAGCTCAAAAACTATTGGTACTAGAAAGTTGTAATTTGGCATGAGTATACACGTTAATGACACCAAAAAAGTGGTAAAATAAAATTTTGAAAAAAACTATTATTTAGGGTACCTCCCCTACTTGTAAAGTGGGGATGGTAATTTTTTTTCGTCCTTCCCATAGTGTGGGATATCGTTGGATAGGTCTTTCAAAAATATTAGGGGTTTAGCAAGACTGTTTTTTGATTAAGTAAACCGAAAAATAAATGCAGTGAAGATTATAGCTTTTTATAGATCATGCGATTGTCCCAACAGTCGCGCAGTAGGTTTTGTAAGTAATTTACTATCGCATAACAGTCCTTGCATAATATTTGGACTATTTGGAGATTTTAATGATGACTATCTCCGTAACGACAATACTGCAGTAGGTATTCAAATTAATACGTGACGCTGGTTACCAGTCTTTATTACAACCACTTCGCTCTACACGCGGTGGTACTCAAATAGATAATATTTTTTCAAACTTCCCTTGTGAAGTTGAATTTTATAACTCCTTCTTCAGTTACCATCGCCCTATGTGGGCCCGTTTTTAGAGTGAATCCAAATTAATATGTTTTTATTTATCTATTATTTTGCTATATAGTATCAAACACAAAGCTTGGTAAAAAATAAAATTGAGGAAGTAGTTTACTATACCTAGGGGAGGTATAGTAAACTACTTCCTCAATTTTATTTTTTTGTGATGAGTGAGTAGTCTAGCTCTGTGTCCTGTATTTAAATTCAAAACACCGGCTATGACAAATCTTATCCAAATCTCAAAAAAAATTAAAACATTCCGTGCAAAATTGTCGGGTCATGTGAGGATTTGTACAGGAAGTCAAATTGGGTAGGTAAGTTGGCTTTTAGTTAGAGCACGGTACGAAACTATCAGTCAGCGAATACGACCCGCACTTGGCTGTTACAAAAACTACGGAACCCTACACTGCGTGTGGCCCGACACGCACTTGACCGGTTTTTTCTTACTTATTTCCTATAGCAGCTACCTAACGGTTAATATTCTTTATATTATTTTCCGTCTCAATAATAAGTATGTTATATAATAATACATATCGACGCTCCCAAGCAATAACCCGGTAATCGAAAAATCAAATTTTTACAGGAGAAAAGATTTACTGATTTTATCAAATATATTTTCAACAAGTGGGACTATTGAATTCATTGATGTATTAAATGAAAGGTATTTTTTTACATCAATGACTTCAATAGTCCCACTTGTTGAAAAGATATTTGATAAAATCAGTAAATCTTTTCTCCTGTAAAATTTTGATTTTTCGATTACCGGGTTATTGCTTGGGAGCGTCGATATGTGTATATTATCTGTGTCAATAATTAAGATTTAGAAATGTTAGTATGTACCTACTTAGGTAACATAATTATAAAATATGTCTATGTAACATTCTTATATGATGATGATGATGACGATGATGATGACGGCACAGTTGGCGCAGTGGTTAAGCGATTGACTGCTGCGCTGCGTGTCGCGGGTTCGATTCCCGCACGGAAAAAATATTTGTATGACCTACATGTATTAGTTCCGAGTCTGGGTGTTTTTCTATCTATAATATGTATGTATTTACAAAAAAAAAAATGTATATAAGTAGTTTATCAGCCATCTTGTTACCATAACACAAGCATTAGGTTGCTTAGCTTGGGACAAATGGTGCTGTGTGAAAAGTCCAGGGATTTATTTATATATTTATTTATTTATACTGAATAAATGTCAAGTCAGTCGCTTACGAAAAGCTGACGTGTTTTAACACCATGCAGGACCCACTGAAGTGTTAAACGACTTTTGTTGCTGACTGTACCTACAATAGTACCACATGTGCCCCCCAGCTCTACTACAAACTCATTCATACTAGGCGACCAGCACCCCAATTGCGTAACACACAATCAATCAGAATCTGAATCATTTTGAAGCAAATTGCTAATCCATTGCTTCATAAGTTCGAAAAATTTGTCTGCTTAACACGTAATTTTGTTGTTGTTGTTGAACTGTCAAAATGAAACCGATTCCGATTGATTGTGTGTTACGCAATTAGGGTGCAGAGTTAATTAGGTAGCTGTCAAAATATCAATACTCTATTTTAACACATCCATGTAACAATGAAAATGAAAATATTTTAAGTATAATTCTTTTACTTGCAAGGTGGGCAAACGTTATTTTATTAGAAGTTGCTGAAATTAGCAGCTGCGACAGACAGCCGAGGTCGCACCATAAGGTTTCATTTTGGTACAAAACTCTAAAATGACACAGTAGGTATTTGATCTTATCTTCAAGTTGAGCATAAAACGGAAGCAAGGAATTATGTAATGTAACTTGATTTTTCCGATTTTTTTTAATTTTTTTATTTACAGCTATACATGTTGATAGTGCTGCACGCTATCTTAATATGGTCGTGTCGGCTTATGTTGGGATCAGCGTTGCCTCCTTAGTCGTAGATTTAACTACAGCTGCACATTTTGGAATAGACCACAGCACCTTAACTTCTCAACTGGTAAGTGAAATCGAGGCGTTGTTATTGTTACACATGAATAGAATAAAAATGTTTTTACAAAAAAAAAACAACCGTCTTCCAAAAATAAACACTACAAAGTGAAAAATAACTTTAATTTCGGATGTCGGTGTCGTTGGTTCCTCATTTTCGTTTTTTGCCATCGACTTCCTTTTTTGTAAAGTACCTACCCCACACAAATTCGTATAACAGTACTTGCTATGTATGTACATATATTATCAGTGACCGGAAGTTATTATAATATCATCAATATAAACTAAGTGGATAAAATGCGTATTATTGAAGCTAATTCAAAAACTACCCAAGCAAAGGTAATAAAATTCGTAAGGGACAACCCCTGAGGCATACCTTATCCATTAATAATTATTTTCGAAATCGATCCACAATAGCCGGAGATATCGCGTTACGTTTACATTATGATCGGAAAGTTTTCATAGGGCATGAATCCTACTTACTTTGACTCTTCTTTTACCTCATTAAATTGTAGCTATGCTTACTTCTTTCCTCAGTGTCCAATCTATTTTTCGCTTTTATATTTCCTGCCAGAAAAACGATTCACCAGTGCAATATACGAGTATGTCCTATCGCCAAAATCTCTGACCACCGTAAGGACTATTCCTGCTTGCAGCGCGTATTATTAGTCACTCAAAACGGATCCTCTTTTGTTTTACTTACGGACGCAGCTGTGGTCATCATGTACACGGGATTTTGTTTTCAAAATGGTCAGATATAGGTTTTGGCAATAGTAAATACATTAAATAAAAAATATGTTTTTTTTTTACTTTCGCCATTCTTAATTGCTATAAGAAACTTGATTGTTCACAGGACTCTCTATCAAATACTACAAGCTTTAATGTAGTCTATGTAACCGAGGTGTTACGTCAGGGAGCGTTCCTATTGATGTCCATAGGGCTGAAAGGCTACGTAGCTCTACTCATTAACTGGATACTGATAATATTACTCATCGTTTACGTGTTGGAGCATCACAAACTGATGAAGAGTGCTGAGGTAAGTTTTACCTATATATATAATCAACCTATTATATTCCCACTGCTGGGATACAGGCCGGGAGTGGGCCATAAATTACGGTCCACTCCCTCTATCATAGAGGAGGCCCTGGGCCCGCGTGGTGGATTACGGCCTGTGAACCATGCGAACCAGTGCGGTAGATTTGGTAGAAATGTCCATAGCTGTACATATTAAGTCACCAAGTAGTCTATCAAATCAGGGACAACTTTCACTTTCCCCCAAAGGAAATGCTGTTATTAAAAGGTTAATAAAAATTATAGTTTTTTCAATAATTGTTGCTAAATTGATTTTTACCTGACTACGGCAATGCCAAAGGAGGGTGATGATTTTAACAGGCTGTCTATGTATGTTAGTATGAATGTTCATACTTCATCTGTTCCCTCATAACTCCTGAACTACTTTTCGTATATCGTCTTACTTAAGTTACAAAGGTAACACCAGTCCGGTTTCGTGGTGGACAGTTGGACCACTTTTGCACATTGTTTTTTAAATTATTATTGTTAAACAGAGGAAAACCGTACCTTTTTTTGAGCTTAGACTATTTACGTGACTTTGGAGCGACTTATTACACAACTTATAAAATCTATATGCTTAGCTATTTTAATTAAATTATGTTTTCAGCATTCTATCCATAAGATGGGGGTTCTGAATGCATTCGAGTAAGTGTACTCTTCATTACGTATGTTCTTAAAAAAAATGGATAACACATTGATGTAGATAGGTAGGTACTTATTGTAGACACCAGTTGGGCTAATGGTTGTAAGCGCGAATGCTGAGCGTGGGGCCTCAGTTCGAATCGGGATTCAGCAAGAACGTGTTATGTGTGACCAGAAGGCCAATTCTCGTAATTTAAAACGTTCAAAATCTAGTCGCAGTCTCATCTCAGCGACAAACAAATGTTAAAAACTTGTCAAAATGTAGGGAAATTAGAGGTATTTTTGACAGATTGAGACTGATATCAGACTGTGAACGTTCTTAAAATTAGGAGAATTGCCCCTCTGGTGTCTGGATTTGTGTCTGATTTGTGGCAATAAGCTCGCCCCTATTACTGCCCCACTGCAGGGAAAACGCCTCTTCTCATACAGAGAAGGCACGAGCATGAATCACCACGCTTGCTAGACAGGTCGGCCATTTCAGACATATGTATATCAACTATACGTCCAGATTCCTCACGATGTTTCACTCCAATGATGTCAGCAATATCCAAGATAAACTTAGAAAGTAGGTACTTATGTAGCAAATTATCTGCACCTCTGTCTACTACTACACTCGAGAGCAATGAATCCGGGTCACTTGAAGAATCCTAAAAATCTCGGAAACTAAAAATGCTAGGTTAATGCAATAAATTGTATTTAATAGACAATGTAATACTCCTTAAATGAAGTTATTAAAACTTCTTAGTTATTGTAAAGTTATATCACAAAAAAATCAAATTTGAAAAAGGGCCACTTTCGAAGATGGAACTACGAAATTACAGCATTTGGTTTTGCTTTTGTTTGTAATCTGTCATTTATGTGGGTACATAAACCATGTTGATAGTGCTCTATATTCATTATTCAAGCTGAAATTATGTCGCTTACGCCTGAAGAATGCACCAGAATACTTACAATGCTGGAAACCGGCCGGAGTCAGCGCGATACAGCCAGGACTGTCGGTGTGTCGCTGTCAACAGTACAAAGAGTTCTCCGACGTTACGAAGAAACTGGTTCTAACCTACGCAGACCAGGAACGGGCAGAACCAGGTGTACCACAGCACGAGAAGACCGATACTTGGTGAACACCATGCTTCGAAATCGCTTTCTCACAGGAACTGAACTCACAAATCAGTTTCGACGCCTCGGAGGAAGTAACCCAAGTGCATGGACAGTAAGACGTCGGCTTGCTGAATCTAACTTAAAACCCCTTAGACCTGCAAACGGCCCTAAACTGGAGCGTGGGCATCGTATTTCAAGACTAAGATATGCCCAGAGCCACGTAAATTGGAGTATTGAAGATTGGTCAAAAGTTATGTTCTCCGACGAATCAAAATTTATGCTCTACAAGCACGATGGAAGACACAGAGTGTATCGAAGACCAGGGGAAAGATTCAAGCAAGCATGCATCGAAGAAAAAGTAGCCTACGGTGGTGGGTCTGTACTTGTGTGGGCCGGAATTTCTTCTGAAAGTCGCACAGAGCTGGTGATCATAGAAAACGGCTCTTTAACTAGCGTAAGATATGTGGAAGAAATCCTCAATGATCACGTTGGTCCATTTATGGTCAATTTAGGTGAGGATGCTATATTTATGCATGACAATGCCCGACCTCATACAGGCAGGATTGTGAATGACTACCTTCAAGAGATGAACATTACTCGTATGGAGTGGCCAGCGCGCAGCCCGGATATCAACCCGATCGAGCATGCTTGGGACGAGCTAGGCAGATGCGTAAAACAACGAAACCCTCCCCCAATCACGCTTCGTGAGCTCAAAATTGCTCTCACAGAGGAATGGGAGAATATTCCCCAAAATCGTATAAGGAACTTGGTGTACAGCATGCCAAACCGCGTAAACGCAGTAATGGAAGCACGAGGAGGCAATACGAAGTATTAAAATTCAAGAAAATCGTAATAAAGTTCAAAAATTTCATGTTTCCTATTTTTGTTTTAAGGAGAGATCAGCAGTTTTTTTCTTTATGTAATTTTGTGTTAATAAAATGTATGGTGACTCATATTTTTTTTACTTTCATTTAATGAGTATTACATTGTCTATTAAATACAATTTATTGCATTAACCTATCATTTTTAGTTTCCGAGATTTTTAACATTCTTTAAGTGACCCGGATTCATTGCTCTCGAGTGTATGTGGAAAACTGATGTAATGTTATGTGTTTATACGTTTATGTGATAAACGTAGGTAATTACTACTACTTACAAACTTATTAATACTGTTAACAGCCAGCCGAGGAGGCCCGTTGACAATAACTGGGCAACGCAATCTAACGCCCGCGAACCAGAAGTATATTCACCGTTTGCGAGAGGGTAAGATTTGGTTGTGATTACTTTGTCAGTGTTTACCTCGTTGTTATTATAATTGTTGATTCTGTAAGGCTTGCTGTACATGACACCGGACCGCAAGTTTGTGTACTTATACGAATAAATCGTCGGTGCTCCTTGGACCAAATCGCCTCTATGCGGTGCATATATGTATGTGGTGCCAGCACGGCGGTAGTGCGGGCATGCACGATATTTATTAGTATACATAAACATGCGGTGCTGGTGCGGCTCCGGCGTCATGTAACGAGCACCAATATGACAACACTTGGCAACTTTCAATTGCGATGTTTTCGTGAAATAACGAATGCATTGTTGAAATATATCAAATTACATAAACCCATGGGTTCGAAAATGCTATGTTCGTAACAACATAAAATTTCATTCAAAAATAAAGGAGTAAATCGCTTTTGAAAAAAGCAGAGTGTATACATACTTTTGCTCGTGGCTGTGCTTGAAGCCTAAGAAGACCGTGTACCGTCCTCATAAATACAAAACAAGAATCATTTGATTTTGATAAGTAGGTACATAAATGCAATAAGTAGATGATTCAAAATCAGAGGTAAAGTAAACGCACCCTTTTTACTTTATCTCTGATTTATTGATCTTTATTTAGGATGTTGTCAGAGATAAAATAACTGTGAAAGAAGTAATTGAGCTTAGACGATCTTCCACCCTTCTATTGCATAGGTATGTAGTTATCCAAAATCAAATATTGTAGTTTTTATCACAATCGACCCCATGACGTCTTTGAGTAGGTATATTTCGCTATTTCTGTAAGTTTCGGATGTGGCCCTCCATGCCCACTTGAAAAGATAAGTCATCTATTAAGTACCTACCAAATTACAAAACATTTATCGCCCTAGTTTTTTTTTTCAGTAGGTAAATATAAGTTATGAGCTTTGTGTTTTACAGAGCTCAGGTGAACAATGGTTTCAACGATGATGAATCCGAGCGCGGGCTAAGACAAACGCCAAAGCGATCTGATACCAACTATTCCAAGTTAGTAGTTTTAATTATACCATTTATTTTGAATCATTCTTTGTGTAAAAGCAAAAACTGCGCAAAGGAAATCTTAATACCATAGACATTAGATGCAGTGATGCAGAGACAAAATATAGTGCTGGGTAGAACAGCTGATTGCAGAAATAAAGAAACTGTCTTTGTGTCTTCATTTTATTTTCCTCACTACAATGTTTCTGATTTTGTAGCTACTAAATTAAATTAACTATTCAAAACTATTAATGAAAAAAGATCGAACTCGGTCCCGCTTAATCTAAGGACTACCTTTCAGTTTCATTGACTCTACGTCGGCTATTTGCATACTCTATGGTCTATGAATCCTCTCGTATTAAATTAACTAACCAATTTATTATAGAGTTAATTATAAGATAGAATCACCACCTTTAGTTTTGCGAATTTTCAGTCGTTCCTACGACCCTTCGGATACGTGGCATCGTGGTCAGCCCAATCGTCCCTTCTCGTACCTAGAGGATATCAAGCGGCCGGCGCCGGTGCCGGCTAGGCCTCCGACCGCGCCTGCAGTGGAGGCTCCGTGGACGCACCGCGATCCGTGGCAACAGCCGCAAGGGCCGCCCGTGCCCGTGCCAGACTACAGTCCACAGCCCCGGCGACTCAAGTCTGCTCTAAAACCAGGAGGTTACATGTAAATTGTGTTACCAATCAATGGCAGTAATTGATTAGTCGACTTTTTACCATAACCCCTATATTGTACTTATTTCATTAAAATTGTTATTTTTATGTCATTTTGTTCTTATTTTACTTGCAAAAATTTACGCAGCCTTTCCCTTCTGAACTTTTGTTGGCCATGTGGAAATCTTAAACCTAGTAGTGCTCGATTTTTCAAAATCTTATAGTAGTGGCTAGATTTATACCGAACATTCGGATCAGGCAGAAGCTTTTTCAAAAAACAAAATGCAGTTTTATTTTCCTTCAAAATTAATAATAATAATAATATCCCTGGACATTTCACACAGCACCATTTGTCCCAAGCTAAGCAACCTAATGCTTGTGTTATGGTAACAAGATGGCTGATAAACTACTTATATACAATTTTTTTTTTGTAAATACATACATATTATAGATAGAAAAACACCCAGACTCGGAACAAATACATGTAGGTCATACAAATATTTGTTCCGTGCGGGAATCGAACCCACGACACGCAGCGCAGCAGTCAATCGCTAAACCACTGCGCCAATCGTGCCGTCATAGTTCCTTTGACCACTTTGTTCTACCACCCATAGTTTCCAATTTAACCCTGATGTGCTATCGCAACGATCATATTCATTTACGTGACTGACATAAAAATATTCTCCACACTTCCACGCAGCTGTTATTTTTTTGGGTTGTAGCTGATCCCAAAAACCGTCCCCTAAGGGTTTGGCGCGGTATGAAATGACATAGTTTTTTTTTACAACTTTGACATTCTCTGGCTTTCAACTCCCCTATTACTGGAGGAGCTGGCGCTCAGGTGTCTTATGCGCTAAGGAAAAAACTTTCTGGTATGCTGAGCCGGTATAAAATGGTTTGAGAAACGTGGCATTTTGAAAAATAAAACAAAATGTCGCGACAGTAGGTAGCCAGGCTCCATTATAAAAATCATCAATCCCCTTTCAACGCCACCGCCCGTACTATTAAAGCAAGGTTTTCCGGGCCTGTAGGTATTTGAAACGCTACCTACGCTTCCCTCTAATGCGACGTATTTATTTACGCTGCGCCGCCGAGCATTTCGCGGAAAATTCATGAGTCCAAAGTATAAAATATTTGTAGTTGATCAACTGAATGAGTTTAAAAGATTAACTCAAAAATTATATTGTGCTGTAATTAGGGAATGAAACGGAAAATGGTTTTAAAATCGACCGTTTCGGATTTTTTGTGTTTTAAACCGTTAATTTCCGACAATATATTTTTTTCTGGACCTAAATACACAATACACAATGAAACAAATTCGAATTTTGGAATTCGATTCAAATAAAGGCAAATTCGGATAACCCCCTGTTAATCACCCGACCCAATTTGTCCAGCGATAAATACATTTCATTGCAAAATTAAAAAAAAAAACAAAACTGAAAAGTAAAAAGAATTTTATTTATTTAAACTCTTTAAAAACGAAGTAAAAACTGTAATTAAAAATGATATATAGTCTTTTTATTTATACTAAAACAGTGAATAGTCTTGTTGCCCAAAAAGATATTAATAATTTATAAAAGATAAAAATAAATATTTATTGTTTATCCAGAGGGGTAATTCTCGTAATTTTAAGAACGTTCACAGTCTGATCTCAGTCTCAATCTGTCAAAAATACGTCTAATTTCCCTACATTTTGACAAGTTTTTTTACATTTGTCTGTCGCCGAGATGAGACTGCGACTAGATTTTGAACGTTTTAAATTACGGGAATACGGGCCCTGGTTAAAACAATAAGTGGTAGATATTGAAAAGACACAAAAATTCTTCATAATTATAATTTTATATCTTATAACAATATGTACAGAAGTTTTAAATGTTGTATGTAGTACAAGTTTAGACTATTTACATTTACACAACAATGATTTGTATTAAATGTAATATACAAGTTCATGCACGTGTATATTTACAATAATTGTACAGTCAGTGTCATTGAAGACAGTCACTAATAAACTAATAAAAAAATTCTATGAAATAATTAATTAATAACACTTTAATAATAGATGTCTGTTTGCACTTACGCCGTATAAATTGGCAGGTTTTGCTTGCACAATGGCACGCAAGTATGTTGCATGCTTTGGGTTCGGTCTTAAAAACCTTATTTTGTTCCTTGGGATACATCATTTACTTAAGTTTATGCCATGTTCTTTATAATATGCTGACTAAACTGACCATAAATACAATTTGAAGCAATCCATAACAGTGGCTTTGCATTACCTACTACCTGAGTGAAGAAACATATTTTAATTCAAAATACTTAAGCTTAGTTTCACAGTTGTTCACTAATTAACACATTTATTATGTTCTTTATTGTGTAGTAGAACTATAAATATTGAATTATAAATAACATTGATTAATTTTCGAAATCTAACCTATGTATGATACTCAGAGACATCACGCATCGTCGCCCGCGCACCTACCATCACGTCATGTTAACAGATTCGTTCATATTTAAATGTTTATGGACTTCGTTGCCGAGCCGACTCAAACCAATCAAAGAATACACATTCGTTCTGGACGAATTTGCATAATGGCCCTTCCTAAAGATCCTGTAACTCGAGTATAAGCGTTATAGTAAATTAGTGACTGAACCCGTTACTGTGAATACAGTTTTTCACACATATACGTAAGTACCAGACTTTCCATCTTAGATAATAATCTGGATCCCGAGCTTAAAACGTACACAGACGGCCGCACAAACAATACTATAAGCACAAATACAATGTCTAAGCCTCCTTGACATCCGTGTACCACTGAATACCATACCATCACATAACACAAGGCAAGGTCAAAACAAGTTCCAGATCCTGAATTCAATGCATTTTACGTATTTGCAATGGTCAAAACCTGTCCTGTTCCTTCTTCGATTCGGTCTCGTCAGTAACGTCTTCGGCAGTGCCTACTATTCCTTCATTGGTTGTTTTAGCGTCAGTCTTAGTCGTGCAAGCATCAGGTGGACCTTCTAAGTTACCATCCTCACTTATATATTTACTTTTCGATATAATGACGTTCTCTGATTCCTCAGTTTTCTGTTCCTCATGGGATAGAGACAACTCAAACTGCGCTGCGAGCTGGCTAAGTACTTTTTTCAGGTGGTCGAAAGATTCTTTGTCATTAGAAACGTTCGGAGTCTCCAGAACAGTTTCACAATTACCATCGTCACAACTGTTTTCATAATGCGCTTTCATTGCTTTTAGCTCGCCGACGGTCACTGTCAAATCTGGCTTTGCCAAGAAGGTATCTGTTAGGATGCGACCTTCTTGAGAGAATAGGAAGACGGCTGGTATATCAATATCATCCTTACCGTCACCGGACATCGCGAACAAGGCCGTACTCTCGTGTGTGGAGTCTGGTATGTTATCGAGGATAATTGCCAAGGAAACCCCAGCGGTTTGCATATGGCGTACTTTCTGAGCAAATGTGCACTGACCTCGTTTGGCTATGCCGAACTTGCCTTCGACCTCGTTTTTGTTTTCGATGGGTGTGCAGGCGTCTAGCGGGATGACAAAAGCGACAGTGTTGGTGTACTGGTTGCTCGCAGAGATCTCCTTGCCGAAGTGTCCGGGGCCGGCGGGGAATATCTTGTCATTGACCTTCACTCCAGCGGGTACCACACCGTTTTCCATATCACTTAGTGAATTCCACTTAGACATTTCACGCATGAAGGTGAGGCCTTCCGCAGCATCTTTTGCCGATTTTGCCTGAAAATGCAAAATACGTATACATTAACATTAATGTCAACGTCACATCATCTAAAGTCTATCTCCCGTATTTAAAAACGTTCAAAATCTAGGCGCAATCTCATCACAGCGAAACACAATGTCAACAAATTGTCAAAATGGTAGGTAAATTAGCGATATTTTTGACATATTAGAGACTGAGAACCATCTTACAAATACGGGAATTGCTCCTATAATTTCGATAAAAAAGTCAGTATGCAGCAACTTACCGTGGAGGTAGTGTAGAGCAGTTGCACCCTGCCATCGGGTAGCGTGAGCACAGAGATGCCCATGTCAGACAGCGTATGGATCTGGCGCGGGTCGTTGAGCGGGCGCAGGCGTGCGGGTGGTCGCGCTGACGTCGCGCCGAGCAGCGCGCGCATCGGGCGCCGCACCTTCTCCGCCACCAACGACGCCGTATTCGGACATGTCCTGCAACAACAGTAATGCTCCTGTTATTATACATACATACATAAACTTATCGTCGTGTATCTTCTTCCCATGGTGGTTCGCAGAAACTACAGAACACCACCTGCTACGGTCCTCACATTGCTTCCGCTGCACACCTTCGCTTCGCGCCTTTCGCTTCCTTTTCATTCACACATCTGGTCGTACACTCACTAGCACCAATATGTTAACACTTGGCAACTTTTAATTGCGATTTTTTCATGAAATAACGAATGCAACGAATAAATACGACACTTTACATAACCTATGGGTTTGAAAATGCTATGTTCGTAACAACATAAAATTTCATTAAAAAATAAAGGAGTAAATCGCTTTTGAATAAAGCCGAGTGTATACATACTTTTGCTCGTGACTGTACAGCTGTACACGCCCGTCAGTTGCGAGTACTATGCAGCTGACCTTTCTGAAGAACATGATCAATACGGTCATATGTCCAACTGGGACGTCATATACGTCATGTTTCAACTCACATCTGCCATGTAAATATGTTTTGTTAGTCGTCTTTCATTCATTCTCTCAACATAACCAAACCATCTCAGTACCTATACCTAGTCTTTAAATGTTTTGGTCACTACATCTAAATAAATAAGCTGGCGAAACTTCACCAGCGTGAATCCACACGTACCTGTATTCAATCATGGTGTTATTTAACAGCGAGAGATCAATAACTTACTTCCTATACTTGTCTTCGTCTTCATCATCAAGTTTCAGCGTGAAATATGTAGTATTTTTACCATCGGTGGCCAATGAGAGTGGCAAGAAATGCGCTTCGGTGGTTAACACGTAGTCTTCTAACTTTATTGGCACATCCTTATCTTCACCAAAGAGCATGTAAAGGTACTTGAAGGTCTCGGCCAGTACGAACGAATCCATTCTGTCTTCGTGAATGCGTGTCCTCACATCGTTAACCGCTGCGTATCCGCAAGGTACCCGAGTGTACTGCTGCAATGCTTTGAGTACCGCTTTCCCGACTTGCAAATAATGATCGTCCTCTGTCGCTCGGTGGAGGAAATAGGTGGATTCTAAGAACTCTGGCCGCAATGGATGTTGACCCCAATGAACCTAAAATTAATTTAAAATATTATTTCAACCAAGTGCAATAGCCAAACCTTATCAGGAATTTATATTCACCTGGAAATCGGAAGTGAAAGCCTCTGGAATGAATGTGTGTCGCTGCATAACTTGGTAAAGCATCTCATGTGTCTCGACCGCAGGCCGCACGTCGCCCAACAATACTTGAAGACCGGGCCAGAAGGCAAGCAACGCGTCCATGAAGTTACGGGACTGCAAATGTGGCCTAAAACACAAGAGCATTCATGTCATTAACATAATTATGTACATTACATAACGCTTGTATTCACTTAAGGTTTAACAAAGCTGTACAGTACTGTAGAGATTATGACCTGCATAGTTTGTGGCATGCAACCTCTTCTAGTAATTTATTTATTTATTAAAAACTTACACAGACTATCTTTACAGGATGACCCCAATGCAATAGTGGTTAGCAAATACACACCAAATAAAATGAAATATCAACTTACGCCTAATACATAAAAATCTAAATTAAAAAAAAACACAGAATAATGGCATACAAATATGAGATAAGCGCTAGTATGAATTTAGAACAGAACAAAAACATGTAGTTTAGCTGCCAAGGATGTCATGATCGTAACTAATATTATAAATGCGAAAGTAAGTTTGTTTGTTTGTTACGCTTTCACGCTAAAACGCCTGAACGGATTTGGATGAAATTTGGCACATGGGCAGACCGTGACCTGGCAACAGCTAGTATAAAAATATAGATATAAAATGTATAATTTAAAGATCCTAATAATTACGCTATATTATAAAGAAACAGGCGTTTTATTTATCCGGGTAAAATTGGCATCCCTCCGATGCTAACATTACATAACAAACATTTCACTAGTTATATCTAAGCCCCATGTAATATTGTGCGAGCCCATTGCCGTAAACCAGCCGTACATACACGTATCATGACTCCGGGCTGCTAGTGAGAAATTTGTAATGGACCCAACAACACTTTGGCCGAGGAGAACGAAATCAGTACCTCGTGCCCAGCAATCGCGCTTCTATGGTCTAGAGTCTAGACCAGCTAGGCAGCTAAGAGCAACTTTAGACTCTAGACCATAGATTCTCAGCGTGGGCGATAACGTTGAGAGTTTCAGGGGGGCGGTAAAAGACCCAGCGAAACTTATATATCCTATCTTACGACTATAAAACGTGTTTCTTTTTATATCCCATAACTCTAGGGGGTCATTGTACTCATCATTATGAACAACTTTTACTATGGGACCAAACCTGAAAGCGCGAGATAAAAATCAGCTGTTCCCTACATTTATGTTCGTATAACTCGTCAAAATGTAGGGAACACCAGATTTTTGTTTCGCGATTTAATTTATAATATTACACGTTTAAATATAATCGTGACAATAGCTGTTCCAGATTCGCGATAGACGATGTCTAATAAAATGGAGGGTCTATAAAAAAAAATCTCAACGTTGGCGGTGGGAAAAATGAGGTTGAGAACCTATGCTACACCATCATGGCAGGAAGGAGCAAGTTTTTTTTTTAATTGTCATAAAAGAGGATTGCTACAATGGGCAACGGGAAATTTCAGAAGAAAACCGGTTTTAATGTTGATTGTTTATGTATGACAACCGATGATGGACAGCACACTAAGGCGCCTACGTTGTAATGGCATTTGCAGAAGTAAATTGTTTATAAATATACTAGCGACACGCCCCTGCTCCGCACGGTTTTTACGGTGCTAGTTTATATTATGTACACATACATCTGTATTGAAACTTACCGGTGCATATGAACTGCCAACATAACTGGACCTCTGCTGATGTACTTCATGACGGCGTTGTAGTGTCTGTTGAACCTGGCCAGGTACTTCTCATCGCCGAGTAGAATGTAGGCCTTGAGGCAGTATTCGTAGTAGGAGTCGATGCCAGCGCCGACGCCGGCGTCCTTGCGTACCCAGTCGCCCGAATGAATGTTGATAACTGTGCCCATCAGATCCGACGTCCTGTGATCAATGTTTTTTTGTTTGTCTTTATTAGTTTCAAGAGGTACAATTTTAATTACTTAAGTGACGCAATATGTCTGTTTAAAAATTGCTCCTGTTATATTAATGTGGCCTATAAATATTAGCCCCAAAAGAGAACCATGTATGAGTTGAAGCAGACTGGCTTCTGGATAAGTACATAAATATACACATTTAGCGTCAAAAGAGTTTTCTATTTCTTTCAATCGTTTGAAGTTGACAGAGATAGAATGATGTTTAAAAGGATGTGGCCAACCCGACTATAGATGCTTGACCCACTTATGAAATATCATATACTCAAAAAGTAATGACCTCATGTGAAAGCGATTGCTCTCTAACCCTAGTTTAGTGCTAATCCTGATTAATAATTTGCGAACAAAATAGGCCTAAGGGCCATATTGAACGTCACAACCTTTATATCACTTGACGGCCTCATTACACTTACCTATGTCTAATCTTCCAGAGCCTATCCATAGCCTTGTGTGCCTTTTGTTCATAGACGGGGTGGCCAGTGAGGCGGGACAGTGCTGCCATCTCGAGGATCATAGTGCCGGCGCACGCCGTGCACGTCTCGCGAGACTCTGACATACCCCGCATGCCGTGACGCAGGTTTATCTGTACAACGTTAAAAATATTTGTAGTACAGGTACATCTCTGCTTAACCTTCCAGGGAATACAGGAGTGATGTAATTGTTGAATACTTATTCGTATTATACATGATAAGCTGATTATGGACCTATCGAACTGTCATAAAGTCGGGTCTTTCAAATGTAAATCAAATCAAATCTCTTTATTGCATTCATGTGTTCATGTGTACGGAGCTATATAGGTAAAAATAATAGCTGGTGTGATAATTGAGCATAAGCATTGTGGTTTAGGCGGGTGATGACCGCTTTGCTCTATTTATGATAGGTTCGGTTTTTGCCCTAAAGTCCCATCGCAAAATGTCAAATCGAGGGGATTTGAGATTTAAATAACTCAAGAACTACTGACTTACTATTAGTAGTGAACTTACCCTTCCGTGGGGTATTCCAGTTGAAGTATTGAATGCAGGCAGTAACCTCTTGCCCAGGTTTTCTGCCATTGTGAGCAGTTCTCCATTATACCACTGCAAGGCTGGTACGTCGTTCTTCAGGTTTGTAGCCAACACATGTGCTGATAGCAGACCCCTGAAACAATGCACAAATAATAAAGACTTTGAAGCTGACATAATCATTGCATTACAACAAGCCGTTAGCTTAGAACATAACAACTTAATTATAAATTTGAAGAAAACAAAAATTATGAACTTTTGTAGCTAATTCGGAATTAAATGTAAGCTTTACTAATGAAAAAGTTGAAAGAGTTGCAAATACAAAGTGTTTAGGGTTAACAAACGACAATTAATTTAATTGGAAACAACATACTTCAATTTTTTTTTTTTTAATAGTAACTTTGCTTTTGCTTTGTATAAACTAAAGAAAGTAGTCAATCAAGCAGCGGCAGTCACTGCATACTATGGATATGTCGATTCTATACTGCGCTAAGGAGTCATGTTTTGGGGAAACTCCTGCAATAAGGACATGGTTTTCAAATCGCAAAAAAGATGCATTAGAGCTATTACCGGTATAAAAATAACTGATAGGTGCAAACCTTATTTTGTATTGTTAAAAATAATGACTTTACCTTGCTTGTACATAGTTGAGACTGCTTTATTTGTTAAAAAGAAGGTGCATCTATTCAGAAAAGCATCTGAACATCGCTATAAAATGATTAGACAAGAATATAGAATTGAATTATGCGTTCGACCATCAAAGATCGCCTTGATGCACAAAAGCATACTTTGCATGCCCCCAAAATTATTTAATAAATTACCTAACAACGTACGACAAAGAAATTTTGGTCATGACTAAGTATCGGAAAGTAGATTTTTGCGCATGGCTGCGATGCAGCCTAACTGACTTAATGGATTTAAGGACTTAAATATTATTCAATTTAAAAGCAAATTAAGACAAATCTATTATTGGGAAAATGTTTATTATACTCTTGACGAATTCCTTAATGATAAATTGTAAGTTATTTGACATTGATATTTATTTAATTTTGACATTATATTATTATATTTATTTCCATTCTTTGTGTTATGTTGTGTTTTGTTGTAATAATTTTATTTTAATATGTTGATTGGTCTTTTTTATAATAATTACTAATTGTGTGAAAGTGAAAGAGTGTACCTTTAAGGTAGATTTTTGAGGAACTAACTATTTATTATTAAGATCTCATGTAAAATGTACCAAAAATCACACCAATTTGAATTTGAATGTCCTGACCGTTTAGGTCGTACAGCAATCGCGAAAAGTATGCATGAACGAGATCTATAACGATTAATTTCAATAAGTATTCAATAATATTTTGTTCTGTGTGCATTATTTATCCATATTTACCAGATAAGGGTCATAAACAGATCAGTGGGGCTAGAATATACAAGGTAGTTTTAGCATAAGCATCGGATATTATGCAAATTCATCAATAGTGCTTAAGTGACAACGCATTTCAGCTATTTATTCAATGCTGCATAGCGTATTAGCAACTTGTATCTGCATCTGCCGTGTCTCTATTAAGTAAAATGCAACAAATTACTTTTATATGCATACATAAAAGCCTCTGTGCATAACACGACTTCTATAACACACATTTCCTGCGTTCGAATCAAATGTAACGAACTTAGATTACAATATCCGGCGCTTTGAACCAATTCAGTTTGTGGTGGGCAATTTAAATCTATCTTAAGGAGGAATTGCTAAAGGAAATGTTTACACGTTGTTTGTTATTTACGTATATGTTGTTATGTATCACCTACTTCTTAAAACAAATTGTTAATAACAATCCAATCTTATGTCAGTCGCTGAGAAAAGAATTAGGCTTGTTAGTTATGATATGAAAGCGAGCCAATTATGTTAAAGTATTTTGATGATAATTGGATCCCAAATCACAACTGACTAGGTCAACTTCTATCAAGATAATATATGAGATTGGTAAACTTCAACACCGTTTGACCGATCACCATGAAAGTTGGCATAAATATGTTATTTTTGCAAGAAGCTTTGTAAAGGTATTTATTTTCCGGGTGCACTAGTGGAAGGAAAACTATTGTAAAATTGGGTTGGTAAGTAATATGTGCTGTGGATTAATTATTGTCATTTCATGTATAATAAGGTTTATTTCAGCGGTTGTGGTTGAATAAAGCCATAATGATTCATACCAATATTTATAAGGTCATTGGTATTTACTTGTTTTGCGTAGTTATTTATGATATTATTTTACAATTAGGTATGCAGCTTTTTGTGCTATTTATTACGTAAAAAGCACCGTCCGGAAACCAGCAGGGCCTAGAACCAGAAATTAAATGTGAGCACTGGTCCCCGCGGTGGATTAGGGACGTCACATTCCCACTCACTCTACGCCAAGGCCAGAGGCCAGAGTTGGAAACTTACAGTCTTTTTAATTGTTTATGTTTTTGACCGTGACGGAATCTTACCCGAGCATGCGTATGTTGGTTTCGAAGACGGAGACCACAATGTCGTGATCGAAAGTGACATCTCTGATGACCAGCTTGATGGCGCGGCTGAACTCGGAGAAGTCTCCCAGAACCGCCAACGTGTCCAGGCTGTCCACTAAAGTTAGAGAGAAGCTGGAAACATAATACATCATTAGGACCAAATATCGCAGTATTAATATTTCCCAGCTCGGCGACGTTTTCGGATGCTTTGCAAACTATGTCGAAAATTACGCGTCGTAGATAATTGCAGTGTAAAATGCAAAGAAGGCGTTGTCCAACCGCCCTTCCAAACGCCTGGTACGTATTGTCGGTCATCTAATGAGATTTATTGTCTGTAAGGATCGTAGCAGATGGCGTTCTGTAGTTTCTGCCTACCCCCATGGGAAAAAGGCGCGAGCTTATGTATGTATGTTAATGAGATCGCAGGCATTACACGCCGAACTATCATCGCGTATTTCCGAAGATATTTCGTTACACTAGTATGTACATGTAGTAACTGGATTTTGCTGCCACATACCCACAATATATAGGTACGTACGTGGCTGCAAAATTACAGTTTCTTCTAGACAAGTCATCGGAAATAAGTGCGGTCGAGGTTTCTATCGATTCTTCGATTCCGCATTACTGATTCTAGAATGTAGGTCAAGCTGTTCAGAGTCTTTTATTTAATATACTTTCATTTTTGCACTCAACTTTGCAGTTTTGTTTCAAACTTGCCTTGGCTTAAATCATTAAAGGCTATATTTAAAATACCAGTCGTTTCTTTATTATAGGTACTTTAGGTAGGTAGGTTTGTTTATTATAGGTACCTACCTATAATAAATATGCTGAAGAACAAAATGTGCCGCGCAGTTTCTTATCATCATCTAAAGAATTCAATCCGTGCATAGCATAGCTACCCTTTCCTCTACACGCAGAATATTCGCGTTATATAACATTCAACGATAAAACATGTTAGTCTTTCAGCAATTAACAATATCAGAACACGTAACTATATAGAAAAGTATTTTTTCGTTACGTGTATGTTTCTCTTGCTATACCTGTGTAAACGGTACCTAAACAGCATTAAATTAAATAAGTCATAAATTGTAAAAAGAATGCCCGGAAGAGTGTCATTTCCATTAGGGGAGGGTGGGGCAAAATGAGGCTCGGGGCACAACGGGAATTTAGCTTCTGTGCGTGGCACACACGGGTATACAAGTCGACAGCGGCGCCATTCGTTCGTTGTTCAGTCCCCGCACGTGAGTCAGAGCAAGCGGAACGTGTCGGTGCGTGTTTTAGTGTCGTGGCTAACAAAAACAGTTTTTGAGTGTATTGTTATTTGTTTTCATATAATATTATCTGGTGTAGTGAGGTAAATACATGATCTGCATTAACTTTTATACCTTAAATCAATGGGAGTGGTATTAACCTGTTGAAATTCTAATTTGTTTTTGATAATTTCTATTGAGGTTAGAAATGGCCGATCAATTTAAAAAAAGTAATGTTTGGGGCAAAATGATCGGGGCATAATGGGACGGAATTCATTTGCAGTTAAACCTGAAAATATTATGGCAATTCCCAAAGAATTAAGAACTAAGGAAAGACAAAAGAGAAAACGTGGGAAAACGGCTATACTAACGGATTCCCCGTACAAAAATGACCTGACTAAGGAAAAGAATGCAAAGGAAAATAAGAAGAAGACCACACCAAAGAAGAATAATGACCAAAAAAATAACCAAACCAAATAATAAAAAAAAGGCTAAGAAACCTAAGCAAAAGGAAGCCACATTTACTAGTTCATCGGAAGAAGACGAAGATGACTGTGCTTGCATATATTGTGGTTAGGTACTTGTATTCGCAGTCAGACGAAGGTTGGGTTGCGTGTAGCTCTTGTGCGGGTTGGGCACACAATTCCTGCGCCGGAGTAGACGAAGATGATGACGAGGCACACATTTGTGCACAATGTTTGCCTGACTAAATTGTATCTTCATTTTGCCCCTTAGCGTTTCCTGTTTTGCCCCAACCATGGGGCAAAATGGGAAATTTGACACTTTGTGATTAGTTCCTCATAATTAAGAAAATTAGTTGATTAAGCCTTAAAGTACAAATTAAAATAATGAATAAGCATATAACTATTGTTTCTAAATGAAAAGTTTATTAAAAATATTGTTGATTTCGTATACATGATTTTTTTTAACTTAAGTATCCCATTTTACCCCACCTTCCCCTACTTTTCTTATCAGGAACTTGGAAATTTTCAATAATGTTCAACTTGTCAATTACTTTTGTAACTACTTTTCTTGAATTCGATTATTGAATATTATTGTCATGGGCTTAACGAAGCTGGCAGGTAAGGGTAGCTGCTTCCCCTGGACCCGGACTGCCCTCCTTGTCTCTCATACATTTAGCTGGTAAATTACGTTTGGTTGTTCCAAAAGTATCTGATGAAAATGTAAACAAATAAATCAGAGAACGTACCTGCATATGACATTTTGTAATGCTAATTACAAACTGAGTGCCCTGATTTGATTTTTTATGTCATCTTATAGATGTTTTCATTTGACAATTAAGCTTAATTTTAACCTAAACTTTCGTCGATGATTTTTCAATAACAATTTAACCATTGTTATTCAAGCAATAATTGTCGGAAAAGTAGTGAGACATTAATAGGGTTTGTTTACACTTACATCAGATGAATTTTAAATAGACCATAGGTACCTTTGACGTCCCCCGATTGATACACAATAATAAGCCATAGGTATATTAATTGCTGACGGGGGCTATATACTCCCAAGATGATGGTATAAATATTGCTTACTTTCCCAGTGCGTCATCCATGTCACCACGACTCGGTGTGATGCCTTTCCAGCGGCCCTTACAGCTGAGCGGCATCAGCTCATCAGCAGGATACGCATTCTCCATGTATGCATTATATGCATGATAAAACATTTTTCTAGCCTCCTCCCTGAAATAAATACTGTGATTTAATTATGCTCATCGGGACGGGTTACCTAATTTCCTCCAATATGATGACCATCCCGCCTCGTTACCCAAATCAGAAAATATCGTTCTCCTGCACTTATCCCATTGTGATCGGCGCAAAATGTCTTATTCCACACCACATACATCTCTATCAGCCGTCATCTCTGTACCCCTTCTTTCTAGTTATAAGTTATAACGTCAGGATTTTAAATATTTGCTCGCACAAATCGATTACATTACACACGCCTCTCCCCCGGCGGCAGTGCAACGTATTCTGAATGAGGAGCCAAACGAAGATGTGAACTTGAAGCTAAAGATGGAGAAGGACCAAAATAAGGGGCCAAAATGATTTGGTAACTTCCCCATTGTAACGTTTGTTTAAAATCCTTATGAATGCTTTTTTGAGAATCCAAATAAGTATTTCATTTTTAAGGAACCAGTTTTAAAAACCCTTTTGCCTGTAGTATGTTGATTGCTGTACCATATTAATTTGATGTTGGTAGCTATTATTACTATTTCTTCAATAACCTAGTAGAAAATAAAAAGCTTTAAGAGGAATATGATGACCACACCATGGCGGCACTATTGAAAAATGATATCCTACTTTACCAACTTTATTATAATAAAAACGTTTTATTTTAGTAAAAGACAAGGAATTGCTTGTTTACTTTTATTATGTCTGTTGTTATACCTAATTACATGTTTGATCAGCAGCTACAATATTGCGAAAGTAATTTTAATACATAAATAATGTAAACTTGCTGATCCCCGAGACTTCATACATCATACAGCCTTGATATAGGTACATTTTGTACCAAATGTGTTTTTCTCCCGAGAGATTGAATTTTTTTTACAAATTTTGCAGTTTATAGCTCAGTTATCAGGGTTATTTTACTGTATGTTGACCAAAATATGATCGCGACAGTAACGGATATGTTTTATGCGTTGGCACTGTGGCAGGCTACTCGGTGGTTCGCGAGCCTGGGGTTAAGCTGCCTTGTATTCAGACACATAGACCTTCCGGACAAAATGCTCTTAATGATGGTGAAAACCACATCAAAATCCTTGTAGTTCAAAGATCTAAGCAGTCAGACCGACAGACACGAAATGAGACTTTCTTTTAGAATATCATAAATTAGATAGAAGTTTATATCTAAACAATAATCCAGAAGTTCGCACCTATTCACGCAAGATTGTGGAGCTAAGCTCCACCTCCTATCCTACCCTCTGTGTTCCAAAACATGCAGTCAAGTGACCTCTGCGCTGCCACTGACGGCGCCGTGGAAGTGGCAAACTTTTGGGCCAACAAGATACAAAATTCAGTCGTGCCAGCGACATGATGAAGGCGCAAGATTTGTTATTATTGGATCAATCAAATGAAGCAAAATAATATTCTAACAATTAATTTTTTTATAAAAAAAATCTGTTTCTTATCAAAACAAATATAACCATGGTCATTATGTAGATAAAATCATGAAGTAGTTATGATATGAATACCACAATGTTTGTTATTGACAAAGTATAAGAAAGTGCCTGCTCATTCCAGTGTTATGTGATCGACTGGACAGCCACATTAATTTTATTATCTTAGTTGCAACTGAAGTAGGTATTCAAGTTTATTTTTTACAGCATTTGCTTTTGGAGGCTGCCTCATTGGTCTAGTAGTTGCAAGAGCTACTGCTGAGCATCATGTCGTGGGTTCCATTTCCAGGTCGGGGAAAGTGTTATTTGGTTTTTGCATCAGGAATTTCTCATTAACGGCCAAAAGTCTGGATTCGTGTCTGGCTGATGGCAATAGGCGAGCCTATTGCCATCAGCCAGATATCCCCATCCCCAGTTGCATGGTATTTAAACATAAGTTGTAGCGAAATGTCAATGTACTAAGGGTACATTTCTGCCTAACCCTTCAGAGGATTACAGGCGTGAGGTTATGTTATGTATCTGTTTTAGTACTACTTAAAAAGATCTTCTGCTTGTCTAGTTGAAGATCTTTGATTATTCGAAAATCCTCAAATACAGAAGCAGTATTAAGAGTAGGTCGTACTTTCTGCCCAGAATCAATAATTTAGAAAGCCATGACAAAGTAAACAAGGTTTTGTTTACGTCAATGTAATAAAGGTTAAGAGGTACAATGGGTATTAATTAAACAACAATCAATAGTTTGTTTTGCAATCCTTGACATATTTTCTTAGATGTCATGGGTAGTTAGAGCACTGAATAAATGGAAATAAAAAAGGACCATGTCAACATGTAGCGAACTAGCAACCTACATCAAATGCATTTATTTATCAATTTCGACATAACAACACACTTCCGTAGTCTCAGAGTAAGGAATGCAGATGTTTTGGTCTTAAAAGTAGGTATAGTGATGCTGCTGTTTGCAACTTTTTCAGTGTTTAATTCCAATAAAAACAAACAAACATCACCAATCAACATTCACTGCTTTTACATTATCTTTCACCAATCGAGATTACAAATTATCATCATACTCATCTTCCTACAACACATTTTCTTCTTCCACTCCCCCCTGCCAACCATCACACTATCAATCACTCCCTTCTCTTTCATATCATTCCTCTCACAATCCATCTATCTTTTCTTTGACCTTCCAGTCCCTCTCCATCCATTAAAATTTATATTCATCACTGTTTTAGTCAAATGCGTTTCCTTGCTTCTATCCTCATCACAATCATGATGGGATGAGGACTGGAGAGGATTTCCTTTCAACTGATTGTGATTATAAATTATCATCCTGATATCATATTTCACCGAGAAACATCTATAACCATTCCCAACAGTTTCTAACGAATTTGGTAAACATCCCCGTGCCCTCTGCTTTACATCCTACTGCATACAATGGAAAGGTCAAGCTCAATATCCAACTACTTACTTGATCAACCAAAATAATCATACTAATATTATAAATGTGAAAGTAAGTTTGCTTGTTTGTTTCTTACCTTTCCAGTGAACCAATCATCATGAATTTTTTATATAGGTATACATTGTCAGGGGTATAGAAAATTTAATAGGGTACCCTTCATCTAGAAAAAAAATACTGATCCAGAGAACATTAACTTTCGACAGTCATAATTATTGCTTTATGACGCTAGGGGCAACGTATAAAAAAAAAAAAAAAGATGGCGCTACAGGTGTTTCGAATCATGATTGAAATATTTATGACCTGACTCTGAGCAGTATTCTAACAAAAAGTACTAGGCTTGCATGATATCACGATAATATTCCAATCATTTAAATATATATTGTATACTTGGGGGAAAGGTATCACACTAATATTATAGAGGCGAAAGTTTGTGCGTGTGTGTCTGTTTGTCACTTCTTCACGCTCAAACGGCTGGACCAATTTGAATTTGATGAAAATACTTTTTATCCCGATATTCCCACATTCCATCGAAACATATGAGGGAAACTTAGGGCCAAACCGTGGCGCCCAGCTAGTGTTGTATAAAGGTACCTACATACTTCCTAGTTTATTGGGTTTTGAGTCTACCCTCCATCATATTGTTGTTCCTACCCTACTCTTATTATCCACTTGTATTTCTAGGCTACTTAGCAAATTGCGATATTTGGTGTTTTATTGAAGACATAATGACTGACGGCACGGTTGGCGCAGTGGTTAAGCGATTGACTGCTGCGCTGCGTGTCGCGGGTTCGATTCCCGCACGGGACAAATATTTGTATGACCTACATGTATTTGTTCCGAGTCTGGGTGTTTTTCTATCTATAATATGTATGTATTTACGAAAAAAAAAAAAAAATTGTATATAAGTAGTTTATCAGCCATCTTGTTACCATAACACAAGCATTAGGTTGCTTAGCTTGGGACAAATGGTGCTGTATGAAATGTCCAGGTCCATTATTATTATTTCCTTTATTTAAAATTAAACATATAAATTATATTTTTAAATATTTGAATATAAAAATTATAAAAACATTTAAAAATATAAAAAATAGTAGCCCACCGGTATCGGGAACAGGGTCCAAGCTACCGGCGGTCAGGGCTCCAGAGAGAGGAACCTCCTGACAATGCGAGCCGTGTCCAGAAGTACGCTTTCTGAATCAAGCCCTTGATCCAGCTGCCCAACGAGAGCCTCCTCAGGTGTTGGTCGAGGCTCTTGGCTATTAAGCCATTGGCTGTCACGACTATCGGCACAATGATCGCTGAGTCCACATCCCACATGTCGACAACCTCGCGAGCCAAGTCAAGATACTTGATTATTATTATTATTATTATAATAATTAGTATTATGCTTTTAATAGGATTTGGATATCATTTGGCACACAGATAGTTTATTATAATGTTCATATGTTTATTAGTTTATTTTTTATAACCTGGGATCCATGCAGGTGAATCTGCGAGTAAAAGCTTTATGTTCATAAGTTTATAAATTAGTAGCTACACTAAACCAGTTTCACTGGTATTTAATTAGCTGGCTGAAGCTATACTCAACTAGCTGTGCTCCAGGGTCATAGCGTTATGTTAAATAGCCTATAACAAGCCTATAGCAAAAGGAATATTTGAAATCCAACTGGTAGTTCTAAGAGATAAGCCCATTCAAACCAACAGAAACTCTTCAGCTTAATTATATTACTATATTATGTATTGTAATAGTAAACAATGCTCAATAGATCATTTTTCCCATGAGACAACAGTACTTTAATTTTTGGCTATGAAATGATGATCCTTTGAATCCGTCTGAAACAATTTTCGTGTTGTGATGCGGTTTTTGGCTATAGATTATTAAGTTATGAGGTTTTTTGTTGAAGATTTAGGTAATAGGTATTTAGGCTGGCGTCCCCAACTGCATGTCAAAGCACATATTGTATGTACGGTACACACCCTGTAGATATAAGTATAGATGTGTATAATGTGACCTAGATAACGGTGTTACTGTTAAAAAACTAGAATTCCTGTGGTTCAAATAGCAATCCACCAATAGATACGCATTCAATAGGTTAATATGACAAGTTGTGGACAAAGGTCCAAATATCAAGATAAATCTTGAGTGTGTAATGCAAACCTCTCCCTCAGTTTCCAATTGCCAATTGAAATTTAGTTTTTGTCAACTCTCATGCAAAATGATCTGATAGGCTATTGTCATTTGAGTCTACCATGTTTTATATGAAACTTCATAGATTGTAAGTTTATTTACAGAAAATTGATGTCAGGGTATCAGCATTTCAATTTCACAAAGAGGAGTAGCACAAACCCAAAGATAAAGCAGCCTGTAACTTTGCTTCATGTACAAATCCAATTAGTTTGTTGTTATTTGACAAATAGTGTGAAACAATGTTTTGTGTAAATTGTTGTGTGTTTCACTAACATTCAATGTGATGCCATCATTATCTGCATCTAATTTGCTGGCTGCATATTCTCAAGATCTTAAACCTTTCAAAACATCATAAACCTCAAATAATCTTTGATTACAACTGCTGATAAAGAAAATGTATAGCCCAATAGCACACTGCAATATTCAAAATATTATTCATATTGCTAATAATCGAGATTTGTTGTGAATCTTATAAGCACAACTTTCTACTCGTCCTCGATGATTGAAATAATATGATGTCTACAAAAGACAATGAAATGAAACTACATAATTACAGTTGTCAATCAGCTCATGTATGTTATTTTAGTAATTTACCTTAAACTCTGCCGTTCTGCCTTTGACATACGTGATGCAGCTTCTTCTTCCGTTTTTACACATATTATAGCTAAAATAAAGACTAATAAAACACGATATGCCATTATCACCATAATCACAATATTTTCAAATGACTAGTACTCTTACTTCTAAGTAAACTAAATAACAATCAGTATACGAGAAAAAGTAAAATTAAATTGTTCAGAAACCACTGTGACTGTAATTATTTTAGGGACTAAAACTTCTAAAAGGAGAAGTCTTATCAGTTTTTTTATGAGCTGTACCTACTACCTAAAAACTCCTAGCAGTATATAGTATATCACTCACACTCAGATGCACTCAGTACACCTACTATTCGTCCATGACAGTTGTCAATGTTGTCAAGTAAGTATTTGTAGGTGCGTGGATAAAGTGTGGTCCAGGGGGCTTACCATGAGCTCTTATAGCAGGGCAGAAGTTAAACTAAACTGTTTTTTTGTACTACGACGTCTTATTAGCAGGCCTGTTGCAGGCCTGCTACGTTGACGTTTACAAAAACTGTTCACCTTCTTTTTTGTATAGAATTTCATACCATGACCAGCAAATTGTCAGCAACAAAACGAATATTGAACGTCTGTAACGTCAAAATAAACCATCTTGAATAAGTTACTATTATACGAGCTTTTTCAACATTGTTTTGTAATGTAGTGCCCATACAACACTTTATTTTTATTGATTCTCTGTGTGACGAGTACGTAATATTTGTTTGGAGTGAATATCGAATAGAGAAAAGAAACCAACGGCGTCGCACTATGGAAATACATAAGCCTTTTGAAATGAATACAGGGAATTATTAATATTTTTCTTATTTTGATCTAGTACCTACTCAAAATCAATATCCTATGTTGCGCATACTGCACATCAATGCTCTAGGATTGAAAGGTAAATTTCTCTAGCTAAACCCCATAACCGATCGTTTTAAACCCTAAATAATCGTAATCAACGAGTGCCGGGAAAACTTTTCCACAATCGTATGATTCTCCTGAAATACGAAAAGATCACACATTCGATCACGTCGCATGAGGAATACGCTGGAGTTGGACCGACGACGTAACCCCAAGTACCGAAAAAAAGAGACCGCTTCATCGAAGGCGTCGCTATTAACCTCACTTATGATCATCTACATACCGCACTGATCAGAGCACTTCGACGCCACAGCGCTTTAACGATGAGCTAGAAGCTCCAAACATCACCATCGGGGACCTCAACCTTAAAATGACCGCACTCAACCAGACGAGACGAAGGGGTGGGAATACTGTGGGATAAGACCACGCACTTACCAAAGGAAATCACAACAGACGCAGAATGCGAGGAATATATACTACAACTAGAAAAGGCCATCACAGAAACCTTGGATACTCATGCGCCACTAAATAAAAACAACAGAAGAGACTAATGAATTGAACCTCACTACTCTGGGATATGCTGGATTGGGATCCATGGCACCTCCGTGCACAAGACTTATATGAGGACACGCTGCGCCGACAAAATGTTAGGTACCTACATAAGAACCAGGGAAATGAAACATCTTATAATCTATTATATAGGAAAATAAATACTTAACCCTTTTTAAATGAATAAAGGAAATTTGTAAATCAACCTTTTTTTTATTTTGTCCTAGTACCTTCTAAAAATAAAATAATAGTTATCACACATAGTAAATAAGTACCTAATGCTAAGTCCGCGCGGAACTAGTTGGCCGCGCCTTGCGGTGGGACGGCGGGGCCCCGCGCACTACGTACGTTGCATGCAACCCGCCGCCTCACCCCCGCTGTCCCTCCCGTCCCACCGCTCACATACCTAAAGGGCTTATTACACTATCCAATTTTAAGCAATGCTAACTAGGAAATCGGCAGATGTAATCGCAGTAAGAACAGCTCTAACTGAACTGTTCTGTTAGAGTGTTCCTATAGAATACCTTTGACCATTTGCATGCAGACTTAATCTGCTCCTTTGCCAGCAGAATGTAAAAGTAGTTTTTTTTTTGTTCAGCGATTAGGTATTAGGTCCTCCAAAAATGTTGGCAACTATTAATGAAACGCATGTTTATTTGTTCCCTAAGATGTCTAGATTACAATGGTATAAATTAAACTAACGGGAATACTGAGAAATACGATAGTTAAGTGAGTTGTTTGGCCTCGGTTTTATAATTAAGTAAAATAGTGGACTGTCTAATAAATAGTAGACGTAAACGTTCATGAAATCAAAAATCACATAATTAGCTGAATATTTTTATTACTATAAGTAGTATAGGATCAATTTCAACGTCAGACGACTTAGAAGTAAATACATAGTATTTCATTTCAAATTATGCAGGTCGTTCCACTTCTCATCTTGATAACGTGTCCAAGATAACAACAATAATATGTGTGTGCACAACAGCCAACAATGTCTTCGTACATTACGTTAAAAACAATTAAAAATTATTAAACTATTTACACATCATCTTTCTGAAGTAAATGCTGTAGGTACCGTCTTGAATATTCCACAGGAAAACAGAAATATCAATTTTATGCAATTCGAAAGAAACGGACCTAATGTATTGAATGAAGTGTTGTTGTCACAGTAATTGTCACTTGTCTTTCCGACTGTGTCAGATAGTGCTGCGGTTTGATTTTATGTAACTCGATAATCATAATAAAATAAAAGCTTGAGTTAATTTTCTCTCAATGTGCCAGTTGATGTAGTCGCGATTAGATAAATATCACCAACATGACCAACAGCTTCTTTGTCTAATACATATATTTTTAAGTACCTACTATAGATCACAATAGTCTCAGTTTTACACAATCGCCTTATTCGTGATAGTGATATTGACCGACATAATACTATGATGAAAATACAGTTCTGTGGGTTAGTGCTGTCAGTTGATAACGTGTAGGTTGTTATAATCAGGATCTTGCTATGATGATTCTTTCCTTTAAGTTTTTTTGTGTGTGTTTCAAACGTAAGAAGCTGTTAGGTTCAATGGAATAAATTAGATTCAACTTGAATTGAATTTTCGAACTATGTAATCGAGACAATCGAGTGCCTGACCGTTAATAACTGAGTAACAACACTAGAGCCAAACTGACAAAAGACCAAAAACTACAATCCGTTTCAAGATGATTCTTACGCAACAGTAAGCAAACTTAAAAAATAGATTAAACACAGGAGGACCTGCTGCAACGTCAATAGTAAATTGTTTTACTTAATAAAAATAGATTTGGTTACCACCTCAAACTGTAATTAGGTATATACTTAATTAGTTTTTTTTTTAAATTTAATTCGTTAAAAACGCTTCAATATACGTATTATATTACAATAACCACCATGTCGGGAATGAGTACACTAACAATACATTTTCTTTTTATTTCGATTTCGTGATCCCCGGTTATGGTATAATTAAAAAAATGACCATTTAAAAAAGATAAATTGGTTACTTTTTTTAAGGTATAAGTAATACGATTAGCTTTACAATACAAGGGGGAGCAAAAATACTATTTTCTCTCTGCAGCCCTTTTCCACATTATCTTGCTATGTTCCCGTGCTTGGGTGGATTTGGTAGACATAACTGCAATTTCTCTATGATTATTTAAGAACTCCCGGCGAAGCAGTTGGGTCATACTAACACGACGACTTGTTCGTGTTTCACTAAAAATAAATTCACCACATTCATCAGTAATCTCTGAAGCGACATTCGTATTATAAATGCGTGAAGTACACCATTATGATATTTTCATGTAAACAAAGTTACGACATTGTGAAGAGGTATACAAACTTATACTTATTTTATTTGGCGCGCAAAAATATTTTTTTTTAAATTGTTGCCTGACTTAGCACACACGTTCAAAATCACGTTGAATCCTTCAAAGTTACAAAGTTGTTTTGAACGGGAAATTGAGCTTTGTAGTGCTTTTAGATAATGTATCAAGGTAACTTGTTATACATAATAATAGTTAAAAAATGTATATACCCTAGAAACTCATGTTTCTATTATTTTCAAAAAACCGGTAAAGGGAAAATAGAATTAGATTTAAGTTTTTGAACGATGCCTTTTAAAAAGACAATGGCATTACAGCAGGCCACAGACAAGCATTACCACTCAACTTCGGTGAACTTCGTTCAGTAGTCGTTCACTTTTATTACTCTCATAGTACGATTATTAGCAGAACTAAATTAGGCCTGCTTCTGAACTGAATGAAAATTGAACGTTTTCTTAAAAGGTCATAGTAAGCCCCCAGATCGACTGTTCATATTTTTAGCTTTTTGAGAAAACATTTCCTTAAAAGCATTTTTAGATTCTATTCTATTGAGCCCTCATTTAATTTCTGAGACCTTCATTTCGTTCATAAAACCTTACCAACATTTTAAATCAATATTCCTCGACACAGAAACATACACTATTGCAAACCTTTGCAAACCAAACTGATTATAGTAAAAAATATGTTTAAATTTTTCTACATAATCACAATAGTATTAATTATGGAACGCAATTTGTCTTTTCAGAAGACCACGTAATCATAGTGCAAATATCCAAAACATGTTAATCTTATTCTTAGATCAAACAATAGGTGGGTCGTCACGTCTGCTTACACCGGACTGACCGAACAGGAAATCAGGTATTGCTTTTTAGGCGCTTATTACACTATCCAATTTTAAGGAATGCTAACTAGGAAATCGGCAGATGTAATCGCAGTTAGAACTGTTCTTACTGCGATTACATCTGCCGATTTCCTAGTTAGCATTCCTTAAAATTGGATAGTTTAATAAGCGCTTTAATGGTTTTATCCAAAGAGATTTAATGTCTTTGGTTTTATCCATGTTTTATCTCGCCCAAAACCACCAACCGATAGGTAATAGTGTTCTGTGTAACCTTCAACTGGGCTCCAACCACGCTCCAACAAATGGAAACGAAGCAGTGTAAACTAGAGAAAAATTCAAATTTGCAGCAATATTCCGAATCTTTTTCTTGATGGACTGACTGAAGCTGGAAATATGTTTGGAGGGGATCCATTTGCGATACACGGATACAGCCATTCACTGTCTACCGCCTATGAAATTGCCATGAATTAGGAATGAAAACTTGATTAAAATTTTGCTACTTTATAAACATATTATTATATATAAAAAGATATGAATAATAATGTTTCGAAACTCGTATACACTTTGACTTAGATTTTGCAGGTGAGTACCTAGCTTATCGCCGCCGTCGTTAAATCGCTGCGTGTGTACCAAGCATTACAAAGATTACAAACGATTTTAAATTAATACTGTATAGGTAATAATAATTTTATAGTCTTTCATAACGCAACGATGGCCAAAATTGTGTGGCTTAAGATTCAGCTACACAATTCCTTGTATCGTGATATGTGGTGGGATAGTCAGGGTAGTCATAGTGCTCCATGCTTGCCCAGATAGGCGAGCGCGTGGTACCACCTTTAGAATACTTTCTTTCTGAATGTAGTTCTTCGCAATTTATGCAGAGTACGCCACTGGCGAAGTCACGTGATTGACTCGTCTCCGCCATATTGCATTTGTACGGTGGTGAGGGATCATTTACTAATGCCCAATTTGTAATTTTATAAATGCTTAAAATAATTAAGTACTCAGAACTGTTGGTGTCTGTTTATTCCTGAGTTTGTTTTATGTTTTAAGTTTGGTTTCAATTCATATAAAGTGTGTAGTGTACATATAATTATAAAAATTGTTCTGGGTTCCACCATTGAAATAACCAAGTAGTGACCGAGTACCAGAAAAGGTTCACCGACAGCGCATTGCAGACTGGACCAGGTAATGTAAAAAATAATTTTATTTGGAAACGCAGCATCTAGGCACCACAATTTAATGTTTTTGTTGATATTTTTAAGCTTTAATGAATACCGGCATCAGTTGTTTACTTCAAAACGTTACTAAGTGTAGAAAACTTTTCATAAATGAATGAGATGCACTTTTTATTTGTATCATTATCACAGATTTAAGATAATTGTGGTTATTCAATGGTATAGAATAACAATAAGGCATTTGGAGCGAAAGTTCGAGTGTACCTACGCTGACAACAAGATATCGTGTGTACATCAACAGTATTGTAGGTCTTGGAAAATACAACTGCTTTTCAGCCTTGCTGTGATTTGAAGATGTGTGACCTTTATAATCGTTGTGCATTATGTACACGTAGCTTTAGACAGCTATACCATGGAACGGCGCCATTTTGATTGCTAGCGCCTTGCCAGGGGGGGAGAAGGGCGGGTAGGAGGGGCGCCACTCACTACATAAAATGTGACGCTCAGACACTTGGTGTCTCTCTCTCATGATCATCTCAAAACTACTCCCCTATGTTGATTGGCACAACTTTTACATGATTATTCCCAATTGTTTATACTACCCCTAAAACAAAACAAACAACCTCATGTTGAATGTTGTTTTGATTTGACAGGTGTTTTCACATGGAATGTAGATTCATATCAACATGAATGGCAAAGTAAATGGAACTATGGAAAATCCTATTGATACTTCTGCCCCAAATCCACCTGACAGTTTGCAAAATGAAAAGGAAGCTGCCTCAGAAGGCTGTGAGAATCCAACTAATCTCAGTGAAAATAGCAATCACACTGAGGACAGTAATCACTTAGGCAGTGAAAGTAGTCCAGGAGACACGGCTCACAGTACTATAGAGGATTTGGAAAATGATACTAGTAATGGCAGTGACAGTCAAGAACATCGCATAGAATTGTCAACTGAAGACCCAGAGCTACCTGAAAATGAAAACAGCAACATAATATTTTTGGAAAATAACTGTGGCAACAGTAATGAATCATACCCAGAGTCTATGACCGGTTGCCAGGTTAAATCTGATGCTAATGATGAAACACTGCACAAGATCATGGTTGAAAAGAATCAAGAAGCAGAAAAAGCAAGGGCACTTGGTAAAGGTACCACTACCATTACCCGCATCACTGAAATCACCCAGGAAGAGGTATGTATTGATAGTTTTTCAAATAAAATCAATTTTTCATTGATATTTTCAATCAAAAGTTCATTTATTACAATTTCTTTATGTAGAATTTTGTAAATTTACTGTAATATATTGTCAAAAAATTCCATAGTTCAATATATTAAACCAAAGTCTAGCCCACTTCTGGAAACTGCGTATTTGCAAATCTGTTATCTGATTATTGAAGGAGAAGAAACATGTTTAGGTTAATTAAGAGAGTCTTTTGTCCAGCTGTTTTAGGTAATGAAGACACACTTTAACTATGAAATTAGAAACTATGAAAAAGGCTGAACATGCCTTGTCAAATCTGGATGTACCTAGGCACACTTCTTTTCCCTTCAGGGAATGCTATGCTATTATTACTAAGTAGAGACATGCTAATTTTAAGTTAAACACAGTCTGTTTTAAGAGGAATTTTAAGTAACAACACTACAGGGTGGCAGGGATATTGATGCATAACCTTTTACCATAGCTACAGTACATGATTCTGAACCCCCCCAATAACAAAGTTAGGAAGGGTATACATTCGTATTTCCTTATCAAGTTATCTTTTCGACTATAAAAGTCACTAGAATCAGATAAGTTGTCCTCAAGTTATAAATACATGAACAGAGAATAACATCATAGATGTAAGCATGAATAAGTTTTCTTCAATGGTCTGCTCATTTTCAAACGAATTCTCCAAACCTGATACCAAGCAAAAAGCAAGGAGTATCCTAAGGCGCCTTCAAATTAGCCGCAAACAATCTCGCGGCAGCAGCGCAGTTGCAGTTCTGAAGTCGCGAGTTTCTACTCGCTGGCGATTTTAAAACGTCCACACACAGATTTCGTCAGCAGATGTGGAATTCGCCAGCGACTTAAGTTGCTGCGTGTGTACCTAGCATAAGTTGTACCTGCGCAATTAGTGTTCCATAACATATTACATTTTTGTAGGTACTGGTAGTGCTTGGTACTGAACTTAACATGAACAATTAATTTTGGAACAATCGTCATTCTACAATTATTGGTTTCAATAATTTGGTAGTACTTTTACCTTAGTACAAAGTACTTTTACCGCGATTATACTGGGAGCCGACCCCAATATAGTTGGGAAAAAGCTAGGCAGATGATGATAACTCTTGAGCGCGAATTCCGGTAAAGTCATTAGGATACCTGTATTACAGTATTTTTGTTGAATTATTTAAATAGTAATTACTGTAATAGTGATTGGTTAGTGTATTAAATCGATTTATATTAAGTGTAAAATAAATGTACATTAGTGTAAAGTCTACATGAATACAATCAGTATTACCATATTTTTTACGAAGTGTCAGCTGGATCCTGTCGTATTTTCAGTGATTTAATAATACGACTTTAATTGGCCGTCCTATTAGGGTGCATTTCCATTGGCGGTGGAAAGTGAGCAGGAGCTCCTTATCCGCCCGCCCGGAGGGTGCAAAACGATCTCTGGCCGCCATACGGTGTGGCCTGCAGGTGTGCAGGTGCGGCGAGCCGTGTTCCGCGCGCCTCTCAATAGTAAACTGTTGACGTAGAGTGACGGGCACCCCGGGCAAAGGTAGTTAATGAACACTGTGTGGTTTAATCAGTAAGAGTCTGTCAAACCTCCCCAAAGGGGAAGGACATCATGAAGATTTCCACACACAAAACATATAAAAAGGTTGCGGCTCCACTGTGTCGGAAACGAGACGAGCGGAGTGGTGCGAAGACGTGCAGAAATCGACCAATCACGTTGGTTGAAGTGCGTATCGCGTCTCTTGTCTCGTCTGTGATTGATCAATTCCTGCATGTCTCCGCTCTGCTCGTCGCCGCCTGTTAAAGTTGTATTATTAATAGACTGGTAAAATATTGATCTCAATAAATTGCGCAAAATTCAAAACTTGCGTAAATTTCGAGATACCCTTTATAATTGATTTCATGCTACTTACGTACGTACTAATGTCGTCTCCTTAAATTGACGTTTTAGAATTCATGAAGATCACAGGTTCTCATACCTATTGCGCACAACTTCATCAGTAACTTTTTTCAAGAATCAGTAATCCCCCCCCCCCCCCCCATTATTAACGAAGCAGACTATTATTGCTAATTATTTCTTTGATGTAGACGTTTATTAGGATCCTAATAATAGCGAAGAAAGCATCAACAAATCATAATTAAACGCAATAATAATAATATCGCCTTAACGATCCTTAATTTTTTCTGACCCTACCCCTCTGAATGCCTCCAGTGCAGCGCCCTCAAAGAGGTGTAATTATCGCCGTAATGTAATGAGTAGAATAGGTAAAACGAAAAGTGCTAAATACATGTTGTTTAAATATCTGTAACAGTAAGAGAATACGCTTTGCCTCAAACTTATCTTGCAATCATTAGGACTCGTAAATTAATAAATGTGATTCTTACATTAGTAATTTTTTCAGAATTCTGAGATTGATTCAGATATTGAATCTTCAGATGACGATATTTTCGAAGGTGAACTGAGGGGAGTAGATACATTAAGTATCAATTCAGACAGTGATCCAGAAGAAGGGGATGACCAATCTCAAGAAGGAATCATAAAAATAAAAGATAGTAATATAATAATATTAGAAAATGAAGATGGGTCTCTCAGTCATAATGGAAATTCCCATGATTCTCCAAGTCCAGAAGTTCAAGAAATTGTAAGTGATAATGATGACTGTGTAGTGGCCGAAGAAAATGAAAAAGCTAATAGTGATAACAAAGTACAATTGCGCCGCAGCAGTAGAGCAATAAAGCGCAAAAGATATAACGATGATATGGAAAATGGTGGTCGTGAATCCGATATAGAAGTGGCATCAGTTGCATTTCAACGTAAAAATAAGCCGATTGTTATTAACGACACTAAAGCTTTAGTTGAAATGGCAGCTAGGCAGATGAAATCCAATCAGAACCATACCCAGAAAAAGGAGCCAACGGTTGTTATCATAAACACCAATAAACTGTCTTCTGAAAAATCTGCAGTTTCAAACAAACCTGTTGGGCTGCCAATAAGCTCTAGTTTAAGTGCACAAAGTCTATATCAAAGCATTGTAGCTCGTGGGACAACGGTCACGCCAGTCAGCAGCAAGTCGAATGCGGCCACTCAGAGCTCGACACAAGCTGCCCAGCCTTCTATACTACCTTCATTAACAGATGATATGTTTGTAGTTGAAGCTCCTTCGTTTATAGTACCCTATGTTTACGAAAAACCCTCAGTTAAGCCCTTCAGGGAATTTGTTGACCTGCTGGGTAAAGAGCTGGATGAACAGAAAGCCAAAGAAGAAAAAGAGTTACAAGAAAAAGAAAAAAAAGAGAACGAAAAAAAAGAAAAGGAAAAGCAGGAGAAAAAAGAAAAAGGCGAAGATGTAGAATCTGAAGAGGAAGCGCAACCGGCACTGCCTGCGACCACGGGCGACGCGGAGCAGGGTGAACAAGTGGACGATAAGAAAAAGAAAAAAAAAGGTAAACTTTCCTATATTTCACTTCATGATAGCGTCGACAAGCGCATTGATCGAGGATTGCTTTCTCTTACTAACAGGTGAAGCAAGAAAGAGACGCATGATTTAACTAGAACCAACTAGTTACATGATACTCAATTTCAAGCCTTTTATAAGCTGGAAACAATGTTGCGCAAACATCGCGAAACATTTGAAGTTGCAAGATGTTGTTTTGTTTTTACAATGGAAACGGAAAATAATGAGCATGTTGCCAGCAACACTGGCAAGCAACGTTTGTTTCCCGTATCACAGCAATATATTGCTTAAATAATGTTTTGCAACTTTGTTTCCAGTATATTATTCCTATAAAAAATACTCCCATTTTTTTTCTTTCATTCTTGTTTTATTTAGGGCTGATTTTTCAATCGTCAGATAACTTTTATTTGTAGAATAAAATTGATTTTTCAGTTTTTTATGTTGAAGAACTGTCAAAAATTCAAAATTATTCCTCTGATAAAAATTATTTGGTGTTGGAAAAATCAGCCCTTAGAAGTTGGATATTTACAGAAATATTTTTCATAATATTAAAATTTAGTTTAGTCTAACACGAAAGTAATAGGTTTCAGCTCAGTACTGCCACTGATTACTGCAAATTCAAATGATACTAGTAAATGCGGATGATGCGCTTGTAGCCATATTGTTTTATTTTATTATAATATTCATAACTATTTTAGAGAAAAAAAAACGTGGCGCTGAAGAAGACGATGTGTCTTGGGATGGTTCAACCAGTACAGATTCAGAGGATGAAATCCTAATGAGTGATGAAGAAAATAAGACTATTATTATTAAAGATAAAGTTGACTCTATGGAAGAGATAAAAGATGTTACAGCCTTAACTGCAGATAAGGTGGTGTCTACAACCAAATCGGATAATTATTTTGACTGTTCCCTTGGAAAGTTTTTTATTAATATTGGTCTAAGTCTTGTGCAGGAATATGTACAAAGTGATTTATTAAAACAACAGACCCGAAAATTAAATAGAGAAAAGAAATCGGGAACTAGTACGAAAAGTACTGAAACTTCTATTGCTTCGCTCATAAAAAATATTGAATTCAGCAAAGAAAATAATGCACCATATTCGTTTCCTCAGAAGAAATGCGAATTTTGTAGTTTTAAGACAGAATCTAATTTGGCAATGGCTCATCACTTGGAGACGCCACATATGAAGAATAATGTTTATAAATGTAATTTTTGTGCGTTTGAAATACGAAGTCCTCATGATATATTATACCACATGGAAGCTGAGCATAATATCAGAGGCAAGTTAGAGCGAGCCCCTGCGTATCACCAGTGCGCCAACTGTCTCTTCGAGGACAACGGCAAGGGTAAATTGGCACGCCACCTCATACCTTGTGCCAAGAAATTCAAACCTGAAACAAATTTGGCTCCAGCACTTGAATGGGAGCCTCCTGCTAAAATACCAAAGGTAAATGAATGAAAAATTATTGTTATAATGTTTTCAGTAAAAAATGTTTACACTCGAAATAACGAATATATTTTCATTTTCAGATAACTAGATCCCGCAATAATATGATGGGTTCTTACCAAAACACATTCAGTAGAAGTAGTATTGTCAGTACCAGTCAGGGTCGGCAGTCTACGAGCGTGTCAAGCATAATGCCGGGTGCCAGTTCCTCATACCGGCCGCGGGGCCGCAACACCATGTCCGTGCCGGCGCGTGCCATGCCTGTCCACGGTGTGCCGATCTTACGAGGTGGTGTCATGGTCAGACACAATGCACCCGTCCTCTTGTCCTCGAACTATCCAGTTGCAGTGAGTACAACCCTTTGTGTTAAAAAGTCGAAATTTTATGGAAGGATAATAATACTACAACTTTGGCAATTTTCCAATAAATTAAATAATTTTTTTGACTTTCCTTTAAAAATAATCGTTTTACTCTTGATTTTAGAATAACGCAAAGCCAAAATCGGTGCATCAACCATCGATTTCTATTACGCCGTTGCCTCGGCAACCACCGCCTGTGCAGCTGCCGCCACCAGCGGCCAACTCGAAGAGTGCGTTCGTCATCTGTGAGATTTGTGACGGTTATATAAAAGACCTCGAACAATTACGGAATCACATGCAGTGGATACACAAAGTGAAGATACATCCTAAGATGATCTACAACAGGCCTCCGCTTAACTGCCAAAAATGCCAATTTAGGTAAATAGTACATCTAATTTTAGTGCTTATTTGCAAAACTCGTGATTCTTCAATTTTGATGTTTTTTGTCCGACAAAACTCTGATTCGACGTATGAATAACAAGATCCATATTTTAATGGCACTGTTTCTTGGTCTATTATAGGTTTTTCACCGATCAAGGTCTTGAGCGACATCTGCTGGGTACACACGGCCTCGTCACCAGCTCAATGCAAGAGGCCGCCAACAAGGGCAAGGACGCCGGCAGGTGTCCCGTATGTGGCAGGGTAAGTCATTATTTAGTATCCACAAGTTTGCATGTATTTCTAATAAAGTATATAATCACGAAACGGTGTGCTCTACTTGAAGACGCTGCGTATAGATTGGCGTCGACTGGTTTGTTTACTTGTGATATCCGATAGCACTGCGTCACTGACCGTCCGCGCCAACGACCATATTATGGTCGTTGGTCCGCGCGCACCGATTTACGAACAACATTTTTTTGCGTGACGTGCATTAATAGAGCCTTTGCGGGCCAATTGCGGGTGGATGCGTACTTTAAATAGTCCATTCTACTTGTTATATTGCACTTTGTGTAACATTCTTTCTTAATAAATACAATCTTGACATCTAGTAACATGAAATTTATATAAATTACAGGTATACCAATGGAAGCTACTGAACCACGTGGCAAGGGACCATAACCTTACGCTGAAGCCAGCTCATCTTTCGTACAAATGCACCGTGTGCACTGCGACCTTCGGAATGTATAAACAGTTTGAGAACCACGTTTACTCGGCCCACAGTGTGGTTGCCAAGCGAGTCATGGACAAGAGCAAGAGTGCGGCGCCCGCTAAGGCTACTAGTGATTCTCTTCTCAAGCCATTGAAAATTAACGATGAGATTACAATAATACCACAGCCAGTGAAAGCGGCGTCCGCTTCGGCTGAAGAGGACGAATAAGGTAATATTGTAGTATTTTTTTTTTATTGAAGCTAGCTAAATAATTTCTGCAGATCTTAACTTTTTTTTGTTGCTTTACTGTTTTCTTTTTCTATAAATGCATTAGACTTTTCCTATAAGTTATTCTGATTCTTGGAGTATATATAGACATACACATAGATTCTCTATTGTGCACCATGAAGCATTACAAATATTAACTATTGACTGGAGGTTCTCAAGTAGCTCCGCCCATACAAAAAAACACCCGTACAAAGATGATTCAAATTCAGATTTTCCTTGAAGAGCTGCTACTGCATTATCATATTAATATTTAGCGAATTTATGTGGTTGTTTCAATCGATCGAGCGAGCTTAAAATAACCGCTGTAGCGCGCAGTGCGAGTGAAAGTACTTACTGGAAACTATTAGTCGCAGGCCCTACGTTTCCCACAGCTTATAGCTGTGATAAATATTTTATGCTTTGCCGAAGGTCTTATTATAGAATGCGAATTGATTTTCTTAAATATTTTCCGTATTAACTTTATGAAAAAAGCATTCATGCTGTTAAAAAGTCCTAATCTGCTCAATAGCTTGCGTCAACATATTGCGATTTTATTTTACTGAAAATATAATATAATTTTGTACATAATAAAAAGGTCTAACTATAATTTTTGAATTACTTTGCTTTGCCCTCAACTGCTCGCTAGCTTACTGAGCTGTGAGACCGAATTAAAGTTAATTAACGTAGGATAGAGTCAATTATCGCGTGCGTTGGCCTCGCGAGGAGAGCTATCGAAGTGATATTTCTCTGATGATATATGTTTAGAAGACAAAGTTCGATAGTATACGCTATGCAATTTTAACGGAACCAAAGTGCTAACATTCACCAGCGCCCTGCATACGAACTGGATGTTGAATTTAATTAAATATCATATTAAAACAATACAAGGTCAACATCTAATTATCAAGTAATTGATGTGCGTGATTGAGAGATCCTGAAGGTAGTTATCCGAATTTGGAGACCACGTACTAGCGAAATGTAGATTTTCGCCAATACTTAGAGTCTAAGCTGAATATATTAGCTAACCCTGTCCTGCTCAGATTAGAGCTGACCTGAAGCATTTTCAAATTGCATATCATGAATCTCCAGCTTTCGGCGATATTTTTATAATAGTGGGTCTCTTGCTGGTCAAAAAAATCTGAGTGCGACTGTTTATTTTAACTGCGTTTTTAGAGAGTGACTCATTATTATGATTACGTTTCATTATTATTTACACGTAATGTACATACCATTATCCTCATGACTGTAAAATCTATATGTATCGTTGTGGTAGAAACCTACAAGTAACTCACTTACAGTGCCCGGGTGTAAATACGACACGATCGAGTTTTACAAAGAGCCTGTCACACAGCTATGATTAACAGAGACAATCTCTCTCTTCAAAAATCGATCTTCCATATTTACGGTTGGTTACTTTTAGCTGCTGCTAGCGTGCCTAAACGGAGCATATTTCTTTTTGCGAAATTTTCTATGTCATTTATGACGATCTATTTAATTATTTTTTCCTATTGTGTTTCAAAATAAATAATTATTATATCTTGATAGAAAATTATATGTGCTCAAGCAACATGTAACTACATGACTATTGACACTTGTTACAGAGAGATGGCGACGGAGCTCGCCACATCTTCGGGCTGCAAGCTTGCCGTCGCCGTCGTGCACAAGGTCACGGGGGTAGGGTCATCACCAGGCGTGGTGGACCTTCACTTTACACTCCACTGTTAGTGTACATTCCAACGCCCTAGTTTGGTTATACGCGACATAGTATTAGGCGTATACATATTTCTAACACAATGAGAGAACTATAAGTATTGAGCAATTCTCGTAGCTGCCCCTTGTTGTTACGGCGATGTAGGTATTTAGAGGTCTAAAGGAGTATCATACACTGCCTAGGCTTTAAAAGCCAGTGATATATTGTTTATATCATAATTCGATACCGAAGTAGATTTCAGTTTTGGTTTATAAACAAGCAATGATGCACGGCGGTCATTTTTAATGTTACATGTTGTAAATTTGGTAACAAGTAACATAATGTGTAAAATAATATGTAAATTGGAATGTACACTGATCACGTGGAGTAACAAACTCACGTAAATGCTAAACATACCTCAGCGAATCTTAGATGTATTGTAATTTGTTATGTAAGATATTATAATGTCATGTTCCGTGAGGGGAGGCCCGGTTCCCATGAAGAGATATCCGACGCGCGTTAACATGCGCTCCATAGGGTATACGGATATTATCTAGTTTTCAACGCGTAAGCTATCGCGCGGACATGTGAAAGGTTTTATGGCATATAAGGATCTCTAGACGTCAGATTTTTTGTCATGGGATCTGGGTCTTCCGTAGTGAAATAAAAGAATGTATGAAGGTTGTGTTATTGCGTTGGTATATTGATTGAGTCCGTCTTTTATAATATTATTTTACGAAAAGACCTTATTTATTGGCACTAGTAACACAACATGGTGTTCGATATTTGTACCATGGTCAAGCTAATAGCAATTCACAGTTTGAGCATTCGATGAATATTTGTTTGTAGTCAAAAGCGTTGTACATTTCGAAGCACAGCTAAATTCATAATTGGTAACAAGTGTTAAGTAAACTGTATGATCTACATACTATGTAAGTAGGTTATGCCAAATCTGGTTGAGTGTATGTATGACCATAAGGTATTTTATGTAACCGGATTGTGCGCTAAGTTTAATGGCTTATATTAGGGGTCGAGAAACTGGGTTCGAATAAATATTTACAAATTAGCCTGGGCAGTGAAAATATAATTAAAAAGGAATAATATTGGAAAAGTCTGTTATAGGCCTGATAGACTCACATGCTATCATGTAAGTCAATCAGGCTCGATTTTTACTGCATGATATAAACTGGTGCAGGCTATTGCCCGACGTCCACTAGTAAGTTTGATTGCGCAAGTTTATGTCTGCGACGAACTCTGCCCTATGTTTGTAACATTACTGGATCACAAGTCTACAAGATACAATTTTTTTTTATCCAATAGGTTATTTAGAAAGACCGGCCGATTCTATTTGTGTTCGGTCGTATATTTATGGCCATTGCGTGTTGCTATAATTACCAACAGGCAGCTGAGGTCTCAGGAAATTCGATGTATATGGTAAATCAATTTCAATATTGATAATTATTAGCTATTTATTCTATTGCTTGCGGAAGTTAACTTCTGTAAAGTTTTTTTTTTTTGCTATTAAAATATAAAATTTGCTAAACCACTTTCATAATAATTAATCTCTGTTAATAAACTTTGCTAAACCATCAACTTTCATAATCAAAGTCACTAGTGGATGATAGGTTGCCGATTTATAATTGGGTTTCTGGCGCCAGATGGCAGCCTTGTAAAGTTAGGCAGGAGGTAGACCCAACCAAAATAAAAGTATGAATATTTAATTAATTAGAAGCCGAGGGGCCCAAATGACAACATACCAAGACCACAATCTAATAGATGTGGAACTAAAATAATCTGCAAGATAAGTTAAATATTATCTTATCAGAAGGCGCTGAAATAGGCCATTACACTTTTCCTTTTCTATTCGTCTGAAAAGCTGCCGATAAACGATTAAATGTTGCACCGGAAATAATTACTTTTTAAATATCTTTCGTAATAAATATTGTAGATATAGTAACTTTTTCGCTCGGTATTATTAACTTCTTAGTGATTCACGTTAGGCATGCATTGCGACCAAAACTATATGTTTCAGGGTAAAATATATATTAAATCGGATATCATAAGTAAAACACATAGAAGACGTTTCATATCACTTTGATGCGGAATAGTCGTAGGTATAAATGACTCAAACTAATACTTTGACACCGACTTGAATGTTGCGAAACGTTCGCTTGGGCCAAGTCTGAACGGGTGACGGAAGGTAACATGTGAGACACGTATTTATTAAATAGCATAGGAAGATTGTCTACGTTGCATTCATTAAATGAATATGCTGGAAACAGCATATCTGTGTTGTTGTTTATAGATATTATAATTATTGAAATATTTTATTTACATAAAACATTAATTCTTTATTTGTATAGCTTACTAAACGATCATACATTATACAGATATTATATTTACCAAGTATTAAGTTGGGTGCAATATATATATTTTGTAGAATGCCATCTAGGTAAGTCTTTTTTGCAAAACCGCTCGCTTCATGTGACGATGCGATGATACCTTAATTAAAAGAAGCCTATGATTGTCTTGCCACTGGTAGTTTGACGACGGTAAAAACTTTAGGTTGGTTTTCAAACAGCATTGGGATCTTATTTACGAAGTTGCAGTTTGTCAATACCCTTTATAGAGTTGAACAAAATAATAATACATATTGTACAAAATATATCAATAGTTATTTGTGATTTCAGTTTTACCTTTTAGAATTATTTTAGTGACTTTTCATGTGGACAGAAAATATTTCAATGCTGATTCACTCTCAAAGTTGCAAAAGTATTGTTAATTTTATTGTTTGTGAATGCAAAAAAATACGATTTCCACATCTTGCTAGTTTTAATCATAATTGCAAAGTACCTGCTTTTGTAAAATTGTAGCCAATTGATCTGATTGATTTGCATGATTGATTGACTTATATTACTACGTTGTAACACGTAATTATTGTAAAGAAGCAAGCTAGGTGTCGGACGATTTATTTAAACAAATTCGATACCTTGTAATTTTAAAGTTGACAACTGCATGTGCAGCTGCCGTGCAGTTCAAATGCAATCCGTCTGTATATAGTAACCGCATGTTATAGGGTCATTGGTTTAAAAAAAACTGAAATATTTTTAGTATTGCAACAATTGATGTCAATTGTATTATATCATTCGGCTTATGAATAAATAAATTTGAGTCCTGAGGCCATTAAGGTTTTAACTTTAATTTATTATTATTATTATGTAAAAGTCAACATGACTATGTAAGGATCCGTCCATATAAGCAATAGCTCCGCGAAGACGCCTGGTTTTAATAGGCAACGCAAGCATCTCGCCATGCGCTACGTATCGCGACCTGTAGGTACGCAGCTCGTGCGTAGTCGTGCTTGGTTTGACAAGCGCCAGAGACCCATGCTAACTGTTGGTAAGATGCTCTGCGCGCTATAACGATACGCATTGTAATAAATACTTGCGCTTATTCGGCACGCTCGCGGCGCATTCGCTTATGTGGATGCAGCCTATGGCCGTTTGTCCACCGCCTCGTCAACGGGACGTCAACGAGAACGAGATGACGGCGCTGAAATAGCGATACATATATTTACTATGGCAGCGCCGCCACCGTATGCCATCACCGTCGCCACCGCACGCCGTCACCGTCACGTAAATGTGTGCATCGTGCAATGTGTGCTACTTTGTCGCCGTCATCTCGTTCTCGTTGACGTCCCTTCGCGTGGCGGTGGACAAACAGCCTTAGGGTATATGTGAGCGGGGAAGTCATAGATATTACAAGTCCCAATTTCCATTATTTTTTTATTTACTGTGAGTAGCTGTGGTTTAAATATTGTCGTTTATCGAAGTGGGCGTTTAATACGTATATTTATGTCGCGCTGTGTCGTTTTATCATTTTTGACGTTTCATTTTAATAGCAATAGCTGCTGTGTTAATACATATAAGTTTAGACACATAGCGTTAATTAATATAAAATACGATGCCCAATTTTCTCTTTAATGGGCTTTCTTTGATGTGTGAATGAGTGCGTCGAAATACTACATGATCGTGTTTAGGATGGCACATTCCTAACGAATTAAGAATTCTTTCATTGTAGTGATACCGGAGGTGCGTGGTTAATATTTATTATTTAAACTTAGGTTGTTAAATTAGCTTTTAGTTAAATTGAGAGTAAAAAAATAACTTTTTTCTGCTATTGTGTACTTTTTTCGACAATTGTGTTTCAAACTTGAGTGATTGCGATTAGCAGAACCTGATTTATTTAGGTTTTGAAGATCATAATATATACCTAAACGAACACGATTCAAAAGTTTTGTATCATTTTGTTATCTTGTAAATAACAGGTATCATTAAGTATTTGTAATAAAGATACCTTACCATTATGGATGTTTTATTTTTAGTTAAGTTAGCTACTGAATTGCCCTTTCAGCTGCATCCGGTGAGACTGGAAGCCGACCCCATTTTTCTGCCTCATAAAAAAAAGTAATAAGGTACTTTTCGAGCAGGTATAGTATAAAAGTCATTATTACAATTTTAAGTTTACAGTTTTAGTAGTATTTTACATTTTATGCAATTTGAACTCTACCCTAGCCGCTCACCGCTCCATTGTGTATACGGTGACTGGCCTATTTGTGACTACTGAAGAATAGGCCATCTCTAAATTGTGGATGTAGTAAAAAAATATGGCTATCGGTATACTTTAACAGCTTTTTTTTAACAAAAAATAAAACTAAACTGCCTAAAAACAAAAAGCAAAACTTATCGAAACAGAAAATCCATACTCTATATTTAAAAGAAAACAACAATAAGTGAAGACTTTCATGAGCTAGAAAAAAGAATTGAAAGGAAAATCATTAGACAAAAAACAACTTGTGGTGATGCGCAACTAAGTCGCCATTCTGTGCAATCGATTGTTAGATAGCCAGATTTTCGTTGAAGACTTCAACAGCGGGCACGGCCGCGACTTCTACTGATAGTTTCAAGTGTAGGTGTAATGTTACTGGCTCAAGTCCTGTTTATCTGGTTAAAATTATCCAAATAAGCCTTGTTTTTTATATCTTATCAGCCAGGAATACTTTAACTATCTTGTTTTCATTTTTCTTGGCGCTTAGAAAATAAAATGAACTTTTAAAGGTTTCTTTTTCATGCAGCTTTTAATAACATTTAAATACTTTTCAGCAGTACCTACTTAAAAATTCTATCATGATATTTGAGTTAAAATTCGATTTTGGAAAAAATTGCATCGTTTGTGTGTTTAGCTCAGTTATTTTTATGATGGATTGTTATCGGTGTTTTACTCAATCACTAATAATACTTAAAACAAAAAAGAAATAATCCATGTCACATGAATTGTTTTTGGTTTTATTAAATCTTTAAAGAATAACCATCATGCAAGTAGTTCGGATCGTTTTAGTAATAGTAGGTACCTATATGATTTGGGTTATTTTCTCAATATCGATCTAAGTAGTTTAGGAGAGATGTAAATTTAAAAAAAACCGGCCACGGACGCGCGTGTCGTACCACATACAGTGAATAGTTGGAATGAATTTATCCCAAGAACATACATCGTAGTTGAAAATCATGTTCTCCCATACATTGCAACTGCAAATGTAAATTGGTCGACTATCACTCCTAAACTTGTAAAGCCTACGGCCTACTTAGCTGTGACAGTTTTCTTTTAACTTAGTTATAATTATAATTATACCAATACCGTGATTTTTTCACATGTCCAAAAACAACCATTTAACTGACATTACACGCCAAATTACAGCTTTCTATTACTAAGAGTCTCTGGGCTAAGCTGCGGACGGACGGACAGACGGACATGGCGAAACTATGAGGGTTCCTTGTTGACTACCGAACCCAAAAAAGACAGTGGATACATGTGGCTTGGCAACGTATGTAGAGAATATCATGATGCGTTTGAATTTTACTTGGATTGTATTAGTGGTATTATAGTTTTAACTACAAAGACTGTTTTGGTATACCTAGGTACACAATTCATTTTCGGCCATATATTGTACAAAAAGGTTGGATCTTTTTTCTTTTTTTGAAATGCAGATGGAAATAAGTTAAAAAGTTTCGCTACGACCGTTGAGGGTAGCTAAAATGGTTGAACTATCCTACCTACTCCATCTCAAACCAACTCGTTTGACCAAGCCGTCTTTTTACCTGTCTCCGACAAAGGTAAGGCAGGTAAAACAAATAAAAACTCAGATGAGGCTGATAGGGAACGATACCCTAGGTACTCTTTGCCCTAGGTATTGTACGGACGCCAGCAGGTCAAGCTACCCGAAACTGTCAAATTTTCACAATCAACCTTGAAATTATGTTTTAGCGATAAAGTTGAAAATCTATTAAAGAAATTTGACAGATTGTAATAGGTTGATGTGCTGGCGTCTGTACCTACGTAAGTAAGTTTATGGAAAGTTTGGTTATGTATAGGTACTTATCTTGCAATATACAACGACTATACATAGGTGCTTATTTTATTTTATTTCAAGTGGTCTGCCGCCATTGCTAGAGCCCAGAGACCAAGTTATGTGTATAATTTGTTATGTTTAAACGAATCACAGGAGTATGCTGGCGATAGTAGGTACCTACAGTAGATAAACTCAAAAAACACCATCAGTGCTTTTGACGTCAAACCGTTACTAATATGCCAGCAGACAACGAAAACAGTGGCCAACGTGATACAACATACATATGATAGCTACATACAGTAGCTATTTTTTTTAGTATCGATACCTGTCCTGAGAGTACGTTCCGCATCAATGTACTGTAATTAATGCATTCTTCGACGGCACAGTTGGCGCAGTGGTTAAGCGATTGACTGCTGCGCTGCGTGTCGCAGGTTCGATTCCCGCACGGAACAATTATTTGTATGACCTACATGTATTTGTTCCGAGTCTGGGTGTTTTTCTATCTATAATATGTATGTATTTACAAAAAATAAAATGTAGTATATAAGTAGTTTATCAGCCATCTTGTTACCATAACACAAGCATTAGGTTGCTTAGCTTGGGACAAATGGTGCTGAGCTTAAACTGTTAACATTGCCATCACTGTACATTTTGGAAGTGGCAATGTTTATAAAACAAAATATTAAGTTATTTGACAAAGTCTCTACAGTACGAGAAGTTCCCCTTCGTACCCAATACAAAAATAAATTATGCACTGTGAAATGCAAAACAGCATTAATGGAAAAAAGTATTCTTGGTATGGCACCTCGTATCTTTAATAAGATTCCAGATAGTTTTAAGGAAATGACACACGCAAAATTTAAAAAAAACCTGACGAATTTACTTAGAGAAAGATGTTATTATACTGTTGACGAATTTCTAAATGACTTGACAATTTGATGTGACTTTTTTTTTTATTGTGAATTTTTATGTACCCACCTATTTTACTTTTTATGACATTTTGTATTATTATTATTTTTATTTTTTTTTTAATTTTATTATAATTTCTCAAAACCTAATGTTAATTTTATATTACTAATTGTGTTGTAATTAAATTGAGTACGATTGTTATTTTGAACAATCGTTATGTTAAAATATTTGTATGCTGTAATGGCAAAACATAGCGACCTATATAAATATGTAATGCAAGAACCCAATGTACCTATGTTTGACAAATAAAATTCTGATTCTGATTCTGATTCTGTGTGAAATGTCCAGGGGGATATTATTATTATTATTCTCAACAGGAATCATTTTCTCCTCGTTGCTTAGACGTAGCGTCCCCACCAAGCTCAGGGTGGGTTTGGCGAAATTAATGGGCTGGCTCTTGACCACCTGCCGCTGACTCGCACCCCCCAGCAATATGATCGGTATCGAACTTCCTTTGGTGGAACTCGGCGGTGATCTCGTCGAACTTATAAATGGTCTGTACTTGGAGAAGTACAGTGTGATGATAGGCACTTAGCCAGGTGCATAAGTGAGTATCCACGTCCAATGTAGGTGGTGGACCCACTACATTGGACCTGAAGGCCAATTCTCGTAATTTAAAACGTTCAAAATGTAGTCGCAGTCTCATCTCGGCGACAAACAAATGTCAAAATCTTGTCAAAATGTAAAGAAATTAGAGGTATTTTTGACATATTGAGACTGAGATCAGACTTTGAACGTTCTTAAAATTACGAGAATTGCCCCGCTGGAATGGTAGCCACACCACCAAACTTGTTGCGTAATTTTTCCCACGGCTAATGCTATCATCAACGGTCTGGTCATCCTAAAAACACGCTTTCATTCCCAGTCCACCCGGTAAGACATAATTTAGTTCTCCATTACCGTCATAAATAATTGTACTATTGTTGGCATTCGTCACTGCGAGGAAAAGTATTGAGCCGGCGTAGTCTCCCCAGCAGCGTGCGTGGTGGGGTCGAGCACAAACCAGGCGCTGGCAGTCAGTGGTAGTAACATGTGGTGGCTGGTAGTGTTGGGGCAGGTCTTGCTCTTAGCCGAGGGCATGCACCTCGTGCCCGAGCGGCATTACGGGCCTACAACTGAGGTACGTTGCTTAGTTATTACTAATTATTTAGCATAGGGTAGTGACTTAGTAAAGTGCATTTTAAGGAATATATTATACTACGCTTTACGCTTTCTGAGCTAGCCCCAAAAATCCGATATTTAGTGTACCTACCTGTCATTGTGTGCAGTGCCCTATTGGCAGAGAAATTAGGGTAGACTACAGAGGGGCAATTCCCGTATTTTTAAGAAATGGCTATCTAATTTCAGTCTCTGTCAAAAAAACCTCTAACTTTCATACATTTTTGACAAGTCTTTGACATTGATTGTCGCTGAAATGAGATTGCGATTAGATTTTGAACGTTTTTAATAACGGGAATTGGCCTTCCGGTACCCTATAGTCGGATTCCTAAATCGAAGGTGTAAAGCACATTTGTAATTTTGTACCTACATAGTTACCTCTGTATCGTCACAGCATACAATGATTTGAGCTGTTCTATGCCTATGCGATAATACAGGTTTTTTATTGAACTTTAATATAGGTACTTGGTGGTGGAACCTAGGAAAAAACCTAGTAGGTAATATTAAATGCTAATTAAGTAATTAGTGCAATATAATACTCAGAGCAAAAAGTGATACCTACTCTCACTGCAAACATTGCTAATTATGGACATAAAAAGCTCCATATTCAGAAATCACTGTACCGCTAAATTGACAAACTAGGTATGTTATGACCACGATAATTATTACCGACAGGTAAAATTTACGATCACTTTTCGTGTTTACCACGCTAAACATAATATTATCGATGCATAACTACGTGCCTATACTTATATATAATTACAGTCGTTATTATTTAAGTAATAAATTAGGTAGCTAGGTTCTACCTACGCCGACGGTGATCCTGAAAAGGTTCTATAACATTTGTCATGCCAGACACATTCGTTTTCAACGAGTTTTGTACAAAATAAACTACTTAGATACCTACCCATACAATTACAATTATGTATCTACTAGGTATTTCACATATCTACTGCTTGCTTTTCAAATCTGTTTGTTGTGTCTTATAAATGTGATGTGAGCGAACTGTTTGTATATTCAAAGCGAAAATGCATTGTATTACGCCTAAAGCGAGTTATCGAACTTTAAGTGTATTGAATTAAATATCACCCAAATACCAGTTTTTTGTACCAAAGCTAGACGCTGTTTATCATTAACTCATTTCGTTTCAGGTGAGCTGCATCGAATATGCATCACTCAATCGAGATAGAATCGGAAGAATGCTCAAAGAAGGTAAAGCTATAGTTCATTACGAATAATTATAATGTTTAGATTTTTTAATTGTTTTGGTAATTTGTTCGTTATGTTACGTAGGATGGCGTTCCCAGAATCCAATGTTCAGAAAGATGTTCACCAAACGTTCAGCCACACTACCTGTTCAGTTTTCACTCAATATGGAGCCGATGTCGCGACGAATGGACAATATTATTGACAATATAATACCAAGAAGCGATCATTTGTTAAATGAACACGCAAAATTAGTTCAGGACATAAATAGTTTGCGTCAGGTGGTCTTTATTGCACCTTTTATCGAAGAGAACAAGGACTACGACGAATCAATTTTTCACGAAATTATTGAGACTGCGCCTACTTCTACATCCAGGCCGCCGTCGCTCAGACCATTTATAAGTTCAACGAGATCACCGCCGAGTTCCACCAAAGGAAGTTCGATACCGATCATATTGCTGGGGGGTGCGAGTCAGCGGCAGGTGGTCAAGAGCCAGCCCATTAATTTCGCCAAACCCACCGTGAGCTTGGTGGGGACGACCATCTCTCCCCTCATCAAGCATCCTTATCCTTTCGTGATGCATACAGCACAGCGGAAGCCAATTAAAATATGTATGTCGTCTGTCCCCTCAATGTTTTCTTCAACAAAACGACCGCCCACTTTTTGGGACAGATTAATAGATTATTTTATACCCAGCCGTAGTTTAGGGAGGTAGGTTACCTAGATTACCTAATTGTTATTTAAGGATATAGAACTGTTGCATAATTTCTTAAAAGTAGTGATATTAATTTAATGTGATGTTCATTTCTTTCGTTATTTATAACATATTTATTGATTTTTTATGAGCATTATTCGAATAATCAATGTTTTTGACATACCATTATTAGTTTATTAAATACATAGTAGGTAATTTAATATGTTTAGGTAAGTACGTCTATGTTTTTGTCAACTAGTTATTGCTAGACGGAAGGCGTTTTTCCCGACGTTATTACATTACCGTGTTCATAATACGAGTACGTACCTACTCTAGATGCATGAACGTATCACTTTGTGTCTGTGCACATATTATAATGCGTGCGTTGAAGCCGCAGATCGCGTGTGCTACCTCTAATTACGAATGCCGATTATGTATTGTCTTCTTTTTTACACTTTTACGCGTCGGAATGGAAAAGTTGAACGTCTTATGTGTTATGACAAAATAATTATTTTTCATTGTGCCTTATGTCATTAGTTCTTGTTGTGTTCTGGTAGATATCTAGTGGGAACTTTTCATTCACCATGTGCGGCGTTATGTCACGACAACTTTTCAACTCACAATTGTTATTACTTCGCCTAGTGATGAGGGGCTACGTTTCTATTAAGGTGTGTATCGATTTATGCACTGTAAACCCTCGAATAATCCTTAGCTACTCTATGCTCTTCGCGCTGCTGCCGACTCTGCTCATCACGCTGCCGTGATGCAAGTTTCTGTGCGAGCCAATTCGATTGCTGGCGGCGCGCGGCTGCCGCGCATAATCGAGCAACTGCTTTACAACAGCTAATCGTGTGAATAATAATATTTTGTTGCAATTTATGTAGCTACACGTAACTGTATTAATTCATAACGTATGCGGGACAGAAGAAAGAAAATGTCGAACCTGATATTTTTTGTTACCAATTAAAATGTTTTATTTGCGGTATTTAAGGCAGTTTTATTTCTTTATGATTCCTTGTCTGTTAATGTTGAATAATTAGTAAAATAACTGGCACGGCATGCAAAACTCGGAAGAAAATAGATACCAATCTCTGCTAAAAATACGTTCATTCTGATTTAATTTAGCTAGGTATGTGTCTGTATATGTTCTCATAGTGTATTATTGTTAGTTAGATAACACCATACGATCATGGCGCAATTTTTAACAGTGAAAGCGAGTTTTTCTCTTTAGAGTAGAATCTTCGCACGTAGGCGCACTCGGTAAAGAGACGTACCTATATATAAGTAGGTAAATAAAGTTTTGGATCAAAACGCTATTTCTGATCACATTTTTATATTTAAGTAATAATTATATTTATATCAAATCAAAATAAAAGTAAATGATGCTAAAAATCGTTTATGCAGGTTCTATTATTTGCACAGACAGACATGATTTTTCCATCTTTCCAGGTAGGTAGTGGTTAGGAAGTTGGTTCGCCGCACAGCTGATTTTCAGTATTTCACGGTACCTACATATATTTGGTACCTAATTTGGAGCTTGGTGGCTATTCAATGTCCGCAAATATAATACAGTAATAATTTTAAATAGAACTTAATTAAAGTATATTAAGTAGATACGTATTACACCTATAGGTACATAATAACTGTGTGTTTCACGTCTAGCGTGTCCATGTGTAATACTGAAATCAGAAGCACAAAACACCTAGGTATGTACATTGACAGGTATTCTTAATAGAACTGAGGCTCATAATAACTTTTTCGGTAGGTACCTAATTATAAAACAGTTCTCCAATGATAAAGTTTAGGTACCCATTTAAGAAGAAACAAGCTTGTCTAAAAAAAATGTGCCAAAATAAGTTGGTTTTCAGCACGTTTTAAGTTATCTATGGCAAGCTAAGTGTGTGGTAATACATATTTTTTCAACTTACTCTAAATATTTAAAATTTCTCAATTACTTACTTAATGTGTTGCCATACGTAGGCACATTCACATTGGTCTATGCTAGCTAAACAATGCTTCGTGCGTAAATTAGACAAACAAAACCGTTTGATAAAAAATATTCATTGATAACTTTAATTACAGGAAGTGTAATGTTATTGTAACCTTCTAACCTACTTATTGTTTGCCTTGAAGAAAGATAATGTTTATCTAAGTACTATAATCTGTACTTATGCGCAGCTAACGAAAAATTGGCACAGTCAGCAGCGTACTTCAGGTTTTAAGGTTCTGTACCAAAAAGGTGCCAACGGGACCCTATTACTAAACCTCCGCGGTCCGTCTGTCAGCGAGCTGTATCTCATAAGACATGAACCGTAATAGGTAGACAGTTGAAATTTTCACTGAGTGTACCTATAATTGTATTTCTATTACCGCTATAATAAAAATAAAATAAAGTTCAAAATTAAAGGGGGTATCCATACAAGAAACATGATTTTTTCTGCGTGTTTGCCTTATGGTACGGAACCCTTCGTGTGTGAGTCCGATTCGTATACTACTTCGGACGTACTATCTAGATAATCTAGGTACATGAAAATGGGGAAACCATATGACCCCAAGCCAGAGATGACGCAGGTAGAGTTGGTCAATTAGCAAGTAAGTACTTTGGTACTGTAAACATAGAATTGAGGAATTTGTGGCTGAAAAAACTCAGTAAGTCATCACTCCTCCTAATTAAATAAATATAGTTCTTCCCGAAAACCCTCTTTGTTTAATTTCTGGAAACTAACATTTATCAATATCTATCATTTTCACTCTGGCCTTATGATGTTAACGGCGAAAGTATCATCAGGGTTTGACTATAGGTACCTAATGATCGCGATCATCTGTAGAATGGGTGATCGATTTACTACGACATCTGATCTTTTTTCGTGGTTCAAAGAGCATGCAAAGCAGGGCGGGTGCTACCGAGTTGGTTTCAGAACGGGTCACTTGGCTTCACCACGCTCTGTTGAACCTTTGCAAGGTAACCAGTTCAAGGACAAAGGCCTGAAGGTCTATTTATACAATGTCGTTTCTATTTTTAGTGTTAAGGGAAATACTTCGATTTTAATTTAATTTTTATAATTACTTTAACGTAGAGTAACGTACTGTAACGCTAGAGTAATTATGTTTTTAAATATCTCGGGACCATGGGATCCCGGTCCTTTGGAAGGCGGACGAGGGGCCGAAGCCACCTCGCAAAGGCCCCTTAGGAAATTTTATTGAAATGCGGCACCTCTATTATTACGAGGCAAAAGGACTTGTGTAAGGATCGCAGCAGGTGATGGCGTTCTCTAAGTAGTTTCTGCTTACTGTAAATAATGATGTGTAAGGAAACAATTAACTAAAAAAGTTGTCTTTTTATCAAAATTAGAGAGGTAGGTACAGTCAACAGCAAAAGTAGATGATCAAAATAAAGAAATTGAAATTGAATTGAAAACTGATCACGAATATATATGGCAGCTGTACTAGTAGTAAATGTTTGGTATAATTTACAAACACATACTTTTGAATCACTTCGACGCCACACAGTTCTGACGCGAGAGTATGGAATTTCTGATTTTGATCATCAACTTTTGCTGTTGACAGTACTACTTTTAGTCACAGTCAGTTACTGAGTTTAGAAGCGTTACTGTTATGTCGGGCTATTTAGAAATTATTTACTTACTTATATATGTGTTTGAAAAATCATGAACCTAATTTGCTTTGTAATATTGATAAAGCACACAATATATGTATTCGAGAAACGTTTATGTAATGTATCATAAATTACTGACTTAAGTACTAACATACTTATTAGTATAAACATAATAAAATAATAATATTGCTTATTAATTACATAGAATTTCGCAGACATCTAGAAAACGACTTTATCGATCTAACATTCATATTCTATGTCTTATCTTGCATATAAGGTACAAATATACCTCAATTAATTTCTGCCTGCAGCTAACCTAATGAAAATAGAGCAAAGCTTCGCTTTAGTGCGCGCAAATTGGCAGGTTGACATCGAAGAAGACGTTCAGTTCTATCAGAGCCGCCAGCACGAGGTAACCGAAGTAGATGAGGCCGCAGGTGATGCCGATCTTCCAGTCCAGCTGGAACTTGTTGAGCAGCAAACAGCCGTACAGCACGAACAGCGTCGACAGCAACGAAATGGCGCTGTATGATAACCCCCTCGAGTTTATTGACACCTGAAATATTGAAATGTAAAGTAGATAAACTCAACCCTTGTCTATTCGTTTCTGAAAACTTTTTTATTTTGTTTTCGACCCTCATTTGAAATTATTTAATTGGCTGTTGTTAATTTGGTTATCCAATCATGGTAGTTAACAAAGCTGGGCACAACATCGTTAATCTGTTAAACGCTAATTAACAAAGTAAGCATTTCGGATAACGGATTAAATTTCAAGTTAACTTTAAACATTGTTAACGGATTCATTAATTTCCGTTAACTTTCCATAAGTCCGTTAATCGTTAATCAGATACCTACATACTATTTGCCAAAAGGAAACCACGCGGACCGCGCCGCGCCGCTTTAAACACGTTCTGACAATATCTAAATAATTATTTTTATAAACTATGATATTAGAAACTCCTTTTATAATTTTTTTATGTTTTGCCTGTTGCCCTTGTTGTCTGCTCAACAACGTTAATAATGCAATAAATGTTAATGATATTTCAAAATGAAAGTTATTGCTACTGACAGTGTGTTGGTCAATTACCCAGGTGATTACGTGAACAAAATGTAAAACTTTTGAGGGATAAGGGGAGAGTAAGAAAGATAATACAAGAGGTGTGATGAACTCACCCAATGATGGCCGGGAACTGTTGGGTAGGCAAGCGATTTGATCAGCCAAGGCAGACCCAGACACAGTAGAATGTCGAATGTGTTCGACCCGATAGAGTTGCTGAGCCCCATGGTGCCGTGACCTGAAAATAAAATATGTTAATTTTTTTGCTTAATTTTTAAGCTTTTTTTAATCAGGCTACTAGTAGCCCGTCCCTGCTTTGTTTTTACAACGACATTTATTTTAACATCGAGATTTCTTTTTTATACAATAAAGATTATTTTCATGATTATGCAAACCACATCATAATCTGTTCCAAAAAGCAATTTATCTATTCAAATGAGTATACCTACTGCGATATATATATATTCATAATTGCATATGTAGGTAGGTACATGTTTGATCAAGTGTTTGGTATCTTACCTTGCACAGTTACTAACACACTGGACACTGCTTCAGGTAGGCTGGTACCTGCGGCGAGTATCGTCAATCCGGTTATACTATCAGGCACATTCAGTGTATCACCTATGGAATAAAATAAAACAAGGAAACAATATAATAAGGTTGCGGGTTTCAATCCAGGTAAGTAGGTACCAATTTGAGTTCTTCAATTCATAATTATGTACCTACTTTCAGTTTATTTTGGACATTACTAACATCGGGAAAGGAAAAAACATCGTGAATAAACCTGAAGGCCAATTCTCGTAATTTAAAACGTTCAAAATCTAGTCGCAGTCTCATCTCAGCGACAAATAAATGTCAAAAACTTGTCAAAATGTAGGGAAATTAGAAGTATTTTTTGACAGATTGAGACTGTGAATGGTCTTAAAATTACGAGAATTGCCCCTCTCTACTTAGATATACTTAGTTAGTATAATATACTAACAACCCGTCTTGAGCAAACGCGGTGATCAATGTTCATGCCTTCTGTGTAAGAGAAGAGGCCTTTGCCCTGCAGTGAGACAATAAAAGGCTGGTATTATAACGAAAAGAGGTTTCCGTGATATTATTGGCCTATGAAAACAGATACCTACCACAATTGCACAGGCACAAAATAATTTAGATCATAAAATCACGCTTGTATCCCCCGAAGGGGAGGTGTATGTACAACCATATTTCTTCATTCTAATAGGCAGCGAGCCTATTGCCTCTAATCGGGAAGAAATCCAGACCAGGAATGCCATTCTGGCAGATTTCGAATATAACACATTGCTCGACTTGAGAACCGAACCCAGGGCCATAACGCTCAGCAGGCGCGCTTGCAACCACAACATGAACAAGGCAGTAACAATGTTATGTAAAATACTAGTAGTCAGAATTATAATTCGCTTTTGGTTTTAGCAGTGTTGTTTATTTGCTGAGGTATTGAACTAGCATTAGGCGAGGTTTTTCGTTGGCGTTATGAAACCAATAGGTATCAACCAAATAATTAAAAAAAAATTAGAGGATGGAATTGCCACCAATTGAACAAACACATTATAACTAGGAGCTCGTGACACCCATTACAAAAAAAAAACAAAAAAGAATGAAACGCATCCAAGAGCATATCTTGGTGAAAATATACATAAGAACTATACCTACTACATAAATATACTGTAGGTACATGAAATTAGTATCGCAAATGGGCATAAAATAGATAAACTAAGATACTCGACTACTCTTAGCGAAAAACAATAGATAAGCAATACCTACATTTATATACATTGTTAATCAACTGTACCTATTCGTAAGTACCTAAGTCTTCCTAACATGCATCACACACTGACATACCTATGAGTTGTTTGGTGTTTCGTGCCGAATGAATACATATATTAAGTCCCTTCATTTCAAGCTGTCCAAATTAATTACCTAGTACGGTGATCATCCAGGCGACAAGATAGGACACTCCTCCGATCCAGGTGACGCACATCAAGAAGGTCAGAGGGTACAGATGTGGCCGGCGGTTGCAGTCGGGGATGGTCAGCCACAGCACCAGGTTGATGGGCCACGAGAACACCCAGAAGAACTTCTTCCAAAACGACACCTTTTCACCAGGCCATGACCACATAGAGTAGGTACTTAGCGTATCTGTAACAGAACGAGGAACAATGATTATGGATTAGATTTTTTTCTAAACGTTGTACAGTTTCATTTCTTTAAATTTTTTGAATAGTCTGTTTTTTGCTGTGAGAAAATCCTGGATTTCTAGGCTGCCTAGGGAGGGACTAGGGTCCCGAAGAATACCTGATATCCGGTAAAAGCCGGTTAAGCTACGCTATAGTCGATCCGGAAAATAAAGTTTCGCACAACGTTATCAGCCTAATTCAATACATTATCAGCTTTCCACAATCGATCACGAGGTCTTGGAGTAAACAGCTGTTATAAAAAACCTCTGTGACAGACGGACCTAAAAGTAAGGCTTCGTTTTTCCTTTTTAGATCGAAACCTTAAAAGTATCGTAGGTACAGCACAACTTATTTACCAGGTGAAAATATTTACTGATTATTAAAACCATTCTGGCTAGATCGAGTTGAGGGTTGGCCGTTGGGTGGAAAATACCATTACCCAGCCTCGGCAGAAGTCCAATTGGTTATTTTTTTTGTATTTTTGATCCTCGCGTGACACTTTTTAATTGTTTCGGTAATCACGGCATTCAACCGGTTAAACAACAGCGTGGAATACATTTTTATCAGGAAGTTCTGCCGCTCTTTCAAGAGTTATTTACAATTCTAACTCTTCTTCCCGAACTGAATAAGTTAAGTTATCATTATACGAAACGAAACAAGCTCTTCGGAAAACGTTGCGTTAACTTTCGTTTTATGATATTTTATCAAATAATTATAATAAAATCTAAACATATTTCATGCCACCATTAACGCGCCCGTGAGAACATACCAAATATCTTCTCTAATAATGCTTTGTGTTGGTGAAAACGGTGAAAATTCCCGCGTTCATCACTCGGTTGGCAGTCATTGTTCAAAATAGGCAATTAATTGCTACAACGAAGCATACCGTGTTTATCAATAAAACGGTTATAATCTCTTACGCTTGTAAATGCAATATGCATACCTTTAAAAATTGAATAATTAGAAGAATCACGACTTTGAACGACATAATATCTCACACAGCTAATGATTTTTATGCGATATTATACTATAGCTACTTAATTACGACTGCTATGTATGAAGACTAGTAAGCACTAAAAAAATCAGAAATCTTTAGAAGGCATGAACCAATCAATCATTATCAATCAAGTTCAATTTCAAATGGCCACAATTTTAATGACAAAGCGCTTGTAGACAGGCGAGCGGTCAATTTACCGAGAAGTAAGCGATGATTTCCGCTTGTTTTGAATGAAAACTGGCTGAATTACCTGAGTCGGTGGAATCGTGTCTCTTTGCCGGCGCTGCTGACTCCACGTCGGTGCTTTGAACACGTAGGCTTATGCGCCGAGCGTCCAGACCATGGGGTTTTTCTAAAAGATTAAAAATGAAATTTATATTTAGATTATTTAAATAGGCACACGTGATCTCGAGATCGTGTAGATATCAATGAGGCTTTTACAAGGCAGTTGACCGGATTATACCAACAGTTACAGAAACTCCGTCACAACTCATAAGGCCCGTTACAACAAAAAAAAAAAAAATCGGTCCAGTTGTCCTAATAGTCTTTCATTTGGGAGATGCTCCAAGCCATATCTTTATTTATAGTAAACTTTATTATATACAGTGTGGCCGGGTTGTCATCGACGCGCAACCTGTTATATGTATACCTAGTGTACCTATACATTCAGTACTTACATGATTTTGGTGTAGCGGTTCGGTTATTTAAAAAAAAAATTGCTGTTCCATACATTTTGACCACGCAGGTATTGCACTTTTATAGGAAACAGCAGTTTTTTTTAAAGATATAACAGACGAAAAAATGCCTTGTAGTAAGGAAGAAAATGAACCCACAGTCTTAGGGTCAGTTCACACCGAGACGCGACGCAACGCGACGCTGCGCGCACACTTAAAAAGAGAGAGCTGCACGGCGCAACGTATTCTGAACTCTCACAATGCAATGTGTACTTTTTCGTGTAGAAAATAAAGTATATTTTGAGTCACTCTTTTAAAGTGTGCGCGCAGCGTCGCTTCGCGTCGCGTCTCGGTGTGAACTGACCCGTACTAAGTCTGCACGATGTAAGTACGACCACTGATGAATACGACCACAAATACAGGAGGTAAAAAGACATCAGCCGTCAACTACGCATTCTGTACATCAAACATTGTACAAAAATAATTGCTGGGAAACGACTTTTGTTTTTGGTGTGAAAATTTGCTGTTTGTAACACGCGCAAAACATTGTGTTTATGGGTGCTTGCAACGGTACAGGGGTCGTGGGGGTATTTACCGTGATGATAAAACGTTAAAAACCGGTGTTCGTAAAAAAACATCATAGTTGGAATTTTTGATCATCAATATCTTCGTAACCAGAAGGTTCCTAGGTATGGTGCAGTACAAAACAAATGATTACAATGTCGGGGAGTACAAGTGACTCCGGGCTTTTTAAGTCTCTCTTTACACCCGTTATAAGCCTCCTCAATGTTGTGCCTCCAATGTGCCTTCCTGTTCTAAAATACATAGGTAATTTGACTTACCATTTGCAAGAAGTGGTGTTATTTCTGTGTACGCCTTAGGTTTCTTGAAGGTACAGCACCCACTCCTGAAAAATGTTCCCAAACAGCCATTGAACGCCATCGCTGAAAAAGAAACAAAGAATGTTTAAAAAACTTCGCAATTTGTCAGCGAGTCGTGTTTAGTGTTCATTCATTCAGTTTTGACAAGTGAGCAACAAACATACAAATATGATTGCAAAGGATACTGAACCCGATAAAAATACCCAACATTCATGTTTATTTTCATAGCTGAAGTGGTTTGCCAAATTACGTAAGATAAAAGATTTTTCTACTTAGGTAATCATTAGCAAAAGCGTTAATAATGCCATCAGACAGTAGTACAGTTACTCAATTGTATTAGGAACAATAAATTAAAAAAGAAATCCGCAGTCATGAACATATCACTCAGGCATACTGCTGTAAATCAAATCAAACAGCTAATAGTTTTTTTTCGTTGGAGTGTTTGCAAACAAATGTAAACCATTTACCGAGAGCTCACGAAGTAAGCAAACTTTATTATGCCAGGCAACAAATATGACACATTTTATAATCTATTTACAGTAGTCTTTTCTCAGCCGAGTTTTTAAACCGTTAGCTTCTCAGATCCCCCTACAAACAGAAGGTTGGTAGCAGGTTCTACTCTGATGTTCGTAAACATAGCAACATGTTTATCATCATTATATCAAACCTTTATTTACTAATAGCGCCCCGCGGTTTCATCCGCATAAGTTTCGATCCCGTGGGAATATCGGGGTAGAAAGTAAGTATTCTGTGTGTTAGTTAATCCTAGTTATAAACTATCTGTGTGCCAAATTTCATCCAAATCCGTTCTGTAGTTTTTGCGTGAAAGAGTAACAAACATCCATCCATCCATCCTCACAAACTTTAGCATTTAGAATATTAGTAAGACTAGTTGACCCGGTGAACCTCGTACCTTGTGTCAAAATTTGATTTTTCGATTTTTCGGCTGGTTTTTTTTGGGGTTTTACTAATTTTCTTTTGTTACTAAGGCAAAAAAAAACACAATCAAATCGGAGTTTGCGAGACTAATGCACAGCAATTGATTTTTACATTAGATATATAAATTAGATAGATCTCCTGCAAATATTTATTTTTTTTATAGCTTGAAAAGATTAACTTATTTGCTGGAGATATGAGATGCCCTTTTGAAGGTGAGACTTATGAAATTGGTACTTATAATATTTTTTACTTATTTAATATGTACCATTGTACCACGAACCTCACCTTCATAAGGGCATGCTAAATATAAATATCCAGGAGGTACGTTCTTACATAACGGTGTTTTGAATTTGGTTTCGAGTTGCTAGCTTTGTTTTGCTTTGTTCATGTACGTAAGTACCAAGCATTATCGATCACTCCACATCCGTGTAGCGGAGTGCCAAGTTAAGGTAATTAGCGGTGCATTCCATATAATTTACCTAATATGTAGAAAATGTACATGAGTACGAGCAGTAGCGCTTCGTGCCAGTAAATCACGTCGTCGAGTAGCGTGAGGATGAGAGCCACTACCGCCACGGCATACATCACGCAATCCCGTGACACCGACCACCAGTCCAAGTCCACCACCTGCAAACCAAACACTCTATCAATCAGGAAATTAAATCAATCATAACGATGTTCCAAAGATTCATTTTTACATTGACCTCGTTAAAGATATATGAAATTTATATGCACGGTTCTATTGTTTGGATTTGCTATTTCATAATAAGGAATTCCATTTTACATAACAAAGTCCCTGGCGCGACATTTTACGAAAGAGACATTCTGCGAAAGAGACATTCTGCGAAAGAGACATTTTACGAAAGAGATATTCTGCGAAAGAGACATTCTGCGAAAGAGACATTTTACGAAAGAGACATTCTGCGAAAGAGACGTTTTACGACCAGGGGACATTTTGCGAAAGAGACGTTTTGCGCCTGAGCCCAGTGATTATGCCTGTATTCCGCGAAGGGTTGGGCAGAGTTAATAGAGGGCGAGCCATTTACCGATAACCGGGCACAAATCTAGACTCCGGGCTGCTATTGGGATAATTTCTCATAGAAACAAAACCCAGCAATACTTAGCCCGACCTGGGAATTGAACCCAGGACCAACGACAACAATAGATTTTTCATTGCGGTAAACGCGAAATCTTTGGTAATAATTCGTTCGTAACAATAAGGGGTTTGTTTATAAGCGATGATTAAGTATGATAGCTAGTAGACTTGACTGTCTGTACATGAGTCGATGTATTGATGCTCACATGAGTATTGATACCTTGATTCGTGGGTCAGGCAGGGGGCGAGTAGATTAAGGTTGTATTACTAACACTAGTTATAAGTTATTGTACAACTAACACACTGGATCCTATAGTTATCTTAAATAAACGTTTATTATTATTATTAAAGTTAAGTGACCTTTAAACGTGAAAAATGTATGGTTAAACAGTTTTGTGAACAAAAAGAGTTACTCTCTAAACATCAGATAATCAATAATTTTATCGAAAACGTACTGAAAACGTAAAATATAAGAAACCTTGAATTTACGGTTGAATTGTAAATAATGCAATATGACGTGGTAGAAGCGAGTCGCATCAAACAAAGATCGCAACATTGTCATGTTACAAGATTTTCTATTTTACTATTAGTATAATGTGTATTCACTATTTGAATACACATTATATTAATATCAACATCTGAGCTAGATAACTAATTATCTAGCTCAGATGTTCTTGTCAGCAGAAGGTTTAAGGAGATAAATGATAAGACATGACATTAAAGACAACATACGTATGTTATAAAATGCATTACAGATATAGAACAATTGCTACGTTAAAGAGACCATGAGATTAATTAGGTGCATGCTTCCTCCGTATTTATTAACAAATGATAATAAATACAGGATGGCAGGGAAATCGACGCGCAAACTGAAACCATGAATTCAGCACAATGTACCCACTGAATAACAATATTAAGAGTTCCCACGTCGATTTCCCTGCCACCGTGTATAGCTTTTCATTTCCAGCTAGTCGTAAAATACGTCAAAGTAGAGTCAATATTATCGGCAAAGGAAGAAAGGGTAAGGATACATATTCTATTACAGCTTGCACAGTAAGTTTTACCTCTGATTTAGCATCACTGTCAAAATCAAATGATTTTTATTTGGTTGCAATGAGGTTTATGATTTTTGCTTGGGGTGCTATCAGAGGTAAACTATCTGTGAAAGGATTGTAGTGATTTTTAGTATACTAAATACAGGCTCTAACAGCCATGCCAGTCATGCTGATCAGCACAAACGTTAGCCGATAATTATTATTTATCAAACTCGTGTCACTTTATTTGATTCACTGTTATTATTTCAGTCAGCCAATCACAGCAGTTAACATGAATTTGACGGGCAGTCAGCATTTTTTCAACGACGAAGAAGAGTTCGTTTTGGCGAATTGATTTTGTTGATAGATCACATTCACAGATATCACAGTGTGTGAACAACTTTAAGATTATTCAAGCGATTTCTTGTAATCATTCCTTAGGCCAATTTTAAGAGAAAACCAACACACATACACTTGAATAAATCAGTTTAATAGATTCCTGACGAAACCTCAACATATTCTTAATTATTAGTACTTACTTTCCCTGCGATGAGAGCGCAGAAAGCGGGCACAGCCAACACGTTGAACACTGCTGACCCGACCACGGTGCCAACGCCGATGTCCCCTTCAGTCACAAACGTGCCTACACAGTTGATGAACAGTTCTGGACTTGAGCTCGCTGCTGCCATGAACGTCGCTCCAGCTACGTCCATCCCTATGTTGAGACCTAGAAAAAAATAATATGTTTGTTTAATTGCCAAATAAACGTCGCACCAGCAGCAAATACGGTAGGTATATATTTAGACCTAGAAAGACTTTTTTTAGTTTATTTAACAACTAGCTTCTTCCGCGATTCTTGCGCTGAGCTTTATTATATTAGTAATTTAGTATATAAATTTAATTAATAATAAAAATAACATTTAACTGCCAAACAGTTTCGTAGCTTCCGAAAAACAAGGCTGTAGCAAAGGCTTCGTAGCAAATTGCTACGGCGTAGCTCAAAGCAACGAAAGCCTACGAATTGTTTTGAAAGATATTTTGTAAACCAAAACTAATTATTGAAAGCTTTCGTATTTCTTTTAAAAGAAATATTATCAAATTAAAGAAGACTTTCATAGCATCGACCTACGCTGTAGCAATTTGCTACGAAGCCTATGTACTTAACTTGATTACTTGCCGGTAATACCTGAAACGAAGTCTGCCTTCAAAGACTGTCTGCAATTTTCCAATGTCAATAATTAAGGCTTCCCTTTTACCTGCTCTCTTTGATAGCAAATTAGTCTCTGCATTTTTGAAAAGGTTGCAGGAGGGTTTGTATAGGGCGAGAGAGAATTTCCTTCCAGCACAAACTAATTTAACTTGCTTTTCCTCAGGCTTGTACTTAGCATGCCTGCTAGACACTGTACGAAGGCACGCCAGTGAGATAGATTTTAACGATTCTATCATTTTTAATTACACTGTCTTGGATAAAAAAATATACAGTTGAATAAGTGCGTATTTATTAATGGTGACAGATTTTAATAACGTAAAGACTCGGTTAAATCGTCAGATTTGTCTCTACAGGATCCATCGCAAGACTTTGCTGCTGATAGAGGGGTGAATGCAGGGATTCATATTTAATTTTTCCACGAAGTGGGGACGAGGGTGGTAGTCTAGACTCTGTGAGTCGCGTCGTATCGATCAAATTGCTCATTTTATATTTATTGCGAGTCCGCATTGAATTCAACATCACACTGACACGAACGGGAAAGAGCTGCAAGAGTAGATAAGGGAATTCAATGGACGTCACACATATGTATGCGTGTGCAATGTCGATCCAGTCCTATACATAGGGTTACATATCTGGCCGGAAACGTCCGTCACTAAATACGGATAGCATTTAGGGTCCGGGGTATATTTGTTCTTTATATTTTGGATATCGAGCAATTCTATCCTGAGCTTTGACGCTTACAAGTGCATTCGAGATTAAAAAAACGCGGATGCAATTTAGTCCTATTACGACTACTAACTATCAGCCACAGTTCTGTGTCAGAAACATTGCATGTTCGCATTCTAGAACATCCGACAAACACACCTTGACCTGTAGGACTTCAATGAAAAAATTTACACCATCGTGTACCTCATCTAACGATTTGACTTGTTATTTGAACGTGACACGTTAAGGCGGCACGTTTCTGAGCCTGATTAACCTCTTCCACCTTTGATATGGAATAATTGATATGGAAGCTACGTGACAATGTGAAGCACGCAAGGAAGCACCGAATATACTCATCTACAGCATGCAGCAACGCGGAAGTTATGATTGGCTACTTTGAAGACTTACCTGTTATCTGATTCTTTAATTTTTAAATTTCATGAAATTATGGCGGATCAAAACGTGTTAGGTACGTAGGACGGGATGTGTTGATATTATCTAACTTGCCTTAGGTCTAGGATAAATTTTGCTGTTTACAAAATAATGATTTCAAATCATACTTGAAATGGAAATTGAAAAGATTACTATATTCAAGAATTACTTAGACAGGTACCTGTTTCAGAGGATTGATTTCATTGGGATATGCCCACAATATCATGTAGCTTTATTAGCATGCAATAGTATCGCTAACAATTAGCATACAATGCAGTAGTAACTAGTTATGTATACTCACGTTCGCATATCATCTCGATAGCCGGCACGAAATACTGCTCGCAGACAGTTCCCAGCAGAAAGAAGCAATATATTGCCACAATGCAATGTACGGCAATGTACCCCTGTAAATGAACATGTTTAATACCTATGTACTTATGTGAATCGACCTTAGGAACTGGGGCTTACCAGCAACTCTAATAGCAGGGCAGAAGTTGAACTGTACTGCTTTTTAGGGTTCCGTAGTCAACAAGGAACCCTTATAGTTTCGCCATGTCCGTCTGTCTGTCTGTCTGTCGGTCTGTCTGTCCGCAGTTTAGCTCAAAAACTATTGGTACTAGAAAGTTGTAATTTGGCATGAGTATACACGTTAATGACGCCAAAAAAGTGGTAAAATAAAATTTTGAAAAAAACTATTATTTAGGGTACCTCCCCTACATATAAAGTGGGGATGATATTTTTTTATTTCGTCTTTCCCATAGTGTGGGATATCGTTGGATAGGTCTTTCAAAAATATTAGGGGTTTGGCAAGACTGCTTTTTGATTAAGTAAACCGTTCGTGACTTATCAAGCTTCAAAGTACCAATTTTCGTTAGAGTCAAGTGTCCCCCCCCCCCTCTACCAACTAAACGGTTGTAGTTAGAAATTCAAGTAATTTCTGAAAACTATCACACTTAAGTGGGCTTCACAAGTTTACGAGTAATAGTCGACCAATTGTATTTGACTCGAAAATTTCGAACAACTCCATAGAATTCCTCAATTTTATTTTTTTTTGACAAGTGATTAGTGTAGCTCTGTGTCCTGTATTTAAATTCAAAACACCGGCTATGACAAGTCTTATCCAAATCTAAAAAAAAAAAATTAAAACTTTCCGTGCTAAATTGTCGGATCAGGTGAGGATTTGTATAGGAAGTCAAATTAGGTAGGTAGTCATGTTTGGCTTTTAGTTAGAGCATGGTACGAAACTATCAGTCAGCGAATACGACCCGCACTTGGCTGTTATAAAAACTACGGAACCCTACACTTCACGTGGCCCGACATGCACTTGACCGGTATTTTCTACTTAGTCATAGAAAAAAAAAGCAGTGCTGTTCAACTTCTGTCCTGCTATAAGAGTTGCTGGTAAGCCCCTGGTGTTTCAGTCTACCGGTTCGTATCATGATAACTTTCGATAAAGTTAGACACCTGTATTAGTACTACTATCAACTATCAATTTTGTTGTCACAAAAAATATAACTGAGCAAATATAGGTAAGTGTACGATAGGTCACTTCGGCCCAAACCTTTGGGGAAAACAGGTGTGATGTAATGGTATGTCAATCTCTCATCAAATCGAAATTCGATTGAAAAAAAAAATATGAATCAATTCATCATAATTACATAATATAATTATGTCACAAGTAGGTTGGGTTTTCAATGAAGTGTTTGGGAGAATGTTTGTAGCATTTATTTAGCCAATGCTAGCTATAAAACAAAAGCATTCTTACAAAAGATTTTTAATTTTAGTGAAATATGACGAAAATAAATGACATCTCAATCAATCGATGATGTTTCATAGTAAATATATATTGATTTCGATTATGTTTCAAATAAGAGTGTAGACAAGACATTTAAAATATTGCAGAGTTTTGATAGCGGAATAAAATAATATTAAAATTAATCATGCTTTAGCTTCTAGCATAATAAAATATAGCACAACGCAAGCGAATGTTTTAGTAGGTACCTAAGAAAGTTAATAATTGTAAGTACCCACAAATCGTCATAAAAGTTGTTTACTTTGCACATGTATTTAAAATATTATTGGCTATTGATTCCTGCTTACATGTTTCCTCTGGTAGCGAGTGAGACCATCGCGAGGGAACTCAAGAATAGCCGCGGGAGTGCAGTTCCTCTCTTCCTTCTCGACGATGGCAAGCAGTTTACGAGACCGGCGGGCCGCGTCATTACCTGAATACCACAAATGTATTACATTATACCCTCCTCAACACACATCTCTAACTACAAGACTAATATAAAAACGTTTACCTGAACCTAAAGAAGATTCTAATATTTCTTGCTCCGAATGATCACTGGCAAACAACAAGTACACTAAGGGTATCCCCAAAACCAAAATCACTCTAATGACCGTCGCAATTCTATAACACTTGTACTGTCTAGTCCTTATTAACATGTTTGCCATTTAAAAAAAAATCAAGTAACAGTTATTGTTAAAAACTATGAGAAATTTTTGTGACGCAGTAACAGAAGAATTAATGCCACCGTCAAATGAAATTATAACGTTTAGTCAGGCGCAGCTCTGAAGTAGTTAGTTCAGAAATCATTTACAGGTACTTATACAAATACAAACATAGACGTGTAGTTGCACCAGTAGTCGGAAAGTTACTGCACACCGTGGTTTCTTACAGTCCTTGATGTAAATAAATGATTTATCAATAAATATTATTATTAGTAACAGTGTACTCGGTACACATTCGTATCGTTATCGATGGTAATGCAAATAAAATAGGTAGGTTCTTTTGATGCCTGAACCTAATCTTTACAAGATTATTTTTAATTTCTTTGCTCACATGTGGAAACGATTATTAGATAACTTTATATATGTAGTTGATAATACTGCAAATAGAATACAGTCAATATTAGAAGAGAATCGTGTTTTACGCTACAATGTAACACACGAGGATGAGAATAAGACGAACTGAAGTTCCGTAGGTACATAATAAGGTATTAGCTTATCGTATGGGAATCACCATTCATGTGCAAAGTCAGGGAAAAAGCAAATTGACCTGATAAAACAATTTTTTTAAGTATCCCGTTTAGGCTCGACTTTGCACTTTGAGTTAGACCGTTGCGTTGTCTAGATGATAGTCGGACAACCAACATAAATTGTCCGTATGTATTATACGTGACAACTTTATTTTTTGACATTATTTTGTATGAAATGATTATAATACGGCAAAATGACGTAGGCTGACTATTTGATTAACATTAAATTTTCCTGACTGTATAGGTTAAGCAAAATACTAACCTTTTTGCTAACATCAATTCCACAATGAAGGCCTACCTACATTTTTGTTTCAACATTCTTCAATGGTTTTGAAATCGACCCTGTTTCTGTTCAATTTTTCATCGAGAAAATTACAATGTAAGTAATTTATAGTGTTTTGAACCGCTGGGTTGTGTAGGTCAGATAGGCAGTCGCTTCATGTAAAATATTGGTATTCTGCTGCATCCGGTTAGACTGGAAGCCGACCCCAACATAGTTGGGATAAGGCTCGGCATATGATGATGATGATAAACCGCTAATTTACCTAAACCAAGGATGTGTCTATGACATACCTACCTATATTTTTATCAGGACCTAAATTTAACAGTGTGACGATTTAAAATTGATTCTAAAACTGGCAAATTCGGGTGACCCCTGTTAAAGAATACTTGAATATTAGATTAAAGAAAGCGATTGATTCATTAAATACATTTTTTGGGAAAATATACATGTAGGAGGTTCTAATACTAAACGTAACGATGTACCTATACTAATAAATCCAAATGATAGAAGTATACATTGTCGAGTGAACGCTTTGTTTACGTTGAACTAGACAATGTTATCTAGCGGCAGGTAGTTATTGTTTTTAGAATAAGACAAGTTCTACTACAAGGTTTGTTGAGTGAAATTCTACTATACCTACACGTGTTGTGCATTAATTAGCCTTGTAGGCAGACAGTCAGGCACCGGACGACAGCTAAGTATCAACTTTAAATATACGTAGGTACCACCATCATAGGTACAGACGTCCACTGCTGGACAAACGCCTCTCCTATTGCACGCCTTACAACATTCTCTTATCCAGCTGCTACCAGCCTTCATACGAAGATCTGTCGCTCCACCTGGCTTGAGGGGGTCCTACCTTACGTTTACTGATTCGCGGTCTTCACTCAAGAACCGTCTACACCAATGGACGCTTCTACAGGTAATATTGCCAGCCCATTGCCACTTCAGCTTGTTTATTCTCTCCCATATCACTTAGTTCCGGATTCGATCCCTCGAGAGAGGTATCACATGGAACTCCTCAAAAACCAAAATAGCACGCATCGCATATCTTGGTTCCATAAGCATAATCAGCTTATAACGTTCCCACTGCTGGCCCGCAGGCCTTCTCACGATGTTTTCCTTCACCGTTTTAATATCTGGATTGATTTGCTGTCATTGTGCTAAAGGTTACTTAAACTGGTTGATAGGGACTTCTAGATTCCTAAATAACTTCTAAGTTTTCACCAATAGGTACACGCCTATTATTAATCCATTGTTTTTATTGTGCTGCCTCGTTGGTCTAGTGGTGGCAAGCGCTACTGCTGAGCACGAGGTCCTGGGTTCGATTCCAAGATCGGTTAAAGTGTTATTGGGGTTTTCAATCTGCAATTTCTCAGTAGCAGTCCTGAGTCTGGATTATTACCTGGTTAATGGCAATAGGCTCCCCCAATAGGTTAGGCTCTCCCTATTACAATAGGCTCCCCCTATAGGCTAGGCATAGGCTAGGCTCTCCCTATTACAATAGGCTCCCAATATAGGCTAGGCTCTCCCTATTACAATAGGCTCCCCCTATAGGCTAGGCTCTCCCTATTACAATAGGCTCCCCCTATAAGCTAGGTTATCCCTATTACGATAGGCTCACCCTATAAGCTAGGCTCTCCCTATTACAATAGGCGCCCCCTATAGGCTAGGCTCTCGCTATTACAATAGGCTCCCCCTATAGGCTAGGCTCTCCCTATTACAATAGGTGCCCCCTATAGGCTAGGATCTCCCTATTACAATAGGCGCCCCCTATAGGCTAGGCTCTCCCTATTACAATAGGCACCCCCTATAAGCTAGGTTCTCCCTATTACGATAGGCTCCCCCTATAAGATAGGCTCTCCCTATTACAATAGGCGCCCCCTATAGGCTAGGCTCTCCCTATTACAATAGGCTAGGCTCTCCCTATTACAATAGGCTCCCCCAATAGGCTAGGCTCTCCCTATTACAATAGGCTCCCCCTATAGGCTAGGCATAGGCTAGGCTCTCCCTATTACAATAGGCTCCCAATATAGGCTAGGCTCTCCCTATTACAATAGGCTCCCCCTATAGGCTAGGCTCTCCCTATTACAATAGGCGCCCCCTATAGGCTAGGCTCTCCCTATTACGATAGGCGCCCCCTATAGGCTAGGCTCTCCCCATTACAATAGGCTCCCCCTATAGGCTAGGCTCTCCCTACTACAATAGGCGCCCCCTATAGGCTAGGCTCTCCCTATTACAATAGGCGCCCCCTATAGGCTAGGCTCTCCCTATTATAATAGGCTCCCCCTATAGGCTAGGTTCTCCCTATTACATGACACTTAAACACAACTGGCGAAATGTGAGTGTGCTAAAGCTACACCTCTGCCTAACGCTTCGAAGATTACAGGTGTGATGTTACGTTGTGTGTATAATGGGCTAAATGTATCACCTTGGACATTAACACTGTAATTGATAATTTATCTTTGGATTACTTGTTGTGATTTTCCGAGAGATTAGCCAACTTAGAACCTATTATACTTACCTAGGTACGTACTTTTACTTATTGTAAGACAGATAAGTCTATGCTGAGATTATGAAAATAATTCAATGCGCAGGATGTCTGGATAAGCGTCGCGATGAAACCTAAGCCTACAAGTTATAATTATTCGATCAAGATAATAATAATATATTCTACTATTTTTTAATGTTTTTTTTTATCTTTTTGTTTATAAACATATTTAAAAATGTAATTTGTAAGTATTAAAATGAAATAAAGGAAATAATAATAAGTATTTATTAGCACAATACAAGCTTGACACATATTAACATACACATAGTAGTCACTAGGGGACAGAGAAATTAACAAATAGGAATAGTGTACAAGAGATGGGAAAATTACAGTTAATACAGAATTTGAGCCCTGACTCCTAAACTAGGAAGATCCTGTAGGATGGCTTTAAACCGTCATACACCTGAAATCTAAACGTATCTTAGGAGGCACAGTGTCTTCGCACAAATAGTGGACGAGCAAATTATGAGCGGACTAGCAGAGTCGGATAGTCACAAACCAGATACAATAGAAGATATAAGTCAAAATCAAAAGTCACACATTTTGAACGTCAAAATTACACAAGACAGTCCCCTAAAAACGCCCGCCCTTCACCACTTCCTAGTGCTATCGCTGGGAAGAAGAATTGGCGCAACAAACTCCCCAGCAGCACAGATGTCTGTTCAGTAAAAAAAAAAAACTTGATTGTATACAATACTAGGTACCTACATAATGTTCGGTAATTTTCATTACAAGACCAGAACATAACATTAAATTATTTGCCATGTCAGCTAGCCACGCCAATAGGTATACCAACAAATATAATAAAACTATACGTACTCAAGCTAAAAATAATTAATTAAAATTAAAATGTAAATTAAAAACTTAAAATTAACAAATAAAAGTCTCCAGGAATAAAGGGCGTGACAGCTTACATATCTATGCATTGCTGGGGTTCACATAGCTGTCACTTGAAGTCACAAATGATAAACTAAGACCATCGAAGTAAAATAAATAGGTAAATAAGTTAATAACAACAACCTGTCAGTAAGCTAATTCTGGAGAAAGAACATAAACATTGTCTTGCGTTAAATTAGGGCGACCAACTATTCTTATCGTGTAAGTAGTCGTTGATGGAATAGTATGCCTTTGAACAAAGGTTGGATTTTACTTGAGTTTTAAACGCATTAAAAGGCAAGTCTAGCAAAGAAGAGGGTATCTTGTTATAAAAGGTTATACCAAGCCCAACAAATGTGTTACGAACCTTATGAAGCCGGTGAAAAGGGGCACGTAGTTTGTCCTTATTTCTAGTGTTAACACTGTGAATATCACTGTTTTTAGTGTATAAGTGTAAATTTTGCCTTGTATATAAGATGTTGGCAAAGATGAATTGTGATGCCACCGTGAGAATACCAATATCTTTAACAAAATCTCTTAGAGAAACTCTACTGGCACCTAACTGGTAAATTGCTCGAACAGCTCGTTTTTGAAGGACAAATATATTTTGTATATCAGCGGCTTTGCCCCACAGCAGAATACCGTAGGACATAACGCTGTGAAAATAACTAAAATAGACTAAACGAGCTGTATCAAGGTCAGTGTATTGTCTTACTTTCCTGACGGCGTAGGCTGCCGAAATATGCCTTCCTGCTAGACTTGATATATGAGGTCCCCACTGAAGTTTGCCTTCTACTGTTGGTCCTAGAAAAATTGCCGAGCCTACAGTTTCAAGCACCTCTTTATCTAAGATGATGTTTGGTCCTAGATTTCTAACAGTCGGTAAGGCGAACTTTACACATTTTTTTTTCTTGGCATTGAGAACTAGGTTATTTGACTAAACCAATCTGTAACTATTGAGAGTGCACTGTTTACGTCGTCAAAATCTTGTCTATTCCTGTCTACTTTAAAAATAAGAGAGGTATCATATGCAAACAGTACAACGTCACAAATGCCCTTCAAATATATAAGGTAAGAAATATATCTATATACTGTATTCAATTAATCAAGATTTTTAATAAGTAGTTATGTTTGTATTGAGTGTGTGTGAAGTGCATTTGTGTCTTGTCATGTGCAAGTGTTGTGTGTGTATGTGTAAGGGAGAAGGGTGTGTGGAGTGATGTGATGTGGTGTGGTGTGGTGTGAATGTGATGTAGTGTGGTGGTGTGTGGTTTATTGTGAGCGTGTGTGGGGTGTGTTGAGTGACTGTGCATTAAAGTAATGTCGATGGAATTAGTGGGGGCACCTCCCTTCGTTGTGATGTGATGGGTATAAGCGAGTGTAATAATGAGCGTGTAGTTTCGAAAAAAACCGCCCAAGTGCGTGTCGGACCACTCACAATGAAGGGTTCCGTAGTTGGGATGAATTTATCTCAGCACTTTTATTCCCGCTCATAAAACACAGAAAAGTCAAACTTTATTTATTCTAATGCAGGCTCCCAGTAGGTAATAAGATCAGAGTTTCGATCGAGTTTTTCACAGATATGTGTAAGGTAGGGGAAGCCTTATGTGCACGCCTGAGTCGCCCTTGACTTGTGTTTTTCATAATACGTATAGCCAGCCAGCCAACTGTTACGATATTATCAACATCAATCATAGCATGTATAAATATTGTTTTTTTAAATGTATTGATAATTAAATTCTGAATTGAATTCAGAGCATATTGTGTGGACGTCAGATAGGCAGTCGCTCCGTAAATACCGTCCATATTACGTATTATTAAATATTAATATATTAAATATTATCCGTAAAATACTGGTATTCAGCTGCATCCGGTAAGACTAGAAGCCGACTCCAACATAATTGGGAAAAGGTTAGGCAGATTGATTTTAATTCAGAGCATGTGTATCAATCAACTCAGCCCATCGCAGTCCACTGCTGGACATAGGCCTCTCCCAGGCTGCTCTACAACACCCAGTCCTCCGCCTTATGCATCCAGTCCGTCCCAACAACCTTCTTTACGTCGTCCGTCCATCTAGCTGGGGGGCGTCCTACACTACGCTTGCCGATACGCAGTCTCCACTCCAGGGGGTCTACTCCGAAGTGCAAAGTGCGAATGTTCGGATTGGACCGACACACGGCCGAACCGAATATTATTGAAAAATGCGAAAAAAGTTCGGATCGGTTCAGTTGGGTCGGGACCGTAGTCAATATTCGAAAGAGTGTAGGAGTGTACCAAATAGTAACTTCGTAGCAGGAAACGGCCGAACATTCGGGCGATACTACTTCGGAGTAGACCCCCTGGACTCGTCTGCTCCACCGGCCATCGGAAAGCATTTGTATGCTGTAAGCTATTACTGTGTACATATTAATGTGTCAGGTATGGTGGTGGATAATTGAGTGTGCATTACAGGACAATGTAAGTATTTCAGTATTGTAGTTTTTATTATTGTAAAATACAGGGTGGCAGGGACATCGACGCGCAAACTGAACCATGAATTCAGCACATAAGTTTAGACCCCATAGCGTCGAAATTTTTCGTCGATTATTAAACGCTATTATTAAACGCTATGGGGTCTAAACTCATGTGCTGAATCCATGGTTATAGTTTTCACGTCGATGACCCTGCCACCCTGTATAATTGCAATGTATCTCGTTGGTAATCTTTAAATAAATCAATCCTCCAGAAAAGTTTAATCTTTTCTTCAGACTTTGCTTCAGCTAAGATCAGAAACTTTCTATACAACTTTGTAGGAGGGGGGGGGGGGGGGGGTAGCAGGTTGCGCAACGCTCCTACTCACCAACCAATCGTTTTTTAAAAATCTCACCGTTAAAACTATGGTGAAGTGAGATGTGGTGGTGTGAGTGTGATTCCTCCATATGCAAGAGATTGACACTGAATAGTGAGATTTATACAGAATAGCAGTGCTGTTTACTCATGACGAACGATCCTATGTAAACTTAGCTGAAGTATATCAAAATAACTGCAGAAGGGCTGATGTTGATAATGACGTAATAACCAGCTGTTACGACACACCAACATCAAAACCACTCAGAAGTTTTCTGATTTCTTCAGTCTTTGACAGGCTTCAGCTAAGTTTGGAAGCATTCGAATTGACGTCAATGCGAACTGGAGGGTAGAGCGTTGCGCAACACGCGTATATCTATAAAAATGAATCGCTGAATGTGTTGATAAGCGCAGATCTCGAGAACAGCTGAACCGATTTCGCTAATTCTTTTTTTAGAGTATTCCTTGAAGTACTAGGATGGTTCTTACGGTTACGGCTCTTCGGTTACGGCGGCTTCTTACGGCTTAAAAAAATGTAAGAAAGTTGCTTCACGCGGACGAAGACGCGGGCAAAATCTAGTTTTAAATAAAAACAATAATTACCAAAATAACATTTAGATTCTGGTAGTGTTTTGGTAAGTTCGTAACGTAACATGGCTTTTGAATTTTTTTCTGATTTCTTAAGATTTTTATAGGCTTCAGCTGAGTTAAAAATCATTCGTGACGTCAAAGCGAACTCGCTAGAAGGGTCGTTGCGCAACTCAATTCTTATTTATTTAATTCGGGAAAACCAACAGTTACACAAGAAACAGGTAAGGAAAAAAAAGACATTACATTATGTGTAGCTCACGACGTTATCCACATCTTAAATACTACAAAATTATTATGGAACTATTTGCACACAAATGAAACTTAAAAAAAATCTTAAGATTATTTTTAAATGAAAAAAAAAGATAAACACTATTTTACATTAATAGAGAAAGAAAAAATCAAAACAACTAAAAATCGAAGTCACTAATTAATTTTATCAATGAGCTTCTAAACTTATTAACAGACAATGTAAACAAATCCAAAGGGGTTTGAGTAACTTTGTATGAACTTGTGGCGTCATTTTTTTTTTCAGCGGCCACCAATAATTTTCATGGTAATTTGTTCTGCTGTGTTAAGTATACATATATGTTCAATTATTTTTATCCTAAGTGATATCGAAGCTGAGATATTTGCATTTGAAGATTTAAAAAATGTAGTCTCTATAAATACTTCAATTACCGTCCTGCGTGAAAAAAATCTTAGTTATGTTTTTAGAAGATTGATATTAGATATTGGCTTTACTGTTTCACGACCGTCTGTCAATTTGACGTTAGTATTGGGCCTTAGGAAATAATAAAAACACATTATTATACTTTATTACATTTATTACAATATGATTTATGTAAAAACACATTTATTAACTTTCTTCGTCAATTTCGTTTTCAATGTCATTTCGAATAATGGCATCTAAAAATTGTGCGGCGTGGAGTCAGATTATTTTGATATCTGCCCCATCCCATGTACCATATAATGGACATTACATGCGAACAGCAGCCTAAGGTCCGTTTCCCGATTATACATGAGCAATAGTAGCCCAATATTGCATCCAGCCCTTGTGCATCTTGTCCTTCCAGTCTTTCTACGAGAATATAAACGTAATATGTCCGTCTAGATGAATGTCTGGATTAGATCCTGCCTCTAAGAAGCCACGGATCAATCCAGTTATAGGTTTCCGCCAAAAAGTCATTAATACTGGGTTCTCTGCATACTTCAATCACATATGAACCGTCACTTTTTACATGTTCTCCGTAGTATCTACGAGCTTGTTGTACTTGATACGTTCCAAGTGCATAGAGAAATAAATCATCTTCACTTAAAATAGGAAAGTCATCCAGCCCAGGAACTTCAGCATTCATAGATTCAAAATCAGCCCTTCTTCTATTCAGATTATTCGCAAAGACATACTCGCCTAGTTGATTCCGTGGACTATGGTGAGGTATACGATTTATTATTTCCTGTGTCAGCCTATGATCAGTCAGTGGTACCCCAAACGCATTTAATAATGCTGCAGCTATTCTTATTTCTTCAAATAGATGACTTGTAGCTGCATTATAATTCTGAGACTGATGCTGACGGAACTGATTTTTTAATCTGCCATTAATGGTTTCGACCACCCAACGGCACATGGTTACTTTTTACAGACACTGGGCGCCCGTTCCATTCATCTACGTCACTGTATTTGATTTACTTTATTTTGAATTCTTAAAAAAATACGGCAGAAACCTAAAAGAGTGCAATAACATATAATAACTTCTTCGATTTCAATTACCAATACAAAACCAAATATCTCCGTTCCGATATGGTTTAGAGAAATGTGTCCATAATAGCTTTTGATCGCTTTATTCTATTCTTTCATAATATCTAAGTTTCATTACTGGCCGCTCAACTTCAAAACGACGCCAACTTTACCCAAACCCCTTTGTAAACACAATGCTAAAATTATTAGCTATATGAGGAAGAGGTGCGCGAACTCCAGCGTTAGTGCGATAGTAGGAAACGGCAAAAAGCGGACGTGCGCGCACTTGTCGTCGAATGACAGTTCTCGGAACAATGTAGCTTAACTTATTAGTAAGATCTATGCAATCATATCTGTTATTACACAAGTCATAGAGAAACATAGTTTCTAGGAAAAGGCGTCAAGACTTTAAGTTCAACAGTTCGACATTCTTTTGGCGTGAATTAGGGAGAATAAAGTCATGACGACACCGATAATGTAGGGCTTTGAGTAATTTACGCTGGACATTTTCTAAGCTGTCTATGTATTTTTATAAAGAGGATTCCAGATTATTACAGCGTATTCGAGTTGTGACCTAATTAGTGACTTGTACAAATGTATATAGGTATTTATGCGCTTAAATTGAGTAGTAGATCTCATAACAAAACCATACATCCGATTAGCGTTGTTAACAATTTTTTGAATATGCTGATCAAGGTGAAGTTTAGTATCCAATACTATTCTAAGATCCTTCACTGGCATGAGTCTATGCAGTGCAGCGATAACTAATGCGTAAGTGCTCCTTATAATATTTTTGTTCTTGGTAAATGTAATACATACACATATAGATGTACTTAATTGGATTTTGTTTTCTACACCGTAAACAGAAAATCGATTAAGGTCCTCTTGAAGTAAGAGGACCTTAGAGTCAGCATGTCTGCGAATGTTCTGTAGATTTTAAGGTCATCTGCATACAGCAAAAATTTTTGAATGTACGAAACAACTCTATAAAACGAAACAACTCGATAAAAATAACAAAAAGAAGAGGGCCTAAAGTAGAGCCCTGCGGCACACCAGATGAGACGTTGACTGTATTAGACCGATAGCCCTTAATCACAACTCTTTGCGAGCTGTTTATTACATATGATGCAAACCAGCGAAGTAGATCTCCACGTATGCCATTATACGCCAACTTTTTGAGAAGCAGCTGATGATCCACTTTATCAAAAGCTTTCCGAAAGTCTGTGTACACAGCATCTACTTGTACCTGTTGATCCATATTATTAAACAAATAATCTGTAAAGGCTAGTAGATTTGTAATGGTGGATCTTTTTCTAACAAATCCATGTTTTTGAGTAAGAATAATGTTATGAATGGTTGGGTATATTGCTGTGTGTACAAGTCTCTCGAAAATCTTGGATAAAGCAGACAGGATAGAGATGGGGCGGTAGTTTTCGACATCGTGTTTGGAACCTGTTTTATGTACAGTTGTGATATTGGCTCATTTCCGAACTTCAGGAAATGTACCCTCAGAAATACAATTCTATTTAAAAAAAAACGACCAATGGCGTGATGGACCACGCACAATGAAGGGTTCTGTAGTTGGAATGAATTTATCCCAAGAACAAACTTAACTTTCTAGTAGGTAGTACATCGATATACGTCACGGACAATTCTCCAACTGCATATATAAGTATGAAATTGCAAAAAAAATATGTATGTAATAAAACTACAAATGAATGATTTTCTTTACCTTGCTTAATTGCCAGATTTTATGTCAACTGGACGCTATAGGTTATGATTTATTTGCACGTATTAAAATATGTCGCATAAATGGCCGTATTTTTTTATTGCGTTGAATTGTTGTAGCTTGATTTAGTTAGAGCACCAAGGGACACTAGCCCTTCGTATTAGATATTAATTTTGACTTGATACCTGCACGCCTTTCGAGAAAAGCGTCTTGACATACTCACTGAAAGACAGACGGACAACGAAGTGCTCCACCGAAGTGATAACGATCCGATCCTTTTGAGATACGGAACCCTAAAAAACACCCAAAAAACCGACACAAAAACCTTTCCCACAGATTAATTAAATCAGAATAACCGATATCATTATTAACATAAAAGATAAACAAAATGTTTCCAATCCAAACAATTACATATATACATAGGTCCTAGATATTTTCTGTCTACGCACACTGATAAACCAAATAATCTCTTTCAAGGCTGACCAATTACGTCGTAAACAATTATTACTGCTAGATCTGCTTGCACGTTGTACCTATTTCAATAAAAATATTCCATTAAAATGATAGTCTGTGGATTAAAGGGCCACTTGAAGTGGCTGAGAAACTTTCCACTGTTTGTGAGCAGATACATCGTGTAATGCCCCTATCAACAACAAATATTATCGATATTTGATAGGATGGTACCTACCCGCGAGACTAATGTCAGGTTGTCTGTTTGTCCTTCCGACACACGTATGACTATCAAATAAATAAAAGTAGGTAATTCAGAAATATTTATCCGGCTAAATGACGACAGCCTCGTAGGTCGATTGAAGGTAAAGCTACACTTGCCGCGGTCGGCTCAAGGATGGGCGAACATCCATTACATATCGAGACCTCTCCGTGACTCGGAAGCACGTTAAGCCGTTGGTCCCGCTGTCATTCGTTTCGTCGTCATTCGTCTGACAACCATTCTTACCAAGGGGTATCGTATTACCCAGTATCTGAGTTGTGGAGGTCAGATAGGCAGTCGCTCCATGTAAAATACTGGTATTCAGCTGCATCCGGTTAGACTGGTAGTCGACCCTAATATAATTGGGAAAAGGTAAGGCAGATTGATTTACTGTTTATCATCTTTAGGCAAGATGATGACACGACGAACATGCAGAAAGGGAACGAACATTGATCAACAGAGTAGGATCTCTGTTTTAGGAGGATTTTGAATCATTTAAGTTCGCTTTCCACACGATAATGCTTCCAATCAGTTTGATACTATTGGTATAATCAACCGCACGTCTGTGGTAACAATTTGACATTGACTTTATATCGCAGCAGCAGCGTAAGGCATAATCAGCTTATAACGTTCCTACTCTTGGGACACAGGCCTCCTCTCCATGAGAGGGAGTAGGCCGTTATCTTCCACGCGGGTCCAGTGCGGGTTGGCGGATATCACATGTCTTCGAATTTTTGGTTCTTGGACATATTGCCGGTTTCGTTCACCGTTTTGAGAGCAGTGGTGATGAAATAATTTACACAAAGTAAGTGCCTGGGCTCGAACTCGTAAGTCGCAATCGTTACCACTGGGCCACCAGTCTAACCTAAAAAAGTACCTTACGGTAGTTTTCGTAGTACAAGTGTTTACACTGACGCCACCTGCGGTTGCGCCATACCAACTTTTCAATTAACTGTTTGAAACTCAGTAACTTATTCCCCTACGAAAATTCTCTCATTCAGCGATTTAATATAATTTTCGGAGTCAAATAATATTGGCCACCGTTGGCCATGTTTTATAATTCAACTTAGATGCATTAAAATGCCATAGAGAATTTCCCCTTTTCGTATATTTTACGACCAACATTGAATATTGACATAAAGACTCTCGATGATTACACTATATCGGCGCATGAGCACATATGTACCTACTGAGATATTATGCTTCTTCTCATTATATTTGCTTTCCCTTATATTTACACGTATGTAAAATGGCAGTTATATTTGTGGATGGTGCATGTAAATTGTTGCTCAGCGTTGATCTATTTTTTAACGATCTTTGTTTCCTTTACACCTACATAGGAGCAATATTGTCTTGTGAGTCACATCCATGATAGTTGGTTTACTACAAATGTTCATGCTCAAATCTTTTAATTAAGCCTAATTGTAAAAGTCGCGTGCCGCCGCGCGCCGACTCGGGAAGGGCTTGTAAATTGACGTTTGACCCCACGGATTATTAAAATCAGAGCTCACTGCGCCTGGGCACTTCCAAATGTTGTAGGTGTGAGTTTTCTTTGTTCCTAATATATGTGTTCCGATTAAGTCATTGCTCTGCAAAAGACACGTTCCATACTCCAAGGTGGACACTGCTATTGAGTGTCGTATTGATAGGGAATGCCATCAAAGTAGTTCGTATTAACGTGGCTGGTTCAAGCTTGCACGCATGACTTTGATTGACTTTGTCTTCGTTTTCAAGAAATGGAACTTTCTATTGATATGACAAGCAAATTTTGGTGTAATAAGATGATCATTAGAATACAATAAGAGCGTGTGTAGTCGTAGTGGTCGCGTGGAGACGTCGGCCGAGCTCGATGCTCGCGCCGGGAGTCACTCCCGCACTGCGCCCGAGCGCCGACCGACGTACGTGTATTGTATGGAAATAAATAATTGGCCCCCGTATTCTTCTTTTGACGAGCTCTCCGGCGGGTCCATTATGTCCGTTTGAGCGTGAGCGGCGGCATTCGGACGCCAGTGGCGACGTCCTCGGTCGCCTGCGTCGCGCTCTTCACGATACTACTCCAATATGAATACCTCCGATCGAGGTACGAGTCCTATGTCTTACTTTTATCGGGGTCTGGATCGAGAGGATCCACACATTTCTAGCAGCCTGGAGATTCAGTCGTCAGCCCTTCGATCCTGGTGAAGTGCGCGTACCAACACTGCAAGGTTATGTAGAAGGAGGTCGGAAGTGCGTCCAATTCCCGTTCAGCGGCTAGGTCACTCATGAAGTGAATCAAATGGAGTGGCGAAGAAGATTACATCAACGATTCAAGTGTTGAAAGTGAATGTAGTGTCGGTGGAAGATGCGCCAGCGCGCCGGCGGGTACCGGCGCCGCACACCGTCGTAAGTATGGAAGACTGAGCGACGCTGCCATGGCTACTGCACCACCAGGTACGAACATTCGTTTTGCCATCCCGTTATCATACGCAATTATTTACAAAGACAACTGCCCGGTTGTTTAAAGGCGTAGGCGCAACATGTAAATAAAAACAAATCCGCTGCTAACTCCAGTCGTTAATGAAAATGAATTAACAGGTGAATTGTAAAACGAACACGATGCTGAAACAAGATATTGTTAGAAATGGAACTATTGCCGGTGAACATTTGACGGAAGCTATTGACGAAATTGTCGAAACACGGGCGTGGCTCGATGCTCACCCGATGGCTGTTACTCTTTCTGTAAACGAATTAGTGTTGATTATAGCTCAGCAGTACCTAGCAACCGCACCTTGTTTCACTGGATGCCAGCGTCCATTGTAACGACTTCATCAAATAAGGACTGACCTGCCTCACTATCGACAACATTCACAACAAAAAATGCTTCAGAGCCCTAGAAATGATTGTGTTCGTAATCACACTCAATTTTTAAAACCATTTTGGTGTAGTAATGCTCCAAGGACAAGGATGTCTTCTCAAGTTTTTTCGCTCCTTCAAAAGGAATCAGGAAACGATGGATATTGAGTTAATCAATCGTGGGCAGCAAATAATTGGTAATAATCTGATCGATATCTATTTTTAGAAGGTCTTAATGTTACTTGATCTTAGGGCGATTATAATTGCTTCAGAAGTTGTCATAATACGGACACTAATAACGGACGCGGTGCTGACAAAGACTTGTTGATAGCGATGATGAATGATACAAAACGAGCTGTTACATCTTGTTGTATGATTTGATTAGGTAAATTTGATATTATAGCTATTTGCCGCAGTTAGGCCATCGTTCTTAAAGTTAGAAGGGGAGGCAGACTCCGACTCGGCGCCTCATCCGGTCGCTCCTCGCGCAAATTGTCAATTGGTCGTCGTCCACTCAGGGCTGTCAGCGTGCAAGGTTGAGCACCGGCTGTCTTCACGTGATCTTTTTCTGCCAGCGTCCAAAATCAACTCCCTGATTTTAGGTCACTTTCCTCGAATACAGCCACAACCTCAAAACTTCATCAGCTAAAATTTACAAATTAATGTCTACAAAGCCCAAATGAAGACAAAATACCAATTTGTTAATTGCAATATATTTCAAATTAATTTAAAAAAAATCTTGTTTGTTTGTAGCTAATTGGAGAAAGACGCCTTGTGTTCGGGAAAGCCATTATGTCCCTTCGGCCGTTGGGCAATAGAAAGAGCAACGGATCGAAAGACGACTTATGCGTCGCTAATGCGGACTTCCTGCCATCTTTGATCTGTCAATTTCCTTCATAGTGCACTCGCTGTATGCGAGTGTCTAAACTATAATAACGAGTGGTAACATGCACAATTTGGCACGAAGATGGCTGTGGCTCGGCTACTTAACAAGTAAACGACACATATTTTCTAAAATCAGTTAATTCGGTTAAACAAGTTAGTGCAGCAGTAATTTGAGACAATTTGCTCACGATTGGCTTGTTGACTTTGCTATTTGAAGGAGCCGTTTTTAGAGCGGCACAGGATGTGCGTTTGTTAATCAAGCACGCCATAGCACGCGGCCGCCTCGCCGCCTCGCGCCTCGGGCATGTCCGCGGTCCGCGCGACTCACTGGTCACTACTCTCATACGACTATTGAATTGGCTGTATAGGAACAGTCAACTTTAGCAAAATGCACAATTCTAAAGGCGAAGGCACATTGATTATTGGTAAAAGAGGCGCCTCTGATATGTTCAGTTAAATAAAGCGGTTGTCATAATATTACACGATTATGCGTAAATATTTCGCGTCATACCTTAGCAACTTTGTTTTATTGAAAAAAATTACTTGTGAGTACAAAACACTTTAATGCAATACCTACTTATTAGTGTTATCATAGTTTTCCATGTAAAGCACAGGAAGCACTTTAGCGGAATCAATTAACGTATCAAGATGACAACATGTTCCAAACCAAATAAATGTATAAATCACATTGATACTTGGGGTAGAAAAGATCTAGAATGGATTCCATGAACTGGCCACAGGATCGTGATCAGACCACATGCGAGTAGGACTGACTGAGAACCCGGTAAAGGTAGCAAGGAGGAATTGAATGGCGTGCAATGAAGAAGACAGAGATAATAATAAATGAAGAAAATATGAACACTTTGAGTTTTTAAAAAGAAGGAATTATCGTGCTAAGTTTTGTCACACTGGAAAAACGATTTTCATAATATTTTGGATAAGGATATCCAAAATCTTATAAAACTCATTTCACGAGAATTAAATAATGAAAGCCGTGTACCTGTACGCGCTTTAGCTACTATTTACTCACCAGTCACCAGCAGTCTGCCTACGTTTGTAAGAACATCAATTACCTACGTAGGTTTATGTAATACAATTATATAGCGTACGGACGTACGGTTAGCAAATAGTTTACTATGAAAGGTATTTTATTCTTTAACGGACCTGAATTTAGACTTTTAAGCTACATCGGATCAATCTATAAAATTTTGTTTAAAAAAATAAACAATTGGCGTACAGTGATGTCATCACTGTACGCCAATTGTTTATTTTACGCAATCTTATTTATGCACACACCCATTTACCGACTAACAGCTCTCAAATAGATAATGAGGAAGAAACGACCTTGCATTCCGAACCATTCCACACAAAGTCTTTGCAAAAAGATACCCTTATACTCGTATACTAGCTCCCTATATTTACAATAAAGTATAAAATATTTTTCAGTAGCTCCATCAGTTGCAAATTGTTGGGGGCAAAGAGTCATCCATGTAGAGCAGGTGAGATATAACCCGACCACCTCTCCTCAGCCGATAGCTTAGACCTGAATCTTCCAGCAGCGTGCTTAATAGAGGATTCAAGGCAGCAAAGCAGAACCAAAGCGGACTCAAACTGTCGCCCTGGAATATGCCTCGCTCGATCCTTATCGGCTCGGTATTCCTCTGGATATTACAATATCCTGGATAGCGAAGGACCGTCCTCCATTGCCCCATACACGTCATCAGGAAGGTGCGCAGAGTTGTATTTACTTTATATAACTCCAGCACCCTCATGAGCCATGTATGTGGCACCGAGTCATTGGCCTTCTTATAATCTATCCAACATGTCGACAGATCCTTTCGGGAACGATGAACCTGGTGACTAATGGCCATATCAATGAGGAGTAGCTTCTTAGTACCGCGGGACCCGTTCTTACATCAATTTTGAGTCAGACATGATGGTGTCTATATGTTTATTAATTTTAACTCTCAAGATGGATGTAAGAACTTTATAGACCGTCGGTAGACAAGTTATCGATCTATAATTTTTGGGATCCGCGGTACTACCTATTTATGGAGCAGGTGGGTTATTCCTGTCGTTAGGAATTGGGGCAGCGACCCAGACTCTAAGGCTGACTGGAACTGGGATGTAAAGGGGGTGTGCGACCTTTGGAACCACTTTATCCAAAAGTTGTGCAGTCCGTCCGGCCCTGGAGATTTCCGGTTAGGCAACGGACGAACTGCACGAGCAATATCTTGGGGGCTGATGATAAGTGCCCTCATTTCTGGTATTAGTTTGCACGCTCGCTCGATCTTCCCAGTCCAATCACCTTCAGTATGACTGACAGGCACCGACCAGATGTTTCGCTAGAACGAACACATGGCGTCATCATCTAGTAGGTGTGTGTCAGTCACATCTTGGTCAGGTCGCTCCCAATCCCTGTAAACCCACCTTTCATCGCTCTGAAATGTGCGATTCTGAGTGTACCGCTCCACTCTCCGCCTGTACCGACGTATACGGTTTGCCCATGCAGAGATCTTCTGCTTCAGGAAGTCGATACGCTCTGTGACGCGGGACAAATAATCTCGAGGACTAATATCAGTCCCCGAGAACGCCCGCCTCACAAAGCGCATCACTCTAGGGCGAGTATTGCCCTCCCTGAAGCAGATTAGCTTGCCGATGAGTGCTCTAGCCTCCCCGATACGACGTTCAATCCTGCACTGCCAAGCTGGTACAGCTGGTTTTGGTCGTGTGGCTCTGTCACTGGTCGGGAATTTGACATGAGCTACACGACATGCCGCAACAGCTGCACAGTACAAGATTGAATGGGTATCGGTCAGGTCTTTGCTGTCGTTAAAGCAATTCAACAGCTGCGAGTCTAGAGCACACACCAGTGCCTTGTTTTTCTTGTGCATGGGCAAACGAGGTAAACGTGGTCTGAGTCCAGGCGGAATAGATCGGTACTCACGGAAAGCATCCTCCAAAGCGCTCCTCAATCTTACATTGCACTGGGAACTCACGGATATAGCCTCATCCTCATCCTCTTCATCAACGCGGTTGGGTCGCGATGAAAAGCTGGGTAAATTTTGCAGTTGCACCGCGACCAATGACGAAGCAAGCGTAACGTGGCTATTCCGTGTTTCGAGGCGAAGTCGATCAAGTCCAACGTCATCCAGCATATGGTTACGCTGGATGACCCGCACCTGATCCGACAGTCGTTGCGCCGACACGTTGACAGCTGGTTATTATTATTATAATCTTATACGATCTTTTTTGTTAGATTAGCCACGATTATTTTGCGGCAATTGAACATGTAAAGTATTGTAAGTTTTGGATATTGCTAGCATAACGTTACTGCTAATAAATAAAATAAAATAAAATAGTCTTTAATTCGGATAAGCAACATCCATGGGTTAGTAAAAAAACAAAAGACAAACTTATACCTATGTTAGTAATCTAATGGTAAGATAAAGAAAAAATCATTAAAAATCAAAAGTTACCTAACATTGGCGGAAAAGTTTGCAAGTAGGTATAGATAATTTGTATTACTCAATGACTTGATTGAATGACTATATTTGGGTATGAAAATATTAATACAATTCTAGTCGGATACATATTTTAGCCAGTTTCTACTTACTTCCAAAAACAAGATCCTTTTCTTTTCGTATCGACGGTTCCTTGATACAAATATTAAACCCTTTCATTCCAAACATTAAGAACACAAGTGGAAATTTAGTGGAAGGAAGTGGGAATTTTATGGAAAATCCCCGTGAATACCACCACCGTTCCCAGCGGTGTCTGAAAGTGGGTTTGAGAAGACGTCAACGAAAGGCAGAACTCCCAAATTAGATCTTTCCTTGGAAAAGTGTGATTGTGGTAATACTTTGTGCGATATTTTCTTTTGTTTATTTTTGTAAAGAAAACTCTAGGAGTGAGCTCTTTACAAAAATAAAACTGTGGCTTTAGAGCGTACATACACAGTACGAGCTAAAATTCATTTTTCATTTGTCTTTTAGGGTTTAAAATTATGAGAAACAGAAGTCAGGAATACACTAACGTTTTTTTAGAATCAATGAAATGATAATGACGTGATTTTTGGGCTATAAAGCTGCTTGAAACCGTGATTTTTTACGCATTACAAATGAGATCAAACCAATCGAGTAAAAGTGCTCACAATTGTCCATGGCATGTTTGTATTCGTTTAAAGTTTAAATGTTTCTAAAGTTGTATTGAGATAACTTCATAAAAATTCGTAAGACAACATTCGCACAGTTATAATATTTAACAAGTTAGGTAACCGACAATCAAGAAATTAAAACATATTGTTACTGGGCAACAAGTTATTATAGGCACTGGGAGTCCGTAAACAGTTAGTAAGGTAAACTAATTAAATCTACACAGGCCGTCTGTAATTGCTCTAGTAATAAAAATCAATCATCAAGGTTTTGAGAAAGGTGGTATGACTATATAGTTAAAATAAGAAAGTCCTTCCGACCAGTCGTCTGATCGCGATCGTGCCGACGAAGATGGTAGCGAGAGGTTCGTAGATATTCAATTGTTTTTATATTATTGTGTGACATGATTTTCTACCTTGACGTTGTGTTTTTGATGGATCTGTACTAAGATGTAGGTTATAATTTGAAATTTTCATCAAACCATACGAAACTGCTTAGTTCTGTCACGACGCCATCATTTTCCCTCGCTATAAGTACTGCGTCATTAGACTATTTTTGTCTCATTATTGATTTATAGATAGGGAAAGTATGAAGAAAAATCTCCCTATGTAGGTAGATGGTGAAGTCTCATATAAAAACATTATTTAATTTCGGTGACAGGGATGATCATGCAATCGTAGATTAAATATTGAAACGGCAATAAACGATGAACATGATCTTCAAAATGTCGGCCAAAATCATAGATTTAATATTGCCATTTCTTGATTCCTACATCAAGACCAAGTTACAGAGTCACAAACAGAACTGTAAGTTTCTATATTTAGTCTCAATGACTGACCAACAAAGGTTGTGAAATTTCCAAGATTAACTAAATAAACAAAAACAAAGATGGATGTCAAAATCATCGATTCCATTTTGTAAGTTATGCTGCCATAAAAAGTTCCAGATTTCGCAACGGAATTGTAAGTATCCATATTTTTTTTGGAACTGGAAAAGGTTGAGTAAAATATACCTACCTACCAATATTTTCAAGTTCCTTTGATTCCAACATCAGGCTCCAGCTCTGCCATGAACAGTTCCAGATTCAACAACAGAACTGTACGTACCTATTAATATTTTTAGTGTCACTAGACTGACAATGTTATTGTATATGGTTGTCTTTTCTGCAAGCGCTTTCAAAGAGTTTCGTATTTCTACAACGACTTTCAACAGGATTGACACAAGCTTTTCGGTAGGTTATTTCAATTCAATACATTTTTTTCTGTTCCAACATCGCAGTTATCGCTGATAGTAGAATATTACTTTGTCTATTATAATCTCATCTCAGCGACAATTAATGTCAAAAACTTGTCAAAAATGTAGGGAAATTAAGAGGTATTTTTGACATATTTGAGACTGAGATTAGGATGCGAACGTTAATCAAAATACGGGAATCGCTCCTCAGGTTTCGCATGAATCATTAATTATAGATTTCAGCAGGTACACTGGTTACCTAAAGGATCTAAAAAAAATGGGGATAAATACGAAATCTGCTAGTTTTGATTCGACATTCATGCTTAACCACCTTGCAGGTCTTAATATATTCAGGTGAAACTGAGCAGATTCTACAAGGCCTGCCAATAGAAGACTTGGCTCATTTTTTTTATTCCAATTTCTAACAGTGTTCATTAGTTTCAGAGGGCCACCTCCGCAACTGTACGCCGCCGGCCATCGACGACTTCCCGGCGGGTGTGTTCACGGAGCTGCAGAGGCAGCACGGGGCCATTGTCATCCATGCCTTCATCTCCATTTACCTGTTCCTGGCCCTCGCCGTCGTGTGCGATAAGTTCTTCGTGCCCGCGGTTGAAAAAATATGCCATGGTTCGTACCCACTTGAGAATAAGGATTCTAAGGGACTCATCACACTGGCGATTTGCGAGCGTGTTTTCAGCGAGGCGATTGTTTAACATGCTTGCTACATGTCCGACCTGAACACGTCATGTGTGTGCAACGTGTTTGCCGCGTTTGTTTAACGACAACGATTTACGTGAGTCTATAAGAGTGACCGAGACAAGCTTAGATAAACCTAAAAGGGGAAGATACATTACTTGATCACAGTGCGCGATCCTACTGAACCAAGTCTAATGGACACGGTGACAATCAGTCACACGCGGATCATCGTCTAAACAGCTCATGTAGATACAGCTTAATTATTTCCGTTTTTGTATCAGCATCAATATCCTGTGTGTTTAGTAAGTGTTCAAATCAGTCAAGAAAGAAAAATAATGAGAACGATGCGACTCATCGCGTGACTCTCGCTAACGATAACGCTAGCTTAATGTACTTCATAATCTTAAACATTCGGTGGCTAACGCGATTGCGCTTATTGCGTCGGGTCCTGTCTCTGTCCTTGTCTATCGGTAACTGTAAGTATGCAACTGTGATTACAGATTTGTGATTTTAGTTGTATGTAGTTGTACACCGAACCCAGGTTTAGTGATTGCGATGTTAGAGCGTAACGTATCTCTCCTTTTTAAGTTTATCTAAGAAGACAAGCTAGTGAAAAAGCGGGGAACACGCCGCTAGGTCGCTTTAAACCCACGGAGGGCACATTTACACGTCCTCACTGGAAACACGCTAGCAAATAGTCAGTGTGATACCGCTCTAAGGGTTGTTGTTCTAAATTGTACTTGCTTTCTAATAAAAGCTATAAGGACCCTGATGAGAATGAGTGCTTCGAGGGTTGATTGTCATGACATTATTGCAAGAACTTAGTATATATATATATATAAAATTCAAAGTCCTGACTGACTGACTGATACATCAACGCACAGCCTAAACTGCTGGTCCTAGAGACATGAAATTTGGAGGGTGTATTCTTCTTGACGAGTAGGTATCCACTAAGAAAGGGTTTTTCGAAATTCCACCCCTAAGAGGGTGAAAGGGGGGGATTTTGTTTGTATTGAAAATCTTATTCCTTGAGTTAATAAACTTGAAACTTGGCACCAATACTAATCTAAGTACTTAAATTATGAAGTTTGCCATTTCACGTTTTTCTAAACTACCCCCTAAAAGGGGATTGGTGGGTTTCAAAGTTTGTATGGAAAAATTTTAGCGCAAAACTCAGTATTTACCTAGGATCGAAAGTAAAGAATAATGTGTATCAGGGTTTTTCGAAAATTACCCCTGACGGGCTAAAAAGGGGTAGTCAATTTTACAGCGGAGGATTTTACTGCATGGCTTGATTAACTCGAAAATTAGTATAAATAATCTCTGAGTCAAGATATGAATACCTACATCTCAAAGGATTTTTTTAAATTCCATCCCTGGGGTGTGAAACGCGGGGAGACAGTTTCTATGAAAAATCTTCTTCATCATGTTAATAAACTTGAAACTTTTCAAGAATACTAAGTAAGTAATAAAGTTTATTTTTAAAAGTTTTTCAAACTACCCTTCAAAGGGGGATACAGGGATGTTGAAATTTGTGTGGAAGTATAATTGAATGCGCGGTCCAATTAACTCGAGACTCAGTATTAATACTTTTGACATAAAATAATTAGTAATAAGTACCGATGTAAAGTTGTCGAAAATTGACCCCTGACGGGGCAAAAAGGGGTAATTCGATTTTTAAGGGGAGGATTTGAACTTGAAACTGTATGTTACATTTTCACACCTAAACCACTGAACTTCTGATTTGGCATAGAGATAGATGGCATCCTAGGGAAGGACATACTTTTTATCCTGGTAGCATGTTCCCGTGGGATAATTACCGACATCCACGCGGGCGAAGCCGCGGGCAGAAGCTATTTCAATTATAATTGTTATTTTGAGACCTACTAAAAGAATTACGTCAAAGTGCTGACGACATTCGAACCTTTCTCTGACGACTTTCGAAACTTACTTTGAAACATATTTACACCTGGACATATTCTAACAACTTACATAATAGGTACCGCTAACATACTTTCATTGGTTTACGTAAGCAACCTGAAATGATGTTGAGGTCGGAAGGAACTTTTCCGCAGCTTTGTTAACATTTACAGCCAAATGCGTCACAGTTATTTTCGAAATCGTTGGTAATCTTCATTTCAGACTAGGTAGGTACTGCTTTGTACCTAATCCTTTGGAATAACTGTGTTAGCACAGATACGTTGACTTACATAGCTGTTTATCGATAAGATTATTAAAAACAAATATTTTGATTTGTCACTGTTACAGCACTAAACATGACGAACGATGTGGCTGGAGCCACTTTCATGGCGGCCGCTACGTCGGCTCCTGAGCTGTTCGTCAACGTCATCGGCACCTTCATCACAGAGGGTGACATCGGGGTGGGCACCATTGTGGGCTCAGCGGTCTTCAACATCCTCGCCGTCGCTGCATGTTGCGGCATCGGCGCAGGAATGGTACCTATACTCGTTTCATCCACATTTATAAAAATCACAGAAGGTCGTCATTAAATGATGTGTCATTGCTTCCAGGTTGTACCCTTAGACTGGTGGCCACTGACCAGGGACTGCCTGGCCTACGGAATCACAGTATCTATACTAATTTGTATAATGCACGATGAGTACGTTCAGTGGTACGAGGCATTACTTCTTGTCATGCTGTACGGAGTCTACATCTGTATCATGTACTACGACAAATCGATTCAGAATTTTGCAAAAGGTTGGTATTTCATAAAGTGATGAACCAAATAAAAATGATTCATGCGTAATTTTATCACAGAAATGTGTTGTTACACAGGTAATTGGAACTGTGTGTCGGACATGTTGAAGAAAAATGAAAAGCAGGATAACACTGTCGTTGCTGAAAATGGTACGTACAGTAACAATTTTTTTGAATATTCTTAATATTATTGACTCCTTTGACAGCAATAAGATATCTCTTGTGCTATTATTTAACTTTCCAGAACTTAAAGATGCTAAAACCGTAAACAAAAATGATTTGTCTTTGGATCGCCACCAACACAATGGGAATATAAAAAGTGCGTTATCTCTTTGCCCAGATAAAAATGAAAAAAATAGTGAAATTGACACAACAAATTCTGTGAACTTACCAGCCGCTGACGGCGACAAAGCTAAAACTATCTGTATTGATATTGAAAGTAAGGCTAATGACGTGGAAATTGCAAATCCTGACGAGAGTGCAGCTGTAGCAAACGTCGATGAGAATAACAAAGACGCAGAGGATAAATACGTGCACTCTTTATGGAAGTGGCCTACTGGTAGAAGCTGGCTTACTAAGGTAACTATTGTAACAGATACTGCACTCAAAATATCGTAAAACTTAATGTTCTAATCGCCACGTCTTGTTACAGAGTACATGGATAGTGACGTGGCCTATCCACCTGGTATTCTTGTTCACTATCCCGGACTGTGAGAAGCCTCGGTTCAAGAACTGGTTCCCTCTGACATTCATGATGTGCATTGTCTGGATAGGGTCATTGTCGTACATCGTAGCTTGGATGATCACTATTATTGGTAAGACCAGCATTTGAACGTGACATATATAAAGTTTTTCCGAATTTCATTTATGGTTTCACTACATTGTTACATTACAGGGGACACACTAATGATACCGGACTCGGTGATGGGCATAACTTTCCTTGCCGCCGGTACCTCAGTGCCGGAAGCTGTATCCAGTGTAATAGTAGCAAAACAAGGTGCAGTGAATTTTATAATTTGTGTTTTGTCTTCGTATTGTTCGAGAATGTGGTCTCCTCCATAATATAATTAAGAATTCACAAACTTTTATATATGCTCCTTTTTTATTTAAAATGTTTCTGAAACACAGGCCATGGATCTATGGGTATCAGCAATTCGATCGGATCGAACACGTTTGACATCCTGCTGTGCCTCGGACTGCCGTGGCTCATCAAGGCGTCACTCACTCCAGCCGAGCCGGGTCACTACTGGGTTAGAAAACAACTATTTTAATACATCGATATTATTATTTAACTCGCTTGCGTTAAAACGAAATACATACATAAGGTTAATTGTACAATATCTGCACAATTTGCATACATTACATACATTATTACTTATTTGCATATTGCGAAAGGAGCTTGTAACTTAAACTTAGAAATGCTCTAGCACTGCGAACTTGCGATACTGAAATGTATTTCGCCCAGCGACTTTTTAGTGATTTTCGTGGGGAAGGTCGGGATAAATACAGTTAAATGTTAACAGGTGAAGATCAACTCCATGGGGCTGGAGTACTCCGCCATTTCATTGCTGTCGACGCTACTGCTGCTGTACTTGACGTTCTGGTTCAACAAGTTCAAGCTGGACGCGGCGGTGGGGCGCGCCTGTCTCGCCATGTACGCAATGTTCCTGGTGCTCGCCACGCTTATCGAATTGAACGTGTTCTTCCCGGTCAATGTACGCACATGCAAGAGAAGTGAACTAAAGTCTTAAGCTAGCTGAGTGTTCTGGACATAATGACAAGACGAAGTGTAAAAATGGTAGTCGTGATGTCTCTTGCAACTGTTTCATGCTCAGGTGTGCTGAAACCTTACGTGTACTTTTTAAGCATTCGGTTACATTTTTATTAAAAAAACTCTCCGATCATGTCTCTATTACCTACACTATTTCATTAATGAAGACCAGAGAGCAAGCGCCATTTTCATTAGTTGAGTTCTTATTTAATGTTATTTATGTAATTTCGAAGATATGAGAATACGCATGTTTGCGCAAGGTGGAATCTTTCCTGGTACAATATTTTTTTTAATAAATGTAGCTTCCGTTGCCAGTCGATGTAGATTAAATAAATGATAGTATTGAAGTATACCTCAACCATGTGTCAGGAGCATTACTATCCACTTGAGTAGTTGCTGTAGTCCAAACAGTATTATTATATGTCTAGTAGTGTATTATATGTCCCTCATTTGGTAGGAAAAGCAGGGCAAAATGCGAATATTGGCATACTCTTTAGTAAACCTTAACTTTATTTATACCACAAGCATTATGCTAAAGGTAACTTTTGTCTTTGAAATCTTGTCATACGAGTAGTAAAGGAATCTCAAAAACATAAATCCTCGATTGGAAGAACGATTAGTTTTATTTTGCCTGATCATATTGCCCTACTTTGTGTCGAATGTGCTTCTACTTTAAGAGTAATTTAGGTATATTGAGTGTTTGGTACGAAGCACCGTCTACAATCAACGTTCTCTCTCTATCAGTAATCTCGATACAGATAAGTTGATGTAAATACATAATATACGATGTAATGTAACTTTCTTAAACTAATTAAATATATCAATAGATCGTTATTTCTTTTATTTGGTTTATTAGTGTCCAGTGGACCGCATGAGTAAGTAAAGGGGCTACGGATTACATAAATCCTGTACGTACCTACTGAATCATTTGAAGGAAATTACCCAGGTGTATTTAAAGCTGTGTTTTAGTTAAATTGCATAGCGAACTTACAATATTTTGCAGTATATATAGTAATCATTTTAGTAGCAAGAAAACCAGGAGGGTAATTCTCGTAATTTTAAGAACGTTCACAGTCTGAAGGCCAATTCTTGTAATTAAAAACGTTCAAAATCTAGTCGCAATCTCATCTCAGCGACAATCAATGTCGAAAAATTTACATAACTGTAGGTAAAGAAGTACTTTTGACAGAATAAGACTGAGTTCAGATTGTGAACATTATTAAAATTACGAGAATAGCCCTCCTGATCTCAGTCTCAATCTGTCAAAAATAGCTCTAATTTCTCTACATTTTTGACAAGTTTTTGACATGGATTGTTGCTGAGATTGCGACTACATTTTGAACGTTTTTAATTACAAAAATTGGCCTTTAGGTTTTGGTAGATAATGATGAATGAAGTTCCTCGTGGCCGCAGAGTTGGAGTTAGAAGATAGACGTGATCAGGGAACTTCTTAAGGTAGTAAATAATAGCACGCGTGGCATGATCACCGTTAAAAACGAAAGACCAAATTATAGATTGTAGAAAATATCTCCGGCGCGATGTCGAAAATGAAGAAAAGATACGTAATTTTGTATATAAAGAGATGTCTATTCTTCGTAAAAGTGGTCATGCTACTCGTGCAGAGTTTGGGCCGAATTAGAATAATCTTGAAGCGTGACCCCACTAAAGCGTTCTTCGCCTCCTATCATTGAAGTTTAGCTTACACATTGTAAAATAATTGTCTTGAAAATATTTTACGTAAAGTGTAAGCTAAACTAATACGCTAAGCCATAAAAAAATAAACCAAATAATATCTACTACACAAATAAATACTTGTATAATGTACGTATGTACATTATACAAGTATTTGTATTTAGTTGTTCTGAATGGTAAAATAATTAAGGGCATGTTAACGTTATTTTATAATTAGATACCTATCTGAAACAACTAGTGTTCTACTATATCAAAATTGTAATGTTTCAAAAGTTTGCTTTCGAAAGAATAAAATCAGCAATTTAAGTTCAGTAATTATAATAATCCAAAATATTGAGATCGTGTTCTTTAAATGATATGCAGACCTTACTTAGTCAAGCCTTTTCAGGCCATCATGACATGGATAGCCACTAAATAATAAAATTCACAATTCAATAAAGTACTTGGTTTGGAGTACCTACTGCGCAGCTTTTAATTGAAATATGCAGTAGACGACCGATCAATACTCGTCGACTGACGTTGGTACATCCACCCTGTGTAGTGTAGCCTGTACTTGCAAACTACAAGTATATAAATAACACGAGCGACTCGCTCGCCTCTGCTTCGCTAGCCTTTGATGACTTGGCATGACAAAACTTTCGGTATTTTTTGTTATGTTTAATATGAATGTATTATACACATAACTAAATCTTCCAGAAAAAATCTTTAAATTAGGGTGATAATCACATCAAAATCCATTGTGTACTATAAGCCCCTCGTCTGTTAGGCAAGCTTATTTGTTCGGTAACAATAGAAAAAGTAATTGTGTCTCATTAGTGACAGTTGTGGTATTAGTGTAGACATACCTACATGAAAAGCGACGCACCACAGCACGGGCTCCTGTAAAAGTCCAACGGCAGTGTGGAAAATCCACGCGTACCTATATGGGAGGCGTTTGTCTCACAGTGGTATAATACAGGCTGATTGTTATATGTATAGATGAGTTCCCACCATTTACTACACTCATGGCATAAGTGTAAATCTAAAGTAAAATCATCACGAACTAATGAATGTTTGGGGAGAGAAATGATACGAAGTCAAAATTTAGTATAATTAATTTTTAATCTTTAAACTATCAATTAAAATTTTCACAAATTATGATCAATAGTTATCGTCGTCATTGTTATTAGTCTTCCTCGCAATTAGAGGACTATCGCCCATTTTCTGAAACAAAATCAAGAATTATTTAAATGTCAAAATACTTATATCACAGTCTTGAACTAGGTTGATTGGTAGATTGCATTTTGTTATGTTAGGTCAGTTACACCAATTGCAGATGTAGTGACAGATCCTGTTTTCAATAGATGTAGAATTTATTAATCGGACCTTGAAGCTAGTCGTTGGCACTGCACCAATTTAGTGCATGTTGAGGCTGTACCGGATAGTGTTAGGCCCTGATCACTTCGATAGTGAAAGGAATACCGCAATTGTTTATTAAATCAACACCAAAAAAAGGCATAAGTTTTCCATATTCCTGGGGCACCAAATTAAACATCCCACTGCTGGGAAAGAATCATCATTATCATCAGCCTAAAGCAGTCAACTGAAGGCAAATTGCAGTAATTAAAAACATTCAAAATCGAGTCCCAATCTCATCTCAGCGTAAATCAATATAAAAGACGTGTCAAAATGTAGTGAACTTAGAGGAAAGTTTTGACAGACTGAGACTAAGATTTGAATTGCCGATCGAGAATCCCTCTGCTCTGCTACACATTTTATTTATTTATTTTGTTCCATCGCCGGCCACGATGACCACCAATGATCACCACAGTGTAATTAATTACCTGAATTGTTTAATGAACTGTTACCCTACCCTTATTACATAAGTATGGTTATTGATATACCAGGCGGTCGATTCTGTGAAAATCTCACCGTGAAAACTCAAGTGAAGTGAGCTTGATGTGAGTTGTCAGTAGCGTCAATCCCTAGCATTATTTGGAATGACAGCTCACTTCACCTAAGTTTTCACGGTGAGATGGTTACAAAATCGCACTGCAGGACTACATACATCATAAGAAGAGTGCGCCCTCAATTGGTCGAGCTCCCTCGCGTGTAGCTCGATGTCGTGCTGCGTGAGGCGCGGGCGGCGGCAGTGCGGGTGCTGCGCGGGCAGCCAGCGGTGCACGATCGGCGTCAGCAAGTCCCGATGCACCTAAACAGTGACCCAAATAATCCAAACAGCCAATCTGTTCACACGCCTTGAGCACCAATTTGGCTAATCGGCTCTCAAGGGACGGATGGCAATCTTGCACGTTACATCTTTATAGGCACGTCACCGCGACCAGCGGAACATGCAATAGATATAACGTATTTTATATGTGTGTTGGTAGGTCGAGTTGATTAGAAGTCGTTGGTGTTCATTGGCTTGGTTTTGAATGAATGGAGCATTCGTGTAGGTACTCTGGACCTGACTTGGAAGTGGACTACGTCTTTTATTTGTGATGAATGAAATCTGGGTCTACATTGAACAGGTGCTCGTCGAGATGTTTTATTTGTTGACTACATGTCCTAAGCACAAACTAAGTTACGATGACTGATTAGCGACCGCTGGTTCTTCAATATTCCTGTCATTATTACTTACGCTAAGTCAAAAGGATTGGCTATCGCAATGTGGTATTACTAGCTTACAGAAGCCCTACCCACCACTAGCCATTACTGTTACTATTACTGTTATTATTACTATTACTGTTCTAGTCATCCCTGTAACACGTTTTACAACGCACCTGTAAGATGGCCTATAATGAATCACAATCCCTTATAAAAATAACAATTGATATAATATGTTACTACAAATGAAGACTGCAAACAAAGAATTTTCATAGTAAAATTGAGCACATTTTAAAACATGTGTTAAGTACCAAAGAAATCAACACCGAATCACCCCAACTTGACCCAGCTACGCAAGAAAACAACGTGTATAATTTATTTTTAGCAAACCTGTGGGCGTAACAACAATAATTCTTTACAAAATGGCTTGTTCCAAAACGTTTAAAACCACTTACCATAGCGGGATCATTGGGCTCGGTGAAATATGAAACGATGGAGCCCACGACGATGCACACAGTCATACCTACCAGAGTGTAATACAAGTAGCTCAGCCTGTACATGAAGAATGTTCCCGACCTGTTGAGTAACACCCTGTTTATGAATCCGCACTAGAAATAAAACAATGACCTAAATGACAAATATATAAATAGAAATGAATATGGAAGGCTCTTCTGACGTTGATAGTGGAATACTAGAGGGGTAATTCTCGTAATTTTAAGAACGTTCACAGTCTTAAGGCCAATTCTTATAATTAAAAACGTTCTAAATCTAGTCGCAATCTCATCTCAGCGACAATCAATGTCAAAAGCTTGACGTAATTGTAGGTAAATTTGAGGTATTTTTGACAGAATGAGACTGAGATCACTCTAGACATTCTTAAAATTACGAGAATTGCCCTCCCGATCTCAGTCTCAATCTTTCAAAAATACGTCTCATTTCCCTACATTTTGACAAGTTTTTGACATTTTTTTGTCACCGAGATGAGACTGCGACTAGATTGTGAACGTTTTAAATTACAAGAATTGACCTTCTGATTTCGAAATTAACAAAATAAGGGATAAAAATTGTTATGCGAATTCGTTTGAAGAAAGACCTGCATCCTAATTGCGTAACACACTATCAATCAGAATATTATGAATAATTTAAAAGGATATTTGTAATTCATTGCTTCATAAGTTTGAAAAATGTATTTGCTCAACAACGTAAATAACGCAATGAATGTTGTTGAACCGTCAAAATGAAACCCATTCAGCTACTGTTAGTGTGTTACGCAATTACCCCGCTGTTGAGTACCTAACCCTGTTTATGAATCCGCACTAAAATATAAATGTGACATAAATGCCAGATATAGAAATAGAAATTATTATGGAAGGTTCTGACGTGGATTGCGGGCTTGCGGGTAAACTAATTTCGAAATCAAATAGGGGAAGTTAGTGGTTATGCGGATTATTTTGAAGAAAACGTCACAAAAAGCTAAAACAGCTTGTAAAGGCTCCCATAGGCGCGTTATTATTGGTCGATAATATCGGATGCGTTAATGCGATATTTCTTTTCAGTACATTTTTTTTCAGTTATACATTTTGAAATATGAGGCCGAGGAAGTTATATACTGCTGCGACGCAATAGAACTAACGACGAGAAAATAAATAATTACGTAGGACGCTTGCGTCCCGCCGAACTCATATCAGAATATCGCGGGACGGAGGTCCCGCGATATTCTGATATGAGTTCTTAGAACATTTTATATTAGGATGAATATGATCTTACATAATAACTTGGTAACGTGTAGTGTAGCCTGTACTGTAGGTTACACGCACACGTTAGAAATATCGGACGTATCCGATATTATCGACCGATGAAACGCGACTGTGGGGGCCTTGGTTATGTACAAGTTAACTTCAGAAAATTTAGGAGGTAGATTGAGAACAATAGTTAAGTACAGCACGCGTAGCAAGCCCAACATAGAAACGGGTTTTGTTGACGGAAGAATGATAAAATTACAGATGTTAGAAAGATTTTCACCGTCTTAAGCATGGCGATAAAGAGAAGAAATGTTTATATTCTTCAGTCGAATACAGTCTACCATGTGAAGCATGACGACCAATTTTCCTCTACATTTGACACATCAAGAAACATTTCTTCTCAACAAGTGTCAAATAGTCTACATCACTTTGGATTTACACAAGACAATATATTGATTATAAAATTTTCTCCCCGTTGCTATGGAAAGGAGAAATGTTTTTGTCTTTATAGAAACGTGAGTTTACTACGGGTCGCCCCGTGCTCGGGTAGAATATCGAGTTGAATAGAAAGAACTTTGTCTATTCTTGGTAGAATAGAGATTGATAGAGATAGATTAGATTGATCACGCTACGCGAGCTCGACATAGAAGTAAATGATTCTGCCTCTTTTAATTTATTTTAGGTACAAATGCCAGCAGGTCAAGCTAGCCGAAACTGTCAAATTTTCCAAATCAACCTTGAACCTAATGCTTTAGCGATAAAGTTGAAAATGTATGAAAGAAATTTGACAGATTGTAGTAGCTTGATGTGTTGGTGTCTGTACAAGCGATTGTCTTTTTACGCTTTTTACTTTCATATAATTTATGAATGTAGGCTATTTACATGCATACATTATTTGAAAGTAAACAGGTGAAATAAGGTCATGAAAAATGCAATCACCTGTCGAATTCGACGGTACTCAGTGTCGTTGATACGGTTGGTAAGGTCGTGTTGTCAGGACAGCCTGCCACCGACACGGGTTTGGGAGTGACCACTATATCTCCTCTCATCATCGCTGCTTGCGTCCCCAGTGAGATCCATCCTACCAGCATTGTTGACGTCAGTCCTCCTGTCAATGCACCCTGTGTAACAAAAACAAAAGAAGAAGTAAGTTAGGAGTATTGGAAAAAAACATTAGAGAATTAGCATAAGGAATTTCCTTATAATGCGGACTACGTCGCATTCTGCTCTGTACTTCTATGTCTCAAGATATTGCTCGCAGGTCTTGCTATTAAATCATTAACGTCATGACTTTACTCGTGAATAATATTTTGTAGACAGTCAGTTCCACATGCTGGGCCCAACAAACATACTGAGGCAGTTTCGTACAACATAATCACTGATTTTTAAATCGGTATATTTCGGTATCGGTATGATTTTTAAAAGGTATTTGGGTTTTATATGTGTAGGTATATAGTTTACCGTAGAATTAATCCAAGGCAGGAACAGGCCCATTGAGAACAGCCCCAACAGACTTCCTGCAGTAATTCCTGCCAAGCTTTTTCCTGCTTGAATCAAAGCACCCATATGTTCCACCAAGAAAACCAAGGCCACACAAGCAAACCCTGTAAAACAACATGTGTTAACAACTCATACATAGTTATTACAGCATAATATATACATAATTAACAACATGTCGAACAAGACAGTTTTACGATTATTGGCTATTATGCCAGTAAACATACATGTTTAGTAAACATTGCATTGGTACTTTAAATGGCTATATACCTAGTCATGCAGGGAAATGGCAAATGAATTCAAAGGGGAAGTTCGCCCCTGTCATTTTCGTGAGCCGTACTAATTAATCAGTTGCCCCAGGGTTTCAATAAAAGTAACGCTATATTTCCCATTACTCGTAGTTTATTATTGCGACACAAGGACCGATTATTTTATTTAAACCGATATAGCACACAAAAACCTAGAAAAAAAGTAAGATTATTTTTCATAAAGTTTTTCTGTAATTTATATATGCATTTTTTAATTCCCTCTAAATTGAAAATATAAGAGATAGTACAGGTTATCAGGGCACGTTTTCCCAAGGAAAATACTCTATAGAGGTTCCTATATTATATAGGTATATTCGATTTACTGAAGCATAGATTTATGCTCGGGTTACCTCCTAAACAACAACATTCACAATTAATAGTTCGTTTTGTTATTGTGAACACGTTAAACAGTTTATTCTGTTTTAATTTCATGTATTTGTTCCTATAATTGCGAAACTGAGTGTTTATTAGATAGGTGAGTGTTTATGGCTGCGCATTTTCCTACGGATTTTCCCGCGTGACTATCAACTTCAACGATCTGAATAACGGGTTTACGACGTGAAATGAGCATTATAAAAATACTTAATTATGCCAATAACTTGGTATTATAAATAATTTACGTGATTCAAGCTTGCTATTCTGTATTTTAATTTAAATTAAAAAATGCAATCAACCTGTTTTCAAAAGAAAATTACGTAGAAATTGATGAAAAGGACTCATAAGCTCATTATTAGGAGGTATTCAACTTAGAGCACTGATAAATTGAAGAGACATTCGGTAGAAAGCCGAGATGATTACCTATCGGAAAATTAAAATGAGGTATTGGTACTCGAAGAAGCCCTAGGTATTACCAATTTAAATGAAAAATGAAATGTCCTGATACGAACTCCAGACGAGAAAAAAAAAATCAATGAGTGTCCTGAGGCTAATTTCCAACTGCTAATTTGACTACTGCTTCGTCTGAGTTTGGAAAGGGAGGCCCCCTCTCCATACTTTAAATGTACGGACACAATATTAGCCAGGTGGAGGCTGGGCGGAACACTGGCTGCAATGAAGGGAAAATACGAGCATATAAGTAGCTACACGTAACCCAACTAGGTACAACCACCGCTTAGTAAATACAAAAGTCTGGACGTAAGTATCGTCGACGGAACCGAACGAATTCACACTTCCACAAATGGGTTTTCATCCCAGTTTAAGAACATTCATAGTCTCGCGCCAAACTTTTCTGATGATGATCTGCGACGAAAATAATGAAAATAGCAAAGACAATAAATGTATCATATCATGTTAGAGCAACGAGATTAGAAGGAACATTTCTCTAGGTACGTAAGTAATAAAAGAATACATTAATAACAAAACAAACAATATTTTAAAAAGTTTGATGTGGACCAAACCCTAGAAATAGGTAGGTACCTAGAGGGAACCGGAGGCCAGCCTCCGTCACCCCTTTAGGTAGCTACTAATGAATGCCAAGCGGTGTACAGCTATAGGTAAAATAACTGTGAAGGGTAGGATCCCTATTCAAATAAGTACATTTTTAAAAGCAAGAATAAAGAATACTACCCATAGATACGGAAGACCCCTCGTGTTTACTAATTGATGCCCCGCGGCAGCTCTAGCTACTCCATATAGCTATGGACAGTTGGACACCTGCACTAATTGGTTGCCCTTTTTTCTTAGATGGGTGAGGGGTGCCCAATTAATGTAGGTGTTTATTTGAAAGTACTTTTTGAATGATATTTTTACAAATTCATTATGGTTTTTGAAAATAATATATGATGCAAGTGTCGATGATTAGTCTTTTTATCTCCATTTAAAAAACGGTATTTGTTGTCTGGGATACAGTCGTAATAGGTAATTTGTAGGACTACGGGCTATTTCCTTAATACTACGAAATTCTAACAGTATCGAAGTGAAAAAAAAAGTGGATTCCTTTTCACTTGAATGAGGTTCAAAGTGACCTTCATTATTAAATAAAAACAAGTGAATACGTTTTCCATTCGAGGTTCGAAATGAACTTTACAGATAAGCATAAAGTAAGTATAGGTTTGATTGCGTGTATGACCTGCGGGGTAATTGAGGCTTTCATTTTGATAGTTCAACACCATTCATTGCGTTATTTACGTTGTTGATCAGACAAATTTTTCGAACATATAAAGCAATGGATTAGCAATATCAGTTCAAAATGATTCAGATTGAGATTGATTGCGTGTCACTCAATTAGGGTGTAGAAATGTATGAAAGTAAGCGAGGCAAAAGGAGTATGTAAAGGTCGTAGCAGATAGCGTTCTGTAGTTTCTGCCCACCTCCATGGGAAAAAGCGTGAGTTTATGCATGTATGTATGTATTATTTGCTATTCAGCATACCAATTACTATAACGGCCGAACCCAAGAACCTATTGACCCAATAAGCTACTGATGGGAGCCAGTGTAATTATAGCTGTCGGTATAATATAATCATACAGATCGCTACTGATATAGATTATTGGGACATTAAAACCAAAGATAGATTTTTTTACCTCCAGTAAGTAAAACTGGTGTTAAATAGGTAATTGGGTTCGGCCGTAAGTCTATAACTACCTGAATATCTGTGATTTTCACGGTCATAAATCTTGGTAACTAGGGATCATTTTAACGTGCGGTAAGATGCAAATTTTTAGGTAATTGGTAACAGTAGCACATCGCGGTAAAAATAAGATTCAACAGCAATGCGTTTGATGTTAGTTGAACCGAATAACCACCAAAGTAAAAGTAGTTTTACAGTTCTTATTAAATTAAAAAATAAATGCACGGCTCAGTGGAATAATTTTTAGGTATTTTTTTGTTGATTGAATTACCTTTAGCCTTTCATTACTTACATAGAAAATATGATAGTTTACTCTCAAAATTTTGAGAATTATAAAAACTTTTTTTTTGGGTACGTTTTACGATTGTTTTATATTATAAGGTCCCATTGAAATAGGTGGAAACACTTTTAGAAATCATTCAGACCACCAAAATAAAGACAGTGGTAAAAAAATATACTCGTATAAGAAAAATGCATTAGATACTTACAATTAAAATAATCAGCTAACAAAAATACACCTATAAATGTTGGTTACCCAATGCATAAACACTTTGTTAAATACAGAATGATGTAGGTAAGGATGTAACAGAACTGACTGTGTACCTGGGATACTTACGAGCATGCGCGCAGCGGGGCAAGCGAGTGCAAGTACACTACCTATAATGGATCGATCTATTTATTATTTTAGGTCAAAATATAATCATTTTAATCAGTGTTTTTTTTTGCTTGGATATCTTTGGTTAGGCGTACTGAGCGCTGTGGTAAAATTTGTCCATCTATTTTAATTGGACCCTGTATATTAGGTACTATTTTTTTAGTTAACTGGGCATTTTACGGTGTCCTACGTTTGGGCAGTGCCTTAAAAACTAGAAGCTAATTAAATCAATAAATTTGGTCTAAAATCTACAGAAAGTGTTTTTTTTTAAACTCTTTCTTTGAAAAACGGTTGAGGAAAAAATTCACAGAACGAAAAAAAGTACAGTGAAAATTAAACAATAACTATAATTCGTTTAAGCTGTTTATCAAGGCGTTAATGAGTAATGATGCTATAGTAACATTTCTACCGGAAAAGGAAACTAGGTAGAGTGTAGCTCACAGGTAATTAACATCACGATGTGTCCATCAAGATAAAGAAACGGTAATAAACTACAATAATAGATAATGTTTTAACAACTTTATTTTAGTGTTTATAAATAAGACTCACTTCAACTTGATTTGATCTAAGTACATCTTTATATTAAGAGTGAGTTGCATCAACTAACTATAGCGATAGCCAATGTTTTGACAGCCGTCAAATCTCCGGTTATGCGACGGGTTGCATCAAATAAAAAAAAAATTGAAATGACGTCACAAATAACTATAACATTAATCGCCCAACTTCGTGCGGTTAAGGGCTAAGTTACGGTTTGTGTCATAATTTTTTCACTGAATTCCATTTCAGTGTTGTCCCATGCTTGTTTTTTTGTTGTTTTGTGCTACTCTCGTGATCTCGTCTGTTCTTTGCACATCATAAATGTGTTTTTCTCCAAAGATTTGTAATCTAGTAACTTAACTACGTCGCTAAAATTAACACAGTGCAGTCATCATATTTGTTCCATAAGCACAATAAGCCTTTATTGTTTCCACTGCTGGGACACAGGCTTCCTCTCGATGGGAGGGAGTGGGCCGTAACTTAATTCACAACGCGGGCCCAGAGCGGGTTGGTAGATGTCACGTGTCTTCGAACTTTTACTTCTAGGACATGCCTGTTTCCTCACGATATTTTCCTTTACCGTTTTGAGAGCAGTGGTGATGAAATAATTTACACAAAGTGCCTGTCTGGGTTTGCTCCTACGATCAAGCTGTAAGTCGCAGCTGTTACGACGGACCCACCACTGCTCAGCGATAAATAGTAGGATTAAAGGGTGTTATCAGCAGCGGTCTAAAATCAAACATCATAACATAACAAAGCATGGTCATGCATAACAAAGCATTATTATTCCTGTAAGTACTTATATTAATTTCAACGTCAGACGACTTTGATGTACGTAATATTTCATCTAAAAAAGATGCAGGTCGCTCCACCGATAAAAACTTGAATACCGTGAATCCTTGCGTTCACAAGGTACCGCACGTGTGCAGCAGTCTCAGGGAATGTCTTCGCAAATTGTGTTGAAATCTTGCTGAACAATTAACACAACATCCTTCTGGAGTAAAAGCTCTAATGCAATGCTTCAATTACATACTGGAAAACAGAAATATCAATTTCACGCAATTCGAAAGAAAGGGAAAAATAAAATGAATGATAATGTCACTTCCCACGTCTTGTCTTTCTGACAGTGTCAGTGATGCAGCTCAATTTTATTTAACTCGTTACTCAACTACATAAATAAAATAAAGGCTCGGGTCCATTTTCTCTCGAGGTGCCACTCGATGTAGTCACGATTAGATAAATATCACCAACACAGCCACACTAGTTAATCTTGGACAATAAACCAGAGAATAGATACCTATATTTCGTGTAATAAACCGTCAAAATACTGTGATGTATAGAGTTACAGAGTTTTAATAAGAGAAAATACATGTTCTGTGGGTTAGTGCTGTCAGTTCATAAAGTGTAATATTTTGTCATTAAAATCGTCATTACATCAATCTGATAATCAGTGGAATGTGAGTAGGACAAAACGCTCTTTACAAAGTCAAACAAAGCCAATGTTAGCCGAATGCCACACTGATGTACAGACGCCAGCAGGTCAAGCTACCCGAAACTGTCAAATTTTCCCAATAAACCTTGAACCTAAATGCTACAGCGATAAAGTTGGAAATCTATTTTAGAAATTTGACAGATTGTAGTAGCTTGATGTGCTGGCGTCTGTACCAATATAACTAGAACGGTTACTGTATTTTGGATCTTCCTCTGATTCTTTTCTAGAAGTTTTTTTTTGTGCGTTTCAAACGTACGAAGCTGCTGGGAACCTCTCTATTACCTACCTTAGATCAACTTGAATTGAGTTTTCGAATTACATAATCAAGACAATCGAGTTCATTAATGACTGAGTAACATTACTAGTGCCAACAAAAGAAAACGTGATGACAACAAGCATGAAGTGCTACACTTGTCAAAAAAAATTACCCAGGTCTTGTACATTTTGGGGAAATAAGACCTACGTCTGGTCACTTTTCACCCTTTTAACTTTAACGGAAAAAGTTCCTGGAAGGATTGGGGCAAGCCTTTGCCCAGCCAGCAGTGGGACAGCAAAAGCTAACATATATATATTATGAATATGGATAGAATAAAGTATTACTATTATTTATTTTATTACTTAATAAAAACAGTTTTGGTTACCACCTCAGACTGTGACTTATATATAATATGTTTTCAAATATGCGTTGCGTTTAATGAATAATCCCGCCGAATAAATAAGTTTGATCTTGGTTATTTTTGAAAGTGAGATGACAACAAGTTTGAAGTGTTGTTTCTGTCAAAAAAATTACCTACGAACATTTTGGGGAAATAAGACGTCTTATCAGTTGTCACCCTTTTAACTTTAACTTTTTACATTTTACATGATGGTGCAACAACAGATAGTTAGATTCTATGGTCATCATCATCTGCCGAGCCTTTTCCCAACTATGTTGGGGTCGGCTTCCAGTCTAACCGGATACAGCTGAATACCAATATTTTACATGAAGCGACTGCCTATCTGACCTCCACAACCCAGTTAATGGGTAATACGATACCCGTTGGTAAGACTGGTTGTCAGACTTTCGGGCTACTGACGACCCGTAACGACTGTCAAAGATCCACGAATGACAGATTAGATTCTATGGTCATACTTATTGTTAAAATTAAAATTAACTTTGATGTAACTATAACGGAGCTTTTGATGCAACTCACCCTGTTTCCAATTAACATTTATAATAATAATCAGCCTATCTCGATTTCACTGTTAAGACATGGGCTTTCTCTCTGTAAGAGGGAGAGGTTTGTAATCCGTCACCTTTCGGTTGGTGAACAGATATTTCATAATTTTCGTCGCTTTCTAAATTACATTTTTCTCTCCCAATCATTTCGAATTTATTTTTAAGGATTCCTTTTATTGATATTGTTTTCTATTCTTTATACAAAAATGCAAGGTATACGCACCAATGACCACCACAATCATCTTCATAATAAAACTGGCAGCCCTTTCCGAAATAGGTTTATTGTAAGCAGGTCGGATGAGATCTTCGAAAATCACTCCACACATTGAATTTAGTCCGGTAGACATAGAACTAAAAGAAAAGAAAAACATTAAAACAGATGACAATCATATAATATCCACACTCCAAGACTCCTAAATCAAGTCACCGAGCATTTCCATATAATCTGCACTCGCGACATATTCGCCAAAAATGTAAACAAATATGAGTTTATGGAAAAATAACTTTAATTCCTACACAATAAAGTTCAGTTTACGCTATAACTTCAAACATTTTTATAACTTTTTCAACAGTGCTAGTCACTCTGAAATCAACTTAATTAGGTACCATTAAAATAAAGTGGATATTTGTTTAACTTGAAATAACATCAATTTGAAACAAATAAAATTTGAATATAGGTAAAGTAACAAATAACATCAAAATTATTATGAGTCAAAAAAAAGTTTTTATGCAGTTTTAAAACATACTTGGCCTACTGGCCATAATTGTTCCATAATTATCTATAAACAAAAAAAATTGTGACTCGATTTAGGAATACGAGGGCGTAATATCTGCGGGCTACTCGGGCTACTGCGGGTAAATTCTGTAAAAATCTCGCCGTGAAAACTTAGGTGAAGTGAGCTGTCATTGCACCAGCCGATCGATTCTGTAAAAATTACACTGTGAAAAGTTAGGTGAAGTGAGCTTAGAGTGAGCTGTCAATAGTGTCAATCCCTAGTATTAGTTGGAATGACAGCTCACTCCACGCTCACTTCACCTAAGTTTTCACGGTGAGATGGTTACAGAATAGCACGGCTGATATCTTTGTGATGTGATTCGAATATGAGTTCAAATAAGCTTTCATTAGTGATTCTTAGAAACTGTAGAACTGCTTCCTATTAAACCATTTAAGCATGAAACTTTACATACACACAAATGTCAAATACAGTTACATATGCATCGAACAACATACTTCTCACGCCAGAAGAACTATGTAATTTTCTAGAACTATTTTAGTTTATACATTTCTTTTCAAAGTAGAAAGTCTCTTTTGCTGTCTTGTTAAGGGCTGATTCGTCTACCGCCAGATAACTTTTATTCGTGGAATAAATTTGACGTCTGTCAGTTGTTGTATGGAAGAACTGTCAAAAATTCAAAATTATTCCTCCGATAAAATTACCTACTAAACCGAAGGCAATATCCAGACAACGCACAGCCTAAACGCTAAATCGAAGCCTGTGCATTAGACTTTCCTTTTGTAACTAAGGCGAGAAATCGGGTAAGTATTTTGAAAATACATCCCCCCTAAATAGGGGATGAAGGTTCATCATTTTTTTTATGGCTATTCATCGGGGGCACGGCTTCTTAAAACATAAATTATATTTACTCTGATTGAAAAGCTATAGCATACTATACCTCAGTGCGGCACTAAAGACTCCGCTCATAAAGATGCCAGGCAGTGCCGGAATAGAGCCTGTGATGGTCATCACGAAGTAAGGTAATAGTTGATCGCTCTTCCTGATGGCCCCCGTGGACAAGGGGTCGCACTCCGCAAACGTAGCGTAGATCACCAGGCCAGTGTAACAACACAACGATACGATGATGAATATACCCGCTGCCATTATAAATATCGTTCTAAAACAAAAATAAACATTATTTATTATACTTCTATAAGATGCATGGTAATACAAGTTTTTTTTTTTAATTGGTGCCCAGCTTTAGGAAGACAAAGTGACAGGCACATAGGTGTGACAGGCCTGGAAGATCTCAAAAAAAATTTGTGATCTTCAACATTAACTTAGCAAGCCATAATATGAACTTAATAAATCGCATAGTTTAGTAAGTTGTACTACCAGCTAAGTTAATCGACTAGTTATCAGCTAAACACTCACATTCGAGCTCGTCTTAACGAAGACAAGGCTAGACATCTCTGCACCATGGCCTGATTGACCGAGCACGAAGCAAGCCAGCTGAAGTAGTTACCGAACACGGTTGACCAAAAGGTATGCCGGATAGTGGGGTCCACGTCCATGCTGCAAGCAAGTCAACAATAAACCATCTAGTTCAAATAAAACACACAACTTCAAGCAAACTACTCACTTGAGAAAGTCGAGTCGATGTCCCTTTTTGTTAATATCAATCACGTTTGATATTCCGCCTAAACGCCACGTACCGTAGGCAAGCACAAATATTACGCCAAAATACATAAGTACTGTTTGCAGAGTGTCTGTCCATACTACAGCTTTAAGCCCTCCCTGCGAAATAGGAGAACGAGGTAATACTCAGCTATTACAACAACACTCCTTTGCAAAAAAAAAAACGGGCGGTATTGATTTTTCTACATTATTGGTAATCATTTAGTTCTAAAGAGGTTTTAATAGTCAAACTATGTTGCTGGCACTTATTCAAGAGTCTGGGTATGAAAAAAGCTAATTCCAAACTCGAAACTTTTGTTTTTTTAAATAATAGGTAATCCTTTTTTCTGTTTGTGACTTTTTACTTACTTTTCGCGGGTTTGCGGTTAAAAGGTTATCAGGTAACTAAAACTAACTTCTCGTTATTTTTAGTAGAAAAATTTAAGTTAGTCGCATAATCCTGCCTTATTGTGACTAAAACAGATATCTTTGTGTCGATTGTAATGGCAGAAAAAGCAATAAGAGCTAGTAGCTAGCTAGTGCTGGAAGAGGGGTGTAGCCAATGTTATGTCTCACAGCGGTTAAACGTGAGTCGTTCAACTGTCCAAAGTACCTGGACTCGATACCAAGAGACAGGTTCCATTCAAAGAAGGCAAGGTTCTGGGAGAAAACTTTTCACACAACCACGAGACGACCGCTTTTTAGTAACTCAGGCGCTGAGTAACCACAAATGCAGTTACATAGACCTCAAATGAAACCTTGAAGAGGTACAAGTAGCACTAGTTAGCCTATGGACAGTGAGGAAGAGGCTTTTAGCGGCTGATATACGCAGTCAACTACCAGCGCGGGCCCCCAAGTTACTCCGTGAGCACCGGATTGCTCCATTGAGGATCGCTAGAAATTGCCTATCTCGGACACTAGGTAAGTGGAGTAGCGTACTCTTCTCCGATGAGACTCAAATTTATCTGAATGGTGAGGACTGACATCGGCGAGTGTTACGAAGAACAGGGGAACGCAACGCCGACGTGCGTTTTGAAGAAATCACCCCTTATGGTGGAGGGTCCGTTATGTTTTGGGCGGACGTTACTTCCAGCTGTCGTACCGAAATAGTATTCATTGAAAATGGCTCACTAAATGCGCAAAGGTACATAACTGAAATCCTTTGTCAACATGCACAACCCGTACTGACTGTAATTGGTGAAGATGCCATTTACATGGACGATAATGCTCGGGCCCACCGTTCTGGCGACGGCGACGTAGATGCTTATACCTATGCAAGAGGTCGGTTTCGTCGTTTGGATTGGCCAGCGCGGAGCCCTGACCTTAACCCCATTGAGCACGTCTGGGACCTCCTAAAATGGCGAGTACGATCTGTCCAACCACTTCCACAAAACATCAGGGAACTTAAACGTGTGATCTCGGCTGAGTGGGAACACATTCCACAGGACACCATCAAAAGCCTGGTGGAAAGCATGCCAAGGCGATTACATGCCGTAATCGCTGCAAGTGGTCATACTCGTTATTAATTTATTTTTTTATTGATTTTTTTAAATACCATAAAAATTCTCGTAGTCTTAATTTCATTATAGGTACCCATAAAAATGTCCATTTTAACAAAACTCTCTGTTTAACCAAAACATCGATTCCAGGATTTAAGTGTTAAAAACTACTTATATTCTCATTGAAAATAAGAAATTTCTAGTCATTTATGCTAATGACGTACTAAAAATATTAATATTATCCATAGAAAAGCCAGTGTCTGTAAGGTGCCCGTTTTTTTGCAAAGGAGTGTATTTTGTATCATCTGTCCAGATAATGTAACAATGTCTGATATAGTTGACCTCGTTGTCAGACGGTTCTAGACTATAGTAATTTATTTGTTACTGGCGGGGTATAGAATAGGGTCAAAATTGAGATGAACGACAAATCGACGTACTTACAAGAGTTGTATAAAATATACACACGAGGCACACGATGGGCGTGATTAAATGTAAATTAATACCAGTCACTGCAAAGAAAGGATATACGTCAGTAATCTTAACGCGCGGAAGCATACTTGTAGGAACTGAAAGAAATATAATACCTTGACTGAATGCCAGAGCCGGCACATAAATTACAATAGGTATGTACAGCATCATTTTAATAATAAATATTATTGATCCCAAAAGTCGCACCTTTTGATTAAATCTTAATCGTAAATACTGAAAACATCACATAAAACTTAATAAATGAATGCATGAAATCGCATGACAGTGTTATTGTTTTCGTAGAAATCAATGAGTTCACTAAGTACATATTTTTCTTTGATAGAATGACACAATTGCAGCACAAATAATATGTTAGTACGTAAAGTTTATACCTCATACGTTGAAGTGATCTGCAAATTATAAAATACAGGCAGGTAAACAATGGCAATAGTGAGTGAGACCGCCCATTCCGAGAGCACTATCGTCCACAGTTGTGTTCCATACGTATACATTTCAGCTGGCAGGCCCAGCAACGAGATACCCGAAATATAACTAGAAATAATAATGATACTGGTTTAAGAAACATCACATTCGCAAAATAACCTACAGATATTGTGAGAACCATTGGCATGGCTAGTAACAAACATAGGTACCTGGCTATCAGCGACATGGATATGGGGAACATCCCCATGGTCTTCCCGCCCATAAGGTATTCAGAAGTGGTATTCTGTTTTTTGCTCGCGAAGAATGCGAAGTACACCCCTATGAGGGCGGAGCAGAGAAGCATCCCTCCGAAGACTAGGTAGTCGAGCCAGTCGAAATATATTAACGTCATGATTTGGTTTGTGTGAGCACTGAGTGTGATCGCGCGTCCGTCCACTATGACACTTAAACTCCATCTCGGTATATAATAGGCATTTACCGAGCGGAACTTGCAGCTGGAACGGTTCTATATTTATCCTTGGAAGGATCTCGGACTGACCCATTGGAGGGATGAGGTTGGCTAATTGGCCAGTTACCGGTGTAGTCGCATCTTGTGTTGTCCACGTACGGATGGCCCACACAATATGTTAATAGCTGGCCACGTCACTCGCGTATAGAATTGAATGCACTGGACGCAATCTTCTGATTACTTCTGATTCATACTATTCTATATTTAAGGTTGTTATGCCAGGTAAAAGAACAACACAATTGTGATGTCAAGGTCTTTGTATGTTCAATAAAGTAAGGACCTTACCATTTATCTATCACGGTTAAGGACTCTGTGTTAGTCCTACAAATGACATAATGATACAAATTGGTGAAATCGTTTACGTTACAAACCACATATTTACCAATTCCAGTTCCTGTAATCATCCCTCGACTCCAGCAATTGCTAAATCTTATGGTAGACCACCACGCTCCTCGTGTCGTATCAGAGCAGCAGAACAGCTCAAAAGGCAATCGTAGTGGTTTGATAGTGGTATATGAGCAGTTGTTTAGAAGAACGGTACCTATTTGGTGAAGAAATGTTAACCTGTTCCTCCTCCTCTTTATACCCACGAGAACCTTTCGGATAATAAGGGTTGCCGTCAAGGAAATAGGCAGGATTGCCTCCCTTGCGCTGATTTAGTCATACTGCAACCACTAATCAGCACAAACTTGACAGGAACCAAGTTTGTGCTCATTTTTATGACACAGTTAGATTTTATAGTGTAATCCAGTGTGTGTACTCGTATGTGTTTATGCCCTATCCGTGCATTGTCAAAACGTTTCTCATAATCATCAAAGGCGTGAACCTAAACTGATTATGAGGAAGTATTTTTTCAGGAATGTCCTCTGACATAAATCTAGATTTAAAACTAGACTCATTTGAGCCTAGTTGTAAAACCAGATAATTGGCTGAGCCCGTCTATAATACGAGGAATGTCCTCACGGGTTTTCAGGGAAACAAAAGATGGCAAAAAATTAAAGAATCAAATCACATTTATAAATGTTTATTGAAGTAAGATTGATATTACATGTTTCTGGCTTAAACATTAAACAATTAGATTATTAGAAAGTTGCTGTGCTCCGGCTGTAAACGTGAGCGTCCAATATATGGATGGATGAGCTATGAATAAGTTAAACACGAACATCGATCCAAGTGACTACTGATTCTACACATACAATATAATATTAGTTATTATAGATGTTAAACGACATGTATTTCACTTATATTTAACATTCAGAGATCGCAAGTAACATACAAGTTTGATGGTTAAATACACATATATTTCTACCTACTTATTATTCTAGAATATAATATGACATCCATTTATATAGCATTAGGTTAACTGTGCCTTGCGGTACATTTCGTTCGACTTCATCGATTGTTTAGCGAGAGGATATAATGTGCAGGTGGTTGCTTGCATGGACACAGTGATCAGAAAGTAACATACGATATTAGTGATGGTTAAATAGACAATCATTTCCACCTACTTAATAATCTATATTATCATGACAGTTAAGACATCCATATTAAATTGATATATGTAGTTAAACTATGCCGTGCAGTACTGATTTGTGATGACATTACCTTGCACGGACACGGTGTGATAACAGAGACGCATAATATAATTAGTATGGATTACATTCATATTATAACAGACAAGATATCTTCCCAGTAACATAGACACTTATTTCACTACTATGGACTGTATTTTTATATTATGAAGATAATACATAAACATAGTAAGACGGGTTATTTCGAATGCGGTGAAATTCTCCAGCAACATAGACACTTATTTAACTTCAATAGCATATTTTAATATATTTATGCCGTTATCTACTATTTTTATTCTGCCTCTCTCTACCTGTGTGTGGCAAAATGTCGACATATTATTTTGTATTAATGATTATGTTCATAATTTTGGCTTTAAAATCCGGTAATCAGTAACATATACACTTAATTAACTTCTATAACATAGTTAATGATAATTATTATGCTGTATATACAAACTACTAATTCACTCCTCTTCCATTACATACCTGATGAGAAATGTACACTTACTGAATTAACTTATTATGAATGTAATTCTATTGTATCTAAACAATTATCGTAGAGTGGTGATTCGGAAATTCTTAAACGAAGAAATCATATCATTCCCATCACATCCAATGCCATTAAAAACTATGAAGTGGGGAGGAAATAATATTACCAATTTAATAACTGATTTTATGTTAAATATGTAAAATATTGGATTATTGTTAAGTATTAAATGAATTGATGTACCTAAATGATAGAGAGAGAGGATAGAGAGAGTGGTGAAGTTAAGAGTTTCCGAAGAACTACGGCTACAGTACTAGTAGATACCTACTCCAAAGTTCTAAATCTTAAATAGGTATAAATAATGAGTATTTTGCCCGTTCTTGACTAGTTACTTTTATTCCCGAAGATGTTGCCAACTAAGCCTTTTCCATTCGACAGATGTTGCTTTCTCGGCTGAATCGCGACACTATATATGCGCCTATTGAGGTATATGGGTTGCCTGATGTCAGGTACGAGACTCTGAAGGTTTGCGGGCTTACGAAGCTATAGAGCAATACATCTAAATATAATCTAATAATAATTTAATGTAACCCTAAACTAATTTGATTGATTTAATAAAATCATATCATTAATATACATATTTTATTATCTACATCTTATAAATAATAAATATATCTTTCGACGACATTTGTTTAGTTTACAAATAATCCTAATACGTCTTTTGTATGTACAGCTTTTGGAGGTATCTCTGGTGTATCTCATGAAATTTTTACAAATTAAAATAATTACTTAAAATAATTGAAAAAGGACGCATGGGGAACTAAACTCATCGTTTTGATGGTCTCTCTACCTACCTAGTACGAAGCACACCAACAGGACAACTACTGGTACCATGAACGATATACAAGAAGCGAATATATCAATATTTCAATTTTGTGTTTTTTTTTTTTTTTTTGGTTTTTTATTATTTTTCCTTAATCTAATATAGCTATATATTTTTAGATGTTTTTTGATTTCATTTACGAAAATATATTTTCTTTTACATATCTAGTTCTTATAATTAACTTATTGTCATATTTTTTACCGTTTTTAAAAGTTTTTAATTTTTTTTTACCTAGTTCTATGTTTTAATGGTTTTTTTTTTTTGAAATATTTTATAGTTACAAAGAATAATAATTAAGAAATGAATTATTAAAATTGCTTGTGAACGGAGCGACCAGACTCTTCAATTAATAAAAAAGTTAAAAATAATTTAATCTCATTCATAAAAGAAGGATTAATTAAGAATTTACTTTGATCATAAACCTGGAAATAGTGTAGAACGTAACGTAATACGGTTTTATCGATTTTTAATCCAGCCTTAGAACGATCATTTTCCATCACCACATCGGTAAAGTTACGAAAGCCTTTTCAAGACTCCGCCTGAATTCGCAGGCGGAGCCTTGCAAAATGCCTCTTACCCTCGACCAACATGGATGTCTGTGCTGACTTTCCCAATCGCAAGTCTTGAACTTAATTGGAGAGGTTAACATGAATACAAGTCGTGAACAAGTCCACGGCTAGTAAGTATATAATTCAATTAATCCAAAAAACCTGATACGTTGGGAAATTATGCCTGGACATTCGAAAACTTGCAACACTAAAAGTTTGAAATGTAATTTTATAGTTCGTTACGTCCAAATGTTTAGATAGTTGGAAAAAAAAAATAGAATTCGCTCTTTGAATAACCATGGTACCATATTTAATAAAGGCAATGTACACACTGCATTTTCTATGCAGCATAGAAAGTTCGACATAAGTAAGACAATGTTATCTTCAAGATTGAGAATCCGGTTACAAGCCCGAGACAAGCGCAGCCGTAACTTCAGCACCAAGCGTTATGAACACGAACACGGACTTGGGTGAGGCTTACGAAAACCGTAAACCAAAACCAATGTCCAATCAATAATTCAACGTTAATGGTATACAGCCAAAGCTAAGTGACTAGATCTTAAGACGCTATGTTCTTCGAGACCGATGTTACCAGCTCAATATCCGTCCAGATTAAGCTGTATTCATTTTTAAACCTTTATGTAGGATATTTGTTAAGTTTGATGCCAATTAAAACGATATATTTTACTAAATATTTTTGCTTGAAGACCGTTTTCAAACAAGTTCATTTTTAATTACGATATTATCTTTATGATGTGTTCTTTTAGACGCTATGTTCTTTGAGATCGATGTTACCAGTTCAATACCCGTCCAGATTAAGCTGCATTAATTTTTGAACCAATGCATAGGAAACAAGTTCATGGCATGCTGCATTTTCTATGCAGCGTAGAAAATAAAAGTGTAAACGCTCGACACCAGTTGTTCAATATTGAAAACTTAAAAGTTTTAATGGTTAGACGAAATGTATTTAATTATAAAATTTCGTTATTATAGACTCGAAGGAATTTCAACTGAAACTAATTTAGAAATAGAGCTTGAAATATGACGATGTTATCTTCAAGATTGAGAATCTTGTCACAGGCTCAGACAAGCGCAGCCTTAGCTTCAGCACCAAGCGTTATGAACACGAACACGGACTTGGGTGAGGCTTACGAAAACCGTAAACCAAAACCAATGTCCAATCAATAATTCAACGTTAATGGTATACAGCCAAAGCTAAGTGACTAGATCTTAAGACGCTATGTTCTTCGAGACCGATGTTACCAGCTCAATACTCGTCCAGATTAAGCTCTATTAATTTTTGAACTTATGTGTAGGATGTTTATTATTCATATTTCTGCTACAATACCGTTTACGAGTTCTTGATTGTAGTCTCCGACTTCAAACTCGGTACAATCGCATCCGTAGCTTCCGAACCAAGCGTTACCAACACGAACTTGACGATGACTTCCTTCAAAAGTCAAAGTCAATGTTCTAAAACGATAATGATTTAAGACTGAAGCTATGGATGACAGGACTAGTAAAAGCAATGTTCTACGAGACCATTGTGTCCAGTTCAAAATCCACTCAACAGTGTAGTTGCCGTGTAAAGCTCAAATATTTGACTTTAATGTTGGTAATAGTTACAAAACCATTATTGCTACAAAACCATTATTTCGAGTTCAAAACTCTAAGTTTCGGAAAAAATAGCGTTCGTTATCCAATATTATTTAAAAACTGCCTGACACTTTTGATCCGTAAATCCGTTATTTTAAGTCCAAAACAATCGCATCCGTAGCTTCTGTAACAAGCGTTATCAACACGAACTTGGCTAAGGTTCTAAGAATATAGATAGCACCAAACCCAATGTTCAATCAATAATTCAACGATAATGGTTTGACTGAAGCTATGGGTGACACGTTCCGAAGTCGCGGAATCAACCACCAAACCACGAAATACTACAAAACCATTATTTTGAACTCAAAAGCCACTTAATTATAGATTTATGTGGAGCATACTCAAATGCTAATCTTAGTTCCGAATCAAATAGCGTTAATTCGCCTCGAGATTATTTAAAAGCTGCTTGTCACTTTAGATCCGTAAATCCGTTATTTTAAGTCCGTAACAATCGCATCCGTAGCTTCTGTACCAAGTGTTATCAACACGAACTTGACTATGACTTCCTTCTGAAATCAAAGTCAATGTTCTAAAAAGATAATGGTTTACGACTTAAGCTATGGATGACACGTCCCGTAGACAAGTTCTACGAGACCATTGTTGCAGCTCGTAAGCAACTGATGTACGGCTTCCATCATGAAACTCAATCTCCTAACATACCGCGCGGACGAAAGTGCCGATGCAGGATCCTATATGATTCTGTATCTATGTTACTACGATGTGCTTTCTGGTCTTAGATTTTGCTATACAAATGCACTGTTCGTTATCAGGTTGATGTTTCAGAATTACTTGATTATCGAAGATTAATTTTAATTAAAACAGGTTTCGAATTTATGTTTCAAGCAATAACGAGACTGATCGAATTCTCATGAACTCAATAGGTACCGATTTTGCGCAAACTGGTGGAGCGTCGTGCCACGGTGTAAGGCATAGCTTCATAGTTTCAAGAAGGGCGCTTAATAAAGCATGAAAACTCTTTAAAAGCTATCGACGCTTTAGGCAAGGGTCGAAAGCTTTTAAAAAAGTTTGTGACGTGCTTCAATTAAGTTAAATTAAGTTAAATTAAGTTGATATTACGAAGAAAAATTACGATAACATCAGTTTTTTATGTTTTTAAATGCCGTGTGTACATGACCCTCATTATTCTAACTACTAACTATGTACCTAATACCGTGAAATGATCGTCGTTTTCACAGCGAGCTAACGTAACTGCGTTTAAGTAGTGGTACAAACAGTAAGCGCATTATCAAGTCCAAGTCAAAAGATAAACCATAAACGCAAACGATCTGAATCAATGTGACGTTGAAAAATCAGAAGCTGACATTGATAGAGGCAATGAATCCTGCGCAAACATAGGCCAAGAGATACATACATATTATACTGTACGTTGGTTGCAGTCCGACTTAAAATCCTGTCTTATTTTGCAATAAAATGTTATTATAATTTTATTAATTAGCAATCAATTCTCAACTGCAATCACTTCACTGCACAATGAAAACGACGAGGATGTCGCGGTGTTTAAGCCTAAATACAAACTACTTATAATAATTAATGAACAAGGCGCTTACACGGTCAGCTTGGTACGACAACCAAAGAATGACCAGACAGATCGTGTAGTGGTGGGCTCAAACTTGTGCAACAGTGCAATCCATGCATACCTATAGTGCAGCATGTGGAATCAGTGTCGTTCGTTTATTAGGTAACCTCGGTTCTTACAGCGGTTTTCACGGTAGGTACGATTGACTTCTACTCCTAACTGTCCCTAAGACGTCTGCTTGCCGTTCTATTGTTGCTCATTTCTGTCCCCAACATTACGTGCTGGATCGATTTATTCACAGCGTCAGATATATGTATAGTTATCATTACATAGTTCTTATCATCATTGATGATGAAGCGTGTTTTAGCAATGACTGTGTAATTCACGCCTTACTACTCCTATCTATTTATAACTAATTATATACCTATTTTGAGCGTTCCTATCTGACCTTGTGTATTTTTATGCACTATTAATTTCAGAGCTTATGCAGTGAACTGTCACATGCATATCAATTTAATATATTATATAAACGAAATTAAAAAATCACTATTTTCGGTTCCTCTGCTTTTTTTATATGTACAATTCTTAACTTAATTTATGGGAGAAAATGCTTTTATATCAATTTGTTTAATGTACATGTCACATAGAAACTGACTAATCGGAAGTGGATGCTAAACAATTAAAGTTCTGTGTACCTACCTAACTTATTTTAATTACAGACTACTTATCCTAGATCGACTTCGGCTCCAACGGCCTCGAAGTCTCATCGCATATTAATGCGGGATATTTACACCTTAATCTAATAGACGACTACTATGCTAAATCTTATACTAACTATAATGTACGTAACAGAACGAATCTGTGGATTTATGGATACCAGGTGTTAGTACTTCCAATTCTTATTCACGAACCGTATCTCATGAGATAAATCAGGGATAGTTACACTACCTACTTACGTGTTTGCATATGTGCTAAATAAGTATAATAAAAGTAACATTATTTTATGGCTAGTTACCTAGACTGCTAAATATGGATTGTGACATGACTAGAGTAGCTTTCAGATTTAGAATGTACAGATATTTCGACTTATCCTGTGAATAAATTATTACAATACTTGAAATAACCTAATATTTTGACCAAGTAGATAGATAAATAAATAAATGAAGAAAGTTAGAATCAAAGACATGACTTAGTAAATGGATAAAGGAATTAAGTCTTTGTTTTGTATTATTACCATTAAGAATCTATTGGGCTGCAATCAAGCAGACGGCCTACCTGATGGGAAGTGGTCACCGCCACCTTTGAGCATCTGTAATACCAGAGGCATCGCAGATGCGCTACCATCCCAGAGACAAAGCTGGAACGTCTCATGTGCCTGTACATTACACCGCCACCCATATCCTTCAGACAAGATTGCAGCAACGCTGCTTGCCAGCAGAAATAGGTATGGTAGTTCTTTGTATATTGCACAAGGAGTTGGAGTTGTGATTATTGTACAAGAAGGAGTTGTGTTTTTAAGTGCTACTCAAATGTTGACGTATATGACGTCATGTTGCAGTACGGTTTTTTAAAAGAATACCTACTCCTTTACTTTTTAGAAATTATTTACCAAACCTAACTAACGTAAGTAGGTACCTATAAAGTTTAAAAAAGTGAGTACATAATTATAAGTAAGTTAAATCAAGCAAGTACCTAAAAGTAATTTAGTATTGTAGCAATTATTCACGAAGATAGGTCTCGTTGTTATTATTACTAACTTGAATTTTGAGTTTTTTTTTCGAACCAAATGAAGAATGAATTTATAACCGCTTTCAAAAAAATGTAGTGTTTTGTTTTGGAGCAGATTTATCTTATTTTTACTTTAGAATTTTGTACAAAATGCAAACTGTGACTATTGAATTAAAAAGATGGCAACCCTATGTATCGCAGGAATCGTGACTACCTGGTAACAAGTAGCTATCTAGCAGCTTCCAATTCAAGCGATGTCATTTGTTGTTAAAAGGATTACAATGGGGACCGATTATTATGTCGAAATCAGTGCCGCGACGGCCACGACTATCTGAACCAGACTCGCGTCAAATAGATCATTCACACGTCGTTTCTACATTATATTTAGATTATTATTCGTACATAGTTGGCATACGAACCCTGACACTTGGTCGAGGTTACACTATGTTGATGGCAATGAACACTATTTCTAGTATCTTACGCGGAAACTATTACTATATGAGTCAATCAGCTTAATTTTAATGATCAATCGTTTTGCATATCAAACAGTTTAATATAAATTGTCACGAAGGTGCGTCTGCAGATCATAAAATGCATCGACTATGTTTAAGCCAGACTAGACTACCAACTTTAGAGAAATGCGGATCCGTGGAAGCTATAGTTTAAGAAAAACCTTTCGGTGTATTATTATTAAAAGACTCGACTTCTATCAGTATTCAAAGGAACCATCTAAGTTCTTACCGCAATTAGCAGTACGCACAAATTCGATTTGTAGGAGAAAACACATCACGGGAAAGTTGAGAGCCAAACTCGATAAGTTACCACCCGAATCTTAACATTTCCATCTAGTAATTGGGAGACCATGATTTCCAAAAATCGCATTAAATAATTTGAATACTTTCTACGCTTATTAGCATATTACACTACAGAGTGGAGCTTTATGTGCATCCCCTGTATATCCTATCAGCTATAAGTTACAAGTTGCAGCCCTGTGCCAGACGCGTCTGCCGACTAGTCTATCTGAACTACATATCTAACGCTACTTGGTAGTTCTCAACGAACATCCCTACGCATGCATTACATTAGTTGACAATTTTCACACTATTTCTAAGATATCAAGTGCCAATTACATCTACCAGAGTATTACAAATATATTTTATTAACAAGATACAGGATCTCATCCACCTACTTGCATAAGAAATACTTTCCATATATCTCTACCATCACAGACTTTTCTCAATCACTTAAAGTCCTTTTACTTTAACTTGATGCCTTTGTTTTACCTGTAGAGCAGATGTTTTCAATAATTTGATATTACAAAAAATTTAGATTACTTGTTAATGAGGCCATTTTGAGCACAAATGACTAATCATTAGAACCATTAGAACAAGATAGTGTATGGGAAATTACTTCGTGCGGCGGTAGGATGTTTGTTATGGAGGCTAATAATATTATCTGTCGATGTAGAAACAAGTGTACCTTCGAGACAAGCCTCAGGGGCGGCGTAACACTACTACACCACAAACATTTAATGCAACGAGCCCCTGGAACTTCTCAATGACGTTTATTTCTACACGTTACAGATACGTCTGGAGACGTTTCTTGTTAGTATAGGTGTATGCACAAATATTAGTATATATAACATGTACTCCTACGGTCACAAGCAATCAAAATTACGGATCAGCTGGCGAGTTCAAGTCCAGACGCGATTTCCTGCGGTCTCTGCCGATGGACAACTGTCCTGAAGAGGACCTTTGTATGGAAGAAGACCGCGGACGCGCCTGGTCGGACTTGGACTTCTTCACCTTACTGCCCCCGCTAGCAGGTTGCTTACCTTTCAACGATGACACTGATATCACGACATCAGTGGATACTCCGTCTTGCTCTAAACACACAAATAATATGTCATTAGCTCCAGAAATTTACTGTTACAACTGAAAAAAATATGAAGGTGGAACATACCAGTACGTTTGATGACTTCTCCGGCGTTGTTCAAGAAGAATTTCGGTTTGGAATCCTTTTCTTTTTCTTTTTCCTTGTCCTTAAGAGATTCCTGGTGATAGAAAGAACGTTGTAGAATAGTCACAGGCACATCAAAATAAGCATAATAAAAGGTAATAATGATAAATACTACCTTTGATCTACTAGATTTGGAAGCAGAGTCAGTGCTTCCGCGCCACCACGGTCACTGGATCTCACAGAAGCCCCGTCCGGGCTCCTTACCGGGGGTAGAGGCCTCGGCCTCCACGATCTCGCCTTCAGGCTTCGGCGAGCCGGTCCCCGACGTGGTGGCGCCCCTGTTGGGTACAGAACATGTAGAACCAAAGCCCCATACTCATAGAAAATACCTTGAATACGCGGCTTTACATAACACACGAAACTAGACAAGATACATTACTCAATTACTCAAGGGTGCTTACGTCATGTCAACCCGGACGGTGTTGTTGTTCTGCTGGTTGCGCATCGCTAGTGTCGACACCATGGGCGGGCGTTGCGGCTTGTTGGCCAGCAGGCGCTCAATCTCGATCATCACTACTGGTGTCAACTGTGGGACGATCTGCTAAGAGAACCACATTTACACGTTGGGCACCAGTCTTTTTACACAAGAACACAAAAACTGAAATGAACGGTACCTGTAGTGCGTGAATGTTCTCCTTAAATTGTTCAACGCTTGTGGCACCGAGCAGGAGACAGTTAACTGACTCATTCTTCAGGCACCAGGCTACGGCCAGTTGGCCCGTAGTGCAATCTGTTTACAAAGAAAGGCATAGTTTCAAAAAAGATCTTGGGCCCTATAAAGTCAGATGAGATTAGTAATAATACACACTCAAAGTATTGGCCAGGTTGGAAAGATCACGAAGTTTATCTCCATAAGTGCGTGGTTCTTCTCCGGTTACTTGTTCCTTACTGCCGGTGAGACGCAACTGTAACCACAAGCATTACATTTAATATGATGTTCACCAAACCGTGGTCTTCGATTATATAATGAATTAGGGACTGCTACCTCAGGAACTGCGAGATCCTCTTCGCACCAGCTGAAGGTGCTATATTTCCTGTTGAATCGTGATTTAGCGAATAGTCCGGTGATTTCTTCACGGCCCAATCCCTTACCTGTTGTGATGGCAGACCATGCCATCATACCTAGTAACCAAAATGTATGTATTAGTATTCACAATACCAATATTTATTAAATAAATATTCGTATATACATTTAGGTTACCCACCGACACCGATTTTGTGATACAACTCGGGCATATAGAGCTCGGCTTTTTCCCTGCAGAACATGTGGTATTCTGTTTGCTCAACTATCGGCGTTATACAGTTGAACTGCCTGCAGTTGCTGTATGCATCCATAATCTACGAAATAAATGGCCAAGTGTTACCACAAAAGGACATTCTACGTTGGAGTCAAAGAAACCAACTAGTCAGATATTTCGTACCTCCGCTGGGGACCAGCGAGCAGTTCCCCAGTACATGACCCATCCTTGATTAATCACAAAGTTCATTGCACGAACGAGTTCTGTCGAGGGATAAAGTTTTCAGTAACTTTACGAACTAATAATAAAATGAATTCATTGTAAGTCAATATATTTGATATGAACTGACCTTCCATCGGGCACACAGGATCGACTTTGTGCAGGAGCACTACATCAATATATTCAACCTGAAGCCGCGCCAGAGACGCCTTAACACTCTCAACAATGTGTTTACGAGAGAGGCCTCTTTCATCCGACCTGTTATTAGTATGAGCAAACCTAGTAAATGGAGAGTTTACAGTATGTTAGCAACTAGCGAGCGGGAAGCACATCGAGTGAAGCGTCGGTGATTCGTTGTGTGCGCAGCAAGTACCCTACCAGCAAAGTCAAAGCTTACACCACTCATCTTTACATTGTACAGAATACAATTAGGTACTCCTTGGGCGCTATACTAAAAATGTAATAGGGTAAATTAGTAAATACAGGGCGACAACATCAATATGCTATAGATAGGAAACCAGGAAATTCTCTAACACAGAAGGGATGTCAGCAGGCTATAACATCTATATCAAGAAATGCAAAGGAATCGATTAGTCATAAATTATCGGTTTTGCTAATAGACATCTAGCCTAGAAACATCAATCTATAGAAATCTCACTACATTTTAATTACTCCTCATTCCACGTTGAACTTCTAGAAAAGTAAGTGACAAACATCTATGTTGTAGTCGTGCGATTAATCAATCTATGTTCTATGTTATGGTACAGTCAGATAGAGTATGGGATGTGACTAAAACTAGAGCTTACTTGGTGCTCCAGTATATTTTTGTAGTGATAATGATGCTCGTCCTCCTTACGTTACGTTTCTTTAATACCTTGCCGAGTTCTGCTTCCCCTTTTGCTATTAAACGATACATTTTATTGTTTACCTCCGAAAATATTACAAAATCAGTAAAAAACAGCAACAGTACTAACGATGACCGTAATACATCTCGAGATTAGCTACAACCAATTATTTATTTTGTGCTTGTTCAAACCTAATAAAACCCAAAATTAACCCTAATATGTCGAATATGAACCAAAAATTGACCACTAAGCGATTTTAATTACAACATATTATTTAAAACAACACATCTTTAAGAGTTAAGTAATTTAAAAAATAATACCGCGCGAGTCTTTTATTCCGATTTCCGTTTTGTTCAGGGCAATCGGTAAGACAAGGATAAAGACACCTATTAAAAACGAGACAATACAACTTATGTATGTAAGTAACTATTCCCGAGATGACAACTCTAACTAAATATAAAAATCAAATAAAATGCTACAGTCAAAAACTAACCGCAATGAGCTTCAGATAAATCAAAGAGATTGATTCCATTCTCCAGGGCAGTCATAATGACGTCTTCGGCGCATTCTTCATTCAGTATGGCCCATATCCCTAGGCCGATGTTAGGCACCCTTAGGCCGGACTTCCCTAAGTTCTTGTACCGCAGTCCTGGGGTCACCACCGATGGCATGGTGGTGTGGTTCCCCATATACGTTGACACGTGCCGGGAAACATTTACTTCACCAGCTGTATACATAACGCCACCATAAGCTTCCGCAGATGTTCTTCTTCTCTCTCCTACTAGGTATGTTAATATTGTCATTGAAATTGTCTAGATTCTATTTTTATGTTAAGAATTCGTCAGTCGTATTCTGAGTTCCGTTTTTTTATTTTATTTTTTACCTGATCTGAATCTAAAAGCAAAATGTCCTATTTCTACGGAAAGTAATGAGACAATTTACATTTTTCTAGGTAAGCGCTAGGTGCCAATTCAGTTAAAGGAGATTTACCAGAACTGGTATCGCTATTTGTTCTGTGGTGACTTAATATAAAATATTGATGCATCTTTCAAATATAATGATTTTATCTAGTAATGCGAATCCTTAAATTCTCCGCATTTAATAACGTACATAAAAATATTCGTTTTTATCTCCCATACATAGCTTTTTTTTCACGCAAGAAATTTCACCATATCATTGGCATAGAATTAAAAAAAAAAACAATAAAACCTTCTTGACTTACGCCAAATTAATAAATTACGCATCCAATGATTGGAATTATATTTAAATAATTAGTTACAACAGATACACATTAATAACAACTAATTATTGTTAGTACCTATATACCTATATAACTAATTATTGTTAGTAACTATAAACTAGTAGGTACCTTTAACAATTAAAATAAATTGGCTGGTATTTTGAAATATTTACTGTTTTTAAGTAAAATGTTATTTTAATTGCGTTACATTAGTAAGTGGTACACTATGGATTTTCCGTCTAACAAAATGAACCTACAATTAGCTAAATGTTCGATGATCGGTTGCGTTCACATGCAACCGATCATCGAATTTATTCTTAACTAGAGCCTCTACATCAACCTTTAACTGTCTATTAAAAATGCTCAAATGTCATTTTGACTAATTCATTCGTATTTTGAATTTACCAGAAAAAGTGTCTAAGAAATTCCATTCTATCAGTAGACTTCGAGACATAATTACTATGTAAGAGGCTGAGAATTATGATAAAATGGCAAATTAAATTTGAAAGCCCTGAAATCATCCTTTAAATTAAACCATTTTTATTCGAGTCACCATATCTTTCACACCCATACGAAGTCTGTTAGTCACCTGGTCAATCTCCTTTTTGAAGCTAATTAAAAATAATTGCTCTTATCTAAGATGGTTTTGGATTTGATAGGTCTATAGATTCTTTTAATTTAGAAATACATGTCATATCATAAAATAATAAAACACGTACACAATTGAGATTTAGATTTGGTTTTCCGAGCCAAGAAAATGATCAATCTTTTTATTTTTGTAGTACGGAACTCTTTTTCAGTAGGCTGATAATCTTCAAGATTTATCTTTCACTCTTCCCAGGGTCATATGTCAACTGCTGAATATTTTATGTAGAAAGATAACAGGAAAATACAAGTCGATACCATTCTAGAAAGATCGGACGAATGAACGCGATGTAGCTATCTGAATTACTAGCTGAATTACAAAACGTTCGAGTAGTTCCGCACTTGGTTTTTTATTAGTGAGGATGTCTGTTCGTACGACCGACCTAGGTACTTCAGGAGAACACACAAGTATGTGTGGTTATTAATGTAAAATTTATGTTATTATTATTATATCTACGGTTTTAACCTACCTTGATCCAACATCTGTTGCGAATTTGCACTGAAGTCGTCCATACAATCCAGGGACGCAATGGGTGCCCGACACCTAAACAAATATAAACATTTTATAATTAGTATTGTCGCCAACTCCAGTATATTGTGATCTTGATGAAATACGTGATATTATATTTTAAGATTTCTTTAGTGTACAGAAACACTTTTTAATATTTTGGCTGCTTCCTCTTCGACCTTCCTGGTGTAACAATATTACACAACTAATTTAGATTTTATTGAAAGCGTGGCGATGTTTATAAATAACACCACTGAAGAGCTAAGAAAGTTTGAATCTGTCTAAAATTTTGTAATTTATAATCAGCCAGTATCTGGCTATTATTTTATCTACATTTTGGTTGCTGTCATAAGTTTTAATGTTTGTTTTATTTATTTTTCTGTCATATTAAATTGGAAGAACAGTAACCAGTTTATAACGCCATTATTAATTTTGCCACTGATAACATGTGCATACTACATAACTACCTAAGTGATGTTTATTTCGAACGTTGACTGGAAGTATTGTCCCAAAATATTATCATCGCAGATCGGTCAGATTACGGTTACTTTATCCCCTCTGTCAGTTTTTAGAGTGACGTATTTATTTCTACATAAATCGTTGTACATACTTATATTTGTTTCATTTTTACGGAACGCATTACGAATTTAGTTGAGTTTATTTTAAGTTAATTTTTCTTTTAAACAGTGCGAGATATGTTGGTGATTGATCTAGGTTATAAATACAAGGTTTCTAACTAGGGGTCACTACTGATGATTATAATTATATCATCCATCTATTAAGCGAAAATTGATTTACTAAATAAAGTCATAGCTAATTTCAAAATGGGTCTGATCTAAAGCATTAATATATCCATGTTCTAAAGCTATGATTATGACAACAGTTCGTTGCCGTGTAGCGTGATTTCTAATTTTCTGAATTACCTAATGAGTTAATTAAATATATTTACATGAAATTAAAATTGATAATCTTCTATGTTACTTCTTACGAAATAACTGTGACATGCATGAATAACCTAAAGACGTAATGATAGTTCGTGATGACGTAGTTTGAAAGATTCTTGAACCTATGAGCCTACGAAGATGAAACGATGGATCTATGAAACAATATTGGAACCGAAAAGGACGAAGCACATAAACATATAAGAAAACACTAGGATTATATTGAAAGCAAGGAAGTAGGTGAAGGCAAGGTGTTGAAGAGACAATGTGACACAATAAAATCGTTTATCACCGTACCTGTAAGTCGCGGGTCGGCCAACTGTCTCCTCCATCAGCATGAGGCAAGCTAAGCGATCGTAAAACTATCGCCGCTCATGTCTTAGGCGGCTCACGACTTACAACTAGCTACAGGAACACCATCGTCCTCTCATGGTTACGTAACGTTGTAAATTGTATCACCGTCTAAGATAGAAGCCGTCCGTGATACCTACTCGCATGCGAAGATCGCGGTGCGCGATGCTGCGTAGTGCGCTCTCAGCTTTATTTGCCACTGGGAGAAGACATAACAGTGTTGATGACTACTGCAGTTCGCGTCGGCTGAATCGCTTTAGGCAATGGACTGTGTTCGTAGTCGGCAAGTCATGCGAGTATTCGCTCAGCGCAATGTTGTCATGCAGGCGCTGGTGCTGGCTGTAGCGGTACGTCTTCTCCCTGCACGGCGGAGTCTGAGCATACAGTTACCGATAGATGGTGGGCATGGGGTTGGAGTCGACGCTGACGCTGTCCGGCGGGCCCAGCGGAGTGTGCGGGGTGCACCGGCTGATGGTGGACTCGCTGCGAGACATCTGCGAGCCCTCCTTGGCGCCGCCGACCTCGGCCCCCTTGCATTGCATCTCGTGACGCCTCATTCTGCTCCTACGCTTAGCAACGGCATCTTATCTCCCTACAAACATCTTATCTGTAACGAAACGTTCTTACGCCTCCGCACTCCGACCCACACAGAAACAACACCCACAGAGTCAACCCAAGGATAGGACACGGCGGGTTTAGTTAAGTAACACACTTAGGGAAGTAGACACAGAGACACATGCAAGCCCTACGCTAACATCTAGTCAGCTAAGGGTACACAAAATCGAGTGATCCACGTTGAAAAACATCTAAGCGTAGAACTATATTCGCGTTTAACTTAAAGAAACAGTAGGGACGCAAAACTGTCGTTTAGTGATCGCGAAACCGATCCGTTTCCACCAGGAGTGTCGCACTCACCAGGGTTGCCCGGAGGTTCTACGTACTCAACATCTGATGTTGCGGTGCGACACGTCGTCAATTATAGTGCGAACCTAGTAGACTGTATTGCGGGTGCGGGGAGCGCGGCCATGGCACAGGGGTGCCGGTGCGCCCCTCCGGCCGCGCCCGCCGCACCGGCCGCGCCGCGTCGCGCCTGCGCGCTCCACCCTCACCGATCTGACCTATTTCTAGATTCAGGCCCGGCCGCCATTACAACTATATTCACATTTTTACCACTTTTTTTTCATATAGCATGTTTTAAAACGAAATATTATGTTGGATACCTAAGCTATGTCCGTTTAATTCTACCATGCTGCCTCTAAGTATCGGTACAATCGGTGCGTTACGTAACCCTCATGGCTAGTGCAGTCGGCTAGATCGATCTAGGCTTCGCGGCCGGAGGGGGAGGTTCAGGGCCCGTATTCCCATAACTTAAAACGTTCAAAATCTAGTCGCAGTCTCATCTCGGCGACAAACAAATGTCAAAAACTTGTCAAAATGTAGGGAAATTAGACGTAGATCAGACTGTGCACGTCCTTAAATTTACGAGAATTACCCCTCTGATGTTGCAACATTTTCATAAAGAACGATAGGTGTGGCCTGTCACTATAGGAACATAGGTAGGAACTAACATAACACATATATACTACGTGAAATTTTGCGTGTATGGACCAACAGCTGTACCTACTGGTCGCCAAAATGATATTTGGCAGGTAATTTGAACTTCGATATCAACATTAGATTTCAACAAATTAAGAGACACAAAGACATCATTATTATTAAATCCACTAGATATTACATGTCTTTGGATTTGTTTTCCTTGGCACTCGTCCAAGTCCGTTCCTTCGAATAAGGCTGTCCTGTCAACGGTCGAAGGTAGCTCTCATCTGATTACATATTAAGCTCCTCTGATATAAGTGCAGACTCATAAAGGCTACACGACCCCATTGAAGCTTTTTAATAAAGATCAATGACCCGGCCATCCCGGGCATACCATTGTCAAGCCTGTATCATCCCATGCAAGTTGCCGGACCAATCCTCCTGCTGCCCCAAGAACTTGAAGATGGTACCTGTAAGACTAATCCCACTTCCTAAGCAGATACCGAAATATTCTTTGAAAATTTTTCACACTCTATTTCATTCGCTTTGCCAGAGCAAAAGCGTACATATTATCTGTGTGTCTTTGATTTTCTGCATAGAACATTCGGCACCGGCATTAGCAAGAGTGTTGACTTCCACTTACCCATAACACGCGGCTGGATGGTGTAGCTCATCATCTGCATTTGAACTAATATCAAGTGCGGAGTCACGCCAAGTGTGCGTGATGACGTTGCACTCCGCGTTGACCGTAATGGTACAACCTGCTGGTTCACCGCAATCGCTGTCCACTGACTCATCTATAAACAAAAGAACCAACATTAGCAATCAAATCATCCAACATCATTTATCCCTGAAAAGATTAGCGAGCTACCTACCCTACCCTATTCTACTCGGGTTGTATGAATGAAAACGAGTGAATGAAACGCATGACGTAGGCATGTCGTCACGAGGCTGGTGGTGTGAAAAACCCATTAAACCGCTCGTAGGGGTTATCGTCTTACAAAGGCCGAGCTGCGGTAATGGACACTTTGACACATTAACCTGCTCTTAAAGTGTACTAGTGATGTACTAAGACAATGAAATCGTGTGAAAATATTTTAAGATTATTGTAAAATTCACCGATACAATATTGCTTAATATTAGACATCAACGCCTAACATCGCCGTTTAGGTTTAAAAAATATTTGAAGTGCTAGTCACTTTGTTCTGAAATTTATTTTTAGAACTATCTGGGTGGGTGGGGCTTACCTCGGCAGGGTCCGAATCTACTGAAGTTCAAAATGATGCCGTCGACGTCGTCGATGCTCTGGCTCGATTCAGGCTTTGTGAGCTGCGTGCTGCAGGATTTCTTCAACATACTCTGAACAGAAATATTTTTTTTTTAAGTAATGCACTTTTGTTCACCAGCACTTCTATCCTCACTTTAGTAAAAATAAAAACATAATATTAACTTATACGAGAAGAAGCAGTCACGGCCGACGACCGGGCCGCCTTTGTTCCGCAAGGCGTAGGTATCGCGCGCCGCCCTAAATCATCGACGATTATCCCGATTTTCCGCAGATTTCCCCAATTTTTAAATAATTAGCACAATAACACACTTGAATTATTGACACTGAACCCCATTCCAATGAATTTTAATGGAAATTTAAATATTTGAGACACTCGGTGGTCCGCGCTCCGAAGCCGACTTGTTGCAGCAAAGACCGTGTTGCATCTATTGCATAGTTCCTCCTGGCGGCTACTCTCGTGCAATTTTTATAGGTCAATATATTTGCGCATGTGTCAGATCTCAATAATTTATGTCATGAGCACTAGAGAGAGTGCCTGGATGGCTGGATAGCGGACCTCGTGATTCGTCGCCGCGTCGGGTGCAGTATTGATTATTTCCTTCCGGTAGCAATATATATTGAGATTGTATAGATGTGAAGTTGGTCGGCCATATTTCATGTAGCACACACAGAAGCAGTTATATCTAGGCACCGGTGCGCGAAGTATCCACCTGTAATCTCTTGCCTATTTAATTGGTTAGTTTTTATTAGTCGAGCCCGTTTAAATATGTGACTGCTAAATAGAATCAGAAACATGTTTGAGTTAGTCTTAGTGAACATAGAATACACATTAAAATAATGTAGTGCCATAGTTGTTTATCTAACTGGCGATACGCAGATAAAGACAGCGGTCAAGACATGGTTATTGAAAGATGGGTAACCAACCGATTTCGAAGTCGTAAGTCACAAATTTCTTTACTGCATGACAAAATAAATAAAGAGTTAATGCATGTATATATGTAACTAAACGTGAATTTATTGAGAATTACATTTATGTATTCTTTGTTCTCTCTCTCTTAATTCTGGTTTCTCGTATTGCGACGTATTACGACGTATTGCGACTTCACAAACACGAATCTCACTTACACTAACACCCAGATTAGAAACTAACCTAAACATTACCAAAACCTAAACACTATAAAAAAAATTCACGCGGGATTCGAACCCGTAACCAGTAGTGCCGTCTAAAAGCTAACAAATGACACAACACACTTAGGAAAATTTACGATACCCACCAACGTGGACAGTGGACGTGGTTCGATGATTTAGAAATAAAACTAACACGTAGTTTATTCTGAGTTATTTTTCCTGCATGAAATTATCCCTTTTGCATTTTATGACGCATACGATATGAGTTCGTTGAGCGCCGCGGGGCGCTACCCCTACCTCCTAACAAACTATGTAGGTCATCTTAGTACCTCTAGATCAGCCAGAGCTAGCTATCCTACAACACGTAGTCAACGAATAAATTTAAAAAAAAATGTAAAATCATAAAACAAGTACAGTGTTTGCATGGCGAGTACAGATGAGAATCATTGTACAAAAAAAACAGTTTACTTCCGGTTTAATCAATGAAACACACGTGAAAATTACCATAAAATAATAATTACCGTCTTCACGCAGTTCTTTGCGCAATTACGTCAAAGACACCACGCTGATGAACCTGAGATGGAAATGTTTTTGCGTTGCACTTCGCGCGCATGAGCTTTAGAACTAGATGAATCAATAAAAATATTCTATTAATAGGCATACTGGGCAGTTACCCGTTGGTGCTTCGTGGTGTCCGGAATGGAAGGCCGGCTGTGACGGAACCGCGCAGCCTGGCGCTGCAGGTCGCACAGCCGGTGATGCGACCACGACGTGTTCATCCCCCGGAGTCCTTCAACAGCCTCCGCAATCTGCATTATTCACACGCACTGATGACACCCTCATGCGATGTAAGTAATTTTTTTTTACCTAACTTACGCTATGCTACTGTTGAGCAAAGGCATCCCCCAAATCCTTCCAGGTATCCTTTTGTAGAGACAAAAGGATGCCTTATATTCAAATGCGAAATAGTTGATTTTGTTGAGTTGATTATTTGAATATTTCACAGTACCTTGTACCTACCTTGTTGTATTGTTTCTGTGACTAAACACTTTTTCACTTTTTTTTTTCACTAATAGGTAGGTACTTACCTAAATGGTTTTAATTATTCTTGTGATCATTTCTTGTTGTCATACAAGAGCCTAAACATACCTAATTCCAATCTTCAGGCTGCTACCGAGACACTTCACCCTACCTCGGATCGGATCCACTAATCCACAGATACAGCTTAAAGGTTTTAATCCTTTTCATGTCCTATACTTTATAACCCAAAAGGTTTTAAAATGGTGTTGAATTTCCACAAAGTTCCAAATTATGGTAATACACTGAATACATAATGCGATATGCTCCACAAGTGGTTGTCGAGGGTTGTCGTATGTCAAACCGCGGTAAGCGAGTGCACTGAAAGCAAGTTAGATTAGATTGAGGTTAACTGCTTAAAATAGAGGTCAAAATATTTATTTTGTTTGCTTGAATTTTGAATTGAATTGAATAAGTATTGTTTATTTATAATATAATTCTGAAGCAAATCTTACATGGTTGCCTTAGGCCCCAGTGCTCTGAAATTCCTTTGATGTGTTCAGCCCATTTGACATAACCATTACATTTAGCCATACAGATCATTAGAAAATTATCTGTATGGTCTTATTGCTTAGCAGAGTCAAACCATGACTCTGCTATATAGCAATGAGGCTAATGGCTAAACAGCCTACTTTTTGTCATTTTACCCTCACCATTGGGTCGAAGAATGTAGAGACGATGATGATATTAATTTGTTTCTCTATACATTTTCAGCGCCCCCGGCAGGCTACCGACCACGCTACAGGAGAGGTCGCCTGACCACACGGACACCAAGTGGAAGAAAAGGTAGAGCATATACATAACGCTTTCAGCATAAAGCGCATATTATAAGTACTCTTGCAGTAGGTACCAAAAATAAATCCCTAATATATAAAGAGTAATTTAAATAACACAAAACCACAGATACCAAATTTTTAAGGTTTTTGCATTAGGTACATACCTATTCAATTGCCAATTTCCCGTAACATACCTATTCTGTCAATAATATTTTTTTATTAAAAATAACCTACCTAAATCGATCCTACTCTGGATTCTGAACAAATCAATTTCAGGTTTTGAGTTATTTCAATTACAGCTTGTACCTACAAGTTTAAAGACATTTTATGAAAATATCCCCCAGTAACAGTAAATCAGAACGGTTACAATTGCGATTTTTCATAGATATACTTGTACTTTGTTTATAATATAATAACTACTTATTGAACCATTTCTTTAAGTAGAGATTCAGCTGGTATAAGTATTCTGTAAAAATCTTACCGTGAAAACTTAGGTGAAGTGAACTGTCATACCACCTGATGCTAGTGATTGATACTATTGACAGCGTTCTTCACGATCTACTGATGCTCGAGGGTAGCACTATTGATAGCTCATTAAATCAAGCTTACTTCACTTAAGTATTCTCGTTAAGATTACTACAACAGAATAGATCAGCAGCTCATTGTACTGTGTGTTGTAGGTATACCATCTTGTTTGCCAACACACACGCCATTAATTTAATTCAATGTATTTCCTAAAATGGCTCTAATGTCATAGAGAATACAACAATAACAAAAAAAACGAACATCTGTTTCATACAAGACAACGTGGCGAACGTCAACAACTAAAAAGTGATTAATGCCAGTGTTACCTCTCTCTTCTTATCCTCCTCAGCTTCGATCGCCCTTTGGTGGAGGAGGTTAATGTCCAGCTGTCTGATCTCCTCCGCCTCTCTTGCTTGGCATTCCTTTTCCTTAAATGTTATTGTCAGATGTGTAATTAAATGTGTAAATGAAACAGTAAGTAGCATAGTGACAGCTTTAGACACGGAGTTGATTGAACTAATACTTAATTTCTAAACTAACTTCCAGATTGACTTAAATTTCTATTAAGGGGCCGTGTACGATATCAACTGATTTTGATAAATTTTGTTCATTGTTTGTGGGAAAGGGAAAAGAATTTAAACAACATTGTCTGTGTTTTGAAAAGTCGAGTTGTTGTTTGCAGGCGGCTTGAACATTCGCAACAAGTTCATCATTTTACAAGAGACTAATTTTTAACATTAAACAATTTGCCAACGGAAAAGGATGTTTTTAATCCGTTTGGAACGTCATCTTAAGCATTTGGTACTATGACACCAAAGCGGTATAGCCACGGAAGGGTAGAACCATCATATAAGCAGCTACATAGGTTCGAAATAAAAGTAAATATATCATCTAGGTATGTACGTGGACCAGTTTAGTAGGTATTATAAACTTTTTTGCCATGAATGTAATTCTGTAAGTGTGACAGTAATATTAAAAAAAAAACGCACAATATTTACACAATACACAATAGTTTAATTATTTCATCAATTTTGTCCATGTTCATTTTAAGACCCACTCTTTCGTAGGCTCTACTGAGGTCATCAAGCTTTGTACTGAGGTCCTCCATAGTCTCAGCCATGACTACGATATCGTCGGCAAACCGAAGGCGAGTTATGTACTCGCCATCCTTTCCAGTCCAGGACATTGAAAACATCCTCCAGTGCAGCGGTGAACAGTTTCGGAGAGATAACGTCTCCCTGTCTCACACCTCGCTGCAGAAGGATAGGTTTCGAGCTCTAATCCTGGAGTCGGACTGACATAGTGGCGTTTTTGTACAGACACTTCAGTACCTCGCACTTGAGCAACTTCTTAATACTATTTTCAATTATTTTATTACTTATTACTATTTCTAAGGTCGAACTAGAACATCTTCCAATTCTATAGCTGGAGGGCGTCTCGCATTTGGTTTATACTGTGCGTAGGGTAAAAACCACACTACGCACATTACGTGTGAACAACATCCTTCTGTCCTCTTTATAATGTTGCATGTGCAATAGTAGTGGCTGAATGCATTTTGATCATCCAATGTCCTGTCAAAAGACACAAACTTAATAGCTTTTCGCAGTGACGTGCGGGGATTGAATTCTTCCTCGAAAAACAACATTTTCTCTTGGCTCCCAATAGGCTTAGATAACTAACCTGTAGTAAAAAAACATGTACACATCTGAATTGAGAACCTCCTCCTTTTTTTGAAGTCGGTTAAAAATGTCTAGAATGACTCACTAGACTTAACCACGTGTACTCAAATGATATACCTATTTACATTTATGTTTAGGTAAAATGTACGAGAAATCAGATTTTTGAACTTGTATAGCCGCTACAATAATTGTTCCACAGTTTTGGTGCCATAGTACCAAATGCTCAAAATGATGTCCCAAACAGATTAAAAACTCTTTTATTATTTTCAGTTTTGCGCCCAAAATGAATGGTCTCCTTTAAAATCAAACACTAGTCTTCAGCAAACCTCGAAACAAAATCATTTAATTTTAATACAATATTTTCATTAAGTAATTCAAATGCGAAATTAACTATGTTTTAGAGAGCGCAAAAGTAATGAAACTTTACGAATGGTTTTGGCGCCACGAAAACTGTACTTTTACAGCCACACAGACTTGATACTTAAATTATTTCTAGCTTTTCTACAATAAGATGATAAATTGTCTTTTGTAGAGAGATTTTTTCCGAGCACAGACCCTAGCAAGCAAACAAATAAGTACATGTGTCTAAAGCTGTCTCTCAGTAATGCAAACAAATCATTATCTACTATCAGACGCCGAGAATGTCACACAAGGTAAATAAAGCCTACCCACGCAACGATGGAAGTTCATATTCATATTTCATAATATCATGCATGCGTAGAAATATAATTAGGTACCTTTTGTAGCTGCTTCTCATGTTCAAGTTTTTGCTGTTCGAGCTCTTCCTCTGGTATCGGCGGGGTTTCGTCTCCACTGGACCCATGTTTGTTCCCTAAACAGTCCATCAAAATATAAATCTCCCAAAACAAAACAACTCCGGTCAAAACAATGTCAAAGGGACCTACCAGTAGGAGGATGATAGGATATCCAAAACTGATGAGCCATCGTTACGAACTAAACAGCACGGTTAAATTAACTACCACCTTATATCTGTCAAGGCTAAAATGCGTTTACGGCACGGAATACTGAACGAATACTGAAACACGTATAAACCGTAAGATTTTATTCATAGACGTTTATTTTCATGGTAGATTCACTACGGAGTTACGTTGTGTGGAACCGATTGGCGAGGAGCCAACATGCTGCGTCGCTGTAGTCCCAGTCCCTTGCGCCAAACTCATTACAATACTTTATTATGAGGCAAAAATTATGGCGTTTATCTCAAAATAGCCGACTTTACTTCTTAAGTGTCGAGTTGAATTGGATTAATTATTACTTATAATAATTCGGTATCTACATCTTAAAATGGATTGAGTTCTAAGAATCTAATTATGTATCAGCCTAAACTAGGTAAGTGAAGTATTCTACATAGCCACTAACGATATGAGACTATGATGATAATCATCTCTCTGGATCAGCTCGACAAATATTATGTAGGTATGTTACACTAAGTGTCCCCTCGACTTCGCTATCGAAAACAATAATTTTTCTCTTTTCTAATTATATTCTAAAATAAAAGTAGCCTTAGTAACTTTATAACTAATGTAGAGTGTCCATGGAGTTTCTTGCCCGTTCTTCTCCATAGGTACCTACTACGCTTTGGAATGGGCAACTAGCTACATTTTTCTGACTGACAGACTCCTTGACAATTCAAAAGTGCCTGTAATTAATTTAATTGAAATAAATACTCTGAGTTTGAGTAACATCAGCTATCTGCCAGTGAAAGTCTCGTCAAAATCTGTTCAGCCGTTTCGGAGATTAGTCGGAACAAACAGAAAAAAAAATGTTTTTGCTATAAGTAAGTACCGTACTTATGTATATACTTTATACTTTGAATTTAGTAAAAAGCTGTTATTTTGACATACAAACAGACACTTCAATTTTATTTATTTGTATACATTCGAGTAGCTAGTTCGGAAATTCATGTTAGGAAGTTGAACCAAACTTTCCCGTATTTCCCTGAAACAGTAGGTTAAGTCATTGTTATAAAAAGACTCGTTACTTACTTCTTTTTCATTTGCCTATTTATCATAAATTCAAATAATGTTGAATCTATACGTACTTACCTAGAACTATTAATAACAGCTACCTAATTGATTTAGCATGTAATTTTAGTGCGATACTCATTATTTCAGCCGAAAGACGTCCACTGCTGGACAGGCAACCCCCAAGCACCGCCCCTTGGACCGGTTCTGTGCTTCCCGCATCCGGCGGATTCCTGCGGCCTCCACAAGGTCATCGATCCACCTTGTGGGAGGCCTGGTACGCTACTAAAATCTACATAATCACAGTGAAAGCTCGTATCCTAACTACGTATATAATATTATAAATGCAAAAGTAACTGTTTTGGATGTTACCACTTCAGGCCTAAACCATTGAACCGATCATTATGAAATTTTGCATACGTTGGCAGGGGTACAAAAAAGACCAATTTTCCAGAAAAAGAACACAGATTCCGAGGGAAAGAACAATGACTTTCGACGGTGACAATTGCTTTAGGAGGCTAGATGGCGCTAGGTGTCTTTCGAATCATAATAAATTGAATTAAATTAAATACCTTGTTGGTCTTTGATATACCTAATTCAATTGTCCTAGTGAGTTAATAAATGTCCCTAAATCAATTTGTGTAAAAAAAGTAGACAAGCGACTAGTTTACTTTAACCCTTAAACCCTTCAGCTATTTTCTGTTGAAGCTCATCCAGTCATCCCATAATGCAGCATAGGTGTAAACAAAATTCTTTCGAGGGTGGGACTGGCACCGTGCCAAGACTAGATTGTTACGTTGGACGGAGGGGTGAAAACCTCTTTAGAATGTTTGATTTCTCTTTCACATTAATGCTTTTTTAATCCATCTTCTTTTTAGACTATTTTGTTTATTGAAATGTAGGTAACTAGGACAACGTACCTATATTCAAATTTTGTTTCAAATTGACGTTATTTCAAGTTAACAAATATCAACTTTATTTAAATAGAAATTAAGTTGATTTCAGAGTGACTAGCACTATTGAAAAAGTACCCCCCCCCCCAACCCCTCCTTTCTTTTTTTTACTAAACAATCTGCTGCTCGCGATTTCGTCCGCGTGAAATGTCTTGTTCCCAGTACCACCCCGTCGCATCGCATCGCCCGCTCGCACTATTACTTCGCTTAGCTTTCTTTCTTACTTTTATTTTATTTTTGCTCGGCTCCTAAGAGTCCAAGCGTGATGTCTCATAGCCTTGCCCAAATATAACATTCCTCAAAGATTGGGCTATCAAATTAAAAAGAGTTTTCTAAATCAGACAGATGGTTCCAGAGAATAGCGCGTTCAAACAAACAAACTCTCCAGCTTTATTTACTATCATCTCATAGAAATGTAAACTTATATCTATGATCTATCTATACTAATCTATTCTAATAATAAAGCTGAAGAGTTTGTTTGTTTGAACGCGCTAATCTCTGGAACTACCAATCGGATTAGAAGATAATTTTTTTGAATTTGTTAACCCTATCCTTGAGGAAGGTTAAAGGCTATGTAACATCACGCTCGGACTTTTAGAAGCCGAGCAAAAATAAAAATAAAGTAAGAAAGAACGCTAAGCGAAAACCAAGTAATAGTGCGGACAAGCGATACGATGCGACAGGGTTTACGCGGACGAAGTCGCGGTCATAAGCTAGTTATTATTTATTATAATATATAGGTTATACTTTACATTGTAAAATAATTCTCGAGCGCAACAACAAACAGACTGACAAAGACACGTTGCCTTTCGTATTATGTAAGGAGGATTTCCATTTATTCTAACGTTTTTCTCATAATATACTTAGTTACGTAACATTTTTTAACACCTTATCCGGTTAACTTTGTAACTACACGAGCTTTTTGCAAAACAAGCTCTAGCCTTGCGTGCAGCCAAATTAAGCATAAAAAAATCAAATTCGTCTTCTATTCAGTCATTATTCAAATTAAAAGAGGGGTGCGCTCCGCAGTCACCCTTCAGACCTTGAACTTGAATCAGCATATTACGAATACGGAAATCGAACGAAGCTCGCGATAGGGTTAGGGTAACATTTTACACAGCGTTCGAAAGGAAGATTACAAAAAAAAAAGCTTTTTGCCGCGAATATCCAGGGTCAAATTAAATTAGCTAGCGAAATTCCGCAGACATAATGGGCTATCGATATCTAAATATGATATAACAAAAAATAAATGATGATATTTTTTGTGGGGTCATCGACCACACAAGTAACAACACTAGCTGTCGTTGACCCCTAAGAAAAAAATATAAGTCTTTTTCATTCTATCGTGTTTAGATCACGATAAAATAAAAAATATTTTATGTAGCTACTTAATTTAATTTGACCCTGTCTATTATGATAGTGGTTCTGTGTCTATGTTTATTTTTTGCTAGCCGTTGAGATTCTTGAGCAAGTATCACGGATGGTTGTAGGTAAAATTTATTTTCGTTAAAGTATTCATTTACTAAATATTTTTAAATCTATCTATCTATATAAATAAAAATGGATCTTCGAAATCATAACTTTCGAACGACTGCCTGCACCAAATTGGATGATTCTTGGTTTTATGTATTCGTTATTGTTAGGACAAGGTTTCTATTCTATTGGACCCGGTAGGTGGCGCTGGAGTAGGGTAGGAATAGTGTAGGAGTAGTGTAGGAGTAGGGTAGGAGTAGGGTAGGAGTAGGGTAGGAGTAGGGTAGGAGTAGTGTAGGAGTAGTGTAGGAGTAGGGTAGGAGTAGGGTAGGAGTAGTGTAGGAGTAGGGTAGAAGTAGGGTAGGAATAGGGTAGGAGTAGGGTAGGAGTAGTGTAGGAGTAGGGTAGGAGTAGTGTAGGAGTAGGGTAGAAGTAGGGTAGGAGTAGGGTAGGAGTACGGTAGGAGTAGTGTAGGTGTAGGGTAGGAGTAGGGTAGGAGTAGTGTAGGAGTAGGGTAGGGGTAGGGTAGGGGGTAGGACACCACGGGAACGAAGTAGCGCCGGGCAGCTAGAAATAATTTAAATGGCAAAAACAACGTTTGCCGGGTCAGTTAATAATAAAAATACTTTTAAAAAACATTTTAAAAAATAAAAAAAAATGTAGCCCACCGCGGTACCTATCGGGAACAAGGTCCAAGCTGTAGGTAAGATTATTGTTGTGGTTATTGTAACTTTGATTAACCTAGATATGTCCTACCAAGGACCTTTAACATTTATCCCACACCTTCTGCTATGAGTACCTAACCACCCACTTAGAAGTGCCTGTAACATCTATGTTGCACACCCGTTTAAAAAAAAACAAAGTCGCTTTTCGTGTGTCTGTGTAACCGCGTTTTTCATCTAAACTATGCAACGGATGATAATGTAATGTTTATCATCACTGTCTTACAGATTTTTCCGGAAGGTTGTGCAGGGCCGTAGCTACCGCGGAATTAGCCGTATCAATGATACTGGGCGCTCAGGTTACAGGCCACCCGACACATGTGGGTAGCATTAATTCTCAAAATATCTAAAAGCACAAATTCTTATTGTAAGTAATGATTGAATCAATCAACTCAGCCTATTGCAGTTCAGTGGATTTTAATACACCGTCCGTCCGTCCGTCGTCGAACGGGCAAACGCCACCCTCTCCATTAAAAAAAGATATACCTAATACACTAATTATATTAAACAGGTGTGAAGAAGGGGCAGGTCCAGGGAATTCTCACGCGAAACAAATCAATATCGACGGACACGTGTTTTATTACCATCCGCTTGTTAAAAGCTAATCTCACATTATAGCAACTGACCCCTCTTTAGTAACTAACCCCCAGTGTTCATCACTTAAGGATTTCGCATGTCCATGGCACCAAAAAATACCGTCAATGTAAACCTGATATGCCTAGCCCCTTAGAATTCTTTGCTTCACTTGCCGTACAAAACAATTTCGCATGTCCAAGGAACCACAATTATTTAACCCCTGTCGTCGTGCAAAACAGGTTTGGATACAGTTAAAAAATGCAAGAGCTTTTTGCACACAAGTAAACCGCCTTCCAAAAATAATCTGTACTGTAGTGCAACAAACCGGCCGCGTAGGGGTATGGTAGCAACCCTGTGATCGTTACGTTACATAATTGACCAAAAAGGGGTCCCAGACGGGACCGTGGCACATTTGTTAGGGCCACAAGTGTCCGCGCACCTGGTACCTATGACAGAAGATCTCAACAAGGCCATTATGCAGACAATGCCACAGAGTACCTACGGAGACACAGCTGTGATTCGTGGTGCGGCGGCGGCGGTCTAGGAGGCCAAATACCTAATATAATAGGTATTCCTTACCTTTACCTCAGGTACAAATAAACATGTACACAAAAAGCTTTAACTTTAGTGAGTAGCAATTTTTAACTTATTTAATTATCTAGCTACCTATTATTATTAGTAAAACTTTATAAGCATCGAATGCGTCAGCTCCGCGGCGATTTTTGTAAGTCGTTTTTAATTATTTATCTAAATACAGACCTACATACCTTGCTACATTAATGCTGATTGCTACTTTTATAGGTTTTCACAGGTGTGGGTCCGGATGTAGGTACCTAGGTTAGGTACCTGCCTACTTATATCTCGGAGCGTTCGGGGCCTGTTTCGGTACGAGTCCGATATACCTAACTAATCACCTCTCTGCTTACCTTAGAACGCTAGACGTAATGTTGATACCTACTTCAATATGAGGATGTGCGTTTGGATTGAGTGATCGTTTTTTATTTCGTGACAAAATACTATGATTGTACATTTAGTCAAAAATAGCCAAAACTCATAGCCCAAAGTAAAAAAATTGTCACTCTCAAGGGTCTTCAGTTATTGTCGAAAATGTGGATCGCTCAATTCAGACGACGTAGCAGAATCATAATAGGATAACAATATGAATCATATAAAAAATCGTAAAATGGTCACAAACTGACAATTCACGCAATTTACCTGTTTGCCAGTTTTGTATGGAAATTCGTAAAAGAGTCCACTAATGTTTACACCAAATATAAATGATATGAATGAATTGTTGGTGATTAAACTATTATGTGTAACCATTTAACGAAAATTAGAGGAATTGCTAATGATGGAAATGAATAGGTAGCTTTTAGTAGAGGTATTGTTTAAAGTGGCCTTTTTAGACACCCAGTTCAGCAAATTTAAAATCATTGAGTTATTCATAAATTAAAAAAAAGGTATTTGTGTTATGATATTTATTGTACAAATATATTCGGAACATGTACATTTTAGGATAAACGATAGATCTATGGAAAAAGTCATCGGAAACCTTATTACAAAGATCTCTCAGACCAAATGGTGTCTGTACTGAGTGATCCAATAATACTGTCCAAAGATACCTGGAAGAAGCTTTAAATGCCTTGATGGGCTTAAAAATTTTGTGACAATTTTTTAACAAATTTTTGAGATATAAATTTAGTCAGTAGAGTAAGTTTTTGTTGAGATTTAGCTCATAGCCATTTTTGCAAAATGACTGAATTCAGTGATCCACATTTTCGGCAATAACTGAAGACCCTTGAGAGTGACAATTTTTTTACTTTGGGCTATGAGTTTTGACTACTTTGACTAAATGTAGGTATGTACAATCATATTTTGTCACGAAATAAAAAAAAAACACTCAATCCAAAATAATGCACATAATAAATGAGGATACGCTCATTATTGTCTTATGGTGCTCCCACACAGCAGTTATCTATCGTTATAAATTATTGTGTAAGACGATAACATTTTCTAACAGTGTATACCTAACAACAAAAGAAAAAAAGTTAAAACAAATGTTATTCATCATTCTCTAACGTTATATAACTGCTGTGTGGGGGAGCACCTTTAGATTCCATCTTTGTTTGCTCCGAACAAATTTTTCCATTGACGTATATACACTGCCCCCCGGCAGGGACTTCGACGCGCAACCTGTTACCATGGACACAGTACATGACAGTTTAGTACATGATTCTAACGCCCACGCGTTGAAATTTTTCGTCGGGTATTAAAAAACACATTAGCTGTTCCATACATTTTGAACGAGTAGGTATAGCACATTCAACAACCAACAGGAACCGACGAAAAATTTGGACACTAGAGGTCTAGTAAAATCATGCGCTTTAATCATGTTTACCGTTTGCGGGACGATGTCCTTGCTACCCTGTGGGGTAATTGCGTAACACAATATCAGTAGGTACCTAACAATGGGTTTCATTTTGACAGTCAACAACATTCATTGTGCGTCATTTACGTTGTTGAGCAGACACATTTTTCGAACACATGAAGCAATGGATTAGCAATATTCTTCAAAATGATTCAGATTGAAATTGATAGTACCTATGTTACGCAATTAGGATGCTGTATTGATTGAATGTTGGCCATACGTATTTCACTGCTTACCTTAGAAATCTAGTCGGAATGTTTGTAGTTAACAAGTAGTTTAAATATACCCCGTACCTTTAACCTACATTATTATGCATGCCGTCCTGGTTTGCTCAGAACTAATTTCATTCATTGATATATTGATTGAAAGTTGTAAAAGTGTAAAAAGAAACAGAGTAAGTTGTCACCCGAAACTTTAAACTTTAAATAGTGGAGAGGAAACGTGACATTTCATACTGCAATAGATAAAAACGAAGACAAGATGAATAAACAAATAAATGAGTAAATACGGAAGGATTTAAGACAGAAATATAATTATTGATACAATAAAATTGTATAGGTACCTAGAGGTCTAAATGTGTTTCGCAGGAAAACTTGCACAGGTTATAAACAGTTCCAAGCTTAGGGATGACAATGTAACATGATAACATAGTGACTGATCGGACTCCATTGTTGAGAAGTTCTATTAGAGCTGTATGCATCTCCATCTATAGAATCAATTCCTCGCGAAGACGATTCCAGAGCACCACCCATTTTACCAAGTGGTCATAGAAGCCCTATACGACATAAAGACAGATAAGTCTCCTGGTGAAGATGGAATCACCGTTGAGCTGCTACGAGGGTAAGGTGGCGAAGCAGATCAAAAGGTCCTCGTGAAACTTCATGATACGGTTATGTATAATGTCCGTATCCCAGAACAACGGAAGAACGTTTACTTATGTCACCATTATCCACAAACAAGGTGACGTTTCAAAACCCCAATTCTAATCAACTTCTCATTAAATTCAATTTCTAACCTGGTTGGTGGTTGGTTAATTTTGAAACGAACGGACGAGCGTACGAACGAGGTTTGAACGCTAATGCCTCCTCTCTCAGATATACAAGCTGTTCGCTAAAATCCTTACTAATCCGGCTTACCCGTGAGCTTGACAAAGCCCAACCCATGAGCAGGCCGGCTTCCGCAGCCGATATTCGACCATCAACCATCTCCACACGGTTAAGCAGCTGATGGAGAAGTATAGAATACAACCGGTCCCTGCGCATGGCTTTCGCTGATTACGCGAAGGCCTTCGACAGTGTCGAGCATTGGGCCGAGTTCCACCATCGCTGCCACATCGATTCCCGTTACGTGGATGTACTGCGGGAACTATACAGTATACACCTCGGCCACTCTGCAGATCCACAGGCATACCTTATCTAAACCCGTACAGATCAAGCGGGCAGTAAGAAAGGCCAACGATAAATCGTAGGTAGATAATAGGACTGTTAACACATAAAACGCTCAATATTTTAACAAATATTCAAGATTGTGTTTGTTTTTACAAGTTTTTTTTTATATCATTAAAAAAAACCGGCGGCATCCTGCCTGAGCTAATCTTTTGAAAAGAACTCTACACTGAGGGGGATCTCAGATGATCACTTACAGTGATTTCTTTCCGTCACTTTGTTGTCAATTTATTGTAATGGATATTTGTGACAATCGAATACTAGTACATACAAACGCAGCAACGTTAGTGGACGTGAGTTTTTTAAATTGCCATCTTTTCGGCAGCGCCGGGGGGTCGCCGGCAACGTTTAAATCACAAGTTTCAAACCACACTGGATTAAAATCACGTTAAATGTATCGCTATCCTTTTCTTGCTCAAAACTATTGTTGTCGACTTCCCTTTCTAAAATGTAATTTTGAATGTTTGTGGCAATATGATTAATTTTTAGACCAGTGTTGCCAGTATATTTATTTGTTTGAGGCTCAGACATATAATGGATTGAGGTTATCTATCAATGTTTTGATGCTGGCTTTCAATGTTAATTCTATAGATTATTACTTAAAACAATATTAAAAAGAACTCTTACTCGTAGACAAAAGATAAGAAAGACTATTTTTAATATGTATGCTAAGTGAGAATGTCTTCCAAAGTCGTTCTCAAACTCGATCTTTCCTTCAGAAGTACAGTCAAAGGAAAAGAAAAAAAAAAACAAATAATGTCTACGGTTGACGCCTTGACGCTTAGTTGATGATTTTTTCAATTTTTATTCAATTTACTCGAAAACTTTGTCATATACTCGTGATTAGATCAGACTACTAACATTATTATATAAAATATTTACAAATTTGGCTCTGAGCAAACCAGGACGGAATACTTGCGTGAATATAATGCGCGTTTTATCATACTGCATGTGCGTGAAAGAAATGTCAATTTATTGGAAAATACGTAATAATTGTTAGACGGTTAAAAATGTAAAGAAGTGTTGACAATAATTTTACTATGTGATGGTGTGTTCAAACAGATGATTAATTCAGTTGTAATGAAACGAACAAAAGTATACCTAGTGTCGGTTAGTTAGTTTTTGACAGCCGGCAGGCTCGTCGTAGTTGACTTACGATTGGCCTCCTATAAAAATGAACAATCGCATAAATGAACCAAATCTGGTGAATCTCTCAGGGGAGTTGTCAACACTAAATCAACTGGACGCGAAGGAGTCGTTGGCGCTGAGTTTCCCCTTCGACCATATTTATGCTTGCCACTCCGAAGACTCAGAGCAACGACAAGCACATCTTGACAAAGAAGTGGAAATTCCTGCGCATTCTGATGATAAGGAGACAGCAGCTGCTGGGGAACCAACACTTGAGGTTCACCAGCTTTCAGAGAGATTAACTGCTGCTGAGTTTCAAAACAGAAGATTGAAGCACTTGCTTGTGTATCATTTGGACTTGATACAACAACAAAATGATCTTATTACTAAAAAGGATAAACAAAATTCTGAACTAAAATTGGAAAATGACTCTGTAAGTATATTTTTTTACTAGAAAATGATTCAGTAAATAGTTGGCGAAAGTGCACTTTAGATATTTTCAGTTCTTAATCTAGTTCATGTGTAGATTACTTATGTGTTATGAACAAAATATTGATCCATAACTGCATGCTCTTCAAATTTTGATGTGAAGTATTTAATATCACATCCTAATAAAAAAGGTGGCATTAAAGTTGATAGACCTTGGTCAGATCAACATTCATTACAAAATTTGAAAATCTTCCAATCCAGATAGTATGCTTGCTTTAAGATATTTTTATTAGCTGTCACAGACAAAACAAACCATTTTTCCCATTTTATTTTTAATGAATTTAATAACATTATAAATTAAGTATATCCTGTGTGTTTACCTCTTAAAATGATTGTTTAAACAAAATACATTCATTAGAATATTTGAAATGAGCAACTGAGAATCATTTTAATTTTAGGTTATCCTAGTATTCAGATCACTGATTGACATTTCCGAACAACATAAAACTGTAATAAAATGCTTTTGCGTGTTTGTCTGCTGTATAGCGAAAGAGTCCATTACAGGACTTCCTGCAAAACTTGAAGTTTAAAGTGAAATTGGTTCTAATAAAAATATATATATACATAATGAGCTTATGATGTTCCCACTGCTGGCCTTGTCCCTTTTGAGAGGGAATGGGCCATAATCCACCAGAGGGGCCCACTAAAATATGTATTAAAAAAAACATCTATATAAATATATATTTTAAATAATTATGTGTTATTCAATAGTATTCATAATAATAGCAAATAACATTGAGATTTGGTTGGACACTATTGGAAACAAAAAAGATTAAAGCACAAACAAGCATTATTTATAGAAAAAAAGCAAGCGAAAACCCAAAAAAATGCAAGTGTTTACATAAATCTGGGCGAATTCTATTTGCCTTCAGGCTCTGCATTTGCAATAACAGCTATTTACTTGCCCAATGTCTGTTTTAAAATAAAGCAATAAATGAAAAAAAATCCACAGTAAACTTAAAACACTTCTGCCTGGCTTAATATATTTATGCAGAGCTATTTTAAAAGAATACATCAATATTGTAAATTATACCTATATTTTATGGATATTAATTTTGAATTAAGTAATTAAGTTTTGTATTATTTATTTTATTTTTAGTTTCTATTCCTAAGCAATTTCCTAAGCACTTTTGCTTGCGATTTTTTAAGCTGAGCTTTTAATAAATATTTCCTTTTTATGATGGAGAATTCAGTCATTAGAAGGCCAATTCCCGTTATTAAAAACTTTCAAAACATGTCACAATCTCATCTCAGCAACAATCAATGTCAAAAATTTTACAAAAATGTAATGGAAAGTAGAGGAATTTTTGACATATTGAGACTAAGATCAGACTGCAAACAATCTTAAAATTACGAGAATTGCTCCTCAGGTTTAAGATCACAGTAATAATGTGCTAATACAATGTATGTTTTACATTACATGATATTCTGTGACTGCATGTAAAACTTGGCTAATTTCATCTAATTGAATTTCAATAACAATGTTTTATTTACACATTGTACATTAACATTTGCAGCTTAAAAATAAGGTGACTCGTATGGACAGAAGGATAACTGTGAGTCAGAAGCATAACGTTAATCCTGCACCCGTCATAACTGTTCCACCTCCAAATGTTTCAGCAAGTGTCAAGATTGAACCACCCGCTACTGGTGATAGTCAGGTAATTTAATTTAACATATTATAATTGGGCATTTAGAATCAGTCGCTTGTGCTTTCACTGTAATCTTACACTCCAACTCCCTTTCGCCACAATGTCTGATATTGATACCTACATTCTTGATCCTGCTTATTTATGTACTTACTCGTTTCGAGTAGCAGTTTCAACTAAATCCATTGAACCATGATAGAGTAACAAACATCCAAACTGACTAAAATCCAATGAATCCAACGTCTGACTACTGTATCAGCAAGAATATTATTAATATTTCTAATTTCCAATAATATTTCTTTTTTTGTTTCAGATGGTGTTTAATAGTCTAACAGAATTTTTGGTGCCAGATAATAGAACAAGTCCATATATTTTCAATAATGATATTGCCAAAACGAAACCTTTGACGCCGGACACCTTTGATTTGAACAGACCTGCAGCAACAGGTACTAGATTTATGCTTGGTGGTTATTTTTTTTGGATGATTTAAGATTCTTTTTCTGTACGAAAATCCTTCTGAATACATACCATTTGCGGAGTCTTGGTATGCACCCAGGAGGATTTTCGTACCAGAATATGGGGTGTCAGGGGGGCATCAATGCGCAACTTGTTACCATGCATTCAGTACATGATTCTGAATCCCCGTGTCGAAAATCTGCTGTTTCATAGAAAAGTGCAATAACCCTTTGACCAGGCGATCAAAAGGTATTGAAAGCAATTAATTTTTTTTTTATAACTGGCGAAAAATTTCACCGCGTGGGAGCTCAGAATCATGTAGTGAATCTATGGTAACAGTTTTCGCGCAGATGTCCCTGCCAGTCTGTATTTCAAAACGTAGTCTGTCAATAATTTATTGACAGAAATAAAGGGATAGCGAAGCCCTCCCCTAAGTCCTTCCAGGTACATTAGTGCGCCTTCTCAACCCAAACCAGTGGCGTAGCGTGAGTATCGGCGGCCCGGGGCGGAAGACAATTTTGCCGTTGACAGACATGCTAATAGGGTTTCTGAATTTGTTAACATTTGCAATAAATGACTTCCTTTTTGTAGAAAAAATAGATATTTAAATTCTTAAATAATATGCAGTTATCTTGTAAGTAAATGCAAAGGATAAATGATTCTGTTAGGTCAGCTTAGCTACCTTAAAGACAAACTTGGTACAGCTTTGAAAAGCTCTTCTGAAGGGAAGTCAAGGCGATGTCACGACAATGGGAAAGGCGCAAGTGACCGAAAGGTGGCTGAAAATAGCCTTATGCAATATTGATGTATCTACGATCGATGCTTTCACTACCGCAAGTTGCAAGCCTGCGACGTAGCAGACCTTCGGCAGGTGGGTGTCCGTGAGTCTGTACCTCTTGCCGTCTCGTGATTATTAAGTAAATATCGGTTCCTTTAAGATCTCAGGGTGAGTAGACAAATGTGCCTTTTTATAGAAATTAAAATTAAACATGGTGCAGTATTATACATAGGTTTATTATTAAGGGATTCTGTGTTTTATGGGTTGACTGTTGTGGATCGATATTGAAGGGGGGGGGGGGGGGGGGTTCTACGTTGCTCGTTTTATTAGCTATTTAATTCGTTGACTTACAATAGCAACTGTAAGGAAATTTGATCCCTCTTAAAACTTAATTTAATGAACATACGCGTTTTGGAGTACACCGTTTGTGGAGGATTTGTAAGGCAATGGTAAACTGTTGGTAGGTGGGCCGGTATAGTAAGTACCTGCCGCTATCCATACGAATGGCATCGCGTGTGACCTTGGCTGACATGACCTACATGGTTAATCATTAATGAATGGGTAGTTTTTCCTTGTAGGAAAGAACTACAACACAAGAAGGGCGGCGAATTTATCCCGTAAAAAAAATTGGGTAGTAAGTACTGTAGAGATTTTAGCCTATTTGGTGCTTCCATGCAACCTTTATCAATGTTTGCTATATTGTACTTCTTAGCGTGTCGATGGAAAAAATAACACGATACAAAATAATTATGTAGCTTTTTAAACTCACGGCAAGCCCGTGTCGGTGGAAAGACGCCACATACGCAGGGGTGATCTGAGCAGTCCATGAAACCCTACTTGTGGAGGTTATCCTTGCTGAGGCCAACCATTTGATAAATTGATGGCATAATTATGAGACAAGCAATAAAATTAATGCTTTCTCAGTTAAACTATAATTACTCGTTTTATTTGAACAACCCGGCAATATAAAGAAGGGGAGTTATTGTATTACCTTGGTTAACAAGAAGTTAAAGTGCTGTTTTGTTTCAGACGTAACTACCTATCTACCTGGGGACATAACCGTTCCTTCAATTTTGGAAAATAGCAACCTACAGAGTGATAACTTCAGCACAATGATTGAAAATAAGCGCTCATATTTGACAAAAGATATCAAGACTGAGCCTCGAAGCGAACCCTTGTACACCGTCAACACCAACAGGTTGTTCAGTTTGTTACAAGTTATGTCTAGAGTATTACTATGTATTGCAGAAACGAATAACGAGTATATATATTTTTTTAACTTACAGCGGCAACACTGTGATCCAAAAAATACAGAGGAATCGGAGAAGAACCTCAGGAGGGTTAGGCAGCTTATGTCGGCTGCCTAAAACTCCAGTTGTAAAAACTGAACCTCCGGATAATGGTAAGCATTTATTGACACGAATGAGTCGTATATAAATAATAAGCAGGCTGATTTTTCAATCGACATAATTTTTATTCGAATAAAATTTACGTCCGACAGATTTTGTATGGAAGAACTGTCAGAAATTCCAAATTATTCCTCAGATAAAATTACCTGACCTTGGAAAAATCAGCCCTAAATTAAATTTAATAAGCTCTAGCCAAACAAAGACTGACTTTTTTCTAATTTTACAATTTATTTCGTTTTGTATTTCAGTCAATGTGTTCGAGGATGACAAAAACTTTGATCGCTCATTCAGTGTAAATAAAAAATCTAAAATGATCAACACATATGGCAAATCGAAGACCTCGACTATTCCAAAGAAAACGCCTCATTACACTGGATCACTGTCAGATCGACTACAGCTAATAGATACCACTCCTACTGGCGAAGATCCTTATCAACTAGGGGAGGCTGACATGAGGGAGCAGTCGCCTATCCCGAAACTTATGCTTCAAAAAACAAACCATGGTAGATTGAGAATATGTTCGGACCTTATGGGGGACAGTATGTTGCCTTCTAGGCGTATATACGATGCGCCAGCAACTGAGACAAGTACTAAAATGCCAAATAGAATAAAATTAGAAAAAAGGTATAACTTGCCTAATATAATTCCTTATTCGGCACCGCAAACAACTACGCATACATCGACGCACACGTCGAATACGGCTTCAGATGCGTGTACGCATATGTCTACGTATACGCATGTTCCTAAGCCAACTGCGCAAACATCGAAGCATGCTGCTACACTAACTCCTAAGCAAACTTCGACGCACACTCCTAAGCATACGTCGACGCTCACATCTACAAATGCGTGTACGCATATGTCGACATACACGCATACGACTAGGAATACGACAGTGCGTTCTACAACGTCCTCACACAAGAGTACGCATAAGGGCACAAAATCCCAGTCGGGTTCACGAAAATCCTCGCATACGGCATCGAAAAAGGTTGCGCAAAAAACGCCGCTTACTACCCCACATACGAGTCCACTCATGGCTACGCTGACGCCGATACACGCGCTCCCGCCCCTGGCCACACACACGGCCTCACACGGCAGCCTGCACGCGGCTCTCACGGCCGTGCGACCGCCTTTAGGCGCGGCCACTCATACAATTACCGAAATTAAACAAGAATCTCTTGACTCTCCGACGTCGCCAACGAACCTGTTCATGCAGCAACCAGATATGGACCGCGTAAAGAAAGAACCTGATTTGGATTGGCCCTTTAGTTACTCGACGATGCATCCAGCGGGAAGCGAGACAAGTTTATGTGATTTTTCCTATGGTGAAAACTCGAATTTGACTACTTTGCCAGCCTTAGATGTTACGGATTTCCGACAATTAATCGAGTCCGATGCAGCAGCGGCGGCCGCAGTAACTGCGTTAGAAAATATAGATTCGCTAGATTACAGCGCAGTCGAGAAGGTTGAAAACGATAAGATTAAAAAAGAGGGTGTACAGAACACTAGCTTAATCGCACCCGGAGTAAGTACTGCATTTCAAATGAACAATTTATTTCAGAGACAGTTAATAAAGAAGTTCTAATGTAATTGCAACTTTCCAGGAGGAAACCCCGGATAATCGACGTGGCATGGGGAGCAAACGTGGAAGGAAACGAGCTCTGTCAACTGCAGGGCTTGGCAAAAATGCGAAGCAAAATTTATCGAAACCAGTCGGGCCCAAGCCAAAGATAGTCAAGGGAAAAGGTAATGTAATAGAATAATCTGCGCCAGGCCTTTGTTGCCGAGGCAATCCTTGCGTAGTATACTCACGCTTAGGGCACCGGCGATCGCGATGGCTGTACGGGCTGTGCGCTAGTAAGCTTCGTCGTGCTGTAACTATTTGCATTGAAAGCGCTTTTATGTCATAGCAGTGTGAACGGACAGTTTCCGCAGTTCAAGTGTTACCAGTGACACGCGGTTGACCATACTCCAGTGTCCTCGCGGATATTATGCTACTAAGCGCCTTAGGGCTAAGAAGTTTAGCATGGATTATGTTGAATACTAACTCTAAAATAATATGATAGTTTAGGTGTATGAGATGAATTATATAGTGCATCAGTTTTAAATAAAATCGCAGTACACGAGTTGTAAGACTATTCTGCGTCGAAAACATAGTTCCTACCTAAGCAATGTTGTGATTGCAACCCACTGACTGCTGTGCAAAGCTTGCTTTGCTGCCATCGCTATTTAATTCTGGTTCCATGTTTGGATTTTTGTTAAGAAAATGATGATGGTATACATGGTGGCAGAGATATCGACGCGCAAACTGTAACCATGAATTCAGTAGTATATGATTCTAGATACCCAAGCGTTGAAATTTCAGTCGGTTCAACAAAAAAAAAATCTTCTGTTTCATAGAAACGTGCAATACTTTCGTGGTTTAAATGTATGGAACAGCTAATTTGTTTCTTGTTGAAATTTCTATGTTTGGGGGTCTTGATCAAGTGCTGAATTAATGGTAGTTTGCGCGTCGATGTCCCTGCCACCCTCTATTTAAACCATCTGTATGAGCTGTGTTAATTTAATTTTCAGCTGCGTCTCGCGGCAAAAAATCCCCTCTGCCAGGAATGATGACGAGAAAACCGTATCACACCCTGGTAGGAGACCCAGACCTATCGTGGTACCTCGGCCTGGATCCCGACGTTAAAATGGAAGATGTTGATCAGGGAGACTGTAAAGCCTCCACTGTAGAGGTAAAAAAAGGGCCAGGTTGTGTCAAAAGATTTTGAATAGCTTTAGACAACGAACTTAAAGCAAGCAAATGTAAGAAGGCCGAAAGTAGTAAAAACTTATTTTTAATTACAGGTGCCAAGGTGGCGAGAAAAGCCATACACATGTCTATATAGCTTAGAAGGAACAGAGAATTTAGATGATAAGGTTTTTGAAAAACGGCACCAAAAACTAGAAGCTGAGGAACGGAGACAATTAAGGTACAGTTTTACCAAAATAATCAATATAATTATGTTTATGATTGAACTACTGGTATCTGAAAGTCTATTCAAGTTGATCCATTGATAAATCTTCAATCGATATAGTGGCTGTTATTTTGCGCGTGGCTAAGTAATAATAGCCGCATGGGTTGATCGATCAGGTTAATCTGCGCTTCCCGAGGTTAGCCTGTGGATGGGTGACCATCTTTACATACGGAAACCCATCTGTGCCTAGGAAAGCGATAAGCCATTGGACCTGTCGATCTTCGACAGTCTTTACGGGTCGTCAGAAGGACAAGAGAAGACACTGGGTTGTGGAGGTCAGAAAGGCAGTCGCTCCGTGTAAAATACTGGTATTCAGCTGCATCCGGTTAGACTGGAAGCCGACCCCAACTAAGTGGGGAAAGGCTAGGCAGATTGATTGATTTCGGCAACCAAGAAGTTAATTCGTTTGATTTCTTTTACATCAGAATATTTTTAATGGTATTTTATGTTTTGATCAAGGGATAATTCTCGTAATTTTATGACCGTCCACAGTCAGATCTCAGTCTCAATCTGTCAAAAAAATACTTCTAATTTCCCTACATTTTGTCAATTTTTTGACATTTTTGTTTGTCGCCGAGATGAGACTGCGACTAGATTTTGAACGTTTTAAATTACGAGAATTGGCCTTCTGGTGTATCAATATTTATAATTGGCTTTGTTCGTGGCTTCGCCCGCGACCGGGATTAAAAGTATCCTATATCCTAAAGAAATCTATTTAAGCCGTAGTATTTCAAAGCTTTTTACGGCAAGCGAATGATACATTCTAAGGCGCAAAAAGTTGTAAGTTGCAAAATGTGGCGCAGCTCGAAATACCAGAGACACAAAAACTATACTACGTATAACAAATATTAAACGAATAGGTTTTGTTATTTCGATCGACCAATCTAACAGCTAACATGAGATAGGTTTAGATATGACAGCAGATTTACTTATCAGCCCTCCAAGACAGGCCAATTCAATAGTCTTATATGGTCTGTTCCAAAAGTATGTGATGAAAGTGTAAACAAACCATATTCAGGTTACTTTCTTATGCAATCAGTCATTAAAGCTAATTAGTAACACTGTAAATCTATATTTAGTAGGTTTAAACTGTATATCAACAATTTTTCCAAAAAAAAATTATTTTTTAAAACATTATTGAAATTGTAATTGAAAAATACAACAACAAAAATGTATTTTATAAAATTAACTTAATTTGTCAAACACGACAAACAGAAAAACATCTATTTTTGATTTAAAATTAAAACAAGTATTGATATAATCAAATGAAATCACTCAATTTGTAAGTGGCACTACAAATTGCCATCCACTTGATATATTTTTTTTTTATAAATTTTGTATACATTTTCATCAGAACCTTTGGGACAGACATTAGATTACAACAAGACTATCATGAATTAAAATGAAAACAAAAGACGGTGTCCAAGCGAATCAAAAAACAAATGGATATCTCGTGCCATTGGCTGACACTTCAAAAGGCTTTCTGAAACCAACATTAAGACCGTATTCATATTTTGTATATATTTATGACTTTATATATATACTTTGCTAACGTATATATCCGCCATTTTGTTCGCAATCTCATTTTTTTTTATCGAAAATGTAATTCCATGCTAGTTGTTTCTATCAAAAGATAACTTGACAGAATATTTCCGGTTTGCTTCCAAAACTGAAAATTTAAATGGCCTAACTAAAGATTGAGCGAAATTGAATTAACTTTGTAATTTGCTTTGAATTTAATAACTTCAACTTTAAAACACTATTATATTCTTTTATAACATAACTTAAACAAGGAGTAATGACATGTTTAAAAAATGTATGAACTTCAAATATTTTATTCGCTTGACCAAGTAAATAAAAAAAATAAAGCGTTTTTTTATGTTATCAGAATGGAAAATAGTTATTTGCAATATCCCAACAGAAGAAACACATTTTTTGGGGTTTATTCAAATTCAACTATTTTGAATGTATTCATTCTTTTCGCAAAAATCATTCATCGTTCACAACCCTAAGACTATATTTTTAGCATGGTAACATTATTTTGCTGTAAAGTGTTAAGTTACTGAAATACCATAAGTTCCAAGTTTAGTTTTTGTTTATAGGCCAGTGTCCTTCTATCCAATCTGTTTCCTGTTTTCTTGTCAATGTGTTTGTCTGTGAAAGTTGCTGTTTGTCTGTCTATGTGTCTTTTTGATTTCCAATGTGTCCGTTTGCCAATATGTATGTCTGTTTATTTGTCCTCGTTAACTTAGGGCCAGTTACTTTGTTAGATGTTAAATGGCATGTTATGCATTTAATAACTAAGATTTCAAGAGTTGGGTGAAATTGGGCCTGTATTTTGAATGTAATAATTAACGGAATGATCGATTGCTACTAAACATTTTGCTTTTGGGTCGGTTCGATTTCCTTTAGTAGCATGTGACTTGGCAAAAATCTTTCAATGCCGTCATACTTATTTTCAAAAATAACGGAATGTTTCCGCTAAACGCTAAACGTTATCTTCATTTTTAAATATTGTTAATGTGTAACTTTATAGACTAGCTAATACAATTTTCTCTAAGTTTTCTAAATGTTGCTCCGATGGAATAGGCATAAGTCCCTATCTTCGGAATGGTGTAACAAGTAACTTAGGAATATCATCAATTTAGGTAAAACCACTATAATTAGATACCATTTTGAATAAAAAATTAAACAAAAACAGTAACTTTGATTAAGTGGTAATTAATCCGGATGAAATGGAATGGTAATGTATATCTATTATGTTACTCGCTAAACCCGATTTTTGGATATACTTACTAGTTTTTCCTAGGCTTTCAATAGAAATCTGTTTGGTCCAAAGAGTTTGGCCAAAGCCAAATTAATTTATCCTGAGCCAAACTAATGCGTCCAAAGCGAGTAAGAACAAACTGAGGCTTAATTATTCACAGTTGGTTGTAGCAGGACGAGTGACTCGCTCACTCAGATTTAACGGTCGTTAATCATTTCTAATAGAGATAATTTCGATGACAAATCTTATAACTTATTTCGCATATTTAACTTTAAATTAAACTTATTTTCCTGTGCTATTAAAATCTTAAGCCATAATTAATCAGGAATTGCACAATCTTTACAACAACCATGAATAATTAAAAAAATCCGCGACTATAAAACCCGCAATCAGTGAACGTTCAGTGACATTTGACATTTCTAGAGATCTTACTCTACACTAGCGCCTCTAGCGGCAACTTCAAGCGCGATACCTATTGTAATCTTACCGAACATAGGTTCTCAGCCAAAAAATCAGAATCATAGGTCATTTATTCAAACCAGGCTGAGAATCAGCACTTTTAGAACCTCAAAATTACACAAGTCAGTCCCACAAAACGCCCGCCCTGTACCACTTTGCTTTAGCTGGGAAGAAGCAGCGCAACAGACTCCCCAGCAGCACAGCTGTCTGTACAGTTAGAAGAACTCCTTATTTAATCGATTCTTCCAGTTCTCCGGCCGCTACGTCGGCTATCGGTACACTGAGTTATCCTAAGCTAAACGAGTTTTTCCTTATGTGCTTTGGACGATACATGTAGTTTGGCCTAAGCTAAACTTACGATCCGAAAGCACTTTCAGCGGACTAGTTTACCCTCGGACGAACTAGTTTATCCCACCGGATTAGGCCCGTAACATAAATGTAATTTGCCGTAGGTATTTATATAACCGTAATCCAAATTATGTGGAAACGTTTATATGTATACTACGCAAAAGTAATAACTTTCGAAAGTTAGTTGTTCACCGACTGGCACTTCTGGGGCTGCAGTCTCGACATTCAAAGCGATCGCTTTACGACCGAATTCGGTCGCAAAGTCCCGGATTGACAGGTGTAATGTATGGAGTGACAGGACTTTGCGACCGAATTTGGTCGTGAAGCGATCGCTATGAATGTCGAGACTGCAGCTCCTAGTGCCACGGCCTCGGCTACTTTTCGGATGTTATTAAAGCTGCAATGATTTTTTTGTTTTTTAACATGCTGAAAACTAAGGAAATAAACAGTAAGTATTTACAGGGTTCTTAAACAATTATACAGAGTTCTTTGAATTTTCCCGAAGTGTTCATATTGTCTTCTTTGGTCTTAAGACTGTCTTACGTCAAACAAATCCACGGCGGAAATTGAAACGTTGTAAAATTTTCAGATGGCATATGCGACGGATTCGTGAGCAAAGGCATGTGGAGCGTCTTCGGATGAGACAGCGGGACCCCTGGTACAACCACTCTCATTACCAGCCCTCAGTGTACACGATCTGGCCGCAGCCGCAAAGGGATGTGCGCATGATCGAGATAACCGACACTATCCCCGTCATGGCCTTCGGGGAGGACCTTCCAGACATACCGCCTGCGTTAGTATACTTTATTAATATCAGAAAAAAAACCGGTGCCTTTTAAACATACGTACACGGTTTACATTTACTTTTGAAACACCGAAATGATTGCTCGAGACTATAAACTTCACACCGTAAATCCGGGATAGCTGGGCGACACCAACATGGAAACCGTGTGTGTTAAAGGCACTCTTCTTTGTTAATGACCCTCTTCTTTGTTAATGACCTCACTAGCACTGCTAACAATACAATATTTTTCCAGTGACTTCATGCTACCTTGGGTGAGAACATCAAAACCTTTGAAGAGATCGAAACGTTCGAAGACGCTTCACTGATGGTTTCCTTTCTGCGAAGTGTTCGTCGCCAGATTTAGCACCTGGATGTGGTCTCACGCTCCTAGCTTATAACATTGGATCTGGGCTACCAGTCTAACCAGATAGCGGACAATCTATCTGCCCTCTCGAACAAAATTATGACATCGGAGGACACCCCAGGACTAGACTGGCTGCCAGATTTAATAGGTCGATATGACTATAAAATTCTTTTGCCGTGAGGACTTATAGACTAAAGAAAACGTCATTGCAACTGTTTATAAAGTCATACCGACCGTGTTACGTGGCAAGTGAAATAGAACATTAAATTCTCTAGTTTAAGGTGTAGCTCATAGAAATCTGGACTTGTAAAGAGTATGATTGAAAAGTGTGGAATTTCTAAAAAGTCCTCGTAGATTCGAAGGCTGTTGAAAAATTAAAGTATTCAAATGTCATGTTGATAAGTTTTTGTCATTGATTTTGTTAGACCTTCGTTACATATTTGTAAATAATGTACTTACGACACACTTAGTAGCTTAGCTAACTCCTACGACTATAGTAACAACACCGTTGAAATGGCTTAGCTGTTTCAACGCATAATTTCCATGACGTTTGAACTCTTGTTTTTCTGTCGTTGATATCTGTGCCATAATTACAGTCAGTAGAATGATGTTTGTGGCTAAGCCAATTTTGATAAAGTCGACTTCAAATTTTGATTCGGATTGTCTTTTTTTTTCTATTTTAGCTTATGTTTCTAACAATGTTACAGACATAATATGTTGTAACACTGACGTTGTTATTCAGTATTAAAAATTTGAGATTAAAGGCCATACACAATTTTAATACTGAAATACTTACAACTACTACAAAACAAAATGGCCACTTAGATTATTGCTGGTGCTTTTAATATTTGCGCATTTTTAATATTGGGATTGAACTGTGTCCATTTTACTACATTTTCAGTGTACTAGAGATATTTACACGTAATAAATGTAGTGGTTTTGACGATTGATGCAGCAGTACGCCGACTAAAGAACATATTGTCTGACTCAAATTATGGGATAAAGATTAAGTACTTAAGAAATTGAATGTAAACCTACACAATCGAACTCAGTACAAAGATCCAGCTTAGCACTACTTTAATTTAGAAAACTGTAACATTAGTTCGTGTTGTCACAATTGTTTAGTTAGATGAGCTTAGAGAGACTTACGCTAAAACTTACCAATTAGTCACAAGAAATTTCAATAGATTTTCAGATGTTAAAATATATTTTAAAGGCGATTGAAAATCCGTTAAAATCTGCTTACTTGTTGGCGAGACTGCCCTAAGTATTATTGCGAACAGGTGCAGTCTCATGGACATTGTCTTAATGCTGATTAGCGGTAAGAGACGATTGGGCAGGTCTTTAGGTGTTCTTTTAACTAACTAGTTGATTCAATAACCTAGCTCTCTAAGGCTGTGTTTGTGAGACAGAGTATGCTTCGAATTCATCACATGACTGTTGTGCAAACGCAGCCTAGTGGCCACATAGCAATAGTTTTCGCACATCTGTCTGGCGAACTATTGCGATATAGCCCTAAATAAGTGGATACATTTAGGTGTTTATTACCTATTAATTGTTTTTTTTTTTTGTTGTAAATATGGATTGAATGATGAATGAACTGAAAATTGTAAATAGCGAACATATAGAATATGTTCAAATCATCGTCAAAGGGGTTACCCTTTGACGAGCGCTTGAGCGAGCGATGCTGTTCTTATTTGAGTGAAGTGTATATAAAAGTACGATTTCGTAATTTAAAATTAAATAAATTAAATTAGTGTTTCGGATTTCAATAAGATATAATTCATAATAATAAAGGCCGCTCATATTTAGAACAAACACGTTCATTCATAATTATTGCCATGTGAAAATTCGAACTATATTTTCTAACCAAAAATGTTCTAGATAGTCGAGTCTTACTAACTATAGTAGATAGCGATGGACTCGTATCTAGGGAGGCAATATACGAAATTCATTTCCTTATTTACCTTTGTTTATACAAACTTCCGAATTTATGGAAGAAATTCATTAACCACCCACTTCTGAACGCGATTAAGATCGTCTGCGTCAGATTTCGGAATGCCCAAATGTATTCGTATGACAACTGGTACATTGTGAGGACTGTAAAACAATAAGGGTCTCGAAGCAGTTCTCCTCTGAGCTGGTCGGAAGATCTACAAAAACATACTAAAGGTCCGGTTTCAGTCAAGCGGTCAGGGTGTCTTTCATAAGGTAAATGTGAAAATAACTCAAATCCAATATCTCGAGACCGCTCCTCTCTCGTTGGCGGGTCATTAGCTATACGAGTTTTTTTTTTCGTATAATCCGGATTACCTATATTCTTCCACCAATATAATTTTGTTCCGCTGATGCACCGGCGCCGGCTAGTGAAAGAAATGCTCACAGTTCAGTAAAGCATTGCCAACGAAACTGTAACTCGGCATCAATGCGGTGTACCCACGCCGCCTTAGGCCCTTGGACATACAAGAATTTGGCGCCCCATTGGAAAGCAAAATAAAAAATTATTAAATAACACAAAAATCATTTTTCTGTTCGGATTTTATATTTACTATGGGTTACAATTAACTGTTTTAAGAAATATAACTTAGGTAATTATTAAATAAAATGAAAAAGAAACCGTTGCTTTCAGGATTTCAATTCTGCTAATGTTTAAAAATCTGGTCTGGTTTCCGATAAGTATTTCAATTTAGGAATGTTGACAGTATTTTTTGCGAGATTTAAAAAAAAATGCGCTTTTGCATGTAAGCGTTGTATCGGCCTTACGGGGCCCTCGTCAGGTAGAGGGCCCTGGGCACGGGCCCCGTGTGCCCTTATGGTTAAGACGGCACTGCCACTGCATGCGCGGTTTTCATTTGTATACAGAAACATGCGGTCTGGCGCTGGTGCAGCTCCGGTGTCAGGTACAGGAAGCCTTACTGTGCGTAAGCAGTGTTAGCTTATTCTTCATTTTTTTACTTACATTTCTTTTTTGACGTTTACTTACATTTCTCATTCATTAATTGTCTGGTTTTTGTCCAAAGACTTGTTCTGATTATAGTTGTAAGTTATTTGTGATCGTAACAATATTTTACTCAATCATAAACGTCTACTAAAACTTAAATGCAATAACTCGGTTATTGCATGGCTAATAAACTCAAATATATTAATTAGCTCACAACATCATTATTAAAATAAAAACGTGTCAAAAATTCTATTTTTATTTGATAATTATAGTAAATAAACAAGACAAACAAATAGTTAAATGCAATATTATCGCATAATAATAATATATATACTTGTCAAATGACGGGCATTGTACTTCAAAATTAAGTAACTTGTGGATGTTTTAAACTAGTCAGAAACGAAATAGCATGAAATGTTAACTTATTTAAGCTTTGTTTCATCGAAATGCAGCCCATTTAATGATTAACTACTTACAATTTTACAGTGGATATAGAACTTAGGTATACGGTTCCCACGAACCCACGTATTTATCTTAACTCAATGTACCCTAATGAAGTATCGTCTTGCTATTATTTCAATCCGTTTTTAACGTTGGCAAGTAGGTACTGGGCGGCCAGAACTTAAAATAGTCGTTTTTACAAAGTCAGTCATATTATTATTACATAATCGTCGTTACTTCTAAACGTAATAGAGGTCGTTACTAAACAGAAACTTAGCGCTAATTATATTCGTCATGTTCTAGAATTGTGGATAGGTAATCTAGCTAGAAAATTACTGTTCTTGTTCTAGTAATTTAGATAATGTTTGCCTATTAAAAAGACACGCGGGAGGTAAAGAAATCTGTGATTCTAGAAGACTGCGCTGAAAATAAAAGTGGGGCAAAAATATTAATCTGACGATGGAATCATGATTGCATTTACAATTGAGCGGAGCGACGACTCATGATGCACATATTTAATTATAAAATTAATACGTGTACAGACTTTATAGCGAATTCACAAAGTCTTACTTTACCATTATCTTATGATTCCATAAGCGAGAATTTTATCTTAAAGCTTTACTCCAGAAATTGGGCGTGAAAATTAATGATTCTAAAAATGTTCAGTTTTAAAATGTTTAATGTGCTCTATTAGTGTTAAATGGGATAATATTAGTAAATACTGGTGTCTAAATTATTAATCATCTTCATGGATTAGAAAGAAACACAAATGGTTGTAAGATAGTGGTTCAGTTTTTGTCATGTCATTGTTGAACAGTTGGCTTTCGATGGTCTTCTTGAATTTTTGTGGTACCTTAACACAAACATTCAGAAATAACGAATACAGCTTTTTGTCACTCATTAACACACAAAATAATATTAATTATTTTGTGTCACAATTAGCGTCGATTTTAATATATATTTACAGATTATCTGTTACTAATCACAGTTTTATGCTAAATTCATGTGGTTGTCTTACAAAGTTTACTTACTGCGTTTTGCGTTTTGCGTGCACCTTTCAATCTTTGTATATAATTTTCAACCGTGATCGTGATATTTTATAAATACATTCCTTACCTTATCTATGAAATTTGATCATTATTATTCGTATTAAATTTACTGTTTTTTTTTTATCTCGGTGGTTTTATGTTTGGCCATTCAATGTGGTTTCTTGTAAGATTATTTTCTTGCTTGCGAATAACTTGTTTCAATAAGGATATTTATGTATACCCCTTTTATATTAAAGACGTTCTTCCGGTATTAGGAAAATAGCTACATTATGGTTTGTCGGAAAACCGACCTTTTTCACGGATCAATAATTGAGACGAATTGTTATAAGTAGTAATCAATGTTTTTCATAAAGAGATATTTAGATTTGTACATAATATATACCGATGTCGTATTGCTGTTGCGCGATATTGCGAATTTCTACTCTTTAGTGCTCGTTTAGCTCGTGTAGGAAATGTACGGACGAACAAGAAACAAAAGTCAATGTAGAAGTTATGAAAATATAATGTCTGTCTACAAAAGGAGTAAGATCGAGATCACAAATCTGCAATAATAATATTAATGGCAATTACTGAATAAATTAGCAGACGTATATTAAAGCCATGACATATAGTTGTCAACTCAGCTGCGCTACTAGTGGCGTATTTCTGAACTAAGTATGTGGTAGGATTGAAACCTACATCACCTTCCCTCCAGAGACCGTCAAGGGCTATAAAAATCAGGAAACCTGACGTGACGACCAGAGCGAGTGGTGTACTCTGCTACTGCTAGGTGGAGTGACTTCTTCTGGGTCAGCTTTGTCTGCCAAAATGTAAGCTGGCTTAAGGCGGTCAATTGAGACCGTGACCTCTCTGCCCTTAAATAATATTTTGAAGACTCTGTCTCCCCTTTGCAGAACTTTGTGAGGACATGTATACGCTGGTTGTAGCGAACCACGTAATGAGTCTTCACGATGGAACACGTGATCAGTGGTCTGCAGATCCAGAGTAGTCTAGGTACCGGAATTCCCTAGATGAGCAGTTTTTCTTCCTCTCGTGGAATGCAAAACTGATCGGCTTGTGCTCCGTCTACACGATGAAGTGTCTGGCCTCGAGCATGTGGCGATAGTATTGGATGGCCTCGTAAATGGCCAGCAGATCCCTGGCATAGGGAGAATACTTTGTTTGCGAAGGGCTGAGCTTCCTGGAAAAGAAAGCTAATGGCTGCCAGCCATCATCGCTAAGCTGCTGTAACACCGCGCCGATTGCAGTATCCGATGCATCAGTAACCAACGCGGGTTTGGGATTGCAATCGGGGTGAGCTAATAGGGCAGCGTTAGCTAAGCTTGCCTTGCAGTCTTCAAATGCTGGCAAAGTATTCTCCGCAAGACATATAGGCTGCGAGCCCTTTACGTTGCCAATCACGAGGTTGTGCAGCGGCGCCTGGATCTGAGCTACGTGGGGTATGAAACGCCTGTAAAAAATAATCATACCCAGAAATCGGCGCAACTGACGGACATCTTTGGGCGGCGGGAAGTTGTTGATGGCATCGACCTTGGAGTGAAGCGGTTTGGTGCCCTTCTCGGAGATGTGGTAACCTAGGAAGGTTACTTCAAGAACACCGAAAACACACTTGCATGTGTTGATCAGCATACCGAAATCCTTCATCCTGCCGAAGATAATGCGGCGGTGCTCCTCGTGCTCAGCCTGTGACCTTGAAAAGACTAAGAAGTCATCCAAATAGCAGTAGCAAAATTCCAGCCCTCTCGTCAACTCGTCGACAAAACGGTGGACGTCCGGCCTGCGTTGCGCAAACCAAACGTCATGTACGGGAATTCGTACATGCCGAACGGTGTGGTGATTGCCGTCTTCGGAATGTCGTCTAGACTGACACGTATCTGATTATAGGCTTTCACTAGGTCTATTGTACTGAAAATTTTGCAACCGTGTCTGTGTGAGAAGTCGTGGATGTGCCTGCAGTGTAATGGCCGGCGGAGGAACCTGAGTCTACAGAAGGAGGCACCCTGGCTTTAACAATATTTCGACTGGTAGGAACAGAGAAGTTTAATGTTAAGGTGTTCACCTTCTCCATCATACCTGCAATATCGGCCTGGAAGGTCTTCCAGGTGTGCGAGAAGTGCTCCAGGGACTCCTGGTTCATATATTCTGGTTCTCTTTTAGCATCTGCTATCTTTAAGAGATCGGTGGCTGCACTTGATATATCGGCTAGAGCAGCTCTAGCATTTTTAGAAATTGCTATAGGATAGGCAATAAGGGTGCTTTTGGTAGCTCAGAAAACAGCCTTATATCCGTCAGATGTAGCTTGTGACAAAATGTCAACTGTTTCTCCACATCCCCAGTCCTGGACACCAAACTCCTATACTTGGACATAAAGTCATTTCTATGATCGTTGGACACTGAACTGTTCTCCTTAATTTTGTTCAAAATCCTAGTGTCCATAGAGTCTGGTAGTTGAGCCCAGTAGTTCTTTAGATCACCCAGAAGAGTTTGGACACTGGGTTCACCACAATCAGACTTGTATATTGTAATTTCTGCATCATCATACATCACAGGGACAATCTTCTATATCATTCCCTGGCTGATGAAGTGTCTCACTTATGTCTCTAACCTTTTCCATTAAGACGTTGTATCCGTTGGCTTGTAATAAATCAAATCCAGCCTGTCTCTCTTCTATATCTTGTGTTGGTTCAGACATATTGTTTAGATAAATGGATTGTTCTGAGATTAAACTTTCTATATCTGGGTCCTGTAAGTTGTCTAATTTATCTGTTATGGAAGATCTAATAGTTAGGAGAATTTGAGAGAATATGAAGATTAGATAATCTAATTGTTTAGTTAGCATTTTTGTTTTATTGGATTCATGGAAGAATTAGTATTTATAATAAACTTAGAAAATAATAGAAACAAAATAATAAAATGAACTTGGTTAGTAGTAATAATCTTGTCTTATCAATCTAATTACCCACTAATTTTGATCCCTTTTCTTATGTCTCGAGGATTTTATGTAATTAATGTGTGTTTGAAATAGCCCATTGTCCAGCCCTTTGTGGTACTTCAGCCTTGATCTTTGTTATTGTATCTACCTTAGTTTTAGTAGGCCAGGACCTGTAACTCTTAAAATCAATCTGGTGATCTGTTATATGCTGGGCCAATTCAACTAGATCCCTATGGAGAAGAGCTGTCAATATCTTTGGCTTGTCTGCAACAGAGGTGAGACGACTGATAATTGACCCGATGGCATCGTGTGCAACCATAGACACATTGTCGTGCATGTCAATGTGTACGTTTACGTGGGAGTTTTTTATGAAGTCTCTGACATAAAAGTGAATGTAGAAGTTAGGAAAATATAATGTCCGTACACAGCACGATATATATATATATATAAATATAGACACACCTCTGTCTTACTCCTTAAGACAGAAGAAACACAATATACCTATAAGACGAGATCACAAATCCGCAATAATAATATTAATGGAAATTACTGAATAAATTAGCAGACGTATATTAGAGCCATGACATATAGTTGTCAACTCAGCAGCGCTACTAGTGCCGTATTTCTAAACAAAGTATGTGGTAGGAGTGAAACCTACACTCGTTTTCAATGTGTGGTACCCATTTGGTAACTACGCACTACCTATATTTATTTTGTATTAGCGTGTTATTAGGGTTAAAACGCCGCGTAGTGTTTCCGGTGTTTGCCGCCAATTCCATGTCTGTCATTATCTCTGGGCTAATTCGGAGTACTTATGTATTTTATTTACCATTACGGTTAAAGCATTCTAAGTTGTTCGCGTTTTCTTTCCAACAATTTTAGGTGATCATAATTATTTAAAAAAGCTTGAGATTTTTTTTCAGAATACAGATATCATTTGATTAAGCGATTGCGATTGAAATAGAAGGTACCTATGAATATTACCTAACATGTTCTTCTAATTTACTAATGAGCATTACGTTCAAGCATAAATTAATAGCTGCACCTACTTATTGTAAAGTCTCCATCTCAATAACAATAATAACAGCTATAATCTAGTTACATTCTAGTTTGTTCAGGTCCAGTCGGTCACATTGGTAGATAATAATCGCAGTTTTCAAAAGATTATAAATTATTTAAATCTGGTAACATATAGCTAACACAATACCTATAGCTAAACAAAAATAATTAAGAAATGTTATCTTCTGTAATTTTAGACTAATTCAACCATTGTTTAAGGTGCATAGGAACTTGAGCGAGGCTGGAGTAAGAAGTTTCCTTCATTTTGCGTAAGCCAAATATAAAATGTTTAATTAGCATTACGAATGAAATTGAGCTTGTGGTATTCTTTAACTATTTATTGGGTATAAATTCATTTTGTAAATGAGTCATTTAGGTATATTACATAATTTAGATATTGATTCATCATTAAGAAGTTCTATTTTGAGTGACTAAATTGTTGTAAATATTTTGAAAAATAAAGTACCTTTTAATTATTACGTAATTACTTTGTTAGTTAGAGAAGTCTTAGGGCTGATTTTTCCATCGCCAGATAACTTTTATTCGAGGAATCAAATTGAAGTTTGATAGTTTTTGTATGACATAGGTAACTGTCAAAATTTCAAAATTATTCATCGAATAAAATTATCAAATGATTGAAAAATCAGACCCTAGTTAGATAGCTCTAAGTATGTCTTATTAAGATTTATCTAACATTCACTTAAACCCTTCAGTTCACTTTTAGTTACATACCTAGCGTTTAGAAAATATAGTTTTTAGAATTCCGTTTTAACAATAATTACCTATAAGCTGATTTTAGTCACAATATTATTCAAAAATATATTATTGAAAAATCTCTGCAAAGTTGATATGATTGACTGTCGTAGGTAATAAAAATAATTATGTAAACTACACTGAAATATGTGTCATAAACTGTAGTGCACCTAGACTTACCTGCCTGTATCTAATCATTATAGAAGTATCTTAGTTCTTCAGGAGTATATGGGTATGAATTAAACAAAACCAGGAGTCTATTTACGATATAGGACAATTTGTCTCACATAAGTTATGTAGTGTGTGTAAGATAACTAATGCTTTAATCTTTGTTTTGATATTCTGTGTTTGTTAGTTTGACGCTTCAAGATTATGTTAAGATCAAAATTGTTTTGTCGTCCGATAGGTTCCAAACAATTGGAATTTAAAGGGGTTCGTTTCGAATATTTTTCTTTGTTATTATTATAAAAATATCGAGTAAGTACCTACCTATAATATTATTTTTATATTCAACCTGTGTAAAAGTTGATGAATTGTAAATAGTCATGCTAATGACGCATGAGATGTTTAATTGAGACCGTATTGGTCTTCCTATTATTTTGATTATAATTAATGATGTAATAATGGAAGAATAATGTAATTAAATGTTAGGTTTTTGGAATTGTTTTTCATGTGTCGGGAACTTAATATTATTATGTTGAAAGTATTTATGTCAATGATGTCCTGTATGCATTTTCTTCCATAAGAAAGCCACAAGTAAGCGTTATGTTGACACTATTATTTTTAAGTAAGTACACGCGTGCTATTTATTTTTGGCCAATTATTTCTTATTCATAGTCATCTTACTGAACTAGCTAGCTCTGTTGCCTTGCGAGAGACAGACGGGGGCATGCTTATAAAGCGTTATTAAATGTAGATATTGTTTAATGATTAAGGAAGAGGTAAAAAGGCATTTCGATGCCCGGGCGTTTTAGTCCGCATTTCTATTCCATTATTAATTATTTTTAAGGCTAGTTACAATTACGTCATTTACAAAATTATGTTTTTTATTAAAAAAATATTCATTATATAAATTGCTCTTAGGGCCGTTTTTTACAACCGTCAGATTACTTTAGTGAAGAAACATATTTATCAGTAAACATACCTATTTAATGTTTACTGAAGAATAAATATTTTAGAAGTGCTAATTGCGTTCAGTTTCAATATCACAATTGTAACTTGTTGAACGCGATTAGCCCATCTGAACTGCGGTCAAGATCTGTCATTGTCAATCTTCCACCACAAGTATGTGTGGTGAAATCCAGCCTACAACTGTTAAAATGTCACACTAATTCCTCACATAAAAGTTATCTCACGATTAAAAAAAATCACTGAAATCAGCCTTAAATTGACTTGGCAATAATTACAAAGTAAATAAAGTTAATTGACGCTTATTTAAGTTAACATTCGGGTTACTTGTGGCTGTAAAGTAGATACGACGGACTTATGTTAAGTTTAAGTATTATGTAGATTACGATTGTTGTTCAAGAGTAAGCCTATTATTAAAATTTCTAAAACAATAGCTGTTAGTGTGTAGCGTTGCAGTGCAGTTCAATTTTTCCACTCATAGACACAGTGTTACGAAGTAATTGTTAAATGTTTTCGATTATATCAGAGTTTTGCTGCACTGTCCAGTGTCCACTTGGCATAAAATAATAAGATCTCATTAATCGTTAATTAATAATTGGAATTTTATCTGTTCTAATAGATATTATGGAAGTAAAGTCGGGTACACTTATCATGAAGTGTAGTTACAAAATAACTAGCGACATTGTGCCGACTATAAACAATAGAAAATTGCATATCAATTTAGGCAAATTGTAACATCGGCGACTTCAGTATCATTTGTCTGTATAGTACCTTACTGTTTGTTTGTAAAAACTATAGTTGTACACAATTTTGTTTTATTTTTATATTTCGACAAAAATATGTAAATTAATCTGCTGTGTAGATACTATTTTAATGTGGCATTTATTAAATAATCTTGAAATATGGTATGTTTCAGTGTACAAGTTAGTAGTGTATGCAAGTTAGTAGGTAGCTTAAATATTTATATTCCCGTATATGTAAGACTCCTAACTTCGGTTTAATTACGAATTCATGTGATACTTCAGACTAAGTTGTATAAGTACATGGAAATAAAGGAACTTCGTCTCTAGAATGTACCCAGATTTTAATTTATTGCTTCAATCTTCCCTGATCTTCTCTATGAGGGCTGTGGTGAATGAAATAAATGTAAAGAAAACTCATAAATTACGTAATTAAGTGGATTTAATGAAACACCAAGTTACATAAATATCGTTGGTTAACATAGCTTTGTGATGTTGTCCTAAGGTACAACCAGTAATACACACATAATAAGTACACCAATTATGTATAGTAGTAGTCATAAATAACGGACTCTGTGAAGCAAAGTCACGCGATACAGTAATGCTAACATCGATTAATTAATGTCAAAGATAGTTCATTCTAACGTCGAGAGAATAACGACACCGGGCTAATTCCATATCATTAAAAGAGACGGAAACATAACTGCAAAACCTATTTATAACCTGACAACGTAATGATCACACAGTGACCACGCGGATGATCACACAATGTTTCCACGACTGATGATACAAGTTTCCGGTTTTTAATTCTGCTAACATAATGATATTAAATTATATTCGCCACACTCAATTACATAAGTATAAATACTACAGTGAACATGAATCTCCTTATAATTAGGTATACCTACATACACTACAAATGGTTTCTGAAAGGCGAAAAAAAAAAAATTGCCAGACTGTTTTGATTGGCTGTTGTTACTTCAGCCAGACCAATAATCACAGTAATATTATTAAGCATGTTAAAATTAACTTATTATAAAAAAGCACGTTCTCCATACCTAGCAACTGCAAATTCATAATTCGCAGACAATAACCTAACAGCCGTATTATATACTGACAATTTACGTTCTAATGAGAAATAATCGATAATAGAAACTATCACAAACAGAAGCACTACACACGCTACGCGCAGTGTGGACCATCACAATAAAAATATGTGATGTTAAAGATATGATGGTTCTTAGATATAATTCAAGCATGGCTCTAATTCTAGAACTCAAGTTCGCCTGGTCCATGAAAAACCGAGGCCGTAATAGTTAGAAAGAACTGCAAATTAATATTACACAATATATTTTACTTCTACACGAGCTAATTAACATTTTGTAGCTTGTGCCGAACGAGCGAAAAAAAGGATACAAAAATGAATGCAACTAAAAAATCCGTAATTATCCTTTTTGAAAGTCAACGTCGATGATTTAGCAAATGAGATGAATACTACACTTATAATATGCTTACATTTAAAGTTATCTTATCTAATCTTTAAAATATTAATCACAAAATATAGCAATAGACAAATATATAAATATTTTTAGCAAATTCCAATGTCATACATCTGATTTCAGCAAAGCACAATTCATTATCCTAATCTTGCACCACCGGTATTCATTTATATTAAAATTACATAGGTACCTACTTTTAATTAGAAACTTCTAAAGTAGCGGTTCGTACCGCAGATTATTGTTGAGCCGAGAAATACATATTTAGGTGGTGCAGTTTTGTTTTTGATTAGTACATTTTTATTTAATTTGGCATTTATAAAATGTTAAGCATAATTTTAAACCATGTAGCCTCCTAAACAATAATACACATGTGACCTATTAGGACAACCAAATGTCAGAGTAGTAAAACATACTACTGTTATAATTATCATACATTTAATTCTAGTCAACTACACATCAGTCACATTTAAAACTAAAGATAAAATATTAAAAGCAGGTTCATTTCTATGAAGCGCTAAACTTTCAAACGCTACAGTGTGGGGTTTATCTGTCCTGTAAGTATAGATCGCGTTTCTATCTATTGCCAGCCTGCTAAATTAATTGTTAATATAAATAATAACTGACGTTATCATTCTTAAACCGTAATTGAATGATATCATCCTTAAACCATAATTTAAAGAATCTTAATCATAATGATGTGACAGAAAATTCGGTGAAAAAAATAAATAGTGATTATAAGTAAGGTTGTGTGTAAATATCATAAATTATGATAGTTTTAGAAGTCATAGAAATTAATTGTTTCATCATCATCAGAGTCTTCAACTATTTCTTCTATTGCTGCTGCGATTGCTTCTTCCCTCGCTTTTGCTGCCCGCTCTTTTTCGACACGCTCTTTTTCTGCGCGCTCTTCTCCGCGCTCTTCTTCATCATCAGTGTCTTCAAAATATAAGTTAACTTCAGCGTCTACACAGTCTTTTAACAGGTTGTCGAGTTGCTCAGGCAAACTTTGGCCAGCAGGAGTATTTAAATATTTCTCCATTTCTGCCAAGCGTTCTGCTTCCAGCCTTTTACAACCTCTGGTTGTCTGTGCATCCTCCACTGTTCCTCTGCGTCCCACATGCATCTTGTATAGGGTATGTTCTCTCCTTGGCTGTAAAAGAGCGTGACGTTAATAGTGCATTTTAAAACGAAAGAGACACATAAGATATTACATTTTTAAGCATACTTTGAGAAAAATGGTTAAATATATTAATCACCGTTTGAGTACCAAACTATATTTCAAGAAAATCATCAATTAGTTTTTAAAATGTCTTGAAAGTAAATCTGTCAGAAACAATGAAAATATTACTCATTGTTTCTTTCATACGCAAAGCTTTTATTTCAATTAAATCATTTAAATGCACTTTTGAATGTTCAAAGAGTTGGTCAGTCAGTAAGATGAAAGCAAGTTGCCCATTTCAAAGTGTAGTAGGTAGGTTCCCAAAGAGGAATGGACAGGAACCTCCATGAACACTGTTAATTATATGTATACTTATATAAAGATTATTAATCAATGTTGTAATAAAAGAACACATTACCTCCTTAGGGCTAATTATCTCAGGAGGAACTTTGGCATTCTGGGTGAAAATAAAAGGTTTGTAGAACGAAACAGATGGATCTGGGGTGGCGGTGAACCAGTGCACATTTATGTTTGTAGCCGAGAGACAGGACACCTGAAAGAAAATTATTTATGCAACAATGTCATAATAGACTCTTTCAATACTGATTCAAAAACAATTTGCTATGTGTTACCTGACTTCCCTGTGTAGGGAAAGTGTCATCAGAACAACGGCAAATGCGGCTCTCCTTGTGTCTTAAAATATTCATCATGTCTCGGACTTGGAATGAAGATGAAGCAGTTGCCTCTCTCAACAACCTTGTACCTTCTCGCTGCCTTGTTTCATCACCGCCAGATGAGTAACATCTCATGAAGTTGAATTCACCCTGGAAAATAAAAAAATATTAGAACCTAAATACTTCAAAATGCTTATTGTGCATTTTAGAACCTTTTTTAGAACATACTTTTCCATTCCAAAGGCGGAGTTGCTTAGTCTTTTCTATCAAGTTTTCTGTTTGCTTATCCATTTTTGTGGTAATTGTGAGACCATTAGAAATATTTCGGTAACCATTTTCCACTTTTTCAGCAGCCCATATCTTGCCACTGGTCTCTAGTACCCAAGCTTCTTTGGGGTCTGCGATCAAGAAAGAGTTGTGATAGAAGTGGCTGTCATCATGCTCGGAGCATTGACCACCTTGCCCATACTTCTCAAGAAGTGATGTAATAACATCCACGGCTCCTTCGGCAGTATCTGCTCTCTCTAAACCAAGGCTGCAGAAATAAGAATGATTAAATACCTACTTCAATAACTATAACTTACAATTCATTGGTGTTCAGAAGCAAGGCAGCAATGCTAAAAGCTTAATTATTCAATTTATGTATACACTAGCCTATTAAATAAATGCCATTTAATTGTCTTGATGACTGAACATTTAGTTTAGTCAGAGTGCTTATTGCTATGTTATATTAAAGGCTAGCTTTGTATAGACTAGTACTAGAGAAGTCACAAAAGGCCAACCCCCAATTATAGTCCAATTTATTATCTTCGCAACATCGCAACTTTAACACAGGTTTTAATAAAATTTTACAGCAAAAGCAATTCTTAATCAAAGAACTAACCGCACTAAGTCCATCCCTATTAAACGCTTCAGTCGAGCGTCTCCTTCTCCTTCATTGTTGTTTGTCCATACAGCCTCATTGCCAATGACCACATTCTTATCATTGGCACCCATCTCTGCCCCCCACATCCATGCTGGTTTGCTCAATATGATGGAGTGCACTGGAGATACCCCGTCTATTGTTATATAGGTGCACTGCAACAAAGAACCCATGTAATTAAACAAAAAAACCGAACAAGTGCAAGTAGGACTCTCACCCTGCTTAACTTAAATAACTTTTGATAGAGTGTAGTGGACATTCTCTTTCAAACGGTCTTCCATACACCTTTGTACATTATGGTTGCTCAAACTGCAAATGTAAGTCAATCAATAAATCAACTCGGCCTATTGCAGAAAATGCTGGACAGGCCTATTGCAGAAAATGCTGGACATAAGCCTCTAATTAGTTAGTCTACTTAGTTACTCTGCATGCTATGTGGGTAACTCCGGTTCTATTCTCAAATGTAAGTAGGTAATCAGAAAAACTAATGTTTATGTGATACTAGTTTTAGGCTTCGGATTCGCCTGTGTGGAGTTCGAAAATATTTCCATTGGAACATACTACCGGGATTACTCCTAACCCAGGTTATGGCCGATCTATACCTAATCTTTTTATCCGTATCCGTTCAGCCGTTATGGCGTGGAAAGGTAACAGACAGTCAAATTTTTATTATATACTAGCAGCGCAACTATAATATTCGATTCCGTGGGAATATCCTATGTGTTAATCCTGGTTATAAACTATCTGTGTGCCAAATTTCATCCAAATCCGTGCAGTAGTTTTTGCGCGAAAGAGTAACAAACAACCATACATCCTCACAAACTTCGTTTATAATATTATTAGGAAGTAGGATTTAAATAATCTTTTTCAATAAAAAATCATTTTTCTGTTATCGTGAATGTCTAACTTAGCAATTATAACATTATTCATTTTAATATTACCACTATTAATTTAAAATGATCTATAACACCGCCTACCTACATGTTAGTTAAGTAAGGCTGCGACTTTAGATTGTAATAACATTTGAATGAGTGGGCTGAAAAATTTAAATATAAATGTAGGTAAATGTAAAAATGTAAATGTATCTACAATTACATTTTAATTTCTCGGTCCAGACATTAAATCTCTTTGAAACAGGTACATAAAATTTCAACATTACATGTGAATTTTAAAATCTTACCCCGTTTTACCAAACTCGGGGGATAATTTTACTGAAATCTGCCATTCTTTATTTCTTACTAAAAGCATAAATTTGAATTGACATATCCCTAACTAACGAATTGTTGAGTTTCCTATAAAAACTTTCATCCCTTGCATCCACCCCCCTTACATCATAAGGCATTATTTTAGCGAAAGTATCATACCCTCCAGGATACCATCTACCCCCTTGCCAAATTTTATTGAAATTGTTCAGTGATAACTACAAATTATAAATTTTCAGATATTTGACTGCACTTGTACTGTGAGACCTTGATTCTTGCTCATTTTCTTATGAAAGTATGTGCCAAGTTGTAAAAGGAAAAGGCTCCCGGAAAATGTTGTGACAGCTGGCATACTGAACTGCTACAAGAACTGACTGGACAGATTATATATTTCCAAGCTGTTTTAAACACACACATCAGTTAATTAGCTGCTTGTGTTGACTTAAGCTTCAAATTTTTACCCATCCAAGAAACCACAAACCTTTGTATTTGATATTAATTTCATCTTGATAAGTCTACCCGCTCCAAGGAAAAAGTGTCAGATAGAAGGGCCTGGTTTCCCTTTGAGATGCGTAACCCCTATAATAGGGTTAGATTCAAAGATAACATCTAATTACTTACCTTTAGTTTTTTATCCCTGATTCCGCCTTTGACTAAAGCTATTTCTTGCACTTCATGTTTGGGACGGTCAGAGTTTTTTCCAAATACGACTGTATTGTTTTTGGTTAGCGGTGGTAATACAACAAATGTATCGCAAGATTTTGGAAATTTGGACAGCATTTTTCAAATTTGTTTTAATATTGAGTGCCAACAAGTATGAAACCCACGCGCGCCCTCAAATGTCGCAGTGCTGTACTGCTGTGTAATAAATTGATTTTACCTTTATTTAGGCCACAGACTGCAGTACTATGAATAAAATACGAAAAATTGTACTAAATAATACAGAAGCGCGCGCACTAACAGAAAACTAGATCAATCAATATTGTTAAGACAAGGTGACATGGGTCAAGGATATTAAAATTAGAACCAGCGACGTGATAAACAAAATATGGCAGTTTATGCCAATATTTAAATTATTATACAATGATTTAAAGTGCCTTATTTTTACAATAGTGCGCTTTATTTTTGCTTTTGTTTTGACACAACAGACACAACAAAACCCTCAAACTATGCCGGCTGAACTGAAGCACAGATAACTATATATAAGTCAGAGACTGAAGTCACAAGTCACAGATAACAAAAGTACTCTTTGAGTCACAGAACTCACAGAATCACAGATCAATCAATATTATGGGCAGGGCAGGGTTGCCAATGCCAATTTATCAAATTCCAATAATTTGGAATGCGGTCTACTCTCCCTCGGTCTTACGAATTTTCGGTCAGGTCGCGTGTCTTGACGCAAGCTCCGTCTTACGAATTTGCGATCACGTCACGTATCCTGGCGCAAGTTTAAATTTTTTTACCCATGACAAGAAAAGTGCACAACACCGCTAAAGAAGGTTTCACTTAAAAAAAAACACTTTGCCCCATTAACATTCAGCATCAATGTTGTCTTCACGAAGCTCAAGCCCAGACCAATATCCATCATAGCGTGAGCTCGCCACTCGTCAATCCTACATGAAACTATCTAAGTGTGAACTATCTTTATTATTTAACCATGAGATGACAAATCCACGCATTTTCCTCGACTAATATCAATCCCCAATAAATCTCCAATTAACTTGAGAGTTCCCGCAGTTTTGGGAATTCCCCACAAATTGGCAACGTTGATTATGACGAATTTTGTGTAGTTGTCAGTACTGGTTGTCAGTCAGGTTTACATGTCAAATTTACTTTGAGTCTATTGACAGTGCTATGTTAGTCGATTATTACTCATTTTGACATTGGCGATACGGAAGACTTCGGACACAGCCTTTAGTGAGCTCATGCGCTTACTAGCCAGAGTTTACAGCTCTTGATTTTTTTTAACTTCCGCTTTTTTTCTTGGACAGCTTTCGTTGGTCTATGAGGCCCTGCTCACTACCGCCAAAAAATACAAAGTTGATTGAACTTGTGAGCTATAAAAATACGTTAGATGGCGGCAGTAGTAGCATGAATGAAAGTTTTGGTTTACCCTGTTTACTTTTCTACTTGTGCTTAATGAAGTTTTGTTGTGATGTTGTTCCCTGGTGTTTTTCCTTACCAAAGTGCGTACATAGGTACCAAAAGGGGAGTGGCATATTGGGTTCGGGTCTCACAGGTGCCATACTCGACCCCCTTCTGGCCAGTTCGTCTGCTGCATCGTTTCCTCGTAAACCGCGGTGTCCCTATATATCCATTTAATGGTTGGATTGAGTGTTTCTATAACTCCCTTCCTATGATGGCGGAAGCAGCCAGAGAAATGCCCATGTGGACAACTGTGTTATGGATCCCCAATGGTCTGGCTATGTGAATGTTGAAGTCCTCTGAAAAGCAACTGCACCAGTACCTATTTTAGATCTGAAGGTGAAGGTGCACAGTTCTGCGGGGCACAGCCCCTCGCATCAGTGATCCTCGTGAAGTTGGAGTCGTATTTTTTATCAAAAATAAATACATTGTTTGGGTTCTTAGACATTTATTTACACCGTACCTAAAGTATTAGTTTTATTCGCATCATAATTATATAGTATTGTAGGCAAAGAAGAATGAAGAATGGCAGTTCTGGTGTCGGTTTATTTCAGGAGCGTTTGAATTAAAGTACCTACGTAGGTACATTATATGAAAAAAATGCAGGGCTTTACTTGGATTGGATTAGCATAGATTAACAAGAAAAAAAAGGAAGAAACAAATATTTTATTAAATCTGAATATTATATCTAAACGCAGAACGAAGGACGATAGAGTGATTCACCAGCATAGCTATTCAGAACCAACCGACAGGCTATCGTATCGAAAATGACACATTTCGATTTGTGGACTGCAAACAACCGTCATAAGAATAGCGGTCGTCTATTTGTTAAACTGACAAAATTTTCGGGTTTTGGAACAGCGTTTATAGGACTCCTACGATAACATTGATTGATGTTCGATTCGGTATGGAAGCGTATCGAAGGGTTGTGAATAGCTACGCAGATTATGGCATTTCTGTTTCTTTAATACTTAATATGCTAGATAATTAGCAGGATTATGGTGGTTGTGTTCTCATAGTAGTTACTCTTATATTTTTTTGTTTTTAATAACTTCTGCGATCGATCAATTCTCGTAATTTTAAGAATGTTCACAGTCTGGGGGGCAATTCTCATAATTTTAAGAACGTTCACAGTCTGAAGGCCAATTCTCGTAATTTAAAACATTCAAAATCTAGTCGCAGTCTCATCTCAACGACAAACAAAATGGCAAAAAGTTGTCAAAATGTAGGGAAATTAGAAGTATTTTTTCAAAATCAAAAGTCATTTATTTAAATTAGGCTGAGAATCAGCACTTTTTGAACGTCAAGATTACAAAAGACAGTTCCCCAAAAACGCCCGGCCTTCACCACTTCCTAGTGCTATCGCTGGGAAGAAGAAGTGGCGCAACTAACTCCCCAGCAGCTCAGCTGTCTGTTCAAATAAAAAATACTTGATTGTATACAATACTAGGCACCTATGTTCGGTAATTAACATTAAAATTAAATTATTTGCCATAATGTCAATATACCAACAAATATATACATAATAAGAACTATAGGTACTTACTCAAGCTAAAAAATAAATAATTAAAATATAAATAAAAAACTTACTGCCCAAATAAAAGCCTCCAGGCATACATTTATAGGGCGTGACAGCTTACACATTTATGCATTGCTGGGTTCTGTTCACATAGCTGTCACTTGAAGTCACAAATGATAAACTGAGACCATCGCTAAGCTAATTCTGGAGAAAGAACATAAACATTGTCTTATTGCGTCAAATTAGGGCGACCAACTATTCTTATCGTGTAAGTAGTCGTTGATGGAATAGTTTATAGTATGCCTTTGAACAAAGGTTGGATTTTACTTGAGCTTTAAACGCATTAAAAGGCAAGTCTAGCAAAGAAGAGGGTATCTCGTTATAAAAGGTTATACCAAGCCCAACAAATGAGTTATGAACCTTATGAAGCCGGTGAAAGGGGGCAAGTAGTTTGTCCTTTCTAGTGCTAACACAAGTACAAGTGTAAATTTTGCCTAATAAATAAGATGTTGGCAAAGATGAATTGTGATGCTACCGTGAGAATACCAATATCTTTAAAAAAATGTCTTAGAGAAACTCTGGTACCTACATAGCTGGTAAATAGCTCGAACAGCTCGTTTTTGAAGGACAAATATATTTGGTATACCAGCGTGTGACGCTGTGAAAATAACTAAAATAGACTAAACGAGTTGTATCAACGCCAGTGTATTGTCTTACTTTCCTGACGGCGTAGGCAGCCGAACTGAGCCTTCCTGCTAGACTTGATCTAAGAGGTCCCCACTGAAGTTTGGCATCTACTTGTAGTCTTAGAAAAATTGCCGAGCCTACAGTTTCAAGCACCTCTTTATCTAAGACGACGTTGGGTCCTAAGATTTCTAACATTCGGTAAGGCGTTTACACATTTGGTTTTCTTGGCATTGAGGACTAGGTTATTTGACGTAAACCAATCTGTAACTATTGAGAGTGCACTGTTTACGTCGTCAAAATCTAGTCTATTCCTGACTCCTGTCTACTTTAAAAATAAGAGAGGTATCATCTGCAAACAGTACAACGTCACAGATGCCCTTCAAATGGAATGGTAAATAATTGATATATACTAAGAACAAGAATGGACCCAGTATTGAGCCTTGTGGAACACATAACTGAACTGCCGATCAATTCTGTCAAAATCGCGCCGTGAAAACTTAGGTGAACTGAGCGTGGAGTGAGCTGTCATTCCAACTAATGCTAGGGATAGACACTATTGATATGTTTGTGAGATTGTTACAGAATCGCACTGCTGGTAGCCCGGAAGATTTCACACCATTATCATCTACACATTGGACCTTATTATGTAAATAAGAAATGATTACGTTGAGAGCTTCGTTTTGGACACCGTAATGACATAACTTACGCAAAAGCGTGTCATGGTGCACGCAATCAAAGGCTTTGGAGAGATCACAGAAAACTCCAATAGCATTTTGCGATTTCTCCCATGCGTCAAATATGTGTCAGATCAGACTGAGATCAGAGAATTGCCCCTTTGATCTCATTTTCAATCTTAGTAAAAATACCTCAAATTACCCTACATTTTGACAAGGTTTTGACATTTCTTTGTCGCCGAGATGACACTGTGACTAGATTGAGAAAATTTTAAATGACGAGAATTGGCCTTCAGTTTTGTTCCATCAAATCTAAAACATTTTGGAGAAGAAAGGAGTCGTCTTCTCAAAAATGTCTTAGATTTGATAAAACACAACAATATTATTCTTTACTTTGGAGCCAGTGCTTATTTGTATTTGCAACATGTTTTATTAAAACAGCTGATTTATGGAGTTTATCGCTAATGACAGCAATATGAAACCACTATTTATACGTTTTTTAGAGAACATTGATCTTTCATCTATTGATCCTTCAAATCCGATGTATTTTAATGCGAGTCAGTGCTGCCAACTCGTACGTTAATTATGGGGGCGTACGATAATTTGACGATAGCATATATCTAAATTACGTTAAACGTAGGTACCTACGTTAATTTAAAGGTTTGAATAAAAATTGCGATAATGAGATCGACCACCTTGCACTGGGCCTGCATTGTGGTTTACGGCCCAGCAGAGGGAATATTATAGGCTGATTATGTATAATCTTAGTAGGGGGGAATGTTCTAGGCATGGACCGTCCTATCCCAATTTATTAGGCTTCCTAAGTTTTCAAATGCCAGATGCGGAGGTGGACGTAAAAAAATATTTAACTGTATCGCGTGATGGTGAAGACCTAAGAGGTAGCCACGTGCCGTACGGTGTATAGGACAAGGGAACGAAAACACGTTTTTTTATATTACAAATACTTAGTCTGAAAGTTATGTCGTAACTTCAAACGTCAAACTATTCACAACTAGCTTTTGCTCGCGGCTTCGCCCGCGTGCACGTCGAAATTGTCCTACGGAAACGCATCTACTTCCGGAATAAAAAGTAGTGTCATATGACCTACTGACCCAGGTCAAAGTCTAGTGTGTCAAATTTCATAGAACTCTGTTCAGCCGTTAAGGCATGAAAAGATACTAGACAGACAGAGTTACTTAAATAAATTTTGGATTTATAATATTAGCATGGAAGTATCGAAGTATATGTATAATATAATTTCCTTTTTGCATTCAGTGCGGGTTCTCAGACGGACTTCTTGTCTTAAATCCCGCTTACAATGATATATATTTTAATAATAGGTATGTACTGGTAGGTATAATACACACCTAATATAGGTAGGTACCCTGATTCTCGCAACCCTTGTGTCACACTCACGTGTGACACAAGGGTTGCGAGAATTCGACCTGATGAGTTCATGACTTTATTGCCTTGATAACTGTTAATAATAATAATATCCCTGGACATTACACACAGCACCATTTGTCCCAAGCTAAGCAACCTAATGCTTGTGTTATGGTAACAAGATGGCTGATAAACTACTTATATACAATTTTTTTTTGTAAATACATACATATTATAGATAGAAAAACACCCAGACTCGGAACAAATACATGTAGGTCATACAAATATTTAATGGGTAGCTAATAACAAATTCGTAAGGCACGCGTTGCCGATCGTTAGCAGGATGTCTATTTTCCATTGCACATTAGTTGAGCAGTTCTTTTTAAATCATAAAAGGATACGTTAAACCTATAATGGTTTTTTATATTTTTGTCACATTTCCGGATCGACAAAAACAGAACGACGCCCCACCGGATAAAACGAAATGTCACAGGAAATATAAAAAACGTTGTGTTCATAATATTTCGCGTATAAAAAAGAATTAGGAAATAATGCTATTTACCAAATGAAAGGATTTTTTTTTACTTTCTCAAACCCAGCATTACCTACTTATTTAAAAACAAATATATAAAAAAGTTATTTGTTAAAATAACTCCGATGTAGTGAACTCTAATGTAGTGAACAACTAATCACAATAACATGCTTTTACCATTTTATTCGCGTGATTTTTTCTCATAGATACTAAGGTGTATGGCCAACATTACAATCTCTCGTTACTTTGTGTTTCAAAGCTAACTGTATTAGTATTATTATTATTATTATTTCAACTGTTATTTATTAATTGTATTAAATGAGACAGGTTTATAGTGACCTTATATTTGATATTGCCCCATGCGAAGACGGCATGAGTTTATAGTTTATTTTTAGGGTTCCGTAGTTCACGTCTCGGAACCCTTATAGTTTCGTTATAATAATAATAATAATTTCCATTTATTTCGGACAGAATCCATATAAGTGTTATGTCCGTCCGTCCGTCCTCGGCTTACCTTCCAAACGGCTGGCTCGAAAAATCTGAAAAAATTCATGATGGTGTTCCATGTGATGAACTTTCTAGGAAAACTATAACGGCTTAGATAACTTTGTTAGTTCAGGAGTTATAAAGGTAAGGTAACTTGTAAAATGCGCTTACTTGGAAAACTTCGTACAAAAATAACGAAATAATAAGTAAACATGTAAAATATTAAAAATAAAATCATAACAATTATCTATTGGACACGATTTTATTTCAATTTGAATCCTATAAAGAGGATAAATAAAATTAGGGGCTTAAAAAAGTTTACCTACTAAAAAAAGCGTTGCCCCACACTAGGAATTTCTCCTGTATTAAAATCGTTCAAAATCTAGTCGCAATCTCATCTCAGTGACAATTAATGTCAAAAATGTAGGGAAGTTAGAGGTATTTTTGACAGATTGAGACTGAGATCAGACTGTGAACGTTCTTAAAACTCTGGTCGCTAGTATCTATGCAATTCAAGTGACTACTATTTTATTCGGTGGGGGAGTCGAACAGGCTATCGTGTATAAAATGTCAGTTATATTGGGCATTTTAGATGCTTTAACCGTTTCGACGCCGTAATTACAGACACAATTAAAAAGCCATTGTCTCTCGCGTGAATCCACGTTCAGGCGTCAGGTAGGTACTTATACGAAGGGTTAATGAAACTAAACGTTATTTTTCCGTATTTATTTATGTATCTTTATTGTACACCACAAAATACATAACAAAAAAAAAACCGTATGTATCAAATGTTTAAAAATAAACAACATGAAACATTCTAAAACTTTCGTGTCCCATATTTTCACACTTATAACAGGTCAACAATGCTCTTAACGCTCAGTTCGGTAACGTGATATAAAATACAAGCCAATAACACCCTTTCTCAGGATAAATCGAGAAGGGAAGATATTTCTTCACTTCTACGTTAGACCTGCGGGGTAATTGCTTAACACACTATCAGTAGTAATCATGGACATACGTCCATGGTAGTAATGGCTTTCATTTTGACAGTTCAACAAGATTCATTGCGTTATTTACGTTGTTGAGCTAACAAATTTTTCGAATATATGAAGCAGTGGATTCAAAATGATTCAGATTATGATTGAAAGTGTGTTACGGAATTAGGGTGCCGATATCGGTTGCGAAAATTATGAAATTTCCGTAAGGTGAGCGGCACACGGACATAACCTAACCTAGATGGATAGATGGATTTGACGCATGATTCCCCCAACCATTTCTTATTGTTTTTTTTTGTTTTATGTTCTTTTTTGCGTCATGTTTACCGCAAATAAACGTATTTTCTTTCTTTCTTTCGTTCCTAGCCTTCCCAGTTTTTTGTCATGGAACCGAGCGGACTCCAAGACTTATCAATGCGCGGGTGGTTCCAGGGATTAGAGCTAGATTTGTTCCATCTATATACCTGAAATTTTATTTGTTCCGCGTCATTTCTTTTCAGTAAATATTTGTGATGTCGACCTCCAGTTAAGTTTATGCAGCTGATAGTCTTCAGATTAGTCTCAAACTTTAGTTTTTTTTGCGTGCTTCTCATTTTACATTAAACCTATTTTCAATTTCGCTTAATTCGTTCAATCAATCAATATTCCTTCTCTTAATTTCTTGTTTTAGTTCTATTATATTCACGAACTCACTTTCATTTCAAGCACACTTGAAAATAACCAGGTGTATAATGAAGCAAGTATATTCACCGTCAATTAAAATGTTTTCGCCCTCAACTCGCCCAAAGAAAGCCGTGCTCGTAAATCATTTATGTAAATCAACAACAACAATGAAGCAAAATAATATAGAGAGTGCTCTATGGAACGTCGCACCGGATGTACTAGCGACTTCCCGCCGGTTTCTGACGGTTTTACCTCCTGTTTCCGCTACGGTGGGTAGGTTACCAGCGCACCCTGCTGCGAACTTGGCTGTGTGCTCTTAAATATCATATAATCATATACTTAAGTTGTAGTATTTATGACCAGGTAAATTGTCTGGGCCCGGAGTTTTAGGTAGCGCGGACATAAACGTACCTATAGATTTATAGTTGTGCTTTATGCCCAGCTAGGCAAGTCGGTTGCTGTTTTAAAACTCGGTTTATTGTCTTGTGAAATAATGGTTCCTGAAATGTGAACCATCGCTTTTATGCCTTGTCCTTGTAACAATCCGGCCATAGGTACCTACATTACTGCTCATTCGGTACCTACATATTTACTTGATACTTATTCGTCTTTTCTTCTATTTTATTATGCTCTTTTGTTTCTATGGGTACCTAAATACATCCTACATATGGCTCATAGAAGTTTTAGCCCTTTAAAGTTTTAACCTTTTAGTATCTCACCTATTTCAATTATCTGGTTTAGAGTTCGTCTGAACTAAATAATCTTGAAAGGTGGCAATAGCTCTCAGTTTTTCTCTAAATTAATATAAATCCTATCCACAAGAGCGTGAGCGTCAGCCTTAATCCTAAAGCACACACTCCGTCGATAGTGTGTAGTAAATAAAGCTCGTGTGAACAGACTCTTTTTGCTATTTCTCGTAAAGATAATCGCATGTTCTCCTAACATACAATATCTACTAATACAATCTTAATGTGCCCAACCTACAGCATGACACGAAATAATACGCTACATATTTTTTTACAATTGGAAATGTTTACGTTATTTTTGAATGCTTCTACAAACCATATCATAACATCGCGCCTGGTTTCCCCGAAGTGTTAGGCAGCCGAGTTCATACAGTACCTACACCCATATTTCGCCAGTCATCTTTCAGTCCCAGGGTGGTGAGCCTATTGGCATCAACCGAGCGCACATCCTGACTTCTTGAATGTTTCCGTAAACACCGCCTATGTCAAAGTAATAAACGTACACACAAAAGCGTAGAAGCCTTTTCTCAACCTTTGGAATCGGTTCATGGGTTTCATAAAAATGGATCAGGTAATATATAAATAAACTAGTTTAAAACTATTTTTATTAAAGTAAAGAAGCCATTTTCAGCTAGCCGCCTCATTCTATACACTTTTATGCTAGTAAGTTTTTAGTAGGATAGGACTGATTTATTTATGCATCATTTATCATTCTCAAACTTCGGATTGAAGATTTGACATTCTTGACAGGCCTCATTTAATCTTCTTAAGTGTCTAATACACGCTCTACTGAACTGGGAGTCAATTCAGCACTGAACTGAACTGAACGTATAAAAAACTGTAATGTAATAACTAAATTATTTGAAGTATTATAATACAAGTAAGTACCTATAAAGGAAGTAAGAGGGAACGCCAACCAAAACAATTTACGATCTAATTAAAAAAAATTGCGGTGTTTACAATCTGAGAGAGAAAATTTGTTTCTCTTTAAGTACATTCTTATGAATTCTCTCGAAGTGAAATTAATATTTCCATCAGTAACAGTGTGATGCCAAGTGTTTCTCGTCTCAAAGAGTTTGTATTAAAATGTGCAGGAATATAATTGCTGAGTATTTATACATAATTTCCGCCGCGTGCACGTGGATATGACTGCGTTCCTATTAGAAGCAAGTTGACGGTAAGTAGTAAGTAGGTTTGTACCAATCAGCGCCTTGGTGCTTGGTGCAATGCAGTGTCCCGTACGTGTTTATGTTTACTCGCACATGTTCGTATGATAATAAGTAAATAATGCCGCATTTACGGTGAGAATTTTAATGGATTTTCGTGGCAATTTGAATATATTTTAATGAGCGCGCGTGAACCGGTGCGGCTTCCGGTCCTATACAATTATATCAGCAGTTAAGTAAAACCGGAAGATTCACCTTCCGCCTTTAGGCACTTTCTTTTTGACTTAGCTTTCGATGGGAATTTCTTGTTCCTAATATTTTCTTTTACATTTACGAGGTCTAGAAAATTCGCGTCCATTAAAATATTTTCACGTAGCTTTGTATAGTGCGGTGCAACCCTCAACAACATTCTAGAGGATGCTACATTGTTCTATTTACGCGCTGATGCGTCTTATAAATTCATCGCGTTATGGCTGTGTCTAAGTGGTTCCCGCCCAATGCAGCCAGTATTGCCAGCTTGTGTACAACTTGTATCTAAACTTAGTACCTACAGATCTATTGTGTATACCTAGCTTCTGAATTTTGAAGAGCTCATTGTTTCGGACTTAAAATAAGCTCGGCCGCCGCTTCGAAAATGATAGCGGGTTTATTAAGTTACGTAGTGATTAAAGGCTAAATAAATAAGATAGGTAAAGTAGGATTTGGTTTATTTTAAATCCCTTTTCAATAGCCATTTAACTTGTAAAACATCCGTATAATGACTGGAACATCGTGGAATCATAAAAGATGAGGAAATAAGTTTCTTTCGTCTCATTTGGCGATATTGGGGGTACAAGACATTGATCGTGTAATGGCCTAGTTACGTTCGTTTTGTGGCTGTCAGTTTCTCTTGTAGGACCTTCCATCACAATATATCAGGCGCACATTTGGTATGGTATTATAAGTGGTAGTAGATTGACCATTTATATTTGTGTTCAAATAGGTAAGGTTGACACACGGACAAACGGTGAAGGAAAACATCGTGAGGAAACCGGCATGTCCTAGAACCAAATATCCGAAGACATGTGATATCTACCAATCCGCACTGGGCTCGCGTGGTAGATCATAGCTAGTCCCAGCAGTAGGAACATTAGAGGCTGATTATGTAGGTAAGGTTCCGTATCCAAAGCGTGCCAACGGGACCCTATTACGAAGGCTCCGCTGTCCGTCCATCCGTCCATCTGTCGTAGGGCTATATCTTTTGAACCGTAATAGATGGATACTTGAAATTTTTACAGAGTATGTACTACTTTGACCGCTATGAGAAAATGTAATAAAAATAAAATAAATTTAAAAATTATAGGGGGTGGCCACCCAATACAAGATTAATTAAAAATAAATATGTTATATATTGTACGGTGGTACCGAACCCTTTATGGGAGTCCGATTCGTACTTGGAAGATTTTTTTTTCATTTCCTAGATATTCGTAGCTATGGTAATCTGTATATTGGACATTTGCATAGGATGTGACTGAAGTGCTAAAGTACATACACATGATGAATCGATGACTTTGTCAATAAAGCTGGCAGCTAGAGCTATTGATACCGAACTAGCTTCTGACTGCGATTTGTTTCGTGTGGAAGTTGTAAGACACTACAGTAGCCTAAAATAACAGTCACATTTTTGTAAAAAAAACTTCCATGTATCTACTACGTTTGTAGTTTTGGTCTAAGCAGCCAAAATATGTATAAACAGAGCCAGAACTGGAGTTGCGGGAGCAAGCGACGACTACATTTGAACGTGTGAGAAGTCTTGCCTGTGGTCGACACCCACAGCGGCCACAGCCTTCAGTAGCATCCTATAGCTTGCGAAGTCGTGTGTAGTGAATTAATGAACGCTTGTGCACATATGCGTTCCCGATGACCCCACCCTGAGTCATGCATTCTAATAGATTATTCCTGACAAACGGTTTTCACTAAAATAATACCAGGAGATTGTAAAAACACGGCATTTCTCATTAACAGTCAGCTAACCATAGGTACTTTAATACTTATTTTTAGGGTTCCGTACTCCGTACCAAAAACGGAACCCTTATAGGATCACTTCGTTGTCCGTCTGTCTATCCGTCTGGACCTTATTATTATAACAATAGCTGACAGAAGAGGTCTAAACTTAATGTTGCTCTTTGTGCGTTCTACAAACTTTCATATAATTGGTTTGCAAAGTCGTTGCCGAGCCGCTAAGTTATTTGCTTCGTTAGCCGTTGACTAAATAAGCCTTTGTTATAAATGTCATGATTGACTGTTTAGAGCCTGATGATAATCATTTAAAAGGTTAAATCTGTACTTAACGTCTTTTTACAATTTGCGGTAAACTATAGAAGAATATGAACATATTGCAATACTAGCTGCGCCCCGCGATTTCACGCGCATAAGATCCCGTAGGAATATCTTGATAAAAACTATCCTATGTGTTAATCTTGGCTATAATTTGGATGGCTTGGATATAATCCGTTCAGTAGTTTTTGCGTGAAAGTGTAACAAACGTTAATCCATCCATCCATCCTTCCATCCATCCATCCATACAAACTATCACGTTTATAATATTAGAAGGATTGCTCATCCCCTATGACAAATAGCGTGATAATTTATAGCCTGCAGACTGATCAGACTTATAGATATGTACCTACTCGTAAAATTTTAACAAATTCTATGCGTTTAAGTAAGTATTTGCGTTATGCTTGAACATGGTGCATTCAGAGGCAAACAGACAAAAAATCTAAAAACTATAAGTATTTTCGGCATAGGAATCGTTCACAGACCTCGTAGCAATTACTTTTACAACAAAATTCAATGTACAGTTTAGTCTTCACTAAGATTTGATTACAAGTATAGTACCTATAGATTATTAATTCCAAATGAATCAAAATATTTTAAACATGAACTTTTGATGACTTTTAGTACAAAAATAACCGAAACATAGATAAGAAGTGCATAACAGACGGCTGTGCTGCTGGGGAGTTTGTTGCGCCACTTCTTCTTCCCAGCGATAGCACTAGGAAGTGGTGAAAGGCGGGCGTTTTTGGGGGACTGTCTTTTGTAATTTTGACGTTCAAAAAGTGCTGATTCTCAGCCTAATTTGAATAAATGACTTTTGATTTTGATTTTGATAACTTTATTCGAGAGTACCTACTTGAGCTGGTGGTACTACTAGCTCGACTACAATTTTTTTATTTTTTTTATTTAAACGTTGCCCCACACTAGAAATTTCTCCTGTGTCGTGGGTGCGTTTACAGATATATAAACTTACATACAGAAACAGCCAGACCCGGAACAACTAATTGTAGGTCATACAAATATTTGTTCCATGCGGGAATCGAACCCGCAACACGTAGCGCAGCAGTCAATCGCTTAACCACTGCGCCAACCGTGCCGTCGAAATTTATAAAACCACTTAAACCAATTACGTGCTTAAAAATCCTTTAATAAAACTAATTGAGTTCTGAAGCACTTAACTAGTATAGGTACGTAGTTAGTTAACACCTCTAGCACTAAGTCGCCTCACTTATCGCGAATGTAATTTGTTGGAGCGTCATCGGTGTGAATGTGTCTCCTATATATTTATAACTAACCTAACCTAACCTACCCAGTCAACGCATTCAGAGGCCCTCGCACTAATGAAAGATCTAAACGTAAAGTAAAGTCGAACGTTTTTTGGATCGTGAACACAACTAGTACGATTAGTAATAGTAAGCACAATTAGTATCAATCAGATCACCCATAGATATGAATAAGTAAAGTCTTACAACTAATTACTTTGTGTGCGAAACGATTATACTCAAGTTTAAATCGTTCCATTAAAAAAAAAATGCGACTTGTTCCTGCCTTGGCCTAGATCTCGCCTGATGATGATGAAATCTCCTATTTATTCCTAAGCAGTCTCTATTGGATTTTGTATTCCTTAAGTGGGAACCTGGGCTGGCGAACCTTAGTACAGATTACCATGTAACCTAGCTAGGACGCCAGATTCAATTCTGTTGTAAATCTCTTTATTTTTTTTCCCCTAAATTGTATAATTTTTATCTTTATTGTAACAGACTGTATGTACCTCACTTTTTTTTAAATAAAATAAATTATTATTAAAAAAAATATATTATTAAAAAAAATCTCTGATGCGTGAGCAAGCCCAGAAGATGCTTGTTCACTCTTGTTTTGTAGGCTATTGGGTTATATGTGGAAGGGAGGAACACAGACGCTGGCAGAGAGTTCCATACTTTGGCCGCGTGCGAAAAAAATGTAGAGGAGAAGCATGTATATTGACCAAGTGCGGATAGTACCCCAGACTACGTCTGGTAGTCCGGTAGTGAAGGGAGCGTGGAGTTCCTGCGCATACTCTCCGAAGTACGGTCTGTAGAAGACCGTCAGGCAAGCAACATTACACAATAAAACAAAATATTACGCCGCCGCCGATGAGCCTGGCTGTGAAGTCTAGCTCCCAGCGCTTAGTCGCCTTTGAGCCTACTTGCACAACTTCAGGTGAGTTAGTGGTCAAACGAAAACAGACAAACAATACAATAAGAGATTGCTCGATTCTTGTCCATTATCTTCGAATTGCATTTCAGATTACAGGTCTATTCCAGTTTATCCCCCACACGTGTTTAACCCACTTTGTTCCAGGATTAAAGATCCCTGTGTTAGCCGGCCGCCTACAATAGAATGTCTGGAAAATATTTTGTTCAGATAGATGGATTACGCCACCAGACTTAAATCCGTAAAGGGTCGGCCTGTAATCTTTTCCTAGTATCTTTTTCATTCTTCTGAATACAGGACGTAGGTGTTACCGCACTTGTACGCAAATTGAATCGAACACTGAGGTTTAGTGCGAGTTTTAGGTATATGTACATGTCTAGGTAATACTAAACCACGGTGCCTGTACAAGGTACCGCAAACGAAATTTAATTAAATAGATGGTTTAAATGAAAAAATACGAACTAAGTACGATAGAAATTTAATAGTAATTGACATTTTCAAGAATTTATTCAGTTTTATACAGCACCCCAATTGCGTAACACACAATCAATCGGAATCTAAATCATTTTGAAGCTGTTAATCCATTGCTTCAAAAGTTCCAAAAATTTGTCTGCTCAACACGTAAATAACGCAATGAATGTTGTTGAACTGTCAAAATGAAACCGATTCCGATTGATCGTGTGTTACGCAATTAGGGTGCAGGTTTAAATGAAAATGGATTTTTATGATAGATTTTTCCAGATTTCCGTAATCTGATTGAGTTTGCACACGTGTACCTACTTAGTTCTGATGAGAATACAATTTGATTATGGAATGAAAAATGGATACAAAAAAGGTGTTGAGCACCTTCTTTTAATTATTTTTATGTATTCTATAACTTTGCACAAAGAGCTCTGCCACTACCATTATTATGATGTTTTTTTTTATGTTGGTACATCACTAAAGAAAATTCTGCCGAAGTTAGGATTTGGAAGTTATTCAAGTTTTCTTCAATATCTTATAAACACGAATGATATAAAAGGGGGACTAAAGCCACAATGAATTCTTCGTCAGTGAACCTTTGATGCTTCATATTTTCGTGTGTATAAGTGATATCTACAATCACAAAACAATAATTCTCTTCTTCTTCTACTCTAGTAGATTCTCGAACATAATACCTAGGTCACATTTTATGAAACTTATGGGACAAAATGGGAGTGCCCTGGCCGGGACACGTGGTGCAAATAAAGACTAAGTATATACTTGAAAACAATTCTATTCCAGAAAGTGGTAATAGGTACATCTTCTTATAAATAATATCTAGATATACCAATTGCACTAGGACGCTTCCTGCATGCTAAATAAAACACACTAATTGGAATAGTTAAATTAGTTCCATTATAGAAATTAGGGAATATTATCAAGTACCTAATACTCGACGTCTAGAAACAATGTACTCGTATTCATCAACATATGTAAATACTAATATAAATTCTAACAATGATAATTAAATATTATCTATATAATAGCATTATCTCTTGGATAATAGTTAGTACATACTCATGAATATGAAAAACTTTTACCAACAAAAAGAGGTGCTCTTTTGTACATTTTCATTTTCAGCGTTTTCAGCTGTTGCATTTTTGTTTACAACCAGGGCCCTATTTCTCGAAACTATTACTTTACTAGTATATTAGTTAATAATTACTAGTGTAAAAATTACAAGTCCTAATATTTCCTGTTTCTCAAAAACAGGTACTGGACTAATAACTAATTGTAGCAGACTAATAAAAAATATTAGGCTGGCTTGGCTGAATACCTACACATACATATTACTCATGCCTCTTTACTTATTAAAAAAAATACGGGAAAAGTTCCCGCCGTGTTTGGACTCGTTTGATTTTGTTGTTTGCACATTGGCGGTAAAAGCGGATTGTTTTATTTTAAGTTTTTTATTCTCTACTAATATTTATATAATTAAATTAGTTAGCCACTATCTGCGAGTAATATTGTGTTAGTTACTCCAGCCATTTTCCATTCTCCGAAAAAGTCCACTGTGGCGTAGAACTCTCGAATCGTGCACTGACCCTGGCCCATTAGCATACGAATAATAAAACTGCGTAAAGCGGGACCGCAAACTACTAAACTATTTGTTGAGTGGTTCCCGTGCCTATCTACAAATTGTTCTTAGTTTTCATTTGGGGCATTAATAGGCACTAATGTATCCGAATCTGACCACATTTTAAATAAAAAAAAAAAAAATACTAATAATTTTTACTAATATTTTTTACAAGCCTTCTGAGACTAATAGCTTTATCAGTGTAATTTACAAGAGTATTTAATAACATATAGTTTTATGAAACCAAATTGAATTTACTCAGGTAATTTTAGCTAATATTTATTAGTTGGCAACTAGTAACTAATATTTTACTACCGTAGCTTCGAGAAACGCACACTAGCAAACTTGTAAAAAATATTCGTTCATGGACTCATATTATTAGTCTAATAAGTTTCGAGAAATAGGGCCCTGCAGGTTTTGTTTTAGAAATTGCGGTCTCACGGTAAATAAGCTGATAATCGAGTGCTATGTATACACTATTATAGTTTGATATTTTAAATATGCATGCTTACTTTCGTAATCCTTGATTCTGGTACCGTTATATATTAAGTACCTACTAGCTGCGCCCCGCGGTTTCACCGCATAAGTTTCGATCTCGTGGGAATATCGGGATATAAAAATATCCTATGTGTTAATCCTGGTTATAAACTATCTGTATGCCTAATTTCATCCAAATCCGTTTATAATTTTTTGTTTGAATAAGTAACAAACATCCATCAATCTATCCATCCATCCATACAAACTTTCACATTTATAATATTAGTAGGATTTATCTTTATTTCATATGTCAAATGTACAAACATGGGCTTTTATCTACCTTTAGTTCCTTTAGATGGAAAAGCTTCAAAGATAGAGGAAATAGCAAACTACTGCGGAGGTAACTCGCAATCGTAAATACTTTTTCTTTCTGTCTTTCAATCAAGCATCAAAAGGAATATCAAACTACATCTTTGGGTTTCATCTTAAACATCTTCTAAAGAGCAGTTGGCTGCGAGTTAAATCATAAATTCAAACTCCAGGTCGGAAAGATTTTAATGACGTTTTTCGTTTAGGAAATTAAGTTCTGGGAATGACAAGATGATGTCCCAAGATTATTAGATGTCAGCAATATTCATTTAGTAGCTGATCGAAAGGCAATCTCGTCACGAGACTTATCAATATGAGATGTCATGCATGAGTGGTCTGGAGCGGTAGGTAGCTAATACCTGTGTGCTTACAGCGCTCAGCGACGCATCTGGGATTTAAATATTGCTTGCTCGAAGTTACGCGTGCCAGTGTATTGCGTCGATACGAGGAACTTGCGTCGAGAGAACAATTTCGTTCCAATAAAGGAGACAATAACCGGATACACGTTATTTTTCTTCTTTCCGTTTCTATAGAAATATGGAATAGTTCTCTTGCAAAGCAATAGTAAATATTGAAAACATAAATGAAAAAAAGTGGATAACTTTGTTATCTTAGATTTCATATTCTCGGGGTTTCGCATCGTTCGTTTTCTTCAGTTTTTTAGGAGCAAGTTATAAAACAAATTGCTGATATAATGATTTTACAACTTTTATCTAAGTTTTAAATCAAAGTGGATAGGTACTTACTGTGATTATTTACTAACATTAAATTGTGGATGTCATTGTTTAAAGCTCCATTTTTCTCGTGTACCTACGCCTTCATGTAACACCTTCATGCCTTTGTGCCTTCATGTGTATGTGTGCTTATTAATTTATTGATACATAATTATATAAATATATGTGTTGGATCTTCCATGAGTATGCACTTAAAATGAGACACAGGTGCCTTTGTTTAACGTTGTGTGGAGTCTAGGATTGAGTATGGTGTTCGATGCGGAGTTACCGACCTTACGGACCATGGGGCGACAGTGATCGTTAATACATGGTCGCGACGCATACTGGCCTAGGAACTGCTCAGTGTTTCTTTTAAGTTCAAAGTATTAATTAGTACAGTAGTTTTAGTAATAACCTCTGTAACAAGAAACTGTGTAGAAGTTAAAAGAGCTATTTCTCTCGTTTACTCGTATGTATCTATCCCAATTCTGCGCCCACGACTGTATATCTGAAACTAAGTTTGTCACTAAGTATGTCTGATCACAATCCTATGTACCTGGATTCAACATAGGTATGTATTATAATAAAACCTTACCGAAGCCAAACTGTACATTGAATATTTTTGAAAAAAAGTAATTGTTGCGTGGTCTGGGAACGATTCTAATGCCGAACATATCGTTTTTAGAATGTTTGTCTGTTTGTCTGAATTTATGTTCCAGCATCATGCAGATACTACCGGATGGTTAGTAGAACGCACACTGAAAAACAATGAGTTGCTCTGCTGTTATCTATGGTTATAATAAAAATAAATATCTAGGGTTAGGTGACTGTTATTGAGGGATCCCGTGTGTTTACAGTCTACTGTTACCTAATTTTTTTTAGCGTTGTGCTATTATACGAGTATTAGTATATACAGAAACGCAGGCGTTCTTAATTCTCTAAAAACGAAAAACTTCGCAAGCAATGGGAAGTTGCTACTGAGAACTGCGGGTGTCGACCTCAAGACGAGCTGCTTCTCACACGGACAACTGTACGCCGCTTGCTCCCGCGTAACCAGTCCTGGCTCTCTTTATATTATGGCCACTGCGATCAAAACTACAAGCGTAGTATACAGCTACGTTTGTAGTCTTATGAAAATGTTGCTGTTATTTTATATATTGTGGTGCCTTCCGACTTCCACGCGAACGAAGACGCGGCAGAAGCTAGTGCAAAATAAGTATATATACGAAGCACTACGAAAATATTACGATACATTGTAAGTAAAATGGGTATCAAATTGGGAACATAATCCGGGATGCGATACATCCTTCAGCTGGATTTGGTTCCCAATTTAGGCTCCGACCCTGTTTTGTGTAAAAGTATTTGAACTTTACCTACCTTAGCATAGAGTTATAACAATGTTACCGGGATAATAACAACGAGAAGGACAGTAAGAAGGTATAAAGATTTAATAATAGTTCAGATTTTGTTATTATTAGATACCTACTTTGTTTATTCCGTAAAAAACGTAATTCTATTACCATATTTTTTTGGCAGTTTTATATACTTTATTCACAAAGACACAATAATTACAATTTACTAGCGAACATTAAAATATACAATATTATATGTATACAAGTACCTATACAAGGTGTCGTTTTGCATCCTCGTCAAATTCAAGGAGGTAACGATGCTACTGACTCTCGACACGAATCAATAATAAAATATGTAGGTATTTTTTTTCTAATTTCCGGAAATCGGAATGTGTGGGATACACATTTTAAAACGTGGCCTATGTGAGACCGCACTGTAACTGCCCTTTTACACATAAAAACGCGGCCGCTGATACGATACTATAACGCGATTCTGTTCTTTGAAAGTGGTTTATTCTGAAAATACTGTAAACTTAAATAACTAGAAAAACAAGTATGTATTCATTATTTACCAGGGATCGTAATTTTATTTGATTATTTATGTCTTTCATAACATCCTCCAGAAATTTGATAAGGATGCAAAACAACAGCTTGTATAATAAAAAAATAAAGAATATGGCAGGAGTTCATAAGGCATCAAAAAATTCGTCCGCATCGCTGTCAAAGGGATAAGTGCCCAAAAGGCTGGCAGCATTACCACGTTGGATGGCAATGATGATTATTTTATTAGATTGAGTAAAATGTACCACTATATGTACATATATATAGGTATATAAATATTGGAATATTAGAACGACTACTCTCAAGTTCCTTACAATATGAAGTGGTAATCAACTTTGTAAGTAATTTCCAACATTGTACAGTACCGCTGATTTGTTATTTGTAAATGCCACTTAACCCTTTTGCAGCACAATGGGTAGGCAGCATTATTATTTCCAGATTCCATGTAAATGAGGAATTTAAAGACTTCTCTGTTATACTCTCATCAATATTCTCGAGTTATCTTTTCTTCTGAGTAAGTCATTACGCAAAGGTCAATACTTGTGTATGTATAATAAGTAAAAATGCATGACAAGAAACTGAATATGTATTAGGCAGTTGGCTTATACACTGTTAGCCAACTTCCTAAAAAGGTTTTATGAACTTTTCCTATAACATAATTGGGTATTCTTTGATATATTGGGATCATTATAATTATCAGACCGCCAATAATATTGACATCTCCTACGCTATTCAACGTGTACATGAGTGACCTGATCGTCGCACTCAGCAACTGCTATGTCGGCTGCCATATTGATGGAGTGTCTGTGAATAATCTAAGTTATGCGGACGTCATGGTCTGAGGAGGTTGTTAAAAATATGTGAAGACTATGCTCGTGATCATGATTTGCGATATAACATGGCAAAGAGCCAGTTCATGGTTTTTGGACCGAGCCAACATGATAGCCCGCAGGTTTGCTAGGTGTTAGGGGGGGGGGGGGGGGGGTAAAAGTTACACTATTTAGAGCGTATTGTAGGTACATCACTTTACACCTACAGCCTGTGGGCTCGTTACACAAAGAAGTGCTATAGCGACCTCCGCGTTCTCTACAATAATGCGTTTAGGATTGTGTTGGGGCTGCCTCGGTTCTGCAGCGCCTCGGGTATGTTCGCGGAGATGCGCACCGCCTGTTTTCACGCGACAATGCGCAGGCGGAGCATTTCTCTGGTGCGCAGAGTACGGGCCAGCTCCAACGCAGTCCTGGCGATGATTGATGACAGGCTGGACTGCCCCTACATGCAGCATTGCTGCAGCAGGCATGTTCAGACAAAGCCGAATAGCAGGCGTTATTAATTATTTGACTTAATGAGTGTGTCTTTGTATGTATGTATTTAAAGTATCGTAATTTTATAATTTTATCTATCATATTTTGATTTTTTGACATTTATTTTGAATTTATTGTAATTATTTTATTCTATTATATTATTGGTGTGAAATATTTTGTAAATTGTCTTTTATGGGCCAAGTTACCAAGATTAGTTATAAATGAATTTTATTTTATTATTATTAATATTTTGAGTTTTATATTTTAGTACATTTTGAGTACATTAATAATCATAATCATAAATCTTTATTTATCTCAACATCATATTTCAGGCACTTGTTATACCCCGTCCATAAGGTTAACCGTTTTTTGACAGCTGTCTTAGAACGTACATTCCAGATTACGTAAAAGCTAACTTTAAAATAATAATAAAATAAATATATAAACTGCCTTATCTTATTGAATTATCTTATTTATGGCTTCTTACATGCATTATAATTCCGCAGCTATCTTTATTGCTTCATTAAGTAATAATCAGAAGGCCAATTCCCGTAATTAAAAACGTTCAAAATCTAGTCGCAATTTCATCTCAGCGACAATCAATGTCAAAACTTGTCAAAACTGTAGGGAAGTTAGAGGTATTTTTGACAGATTGAGACTGAGATTAGACGGTGAACGTTCTTATAATTACGAGAATAGTCCCTCAGTTCAATGCGCTTTTTGATAGTAAATATACCTACAGAGCAGTGTATGCTTGTATTCCTACTGTGCCCAATACCATCATTTGCTATCGAACTACTGAGCGTGACTATGCTTCATAAACCATCATTTGCACGAAAGTAGCAACTGGAAAAAAAACGGACCGAAGTCTTTATTTTAAAATCATGCAAACTTGTTCGCTACGTTTGATTTTGAAGACTAAATTATTCAGGTTTTACCGATTCGTAAGTAGTTTTACAGATTACTAGATCATAGTTAAGATAGCTTTAAATATCCAAATAGATGAACTGTATTAATTTCAGAGATATAGACGGGTAGGGCTTTGTTTTTTTGTACTGATTTTTTTCACGCGGAACCAAATAAATAATTCGCAATAAATAGGGCGCATTCAATCGTAAAGTCATTGAAATGCCAGAGACATAAGGGTCCCGTAATGAATGTCTTCATTCGAAGGTGTGGGCCGCTCACTAGTTTAATTCAGCATCCTTTGAGATATTCCTTAATTGTCCTGCGACCAATCACTGCAGAATGTGCCTCGTCTCTCGTCTCTCGGACAGTCCTCACTAATTAATTTAATGTTGTGGTAAGTTATTTCGGTTTGTACCTAAATAACTTACCTACAACATTAAATTACCTAAATACTTACCTGTTCATATTTTCGTTTAAATCCTTTAATTTTAAACGTATGAGTACCTAAACGTTTAACGTTGTTTTACGTTGTTAATATTACCTCTTGTATATTGCGAGTACACAGTTTGAATAAGATCGACGTCTATTATTACAATGTATATTATCGGCACTACTTACAAACTAAAATAGTGATGGGCAAAATAGTTTTATATAATTACAACACATTAAATAAAAGTTTAATAAAAAACCGGATCTCTTTTAGAAGTCGTTAAAAATAAACTGCTTTTGATATTATCTTTTTAATGTGATTCCGCATGAATGTAATCCTATTTGCTATGTTGACACGGTCGATGGGCTCCGAACAGTACCTATCTATTCAATTCATATTTCCCTGTGACTTGCGAGTACGTCCTGGCAAGTCACGGGAAAATATGATTTGTAATTCTGTCTCTATGTACGTTACTTACGTACATAGAGACAGAATTACAATATACAGAGAATTTCGGAGCTTTGCCTGCTACATTGATTCTTACTAATCGAGACTGCTCAGTTCCGTTCAATAGAGTCCTCCACAACATAGAGTAGACCGTTGTCCTATCTTGGAATCCAATCACAGCTTCCTTTATGGCGGCTTTCCAGCTTTCGGCCGTTATTAACCCCTTCGAACGAAAACACAAGAGCCATATTCTTTGTGGATATGTTTTTATAATGCTTATGGAACATTCTTCTTTGACTTCAAATGCTAAGTAAATGTAAATGCACTCTGTGTGTAATCTATAATGATAAATAAATTTATTTCTGCAAGTAGGTTTGCACAAACACTTTTACACGTCAATTATATTTAAAAAAAAAACTAGATGTGGTCGGCGTTTCCTATCTGACTACTCTGAAAAGAAAGGCCAGACATAGTCTTGGTCAGATTATGTGAAGACCATGTAGATTGATAATAGGAGTGGATTCAGTAGAATTGATAAATTAAAATAGCTATTTGGTAGGCACGTGGGACCTTGAGTTCTTAAGTGGGCGGAGCCAAAGTTAAATGTCACTCGTGCCTTTATCTTTAATGTATAATTTCCGGTACTTGTTCGTCATACAAAGCCTTCGGTTTCCCCGAAAAGGAAAAAAAATGAATTACAATAATAGTCGTTATTTAGCGTTATTATGTAACACTGTCTCTTAAGATACAGGATGCCCTAGTTCAAGAGTTAGAATAATCTATTGTGTACAGACTTCTGCAGCATCTAAATATTTCATGTAAATGTTCTCTGTCTATATTTTTGGGAAATAAATATATTATTATTATTATTTAAAGATGAGCTCAAACGCAATCATTGCACATTCATTAATTTCATTGACAAAATTAAATTACGCACAGATACATTTATGCATGGCTGCAGTCTAATTAGGTATGTAACGAGGTAACATGCTTAATTGATGTCATTCAAAATGCGACACTGACACACATCTATGTTAAATGAAATACGTAATGAGGGTTCAAATAAATATAAAATGTTTATTGTTGTGACGATAATTTTAACTCATAAGCTTAAGTATCCTTATCGAAGTAACTCCTTTTTGTGCGCCTCTGTACCTATATTTTATTCTAAACTTCATGAGGATGCCAAAAGCCTTTCGTTTAAAAAACTTATGGTTTTAATATACCTACTTTATTTCACTCAAAAAGAATACAATTATTCACTTCTATGAGGAAAAACATAATTATTCTTAAGTTAGCGACGGTTTCGCTGGCTGAAACTAAAATTAAGATGAAAAAAAAAAACAAGAAGAAAAGCAGTTGGAAAACCTCACAATTTACACATTTTCAAAACATGGTGCTTTGAGATATAGATTACGAAAATAAATTAGTTACTGAACTAGAGATTATGTTATTTAGCCATAGTATATGTGTGCTATGGTTATACTATAAGTTATTATTAGCTAACCTTATACTTCTTAAAATAAAAGTTAATTAACCAAATGTAGACATGTCGTGTAAATGATTTAGTGAATAGAAACGCCTGTTCTGTGTTACCTGACGACCTTTTATGTAGGTCTGAAACAGACATTAATATAGAAATAGAATAGAAATACTTTATGGTCCAGGTAAATTAGTAAACAGGTTCACAGGTAACAGTAAGTCGAGACGACATGAGTAGCTTACAATACTACCTACAGCTAGGTTACTATATTTGTTTTGCCAGTGAGACCCAAACTAGACAGTTAGTTTGTATCTTGGGGCTCGGTACGAATTCCAGAGTGGAGACTAGAGAAGTGATTTCAGGCATGGTATAGTATGTGTATATGTGTAATGTTTGTGTGTTGTGTGTGTGGTGCGTATGTGTTTAAGTGTGCGTGTTTGTTTCATTGTGGTCAGGGTCTCTATATCAATTGTTCTGAGTCATCTTCAATACTCAATACTCAAATCTTTATTGCATTCCATACTATGGGTTACATAGATGGTATATACAAGGTAAAAGATCAATATGGACCCCGTCGGGCACAGCAAAATTTAGGAGAGAGGAAGAGAGCTAAGTGGCAATTCAAACCTTAAAATATTTTTAGATGTGCTAATTGGGTGTATAATTATGTATATATCTTAACATTTTCTTTACAATATTTTTCCTTTATTATCACATACTTTTTTTAAGTAGGCAGGAGGCGGGTTTAGGTCATGATAAATGATTTTTTTACAATTTTCTAGACAACAAATTGAAACTGTAGTACTATTCTATTCTATGCTATTCTATTATTTGGCTTTGCACTAAATTCTGTCAAAACAACACTAAGTAGTCCGTGGAGCGCGTACCGCAGCGTACTGTAAGTATTTAACTGTCAGAAAAATAAAAGCCTAATAATTTCTCGAATTAGCAATGGAAATAATGTTTGAATATGTTTAAATAATTTAATGTCCAGTTAAACCTAGAGCTTCACGAAGAAGCTGGAATTGCCGAATTATTTACCATTAACATTTTCCCTTGGCAGCTTTGAGGGTATAAGGATGTAAACATCATTTGGTGTTTTAGGACGAGCTCCATTAAAATCGGCGCCCCGAAGAGTCGAGAAGACTTGGGGTTCCATCGGCACTATATGCAAATGTATGTATATTTGTGTTTAAGTGTTTTTGTTACTTTCGCGTTAAAGGCAAGACTTACCGATCACCGTTCTTTTTCATGACCTCGTTATAAGACACTCAAGTGTTTTTCGTGTCTACTTAAGGTTATCATGAAAGACGATGATGCGAATTTTATTTTTCATCCCCAGTGTTATCTTCTTATGTGGAAATCCCGTTTTCATACAAAACAATTACTTTCCAAAGCGTCTATCATGTGAATATTAATCAATTGATAGCAATTAGGCGGCACAACACGTTACAATTATGAGATGGGATTAGCTGTCACTGAGGCGTTTACTTAATGAAGGTCGTGTAAGTAAACAATGAAATTATTCATAGGAGCGTTTCCGTAACAATGTAAACGTGGTGATATTACGGCCCACGCGGCCCATGCGGCCGACGCGTCTCACATAAAAGCTTGCCACGCGTTCTGGCTGAATACGCACCCCATTTGTACGGTTAATCACACGCAAATAATGTTAGATATTAATCACCGTATATTGATTAGAACACGTAGTATCTTGGAGTAGTTAGCATGTTTAGGTTTAGCTGAATTTTTGGGTCTCAATGGAGTTGGTGGGGTGTGAGGCGGCTGTTTAGTGGGTTCGGGGGTGTCGGATATTACAGGGGAAGTCCCGAAGCCATCGATCATCGTTACTGTCAGATGAGCGAAGCGCCTTTTAACGAGCTAGGTGGCCACGACTTGTTGGCCAGGCCGCCACGCACCGGCTTATCACACCGCGCACCTATAGCTGCGCAGTCGTCACATAATATAATACTGATTGCCTACAAATGACCATTGGCCGGTGTCCATCAGCCTAATTGAATAGATAAAGTCGAGATCGGACTCGTTCAGCCTTATTCATTAGCGTGCCGTTCACAAGTTGCCTTCGTTAGCTCTGATTTGTGAATTTGTTTTAGTACAGTTTGCTAAAATATTCGGAAAACTATGTTGAAAAACTGTTTCAGACGCAACCTGGAATTATTAATGTGTGCGATAGCGTAAATTTAATTCGCAGAATAACGAACATATAATAACTTTTCCGATGTTACAATCCCATAAACCTAGAATTGAATATTTTCAAGAGAAATATTTTATAAGTACTTAAAATTGAAAGTAGCGTGTAACATTTGATGTGATTGTTCGGAAGTTCAATTGTTGAACAGTCATTCGTTAGGGAGCGAATGAGAAAACTTTACTGTTCTGAGATCTGTCACCAGATTTATTAGCCGTTGGTACTTATATATTTTAATGAAGCTTTCATCTTACGTTACCGTTGACTTTCAAACGTTAGCCAATAAAGATAAGACAGTAATTTAAAAGATTGTTTTTATTTTTCATATTCCTCGTGTTGTACAATTAATTACTGTTATCTGACATATCTATGAAGGCATAACGGTTTTTTTACAAGCCAGCCTCATATTTCCACGAAGTCTTAACAAGTTAAGGTCATTGGACTGATGACGTAAACGTTATCAGTGCAGTCTTATTTAAGAATAGCTTCTTTATTTACCTACATATTAAAGTTATTTTTGGCTTCCTAAAATAACATAAATAGTAGAAGGCTGTCTACGAGTGACAGGAGTTCTTACCTAGCTCAAGATTCAGGGTGTTTCGGTCCCATAAATTACCATATGTCAATAGAAAATGTTTTATGGTCATAAGTCGCATATAAAATAGGTTGTTACTGCAGTAGAGTTGGAAGGATTTTTTCACTCAGATCAAAGTCTTTTTTGTCAATCAATAACGCGGAAATCGTTTATATTGGGCTCAATCCCCATAACGAGTACATTTTCAAGCTTTATTGTTAGAAAAGATGGTCGTATTATTGTATTGTCTTCATTAGCCCGTTGAGTTGAATCAGATAGGCAGATAACTCGTCGAAGATCTAAATAATATATTATTATGCATAGAATATACGCAGAGGAAAAAGTGCTGTAGCGCAGCCTGGGAGAGGCCTATGTCCAGCAATGGATTGCGATTGACTGAGTTGGATATAGAAATGAGCAAAGGTAAATAAATATAGGTAACTAACACATCACCACCAATATGATTACATGTGCATGTCTGTTTATTTGCTATACTTTTTAAATTATGTATAATTGGAATTTTTGAGATAAATTAAAACACTATCAATAATATTATTACATTTTATGAATTTCCAAAACACTTACAACAGCCTATTTTACAATTGGCCTTAGCCGCATAAAGAAAACCTTTCAGGTTTTATTTGTGCGCTGGTGAGCCGTTCATTTAAACGTAAACTATCTAATATTAAAAGAAAACGTTTGCTCTATTTTGGTATAAGGTATTTGGCGCCTAACGTATCGTCTACTAATCAAAGATCAGCACCCTAATTGCGCAACACACAATCAATCTCAATCTGAATCATTTTGAAGGATATTGCTAATCCATTGCATCATATGTTCAAAAAATGTGTCATGTGTCTGCTCAACACCGTTAATAACGCAATGAATGTAGTTGAACTGTCAAAATGAAAACGATTCCGATTGATCGTGTGTTACGCAATTAGGGTGCAGATTATGTCTGTTATGGGCACGTGAGTGAATCGGATGAAAAAAGATTTCTTGGAACTCCCATCGATTTAAAAAAAACCCAGAGATTATATATCTGCAGTTTTCGTTTCCTATGTTTGTTATTTTTTTATTAAAACACAGTTGTACAGTGTTTTTAATACGCATAAAGCATATAAATCTGTACAAAGGCGAACTTAATGCCTGAGCTATTTTCTACCAGTCAACCTTTTAGGGTGGTGCAGAAACAAAACATGGCAGGTGAAATAGATAAATCGAAAATAACTATGTAATAAATACAAGAATAAATACTGATACATAGATACAAAATATATCATTTGTTTAATTAACCTTTATAGTCTTACTGCTGGGCCCCATACTTCGCCATTCTTTCAAACAGTCAAGAAAGAGTCTAGGTCGCACCAAAGTTTCATAGATCTGCCTCGGTGACGACACCTGTCTTCAGGCAACCACTGCGTGACAACCTAGGCTCATCTGTCCGGATGAATCCTGTACGTGTGGCTCGTCCAGTCCCATTTCAGCCTTGCAGTCTTGTCTTGTCCCAACATCGGCGATGCCTGTCTTCAAGCGTATTACTGTGTTGCGAATCATTGTGGATCCACTCTTTCGCAAACCTTAAGGTTGGACTTCTGACCCTCTATCAAAGACTAAGAGACACCAAGTCTGAGTACCATAGGTTAGGATAGGCAGAATACACATGACGACAAGCTTACGCTTTAGAGATATTGGAACGTAACCCTTCATAAGCCCCTTCATGGACCATTAGCTTCTTCAGGCATTTTCGATGTGACTGTCAATTTCTTTGTCCTGCTTGTTTTGGAAGGAAACTTGCTGACCCACGTAGTATGTAGATGTAGGTATTCGTCTACATAATAATATATTTCCTGCCCATGGACCTCGACTTTATTGTTTAGCGGCATTGGTCATGACTCGTGTCTTTGACCAATTCATCGTCAGTCCAACCTCAAGGCTTGCAGTGCTCAGTTCTTAGAGCAATTGTTGTAATTGATCTGCAGAAGAAACAAAAATAATGATATCGTGTGCGAAACGGAGGTTTGATAGCATTTGGCTGCCAACCCGGATGGCCCTTCAGTGCCCACGACTCTGTAAGTTGTTTAAATGTCTCCTCCAGCGTGAAAAGTTTAGGAGAAAGCGGATCACCCGGATTGCCCAGAAGACGGGATGTCTTCTGGGCAATCCGGGTGATCCGCTTTCTCCTAAACTTTTCTACATACAATTGTATGTAAGAGTATTTTCTGCTTCTGAATGAGAACTGTCCGAATAATGAGTACTGTAGAAATCAATTCATATTTAATTTTTTTTTTGCCTGCATATTTAGTTCCATTTTTATCTTGAAGCCTTCAAGGTTGAGTGATGCAAGGTTTCTTCTGAGAAATTCGTTGTTTTGGAATTCTAAATGAATGGTGTTTTTCAAGTGCAACTTTTACTAAGTGGGTATTTATATTTCTGTGGAATTTTATATTATAACTAGCTTCTGCCCGCGGCTTCGCCCGCGTGAATGTCGGAATCCCACGGGAACGTGCTACCAGGATAAAAAGTATGTGCTTCCCCAGGATGCCATCTATCGCTTTGCCAAATCAGAAGTTCAGTGGCTTAGGCGTGAAAATGTAACATACAGTTTCAAGTTCAAATCCTCCCCTAAAAACCGAATTACCCCTTTTTGCCCCGTCAGGGGTCAATTTTCGACAACTTTACATACTTATTATTAATTATTTTCTGTCGAAAGTTCTGTTCTTCCACACAAACTTTAACACCCCTATATCCCCTTTGAGGGGTAGTTTTGAAAAACTAATAATGATAAACTTGATTGCTTACTTAGGCGAGTATTCATGCCAATTTTCAAGATAGCCCTTTTCAGGCCGTCAGGGGTAGATTTTCGAAAAACCCTGATACACATTATTCTTTCCTTTCAATTTTAGGTATAAATACTCAATTTCGATTAAATCGGACCGCGCGCTAAAATTCTTCCATACAAACTTTGAAACCCCTCAATCCCCTTTTAGGGGGTACTTTATGAAAACCAAAAATGGCCAACTTCATAATATACTTAGATAAGTATTCGTGCCAAGTTTCAAGTTTGTTAACTCAAGGAATAAGATTTTTCATACAAACAAAATCCCCCCATTTCACCCTCTTAGGGGTGGAATTTCGAAAAACCCTTTCTTAGTGGATACCTACTCTTTACGAAGAATACACCCTCCAAATTTCATGTCTCTAGGACCAGCGGTTTAGGCTGTGCGTTGATGTCTCAGTCAGTCAGTCAGTCAGTCAGGACTTTGAATTTTATATATATAGATAATATAATCAACCTACAGAGTTTGTTTATTTGAAAGCGCTAATTTAGGAACGAACCGAGCAAAAAGGAAATGTCAGAAAAAACGCTACGCGTTAACAAAGTGGGTGGGCGTGGGAGTTTAAAAAAAATGCGGCTGCCATTTTAGTATATTGTGTATTTTAACTATTTTATGATTTCCACGGGAACGAAGGAGTCCACTATGGACTCCTACAGCATGCATTGTATGTAAGTACTTACTGACTACCAATAAACTGGTAGGTACTGATACCCGCTAACGACTGACTTATAAGATTGCGGACCCCATAAGTTATACTTTGAATAATTGGAAAGCTCGAGTTAACTCAATCACAGCCTGAACTTTATTACAATTGGACCATTCGTCGCGGTGTTGTATGTAATTAAATCCTCGAAGCCCCTTCTGAATCTATTATTGAGAAAGTTTTTAACTGTCAATAATTCATTTAGAACTTTGCTCTAACTTATACCTTCTTTAGGATCAAAGCGTGGCAGTATTCTTGATACGATTTAACTAAGTTACTTCAATCAATCTCTGCATACTTATTATTCTAGACAAAAGTTTGTGGGAGCTAACCACTGTCTATTTACTTAGTTTAGTTCAACAGTTCCGTTTCCAGACAAAATGTTAAAGACAAGTACAGCCGATTTATTCTGTACAAATCTGTCAATAGCTGTCAATCCCTAGCATCAGGATGAATGACAGCTCACTTCACCCAAGTTTTCACGGTGAGATTTTTACACAATAGATCGGTTGATCGCAGACTATGCGAGTTATCTTTAACCACGTTCTGTTTAAGTGCACGAGCACTGAGGTGCACTCAAGATAATGCAGCAACCCAATTATTCAGCGTACTAATTAGGCTGGGTCAGCAATATACCCGCTGACGACGGAGAATACTGAACGCTCCCAGTGATAATCAAGCGTTGCAGCGCTTCAATTATTAGCTAGCCATTTGCTTGTTATTACGCTGGAATTTCTAGCCCCTTCCATTTCTAGATACTCGAGTCGTAAGTGGCGCAATAACGCCGTTGACTGTGCCGGCCGAGGGTACAATTGTATTGTTATAGGTACAAGAGCTTCCTCCACTCATAAATAGCAGCACGGAAATCAATGTCGCCGTTGTTCTCGAACCTTTGTTTTTCTTACCGCAGGTTTATGTGGAACTGTATTAGTTGGCAAAAAACATGCGTGTATTATTCCTGTTTTGCCGTAATTTTTCTAGAGTTCCATTCATTCTGGCGTACATATTGTAGCAGTACTTTTATGCCTAACTTTTATGTAAAATTAAATAGCACGTTAACGGCTCGTTGAATATCATTAACATTAACACACCTCTCATATTACTACCGCGGATGGAACACGTGACCTTATTCATATTTATAAAACCGAGAAAATGGTACAAATTAATTTCATCCAGCTGTCTGCGTGTCAAGCGCTGCTACTCCATCAGGTCTACTTTATACTGCATGTACACCTAGTTATTAACGGTATTGCAGAAAATACGCTTCTTTCATCCCACTCTTGAAAACGTCCCGAAAACTACTTAATAAGTTGGCCTCATCTACTTAAACTTTTCTAGTTCACAGTTGTCTTTGAAATAAAAAAAAGAAAAGTAAATAAAAAAGTTTTGGGTGTTACACGGATTGATATCATACAGAAAAGAAAACCATTTACTGTTGTACTGCGAACCACAGCATCGCATTCAGCTTTCTGAGAGACTCATTAATATTTCATCGAGTACCGCGAAGATGTTAATTTTCTGCGTTTATTGTATAACATAACGAGATAAATAGGACTTTTTAATTGTTCTCAACCATGTCTCGACGCGTTTCGTAATTAAATTAGTTTAATTTCATTATAATTTTATACGTAGGCACGGTGAGGCTAAAGGTACGCCTATTAAAAGGGCTACTTTGCTTAATTTGTGGAATTGTCTGTTTATATTCCCTTCATAAGCAAGGTTGGAGGGCCACAACGCTTGCGATTACCGGGAAGATGCTTCATAATTTAAATATTGTTTTTAGGATGTTCATGACATTATGGAAACAGTGGTATTTAATCATTATAACGACATTCGTTTCCGTGTTATAGCAATTTTTAATGGATTAGTTCCTCGTATTGTTTATTTTGACATGCGCAATAACTAAATTACATAATAGAAGTGCACGACTGTCATGCCTGCGTGGTAATAATCACTGATTAGGTTGACACTTTCTATTATATGTTATTGATAAGTATTCAGTAATTGAATGACAGCTTTTTTTTTTTTTTCTGGATGGGAAGTCATCAAATGACTCCTCCCGCTCTGGGTGGAGCGGAAGGGAGTGTCAGACTCTTACTGACTAAAACCCACCCGTGTTCCTTCCTTAGCCCTTTCTGTTCCAGGGCAGCGGTAACCCTTTCGGACGATCCCGCCGCCCTGGCAGGCTTCGGCCCTATCGGGCCCCGTCATATTGATTGACAGCTTTGTGTTCATCCATCAATCCATTGTAATGCCTTTCAATCCTTTGTGGGTTATTCCGCGAACTACAACACCGACTGACTAATTTGACGTACGCACGTCACGCCGTGGTTGTTGCGACCCGCAAAACATAAAATCGTGTACGACTTCTACACGCAATTATGTTTTGAAGCCCGGCTTGCATACACACTGTCGTGGTTGGACAGACGGCACGGAAGGGTTTAGATTATACAGGATAATCCGTTTTTTCTGAACTCTAAAAGCGAGGATGCACTTCCTTATACCTTTCTCGATATCTAATGGTTTCAGATCGGTCAACTGACCTATCTTTGTGAATTACCAAGTGTACGGGCTGTAATAAAAAAATATCCATAAGGCAAATAAAAACAGTATACCTACAGTAGTAGTAGTAGTAGTAAACCAGTATTTGTCTTCATAAAATTGAGCCACATTGTGAAGCAGCGCTTACAGTTTCAGACTAATACAGAGATCAACATAATTAATTATTCAAGTTCGTCCAATTCGGTTCATACAGCTCTATCCTTAATATCGCTTTGTATATTGTAGTTTCATGTGTAGAACCAGCAATTATTTAACTGTATTAGTACTAGGATACATGTATCGAAGGCGCTCCACCTGAACTAGGAGCTCTTAAAATATAAAATGTCTATCGGTCACTTAAAACGTCAATTGTCGTTGAACTCATTTGACCTCTACGTGTAAGTACTTCAGAATTAGTTTTGGAGCTTTTCTTATGTAGTTTTTTGTTATAAGTCATCTTTTGTCCTGTCCGCCCCCATTTAACTTTAGATTTCTATAAGGTGAACAATAAGATGACATAATTTATGGGGTCAAACCCCTTAATGAATACATCATTATTAAAAAAAGTACAATTTTATTGATAAAGAAATTCTGTGCGTTTATGTCGTTTCTTCTAAAGGAGCTCGTCTTTTACTGCAAGAGTCGATAAATAATTAAGATTTCTTGAACTAGCTACTTCTCGTAGCTCTATCTCGTATGCAGATACTTAATTAGCATGAATGAAATAAAGCAACAATCATCTGCCTTCATAACAACAGAAGCGCGCGTGTTATTGACTACGCCGTAGCTGTGACGTAGCGCTTCGCTACGACAGCTACATAATCGCTACGCCAGCTACAAAACCGCTACGCCTTGAGACAAACGTCTTGAACTTTGTTTTTGTCTGCAACAAAGCCCCAATTCTGTTGAATTGTTGCGTAACAACGCACCGAATAAACTAAAACATTGCTTTCTTATACAAAAAGGTAGAACAAGAGAGGCCAAAAGCATGAAGAGTTTCGAAATTCCCTTTCAAGTTTCTATGTTAAAATTAGTAAGTGTCTTTCAGCGCTAAATTAAGTCTGTTATTGAAATTTGTCGTGTACACTAACATCTTCGCATATTATATCCTTTGTTTTCCCATACCGGAACACTCTTAACTAAGGATTTGCTATGTGTTTACATGAATGGTTGGGTTTCATATTACATATTATTGGCTGTATTTCGTTTTGCTATAGTCGCTAGTTGTGCTCAGAAATAGAGATAAGTTTATTACGAAGCCAATACTCACATGCGGGCAAAATTATCTTTGCTAGCTGCGAAATGAATGAACTATAGATATATTTTGATTCATAATTAAGTTAGTGTTAAGTGTTCAAGTTGAAATGGTATTTTAAGTCGTAATCGCTAGTTAATTGTTTCTTAATGATGGTGAATGCAAACTTCTTTGTAATTTCAGACAGCACTTCAACTTAATTGATATTTAAAGCCCGTGTTCTGGAATGAAGCTAGTTATGTAGTATAATCTCGATTTAAAACTGAAGTCGGTATTCATGCCTAGTAATGTCCTGAGGCTAAAATTTCGAAGACATGTGACATTTACCTACCCACACTGGGCCCACGTAGTAGATTACAGCCCACTCCCTCTCGAAGAAAGGATCCCTGTGTCCCAGCGGTGGGATCATTATAGGCTGATTATGCTATGCATTAACCTAGCTCCACATTAGTGGAGATTTGCCTTTTAATGTATTTATCTTTCTTACTCTTGTTCGATGCACTTTGTTTCTTTACAGACTTATGTAAACAATATCTTTTCTATATTCTAACAGTGAATATAGAAACGTAGACATATACGCATTATATTCCCATAATACCATCATGATTGTAGATTATGATGACCTTTTGGTGATTCGTGGTTTTTTTTATATCCGATAAAAGGTAAACCTAAGGGCTCATGCACACGACCGTTTTGTATACGTAGCACGAGTTTAAGACGCGCCTTAACTACGCCGTAAAGTTCCACAGAGCTGATTGTTAGCGTTCATACCAGTGATCATACCAATAGAATCGCGCGGAAGTGTCGGAAAAAGCGTGCATTTTTGGTGCGTGTTTTAATAACCATAAATAGGGATGAATTTTCTACAAAACGAAACTTGATCCCTATTGTGGAACAAGTTTCGTTTCGCAGAAACTTAATCCCTGTTTTTTTTAAGTTTTTAATTTTGATCGTACTGCTGTTTTTGTGGAGATTCGTGCATATTATGTTTCATATTCGTTGAACTCTCGTTTAAAAGCATTGTGTGTACGCTAATTGAATTAAGAAGTGATCCTAGCATAAATTTTAACATTTTAATAATTGTTGTCCTACCTTACCCTTACACCGTTCATGTTAGGTACAACCTTTTGTAACAAAAATATAACCACATTAATGAAGTAAATATTTGAGTACGAGTTAATTAGGTACTTAAATGGCTAGCTTTTGTTTCTAACTAAGCTTAGTGAAGGGCTGCTGGTTGGAGGGGATAGTTCACCCTCGTTAAGTCAAGAGTATCGTCATATTTATCAGTCCGAACTTTCATTGCAATCATGTTTCTGCTGAGTTTGGGACAGATTATTGAAAGCAGGCATAAGTCCTTAATAGCTATACCCAATAACGGTGGAATTTTTACTTCTACAATAATATCCCTGGACATTTCACACAGCACCATTTGTCCCAAGCTAAGCAACCTAATGCTTGTGTTATGGTAACAAGATGGCTGATAAACTACTAATATACATTTTTTTTTTTTTTTTTTTTGTAAATCCATACATATTATAGATAGAAAAACACCCAGACTCGGAACAAATACATGTAGGTCATACAAATATTTGTTCCGTGCGGGAATCGAACCCGCGACACGCAGCGCAGCAGTCAATCGCTTAGCCACTGCGCCAACCGTGCCGTCAGATTCCATGCATTTGTAAATGGAAAATGTTTACTAACAACTACTAAACAAATGTATACCTAATTGAATATGGTAGATATCCATTTAATATGTTGGAAACATTGAAAGTTCTAATGGATTATTCAATAAAATACCCTGGTTCTGTGCGTTCTGATATATTTTAAAAGGGAGAGACAATATCTACACTACCTACTACTCGTATATCCTAAGGAATGATGTCACACTTCATGAACGTCGCAATAACTTCACACAACTGTCCGCTCCGTGCGATAAGGACACAAGCCGCCATAAAAAACTCGGAAAGCAGTATGTTATGCCTTTTTAAATTTTTATTTAACCTGTATTGTCTCTCCCATACCTTTTATTTTTTATGTTGTGCCTTCTCCAGGCAAACAGTCAGGAACGAGTCCACGCCAGCGTTTCTTAGGCCTGCCTCGGTGACGACTGCCGTCTTCAGGCCCGGGTGGGTGGGTGTGACCCGCCCAGTTCCATTCAGCCTCGGACTCTTATCGCTAAGCTCGGCGATGTCTGTCTTGGAGCGTATTATGGTGTTGCGAATTTTGTCGATCCTCTTTATTATAAAAAAAATAATATATTTATTTTACTTCGATATTTTTAATGTAATTTTACTTTTATATAACATAACATAACGCATGACCCGAAGTGAGAATTGAAATTGTGAGGCATAATGAACAGCTGATGATACTCAATCTCATCAACTCAAACAAACGTGTAAAAAGAGTTTAATAATTTTCTGTTTCATGACTATCCCTCTAACAAAAGCATGATTTGTATGACATTACAATAGCACTAACGAATCGTTCTGTCGCATTTGTTGTTGCCGTCTTTGTCTAATCAGAAAACATGGCCATCATTTATCTTTTTCTTGTTTCAATAAATAAAACGTCCATATTTGACGTCTAGTTAGAGGCCGTTGTTTTGGGAAAGCCTGAAACGGACTGCCGATGTTTGTTGACGAAACAGAACGTGTTTGGTGTTTGTGTTGCAGAGATAAACAAATCAGCGGCTAACTTGCGGCTGGAGGGCACCGTTCATTGGTGCAATAACGTATTTGATGGAAGATTGCAGTAATGTGTGTATGTAGTGACATATTGCGATCCCACTAGTCATGCTGACCCACTTTCACGGTCTGATGTTTTCAACTGATTCGTTCTATTTTAAACACGCAATATGTTGTTCTTTTTCGAGTTTTGTTATTTTTATTTCTTATTATTTTTCACTTATATCATCACACATCGGCGATGGTATTTTTAATTTAGTCCAAACATGGAAGATTTTTGTTTAGAATAATAGAATCGATTTCACTTAGTTTAAGTCCAGTTACATTTTCTCAAAATAATAAATTGATTAGAAGCCTAGAGGAAGCCATTACAAATTAACTGCACTCTACCTGTGATGATGCCAAGGTAGCAAACATGGAGCAGAAACATTGTTGACAAAACTGGACATAAAGAGACACAATATGGTATTATTTCGGCCGACTTTATCGCTATTTGCCAGGTACGACGGAGCAACACAAGAACATAATAACGTCTTGCTTGACCCCGTGACCTCAGAAACACAAAAACTCAACTCGTTATTACTCAAACAATAAGATATAAGGTACGGTCACCGAAGGAGATAAGTAACCAGGCTCGTCGGATATAGTTGAAGTTTAGTAAGAAACCGATAGATGTTTTCGAATAATTTAATTAATAGAAAACAAACAGTTCATTTATCAAATTAAATTTCATTCGAAAACATCCATCGGTTTCTTACTAGACTTCAACTACATATATCCGACGATCCTGGTTGCTTATCTCCTTTGGTAACTGTACATTACAAGTCGCCAATTAATCGAAACGCCCGTGGCAATATAATAATGGGGATGTTGTGTCAGTCAATAGAAATGGAGTGTATTATTGCGTCAACAATATACGATATGTTGGTACGATTTGATTTAATGTTTGTCTTTACGCCGGCGGTCACTAAACCTCGTATTGTATCTTGTACTCATCCAATTTACATGATCATTAGTCGTCAATGTTTGGACGAGAACATAAAGCAGTTACAGCGACGGGATAATTGGTAACACACTAACAATTGCAATGCATTTCATTATGACAATTCAACTACATTCGTTGCGTTATTTACGTTGTCGAGCAGATGATTTTTTCAAACATACGAGTATGAAGCAATGGATCGGGGTTGTCTTTTGAAATCCTTCGCATTATGAAAACTGTGTTACGCAATTGGGGTGCAGCTTTGTATTGTAGTTGTTAATTCATTCTTCACCTCTCTTTAGCACGAACGAAATAATGTAAAAATGTGCTAATGCCAGTAAAGCGTTGATTTATTTATTTTTCATTAGGTAATACATTTCTCATCACTAAGTACTAATGTACATACCTGTTGTGTGAATTTAAAATGCGGGCTTTACTGTTAGTTGATTAGATATTTGCCACCCTAGACCTGAAGGCCAATTCTCGTAATTTATAACGTTCAAAATCTAGTCGCAGTCTCATCTCAGCGACAAAAAAACGTCAAAAACTTGTCAAAATGTAGGGAAGGTAGAAGTATTTTTTGACAGATTGAGACTGAGATACGAGAATTGCCCCTCAGATATGTAACTATTATTATGTATTATTTGCAAACTGCAAGAAGCGTTTTGCATATTAATTTCGAACATTACCGAATTTTCTAACGTGACGATATTAACGTGGACGTCCACGTCCATAAAATGTATGAAAATACGTGTACATTATAACGTTATCGTAGACGCAAATTTAAATACGTATTTCTTATACATATTTCTCGCATCTTCATATACATATTTCCATACATGTTACTTCCCTGTGTTATCGTGATGCCGTGGCGTTGACGTCGTCGTCCACGATAATATCGTCACGATATAATTTTGAAAAGCGCGCATTAGTTTTAAACATTTTCAGGGCAGGTAATTTTGATGTAAAAATAACTCTATTTTAGTTACGACAAAACTGTTTAGGCTATAGCTACTCGTATAAACAATAAACTGGGTTTAGCTAATATTACTGATATATTGATACAACGATTACAAGACATGAACGATATATTTTGCTAATAATGTCGGCCAAAGGGATTTCGAAGATAATCTAATAAATAATGCAATAATTGGCGAAAGAGTTTCATAAAGACTATTATTTTCTAGTTTGGAATTAATAACAAGACATAAAAAATATGAAAATTAAAAATGATTTATTATCTTAACAAGTAATCCTTAACAACTAGTGATTAGAGCCTCCTTTTAAGCAGATATGCCTATATTAGGAGACTCCTCTTTTCCATTACATAAATAATTATATTTTACTTGTTTTATAGAAATGTAGGTAAAGGAAATAATAATATTAATAATGTATATTTTTATACCTCTGTAATGAAATAAAGGAAATATTAATAATAATATCCATTCCACGTCTTATTATTTGTTATGAAATCGGAAGCCAGAGCAATGGTTTTGGAATAATATGTATTTTTGAAATGGAACGTCATGAACAATGTATAGAAGCAGAAGCACTCGATTGGAGGCAAATCCATTTTCTCTCTTGGTCCGTTCACTGCATTTCGTTTATATAATTACCAGCTTCAGCTCGCGGCTTCACCCGCGTGGATGTCGGAAACTATCCCACGGCCGGGAACGTGCTACTGGGACAAAAAGGATGCCATCTATCTCCTTGCCAAATTTGATAGAAATCCGTTTAGAGGTTTACACATGAAAACGTAATATACAGACACAGTTACTTTCGAATCATATCAGTACTTTCCAATTGTATCAGTATGGATTTATACTATGAAACTAAAGTTCAGTTTAGCATAACATGAAAAGCTGCAAAATAAGCTGTTGTGTCTGTCTTATATATATAAAATTCAAAGTCCTGACTGACTGACTGAGACATCAACGCACAGCCTAAACCGCTGGTCCTAGAGACATGAAATTTGGAGGGTGTATTCTTCGTGAAGAGTAGGTATCCAGTAAGAAAGGGTTTTTCGAAATTCCACCCCTTTTTTTTTTTTTTTTGTGGATGGGAAATCAAAACCCACCCGTGTTCCGAATTTCAAAATTTTTTCAAAATTTCCGAAATTCCACCCCTAAGCGGGTGAAATGGTGGGATTTTGTTTGTATGAAAAATCTTATTCCTTGAGTTAATAAACTTGAAACTTAGCACGAATACTTATCTAAGTAAATTATGAAGTTGAACATTTTTTGTTTTTATAAACTACCTCCTAAAAGGGGATTGGGGGGTTTCAAAGTTTGTATGGAAGAATTTTAGCGCGCGGTCCGATTTAATCGAAACTCAGTATTTATACCTAAAATTGAAAGGAAAGAATAATGTGTATCAGGGATTTTCGAAAATCTACCCCTGACATCCTGAAAAGGGGTAGGTACTCAATTTTACAGGGGAGGATTTTACAGCGTTGCTTGATTAACTCGAAAATTGGTATAAATAATCTTTGAGTCAAGTTATGTACACATCCCAAATGATTTTTCAAAATTCCACCCGTTTTTTTTTTTTTTGGAGGATGGGAAATCATCAAATGACCCCTCCCGCTCTGGGTGGAGCGGAAGGGAGTGTCAGACTCTTACTGACTAAAATTCCACCCCTGTGGGGGTGAAAAGCGGGGATACAGTTTATATGAAAAATCTTATTCGTTAGGTTAATAATCTTGAAAATTGGCACGAAGACTCGCCTACATAAGCAATAAAGTTTATCATTATTAGTTTTTCAAAACTACCCGTCAAAAGGGATATAGGGGTGTTGAAGTTTGTGTGTAAGAAATTGAATGCGCGGTCCTATTAACTCGAAACTCAGTATTGATACTTTCGATAGAAAATAATTAATAATGAGTATGTAAAGTTGTCGAAAATTTACCCCTGACGGGGCAAAAAGGGGTTTGGTTTTTAGGGGAGGATTTGAACTTTAAACTGTATGTTACATTTTCACGCCTAAACCACTGAACTTCTGATTTGGCAAAGAGATAGATGGCATCCTGGGGAAGCACATACTTTTTATCCTGGTAGCACGTTCCCGTGGGATAACTTCCGACATCCGGCGGGCGAAGCCGCGGGCAGAAGCTAGTCTGTCTATATTTCAGGAGACTAGTTTCCCTCCATCTGTCATTTTTTCCCGAGGACTATGAGTAATATTGACGTACAGATAAATTTAATATTCAGCATGGATGTAGAGCGGAGAGTGCAGTGAATGCATGAATTTAATATTGACGACCATCACTCGTCTGTTACTGTTTGCTACAGTACCCTTAAGTTGCTTAGCGAAAACTTATTGAAAAATATTTTGAAGAATACCTTTTAGAATACAATACCTCAAATATTTTAGTTACTAAGACAAAAGGCTGATTTTTCAATAGTCAGATAACTGTTATCTGAGCAATAAATATTGCGATTTGACAGTTTTTGCAAAGAAAATATGTCAAACTGTCATAATAAAATTACTCTTCAGAAAAAAGTTATCTGACTATCGAAAAATCAGCCCTAGGGACTGATTTCTCCATCGCCAGATAATTTTTATTCGAGGAATAAAATTGACGTTTACAGTTTTTGTATGAAATAACGGTCAACATTTCAAAATTATTCCTCGAATAAAGTTATCAGGCGATGGATAAATCAGCCCTAAGATATTAAGATTTATTGTGCAACTAGAACTAGATTACATGGCAAGGTAATACCTATATAATTTACTACCTAAATATGTTACTACCTCGGGCCATTTTTATACAACAGAATAAACAAAACTATCCTTAAACATCAATCCTCTTACGAAAAGTGCAAACAGCAGATAACATGCTTTTTAACCAGTATAAACTACGACGACACCGAATATCTTAATATTTTTTTATTTTATTACTTCACATTTGTAGTGAGTTCTCTAACACTCCGTATCTAAACTCAAACTCCTTCCCTTCCGTTACCACACACATACACACACACACACCACACCTACATATACACCACTCCACACCACACCTCATCACATAGCACATACACATACTTTCACTTAACACTTAGTATAGTATATGTATCATATGTTTTTACCATAAAGTCCTAAGCAGTCTCTATTGGTTTTTTGTATTCCTTATGTGGGAACCTGGGCTGGCGAACCTTAGTACAGATTACCATGTAACCTAGCTAGGACGCCAGATTCAATTCTGTTGTAAATCTCTTTTGTTTTTTTTCCCCTAAATTGTATAATTTTTATCTTTATTGTAACAGACTGTATGTACCTCACTTTTTGAAATAAATAAAATTATTATTATTATAAAGCACAAGCGTAAAGTTTCTTAATCTAGTTCGTCGGAGCCGTATTGCTCTCCTAGGTAGTGTGACTTTATTTTCACCATGTCAAACCACGTCTAATACGGCCACCGTAAAATAGCGCGCGTTTATTTGTAATCGTCATTTTATCAACAATCATTTTGGGTTCGTTCCCGGACTCGACTCGTTCTCTTTTCGATGCATTTTACTTCAGAAGGGTTTTTTGTACTTCTGTTTTTTTTAGTTTGCTCATGTTTTGTCCCAATGCTAGGCAAAGACTTCCCCTTTTTCATTCCAAACTTCCCTGGCTTGTGCGATCTCTGGCCATGTTGGCATGCAAACGTTACCATAGAGTGGTAGAGTGGTCCGGACAAGTCTTACTCTTTAAAAAAAAAATCATTAATATTAAGGGTGGATTTTTGAGATGGGAGGTAAAGACAGGTACCTTAACCGTAGTCGCTACAAGAAAATGGTCTTAACTTTTTGAGATATTTTTACCAGAATTCACAGATTTTGATAAAAAATAGTTAGCAAGAAAATGGACGGTTTTCACAAAAAAAAAAAAATATGCCAATCGATCCGGTTTCTTAAGGATCAAAAATCTCTATAGGAGCAATAGAAGCCAATTCCCGTTATTAAAAACGTTCAAAATCAAGTCGCAACCTCATCTCGTCGACAAACAAGTGTCGAAAACTTGACAAAATGTAGGGAAACTACAGGTATTTTTGACCGATTGAGACTGAGATCAGACTGTGAACGTTCTTAAAATTACGAGAATTGCCCCATAAAGTATTTTCCCATACATTTAGTAGGAAATGAGACTCCAACCTACTTTTTTGCGATGGTTAGACTGGCCGCAAATAAACAAAAAAGTTTTCGAACGAATTATACGCGTTAAAATTGTATTTGGGGTACAGATATTGGTTCACGTCATATTATGTCAAGTCAAATAGCATTTATTTACATTTTATCGAACTAACACTAATACGAGTATATACTATATACAATTATTTACAAGTATATAATACGAAAAAATATACAAAAAGGCAGGAGCTCATTGGGCATCAAAAAATTCGTCCACATCACTGTCAATGGGGTAGGTGCCCAAAAGGCTGGCAGCATTGCCACGTTGGATGGCAATGCTGATTCTTTCACGTCACGTGAAGAGTAAACCAACCGCTTGGCGATGTCCCGAAAGATTCGATGAGCACTCGGATCCCAAGGCCCTAGAGTTTCAACCCCAAACGGCTCAAACATATAGCTCCCAATAAGGGTAGAAGTATTTGGGGTAAGAACAATAGTAGATTATACAACAAGTGAAAAAAAAGGGAATTTAATTCGAGGGATACAAGGACCGATATGAATTATTTTTTTCAAGAGTTGTGTACTTTTTACCATTGACTGCGAGAAAATAAATAGTAGTATATTATTTATAATATTTTATTTTATAATCGGTAATAAGAGAACAAAGGATTTATTTATAAACATTAAAAAACCGGCCAAGTGCGAGTCGGACTCGCGCACCAAGGGTTCCGTACAATTTAAAATTATTAAAATATTTTTATTATATGATGTAACTAAAAATTTACGGTTTTCGCAATTTTTCCTTTATTTGTGCTATAAGACGTTGCTTCGTACCAAATTTGAATATTCTGAGATCTCGGGAAGTACCTCCGATTTTTTTTTAAGTAAAACGTTGCCCCACTCTAGGAATTACTCCTGTGTCGTGGGTGCGTTCACAAACATTTAAACTCACATACACAAACAGCCAGACCCGGAACAACTACCTGTAGGCAATAAAATATTTGTTCCGTGCGGGAATCGAACCCGCAACACGCCGCGCAGCAGTTGATCGCTCAGCCACTGCGCCAACCGTGTCGTCAATTTGCGGCATAAACGGCTGTATCTTTTGATTGCGTTGGCAAAGAAGTTTGATTTTTTCACAGCTTTAAGGGTCAGTAAACCTAAGTATTTGATATAAATTCCAGCTTGATACTTCCACACGTTCCTGAGAAAAAGGGTCTTGACAGACAGACGGACGGACGGACAACAAAGTGATCCTATAAGGGTTCCGATTTTTCCTTTCAAGGTACGGAACCCTAAAAATTAGAACAGTTTTCGACATTCAGTGTAATGTTCTTGTTTGGTTTTGACGGTCGTATTCGTCGACTTGGGTGTTTGGCAAAGTCGCCATATTTTATGGTTGGTGTTGCTGAGAAAGCTGTAATGTAGTCGTCCCACAAGGTTGTCCTATCGATGTTGAAGGGCGCGCTGGAGATAGTGGCGCCCAAGGGTCAACCGTAGATGGTTTTAGATTTATACTGGCAACTATTCGGCTGCATCTTTTGGCTTTGTTTTCCATTGAATCCTCGATATAGCTTTCTGCTACTGTGCTGGACCTCCACCTTCCGTGGTGTTTCAGTTCTGTAAGATCAGCACCAGAATTTGCTAAAAGGGTGGCAGAGCTTCTAAGGAAGCAATGCGGCAATCTCTGGAGGAATGTGGCAATCTCTCTGGAAGAATGTGGCAATCTCTTTTGGCATTGCACCTATTTTATTGGTTCCAATAGGTTACCGAGTACATTTTCCGCCATGGTATTGTATGAAAAAGCTGTCAGATTTTGTATTAAAGCTTGATATTTTTTGACGATTTTTACGTACTCTTCCCTATCACGAACGTTTTGTGGTTTTTTTATAGCATGAAACATTATAGCGATTGTTATAATACATCATTATGACATTTTTGACGATGGGGAATCCCAAGTCTAAATTACTTAAAGAAAACAGTATGGCACAGTTCACTGTACTACTACCGGTGATAATCGATAAATCGTCATTAGGTTTTTTTGTGAAAAGTAGGTACTCGAATGAGCACTCCATTCTTATTCCGTTTCCATCTGAAAATAACAAAACAAAACCAGTAACAGGTATCATTATTAGGTACTAGGAATTAGTATTGCAATTGTAAAGGCATTATTAGTACGTTGCAGTTCAATAGGCTTTAATGCTTCTGGTATTTTGATGCGAAAATTATTCAATTTTGTCAGTGGTCTGGTACGCTACTAAATATGATATGAAGTGTTAGCATAAAAGCAGAGGGTAAATGATGTTATTGCACATATTTTCAGATAAAGTGATGAGTCACAATGCGTCGTATAAAGTCTTATGATTATATAACTTTTTATATCATCCCTCATTATAAATTACCCACACTTATGTGTTACCGGACCTTCAGTTTCCAGAATGAAAACTGTGTGAACTTTTTTAAATTCAAATATTGTGTGTATTCAAAAAAGTGTGTACTCTCACTCACTGGTGGACGGTTTAAGGAAAGGCTAAAGCTGTGGCGAGATAGTGCTTCCTTACTAAACCCATTCGTTTCACCTGCTGAAAATCTCGATCCTGGATATGAGTTGCCTTGGCTTACCTGGAAGCCTTTAAATACTTCGGACTCAGGTGGAGATTCACAGATGACTCCGCCCTAGTGTAAATGTGGTGCTGTCCCACACACAATGGGGCAATTAATATCGTTTCCAGCGTCTCGTTGTCTCCACGCTACAGGAGTTAGTAGCAAAATTCTGGGCTAACTGTATACAGGATGAAATTGAAAACTTGCGCCAAATCGAAATAGGAGGTGCAGTGAATGTTACATACCTAAACATTATAAATTGTGATTTCCCAATTCTAAATTCCTGAAAAAAATCACGTAACGGTTAAAAACCTGGGGGTGACCATGGACTCCTACCTTTCGTGGACTGCTCATTGCCCAAGTCAGTCGCAAAGTGCACTATACTTTCCATTCCTTAAAATTTTTCCAGGGCTTTTTGCCCTTGAACACCAAAATCTCTCTTGCTCAAACCCCCATTCAGCCCATTACGCCGATACCTGTTACTTAGATACCACGGAGGAGCTTTTAAATAAACTTGAGCGTTTGCATATGTATTCGTTTTGTTTTTAACCTTAAAAAGTTTGATCATGTCTCCAACTTTCGCAAAATACTCAAGTGGCTCCCCATTCGACTTCGCAGAAACTCTCGGATATTTTGTCTGCTATTCAATCGCCTTCACAACCCTAAAACACCATCCTATCTGCGGGGGTATTTTTCCTACGCCCGTCCTTCAGATGCGACCTTCTCAGGGGACTTGAGACCCCCCCACTCCACCGACTTCTACTCCTACTCCTTCACAGTGCACGCGGTGCGATTGTGGAATTCACTACCGCCTGACATTAGGGACTGCCAAACTGTTGCAGTTTTTAAAAGAAGAGTGATCTATCTATCAGATCTGTCTACTTCATCATATTTGTGTATGTATTTATCATTTTGAGTATGATATGATTATTATCATTCTAGTAATATTTACTTAGAAGTATTTATGTATGTTTATTTGTATGTTAGTATATTCTCGTAAATTTTGTTTAGTTTTTAAGTGAATTGTTTTTTTGATTACATATACATAGAATCAAAAAACAATTATTATTATTTTTTTGTCTCCTTTGCTCTATCTTAAACTGTCTACATCTCTGTATCTATTGTCCTATCTCAGGTATGCTGGAAGAGATTTCTTATGAAATAAGCATCACCTCTGTACCTATTTTTTTCTGTTCTGTTTTTCAGTGTCTGTTTACACATATATGTGTGTACTTAAATGGTAAAATAAATAAATAAGTAATTTTCGTCTAAGTTAAAGTGAAGTCTAAGTTGTTGCTTTTAAATAGACACGAATTATCGTCGTTCCACTAAACATTTATTTTTTCAAAACCAATAATAAACTGAAAGTATCAATTTTAGCGCGCACCCGATAAGCAATCCATTTATCGCAGAGTTCACAACATGAAGCAAGTTGGCCTCGCGTTGGACTAGCGGTATTTACCCAATTTTGACCATTCCTAAGAAAAAGAGGGCGCGCTACGACGTTGCCAACTGGCTCGCCTACGCGCACGTACGTGCATCCCTTTCCTTAAGGACATACTCTACTTTTTAACACGTTGAATTCGATATTTTAATTTTGCGCATCTATTCAATTTCATGAGCCATTTCATCCTGTATAGATTGCAATCGACGTGCTAAGAAGAAGAATGTTTCAAACGAATCTAAGTAGTTGTCTTTAACAAAAGACTCGTCAAAAGTTGCACCAGAAGGCCAATTCTCTTGTCGCTGTCTCATCTCGGTGACAAACAAATGTCAAAAACTTGTCAAAATGTAAGGAAATTAGAGGTATTTTTGACAGATTGAGACTGAGATCAGACTGTGAACGTTCTCAGTTTCCATGTAAAACGTAGCGGAAATAGACAGTGAAATAACTGTCGTAGCAAAGGCTGCTACGACAGTTATTTCACTGTCCGGCTGCGACTTGCTACGGTATTAGTAGCATTGAGATTTTTTAAACAACGACAAACCATGTGCCCGGTGGAATTTCCCTTACCTTACCCTTCCCTTACCCTACGAACATCCGCACAAAACAACAAACTTTCATTCCCCATTTAACCCATTTAGGGGGTGACTTTTCAAAAATCTATCCTTATTGCTCACCTTCGTTAAACATTTTTGTGACTGGCGGTATGGGTAGGCCGTTGTAGTTACAGAATCAATATTTAGTAATAATAATAATAATTGTTCCATAACTCAAGTAGCCGATGTTGGAGTAAAAAAAAAGGCAAGCTGAAGTGGGAGTGGGCCGGACACGTCTCACAAATGCACCCGGAGAGATGGTTACAGATCGTTACTCACTGGACGCATGAGGTAGGGCATTTCCGTTGAGGTGGACTACTGCGAAGGTGGTGTGGCGACCTGATGCCGGTTGCAGGGCCAACATGACCGGAGATCGCAAAAGACGTTTTGAAAGGAAAAAGGGGAGGCCTTTGCCCAGCACAACATTAGGCTAACCAAAAATATATATGCATTAATACATTCAGCAATAACAAAAAAGACATTCAGTATCACTTAATGTCTTCATTATTATTAATACATTCCATTAGCTATTAATAATACATTATACCTAAGGTGCATCCGTTACATTTCGAGCAAAACAGCTTAACTTACTGTTGCATCCAATCTGCAAGCCGATTGACATCTGAAGAACTGAGTTCTCTTAGTTCCGACATCCGAGATATGTAATCGATGGCTATGTCACTTACGTGTCATGGCGGATTAGATCCTCGATCTTGCAACGTGCTCAGTTTGGTCTCGGGTTATAAAAGGCACATTTATTGATGATAGATATATTTTGCTACTATTTTAGTTCGGTAGGCATTATATTAGGAAACGGGAATACTTTATTTATCAATAATCATTTATTATTCCCCATATTCACCAGCTCCACCCATGATAGCATAGTTAAAAGTGAATAATACTTTTCGAAATTTCTTTTTGCTCGTACCTTCAAGTGAAACCCCGTTCTGTTACAAACGTGGACTTATCTAGATAACTATGTTCATTCGTACATATATCATGGTCTGTTTAACATTCAATCAAGCGGTAAAGCCCCGGGTGACGTGGCATGACGTGATGGGACGAGACTCGAGTTAACCCTCCGTACCGGGGAGCCGGTTCTCTCCCAACTAAATTGTCCAACTGGGCATGAAGTGAAAGAAAATCATAATGTATCAGCAAACACGGTTTCCGCAACATTTGAAACTAATCACCACATTATATTATCTAGTTTTATGAACGCTCATATTGTTAAATCTGTTCGGAGAGATTGTTAAGTAAAATGGAATAACATTTTCAGTGTGCTACGTGCAGCTTTAATTTTTCTAGAGCACTTTAGTTTGTTGGTTAACTCGGCTAAAGCTTCCACGACAGTCCGCTAACATAGCAACACACTTAAGAGATTACATAAGTTATTTGGGAAAATGCAGCGGTAGACGAGGTCTGCGAAGTCGTGTCAAAAGAAGACACGAATTGTTACACAGAAGTCACGAACTCGTGTCGTGAATTCTCAACGGTCTGATAAAGGTAAATACTGCTAACGCATTTGCTGTTGCTTTTTAACAACTTTGCCATGCTGCGGCAGAATAAATAACATGGAGCAATATAGGTACGCCCTCTTTGACGAATGTAAACATTGTAGTTAATTATAGATACTAAATTTTGTTATTAGTTGGAACTTATTTTCAGTAAACTATTTGTATCAATTGTTCTTCCAAGATAGGTATTGTAAAACATTTTCGAAGAGTAACTGTGGAGTTTTTTTGCCCATACTTCCTCATTCGAAACTACTACTACACTTCAACTTAATTTTCTTGTAAGGGTTGACGTTCAAAAGTGCCTTTTATGTGTCTATCTAAACTAACATTATATAAAGTTAATAATAGTTTTTTGTATGTTGTTTGTACGCTTTCACGCTAAATTGGATTTGAATGATGTCACCAAAATCTGCCCAAACGACCGAGGTACGGGCCGACTTTTTGATCAATTTTTAGTGAAAAATGTGTTTTTGATCAATTTTTAGTTTATTTGTGGTTATTTTTTTAAAATAATAGATAATTATTTGACCATTACCAATGATATTATATCATTAGATAAACTGAAAATTGACTAAAAACACATTTTGAAATAAATTAAGCATTAGTTACTATTTTTAACAATTGTTCGAGTTAACTAAGGATCAAAAAACCTGGGTTTTCAATCATCTGATAACTTTATTCGAGGAATAACTTTGAAATTTTGACAATTATTTCATACAAAAACAGTCAAACGTCAATTTTATTCCTCAAATAAAAGTTGTCTGGCGATGGAAAAATCAGCCCTAAATTGTCAAAATTTCAAAATTCTTCCTCGAATAAAGTTATCAGATGATTGAAAAATCAGCCCGTAATCGCATAAAATGCACTAGATTACACTGAATAATATTGCATTTATATATTTTTCTTATATATGGTTACCAGGGGATGAGAATAAAATAACTTTTAACATCATAAAAATCACGCTATTTTGGCACTCCATCATCGGCACAAGCACACCTAGGTTAGCTATTAAAAAAAAAACTGTTAATATGCCAGCTGTCTGCTGTCCTCTTCAGCCACTGTTGTTTCACGTTTGTTTCGTTTCGAATATTCATAAATAATTCAATATGCATTCAATAATAACTCGTACCACGAAACCCAGTAACGAACGGAATGACATTTACGAAATAATGTCAACCAAATGTAACTCAATTGTACATACCAAGTTGCCACATGTTTTAATTGTGTAACATGTTATTAAAATATATAATATATAGTTTTAAATTATATAAGGATAAAAATACAACTTTTGTTGACCTCCTTTGGCACATGGGTAAACCAAGACCTGGATTAGAACATAGGGTTTTTTAATCCCGATATTACCACAGGATCGAGACTTATGCGAGTGAAACCGCAGGGCGCAGTTAGTTTGAAATAAATTAATAGACTTTGACATCAACGTAATCATTGTGGTTTGGTTACCTATAGGCTATAGGTAATCCGATATATGTCAAGATCCGACTACAATCGACTGAATATGAACCACTTGCAGAACCATTTTCAAGCACGAGATTTTCGAGAATATTCTATGATAAATTGGAAAGGAAACTGACAAGTTTTGTACAAAATTAGGTGTTAAAATGTAACGTTTCTAAAATCACCTTGATGTCTGTCTGATCGGCCGTAATACAAAAAGTTAATTTACATTTCAGGGTTAGATTTTTTTTTAAATAAATCTAGTTGGGTACAGAAGAATTATACTTGTATAGGAAATATGCGAGGCAACATTTTAGAGGTTATTAGGGATACATTACTCGTCCGTTTTGATAGCTAGGTCCGTCGTCCACGACTTTACTCAAAAGTAACGTGTTACAAACTCAAATCGCCAATGTCATAGCACTTTTCTAATGGCGGTATGTACAGTGTTACAATTTAAAATTTGTTGCCTCTTACGGCAAGCTAACATAAACCCAAAGGACAGGTGGTTTCGTATCAATATAAAAGGAAACAACAAACTACCTCAAACACCGTATATTTATAATAATAAATCTAAGGCAATAAAAGGTGAACCTTAAAAAAAACTAATTTACCTTATCATTAACAAATTAGGTAGGTGTCTATAGCTATTTCTTAATATTGCCGGCCAGCTAAAATTTCAGTAGAAAGAGCTAGCTCGTGGGGAGTTGGAAATAAACCCAATACTGTTCCGTTTTAAATGATTAAATTAAATAATATAAATTTCAAATTTAAGATATATCCTTCCAGTTATGTGTATAATTAGAAAATGGGCGCCAGGTACTTGAGTGTCCCGGATCCCGGAGCCGACGAAGGTGTTCAATATACTTCTGGATGAACGTAGAAGGTCGAACCCAAGATCCACAATTCAAATTATGTTGAAGACCGGTTTCCAATGTTGAAAACCGGACTAAGGTAACCAACGGGTTCGTACAGAAACCGTATTAAAATTAATATAAATACTATAAGGGATAATAAAAACAAAAACCGTCCCGCCTGCGCTATCGCTAGACTGACTCCAACAGCCGTACAGTCGTCTCCGCAAGAGGCTTCGAGCGGACTCGAGGAATGGGTCTTGCGTCCAGCAGGCTCTAGACGCACGCCAGATCCTGGCGGCGAGATAATAATAATAATAATAATAATAATATATTTATTCAAAAAATTGTAAGGCATGAAAATTAGTACAGTTTTGCTTAAATGTAAATTATATTCCTAAGACTTACGTGCCTGAACTAGGTAATCCTGTGTTTCAGGCGTGAAGAGCTAAAATAGTCTTTAAAAAAATAATAAATAATCAAAAGTTGACAATAGAAAAATAATTATAATTATGATGAGTAGCATAACTCCTAGTTTCTAAATTTGATAATTACAATATTTGTATACCTATAATTACTTTAACACAGTTAGTAAATTCTCTGTTTCTTCGTAAGACATACTTTGGAGAGCCTCCTTGAGGATTCTCTTACAATTTGTATAGTTCAGAGAATAAATGTTTGCTTTCGAGTTTAGTCTATTATATAGGAGAGGTCCGAGGTACTGATAAAATTTGGCTATAAAAGCATGTTTTGTAGAATTTTGTGGACAAACTATATCTTTACGCCTTTTATTAGTATAACTAGTGCTGTAGGGTAGAGCTTTGTGTTGTTTTAATACAATGCCCATAATAAATAGCTGTCTAACTGTTAATACTTCACAAGATTTGTATAGGAGGTTAGTAGGAAAAAGGAAAGGGCGGGAAGTAGACACTTTGAGAATCGCCCTCTGAGCTCTCTCGATGGTTAGTAACAATGTTTTACCCACTCCACCCCATGTGGTAATACAGTAAGTTAAAATCGATTGACATAGAGCAAAGTAAACTTGTTTAACTATTTTTGGATCAGCAATACAGCGTAACTTTTTAAAAACAAATATTAACTTGCGAATTCTATTATTTAAAGCTTCTATATGTTGCTTGAACGAAAGTGTTTCATCTATTATAACACCAAGGTATTTTGTTGTATTTGCCATTTTAATGTTAGGACAAACACATTGGTTATTTGTGGGAATTGTGCAATAATGAGCATATAATGTCGAGGTAGTGCCAGTTGATGTTTGTTTGCGCATCGAAAACTTAATATAATTTGTCTTCTCTGCATTTAGTGTTAGTGAATTATGTTGAAGCCATTTATTAACAATATTGAATCCGTGTTGCGCAACCTTGTAGACATTTTTTTCTGAGTCAGCCGAAAATAGAAGGGCAGTGTCGTCAGCATAAGAAACAATTTGGCCGTGATCTAGACATAGATTACAAAGATCGTTTATGTATATCAAAAATAGTGTAGGCCCTAAAATACTTCCTTGGGGAACTCCGCAGGATGTGTTTTTTTTATCCTCGCTGAGAACATCTCCAATCCTTACACATTGGATACGATCTTCTAGATAACTCTTAAATAGTTTCAGCTGAGTGCCTCTGATACCTATGGTTTCAAGTTTGTGCAACAGAATAGGAATAGAAACCGTGTCAAAAGCTTTGGCGAGGTCCAGGAAGATTCCTACTGTGTGGTTACCATTATCAAGTTCTTGTGCTAGATAGTCAGTCAGATGGTGTACGGCATCGTCTGTTGACATTTTAGGCCTAAATCCAAACTGGCGCTGAGACAAAATTAATTTATCCTCCAAGTATTTGTAAAGCCTTTTATTTATAATTTTTTCTAATATTTTAGACAAAGAAGGCAGTAAAGAAATAGGTCTATAATTTGTGACTTGATCTTTACTGCCTGATTTATAAACGGGGACAACAACAGCTTTTTTTAGGCACTCGGGAAAAACACCTGCAGATAAACATTTTTGGAAAATATAAGTTAATGGCGGTACCAAAATGTGCCTGAACTGTTTAATAATTTTATTTGATATGTTATCCCAGCCAACTGCACAGTCGTCTTTCAAACTATTAATTATCGTTTCTACCTCAGCCTCATCAGTGTCTAGCAATGCAAAGGATGATGAAATAGTGCTACACGTAAATGGTGTTGTTCTTGTTAAATATTGTGATTGGCCCCGAACTTTTTCAGCCAAACACTTTCCCACATTAACAAAGAAATTATTTGCTATGTTGGCAGTTGTTAACTGTGATGAGTGTGCTTGTAATAAACCTGAAGAAGCCTGATTTTGTTTCGTGTTATACGTTACACTTTTAATGAAATTCCAGATTTTTTTACTATTTGTACCAGCATTTTCTAGTGCAGTTTTATCGTAGTTGTTTTTTACTCTTTTTAGAAGATCATTACAAAAGTTACGATATCGTTTATACGACAGTTGCAAAATTAAATTATCTGGATGGGATTTAGCTTTCATATGCAGTTTATCTCTATTTTTCATACAGCGAATGAGTCCTGTCGTGATCCATGGTTTTATATTGTAGTTTTTGTTTTTTAGCCTTGATATGACAGTGTTCTTCTGAATTGCATGTTGTACATTTTTGATTAAGTATAACATACAAAACTGCGGATCAGCAGAATCGTAAACTGGGTCAAATTCGATATTACGTAAGTCTTCTTCGAGTTTATTTACGTTTAAACGCGAAATTGTGCGAGTGACTACTTTTGGTAATTTGCAATTTAAAATAAGTAGGTTAGCACTGTGATCGGTTATTGTTGAATTAGTTACAAGGGCAAGTGCGGGGAAATTCGACTTAAATATTATATGGTCCAAACAGGAGCCACTTTGATGTGTAGGAAGGGTGTGAGCGGGAAGCAAACCATGGAAAGCGCATAAGTTAAGGTATTCCTCAGCGGATGTGTCAGTACTTTCTGGAAGAATATTGATATTAATATCTCCAATTAAAATGGTATTTTTGAAAGATGATAGGTTCTGCAAGGTGTCGTTTAGAGAGTCGGTAAAATTGTTTATATTTCTAAAAGAGGGAGGTCGATATAAGGCAAGTATTGCTAATTCTGACCCAATTTTAACTAACAATCTGTTACAGTCGTGCATATTTGGTTCCTCGACAGACACATTGAGATGATTTCTTGCGTAAACTATCACCCCATCGTTCTGATTGTAATTTATAGTGCTTTTATACATATTATATCCCGGAATTAGTGGTATGTTATATTGTTTGGAAAGCCAACATTCGGTTAAGACAATAACGTCACAGTTTATGTCTAGACGTTGTAGAAAAATGCAAAAATTGTCAAAATTCTTAAAAATACTGCGAATATTTTGGGTTAGTATGGTTAGTGGACTAGTATAGTTGTAGGAGGAGAGATATTGTTTACAGTGTTCAACGTCACAAACATGGGATTCAGATACAGAGAAATTATCTATGTCATTAATTAAATTATTAATCATAATTTTAACTAAATATAAAAAATAACAATAAAACTAACAATAACAAGGGCCAGAAAGATACGTAACTAACGGCGCTCTTAGGCGCCTCCATAATCAATAGAATTTATGTACCTCTTTTCAGCCATTAGTTTCGCTGGACAGTCAACGGCACTTGTCTTGTGATTGCTGGGTTTTTTGAAGTGCAAGCAAGTAGCGCATTTTGGTTCCTCAGCCCTCTTTGTGCATTCTTTAATGGAATGACCCTGATCACCACAGTGGCCACAGGTATATGTGGTCTCCCGACATGATTTGGCCGCATGTCCGTACTGCTGGCACATATAACAGCGAGTGACTAGAGTAAAGTCTCTCACAGGGCATGACGACCAATTCACAAACACTCTGTCTTTAGATATCAGGGCTTTGCGTATGTCTGCAGATACTTCTATTATATAATTACAGCTCTCAGCATCCTTCTTACCTGACTTATGGCTTAACTTAATGGAGGACAAAAAGGTCTCGAGACTGCAATCCTGAAGGTTCTCGGCTATATTCTGATGGAACAAACAAGTAAAAACTTCCTTCTCTTGCATGGACGAGGGCACTCCAATAACCACTACTCTAGGCTTCCTTTTTGGGGGCTCGTCTACTGTAAGGCCTGAATTTGATGACTGCATCGATTTTTTCACCTTCTCAATGTCGTCCCTTGTTTCAGTGCTGATAATGACACCGCCATTCTTTGTCTTACGAAGTCCTCTTACCTGAAGCTTCATCTGCTCGGGGCATATAATTTTTTGGACAAGTGTTTTTGTCTCCTCACTTGACTTTAGTTTGTCGTTAGGGTATATGGCCACTGAGCTTAAATTTATTGGCTGTATATAATTATTGGTACCTTTTTTAACCATGTCAGCAAAGGAAGTTCCGGTAGCTGGTTTCACTGAAGCTCCGATTTTCAGCTTAAGGTCTTGCAGTTGCTGCGATAGATCAATTTGGTCTTCGAGTGTTTGGACAGTGGTGCGGGCCCGGACGGCATTCATCTTAAGGGACTGGTACTGAACGGCCATCTGCGATGTGCCGTGACTAACTTTTCGGCATAGGGTACTTATACGCAGTTTTTGCTCCATATTTAATTTGCCCTCTGCTGCAATAGAGCACACTTCGGTTAGGCACTGCTCAATGGATGACATCCAGTTCTGGATTTCCGGCGTCGATATCGCTTCTATAATGACATCATCTCTTTGGCTGGGCGGTTGAGGGTGACGTGCGGGTGCGGGCTCAGGTGCAGGTGCTGGTGCTGGTGCGGGCGCGGGTGTAGGAGGTGGGCTCCGAGCACATCTGCCACCCCGGCTGAAGGGACTGGTTGCCATTGTGATAAAAGTTATGTACTTCTTAATCACTACACATTTTCACACAGTAAACAATTTACACCTATTATGCCTACGTATGACACAGATTGTTTTACTACCGGATATTTGGTAGATCCAGGTCACGATTCAGCAAGTGTTTATTTATTTATTTTAATAAATCTTCGACACGTCTGTTCACAACAAGAGTGCAAAAGAGATGAATCTCTCGAGGTGCCTCTCCTGGAATGACAATACGGATACCTAATAATATATGGGGAATCTAATTTACTTTCCTTGAGGTGACCGAGCTTTCAAATCTAGAAGGCTAAAACATTAGCCGGCTAACATGGCCTTCAAATAGGAATAAGGAGTACCCACGTGGCGTTCATCAACTTCACAACAAGGGCTAGTTGCCCTGAACAACAATTCAATACCGAGGCCAACGCGGAGGAATCCATGATAAATAGTTAAGCGGGCGCAATACTCACAATTGGTTTACGAAGAAACCACGTTGACCGCAAGATCCTCGACTGGCTGGAAAGTTGTCTGCGTAAGCGCAATTTGGAATCCTGTTTATAATATTTGATCTAATTTATTTTGCAAACCTGTATGAAAAGTGATTTATTGTGAGAAAGTGTTAACCAAATATTCCTGTGACGAAATACAGTTGAAGAAATGAGTCCTTCAATCAAATGCAGGCCAAAGTCAATACCAACCCGTGGTAGGTGCAAAAAAATAACGTAACAACAGTCATGAGCACCAATATGTCAACACTTGGCAAATTTCAATTGCGATTTTTAGCATTTTTTGCAACGTTGAAATACGACACATTACATAAACCTATGGATTCGAAAATGCTATGTTCGTAATAACATAAAATGTCATTCAAAAATAAAGGAGTAAATCGCTGTTGAATAAAGCCGAGTGTTTACATACTTTTGCTGGTGACTGTCCATGACGCTCCTTGTTAACGTGATTAATTAGTTTGTGATTGGTTGCAGTTGTAGACAATATGTAGATATGCAGGTATATCATACCTACTTTGGCACGAGTCTTAACCAAATAAAAATGGGCAGGACACACATTCTTTTTAATATAACGGGAATATTTAAATAAAAACGACGTAAGATCTGTGAAAACAAATTACTATATTTTTCTTGAAAAACAAACAAAACAGACTCCTATAGAGTTTTGCATTAATTATAGTTGATTTGGGGTTACAAAATAAACGACTTGCAGACACTTTTAGCACTACCGCAAAATTTTAGTAGTTTAATTAGGATCTTTCTACCGAAGGCGGCCTCTACACCTAAAATTGGTCTGCGTCATTTAATAATTTTTGACATTTTCAATAAATTATTCTGACTTAGACTTTATTTTATTTTTATTTTTTGACATATATAACTAAATAATTCCTCCTTTAAATCTGACATCAGTCAATTTTTTAAATAATATTATGTAATTGTTATAATTTATTTTGAAATTTTAACTAGGCATGATTATAAACATCTTTTTTTTTATTGTGAAATGTAAATTCGTAATATTGAGCTAGATGCACACCATATTTGTACGCCTCCTGGCATAACATAGCGTTCTGTTCACCAAACTCAAGATCTGTATTTCTTTACCTGTGTTAACAAATAAAAGTGATTTAATTTGATTTGGTCATATTCCGCAATATGATTGAATCAGTCCTTGCACTCAAACGCTCCATTATTTTCACGCAATAACATTGACAGTTCATAAAGTTCAATGTTTTCGCGTGAGTAAGATCTGCGCAATACGACAACCTAATTGCGTAACACACGATCAGTCCCAATCTGAATCATTTTGAAGGATATTGCTTCATATGTTTGAAAAATTTGTCTGCTTGACAACGTAAATAACGCAATGAATGTTGTGGAACTGTCAAATTTAAACCCATTACTACTGATAGTGTGTTACGCAATTACTCCGCCGATCCTACACGGTGCAATAAAAATTAAACTCGCTCAAACTTTTGTTCAATCATTGCGCAATCTTCGACCCTCAAACATGCTTTCAGACTACGCTATAATATAATAGCATATAGTATATAGCTCATAGCACAACAATATCGCGCACCATACATTGTTATGGACACGTTCACACTGTACTGTACTATATATTATTGGCTTACTATTAAAATTAATACTAGGTCCTTCTTTACTATACTATATGGCACTATATTATCGCGTAGTCTGAAAGCAGCTTAAACGGTCGAAAACGTTGCGCAATTCGTGATATTGTGCAATATAATTGATCGTTTAGGGCTCACCTTTGGCTCAGTTCTTTCAGACTTTATAATTAGTTAGTTGATGAAGATTAGAGCTGCATTAAAAGGTCTATGATAGCTAGTGGTTGGGATTAAGGAAGAACCGCAATCTGCCATGACCTACTCTCTCTCTCACCTTGTTTTTTGAAGGTGAGAAATTACTTTTATAATTAAATTGATTTTTTTCTTTTCTATAACTCACGTTTTCTTTGATGTTATTCGCAGAAATTTAAGGTCACACGAGCTGTGAAATAGTACGATACATGTGACTTAAGTAATATATTAATTCACGGCGTTTTCGCGCCGTGTAATAATGGACTGCTTAAATCAAACGTATCGTAATATAATATTTAATTCAATCATATTTAATTTAATACAATTTAATTCAATCTTATTTAATCTAATCTAATTCAAATTGATTTTAAGTATAAGAGATTATCAATAATAGTTCTAATTACATTGTGATCCATCTTTTTGTTAATTATTATTGTATAGCGAGATTTTAATAAAGCGGCTGTGCTCACCTTTAATTTAGATGCATGCAATGTTATTGTATGTATTTGTAAATGATATGTTCTTTGAATGTCTTTGTGTGTATTTAGTTGGTTTGCCTAGAAATAAATACTATTTAAGTCACACGTATCGTAATATAATATTTAATTCAATCATATTTAATTTAATACAATTTAACTTAATTCAATCTTACACTATTACGTAATATTAAAAAATATCTATTCTAATGGGCCGATCCTATAACTAGGTCACATCCTGTCCTCGGCCTGGTGATGGCTTCCGGTACGGAGAAAACAACATGTATCTAGGCTCAATCTACCAATATAGGCGAAATCTATAACAGAGAGAGAGAGCTCATAGGGTAATAAACATTTCATAAATACTATTTTATTTAAAACAGTTCTAAATTGATTCATAGTACATAAACATTTTATTCGAACTTGAAAAGTTACAGCTTATCCTAGAAATATAAAGTTATAATAACATTTTCCAACAATGTTTTCTTTAGATACAATAACATGATGTGTCGGACAGTATAAACATCCAGTGGGATAATATAAATTAGCAAAGAACTTCCATGAACTACTTACTAGTTGTTGCCGCAATCTCGTTTGCATACTTCAACCTTCCGCTTGCCTCGCTCGGGAGTGAAGTTTAGAAAAATCCTATTTTAATGGACTTCTGCACCTTTTCAGGAACGTTATCTTCATAATTTGATGTTTTTATGCTGTAGTTAAGACTGTCCGTGGTTTTACAGCCAGCTTAATAGTCACGTACTTATCTATAAAACTGGTTTATACGGTGCGATTTAATTGCTAGTGCGATACCCTCATTTGAAGGAAGAAAGCATAAACATGCAACTAAAATTATTATAATCACATCGTCTAAGTATGTGTTCATCTACACGACTGGTACACGTCAACGGCAGAAACAACTGCAGCCGTCGACACGCGTCGACGCATCGGCGGCTGCCGTCGACAACGTGTTGCTCGTGTATTTGAGCACCGTACTCAAATACACGAGCGGCATTTGGTCGACGGCCGCTGTAGACATGTCGACGGCTGTAGTTGCGTCTGCCGTTGACGCATGCCGCTCGTAAATAGTGTTTATACGATACAAGTCATTTGTTGCTACAACTGTATGCCACAGACAAAAAACTTGCATCGCATAAATGGGGCTTTAATTTTATCAGGTACTTATAGATTGATGCGCGCTCACGACCTATAGTAGCAGAAGTAACAACCACCTCGTTCTTCCCAGACTAAAGAGTTCCCAGGAAAAATAAAAGAATAGTAAGATTATTAAACAGATAAAAAAGTTCAAAACTCTAGTGGGATATTGAAAGCTTTTGTGAACTTTGTTAGTAGCCGTAATTGTATCGTTCGTGTAGTGGCTGCAACAGTGACTTTTTAGCGTGCCTATCCTGAGTTTGAGGCTCGTGTCAGACAAAGTGTTAACAGCATTATTTGGTGCTGGGATAATGGGCTGTAAGACAATAGGCTGTCCTCCCACACCTCTGTCTACGCTTTTGAGTAATATAGTCGTCATTATATAAGTTATTTTAATTAAGTTAGTATCTAACTAGTTTGTTCGTCAGATCCAATAGAGTCGTCGGTTCTATTGTCTTCAGGATACAGTTTGAGCTGCAGTGCGATTCTGTAACCATCTCACCGTGAAAACTAAGGTGCAGTGAGCGTGGAGCGAGCTGTCATTCCAACTAATGCTAGGGATTGACACTATTGACAGCTCACTCTAAGCTCACTTCACCCAACTTTCACGGTGAGATTCTTACAGAATCGATCGGCTGGTCCAATCTCTGTTGAGCAATGAGGCTGTTTTCTTTTAACAATGGCTGTAAAATAAAGATGCCTGTCAGCATGGTCGGTGCAAAAATACCAGTTGTACTAAATTTGTTTTGGAAATCTATTTATATTGTTTCAGAATTAAAACTGTAGAAAGATTTGCAATGTGAATTATATAACGGTAATAAATGAACTTCATAAAAAAATCAAATACGTTGCTGACCGACCTTTTAAATAATAATATATATTTTTCAAGTAGGTAAACAGTAAGACCAATAATTCAAAGACATTTGACATCCACCAACCCACAATGGGCCTGCGTGGTGGATTACGGCCCAGTCCCTCTCACAGAGAGGAACAGCAGTGGTAACATTATATGTAGACTGATTATGCTTATGCTAAACAGGCTCTGCTCTCTTCGCATACATCAATTACAGTGTGTTGTTGAATCTAGTAGTGTAAAATCAATAAATGAAGAGACGTAGGTATAATTAATTTGCAGTTCTAATTATTCCTCATTTCAGGCCAGAGTAAAGTTAGCTTTGGCGTTGAGTATGTACCTACTTTAACTTATTAAAGCCGTTACTTTAAGTTCCTATTTCAAAATGATTCCTATACTGGTATTAAATAACCAAATTAACATTGGCAACGTTAACGAACCGTTTAAGTAATGTCAAACAGAATATTTCGAATAATTTCATGCGTCTTGGATCTGGTTAAACAAATATTTGAGGGTAGCAACGTAAATATGGAATTGAAACTGGCAAGAAACAGCGAACTGTAGTACTAGACAACAAAGTAATAGTAATGTCGGATAAACCGCAGTCCGCAGTTGTCGACAGCACCTCAACGTACTCGCGGGAGGCCATATCGCCAAAAGGGCGACACAGTCATACATTAACGTTCGCATTCAGTTCAAAGACTCCGCATAAAAGGTTGTTGCCTAAAGCTTTGAGCTTCTCGTCTTGACGTTTTGGAATATTTCAATTTCAGAGTTTTACTTTCATAACGGCGTGACCTTCAGGATCGGTGAAATAACAAAAAGATTAGAATACTATTTATATCGGCTGCCCCGCGAGGCGAGAATTTTCACAGAAACGGTGTGATCCTAAAAGCTTTGTACTTAACTGTAAAAACAAGTACCATAGACATTTGTCGACATTTACGTAATTATTAAAGTAAACGCTTCTCAACTGTGTTTAGTTCTAATTTATGAATGTTTAAGTATTTGGTTGAAAGCTTTATTATACTCATTCGAAATGCGGCCAAAATTCTGCGAATTTCAAAATGTATTCATCATTTGTATAGGCCAGAATTTAAGTCCAAAGCTAAACGACCACGCTGCAACTTTTATTTGTTTTTAGCAGCGAGAGCGTTATAATGACTGTCGTTAATTTTGAGCTCGGCAATCCCAACGATTTTGTTAGATCTCCGTTTTTATTATATTTGCAGAAAGCGGAGCCAATGTGAACAAAAACCTGTTATTGTCCTTTCCGCATTTTATGTTTTCCCGAGTTACATATTTCAGATATTTTTATTGTTGAAATCAAACCATTCCGCTTTCACAGATTCAGAATCAGTTAAAGTAGAGAAGTTTTCTTTTGCTTATAGCAATGAATCTGTGTTTTATTTATTCTTTTTGCTTCCAAGATATTCGAGCAGTCGTTGCCGACAGAGACTTCAATAATAATAATTATTGCCGGCAAAGCCTGGGCTTTTGTATCAAGTCTAGCGCGGGTATTGTTTGTGTACCGTGGCGGTGGCCGCACAGTAAAACTCGGAACCCGGGATTAACGATTGCATTTGACAGAAAGCTCCGTAGACGGCAACTCCGTTTTATCTAGCGCAAACTAATGCCAAAAGCACTATAAGTAGGTATATGGATCTCTTTAGCGAAGCTGGGGCGGAAATTGCTAGCGTTAATGGTTAAAAAAGAATGAGTTCTGTTCTAATTTATTTCCACAATGCGTTAAGAATTTCTCTTGTTTCACAAAATAAAACGATAATAACGTACTGTGTAGGGGTCCCATGTTTGTCTGAGTATGGGTAACAGCGGTTACACAAGTAGGCAGGATCGCGGTGCAAGCCAGACGGTTTATTGGGAACATCGGACTTGAACGAAATGGGCTAAATCCAATTACGGTTATGTCAGCCTTTCGGATAAGCCAACAAAAAATATTATTTTTGATAATGTGACCCGGGCACGCAATAGTGAATATTTGAAAAAAAAATTGAAGGCATGCAAATGGTTTAAGAAGTAGGTAATCGTCATTATTCACCATCTTTTAGCTTTTAGAGGTAGGTATACAATTAAATAAAGTTGGTACAATAATTATGACTTCTCTTAAAAATAAATCAGAGTTTAATAAGTTGATATTTTTCTCAGATTAGGTATTCACGATAAAAATCACATATGCTAACTAAACTCTAATTACACGCAACCGCACTGAAAAATAATCACCGCGTGCGTTCTGCACATAAAAGTTAATTTGTGTGACATTATTTTGTTTGTTCACGAAACACATGATTAAATACAAAATATCACAAAGCACCGCATCTCGAATGATAAACGCGATGTCATGACATATCCTGTGACGTCAATAAATACTCTTCATGTGAGGCGACGTCATTCTTGTCACGTCACGTCAAGTCGGGACGTCCGCGTCATGCCTCGTCATCCGCGACTGCTACACGCGTTGTTGACTTGCCAAAATTGCCTTGTTGTGATGAGCCCGTGACTTTTTAATGTTAGCCTATTTTCTCCTTAGGAATCTCTTTTATCCCTAAAGATAGGGCTTTGAAGTGGCCGCTTTGTACACGCCGCGGTGTAGTTGTGATGGAACTTTTTTGTTAACCCTGCCCTTATTAGTATGTCAGTTTGCATGATCTTATACAGTATGACAAGACGACATGTGTTGAAGTGTGAATTTATAGAAAAATATACGTTACTCAATATAAGCAGAAATCTAAAAATAATCGCGATAATAAGTATGTATTACAAAAATATATATTATCCACGATTATTTTTAGATAACCACATTTTTAGATTAAAATAGAAAATTATAACGGTAAACTAAGGGAGTACAAATTCCGTTTGTTTATCGTTTTTCAGTAAACTTAAAAAAAATATTATGTAAATGCAAAAGCAGGAAGACTGAAAAACATTACTTTAACTAATTTTTTTGTTGTGGGGAAGGTGTTTGTATTTGAAGGTTTGTTAAAACTTTGAAATTCGTTTTAAATATGCATAAGACTGTCTTGTAACTTTTTATTAGATTTTGTCACTCCTGGTTGCCCTAAGATGTAACGAGCTGTGATATAAAATTTTTCTTATTGCCAGTTTTACTGTGTTCGGATATTAACAATATCAACTAAGTAGATACCAAAAAAAATGGAACATATAAGTTGAATGAAACTTATCAGCTGGTCGAAAAACAGTTTTTGGTAGGATAAACACGACAATTTCTTTTAATTTCATTCCACCACTCACCTAGCGTGATGCTATCCATTTTAAATGAAATTGCACTTTCACGGAGCAGTTTTAACAAAAGAGAAATAAAGTGGTTACAAATAAATGAGTTATTCATGCGTTTATTAATTATGGAATGATTGTTTCATTATAGTATTAAGTGCCTCATTAATTATAATTTCAGATTGTGTTTAATTGGTTTTAAAGTTTCCCACCCCAGCAATAATTGCGATCATTTAGGGTGAGTTACAAGCAAGGGCTACGTTATTGTTCCTGTTGAAGTGAATTTTTACAGACCAGCGGCGTAATTTCGTAACATACTATCATTAGCAAATGTTTTAATTTTGACAGTTCATGAGTTCAATAACATTAATTGCGTTATTTACGTTGTTGAGCAGACAAATGTTTCGAACATTATGAAGCAATGGATTAGCAATATCCTTCAAAATGGTTCAGATTGAGCTTGATAGTAGGTATGTTACGCAATTAGAGTGAAGGTCCCGGTACACACGAGCGTATTTTTCACGCGGCGTTTTTTTTCCGCACTGGATGCGATATTGATAAACGGGTAGTATTTAAATCCATAACAATCCAATCGGGTAGTGAGTGACCACACCTAAATCTCGATATGAACAATAATAAACGTATTTAAATATAAAAAAATAATCTACTGTAAAATATTCGGCAAACGAGCTCTCAGTAAAAACAAAGTTAGTGAAAATATGGAATTCAGGACGGAGAATACCCAGTAGCAGTTTATCATAATTTTTGTTTTTATAATATTAATAGCTTCAGCCGATCGATTCTGTAAAAATCTCATCGTGAAAAGTTAGGTGAAGTGAGCTTAGAGTGAGCTGTGAATAGTGTCAATCCCTAGCATTAGTTGGAATGACAGCTCACTCCACGCTCAGTTCACCTTAGTTTTTACGGTGATATGGTTACAGAATCGCACTGCTGCTCGCGACTTCGTCCGCGTGAGTTTCTTGGTCCTCCGACCCACCACGTCGTATCGCATCGCATCGCCCGTGTTCGCCGCTACTTCGTTTTCGCTTAACGTTCTTTCTGGCTCGTTTTCCTTTTGCTCGGATCCTAAGGGTCGTAGCGTGTTTTATTAATTGAGCTTTTAAATGCAAATAGAAATCAAATCCAACTGGTAGTTCCGGAGATTAGCGCGTTCAAACAAACCAACAACAAAACAAACAAACTCTTCAGTTTTATTATTAGTATAGATATAGATTTCTTCGGTTCTTCGTCCTACATAATAAAATTACAACGATAGTTGAGTTAATGAATTCGATACTAATTTAATTTATTACCGCAAACAATAAGCTACATTTTTTAATGATTAGGTTTTGACGACTTCGAGATTTCCTTATTAAATGTGAGTTTAATATATAAATGTACAGTCAACAAAAGAGATAAGTATGCAGGGTCGTCGGATATAGTTGGATTTTAGTAAGAAACGGATTGATGTTTTCGAATAACATTTTATTTAATTAATAGAAAACAAACAGTTAATTTATAAAAATTATTTAAAAAATATATTTTCTTAAAAATTTCATTCGAAAACATCCATCGGTTTCTTACTAAACTTCAACTAAGTATATCCGACGACCCTGCATACTTATCTCTTTTGCTGACTGTATACACATAATTTAACTTTCCTGCATAAATTCTGTAAATGATGCAAAGAGCCACTTCAAAATCCGTTGCGTAGTTCAAAAGAACAACAGGCAGACACGAAAACTGGCTTAATTTATAATGTGTTTAGATATAAATTTGCAATTTTCGAGAAAGTTACACTATTAGTTTATAGGAATGCCGCGGATGCCAACACGACTAATTAAAATCCCGCCCGATATTCCGTCAACAATTAACGTACCTAAACGTTTACATCAATATACCCTGCAGTTATGCTCGGAATTTGGGTTCAAGTATTATGAAATCGAGGTATTTATCGCACCATTCCTTTACGTTACTAATACTATTGTACTACAAGCCCTATCTCTTCCAGAGTGAAATTCCAATTAGGTCCACTATTGTCTGACCCGAGAATCGTTTGAGCTTATTCCGAGACATAAGAAGCATTGAAGTAGTTCTTTATCTATCGGACAAGTTGTTGTTATGAAGCTAGTATGAGAAGCAATCTTTTATAATTGCCTTGCTTTCGTCCGGGACTTTGCCCTCATTTATTTCTTACGAACCATTTGAATATAACATTAAAAACTTCCAAGCTGCTACGTAGTAACGTGAACTCGCACACACTGATTATTATTAAAATCCCTTCTCTGTGCCTCTAGTATACGTAACTTATTCGGCCAATTCTGTTCTTATGCTGGGACAGGCGTCTTCTGAGGGAGAGTGGGCTTATAATCTACCACGCGAGCCCAGTGTGGTAGATGTCACATGTCTTCGAATTTTTGGTTCTAGGACATGCCGGTTTCCTCACGATGTTTTCCTTCACTGTTTTGTGAGTAGTGACGATGAAATTATTTCCACAAAGTAAAGCTCTTGTCTGGGTTCAAACCCACAAACCTACAACTCGTAAGTCGGAGCTATTACCACTGCTTTACAATATATGATGAACATTATCTCCTTTTCACGATGCAATTTCCTGTAGTTTAGGCTGTGCAGTGTCTGTTAGCCTGTAAATAATATAGAAGGCTGCATAATAGGCTTTGCGAGCGATACCTAAGATTATGTCCGGGGAACCGTAGTCAGTCGGTCTCGCAGCCACTTTGAATTCTAAATTAATAGAGTGAAGTTCCCTTTTACTTAAATCAAGGATTCATAAAAAAATATTACTTTATAACACTTTACTTAAACCTACAAGATGCTCAAAAAAATCTTCATATATTTACATATCGAGCCAAATCTCATGCAAACTTGAATATATCAAAACAAACAGAAAAGTATTTCTGTTATATGAGTGCCGCGGAAAATTTAAGATCGTTTTAGACTTATCGGCACCAATATTTGCCCAACTTTCGATTAAGAATATGAGAGTTTTCCGTGCCGTAAGATACTGCGCCTTCTTGTACGTGCACTCAATATATTCTTTAATACAATGTGTAGCAGGATAAACACAAGTCTTATTAGTAGTTTGTTTAGTTGTCGCAAGATTGTCAGTTAGTTTAAAAAACAAATGAGCCAACTAGGCAAAAAGATAGTTAAAAGCAGTACCTATTTAATTTGCAGTATAAATTCTATTAAAACTTGACTCTTCCCACATCAGTGCATTATGTAGGCATAGTTTCCTAAATGAATAGAAAATTCACCACGAACATTTTGTTGGGACCTTACATTATGAAGAAAGGGAAGTTAAGCTGTCGCCAGACGAGTAATTAGTCTCAAGCGAGGGTGTAATCACAAAGGAGACTGCACCTCTGAATAAGCAGTGGCGACGTGACATGGGGCACTTTCTGGACAATTGAAACGTTTTCCAAGCGGACAGGGGCGACACGCCTCCCCATAGGTACCCGCATATATGCGAGGCACTGTCTTTGACCTAAACGTAGTGGCGGACCATAACGGTTATTAGTGATGCTTTGAGATAAGCTTAAGTAAATGCACGAGCGAACCACCTAGGACACTGTCAAAGTAACTGCACGAGCGAACAACCTAGGACACTGTCAAAGTAACTGCACGAGCGAACAACCTGGGACACTGTCAAAGTAAGTGCACGAGCGGACAACCTGTGACACTGTCAAAGTAAGTGCACGAGCGAACAACCTGGGACACTGTCAAAGTAAGTGCACGACCGAACAACCTGGGACACTGTCAAAGTAAGTGCACGAGCGGACAACCTGGGACACTGTCAAAGTAAGTGCACGACCGAACAACCTGGGACACTGTCAAAGTAAGTGCACGAGCGGACAACCTGGGACACTGTCAAAGTAAGTGCACGACCGAACAACCTGGGACACTGACAAAGTAAGTGCACGAGCGGACAACCTGGGACACTGACAAAGTAAGTGCACGACCGAACAACCTGGGACACTGTCAAAGTAAGTGCACGAGCGGACAACCTGGGACACTGACAAAGTAAGTGCACGAGCGAACAACCTGCGACACTGTCAAAGTAAGTGCACGAGCGAACAACCTGGGACACTGTCAAAGTAAGTGCACGACCGAACAACCTGGGACACTGTCAAAGTAAGTGCACGAGCGGACAACCTGGGACACTGTCAAAGTAAGTGCACGACCGAACAACCTGGGACACTGTCAAAGTAAGTGCACGACCGAACAACCTGGGACACTGACAAAGTAAGTGCACGAGCGGACAACCTGGGACACTGTCAAAGTAAGTGCACGACCGAACAACCTGGGACACTGTCAAAGTAAGTGCACGAGCGGACAACCTGGGACACTGTCAAAGTAAGTGCACGACCGAACGACCTGGGACACTGACAAAGTAGGTTTCACATAAAATATTTTCTTACCTTGATTGCCTCGTTGCGTTGGTCTAGTGGTCGGAATCGAATCCTGGTCCTGACAGGTCCTGGGTTCGATTCCCAGGTTAGGCAAAGTGTAACTGGGTTTTTCTATCAAGAATTTCTCAGTAGAACCCCTGAGTCCAGGTTTGTACCTGGTTGATGGCAATAGGCACGCATCCTGTTATATACCTACGACTTAAATAAAACTGACGAAATGTGTATGCAGGTACTATTGGTACGCCTCTACCCTCCCCTCCCTCCCTCTACTCCCGTCTGAGAATACAGGCGTGATGTTATGTTATTTTCTTACCTAGTCTGACTGAGGAATCGGCAAGCATTCTGTTAGTACCTACCTAATGATTCCAACACAGATTTTGTATATGGTTCCACAGACAGTCACAAACTCGCTTTGCAAGCTAATTTGTAATTTACACTTGGCACACCGCATCTCTGTAATTTGACTCAAGAGAAACATGTGTGGCACTCATTTGAATATTATCATTGTCTTAATATACAAAGACATCACCACAAATAACGGTCTGATGACATTAAAAGCATGTTCACCTCCTTAAAATAAACGATCTCGCAAAGCTGCAGGCTTTAAAATGTAACCTGACCGCGCATAAATTAATTACAAACCGTTATTTTGGATACAATTACAGCAGCATGTTCAGCATAATACTTTTGTTGAAACTAAGTGCACATAATGTTTTATTGTATTGTAAAGATGAATTAAATTGTTGTTAAAAATTAAAATTGGGTTAAACATCAGAAGAAACGCTGTAAAATAAAATGACTGACAGCGCTATTACTTCCTTTTCGCCTAGCATTTTTCTGATTTTTTTTATTTTGTTTTCTCCTAAAGGTGTTCAAAAGCCTTCCTCAAGAATTGGGCTATCAAATACAAAAAAGTAAAAAAGAGCAAGAACTTTATGTCAGTTACGCGGATGTACATTCAAGGATCATAAATGCGTAAAAAGATTATTTTAAAAGCCACTACATGGTAAATCTTCTATAACAATAGTAAAAAATAAAAGCGGGATATAAATATTCTTTCAAAAATGTAACCACACATTGTTTTACTATGTACGGTACTGTAATTTCGAAGAAAATAATCATAATATAATCGCATTTATCCAAATAGTTTTAGATTTCATTTGGATGAGTCTGTTTTTGGCGTACATACTCCATTCTTTGTCCGTCGTGTTTAAACCTACTGGATACCACGCCTAAACTGACAAAACTCATTTCCTCGAAATGCACTTTTCAGATGAGGTTGTCTGGTCACCCGATTTGCGACCGTAGAAAGAAAATAAACAGAAAATGCCGCCTTTTCCTTGCAGCCTTAACTTAATCCTTTTGTGACAAGTATTTTTCATTCAAGACCGTCCCTTGCTCTCTGTGTGCACCTTCTTGGATTATTTTTAAATAATAAAGTGTAGGTATTAATGCTTCATACAGATGAAATGTAAATAAGTGCGCATATTTTTGCATTTTAGATCAATCTCCACATGCAAATAATAGCTTTAATTTACATCCGCAAATCGCAGGACTGGGACAATCAGTTTTAATACGGCTTAATTATAATCTATTATTTACGCGTCGCGTCATCGTCATTGACAGCGTTGTTCCCTCACTGCTGGGTTCTCTCTTGAGACCGCCTCCCTTTTGTTTCATGTTTCCCCGTTCTGTGCTAACCATAACAGAATTCTTGGAATTTTTGTTTTATTTTATACTGTACATATGTAGGTAAATTAAAAATGTATCGTGAGAGATATGACGACGAAAGGGGCCCCTTTAGTCGACATGTCTCTCACGATACATTTTTCATAAATAAAGACAATATATTAGTACAGTTCAATTAATTGCCATTTTCGCCGGCTCGTACCTACTTGTTAAAAAAACATTTCGCTTCACAGCTGCTTGGCTTTAACGTGTATAATGCTGTGTTTGAATAAGACATCAAATTAGGTTTCATAAACGGATCCTAACATTTTTTCTACATGAACCGATGTATGTAACGGGAACGTTTCAGCCTTTTTACCGGCAACATAATTTTGTTCGATCTGCTACGTTCGCTCATTATATTTTATTATGTAGAAATTGTATATGATGCGATTCTTTACAAAAATTTCGTATTTATATTTTTGGGTTTGCGCACTTTTTTGCGTTTTTCTGACAGTACATGCCACGTAACAAAACATTTCCGCTGCGCAAAACGACAATGAGTAATTCACCTTCTGGCTTTCTTGGTTCCAGAGGCTAAAATACATTTTGACGTTTTGAAATTCGGTGAAAATTCATTTATTATTTATTTAATTTAAAATAAGCAATTAACAACATAAATGATGTAAAAATTCAACAGCTGTCCTGCTTAATTATTATTGGTAAAACACAGTTATTGAGGCGCAGCCAATCTGGTCGACAGTAACTTGTAATGAAGCACAGAATTATCATTCGCTGAACTATTAAATGTTCAATACTGGACATTATCGATGTTAATTTAGTAATAACGTAAAGGATACACATTAACATTTATATTAAAAGAGTGACAAATGTTTATTATTTTAATTAAAGCTTTATGTTGGTAATAAAGATCCATGATTAATAATTAAGGTTATTGCTATACGTATAAGTACATAGTTAACAATACCTACCTAAATTTGAATCGCGAAATATTCGCCAAAAATGTAAACAAATATGAGTTTATGGAAAAATAACTTTAATTCTAATACAATAAAGTTCAGTTTACGCTACAACTTCAAACATTTTTATAACTTTTTCAATAGTGCTAGTCACTCTGAAATCAACTTAATAAAGACAATTTATAACATAAGTAAAGTTGGGATATACACTGGTACAGAGGTCTTTTCGTGATCGGACAGTGGGGTGTTGGTAAACATTTGTGCAAATAATAGTTTGTGAAATATAATAAAAAACAAGATGGCGGTATTAGTTCCCATTTTGGCCACGCGCCAAATTACCCTTGCAGCGCTACACTGAAATTATAACCATTCATTGACGTAATTTTATTTTTACTCTTCTTAGCGTATTGATGGCAAACAGTTCAAATATGTTTTGATTTTTTACTTTATTCAGATTTATGACTGGAAACACTGGTATAATTGTTATATAGAATATAATACTCTTTATTATGAACACCATATATAAATTACAGTCATAAATATAGAAATACACCTCACAAAAACACAAATAAATATAGTACACCATTATCGACCGGTACAGGTATACGCAAATCGTTTTTCAGGTATTCCGATAAAGCTGACCTTCGACTAGTACCACAATACAAGAAACGGTACTAATTATAAATAACAAAATACCTAATTAGTATCTTAAAAAATACTTATAAACAACAACAAAGAAACGAAACGAAGATTAATAATTGATAGGTACTAAGGGCTCGTTTTTCAATCGACAGATATTTTTTATTCGTAGAATAATATTGACGTTTGGCAGATTTTGTAAGAAAGAACTATCAAAAATTCAAAATTATTCCTCGGATAATATTATCTGGCGTTGGAAAAATCAGCCCTAAGTATAGAAAAAAAATCATATCGAAAAACAACAAAATGCTTACACAAACTAATTTGATATAATAATTATTATTGTTGCTAACAAAAGGTTGGCAGTATTCGTCGGTCCCGAGACGTTCTTAGTTGCAAATTCTATTTGTTTCGAGCTCGAAAGGTTTGTTAATGGGAGTCATTAATTTAACGTCGCCAATCCGACGCTCCCGGCGGTTGAAATTTCTTATTCGCGACCCTTCAAATGCAGGCAATTTAAGAATTATATTATAAAAATATAAAAAATATATAGGTATATAGCTGCTGTATATAGTAGCTTTATATACCTAGTTATATAAAGCTATATACAGTGTGTAAGAGACATCGATACGCAATCTGTTACCAAGAATTCAGGAGACAATTATTCAAAACCGGGGAGCAGATATTTTTCGCAATGACTGATATTTAAATAAACAATTTTATACATTTTGACCGTGTAAGTATTCCACTTATGCATGAAACATTTTTTTGAGTTTAGATTGGGCATATATATTAGAGCATATCATAAACAAACATTACTTAAACTTATTCAATAAACATTTTTTGATGCCCCTTATAAAGTTATACATATAATTGATTCCTCGAAGGCGCGATGTGGCTCGCTGAAGTGTAATTTTTAGATGGGATTGCTTGCAGACAGATGTGATCACAGCATATAATCGCATAAGCAGGAAGGTTCCGCTCTCAATGCCTTGAAGCACTTTTTCCGATTTGCGACATTTTTTATATCCAAGCCTTCAAATGCAGGCAATATAAGAATCATAATATTAGCTTTATGGATAACATCGCTATGCCTTTCAAGAAATATCTGCTTTAGCATTTTTAACTGAATACCGACATGTTCCTGCTTATATTTTATAACTTGACAAAACATCGGGATTATTACAACTATTTTGGGGCCGGCTTCCAGTCTAGCCGAATGCGGCTGAATATCTGTATTTTTAATGGACGACGATGACGACTGTCTATTTTTGACCTCCACCACCCAGTTAGGTACGATTCCACGTTATTACGTGTTAAATTGTTTTATGAACATCGTCTACTTTTACAATGTTTGTAAATACTCGTATGTGAGCACATAATTAATTATCTGTCATGACTTAATTTTTAATTATTTTACCTTTTGTGGTATAGTAGTTGTATTCTAGGTGCATCGTCTTCACATAAAAAAAATCTATAGAAAATATTGTAAAATACGAGTATTTAAGAAAAGTAACGGTGGAGTTCTTGCCCATTCTTGTCCATGGCAACTTAAATTGTATTGTAAATTGCTACGTTCAAAAATTCCTTTTATGTGCCTATTTATAATAAATGCTTGGAATTTGACTTGGGTAAGACTGGTGGTCATACTTTCGTGCTTCTGACGACCCGTAACGACTGTCAAATATCCACGAATGACAGCTGGGACCAACGTCTTAACGCGCTTGCCAAGGCGCCGAGGGAAAAACCTTACGGAATAAAATTTTAAATTATGGAGAAAACCGCATTAAAATCCATTGTGTAGTGTAGAAGAAATAAGCCTTCACACACAGGCACATAAAAAGTTACTTTATTTTTTATTATTTATGGATTTAGTGCCTAAACGTCTTGGTTTGTTTTATCTGGAATCGTAGAAAATAATTGCAAAAGCAGTCAGGTACCATCGTCCCCCTCAGTTGCAATGCTTGGAAGTATTCTTATTGTTAAGTATTGTATATAGGTAGTTTATCAGCCATCTTGTTACCATAACACAAGCATTAGGTTGCTTAGCTTGGGACAAATGGTGCTGTGTGAAATGTCCAGGGATATTATTATTATTATTCTTTTATGCGGTTAACAACATTTTTCATTCGCAACCCTTTAAATGCAGGCAATTTAGAAATTATACTATTATAAAATGTTTTACGAATACTTAACAGGTAATCCCAGTGCCTTTAGGTATGCCAACTATATTCAGTTGCGATACTTGAAATGAATAGAAACAAATTGTATTCAATTTGGGCGTCAGTGGCGAGTGAAATACTATGCGAGAACAATTGATGCCATTCACATAGACTGGATTACTGATTCCTATGATTCACAACTCACACCACGTATGTAACGCAATTGCAAAAAAATTGAATGTTCCAGGAACTTCAGTTGCTTCAGAAAAAAATAAACCACCGAAAAAACTGAAAACCAAAAAATCAATAAACCTTTTTTATTTAACCTCAATAACTAAGTGCTTAAACTAATGTAAGTATACCTAAGTAATTTTGAGTTGGCGCCAAACAATCAATAAACAAAGATCACTAAATTGCCTTAAATTTAAACGGCGCCAACTTAAAATTATTTAGGTATACTTACATTAGTTTAAGAACTTAGTTATTAAGGTTAAATAAAAAAGGTTTATTATTTTTTGCTATTCAGTTTTTTCGGCGGTTTAATATAAATGTTAAAAAGTTTTTGTTTTATAATGTTTTGTGGCTATAATCTACTAATGGTTTGCCAAAGGGCAGGCATATGTGGCACTGAGTAGAGTAATAATACACAACTCAGCATTCGAATCTGTGAGTAAACAATAAATCACCTCTATTTTCCCATCCTTAGGGTTGGAATTTTTCTTTCAAATTTATATGAGACCAACTTCGGTGTATACCCTTTCCAATAAAATAATTATCAATCGGACTACTCTGTAAAAAGTTATGTGTGGTCATAATTACAAAATAAAATAAAAAAAATACGCGTTGACTTGAGAACCTCCTCCGTTATTTTTTCGTCGGTTACAAATCGCATCAGATGAGTCAATAATTTTGTGAAGTATAAGATTTATTTCTCATACTTTGTTCTTTCTTATCAATACTAGTATTAGCATGAGTACACGCTGTTCAAATGGCGCGTTATACGCTCGTAGCAAAACCGTAGCAAAAACGTAGCGCGTAGCGAGATGCTACGACATGAGTCTTACGGTTGTCCACAGGGTATGTACGTTTGTATACCTTGCTAACCGTGGCAGTAATGCAATACTTACTTGTTGCAAGTCCTTGTACTATGTGATTCAGGTGTATTAACCGCGCGTCAAGTCAATCTAGACGTGTGAAACTTTTGCTCATTTACATACCTGAGCTTAAGTTACTCGCACTCGCGGTTGTTCTTATTTTCTCGTAGCAGTTTTAATTGTCTCTTAAATCGAGCTCGTGCCTACTTAGTCAACTTTTACCTATTTATCATAGTTTCAGTTTCCATGAGCAATATCATTTTCAGATGCAAACTGAAGCTATGATAAATAGAGAAAAGTTGAATAAGTCAGTCATTTCAAAAACTTGCTACAGTTTATTAAAAAATACTGTAACAAAACGGACTATAGAAATGTGAGGGCACTGGATGCATTGCTTGTTGTGATGTCATGTCAGCGATGTCATCGGTGTTCGCGACTGTTAATTGAAATGCCTCTCTAAACCAGACTTGGTCTGGTTGTGGCAATATTCGTCACACATACTCGTACTCGCTACAAATTTCGCCGACGAATTTGACAGTGCAATTAGTTCTCCGAATGAATAATTTATACTGTTGCGAAAGCAATTAATGTATGGGGTCGCATAGACATTTTGAAAAAAAAAACTAACAATAGGTAAGAACTTGTCCTTACATCTTCTTAAACGGATCGCCACCCTGACTGTTATTCCGTTAGAGAATTTAGATATAGAGAAATTACTCAAATATATATACTTACGCCTTCTTCCCATGGGGGTAGGCAGAACCCACAGAACAGCCCTTACATACCTACTCCTTTTGCTTCGTTTACATTCATACATCTGGTACATATCTTATTACTTACTTAGGTAGTTATTTTCCAGGTACCTACTTAAAAAGAAGTTCTGTAATAAACCCACAGCACTGCTAACTAAAAAATAAAGATCGCAATTTAAATGAAAAAATGATAAACTACACTTTTTTAATAAATAGAAAATCCAAAACTAAGGAGGAACGTTAAAAAAAATACTTATCATAACAGCCAACGTTCGAAACTCAAATTGCGCAAGTACGCCTGTCGTATTAGAATGTGCATGTATCTGAATATATTTAGCGGCGCGTCCGAGATAGACGGGAAAATTGGCCGAGGAGACTCCCACCCCCTCGGTGAGACAGCCACGCACCTTCCTACTTGCGGGCAGCGGAGACAGCCGCTAATCAGCCGCTTCCTGAGACAACATTCTAAATAACACAGAGACACTCCGACATTATTTAATGACAATTTATTACACGACCAACCCCCCATCCCACATATTTATTTATTTACATTTACGCAACACTAGGGCTGTGACACGACGCAATAACATTCGAAGCTGTGCATTACAGCATCGAATGTTTATCCCATACATCTAGTGGTCAAGTATTCGCTGTCAGCTCGAGTTGAAAGATATTGAACGCTTGAATGAAAACTTGCAGTTTTAAAATGAATTCTGAAGAATAGTTGCTGACCGCAACAGATGTGTAACTGATTATTTCGTGGAAGAGATATTTTACAGTGGATTTAAAAATATAGAAGATGAATATAAATATTTTGTATGTGATACGGAATTTGCTTGTTTTAGTAGCTGAAGCAAGTGCTGTATAATAATTACTAATTACACGCGATCACCAACACGCGAGGATTATAATTAAACATCCCACAATAAATGTGGGAGACCAATATTCAGCGTTCATTAAACTGCCTCGCATATCAAAGTATCAAAAATATTTGTAAAATTCATGCGAAATGTAGGTATTGCGTTATAACAACGTTTGCCTGCGTCACCCAAAATTCACGAAACCGCAGGACTTGTTAATATGGCTGTCATGGCTGATGATATTATAGTTCGTATTTACAATTTAGTCCGTCCGCAGCTGGCCCCGGGGCATGTCAAACATACGTACGAGTAGATACAGGTTCCTAATCTGATAGCAGCCCGCCGCTACCGGTGCGCGGTGACGCCGCCCAACCGACGCGACCTAGACAGTTTTAACTCCTAGATGTTTATTTTTTGTCTGTATTTATCCATGTTGAAGCGCTTCCCGTAAATCCTGGGTAGGGTTTATTGTGGTTTTCACTGTTTTGTAACGTCAGTGAGCTTTGATTACCGTCCCGGGAGTGCATTAAGGTATTTTTTATTAGGGCTCTGCAACAAAATGCTGAAAACAGACCAGCGGAGTTACGCGCGGAAGCCAACGTTGTTAATGGGCTACCTGATACACTATTCGACGTTTTGCTTTTCCTGGTTTGTAGTATAATTTGATATTCGCGGCGCCGTACGTAATCATTTACATTACGGCAACAGTGCGGTACTAGCAGACGCTGCGTGAAACTAATTGGAAAATACAATTCCATGTAGCTACGGCATTTCAAAATATTCGTCAGGCTAAGGCTTAGACCAGTAATTGTAGAAAGTAGAGTCGTAAAGAACAAAAACATTATGTACCTAAGGCTTTTTTTCAATGGCTACATACACTGTTTTAGATGAAGTATTATTTACTGAGACAAAAACACTCGGCACGGTTTAATGTAGTGATAAGAATCAACGGCTTCTCACACAAATAAATTATATGAGCACATACAAGATTTATTAAAATAATTATTTGTGAAGCGACTCGGCTCGGTCACGGCCACTTCATCATCGCGATAATCCCAGGACACTACTAAATTATTCACAGACAAGAAGCGCCATTTTAAAACGCCATTCCAAGCTTAACCGGCGCATTGTGCACAATGGTGAAAAGAATTTAATGGAATTTGAAAGACCGTGTTAAACCAATATGCAGGATCCTTGTTAAAACAACGTAAATCCCATATTTGTGGGAAACGTGAGAAGCAAAAAAATGTTGATGCAGATTACACAAAAGTAAATTTTTACTATTTTTTGTATTTTCACACGTTTGCGGTAGCGATTTAGGAGCCGAACGCATTTTGTACAACATCGTATGTACTACGTGCCCGACTGTTACTTGTTCTTTATCGCGTGGAAGGATATAGGTACAGCCAACAACTCCGACTGCGGTACTAATCAGTATCAGACTAATCGACGCGCGGCTGGCTGCCAATCAGCCCGCATCTCTGCCTCCATAGGATGGCTATTATTTTTGGGAATACAACAATATTTTATAACATTTATATCATATTCTTTTTATAAATAGATTGCAAAAAAATGTGTATGCTGAAAATATAAACTTGGTATCCAAATTTAAGACTTCACTCGGGAAGTAGAATAAAATATGGTCGCAATTAACCTGAATTTGGGTAGCGAACATAAAATTGGTATATAAACGAAATAATGCATTTAAAAACGGAGCCTAATACTCGACTGGTCTAATAATAAAGCTGACGGCAAAACTGTTAGTACAGCCGTAAATCTTTAATAGTGAGGAGGCTATAGGTAGGAAATTACTGGTTTAACTCAGGTTCGCAAAATGGATTGCTATAATAAAGTTGGAATTTCGCAAGCGTCCATCAAAAGTGAAAACGAATGGCCACCATAAGAAGGCTGACCATTTATCACGTTTATCTAGATTTCGCACCGGACCGCATCATTTACCGCACAGAAAATCTATAGCCGGCACATTTCAAACACGATTAATAGATAGGTGTCCTACAAGCATTTTGTTATTACGACGTGAAGCTCACACCGAGACTAAATTATTGCTTAGGTAGTAATATTTTATTATAATTCATGTTATTAATGACAAAGGATTGGCAAATTGTACCTACATAACTATTAAAAACAGTGTACTATGCAGTAACTCGGTGCAATGTTGGTCATTCTCGGTAGGCGCTCTTAAAGTTCTGCCCACCCGTAACCGACTAAATTCGTGAGGGAAATGTTAATATATATTTAACTCCACACAAAAAAGTAGTACCCATATAAAAACGCCTTAAAAACCTTTATAAAAGGGTGATAAACTTTTATGAGCCTAAAGAAGTCTTTAAAATATTCAAATATGTTTTAACAGCGAAAGGACTGCATGCATATTACAGATTTGGGTAGATATCCCTTATGATCGAGAATGGTGCCAGTAGCTTCGTGAATATTAAAAACATCGATGTCCAAACCCAGTATGAATATTTGAAATATTAATCCTCCGTCAAAAAGTTGTAGATATTATAGTATAGCGGCGACCTTTGCGATAATGACTTACCTGAGATACGAAGTCAATGCCAGCGGACCGCCCATCTTCCACGACGCAAACTAATTCCGAATTCAGCGTGCGTATACTTTTGATGTGTAGAAAAAGTGTTGGTCTAGCCACATAAACCTGGCCGCACTTTGGTTGAGTTTTCCGTGGCCGCACCACAATGAATTATAGCATAATTTGTTCTGGTTGGCTCCCACACAATAAGGATACAACACGAGGTGAGAACCGTGAGATGTGTACCGTATGTAGAATGGGAATTGATGAGAAGATATTTGTCGCTTCGGGGTCGTGTCACTTGTTGGATCGCAGTGCTACAATAAGTTACAAATACGAACATTAATAACTTTATATTGAGATTTTCGACAATTTTGAATGTAGTATTTTATATTCTCAATCTAAACTCAATACTGTATTACGAGTAACAGCAATAAACCTACGGCGTCAAATTCGTTTATTAAATTACTTAATTTATATTGAAACTAACAGTTTTCAAATTTGTTTGTCTTACAGAGCTCACTAATTGCTCTACGAGTAGGTATGTTATTAAGATATAAACTTAATTATATACGTACCTAAACGTATAGTAGCAACATAAGCCTATTAGAGAAATGCAGGGTTAGACATGCATGCCCCAAAGGGGCAGAGCATACTGTGCAGAACAGTTTAATAATCCGATTAGAATGGAAACCTGTGAAATTAAATCATTTACGCTCAAAGTCTTCGTAGAGCAACAGTAAGTTTATGGCTAGAAATAAATTAAAATGTAATTAGGAACTTATGAATTCAGTACTAAGTTATTTTGCCAGACATGTTGGGTAAAATCGACAAAGAGACGGTCCCGGCCAGATCAAGTTTCCTCTGCATCTACTGCGTGAATTTATTGTTTTAGTATATCACAGAAGCGTTTCGCAATGAAGTTGAGGCAAATTTGCGAGGCGGTGAGCCGGCACTACCTACGTTACACTGTAGCAACTAGACGTAGAATTTTAAAAGCAGTACGAAAAACTTTTAGAGACGTTTTGGCAAACAAGTAACTGGTAGGAGAAAGTAGGACGGCGAAGTAGCGAGGCTGTGGCGCATCTGAAGTCCCGATGCGCCGAGCCGGAAGTACAACTAACTATTGTGATATCTATCCAGATATGCGCCATTTGTCTGTTGTTATAGCGTGTCGTCGGTCGATTCGTTCACAGACTAGCGGTAATTGAATATGTCGCACTCGAGCCTCTCACTCCTTTCTATTCTTAGTCGCTATAGTATCCTCGAGAATTGCATCATGTCCATTCCATGTCAATTTCCTTCTGCGTTGGAACATGAAAATGAAATCGACATATTCCGATCGAGTATTTTATGTTATGATTATAAGATACAATCGTATATATAGTCGACAATGTTAAGGTACTTACAGCCTTCGATTTGAAATATACCTACTCTTAAAACAATAGTTGATGTTATTACATTTCGCTTCCGGCGTTGTTGGGACCATAGGTGAAAGTTCCGGAAAATATTAATTGTTTTCCGTTTTCAACGTTCCTGGCTGTTTTTGTTGGAGAATTTATGGCACGTTGTAACAATGTTGTTAAGTGCTAAGGTATCAATTAATGACGCCACTTAGCCCGCCACGTTCATTGATTCGAAACAGATCCAGCGAGGAGCAGCAACGTGTAGACAGCGTGGGTGTTTAATTATACTCCTATTAATTCTGCGACGGCTACAGAAACGTTTCGCTAACAGCGAAACGTTTCTGTAGCCGTCGCAGATTAGAAGCTGCAAAACACTTGAGAAACACAATCGCATCTCATTAGAATGTTTACTCCTTTTCTACATTTTGATTATTCAGAAAAACGATAAAATACGATAACCACAGACTATTTCACTTATGAAGTTTACCAGCTGATCGCAGTTATTTAGTTAAAATAAAAATACGCTACGTGTTCCCAATCGATCACGTAGGTAGCTGTAGGTGTAGGTAGCACAACTTTCATTCGGAGTGGAGGAATGTTAGTCAGGATTTCGGTAAGTCCAGCGCAGAAAATTAAACCAACGTTTGTGGGTGTCGGTTACAAAAACGTGTTCGTGTAACATGACAGTTCACTGAACACGAGTTCATTTTAAAGCGTACCTAAATAGTTTAAAAGCCGTCATTCGGAGAAATTTACACAACACATTTAGAAAAAACATTTAGTAGGTACATTCCTTTAGTTCTTATGTTCGGGTACAATCAACTTTCAATAGGTGCGCTCGGTACAAATACCTAGTAATCGTTGACGTGATTAATAGGATAATGCGCGAAATACTGCGCTAATTTATTATTCTCGTATACAGGTTGTTAAAAAAGTTATTACTAAGTTTTAAAGGTTAGCCTAACGTGACATTGCTTCCTTCATAATAATTTAACACTCGCTGAATATAAAAGTAACTTTTCCAAACGGATTAACAGGATATTGAATATTTCAAGAGATTGTCAGATTCGGTGTACCCACGCGTGCAGGTAAGCGTAACATGGGAACCTACCTACCACTATAAATATAACCGTGGTATTTGAATACATCCTGCCTGGAAAGGGTGAGTCCTATCTACTGAAAGGTAGATAAAGTATTGGTTAGGTATGTAGCCTACCACATAATCGGAGCTCGCAAATGTTTTGTGAGGTAAGGCAGAATATTTGTGATCTCCGATTGTACACAGATTTATAATAACATTTTTTATTGTAATTTTTTACGCAACCGGAGAAGTGGTGTTAAAAATGTCAAACATAGTGTCAGGCTGTAGGTAAAGCAGGTGGTAAAATGTCAGTGGAGAATAAAGGGTATGTCGCACGTCAGCTTTAATAGTTGCAGCACTGTTGCAGCGGTGACACGCCCGGTAATGGATGTCTCCTTCTTGCCATCCACCAGCCGCCAGCCGCCAGCCGCCAGCCGCCAGCCGCCAGCCGCCAGCCGCCAGCCGCCACGCCACGACTGCGTCTGCACAACCAAATAAAAAAATATTTTTGATATTTCTCCGTAATCCTTTTAAGATTTGCCGAGTGACTGGTTACGGTAATAGCCGTGCGAAAGCGTTGTAATCAATCATCGATGACTATCGACTAGAGGGGAGGCCAGAGTCGTTTTGCCATTACTGAAAAATGAGGAAAATACACGCCCTCAGGACGATAATGTTCACCGAAGTCAACAAGAAGCAGCGATAGCTCAGTTAACAACCACGGGGTAACGATCTTGCAAATTGGAAGTGAATTAAATATTAATTAAGTATCAACTGTGGCTGGCTGAGCATGAACTGTATTCGTTATCCAATCAGCAGTTTTACTTTTGTTATCAATATGAACGCCGGCGAGGGCTCCGAGCCCTCAAATAAACGTACTTAGAGTTTTGGTTTCGCCTCTCTTATCTTTTGCTTAAATAAACCGTTCATTGACTCGCGGCTTCCAGATCTTCCTCGTGATAATTGTATTATCATTACGAATTTTCTTTGGCTGATTTAAGTAAACAGAATACTGAATGAATAATTCAAACGCGCGGCTGTAACACAACCATGTAGGGTGTTAGTGCATTCTAAATTATTACATTAGAATAAAGCGGTAAAATATACTTTCAAAATGACGCCGGTTTCACCGAGTGCATTCCGTGGCTCGGAAATGCGGGGGCCGGGCGTCGCAAGAGATAAAAGCCTCCCCGCTTCACAGGTGCCGTTTATCAGTAAACCACTTAAAGCAGCGCTCCTCGTTGTTAAACTATTTTCACTCAGAAGAATACTTCTTAAAAGTACTTTTTTTAAAAGACACTGTAAGAGAGAAACTTAAGTTTTAAAATTTCAATTAAGAACACAAAGAGATTTTGAATATTGTAATAAAAGATTCATAACTGTAAGGTGCTACACTGGCGTTTGTTCCCCGGAACTGCAGTAGTTTTAAGTACATCACAAATTCAATTATGTTTGTAATGGTAGCCACCTCGTTGCACGTAAGGTGGGTTCGTACTATATTTTCATATTTTATTTCAATTTTATCTTGCTGAATTATTAATTACTTTTTTATTTTGCTGAATGTTTAAAATTACTTAGGTTCATTTTTATAATTTAATCAATAATTGTTCATTACGGTCATTGCAGCGCAGCGATCGAATGGCTGGGTAAGTGCTCACAGCGACACGCGTGAACGACAGACGAAACTGCAACCGTCGACAAGTGTCGACGGCTACAATCAACGCGTGTCAGCGCAGCGGCAGCCGTCGATACGTCGACGTTGGGCGTCGACAACATGCCGCTCGTGTATTTGAGCACCGTATTCATAAATACGCGAGCGGCATGTTGTCGACGGCAGCCGCCCACGCGTCAACGTCGGGCGTCGACGGGTGTCTACGGCAGCCGTCGACACTTGTCGACGCCCTCTGTCGTTGAGGCTTGTCAACCATGTGTATGCACACTTAAAATGTTGGTATTTGGGAAGTATACAGCTAGTAAACAATTCAAAACATAAGTTAATAAAAAATCTCATATGCGAGAACGGTTGCGGAATCGCTATGAACCACAGCGTGATATGAACAATATTTAATTGAGATTTTTCTCAACTAATCACAACGATATTCGCATATTTCATTCACAGTACTGGCCGTACATCCTCATGTCGCGGAACTTTCCGTCCTAGTTTATTATTTTCCAGAAAAACTAATAGATTAATGAATAGACACTTCTTAGGAATCTGAATATGACAATTGAAAAAGGAATTTGTGAAACAGACGCATAGTTCAGTTTCGTAGAACTTGGTGTTAAAATTCATAGAACATTTGTAGAAAAACAATCTGATGTATGAATATCATGAATTTCCGTGTGTCCCTGAGTGCTATATAAACCTGGAACTAATTATCATCCTCAAGGAGGCTCTCGAAAGTATCTCTTACGAAGAAACAGAGAATTTACTAACTTTATTAAAGTAAATATAGGTATACAAATATTTTTCAAATTTAGAAACTAGGTGTTATGCTACTCAACATATAATTATTTTTCTATTGTCGAGTTTTGATTATTTATTAATTTTAAAAGACTATTTTGTTAGGAATATAATTTACATTTAAGAAAACTGTACTAATTTTCATCACTTATAATTTTTTGAATAAATATATTACTAACTAGCTGCCTGGCGCTACTTCGTTCGAATGGTGTCCTACCCCCTACCCTACTCCTTCCCTACTTCTACACTACTCCTACCCTACTCCTACTTTACTCCTACCCTACTCCTACCCTACTCCTACACTACTCTTACCCTGCTCCTACTCTACTCCTACCCTACTCCTACCCTACTCCTACCCAACTCCTACCCTACCCCTACCCTACTCCTACCCTACTTCTACCCTACTCCCAACCTACTCCTACCCTATTTTTTAAATTTTTCTCTGCATAAGAACCATCGTACTTCAAGGAATATTCTAAAAAAAGAATTAGCGAAATCGGTCCAGGCGTTGTAGAGTTATGCGCTTACCAACACATTTTGCGATTCATTTTTATATTATAGATAGTACAACTCGTATTAGTATATTATCAAGACTTCTCTTGATTAGAAAAACATTAAAGTCCATTGGGAGACCTGGGGTGAAACTGTCGTGTCATCCTGACATCTGCATGCTGCAACCGTTGTCTGCCGGATTAAAACTAGTGGGTAGGTATACTTTACTCGGCCAAGAGCTACCAAAGAATTTCTTGACTCGGAACTTCTAATCTAAAACCGCTTTTGGTTAAATATAGCAACTGTTTATTTGTTATTAAAATTCATAATAAATTCTCCACACATTCTGTGACATCACTGTTATGGACTATTTTAATTTGGCTAGCTACTAGCCTCCGAAGACGTGATATCAATATCTAAACATGATAAATAAAATAAAAAAAATTATGGTTTTTTAGTGAGGTCATCGACGGCAGTTATCGTCTAACTGCAGTCGGTGTAAAAAAAAACACCAAGTCTTTATATTTTTTATTTTATTGTGTTTAGATCCATCGCGTCTGCGGAGTCTAGCTAGCCAATTTTAAAATAACCCTAAATAACAATTGCATGCCGCTCTTATAGTTTTCACCAAAGCGTGCAGCTAGCGAACAACAAAACAAAATATTTAACTAACTACTTATCATTATTCTAACATATTCCGATATTCTCCCTTGGTTACTAATCTTCGGCGCTGACTGGTAATTGGTGACTGTTAACTAAGGTGACTCTTGAGCCTCCACCTCTAATCCATATAAATCCCAGCGATTTGTTACGTTTTGTTCAGTAATTTCGGCAACGTTTTTTACAACTGAACCTTTGTAATGCGTCACAAAAATGTACCGTTCTTATAAAAGTTTTTGTTACGCCCGCCATTTGCACCTCCTCACGCGGCTCGTAATCCTATATTTCATTTTAATACTATTGCGACATTATTTTATGATGTCTTGAGGCATGAAATGCGAGTCTTTTGACCTTTTGTTCGAGATTATATAGTAAAAAGTAGCCTTTCTTTTAAGCAAGGTAAGGGCTTATTTAATTTAATTAAAGAGTGCAGTCATTCGTACCACGCAAAGTCCGGAGCCTGTGCCAAGTGCATGGCTGACTTTGACTTTGTTATCCAAGTCTAGTTTCCTCATAATATTTTATCTCAATATTATGCTTAGCTCTCCAAACCCCGACTCATTTAAAGACTTTATTTTGCTGACGGCAGATGTGCTTTTATTAAAGTTTCTTTCCAGACAAAAATAAATAAGCACGGAAATGATTGTGCCTCATTTTCAGCTGCGGACGGCTCACTTTCAGTCTTTTATTTAACACTAGAAACGGGAATTCAGCTAGGTAACAAAAAAAAGCATTGCTACAGGAACTTGGTAATAAGTTTGGGAAACATCTTTCCACTAAAGAAAGTTTGTCTAAAAGTACGCTTCCTTATTGTTGCAGAGGTAGTCTGCGAATTATTTAGGTGACGGGTACCTAACGACTAACGAGGACACCTAGCTGTCTGTCATTGCAGTAGAAAGGGCGATGGAAACTTGTGGTCCCCGCAGATAGGTCATATTGCAGTCTTACCTCACTGGAAAATAACTATTACCACAAAGTGCGAACAAATTGTAAGGAGAATAGGAAAATATTTGTGGTTCTAGTGGCGCTCATCTCGGAAGTGGATACGATTGGGTCCGACGCACTGTTTATATTCCTAGTTCACTTATTTGACTTACATAAGAAAAATAAACCTACAAATTGCGACAAGAATCGTACAAGGAACCTACGAGTCTGTAGCATAAATATTTTTGTTGTTACACAAACTGAACTTAGGTACGATAGACTATACTATACAGGGTGGCAGAGACATCGACGCGCAAACTGTGACCATGGATTCAGCAGATGAGTTTAGACCCCATAGCTTCGAAATTTTTCGTCTTTTATTAAAAAAAAAATCTTCTGTTTCATAGAAAAGTGCAATAACTACGTGGTCAAAACGTATGGATCAGCAAATTTTTTTTTTAATGACCGACGAAAAATTTCGATCATATGGGGTCTAAACTCATGTGCTGAATCCATGGTTACAGTTTGCGCGTCGACGTCCCTGCCATCCTGTATATTCTTTAACTTGGAACATGAACCCAGTATATTGTTCACAATGTGATATTATTAACCTTCGAATCTTCGAAAAACGATCTTGTTATTATTAACAGTTCTAAACTGTTATCTGTCCTATGAAGATTATATTCTGTATATTTTAAATATTGTTACAAAACTGAAGAAAATGAAAATAATAAATCAATAATTTTATTACCTAAGTCTAAGGCGGGCTCTACTCCTACAATAACAGTGTACAATACAATTGTACAATAATATTGAATCACCCCTTGCACTCAAACGATCAATTAAATTGACGCAATAACCTTGACGGGTCATATGCGCCATCATTTTCACGTGAGCAACACTTGTCTAGTGTTCCGTGTGGATGCCTTATATAAATTAAGGCTTCCATATGGGCTTAAAAATATTGCACGATAGGTCCTGCAATGAATAAATATGATGCAATAAAGATAAAACTCGCTCAAACTTTTGTTCAATGATTGCGTTATCTTCAATATTAACCCTAGACGGTCAAAAACATAACAAATATTGTGCAATATAATTGATCGTCGAGGGCACGCCTAAAGCGGCACCTACACCTACAGTAAGTTTCCGCAATAAGATTGAATTAGCCCCTAACAAATACATTGCGCATTATGAGTTCAAAGTTTTATTGCGCCATTTGTTAATTGCACCGTGTAGGATAAGTATTCTGCAGATGTTGCTCTCGCGAAAACATTAAACTCAGCCGACATCGTCAATGATATTGCGTGAAAATAATAGATCGTTTGAGTGGAAGGGCTTTTTCAATCATATTGCTCAATGTAAATATTGCGCAAATGTACTGTAGGTGTAGGAGCCGCCTTTTTTTTTTTGGATGGGAAATCATCAAATGACCCCTCCGGCTCTGGGTGGAGCGGAAGGGAGTGTCAGACTCTTACTGACTAAAACCCACCCGTGTTCCTTCCCTTTCCCTAGCCCTTTCTGTTCCAGGGCAGCGGTAACCCTTTCGGACGATCCCGCTGCCCGAGCCGCCTTACTGTAAGTATTTTGTAAGTGTTTGCCTCGTGCCTAAAATAGCTACATAATGCTCGAACTTTTCTGAAAATATATTTCGTAAGCTATCGGAAGCAATTACAATTGACTTACAAGTTTACTGAAGTTATACCCGCCTTGTTATTACGCAGCCGGAGTCACGGGCAAGGCTGGTCTATGAACAAATTGGTATCATTTGCAACGCTCGATGCATTGTTAGCCCATATTAATTGGATATATATATACGATACATACGATAGGCAGATTCCCAGATAAATACTAAACGGACAGGAAGATAGACACAAAGCAATTTATTTTAATGGAGTACAGCTCAATAAATTAATATCCGTTATCCACTAAACACCTAGCTTAATTTATTACACACATTATGGTATTGTTGGCTCTCCCATCGCAGATATTAATTTGTCCGGCAGTCGATAGGAATGTTAAGTTCATTTGTACGAGTTGTGATGGATATCAGGAATGTTTGAATAAGCTTGTTGGGTTTATTCGTGACAACATAACATCTCACTTGTTTTCCCCGAAGAGTTAGGCAGAGATGTACTCATATATTGCCAGTTATGTTCATGTGTGTTCTATTATTTCCTTCTAAAAGTATTTTTTTTTTATTTTGATGTTATTTATGTTAAATCATAATAGAAGCGGCCAAGTGCGTGACGGACGACGCACAATGAAACACCGTAGTTGAGATGAATCACAAGGACAAACTTAATATTGTAGTTAAAAACATGTTCTCCCATACATTCCAACTGAAAATGTAAACTTTTTCACATATCCGACAGCAAACATTTAGCTGTCAGGGAGGGGGGGAGGAGGGCACACGACTCAAATAAAAATATGCTCTTTAAAGATTAATTTTTCACAAACGAATCCCGGAATCGTAAAATGGTTTGTTTTCATCCGCAATATTTTTAAGCGGCCTATCCGATGAAACCCCACAACATGGGATAGACTAGAAAAAAGATATTCATTCCCATTTTACGTGTAGGGTACTAAAAAAATGTTTTTCGTGATTTTATTTAACCACTTTATCGGCGTGATTAATAAATGTATACCCATGCCAGCACAGCTTTTAGTACTAAGATACTCTGAGCTAAGCCGCGGACAGACAAACAGACAGATAGGTAAAGCGAAACTTACAGCTTTCAGCAGCTTTACAGTTTCGCTTTACCTTCTGTCTGTTTGTCTGTTGTTGGCTTGTGGTTTTTTTTTTAAAAAAGGGAACCCTAAAAAGAAGGTTTAGAATGAAATACTTAATGATACTCGTAATGCAAGCATGATTTGGCTGGCAGGCGAATTGTGCACACTGGATACCTCAACGCTTATCAGCCGGTTCCAGTTCGTCTTAGCGCACTACCTCGTCATCTGCGAACCCCCTAAAGTAGTTTGTGGACAAGCGTGATGTCGCCGTAAGAAGCAATCGAGCTACAAATGAGATTATGCACAAGTTTTGATGAGGCGTTGTTCCGACGTGCTATGTTGGTGGCTTAATCTATACTTCGCTACCAGCTTAACGGGAACACCTCCACAAACTTCCACGACTCGTCACACTTTGTGATCGATTTCAGAATTCATTCGACAGTTAAAAACCTTGTTGTTTCCATGTAACGTTTTCACACACTGCTACCTACAATCATTAATGGAAATGGAAAAATGTTGCTTACACGTCATTTTTCCGAATGCTGTTGATATTTTTTCGGTTCGTTTATTTTTTGCTTCCGCGTTGGGCAGGCTGATAGTTCAATTGCACCTGAATTTGCAAACCAATTAATCTTGTATAACCGACTCAATTAAAATTATATTTCCTTTCCGTTTATCCTCATGTTTCCCGTGTACCTGTCAATGCAAATTAAGTAACAAAACATTTGTCTTTTGTATTCTACTAGAAAAATAAAATTACAATAACCGTTTATTATTTTGTCAAGCATGACTTGCTTGGCAAAATAATAAACGGTTATTGTGATGTCAAGAAAGACCTTTAATTTTTATATAATAATGTCAATAAGGCTGTCAAGAATTAAATTTAATAACTTATTTTCATGGCCCTTTGAAAGGTACTTCTTAAAGTAGGTAGAGCTTTATCCTAACATAATTCCATACAAAAACATTTTAAATGTAAACCCTAATGACCTCATAAAAAAACAAGCCAAATCATCAAAAACGGGCACAGTTGTTAATATTTCCGCCGCTGTACATACGTACGTACTTACATAGTTACACATATTCGGCGATAACAACTGCGGTCTCACAGCCGCGTCAGCATTCAATCCCGACAACCCAGTAATGGCCACATTTTGTTATATTTTTGGTCGCGTCTAGAAAAAAGACCCTTCCTTTGTACACTTGTAACGCGTTTAAATTGAACCCATCTGAGTGTGACAGTTATGAGGTCGAAATTGAAACTCAAATTGATCACCCACAATAATTTAAGAAATAAACTCTAGATATAGATAACAATTTCAGACTTTATAGACGAGTCTAAGTTTTAACTAGGCCAAGTAAAAATAGAATAGCCTGTATTGAACGGTCTATCTGCAGTCTTGAATAAATAAACAGAATCGAGCCTTAATCGAACTAAACTAACCTTTTCCAATACAATTATGTCGCCGGCCTTCATATTTTGCGAACAGCGAACGGAACAAGTTAAAAACAGACCGAAATGAATGTTTTGCTAGCCATTTGGCAACGATCTTAACCGCATATTAAGCTAAAACAGAGAAGAGAAAAAGCGTTGATCAACAATTTGACACCACTTGTACTGTCACTGATTTACGAACGCAGCTTACGATAACCCATGTTTTGTGGCTCCCCGCCCGCGCTCATTTGTAAAACAAACGTAAAACTGTTTTGTGGAAACCTTTCCGGGTGGCTCGCCCATAGATCGTTTGGACCATTTGGCTCAATGGCAGGTTCGATGTCAGGGCTGACGACACGATCGTAAGGCACCTAGAACCTCCATATTTATCAAAACGTAGGGAGGTAACAACATTCTGCCGGCTTACAACCCCGCTCGCCTATTCAATGAGTTCAGACTGTTCTCTCCTTCACCCCCGTTACGTCTGTTCGTGATCTTTGATCAAAGATATAACATTTTCATGTTATGAAACTACGCATGTATGTAATATAGAACTCTTTTATTTGGTTTTATAAAGATCCCGTTGATAAAAGTAATGTGGTTACTGGCTTGTATCCGGACTGAAATCATATTATATTAGGGCCGTTACAAACATCCTTTTATACAATATTTCATTTTGTACATATACAACCCTCATTTTCCCATAATTTTGTCGCCATTGTCCAGCGTCCCTATTACAAATTATTACCTAAAGTTTTATTTGAAAATAAAATGTTATTCCATTAGAAACATAAAGTAAAATGGCAGAGAGTGGCAGGATTGTTACCGGGTTTCAGAGTGGTACCTGCAGATGATATTAATAGCTAACATCGCATCGCTGTCCGCTGAAACGTGTCCCCATACATCACCGACCTAACACATTTCAATGACGACACTAGCAAAGTGCTTCGCCAGGAGCTCGCCACTAACAAATGTGTGTGTGACATATTATTACCAACTAGATATCCGGAACAGATTTATAATCTCCTTGTCCAGAGATATTTGAAACGGGGGCGTCTTACGGCCCACTACTCAGGCTATGTTTACAAGCCTACAAAGGTAAATAGGTAATATAGATATGTTCTCGGATTTGTATATTTATCATCGAATTGACTTAAACCGACATCGTGTAGGAAGGTTGCTTGAACAATGTTTCATTTACTTTTCTCAAAGAGAATGATAAGAACAAATATTGTAGGAAGCCGGCAACAAAAGACTCATGTAGGCGGCGCAGTTACGTAAAGAGGATTTCTAAGAACTTCTGTGCGGTGAGCATGAGCTTCTCAAAGAACTAGGTAAGATGTTATTTTCCAACGGGCTACCGTCGAGGCGGAAATGATTCGACCGCCTTAGGAACAAGTATCATTAAGTACTTCGCTTTGTAGGTATTCAGTTTATAAATACATGCATTCACCCGCAAAATACGTAGGGCTTTTCACCGAACTGCTTTCGTTAAATCAACCGCGAGTTTTCGTTGAAAACCCGTTGACGTTAAAGCGTTAATGAAATCCAGCTCTATTATTGTTATTCGGTCGGCCAACCGCAGACACGAAGCAGAAATACGATCACCGATGTGCGAACTGGTTAACGTGAACGTAACTTTTTAATAAATCGGCGTGTCGACGTCACGTATTTTTAATACACAGTAAATGTCGGGCCGTGTTTAATTTTATCCGCAACATATAGACAGGCCTTGACAAAATTATTGACACTCGTATTGGCGACCTAAATTTAAATTAATTACTTTAAATTCCTACCTACTTTATAAAGAACACTGCACATGTCATGCTCTCGGCCCTAAGTTTGAATTTACATTCACGAGAACAAATCGCATTGTTCGCGGGAACTGCGCATTCTTAAAGTAACAAACTAGTAACGTTCAAGTCGTATAAAAATAAGTGGAAGTCGACGAAAGCAATCCGCAACTATTGGTAGGTACTCAACAGAAGATCTCTACACTGACGGAGTGTGCGACCAGGCGTTTGGCAACCACCTACATAGTTTCGGCGGTATCCAGCATCTAACGCATTAGCCAGAAAACACAAGTATCTTGACTATTGGCAAGTAAATTTTCTTCAAATTGAGATTTAGTTCTGCGCTCCGTACACGCTCTTGTGTGCAACTTGCAGTAGCGAGAACAATGCGTCTAAACTTTTAATTAGGTACGTAGGTATATTAAAAGTACCGCTTAAACACCGACAGCAAAGCTTTTTAATTTATTACAGCATTTTCAGCGTCAGGAATTTAAATTTCCATCATGCAAATAAAGCTTACGCTTTTATTTACACGATGTTGAAAATGCTAAACAGTTTATTGGGGTAGTCGCATATGTAGTTATAATGTTAATGTTCCATATGCGACATTTTGTAAATAGTGTCTATGAAATTAGTTGAATTGTGTTTTGTTTACATGCAATAAAAAAAACACTACAAAAACAGAAATACAAATAGAACTGTAACCAAAGAAGCGTAGAAGTAGTTTGCGAAACTCAAAGACATGTACGTAACATTTTGCCGAAATGTTATAAGTTTTTAGCCAACAAAACAATATATTCCCGACGAAGCCATAGAGCGACAATAAAAATAACTTTATCTGATTTCAATATCGGGCGTTCGGGAAGTTTTCAATGTTGGCCCCTTAGTGGCCGAGTTGTAAACTATAAGTATAGATATTGGCTTTTATTTTACGTTGTTCACTCAAAACCCATTCAACTTTAGTAAAACATGATATGTATTTTTATTCAATATTGCCATACGTATTTTACGATGTTCACTCAAATTCCATTCAACTTTAGTAAAACATGATATGTATTTTTATTCAATATTGCCATACGTATTTATGTTTTCTACAAGACCTATTGTAGAAATGAAAATTGGCTTCTGAATTTTGCCGTGGCTACGGGCCGATTCATGTTGAAAGGAAAACTCATATGTTGCGCTTCCGTCCAATGGAAATATTGGGAGATGAATGAAAAACATCCGGCGGACGTAGGCCGTGTGAGTGCATAGTAAAAACAAAGGTGCAGGACGGCAGCTGGCAAGCGCGACGCAAACTTCATTAAAGCCAGCGATGCCGACGCACAGGGCAGCACCCGGACTAATGTTTGGACAAAGGACAAAAGAACTTAAGCACTTTCTGAGTCAGCAATCACATGTTAAAAGTGTACCATACAGGAATTGAAAACTGCAGATGTAAGTCTTAAAGTTCGGTGTGGTTTTACGTACCTATGTTTCACTTTAAAGATAAAAGCAAGAAAGGTTTTTTAGAATTATTGATTGGCTAATTATTCCTTAAAAAAATTCAGCTATTGTCGTATTCCTCGAGCGATTATGAACGAGAAAAATAATTAACTGTTGCAGTTATTTATTCCAGTATACTTAGGTACTCGTACATATCATAGCCCATAACAAATTTGGCTAGATGCGTAGATCGTTGATTCTAAATGAACCCCATTTGTTAAGTGATATCACGCATTCTGGTTTTTTTTGCCGACTATCAATAATAATTACATATTTTTAAAGTACATATAGAACGCATTACTTTTTGATAAGGCATCAAAATCGAGAACAATTTGGGTTCGGAGATATACAGGGTGAATTTTTAAGATAGGGCAGAAAGGGCAGGTGCCTTAACCATTACGGCTACTAGACAACGGTCTTAGGATACTGTCTTTATTTTTTTGAAAAATTTTGAGCCCCATTCACAGATTTTGAAAAAAAAAATATACAGACATGGGCCGTTGTCACAAAAACTTTTTTGATGCCAATCGATCCTGTTTCTTATACGGATCAAAAAACTCTAGGACTAACTGAGGTTTGAGTTCTAGAAAAGTCAGAAATCGCATAAAACTTTCCCATACACTCCCAATTTACTTATTATCATGGATATGCATTACCTTGACATTGACTGCATAACCTCGAATAACCGGCTTGTTTTAATGATGGAAAGATGTACATTTGCGAGTATGTTGCAATTGTTCAGTTGTCAATAGGAGTAGGATCGAAAGATAAGATCGTTGTACATATATCTTTGCTTACAAATTCATTACAGCGTTGTCGCCATACAACTAAATGTAGTTCATTTGTGGCCGCCGACTTTTTTTATCCCAAGTCACCGAATATAATGTGGTATCTCCTTTGTGATATTTCCCGCAATTTTGTTTCCAAAATTAAAAAGAAAAACATGCAAAAATAACTATTCTGTTTTTTTTTTATTTTTTAATGCCGCCTTACCAACTACTTCTAATCATACTATCCATAATAATAATACCTACCCTTCTCATATTCACTTCTAAAACAGGTAGGTAGGTACCTATTAAAAAAATAGCAAAACTGTGAATGGTCCTTCTTTCTTCGTTCTTTCGAGGTTCCAATCATGCAACCCATCTCGACGAAGAATAGTTATGACAAAGTCCAAAAAATAATTAGTCCAACCACTCCTGAATCCGGGCTCCACCGCACAACAACGTTGTGTCTCACAAGTTTCGCGTGCCGTACGCCAAACCACACTCTCGTACAAAGAGAGCATTCCCTCCCCATGTGCCTACTACCTGTCTACACTGATTCCACTAAAGAGCTGCTACGATGCGGTTAGCTCAATTAAGTCGGCAGGGAACATACATACCGCATGCCACGTTGCTGTTACTCGATTTCCTTGATTTTATACAAATTGAGGTTAATTTGTCTGTGATTTGTGTGAGCAAAATATGTATGAGCAAAGTAGCCTTGTAGACTTGTCATATAATTGTGGTTTTACACATTTTCTCAGAATACATGCCTACTAATGAGTAGACATAGGTTCGGAGAAAATGTATGCATGCTCATAATTTTCACAATTATTTTGAAAAAAATGTTTTATGCTGAAACATGTTTTTCCTTTGTATGTTAAGATGCTTGCCTGTTACTGCGTTTTTTAATATTTCATTATATAAAAATATAAAAAAAAAACAAAAAATATCTTGGAGCCAGTCGTCAGTGAATAATGATGACTGGAATGTGCAACGGGGTTGTAAATATTTCGGAAAATATTAAATTAACATTTTTTACAAATTGTTACTGAATATTTTATGAGATCGAGGTTATTATCTTAATTAATTAGCGTTTTAAATGTCTGCATTTTGATGGGGACGATGTTTTGATGACTTTTTTTATAATCATCGGCGTCATGACTCGTTTATTACTATCTAATGGCCTCCCATAAATAGTATACACACAGTCATAGGGTATAGCCGAAGCTTTTTATGTGGGGTGTGTGTACCCCTAACAAACAAAACTTTCCTCATTATAAGTTTGGTTTGTAACGGTAACGTAGGTATTGTACAAATAATTGAATAATAAAAGGCTCAGAAGTGAAAATTATTACCTACCACAAAAAGGTAATTAACTTAGGGTAATAAAATATTGATGTAATAATTTGAGAAATATAACTTTTTAACATAAATTAATTGTAAGTCTATGAGTACACGCAGCGGTGGCCCAGGTATCGATCGACTTACGAGTTATAGATCGTGGGTTCCGACCCAAGCAAGTACTTTACTTTGTGTAATTTGTTTCATCACCACTGATCTCAAAACGGCGAAGGAAACCACCGTGAAGAAACCGGCATGTCCTAGAATAAAAAATTCGGCTCACTGAATTTTCGATTCTAGGCCTGCTTGATGGATTACGGCCCGCTCCCTATCACAGAGAGGAGGCGTGTGTCCCAGCAGTGGGGACGTAACCTATTATGTTCCCGATGCTAGAACACAAGCCTCCTGACCATCCTCCTGTATGGAAGTCTGTCCGCTGAAAAATGGTGCTGATATTAGAGAAGTCAGTACCTACAACCTGTTCATCAAACAGTTAAGGAAAATGAAAAATATAAAACTAACATTCTCGCATGGTTAGATACAGTTCCCGGAAAAATCAACTAGTCATCATGTATGTAGTTTGACTGGCAGCCTTTCATGAACGTAACTGTAGACGGAAGTTAACCCTAGCGTTACCTTGCAAAGTACATACGAAGGAAAGATTTCTTAGAACGTGGGCTGTTAAGCATGTAGTTAAAAGTTTGAGGAGAAAATATCGCGAACTTTAAAATGTTCACAAACACGACAAACGTTGTTGCAACGAAGTTTCAACTTAGTTCAGTGTTATTGATTGTTCTTTTTTTGTTTTTAAATACAAATGTCAGATTGTGTCAATAGTGCAGTTCTATGTTTTGGTCAGAAAATAAAACAACGCCTTTAAAAATGAAATTAACTAATAAATAGTAACGAATTTCCTTGGTGCTGCAAATCACTTGCCATGAATATAAAAATACTGACCTAGAATCATAGATTTATTATAATATCATAAGCATAATGAGAATCACATTAAAGCCCACGTTCCCACTGCTGGGGCAAAGGCCTTCTCGCTGTGAGAGGGAGGCAGTGGGCCGTACTCCACTACGCGGGCCTAGTGCGGGTTGGTGGATGTATATAATACACTAGGATAGAATAACAACGCTTGTAAATGTCAAATATATAATGTATACTAACATGTATATCGAAAAAGTCTCATGGTACATGTGAGGTTTAACCTACAAAATCAAAAAATCATATTATGAAATTTTCTTTATATGCGTTAGGTACAGTAGCCCGCACGTCAATGGTACCAGTATAAGCTGGCCTTTTATTCTTTTGAGACTTCGTACTAAGCTAGGCCAGCTCAAGGTCAAAGTTTTACCGAAGCACAACCTACTGTACCTTGGACTCCAAATACGTATCAAAATCGGGACAATAGGGTATTGTATAAGCGTAAGGTGTATGGTGTAAGCGTATTAAATGATAATTTGAATAGGTATGTGTACCAGTCGTTATTTCGAAAACTATTTTGATTTCTCTTTGAGAATTCAAACATTTTTCCTGCTGGAAAATGGATTATTTATGTTGTATTTAGTAATAGGAATCCATAATAATCAGCACCCAGACTGTTGGGGGTATAATAGTGTAGGTGGAAACAAGCCTGGCTGGATTTAAAATGAGAAAGTTACATTTCGTGGCACAACATTTGCAAACGTCAAAATTAAGCACGTTAGTCTGTATCTACACCTACGTCTTAACAATCGTAAGCCTTGTGGGACCGATTCAAAAGAAGAAGAAAGTGCCTTCAATTGTTTCGTAGGAGGTGAATGTTAGAGCTTACACACTAACACCCACAATATAATGATAGTAATCAACTACGTGGCTTTCTCTAGACGGAGGCCGCATACCTAACCAGAATCATGCAGTTGAAAAATAAACACATATTCTTAGCACATTATCAAATCCATTAAAAGCCACAGTTTTATATTACCTACATGGGGCCTGAATTCTTTCAAATGTATTTTTTAAGTGTATTTTCAGGTACATTTATCCCACGATTCAATTAAATGGATGTTAAGGGGTGCAGCAAAAAGAAATTCCTCATTTCTCGTGCGGTCGTAGGTTAGCGTCTAACTACAATTTCATTTTCCGCAGAACATTTGCCGAGTATAATATGTGAAGTACAGTAATGCCATCAGAGAGTCCGAGCTCCGGAAGCCTGCATAATGCATATATGAAGCATACGAATACGTTTCGAGTACACGTACGTATACCACAATTACATTAACATTAAAGGGCTCGGTACATTAAAGTGGATCCATCTCGCTAAGCTAAATTTATATGTTACTAATGAATTAGTGAAACGTTCGTTAAGTCGATGAGTCTTAGAGGAAAGTCGCTGCTAATTTGTAACAATGTAATCACGTAACGTGTAATCTTAATGAAGATGTACTTCTAAATGTTTGTGACTCCGAAGTAGTACAAGTGTTTTGAAATATTTTGTTACTTCATTCAAAGGGCGCTAATAACTTAGAAGAGTCCCTTCTGGTGGGCCCGGCCTCGCTACAGTCGCTACTGACGGATGTGAAGGAGCCTGAAAACGATTTTTTAAAGAGATAAGACCCTGGTGGGACGACTTTTTGTTCCTAAAAATCTCTAATCCGTGAAATGTCTTAAAACATCGGCAGATCTGTTTTCACTAAACTACTATAAATAGAGTTAGAAGTCATATAAATTATTGATATATAAACACTGTACAGCAGATTCAAACCCTTTAAGAAGCTGTTTGTGTTTCCTGATACTTGAAAATTTTCGAAAGACGATATCGAAGTTAATCGGACTCAAGATTAAGTCAATAGAAAATCAGATTTGTGTTGACAGGATCTGTCCCTGAAATTGTGAAGTGTTCAAATGTAAATTGGCCCTGCTTCCCTAACTTAATTTAATTTAAGTATAAATTAACCAAAGAAGAAGTAATTAGACATGTTACTGTGCCTACATGTGCGCTAATTACAAATACTGATGTACTGGGTCAGACCGAAGTCTCGCGGAAGCCACTGCATGAAGTTTCTGCTTTAGTTGAAACATTCCTGAGGTTCCGTGCCTTTCTGTAATACTCGTCAAGATGAACTCTGAACTTGTACATACACGAATCTACGTTATTTATTTTCTTAGACGGTTGGTTTACGAACTACGCATCACGGAAAATAGCAATAAAATCTATCTACAAAAATATGGATGAAATATTTCCATGTTTTGGAAGTGTGAAATAAAATTCATTTTTTTTATTCATACCAGTGCACAGTGCGTTCGTTTGTATGAATTGTCAGGAGTAAATTGAATATGGAGAACGTGCCTGTGGATTCATAAAAATACTAGTTTCAAATGTCAATCGTTTCCGCTGCAATCGTAAATAACTTTATTTAGTTCTCATGAACGCGTATATCCAGGATTTTAGCCAGAAACTAATAAGTACCGACCTGCATTTTTTACTGCAGTAGAATACTTTTCGGTCTTTTCAACTTAAAATATTAGGTCGAGATAAGTAATGCATAACAAGGTAAGAAACTTGTAATAATTGTACCTATGTGGTTAAACATCAATTAGGTATACGGCCGGTTTTTTGACGAAAATTCAAAAGTCATGGTCACAAAGCTTTAACGTAAACTATGATATAACTAGACACGCAATGTTATAACATGACTGTTTTCTTCTTCAAATAAGTGGGCAAGGTTGCGAAGGGAAAGTGTAAAATAATTATATATTTACGCAAAACACAGCATAAACAAAACCATATATGGAAAAGGAAAAAGCTACTTTTGATAAAGTTATACAGCCGCTAAGAGTAAGTAAAAGTACCCCTCTAGAAAAAATTGTCAACTCATAGAAGCTAACAAAATGCTTATTGAAATGAGATAGTATTTCCCGGCGTTTTATTTATGTGGATATAAAATAGGTATATTTTCGTCGGCTTGGTTCGATATGCGGACAAAATAACATTTGTATGAACAGTCTAGGTTCAGAACACTCACAAGACGCACTCCGTGAATATTGTGTTTTCATGTTACAAAATCTTTTAGTAACTTATTACTGACTAGAACAACTTTCAGCGTTCGTATACCGAGCACAATGTTTGTACACGAGATTTAGTTCTAAGTGTTTTAAACTTTTAACATAAGACTGCTCCTGCCAGAAACGTGGACCGGAGAGAAGCCTCTAGCCATTAGATACTCGACTCTAAAACTCTCCGTTGTAATTTTAAATTTAAAACATGAGGAATTATGAACAAAGGCGCATACAGACGAAAGCGGAGTGTAGAAACTATAGCTGTCGCGATATTACACTTTAATTTTTTCCGTCCTCTGCAAAAACACTACACTGGTAACGAAGCGAGACGCTGCATTCCTCACTCAAGTCTACACTTTAACGTGTTTCATATTGTGTTCCAAAAACGTAAAAATAGTCAAAATAAAAATTATAATGAGGATTGTTTTGTCTGGTAATGAAGTTTTATTTAGAAAGAGATCAGAAGACCAATTCTCGTAATTAAAAACGTTCAAAATCTAGTCGCAGTCTCATCTCGGCGACAAACAGCGGTCTAACATAGGTCAAAAATGTAGGGAAATTAGAGGTATTTTTGATAGACTGAGATCAGACTGTGAACGTTCTTAAAATTACGAGAATTGCCCCTCAAAACGCGGACGCTTGTAAAACAATTCTACCGTAAAATTGTGGATCACGGATGGCAATGATAATATAAGAGTTGAATAACGTTTTTATGCATTCCGCCTTATTGTATTTATTCATGTATGAACTTGCCGCCTTTGGGTTTTGCTGAAAAATTTCGGGACAGCTCCATCGGGATTTTGTTTTATTTTTTACATTACAGAAACAAGGAATCAGGAAGGTTTTCTAGGAATCTTACAAATTCGTGAAAGTTTTCCCCTCGCCATTACGTGAGGATAGATATGAGTGTGATACGTATATATAAAAAGTTTTCCATGTAGGCTTGTGTTCATGTCCTACATAAATGGAAAAAAGTTATTCTTGTCGTTTCGTAATATTGTGTGGCGTGGTGTGGCCGCGCTCCGTGTCATCGTCGACAAAGCAGACGTTTATGTTACAACACTATTATTGACAGCTAGTTTCTTCTTGTCTGTGTTTCGTTGTGGTAAACCTATATGTACCTAGACATCTTCGTAAAATAATAGATCACTGTTAGGGTCACGGACAATACTAACTAAATCATAAGTCTGTGTAGTTTTCAATCAAATGTGCGTAATTAAATAAGACATCACAAATTCAGTTATTTTTCGTACATAGTGGGCTAGGATCCATCTGGGAGGCTAATTGGAAAGCTTTCCGCCCCCTCCGGCGCGGCAGGTACCAGGTAAATTATAAAACGGCCTCCCGTCCTGACAGACGAATCATACACTTTGTTGTTTGTTTTACAAAGTTTTAATTTTAAAATACTTCATTCGAGTTGTTTTGTTCAAATAACTCACTTCAACATGTTTTAAGCCGATGTAGATACTTATTCGTTTGCTTGTGAATAATCTGTATGGAGGATTTACGGCTTATGCAGAATCGACAGAGATTTCTTGTGAGAAAAGGAGAGAGAATTGAGTCGAGTGGGGGTGGGGGAAGCTGTGAACGTACCTCAAACGTTCGACAAACACAATCACGTTTAAACCATGATCTCATCGTGCCACTTAAACAGGGAAGCCCCTAATTGTCAAATGTTTGGAAGAAGATCTGATTCTGGTTCTATTAAGGTTGCTTTCGTACCTCAATAATTTTGTTCTTATCATAATGGTCCAGTTCGCAGGTTACTGACCCGTATTCCACTGCACTGACCACAATTGACTCTAAGCAGTGAATTTCAGTCTGTCTCGGGGGAAATCAGGGATCAAGATGAACCCACAATAAGTTTCTTGGGCCAAAAGATATGCTTGCGGCAAGAAAATAAAGCAGCACTGTAGTTTTATGTACATACACACCTACATACATGCACATGTAGTAGACACTGTAAATAAGGTTGTAGAGTATGGTGGGTGTATATTTCATAATAAGAATATTGTTTTTCTTTTATACACTTAAAAAGTTTCATAACATCCATAATAATGAATAAAATGTGATCAATACGGTGAATTAGTTTGTCGCATAATAAAGCCATCATTTTTGTTTTTTAATATAATCTTGATTTTCATGTATCACTCTATCCCGCTCGCACTGTAAAACTGATTCAGTTAAGGTGAACTAGACTGTTGATGGACGTAGGCTTGGTAATAAATGATTAAATTATGATTATAATCCTACTTAATATTATAAACGTGAAAGTTTGTATGGATGGATGGATAGATGAATGGATGGATCGATGGATGGATGTTTGTTACTCTTTCACGCCAAAACTTCTGAACGGATTTGGATGAAATTTGGCACACAGATAGTTTATAACCAAGATTAACACATAGGATACACTTTTTATCCTGGTATTCCCACGGGATCGAAACTTATGCGGGTGAAACCGCGGGGCGCAGCTAGTATTATTATAAGAAATCCACGTCTTCTGTATAGAATAAAATGGAAATATATTGAAAGTTAAAAAAGTTAAATTATTCATTAATAGGTATATTGTAAATTAACTAGCAAATAGTAAATTTATAATGTACTAATGAATAATTTAGCTAATTTACCACGGTAACCTTCGTACAGTCCTACAAAAAATAGGCCCTTCAGAAATCATCGTCTATCTTGTAAAATACGAAAGCGCGATGATGAGATCTAATATAGAGTTGTAACAACTCTCAAATTGGTCGATCAGTTGACAATCTCAAATTTTTTGTCAAATAGAAATGTACTAATATTTATAAGGTCTTTTGACTCTATCGAGACTTGGTCTACTTTGGAGTCGCTGCATTGATGCCAATTCCATTCGCAATACATCCAAGTGCTGAGATGTCTTCTTCATGAAAACGCGACAACGACAGTCCAACCTCAAGACCAGCGAACTAAATATATCCATGTAAAGGTGTGAGAGAAGGGGACGAAATTTCCCCGAAATTGTTGTCTAATAATATATTATTGAAGGATGTATTTAAGACGCCGAACTGGAAAGGACGTGGCATTAACATCAAAGGCGAGTACATCTCACACTTAATATTTTCAGATAACAATATCATAGCGGCTGAATCGCTGCCTGACTTGCAGCAGATGCTGTACAGCCTAATTGACTCATACGCATTGGTCTCCGGATAAAGTTGTGCAAAACCCAGGTTATGTTCAACGATTGCTGTCAATGTTAATGCTTTCAAGGTTGTCCGAGAATACTTTTACCTACGGAAAACTGCAGTTTGGTAAGAACAACTTTGAGAGGGAGGTTAACAGAAGAATTGGCCGTTCGTGGTAGTGCGCAAACAGCAAATTTCACACCAAAAATAAAAGTCGATTCCCAGCAATTAGTTTTGCGCAATGTTACTTAGTTTGATGTACGACGGCTATTCCGGTCTTTTTACACCCGGTATATAATATTATTTTACAACGGTTTAGGCGCCTACCCTTACTGCTTCCTTTAAAAAATCCACCTATATCTGTACATTTGTTGTAATTGAAATATATATTTCCATTACCATAAACCTTTCTCAAAAAAAAATATTTTATAAAAAAAAGTTTTGTTGATTAAGTTGAAAACAATATAAAAATTGGGAACTGTCTAAAATAGGTACGTTTACCTTCCTAAATTTTTGACAAAGTTTTGACATTGACGTGAATTACGATTTTGACCCATTTCAAAGATGATTTTATAAACGAAAACTACAAAATTTGGAGAAAATAAAAATACGGGTGCCTTAGTTTTACATCTAAATATAATTTTACATTATTATATCATTTCTTCAGAATATAAAACGTCGCCAATCGGGTCTTTTGAGCGCAAGTGATCACTTCACTTGCGCTCAAAAGACCCGATTGGCGACGTTCCCCGTCTGATAGCCGAAGTGGTACTGACAAGTACTGAACCGGGGTCCTGTCGGTGACCAGCAGTGCAATTCTGTAACCATCTCGCCGTGAAAACTTAGGTGAAGTGAGCGTGGAGTGAGCTGTCATTCCAACTAATGCTAGGGATTGACACTATTGGCAGCTCACTCTAAGCTCACTTCACCTAAGTTTTCACGGTGAGATTTTTACAGAATCGATCGGCTGGCGGCAGAGCGGTCAAAGGTGTGACTGGTTATAAAGCTTGATATTTACAATCTCATCTTTTTACGTTAAATGTAACGATAAAAAAATAAAAACTAACATATGACACCTGCTTTATGCATAGATCAATTAGCCTGCAAAGTTTCATAACCTAATTTGAAAATTTGCATTGATTATTCTTCTTTTATTGTACGGTTTAGAGGTAACTTTGAGATGTCTTTGTATCGAGAAAATTGTATGCAATCGTGTTTTCGAACAGATGACACCTTGCAGTAGTCCTCGTCTTTATTGTATATTAATTACAAAGTGAATACTGCAGTATTGTTGAAACTACAGCCATTAATGCAAAGGCAATTTTCGCAATCTGAGGTAGTTCAGGCCGTTATAAGCAAAATATGAAATACCTGAGTAATAAAAGTATAAGAAACTATTAGTGCGCTCCAATTTGCAGTCAAGACAGTCGCCTTAATACTTTTCAATTACTCTCAGTAGAAAGTACTTAATTGGAAAAAGTTTTATTTGACAGCAGACAAAAGGATTAAAAGCCTGTTGCAGTTGATATTACTACGCAGTATAGACCCTACAGTTACTAATGAACACTTGATCAGATTCTCGTTTTAATTGGATTCTAATTTAATAGGCCTATGGTCTATCGGTATATCCTTTATTGGTCTCAGTAGCCGATACTGGATGGAGGTAAACATAATACCCTTCCAAAATATTTGTTTCGTTGTACTGCCAGCTAAAACTGCAAGAATATAATATTAAACCAGTCTTCTTAACAAAGTATCAATCTCACAGCCGACGTGGCCAAAATCGTATTCGAGAAAAAACAAGTACCTAGATACAAGGCGCTGCTTGCAATGTACTTAAAGGTATAAATCCTACAGTAGGTAACGAATGAACTCCTGAAATGTTCAATCTTACTTTACGCTTTTAAGAGCTTTCTAATTATATTTGTAGAGTACCTGAATAATGATGAATAAAGTAATTACATTTTTCTCTTTTTGGTTAAAAGATTTACAGGATAAGCGTTGAGCAAACTGGGTCAAACGATAGAAGGTCGTCAAAATGCGTGAGGTCTTATACTGTGGGGCTATTAGTTACATACTCGTAAGTATTTAGACAAATGTTCGAGTAGAGCGTATTAACGACCCTGATTTCGGTTTTACTTCTCCATTTGGGACAAAGCGATTGAGCGAATATCATCCGTTTGGGATCCCAGATTATGTGTCCCGAATAACGTGTGAGGTGCTTGGAGTCTTTAACGACTGTTGGTCCCTCAGTGAGATTAATAAGATTGATTACCGAATAAACCATTTTGGAACCCATCACAAAATTGAATGGCTACATAATGCAGTAATCAATTCGCTTTGAAGTAGCGGAGCGTGTGTTGGTGGTACGGGAGCAATGCTATGTATTTGATGCGAAACGTACCTACTTGAGATTCGTAAAAAGATAAAAATAAAGAGTGTTGCCTGAGACGTGCTGGAGTGGGGACAGGCTACACTGCACACATTGTCTCTGAAATGTGTTCAGAACAAGCAAGCCAAAGAGTACGAAGATGTAAAGTAAACAGGATAATGCTTGGGCCGCTGAAAGTATATTATGCCTTCTGTAAACAACTGCCACTTAGGTCACACTTGAGAGGTCATCGCTCAATTCGTGTATGTACAAGAGGTCTGTCTAAGTACTAGTCTGAAGTGTAGCCAGGATCGGCCATTGTGTACAGGTAGCCTTACTTCAGCACATGTGTCGGAACACAAACACTATAGATACGTATTTTTCTTATGCTAACCAGGGTTAAGCTCATACTCGGCTTAGACCTACATTGCTTTACTAACTTTTCATTCAGATAGTATTTCTAAGTGAAATACATACATTACTGTGTTTTAATAATATTTCTCGTTGAAGTACTGGCTGTTTGCGCTTAGTAAATACAATAATTCCTTGATTGGGTACATACCTGCCTACTCAACATATTTAGGTACTCATCTGTTACACTTAAGTTTATTAATCCACCTACATCCTAAGGGGCTACGTAATCGAATTTAATGAGAAAGCTTGTAGACAAGTAAGCCTACTCCTCTGCTCAAGAAACTTCATTAGCTTTCCTACATAATTACCTTTACGAAGACATATATCTACCTAAATCACGTAGGCATTCCTTCCTAAGGAGTTCTTGAATATATTTTCAGTCATAAAACAAGAATTGAATTCATAAAAGTTTTTACGAACAATATACTAATAAAACGCATACAACTGCATTAAAACCAGTTAGTACTTCAGAACTAAAACGAAACGGATTAAATTTCATGTCCGTTATTAAGGTCCCTTGTCAAGAGTACATACTTACCCTCCGCGGGGACCCTACTCGTAATTAATGCCAAACTATGACAGGTAACACAACAATTACAATCATTACCGTTCAGCGGTGACGTCGATCGTTATGTAAGCTATTGTTCAAGGAAGTTTTGTCCTTTGTGTAGTTATTAATAGTGTTCGAACCAGACAGCGATTGAAAATGATCTCTGCTACTGCCACTTCCGTCTACTATCTAGGAAATAAAAACCAATATGTCTAGACTATAACATCATTTCAGAGGTGGCATGCTGGCCTCGGAAATGATGTTATAGACTAGACTTATTGCTTTTTCGTCTAGTTCCGAGGCTTCCTCATTACTGGAAGGATCATCATAACATGAACGACTTAACGAAAGCTCGCTTTCTTGAAAGGGTACGATTTTATGTCAGGGAACTATGTATTATGACTACAAAAACCATTCAATATTCTTATCATACCTTTTATGTCCGGCACACTACGGAAAATATAAAATTGAAAATCATGCGTCTTTCCATCCTTCCGATCTACTATAATATGACAACGTAGCTTTGTCCCCTAACACAGCTGTATGTTGTCGTTGAGAACAAATATAGCTAGTTATTGTAGGGGTCAAATCAGATTTAGAAGTTGTGTACGTGCGGTTTGCTGCGGATTAGCGAGATTACCCGGGCCTTCAAACTCGGAATGTTTTGCGGAATAGCCCGTTACAATGGGATCTAGCCGGTAACCCTTGTGGAATTGCAGCCAGCTGAGACCTGCCTGCGGCGGCGAGGCTTCGGTCACTGGATTACGAATAAGTGAGTCGTGAAAGATCACTAAATATCTGGTAGCGTGTCAAGTGTGTATAGCCTGTATGCTGAGCAAATCAATGATGTTTTGACGTTTTGTGTAGACTATGTAAGCGGACGACTATCCATTGATCATGTCTGTATGTATCGACGGCACGGTTGGCGCAGTGGTTAAGCGATTGACTGCTGCGCTGCGTGTCGCGGGTTCGATTCCCGCACGGAACAAATATTTGTATGACCTACATGTATTTGTTCCGAGTCTGGGTGTTTTTCTATCTATAATATGTATGTATTTACAAAAAAAAAAATTGTATATAAGTAGTTTATCAGCCATCTTGTTACCATAACACAAGCATTAGGTTGCTTAGCTTGGGACAAATGGTGCTGTGTGAAATGTCCAGGGATATTATTATTATCAATTCATTTCGGTAATGATAATGACACATGCTGAGCGGTTTTGCATAGGCGCCGGCTATTGACGACCCCACATGAGCGTTCAACATTAGTCGGCACCGCGTCAAGCTTAATAACATGATTGCCAACCAATTAAACAGCAAGTGCGGGTCAAATAGTTGCATAAAGCTATCGGGCCGACCACAAACGGTTCCTAGTTTTTGTGAAATAGGACCATTATTACATGTAAGCTTTAAATGCAAAAGTCGGGGGTGTGCTCAAACGACTGCATCGCAAACTTTTTGTTAAATGCCAACTAATTGCGGTTCTGCCTCTTATTTGCTGCAATAAAATAAAATGTACGAATGTTATATTCTTTTTTATTTATGAGTAAAAGGGTTTCGTTGTCCTTTCATTTTATTTTAAAACACGGCAATTATGTCTTCTGTATTATTTACCTAGCATACCCACTTACCTAGGTATTGCGTGGAGTTTCCGTAATAAAATGTGGATAAGCATTATGTTGTGTACCTTCAGAATATAATCAAGCATTCCTTTAAAACCGCAACAGAAGTGACACGATCATGTCTATACTTCTAACATTGTTTCTGTAAAAACTATGTATTGTAAAACCACACATAATGTAGGGCACAGTGGAATTCAACAGATTGCACGTAACAAAAGCAATCCACAATGGCTCACAATCAATACGAGAATCGGTATTCAAGTGAACCTTTTCTTGAGGTTTCTTTTCAATTTGTTGGCCATCATAACAGCCGGTACAACACCATTTCTTTTGATGCACAATGGAACGTTGATCTCTTAGAGCAGTTTGGCTAAAGGTAACTACAGTACCTAATGCCTTATAAAGAGTAGGTAAGAACTTGTACCATGTACTCTTTAGGAGTGTCAACTGTGGTCCATCACAAAATAATTATAGTCAACGCCAAACTACTACTCCTACTTTTTGCTTACTACATAACTTCCACGTCTTGAAAGGCGCTAAGTGTGGGATGAGATGAGAAGCACGTTTTATTTGGTACCAGCACTGAATTTGCATAGTGACGACGTTAGGGCTGGAGCCGAGCGATTATGTGTTTCTGGCAAAAAGTTTCGCTTGCGTATCCCGCGATGCTCATATACTTTCTGCCAGAAAATCACGCGCCGTCTCATACCGCAGCAGAGCACTACAGAGACCTCTTTCTCGGAAAAAGTAAAACGAAAGACATTATTATATTATTCAACTTATTAAAATATCCTAAATTCCAATGTATAGAGCGGCCTCGTTGAAAACTTTTTAATACCTTTATGGCTCGACTTAATATTCGATGTTAATTTAGCTCTAGCAAGTTAAATGCAGACAGACCATTACGTCGACAACCGAGCCATTATATGTGAAAACTTCGACTAGACGAGAGCCTAGACTCAATTTATTACTCGATGGTTGATACCCATTCGCAATTTCAAACCTATCTAGCTAATGTATTGAGTTCTATCATACAAAACTTCATGCTTGTGCTTCACGTTGGAGACTAACTTTATGGGAAATCAAATAGTGGATATGATATTGACAAAGTGATAGGTCTATGATGCAAAGTTGAAAGGAGTTTCCTGGGAAATGTTAAATACACAAATATGTATGTAATGTACAGCGACATTCACACGTCGTATGTTAGAGATAATACGCTCACGTGGGAGACAAATGCTCTCAACGTGGACTTGACACGAGGCTGTAAAAATAAATAAAAGGAGCTGGCGGTGGCATCTTAAGCCTTACACACACAAACACTTACACACACACATCATTGAATAGGATTACATGCACGGTGGAAAGCAAACAACCTGAAAATGCGCCAAGAGTGCCGGCACCCCTTCAGGACCGTTCTTAGAGCAATTACAATCGTTCCGGATCCCAATACTATCGCTAAGTTTTATGTAGCTTTCGTTTGACATCACCTCTGCAGTTCAACGGCTGGAACTGGCCTACCTTCGATCAAGACATGTAATGACAAAAATTAGATATCATTATTATCATTTATTTATTTCAGATCATAAAATCCAATTTTTTAGTACTTAGTGACATACACAACAAACAACAAAATCCAATTTGTTAGTAAGTACTTACATAAACACAAGTGTTAGTAAATCCATAATAATTGTTATTTACAAAGATTTTAAAACTATTTATGTTAGTATTACACTACAGACTTAGGTTTACTTAAAAGGTACTACTAATAACTAAATATGCAGCCGAAGTTATTTCAGAAATATACACAATTGTACAAAAAGGGTTCATTTTATTTTAATGCGTTTAGTTTAGCATTTCACGTATAGATTGAATCTCTATCCACTACAATTATTATCGTACGGTATTTTTTTTTATCACTGAAACCTGTCAAGCTTTATGAGAAAATCAAAGCCCGATAATATCGTAAGCGATATTTTTAGCCGCCGGAGAGCTGAGAATGGAATATAAAAATGGGAGAGGCCGAAATGTTGCTACTCAAATATTTCTCCTAACAAAGTGGCTGCCCAAATTCAAAACCTAGTAGGTACCTAACAGGTGATTTGAAAAAACGGTTTTTGGCATTTTTCGACTTACTAGACAGTATCATACGTAATTTAAAAAAATAATAATTTAGCATTCTAAGCAATTTGGCATGATTACGAAAATTTCCTTGGAGTACAAATTTTAAACTTAGTATGTCAAAATACAAATTTAAAACCCTAGCTGCTCAAGGGACTTACTAAGTTATGAATTTGAAATACCAATGCTATGTTTTGAATTTGGTGGCGATTGTAAAATAGATGAAATTTCGTTTAATAAGTCCAGTGTCACCGGCGCACGAGTGTTTCGATGAGTTACAAGCAATTTTATCGGTCCAGGCGTATAATGCGTGTTTTTTTAGTTTTGGTTGACTGTTGTCATGTTGTAATTTAAGAGTCCTTTGAAGTACGTTAGTAAATATCTTTTTATAAGTCAACTGAATTTTTATTCAAAGTCTGCATTACATTATAGGTACTTTGGGATAATTTTTTGTGTATAATGAATTTGTTTAGTCTTCACGTTTACCATAGAAAATCAAATTGATTACTTAGTAGGCAGACATACTAAGTTTTGATATTGTTTTTACATTCATATTTGGGTAAATTCACAAATAAAAATAAAATATGAGCGATTCAAGTGTAACTATACTCTAAAAATGATTACAAGTATAGGTAACCAACTAAAATGTCAACAATATAGCACAAATTTTTGCCAAATATCCAAATCGCTATCTCTTCCGGTTTCTTCGGGCGAACGAATCAAAGTAGCCGACCACTTTTTTGGCTCTCCTGAACATTTTTGTTGGAACGAGTTACTATGTTTTGATTTTAAGCAGCCGAGGGGATCAGAGATAGAGAGAGATTCATGCATAACTTTATCATTCTAATTTGTATTCTATACAAGTATATGGAAAGGTAGCATTGCATAAGAACCAGTCAGATCTATTTACAGAAATCATTGATTCTGTGTGAACAGTCTGACACTGAATTACAAAATAAAATAAACACAAATTATCAATGAAACCGAATCAGTCTGGCAAACCGGAAGCTCATGTAGATCATCAATATTGACTTGAATTAATCGTTGTGTACAATTATCGTTATGATTTTAATAGCTGGCTGCTATTTGGCATATTATTGAGAATTAAAACTACGGGGAGAACACATAGCCGCCATTAAATAAATCGTGTGTCGTGCCACACGATCAATTTCGCTTTGATTACTTACATCAATTTATGATGATCATATCAGTCTGGCCAAATGGCTTTTCGCCAATCTTGCCATGTTATATTTAGTGCGTCTGCCTATAATGTTGTTTTTAGAAGTATTGTTTTCTATTACTACAAATAACCAAATCACGTGATACTCGGGGACTTTAATGAGCAATATTTTTTTTACGTGAATACACTTTTCTAACTTTTCATTTTATCAACCAAAAAATGATAGATTCTTAAGCGTGTTTCATTCACTTCATGCTTTGCCAAAAATATATATAAAGTGAATAAAACGATGTCTACAAAAACTCGTCATTCAGTTGCGCGAGCGACATCAAATAAAGGTCACGACCTTTCGCTTCTAATACTTTTTCTACAGCACAGAGCAAATATCGAAACATGAAATAATAAAAACTCCGTATTCACAAAATGGACATACAATATTTCAAACGATTCCAACCTTTAGGTAGAAAAAGAATATTGTTTTCATTTGACCATAAACTTATGTAGTCGACAAAGCTGTTTTATTCAACAATGAAGGTAAACGAAAAACTCTTTGTTGGCGATAAACCGATTAGTCCAAATCATTGCGAATATTTGATTGTTTTTTCACGCGTTTTTATGAACGTGGATAACAAAGATTATATGGAGTCACGTTATGCTATAAATATTTTGTAAAGTGAGTCAAGTTGTACCTAAGATCCAAGGATTTAATAATTCTTTCAAATTCATACAATATTAGGTAGTTACTTTGATTAATTAAGAAGAAAAGTTTTTCCTTTGATTTTTGCATTTAGTTTATTAGTGAAAACAAAAGAAAAGCTTTCATTAATTATCCTCATACAAACAAAATATTAAGATAAGATATTTTATTTATCCAAAACATGAGTAGGTATAAACAAATGGCATGGAAGATGTTATATTAAATTGTATCACAGTGAAACAGTCATGTTTAATAATTACCTGTTCGGCGTCGCCCGGGTGACGTCCCGACGTTTCCAAAAATTTCCTAAAATATTTTATGCAAACCTTGTCCTGATAATTAGGAACACAACAAAAAAAAACAGCCAAACCGGTCGAACCGTTGTCAAGTGATGATCTTTCAAACATTCGACAATTGATTTTTATTTATATAAGTAGATATAGATGTGTAAAACTTAAACGTAGTAATGGTATCGTAGCAGATTTGTTCGATATTCGTCTCTACCATTAGGTAGAAATACATAGGTATTTCGAACTATACATACTAAGTAGCTAACTATATATCTATACTAGCCTCTGCCCGCGACTTCGTCTGCGTGAAATTAACCCCCGCCCGCGTTATTACTTAGTTTTCGCTGAGCGTTCGTTCTGAGTATTTTTTTTAATTTTGCTAGGCTCCTAAGGGTGGTAGCGTGTTGTTAAATAACCTATAACCTTCCTCAAGAATTGGGTTATCAAATGTTTAAAGAAGTTCCAGACATTTGCGCGTTCAAACTACCAAACATTTCAGCTTTATTATTAGTATAGATTATATCCTTTCAAATGAACTAACAGGAGCTTCAATGATACTGCCATCCAGTGTTAAGACTATGAAAAATATTCTGAATCATTCAAACACTGGTTAATGGAAACTTTTGTCTGTAAAATATAAGCTGCCTTTGTGCCTTGCTTTCTGCTACTACATGATTCCATGAAAGCTTCAGCCAGATTAAACCTACGCGGACTCTATACCTGTAAATTAATAAAAAACCGGTCAAGTGCGTGTCGGACCACGCGCAGTGTAGGGTTCCGTAGTTTTTATAACAGCCAAGTGCGGGTCGTATTCGCTGACTGATAGTTTCGTACGAAATTTTCGAGTCAAATACAATTGGTCGACTATTACTCGTAAACTTGTAAAGCATACTTAAGTGTGATAGTTTTTATTTAAACTTCTTTATATATAGGTACTACTGCCGTGACATTTGAATTTCTAACTACAACCGTTTTGTTGATAGAGGGGGGGGGAACACTTGACTGTAACGAAAATTGGTACTTTAAAGCTTGATAAGTCACGAACGGTTACCTTAATCAAAAAACGGTCTATCCAAACCCCAAATATTTTTGGAAGACCTATCCAACGATATCCCACACTATGGTAAGGACGAAAAAAAAATTATCATCAATATCACTTTACATGTACCCTAAATAATTGTTTTTTTCAAAATTTTATTTTACCAATTTTTTGGCGTCATTAACATGTATACTCATGCCAAATTACAACTTTCTAGTACCGTACCGTAGTCTTAGTAGTAGTAGTTTTTGAGCTAAACCACGGACAGACAGACAAACGGACATGGCGAAACTATAAGGGTTCCTTGTTGACTACGGAATCCTAAAAACACTGGAGGCTAATTGAAATACCTAGTAAATTAGAAAAACTGTATCTGACAAAGACACGATAGCCATTAGGCACCAACTAGTAAAAGGACAAAGAGGACACAAAGCCTTTGATATAGGTACCTATTGCAGCGTTCGTAAATGCTACATTATAATTTTATCACGAACGACCTTCTTTTATAACAAATCCAACCTTATTTTTAACCAGAAAGGATTTTTCTTCATATTGGTTTTGAATTTGAATCTAAAAGTGTCATGTGTTTTCTCTTACCGAGATTTTTCATTGGATGGATTTTTTGGACACAGGACGGAAGTCTAATATATTTTTTTTTTTGCTTTCACAATGAAAGAGTCACATTCCATGAAGTCTCGATTTGTCCGAAGACTGTAGGGCGATCTAGAATTCGCCCTACCTGCCACCCTAGTACAAGACAACAACAACACAAAGCTACAAGCAGCAAGTCTACAAGCCTCCTGTTGGGAATCGAACCCAACATAACACCTCGCGCGCGACCTGCACGTTTAAGAGGATTCTGACTCCAGCCAGCGAGGAGCCTTCTGATTGTCAGCGTGGAGCCCAGGACCGGATTTTCATATATTTTGTAGCTTAGTTTTCAGTAGAGCCTATTACTTGATATACCACTACACTACCAATTAGCCGTATATTATCATCGTTACAATTTTGTTGAAGCGGTAATTTAAATTATTATTTTGCTGCCTAATAACGAATTAGGATGACGAAACCATTTAGGATGTCCTTGTATTTATTTAGTTACGTAAGATTAGGAACGTTTGCAAACGTATCTTAATCGACGCGTAACAAGAATACACAAAATTTATTATAGGGCTCGAACACCAAAGACGTCAGGTCGGCATCACGACGTAATCCGTTTTAATAATAATATCCGTTCTGTGTCTTTTGCAAAGTTTTTATTACTATCTTATTTTACTTACAAAAATTAAAACGTGTTCAAGCGAAGATTTCCCTCTCTTATTTCGCTACACTATACATGTCAAGTACCTGTATAGTATATGTCCAATTACAGAAATAAAAAAACGTGTGGGATCGGAGGACCCTCGGCAGGAACGAAGGTCAAAATGAAAATCCATCCAATCGCGGCTACGAAAATTTTATAATTACGGAAAAAATTAAATTTTTGACGCCATCTTGGATTTTCATTTTTATCGGCTTCAGCGTCCTCGAAAACAATGAAACTGACACCCGTGGCGAAATGTATTTAATTTTTTGCAGCCACCATCTTAGATTTTTATTTTGACCTCATTATCGGCTTCAGCATCCTCGAAAACCATGAAAACGACCGAAAAAATAGAAAATTTTCGCAGCCGCCATCTTGGATTTTCATTTTGACCTCACTATCGGCTTCAGCAGCACTCTCTAAAACCATAAAAACTATATTATCTCTCTCTCTGTGTCTCTGTCGAATACACAAATAAAAAGTCGCATGGACGCTTTAACGCTTTTTCGTTTAGAGAACTTCGTTCCAATATCATTGCAGTATTATTAAATTTACTTCAAATTAGTTTATGGTTTCTCCATATGACATGACGGCTGTATTCCCCGTAGGGTTAGTAAGCACTTTACCACAATATCCTCATATAAATAAAAAAACAGCATAATTGTCGATAGTCATCTCCTGGACAACTCAGTTTCTTGACATCAAAATGGGGACAGATTATTTTTAGAAGGTTTTGGACATGTAATTTTTTATGCATGAGAGGCGATTTTCTCCGGCTCCGCTATAATACTGCCTTCTTCTGTACTTTAATATATCTTTTTTTATCTACTTTAACAAGTCACGCATTAACTTTTAAAATAAATGTTTAAGTAAATGGTCAACCCTCCAAGCCTGCCCAAGGGTCTTTACATTGGTAAAACCTTTGCAGGTAATGTTATTGGAAATACAGATTTATATATTATTTTTTTATAATTATGTCCTGAACTGTCCAATGTGCACACAAAACACGGTGCAGGGAAAAAGATTATTTTTTAAATTAAACTCATATTCTCCGAATTATATTTTTTACTTTACAGACTGATCGAGTATTTCAATTTAACGAAACCTAAAAAGTAATCATTCCATAAAGCATCGTGAAACAGAATTCATAATGACAGCGAAATTCTTATATAATATTAAATTATCTTTTTAAATGTAGGTTTTTCAATAAAACTCTTGGAAATTATTCGGACCCCGTTTAGGGAAAAGGCCAGTTTTGGATCTGACACTAACATAACATAAAATCTAAGTACCTGATCTTGATTCTTTGAGCTAAAATCGTTATAGCGTACGCACAACACATAAGTAGTTGAACCGAAAAAAAATCAGGCCTATTTCAGACCTAGTCCTGGTAAGTCCTTTCCAAGTTTGCATCACATTGTGTTACTTACGCATCTGCAGTAAATCGATGTCAATTGCCCAGTATTCAAAGTAATCAATCAATAAGTTTCAATATTGTCAAAAGGTTTTCACTATAACATCCAATGAAACTTCAAAATACATGGTAGTTATTTCGCAGAGCGAAACAAGGGAATCAGCGTCAAAAACACAGTCACAGAAATCCATGGCCCTATTTATTTTCAGTATCTGACTATATTTATTTTGTGAAATCATTTTGTCACTCCTGTAATTCTGTGAACTGTTAAAAGTACTATAAATCTGGATCACAGCGCTGTTTTATTGCAAGCGCTTTTTGTCACAGTAGTTAAAATGCCATTGTGACAGCTGATGTAAATGGCACTCGATACTCATAACAAGTTAAATTACTCATTAATTATTAATTGCAGGCTTTATTATTTGTTTTCGAATGTAAGAACATCAAAGGTACGGTACATAAACGAGGACGTGGCTGTTAAATTATTGCTGACGTCACGGAATCACGACATGACTCCGACTGCTCGACTGCTACGAGGAAAACGATTGAATGAACAGGATGCAAGTACATTCGAACCTCTTTTATTAATATAATGAGGTGAGGCCGTAAATAAAATATCATTAGGTGAGGAAAGGAGGAAACACATTAATTCAACCTTATTCCGATAATGTATTTGTAAGCCTTGGAACCTACTGATGAATACCGATGTCGATTCTGAATGGTTCACCATTCTTTGAGGCGGATATACCTATATAATTGAATGTAGGTACCTAAATGAATTCGAATAATTTATCTACATAAACCCTCTACAACTAAAACGAACTACTAACTATTTTAACTCACACAAATCTCGCAGTTTCAAATTCATTTCACCAATAAAAACTCATTTGGTGCAATCACGTCACCGAGACCAACTAGTGTAAACTAATTAAAACAATTAAGCCAGTGATTCCGTAAGCAGCAACCGATCACGGATCAACTTTTAGCTCTCGGGACAAGTAAACAGTAGGTAATCTCCTAAGCAAATTTTCTTAGTTTGTGATTACTGAACTGAAGTTTCGTGTTATTAAACTGATTATAAGTCTGAGCGGCAGGATCGACTCTAGGCTCGCTGGTCGCCGGTCGCCGGTTGGTGCAGGATGTCCAGACACTTTTGGTATTTTCAATATTCCGCGTTCAGTAATTGGTCTCTGACCGGATTTGATTGAACCAACGAAGCCGTAAGAGGGAGTTGGCAACCACTAATTAAAATGGATAGATAGACTATAGGGAAATGACAAGACCGCTGTTTAAACATTGTGTTTTTGCTCTGGTATTATTTTATTAAATCATTGCCTCATTACTCTGACTTTCACATGTTAAAACATTAATAACACAGTACAGCCAGTATCAAAATTAAAATATGCTCATGATATTACGAATAATAAGTTTTATGAATGGAAATTTTAATCATTGTAGAAATAAATGAGTATTATCCAGAATAATTATCATACAGGTGAAATTTCGTGCTATTTGTGATATCTCGATTAGAATTCTTGCACAATATAAATTAATTACTCAATAGGTGTGTGAATCCTAAATTAATCAACATACTGTCCTGCAAAATTGTTAAAAAACATAAGAAAAATTGAATTTTGCAAGCTTACCTGGCGCTTTCGCTTTAAACTATGAAAGAAAAATATCAAGGTCGAACATAAATTTCGTTCAATACATTCATAAAAATTGTAAAATTTATAAGCGTTTTGTGGTAGGTGCGCTTCGAAAGCTCAGTATTGTAATATCTCGTATTGTAATACCTAAGAAGACGTGATGAACTGTGTCATGTGTTGTTTACGTCGTACATCATTGTTCCTGGGAACCTCGCTTTCGAGTCCGACAATGCGGTGACAAAGTAAATAATCGTGGCGGAAGGAAGGATGCTCAGCGGCCGCGCTGCCACCCGCTCCGCCCGATACCATGCTACACCCCTTACACTGTACTTCACAATAAATACGATCATACGTGATAAGAAAACTACGACACGGAAGAATATTTATACCTACGACTGTTATTGGATATTCTATCCGGCGACAATGCTTACTATTCTACGACAGGTACGGAGGTTAACTCAAAGGTGAACACATCCACCCCCTTCCGTGTCTGAGATCAGGCGGAAACCATAAAACAGTTTCATGAGCTCGGCTAAACAAATGAAAGTTAGATGTTGGAAAAATAAAAATCAAATCGGACGTTAATAAAGTCACGACAAAGCCCAACGGGTAATGAAAAATGCAATGTAATTGGAACAGGAACTGTTTTGCGGCTTCTGGTCAGCCCAGCAGACTTATAATAAATAAAGCGTAGCCTTCGTGCTGTATTTCTTTGGGGAGAGAGAAAGGTCATAGCTAATAGTACCTAAGTGGGCTGGTACGTAGTTGCCTTACAGGGCACGCTTTTTTGGAGGTGCTTTTTTGCTTGCTAAGTAATCTCGAGGTGCCTTGCGTTATTGCCCAACAAGCAGCAAGTAATAAAACGCGTTTTTATAACAAAGGGTACAATAATTCTTTTAGCTACATATATTATATACTTTGGTGTACTATTTAGAAACTTATTTTTATCAAGAGTTGTTTTTTAACAGCTTAATAACTTAATTTACAAAGACAACAACGCAATTATATGTTAATTAGGTGAAATGAACATCTTCAAATACTTCAGAATTTTATTTTGTTTAGTTACATAGGCTGTACCTAAACAAAATAAAATAATATAATATCTTATTAACAAGCTTTTATCTACAGATGTTAAAGACGTGTTAGAAACAATGTTTATAACAACATTTATCGCTCAAAACGGCACCTTTGTGTAAACTGTGTAAGCATTAAAATTGTTCCCTGTACAATCTTCTCGCAAAATCAGTTTAGGAAGAGGACGAAAATCTCCGGGCAGTGTTTGGCGCTGTCAGTATGCAACAACAATTATTTATTGCGGGCCGCGGAGAATGTCCCACGACGCTATATTTCCGCTTAACTTTCCAAATGATTTATTTTCATATGTCGGAATAACGGAACTTTAAAAGTTTTAACGGTTTTACGTGCATTATTAATCAGTCTGTTTATGTACGTTCGTACGTACGGATCGTTCGTTGCATACAATATTAATCAATATTATTATGCTTCCTAGATCCATCAATTAGGTGAACTGACAGTACGTTTTGTTCATATTTTAGCGCTTTCACCCAAGGTGTCCGAAAAAATCCAGTTCCGCGCAACACGTATACCGCAATCACAGATTTAGATATAAAAGTAGCATAAAATCGTCGTCTTGCTTCTTCTTTCTCTCATATAAACAATGCCTATTAGGTAATAAGGAACATCCATTATCATATTTATTTAGGTAGGTATTTTTTTCCGTTTAGTAACGTCAGACAGCCCTGTCTCGAGTATGTACATTCTTATTTCACACTTTTATTACACATTAGAATCTCTTCCATTCTCATTTCATATTCTCTTTGAATTGTCTCCGAATGCTTCACACTATAGGATAATACCGTTTTAATGCAGCTTTAGTAGATGCGGTCTGTGTTCCTAACTATGTTTTATTAAAATTGGTTTTACTAACTGTTGGGTTTAAGTTGCAACTATGTTTCTGCACGAGGGTGGCTGCCGTCGGCAGTGGTTACTTATTACTTACAAACTCCTTGTATTACGTACTAGCTGGCCCCACGGCTATGTTTGCGTGAACTAATATTTCTATATCTTAATTTTGCGAATTACGAAAAATCAAGTACATGATTGTGGTTTTAGGTTACAGACAGAGAGACGCTGTCGCGATCATGAAAGCGAAAAATAAAAATCTATTCGAGTTGCGTACAATTATTTGAGATACGATTATGAGTCAACCATGTTTTTGTTATTCTATTTGTGTTTTTGGTTTGCACAGAGTAGCCTACCTACTATCATAAATAGTAGGTAAGTAAAAAAAATATTTAGACAAAATGATAACCATTCCGAGGCAGTCGGGTAACAAACAACAACTTACCGAATTTCTTATTTCAGCTCCGTCATAATTTTCCATTTATACGTTTACCCTAGCTTCTGCCAGTGACTTTGTCCGTGTGAAATTTCTTGTTCCACCGATCCACCCCTACCTGCCCGCGTTATAACTTCATTTTATTTTAGGGTTATTTCTGTATTTTTTTTCTTTTTGCTTTTCTCTTATGGGTCCTAGCGTGATGTTGAATTCTATAGCCTATATTTTATATTCTATAGCCTATATTCTATAGCCTATGTTCTATAGCCTATATTCTATATTAATTAACATAGAAACCCTTAGGTGTGTATGTTAATTAATGTAATTGGTATTTTACCGTTTTAATTAACAATATATAAATTAGGGGTCAAAGTACTCGTCCGCATCGCTGTCAACCGGAAACGTGCCCAGAAGACTGGCAGCATTGCCACGTTGAATGGCAATGCTAATTCTTTGGCCAAAGAACGACCCAGCCCTCTAGTCGCGTGAAGTGCCGATCTGTCGGCGAGAAATTTCTTTAAAAAGGCGACGTGTACTCGGGCCCCATGATCCGATATTTAGTTAGTTAGTCTTTTAATTTAGTACCTAGTGTAAATAGTTAACTATTGTTTACTTTCTGAAGTCATGATAATTAGTGTTTGTGGTGGCCATGTGATCCCAATAGTTTGATAATTAGAATGCATAGTTAGTGATACTTTGGAGCCTCGTGTCTTATGCCAAATAGCGATGAATATTATGTTACTAGGTAGGTAGGTAGGTAACGCCACCACATCAAACGAGATTATTCAGTCATTACAGCGTGCACGTGCGAATCAGAATGATAGTAGAAACAGTCAGCAACAAAGTCAATTGGTTGTTTTAGTTTTTAAATAATTAATACTTGAGCAAAACATTTAAATAAACTGGGAACCCAAGTAATATTTTAATGATATTAACTCTTAGCTTGATATATGAAAAACCAAAAAAATATATTTTTGGTGTCTCTCTACACTCAGGATTCTAGTTTAACTCCCTTGCTTGGCTCGGGAGTTAACTCAGATCCGACGTTGCGCTCGGGATTCAATATAGCACCGGTGACCTAAGACACTGCTTTATCCCCTTAGTGAATAATCTACTAATATCTTTCCGCCTTTGAGGATTGATCTTTTCTACACATCGGTGCATTGTTTGATTTGAAGTCAACCCCGTGTAGACTTAGTATTTGTGGCTTGTATACTATTATTACTATGCTAGGTATTAATAGGATTAATAACAAGATTTTACAGTACGGGAAAAATAAAGATTCAACAATATTTTTAAGTATCTTTTTTCCATCTATCATATTTTTATCTCTGTTTTTCTTTGAACTACTTCCATTAGGTACTATAAATAATAATAATAATAATCCTACTTAAATTTAAAGCGGTACTTTTGGACACGGCTGGCATTGTCAGGAGGTTCCTCTCTCTAGAGCCCAGACCACCGGTTGGACACTGTTCCCGATACCAATGGACTACTATTTTTTATATTTTTAAATGTTTTTATATTCTAATATTTAAAAATATAACTTATATGTGTTTACATTCAAATAAAGGAGATAATCTTACTTATATTGAAAAAAAAATGTAGATAAGTCTATATATCTTTAAAGGTCTCTGCATATGAAGTAATTTCCGTTTGTGTAACAGGTGCATTCATTAGTATTATTTGTTATAAAATACAGCCCCATTTAAAACAAGACTCATACGAGTATAATTATATCTTTTTAATTAATCCGGAATAACTGGCCATCGTTTTATATTTTCATACATTTATATTTACTTAGCAGTTTAAGTTATATTTAAATTACTTACAGGCTAAATTGCAATGTGAATAAAGTACCACCCAGTACAAAAAACACCAGTAAAAAAATAATATATGGTACAATAGGTACAGTCAAGAAGTAATATAATATAATAATAATTTCTTTATTTCATAAAAGTGACAACATGGTTACGGGTTATTACATTTACAACATACAAGTAGAGTCTAGAACATAGGTCCCCTGGCTCACAAACTAGGTATATACCTGTGACTTGGGAGTCAGTTTTCCTCTATTATAAATGTCATTATGCTTGTCGTTGGTTGTGAAAAGAAAACAAAAAGGTACATTTTTAAAGATTAAGTACGTACAAAGTTAAAATTACAAAATTTAAATTAAACAATCAAGAAGAAGTGAAAATTTATTTCCCCTATAGCGGGCACATGTCACCTTTTAGAACTATCATTATCATTTAAAATGGTGGCAATACACAGTTACAAAAACTTTAAGATGCAATTTAAAATGAACGTGTGATACGACTTCGCCACATATTATGACTTACCTTTACTTTACATATCTTTTTAACTGGGACAGCGGCGATAGCTTTCAAACTACTTCATTAGGAATTTTACAGCAATGTGGAGTTCAGGAAGCAAAATGTTTTTTTAAAGCATTTTGCCAAGAGCTGTGACATGATTTTGCTGCAAGGAAAAGCTGAAAAACAGTAAATATTATAAATAAACTGAAAAAGCACCCCTAGGATACGAACGACTTCATGTTAGTGAAACGAAGGGTTAAAAGATATAAAAAACACACCAGTAAACAAGGAACAACGACGGTTAAAATGGATAGGTTAAGTAAACAAAATAATCCTTAGATCCGACATCCCTACCATTGTTATTATTTTCAGACAGAGGCCAAACCCTTTGGAACCATTACCTTTTCTCTTTTTCTTTTTCCACTTTGTTTCATCTCGGGTTACGCTTCATTTCTTGCTAGCGACCAATATCAACATATTAACAACATAACTATTAATGTTAGACCAACTTTATCTCATAAAAATGTCTCCTTACTGCGAAAAGTAGGGAACTTTAGCAAGTTCTTCTCTGGCTGGATATGAGGCACAATTTATGGCCTACAGTTTATCTATTAGCGTTTAAGTTTCTCTGTGTGGAGGTTAAGAGTTTAAGATACGGTATTTGGCAATCACTACAAAGTTTAACTTGTTAATGTAATGCAGAACATGAATATGGTAGTTTTAAACTACCTGCGTCTTGATTTTTCTTTTGTTATATTTCGCTGTCGTGGGAAACATTTCTAGTGAACTTCGTACGTCTAAAGTCATACTATAGGCTGACGCTTAACTGAGACGTTGCCTGAGGAAGCTGCGCGGTGCGGGACGGGTGATCGTTGTCACAAGTTGACGAATCACTGAGCTCTCGCATCACGTCACCACACCCCTCCCGCACCGCGCTGCTGCCTCCCTGGTAAAATTTGTGAGTTTGTATGCAGGGGGTAATTTTCAGAACTACTGATGCGATTTCGAAAATTCTTTACTATACCATGTCCATTAGGTTAACCGTTTTCTGACAGCTCTCTTAGAACGTACATATTCCAGACTACGTAAAAGTTAACTTTAAAATGCGTAATAAAATAAATATATAAACTGGTTTATCTTATTGAATTATCTTATTTATGGCTTTTTACAGACATAATACCTACCGTACGTGTATCAATCAATGTATTGTGTGTTGCTGCAATCACTAGTTCCATCTTTTAAAAAACGGTTTACCTAATGAACAGGGTATAATGGGAAGCTACAGTATTACCACGGTAATATTATCTATACAGTATTCCAACTTCATACGAGCCTCGATCTCGGTATGCGCTCGACATGCAGGCAATCGCGACTGTGCCGCAGTGACGAACGGACGGTGTGTTGTTTTTTTAACAATAACCGCGCGATTTTTTCATTAAAAATAAGTTCAAGTACAGTCATATTTAATATGACAAGTATTAGAATGCGGATTTTTTATACTTTAAAATTTAATATTATAGCATTTCGTACGTCTTAGTCGAGGCGCGAATATTTTTCGGTCGCAAATTTATAAGATATTTGTAAATATTTATATTTTATAACAAATCGGTTGTTATAAAATATAAATATATATACAAATATTTTTTATTCAAACATAAACATGGTTTTTTAATTAAATCTAACAATCAAAAAACAACATGCATTTTTTTTATTGAACCGAAGTATTTTATTTGTTTATATAAAAAAAGTATACTTATTTACAATCGCAAAACTAAATAGAAACACAAAAAATTAATTAAAATGCTGGAGGCGTGCAGCCCTATCGCGTGTTTACGTACCGCGCGGCTGTAGGCATTTATTTCCAAGATGCGGCCGAGATACAATACTGTATAGATAATATTACCGTGGTATTACCTAGCGTCATAGGATATGTTTTATGTTTAAAAAAAAACCAAGTCGCGAAGCAGACATTAGTCTACAACAATATCGATACCCGGTCGCAGTCTTTAAATAATAATCAATCATACGAAGCTTTCTGCCTATCTGATAAGAATATTCCCTTCAAACGAATTAGAGTATTATATTTCACTCACTCCTTTAAGAACTATCCAGTTTCAATAATATCAAATGAGAGAGTTTGCAAATCCCTTCGAGACTCGGACTGGCGAGCAATTTTCTTCGAATTGATTATTAATCACTTACTTTTAAAGCAGGTTATTGTCTCAAGAAATTGATGCTGTTTTGTTTGTAGTAAGCGCTATTTGATTAGGCACTTTAGTTACGTGTAGGAAAGCTTAGCATAAGCATTATCAGCCCATAATGTTCCCACAGCTGGGACACAGGCCATCTCTTGGTGAGAGGGGGTAGGCCATAATCTACCACGGGGGCCCAGTGCGGGTTGGTAGGCCTGTCGTAAAGTTTGGTGCAGTAGTACGAGTAATTACACATCTAGTGATACATCTGTATTTCATTTCCTTTCCGTACATTAGAGGGTGGGTGTTCTTTAATACGTCAATCTGCCTAGCCTGTTACCTATTATATTGGGGTCGGCTTTCAGTCTAACCGGATACAGCTATATACCAATATTTTAACTAACAGTGCATAACAAGTGAATAAAACTTATAAAATAATCCGCAATTCAGACTTGAATCACTCGAGTTGGGAGGAAAAAAGTCCATTGGCATGACCCATATATAACGACTTTTTATTATTTAAAAATCTTTCTCGCTTAAAACTATCACCAATTTCAACATTAACAGTAACTGTTCAGTTGTTGATATAACTCACACAGTCGACTGCCGTGCATATAGTCGTGCGTTCAAACACCGCCGGCTGGACCACTTTTTGTAAGAGATAAAATTATGAATTTCACAATTTTAGTTATCTTACTACCGACTTAAATTGTACCACTAGCAATAGTTTGCCGGATATGTCAGACGAAGAACATGGCGATGAAATTACCCAACTATAAAATAAAATTAAGGAATTGACATTGGGATTAGAGGCACACGCAAAAGTGGAGAGTTTAAACTTAGCGAACACTCAACTTAAAAACACTATCGACGAATTAACTAAGAAGAAAACATAACATAAAAACATATCTATAAAAAATAACCACCGATATAGTTAGCGACAACAGTACCTATATCTCCAATAACTAACAAGAAAAGGAGAAACAAAACCAATACTACAAATAACAGTTCCCAGACAACACCCAAGACTGACAAAACAATAAATAATTATTTGCCAGCGCAGATTGCTGACAAACCAACACAATATGATACACATTTAATGACGAACCTGAAAGGCGATAAAAATCGTGTCTTATTAAAAAACAAAACAAGGAAAAATTTATGTATAATTAGCAATAATAAAAGTAAAGCTTTAATAAAAATATAGAGATGGACTTCACACGGACTGGAAACTATCACGACATTATATTTCTTATTACCATCTTAGAAACCATCGGAAAAATCAATAACACCAATGTGATTATTTGCCTTCCGACCTACAGATGTGGCAATTATACAACTATATATAATACTAGAATATAAACTTTTAATAATCTCCTGTATCTAGACAACTTAACTCACGAGTATGCCTATTTACTAGACTCTAATACAGATTTAACTTGTGGCTATCTAATGTTTTCTGCGCAACAAGGACACAAGAATGATGAATATTTTCACTAATCTCCAGAGGGTTATAAATTAAATCGATACTGAAAACAATATGACAACATCTAATTCTTCTACCTCAGAAATTAAGCAGTCAGACACATTTTTTCTATAATTATCTGATTGTTATGCATCAAAACATCGCGGGACTCATCAACAAGGTGGATCAACTAACACTACACCTGCAAGAACTAGCCGAACAAAGAAACGGTATAGACATAATTTGCGTCACGGAACACTTTATGGAGCGAGGACACGAGGAGCTTCTTTCAATACCTAATTATAAATTAGCCGCTTACTATACAAGAACTACGAAAAGAGGAGGAGCCTGTATTTTGGTAAAATTTGGTCTCCAATACAAAGAACTTACGAATGTCAGTAAGATGTCAATTGAAGGCGTTGTTGAAGTTTGTGCAATTGAACTAATACCACATTCCACAATCATTATTTGCATATATAGAGTACCAAGGTTAAACAATTTAGAGGTTTTCTACTCAAAATTAAACATTATATTATCAAAACACTGTTACGACTCGAACAAGAATGTAATTCTATGTGGTGATTTCAACATTAATATTTTAAAACAAGATAAATCTATCTCTTGAATTTACTAGTTTCCTATTGAAGTACAATCTATGTTTACAAATTTATCAACCAACTAGATTACAAAGCAATACGTGTACCTATTGATAATTTTGCACATAATATTTGGCGAAAATGTACTCATAGTGTCCTTGATCTAAATATGTCGGATCACACCGCACAAACTTTAAAGCTTCCAGTAAAAAAGACATGTTTAATCAAAAGTTGGAATATAAAAGTGCGTGACTATAGTAATGAAAACTTGACGAAATTCAAAGACTGTTTAAAATCAATTTCTTTTTCTGATGTTTGCCTCACTAAAGACCCTAACGTAGCATTCAACAACTTTTTAGAACTATTCCAATTGTTTTAAAATTTATGTTTTCCGATTGCGTAGAAAAAAAGAAAATTATTAAAGAATCCAAATTGGCTAACACCTGGTATTAGACGGTGTAGCCAAATAAAAAGACAGCTGTTGTGGCACCATAAGTTAAATCCATCTAAGATAAATGTGACAAAACTTAAAAATTAGTCAAGCAGACTTAGGAAAATTATAAAATTGACACAATTAGCAAAGAATACTTATAAAATAGTGACAGCATTTAATAAATCGAAAATGACATGGAAAATAATAAATGGAAATAGAAGCAACTCTCCACCAGAGTACATAAAAGAAATTAATTATGACGGAGTTATATTCACTACACCCAAAGACATAGCAAATATTGGGAATTGTTTTATCACTCATAAATTCTTACTTAAAAAATAGAACACAACGTACAGAAATATGTCGAATTTGTAAATTAAATAAAACCGTTATAAAATACATATCTTAAGATCGAAAAATATCATATTGAGTGCCCCAATGCAGTGTGCTAGGGCCTTTATTGTTTCTTATATACATAAATGACTTTCCCCAGAATATACCCTATCCTATGACATTGTTTGCCGACGACAGTACTATCATTGTTAAACTTGACAAAAATAATAAAGACTTTGAAGCTGACATAATCAATGCATTACAACAAGCCGTTAACTGGTTAGAACATAACAACTTAATTATAAATGTGAAGAAAACAAAAATTATGAACTTTCGTCAAAGCTTTAATAATGAAAAAGTTGAAGAAGTTGCAAATACATACAAAGTTTTTAGGGTTAACAATCGACAATCAACTTAATTGGAAACAACATACTTCAATATTAATTTTAAAAAATAGTAAATTTGCTTTTGCTTTGTATAAACTAAAGAAAGTAGTCAATCAAGCAGCGGCAGTCACTGCATACTATGGATATGTCGATTCTATACTGCGCTACGGGGTCATCTTTTGGGGTAACTCCTGCAATAAGGACATAGTTTTCAAATCGCAAAAACGATGCATTAGAGCTATTACCGGTATAAAAATAACTGATAGCTGCAAACGTTATTTTGTATTGTTAAAAATAATGACTTCGCCTTGCTTGTACATATTTGAGACTGCTTTATTTGTTAAAAAGAACATGCATCTATTCAGAAAAGCATCTGAACATCGCTATAAAATGATTAGACAAGAATATAGACATGAATTATGCGTTCGACCATCAAAGACCGCCTTGATGCACAAAAGCATACTTTGCATGGCCCCAAAAATATTTAATAAATTACCAAATGGAATTACGGACTTAAATATTGTTCAATTTAAAAACAAATTAAGACATCTATTATTGGAAAAATGTTATTATACTATTGACGAACTCCTTAATGATAAATTGTAAGTAATTTGACATTGATATTTATTTAATTTTGACATTGTATTATTATCTTTATTTCCATTCATTATGTTATGTTGTGTTTTGTTGTAATAATTTTATTTTAATGTGTTGATTGTTCTTTTTTATAATAATTACTAATTGTCTGAAAGTGAAAGAGTGTACACCTTTATGGTAGATTTTTGAGAAACTGGTTATTTATTATTAAGATCTCATGTTAGATGTACCAAAAATCACACCAATTAATGAATTAGAATTAGAATTTACTTGGAGCAACTGCCTATCTGACCTGCACAACCCAACTACTGGGTAACTGCCCCTTGGTAAGACTGGTTATCAGACTTTTTGGGTTTCTGACTACCCATAACTTCTGTAAATCTAAGAATCATCGGTACGAATGACAGCCGGGACCAACGGCTTAACGTGCTTTCCGAGGCACGGAGTGGTCTCAATATGCAATGGATGGTCACCCATCCACGAAACGTCCGCGGTAAGCGCAGCTTAACCATCGATAGACCCGTGTGGCTGTCATCATTTAGCCTCGAGTCCCTTTTCTTCTTTAATTCGTAAATAACCTAAAGAAAATTAGGTACCACCTAAGTTTCCGCGCTCAATAAGGTACATTCAGATAAACTAATTATTAAGCAAATTGACACACTTAAAAAAAAATGATAGTCATGTTTTTTTAATAATACGGACAATTATTAAAGTTAGTAAACAATGTATGTAGGTAGAGTTACGTTTCATGAATCATCATCACGATGAAGAAGGCACCGATTTAGTTAATCTTTGGATTATTTCGTTAATATATGCAGTAACGGTTTCCTCACTGTGGTAACGCGTATGTAAAGTTATCGATTTGAATTATAACAGAAGAGATTAGTAGTTACGGCATTATATAATATGCCTATACCTATACATATATCCATTTAACTTCAAAAGGATTAAAGTTTATGGTACATAGTGCGCACATTAGAAACTTAACAGTTCAATCAACTTCTCTCTTGATTAGTGACTCTTGAAGAACTACATCATACTTCGACATATACGTATTTTCTTTATGAATCATACTTCGACTGAACAGCTTTGTATTGTATCAAAAAAGTTTTAATGACCGGAGAGACAGAGAACTGAAAAAAGATTTTAGCATGCGCCATCTTTGATTTTAAAGAGCGAGAACTGATAGTCTGTGTAATACCTACGTAGTCTTGGCTCAGTCTGCACAGAGCCTTTGGTAACATACCTTTACCTAATCTAATATCGCGACATATTCGACAAAAATTTAAACAAATATGAGTTTATAGAAAAATAACTTTAATTCCTACACAATAAAGTTCAGTTTACGCTACAGTTTTTATAACTTTTTCAATGGTGCTAGTCACTCTGAAATCAACTTAATTTTCATTAAAATAGAGTTGATATTTGTTTAACTTGAAATCACATCAATTTGAAACATAAATAAAATTTGAAATTATGTCGATACTGTGATGTGTATATCGTGTGGGGGCGGTAAATAATAGCGTAATGCTCCTATACTATCACTGGTTCTTCCAAACAAAATCCTAATAGAAACATTTGAAAGCTCAGACTAGTCTAAATTCGCTTGACTGTGCGAATGCAATCTGAGTAATATTACTGCCAGCCTGCACTACATAAGGTCGACTTTTGCAGACAACCTTTAAAGTACCTATACGTATGTACAGTCATCGGTCATTAATTCATTAGCAGCTTAAGGACTGTATTGCTGTCAACACGCGGTAAAGGCCGTACCTACGTCTGTGTGTATAAGTGATATATCAACACAGTGACAGAACGCACACCTCAGAATTCGCACACTAGCTGGCGTCGAACGAAACCAAAATCATACGTAATTACGCATGACCAGTGAACAAAATTTTTTCATTCACTGCGCATTGCCTTGGTTGGTTCATACCATTGCTAAAATTCAAATGGTAAGAGGAATTTCAATTATATCAAGTACCGATAGCTAATAGTCTTACGTGTTGGATCATTGAACGCATAGGTCTGGGTTCCAATCTTGAGATGTGAATTTTATTTTTCTTTTCCAACAATAATCTTTTTCGGTTTTTTTTATTATTCGATAGATTAATAAACGAGAATAATAAATTATTATAATTTTATTATTATATTGTTATTGTAATAAAAAAAAAATGTTTTATAAGTGATTTCAAATTGTTTATTCGTTATAATTTTATAAACTAGAAATAAATAAACTAGACGGCACGGTTGGCGCAGTGGTTAAGCGATTGACTGCTGCGCTGCGTGTCGCGGGTTCGATTCCCGCACGGAACAAATATTTGTATGACCTACATGTATTTGTTCCGAGTCTGGGTGTTTTTCTATCTATAATAAGTATGTATTTACAAAAAAAAAATTGTATATAAGTAGTTTATCAGCCATCTTGTTACCATAACACAAGCATTAGGTTGCTTAGCTTGGGACAAATGGTGCTGTGTGAAATGTCCAGGGATATTATATTATTATTATTATTAAACTTCTAGTTAAAACAGTTTATTATCTCATAAAGAACAATTTATTGAAGTAGAGCAGGTACTCTAACAAACTACAAAAGCTAGCAAATCTACCCACGTAAATAAAAAAACGTGCGGACTCCTTGTCACAATATAATTAAATTACTCAGTAGTACCACTTTTACTGCCAGTTCGTTCGTTTTAACTTTAGTTCCCTATCTCAAACGTCAAAGTTAACAAATCGCATTTATTAGGACTTATTGCGGTTATAGCTTTAGTCATTTTCATTATGGAAAGAATATTGAAGCTAAACCTCAAAATAATCCTTATTACGGATATGACACAATATTATTTTAATTAAATTACTAAAATCCATTTGTAATTTATAACTTCATACTTTGTATAACCCTCATTATTATCAATGCTATCAAGTAAACGCTGGCGCATGAATCCAAAAATATTGAAACATATATCTGTTCCTCTTAAATGTTCCCATATTTCCATGCAATGCAACTTTTACTGCTCATCAGATCTCTCATTCCGTGCTTCCCATCGCTGTATCGCAAAATATAAACGTTCTTGTTTAGGTTTTTAATCAAATATGGGCGAACGGTTTGCACGGCGAACGGTTCGTAAAGATGTGTTGAATAATTCGGCAAAATATCTCGTTGGTATGAAACCACTTGTTTCATATTCACTGACTAGCTGGGGCCTTCCACTTCGCTTTCACTGGCAAGGCTTTTCCTGATATCTTTTGACCCTCCGACTCACAGTAGGTATTTCTCTAAAACAAAATAAGAGTACTGTTAGGCTACAAACAAAATACGAATATTACCAATTTGAAACCAAATTATTTTAAAAAAGAAATGTCACATATTATCTATATCTATTATTATTATACTTAATGTTAGATTTTATATTCATCATTAATTTACTTGTCTTCTATTTAGGCTTTATGATAAATATAAAACGTTTAAAAAAATAACTAAAAGGATCACCAGTTATACTTTAATTAGAAACAAAATCGATAAAATAATTAAATCATAATACTCACACTTAGTCCGGTTTCATCAAATTTCTGTGATATAATTTAAGTCCCCTTTTACGCAGCGCGATAATATCTGCTTTCATCTCAATACTTAAATTTCCTTGCATTTCATGAACTACAACACCGCTAATAGATTAAATACACGTCACTAATCTACACTAACCAGTATAACAACCAACCAAAAACCAATAACGTTCTATTTAGTCGCAGTGAATGACTCGTAAGTTAACTGCATCCGTCTACCTTATA